>CM062355.1:16669327-19169327 GCA_031216115.1 Senna siamea | reverse complement strand
AGTAGGAATTGTATGATTAGATCGAACAACATGCTTTAGATAGAACATTATTTTAGCTAAAAAATAGTATTTTTTATTTTATTTTTTTCCCTTAAATTTAATTAATTTTATTTTAATCATTTATGCTCAAAAAATTAATCAAGTTTTTTTAATATCTAACAATGTTAATTTATTTAAGGGAAAATTCTGAATTAAAACAGATTTTAATACTTTTATGTCACATTATTTTCAACATTATTAGTTATTAATCTTACATTTTAAAATAAGTCAAATCTAAATTTTGAGTTTTAAATTAAGTACTTATCAAATTTAAACCTAAACATAGTATTACCTTCAATTTTTTTACATGTAAAAATAATAAAATGATAATTATGATAATAATTTAACATATAGATATTAAAATTTGCTCAAACTAATTTTTGGAATGTACGTGCTAAATGAAGTTGATGCATTTATGGGTTGAATTTTTTTTCTTGTCTCTTTTTTGTCCCCCAACTCCCTAAAAAAGAAAAGAATACCAAATCAAAGCAGACTAGACTAATTGATTTAACCGATAAACCAGTAATTCAATGAACCAAATATCAGTTTGGTCCAACCCATATTATTAAAATTGGTATGCAAATGACCCGCCATTGAACCAATTTAAACCATCAATTTTTACTCAAACCTTTTAAATCGACATATATAAAACTAGTTAATTGAACCAGTCTAAACAAAATTGCAAAAGAAACTAGTTCGGCTAAATCCAAAGGCCTTTGTTTAATACAAGTTTAAAAGAAATAGTGAAGGCAGCTGTCACTTTATATGAGAAGTGTGGAGTCTTTTGCTCCACTTGTAATCTGGCTTTTGATTTTTTTTTTTTTTAAAACATGCTTTTTTCTACTTCCATGTCTACTTCTTTATTTTTTATATATATAATCTAAGCTTTGAAAAATTCTATAAAAAATAATTGTTGAAAATTTTTATTTTCACATTCTTCATCTTTCTAATTGATGAAGGTACATATCTTTGTTATTTTTTTCTAAATGAATTAAAAGTAAAAAATATAATATAATAATATAATGTATAATTTATACAATTTTAATATATAAATTTTAAAATGTGACATATATAGATATATTGCAAGCTTTAATGATTTGTTATGACATATGATTAGATGCTTTTATTTACTTATTTGTAACTTAAACTATTAATTATGATTTGATATTTTAATTTAATAATATATATAATTTTAAACTAAAAAATTATTTTTTAAACTATAGACATATACAATTTTTTAGTTTTTTTTCTTCTAACCATTGTAACTTCTCTTTAATAAGTCATACATTTTAAGGATATTTCTATTCCCTAATGACTTTTCATATATATATATACTTTTCAAAGACATTTATTTACTAATGGCATTTCATATATAAACTTCTCACACCCTTTAACATGTCCATTCACTAATGAAAGACATGCATATTCACTAATTAATGACTTTTCTTATATTTTTTTCAAACTAATGTCTCTTAAGTGATGTCCTTCATTAGTGAATGGACATGTTAAAAATTCACACCCGTGTCTATTTTTCTTTTTTATAAATTTGGAATTGATTAAAGAAACACAAGGTTTACAAGTAGACCAGCCAGCATAAAAAAACAAGGCCCTATAAACAAGCTACACTTCTAAGTTATGAGACCCCAATACAATCAGCCAGAAACAAACTATCAAAAAAGGGGGGATTACATCAAAAGTAGTGAGGAGGGTTCGGTTCAAATGAGCCTACTTAACCAATCTATCAGCGCAGGTATTTCCTTCCCTATGTATGTGCTGTATACGGACATCAGTAAATTCCCAGAGGCTGAACCTGCATAGTTGGATCAAGGGGTTTAAATGATAAAGAGTGATCTTTTCCTAAGAGAATCAAATTAACAGCATTTAAAGAGTCAGCTTCTATGATTAAATTGTCACAGTTAAACCTCTTCGCAACCATTATGTCAATATAAATCGCCCAAATCTGAGCCGTATGGTTTGTATAACATCCTAAAAATTTGTAAATCTGAGTAATCCAGGATCCAATGGGGTCTCTAATGAGGCCACTAATCGCAATTGGACCGGGGTTGCCTATACAAGCTCCATCAGTGTTTAGTTTCCACCAACTCCTTTCTGGAGGGCTCCACTGATAACTTGTCATATATATATATATAAAGTCACCAAGATATGTTTTTCGATAGTCAAGGGACATGTCTTTGAAGATTATTAAAGCAACAATATATATATATATATATATATAGCCAAGATCATAACCATTGCCTCAATCAAAATCGATGTCAGCAGTTGCTGGATCTTACGGCTATATTGCTCCTGGTAAGCTCCTTTTATTTGTCTTGACGCCACCTTAATGATATTTGTACAGTCACCGTTGTCATAATTTTGAATTCATCAGCCCATTAACATTTACGTTTTCTAATTCAGAAATGGTTTTTATTAAGATAAAAAGCATACATATAGGTTTAGTTTTTTACTTCGTCACTTGTTTTGGCATAGACAAATTGTGCTGGTCGGCTTTGTTTTTTGAGGCCATGTCTTGTAATTTTTCTATGATTTACAGATCCACTTCGTGACTACGAAAATAACCTGTTATTTGAATTATTGAATGTGGTAAGTAGTGTAGAGTAGATTTGAAAGTGCTTTTTCCTATAATATAAATTGTTGATACCAAATAAAAGAACCTAGGGTTGTGATTACTACCCAGTTTGTTGTCAAAACAAATTAATACAGGACCATGTGATTTACTATCAAAACAGACGTTTATTTCCTCATTTTGTTTATCCTTGTGATATTTCGAGGATAGATGCTGGTAAAAACTTACATAACAGTTGTGTTTGTCTTACTTTACTGAATGGCCGGTAGGGTGAAAATGGGTGAGATTATAATGAAACTATTTGTGCGCCTTCACTTCATAATTTAAGCTTTTTAAGTTGTATTTTTTGACTTGAACCTTTGATCATAAATTCTTATAGCAGATGGTAGGTGGTGTTCTTGTTCCTTCTGCACTTCAAAGGTCAAACCCAAAAGTACTTTCGTATTGGTCACATGTTTGGACTTAATAGCTTAATTTTCTGAAAAGAAGTGATCTTTCTTAGTTGATACTTCGTGTCTCACATTTCTAAATTTACATTTCATTACTTACAATCCTATGTGGTAGAATATGCATATACTATGAAGGTCACTGAGAAGTGTGATATCCATAGCTATGGAATTGTTCTGCTGGAGTTGCTAACAGGAAGAACTCCAGTTCAGCCACTAGAGCAAGGAGGAGATCTTGTCACATAGGTAAGAAGCTACATTCGGAATCATAACAACACATTGTGTTCTGGAGTGCTTGGCAGTCGTCTCAACCTTCAAGACCAAAGCATTGTTAATCACATGCTTACTATTCTCAAAATTGCTTTTGCTCTGCACAAACATGACTCTTGATCGCCCATCCATGCGCCAAGTAGTGTTGATGCTTATAGAGTCCAATGAGTGAGAAGGAAACTTGGCCGTTTCTCCAAATCATGATGAGGATCTTCCTTCCAAAGATGATGATGGCACCCAAAAGAGTATGTGATGGACTTTGTCTTGCAATTTTATTAACAAAAGATTATTCTTTTTTCTTCTGCTCATTGATGATGGAAGAGAAAATGGAAGATAATAGAATATATATGGCTGGTTATGGAAACTTTTACTTTGTATTAATTAGTCATTGCTATTACTTATAACTTAATTATTTTTTTTAAAAACAATGTCTCAATCTTAAGTGGTATCTATATGAGACATACACAATTATTTAATTTTTTTTATATTATAAATTTTCTTTAATAAATCACACCTTTTAAAAAACATATCTATTTACTATTAAAAGACATATCTTTTCACTTATGACTTTATACATATACATATATATATATATATATATATATATATATATATATATATAACCAACATCATAAGCAAACATTTATTGTGTTTGAGAAAGAAATAGAGATGTTGATGGACACAACAACAATAGTATCAATATTTAGAGAGGCATAGTATATTCATCCTTCTAATTTTATCTTATTTCAATTTATTATTATTATTATTATTATTATTCCCTCCCTCCTTCATTCTTTCTTCTTCTTTTTTCTCATCTTTTTATGCTTTGCCTCTCTAATTGTCTCGCCATTACAAGTTTTGAATATTTTTTATCATATTTAATTTTTTCCTTCCACGTATACGTGTATGTATGCAGGTATGTGTGTGTGTGTGTGTGTGTGTGTGTGTGTGTATTCTTTTTATATCATTTTCCATGCCTTTATACATTATTTTTTTAATAATCGAAGTGTGGTCCAAAACGCTAAAGTCGAATTACTATAAATATCTATCTCATTTAATGTGACCTATCTTATTTTCATACATATTTTTGTTTTTAGAATTACTATATATATATAAATAAAATTCAATTACTATATATATTTATTTTATATACTATTAAATATTTATTAAAATGAATAATTAAAATATGTTGTTTTATTTATTTCATTAATAATTAATAATAAAATAATTATACTGTATATATTCTTACTATAAAAATTAGACAATACGTCCAAAGCACGTACTTTTTACTAGTATCATATAAATGCATCGATGTGGATTCTTTGTCTTTTCCTAAGTCTTTGTAAGTTGAGATTCTTTCAATGTGTGGATATTGTCTTTTCCATAAGAATGTACCTGGATATATCATTTGTCTGAAACATCAAAATAATTATTCTGCCTGCCTCTGAGTTTCTCATTTCTACATATATTCGACACTCACCAAAAGTTAAAATTTTTTCTTTGAAAATGTCCCATTTGTAAACAATTTAAATATGTGTCGAGTAATTACATGGGTCATGACGTGCCGTTTCCGGCAGAAATCTTTCTACAACGCATAGATTTAATTAAAGATAACACTTTTTTTCATACGCTATCCAAATTAATGAACAATGTCTCTGCAATCTACACTATTTCATATGATTTTTTCTATGTTATGGGCAATATATTCATTGGCGTCATCATCCTCAGCAAATGATAGAATAGCCCAACCTGGTTGCAATTGGATATGTGGAAATATAGAAATCCCATACCCTTTTGGAATGAACAATCCCAGATGCTACTTAGACAAATGGTTCGAGATAGAATGCAAGAACAACTCTTCACCTTTCCTCAAGTCCATGAATGTTGAGGTCAGTTTCATAAACGATGAAGTCGTTCAGATTCAGAATCCAGTTTATCGTTGGAACTGTCCAAACGACAAGGACAATGCTGAGTCAGTAATAGACTTGAGACTAAGCCCTTTCGTGTACTCCCAGAATTGGAACAAGTTTGTGGCCATTAGTTGCGACAACCTCGTACTGTTGGTGTCCAATCGTTCGGAAGTTGGTGGGTGTGTCTCAATTTGTGGGGAAGAAGAAGAAGGACAAAAGGACAAGAGCGATGATATGAAGATCAGGGATGGTTGTCTTGGAAGATATTGCTGCCAGACCACACTGCCTAGGTATCTGAATGAATATAATGTGACGTCATTTTTGATTGAGGGTATTGTAAAGCGAAATGATATAGGTAGTGAGTGTGGTTACGCAGTGATTGGAGATGGGGATTGGATGAACGGAGGTTTGTATGAGAGTGAAAGCAAGAAAGTGAGTGATATAAAGAAATTGGATTATGTTCCTGCGAGGCTTGAATGGGAGATATTTCTGAATCTCACATTGAAACTTCCGAATGCTATTTGCTCTGAATCTAATATTACATCTTCAGATAAGAAACAGTCGGGCTATAGATGTAAGTGCAAGGATGGCTACTATGGCAATCCCTACGTTTCTCAAGGATGTATTCGTAAGTATGTTTATATCTACAATTCTATATTATATGGCTGTTGTTAATTTTTTATTTGAATGTAAGTGTGTTATTGTGCATGCACATTGCAACCTGCAGATTCACTTTCTTAAACATCTGCAGAATTAAGCTCACTTTATATGGTTTTGGTTAGTGGATTTGGATATAGAAAAAAAAAATTGATATTAATTTATTCAGGATAAGTTTTTTATTTATTTATTTTATTTTATTCTTATTTCATGAACTTTGCCTGTAAAATATGTTAGAGAATTTTTTTCCTGATTACTGTATATATTGCTTATTACTTCCATTTTCGATATCACATTATTTAATTGTCAAATCGGCTAGCTATTTATATTTATACTTTTTCCTACAAGATTAATATGTGTGCCTATTTCATGAATCATCCTTGGTGAAATCATGTATGGAGTTAGATGACTTTTTGTGTGCTTTCCATGGAGTTGTCATGTAAGGTATAACGCATAGCAAAATATAGATTACTCATCAACAATTTCAAAAATTAAACTCAATATATATTCATGAGTTTGATACAATATTATACAAATATTCCTTTTAGTTTATTTTTTGTAAATGAAAAAAATTTATGTTGAAAATAGTATGAATTTAACAATTTATTATTATATTAAAAATAAAATTAGTATATTATTTTTCACAAAAATTATATTAATTGAAAAAATAATTAGAAGATAAGTATAATTTTTTAAACTAAAAGATAAATATAATTCAGACAAACTCTTTTTTAAAAAAAATAGGTGTAATTAGTGGATTAATGCTAAATAATTACTCTGATGTCAGTTATATTTTGCATTTTTAATGTTTTATTGTAATTTACGATATCAATTATGAATTCCATTGTTATATATGTATGTATGTATGTGTGTGTGTGTGTGTGTGTGTATATATATATGTAGAGTACTTTTATATTAAAAATAATGAAAAACTTTTGCTATTTAATATGCCTTCTGCTTACTATTTCATGCATCTAATTAATTAATGTCATGGAGATGCAATATATATATATATATATATATATAAAGCCCACTCTCTCTTTGTTTTATTTTTATTCCTATTCGCCTTATTAAAAATTTGAATTCTTAATTAATGACTTTGGGCTTTGCAGGTTTCCCATCCAATGATGATAAATATTCCAAAATTTCACTTGGTACGTATGAACGCCTTTTAGAGTTACAAGATACATCTGAAACCGTATGAAAATTTCATTTCATAAAAATAAGGTGATAATTAATTTGAAATTTTATAAAAATTAAAAAATTAAAAATTCTAGCGCCAGTATTCAATAAAATTATGTGGCTCGTTGTCATTCCCTCCTTCAATCAAATATAAGTCAATGTAGAGTCACATAGTACCTTGGCAACATTAATAATTTGAAGGAATTCCTTTTGATTTTTGAAAGCTTGTTAATAAGTGGAATTAATGGTAGGTTTAGACACATTTATGTTTTATTAATAAAACAATTAGGAAAACACCAATATTGAAGGCCCCTACAAACAGGTGTCCTCAAGTAATTATTCAATGTACAACTGTTTGTTTCTTTATTATGATTATATATATTTTTATCATAATGTATTACTTGGGGCCCTGGATCTTTGTAATTAAAAAATGAGGTATTTAGCGAGAGGGTACTCTTGTGTTTTTTATTTCTCTCGTAGTGCAAAATTACTACAAAAAAAGAATTCAAAGGACCAAAAATCTTTTACCTGAAGTCAAGATGACCAAGAATATAAATAAAATATTCTCATTTTTCAACAAGAAAATTTTAGCGGTCAATTACGTTTCTTAATAAGCTCACACACATCCAAAATAATTTTGTCAAAGAATAGTTATTTTTTTGAGACAATATATTTTTTAGTAGTAGAAAGATAATTATTGGTATAATTTACTCTTAAAAAATTATAATACATATTTTAATTATTGAAATATCACAACAGTTAATTTATTAGTTCAAAAGTTATTAGTCATTATGCTAAATAAATTAGGAAGTTTATTTGATGATATAGTAGTGATATCTTAATTGTTAAGATAATAAAGATATCTTATTTATATAAATTTATTTACTGCAAATAATACATTGAAAACATGGTTAAGCACATGATCTGTGATTAAATTCTTTTACTTGATATTATAGTTTGGATTATTGGTATATTAGAGATTAAAATATATATATTTTTAATTTATTAAGCAGTTTATAGACTTACAAGTTAATTGTTCTAACCTTTCCTAAGTAAAAATATGATGAATTATAATCTTTTAATGACTAAACCAAAAATACTTTGTCTCTACTTTCTAACTGTAGTTACTTGTCTAGCTTAGATACTCATGAAATACATATACATATATATATATATATATATATCATAATAAAGTGATCAACTTTAATTTATTTCATTTTGCAATATGTGAAGTTGTTTTCTCAAGTCTGGGATCCATTGCTTTCATCTTCGGAGCATGGTGGTCGTACAAAATCATAAGGAGAAGAGGCATAAAGAAACGCATGAGAAAATACTTCAAACAAAATGGTGGCTTGCTATTGCAACAAGGATTATCTTCTGGTGAAGTCAATTCTGATAAAACTAAGTTGTTCAGTTTAAAAGACTTGGAAAAAGCCACTAATCACTTTAGTGTGAATAGAGTACTAGGCAATGGAGGCCAAGGTACAGTTTATAAGGGCATGCTTGTAGATGGTCAAATTGTTGCTATCAAAAAGTTTAAAGTTCAAGGAAATGTTGAAGAATTCATAAATGAAGTTCTTATTCTTTCCCAAATTAACCACAGAAATGTGGTGAAGCTGTTAGGATTTTGGTTGGAGACTCAAGTTCCTTTGTTAGTTTATGAATTCATTCCGAATGGTAACCTTTTTGAGTATTTGCATGAGCAAAATGAGGAGTTGCCAATGACATGGGAGACACGTTTAAGAATAGCCATTGAAGTTGCAGGAGCTCTATTTTACTTACACTCAGCTGCTTCTCAACCTATTTATCACAGAGATATCAAATCAACAAACATTCTTTTGGATGAAAAGTACAGAGCAAAAGTTGCAGACTTTGGAACATCAAGAATGGTTTCCATTGAAGATACTCATCTCACTACACTAGTTCAAGGAACTTTTGGATACTTAGATCCTGAATACTTTCATACTAGCCAATTCACAGAAAAGAGTGATGTGTACAGCTTTGGAGTAGTGCTTGTTGAACTTTTAACTGGTCAAAAGCCAATATCATCTTCTTCCATGAGACCAGAAGAAGCTAAAAGCTTATCTTCATATTTCATTATGTGCATGGAGGAAGATCGTCTATTTGAGATTCTTGACAAAAGAATCATAGAGGGAGATCATAAAGATGATATCTTGGCAGTTTCCAACCTTGCATGGAGATGCTTGGAATTGAATGGGAGGAAAAGGCCTGCCATGAAAGAAGTCACAATGGAATTACAAGGAATTCAAAATTTGGGAAAGAGGTCGATTTCATCGTTGCAGAATCATGAAAATGTTGATTTTGCTAGAATTGAAACTTACCAATACCAACCTTGTGCTGCAATTTCTATATCAACCAGCCCTACAATACACAGTGGAACTTCCTCATCTTTGGAGATCTAGCACCTTTTTTATACATTAAATACTTGTTCAATTTCTTCTTGTGAAGAAGAGAAATAACTATTTCATATGAACTATAGTTATTGATGTGATCAAATGGTTTGTCATATAATTTTAGTTTTGAAGAGTGGTCATCTTCATACAATATTAAAATGCATTACTTCATTTTATATTAAAAGATAATCTTTGATTTCAACCCTATAGTTCTCTAAAAATATGCATGGCCAACTATTTAATCCATGAATCTTCTTAATATACTATTTATTTTCTGGACATTCATAAATATTGTCAATCTGTTAATTTCTACTATAGTCACCTCTACGAACCTCTAAGAAATTATCTGTGTTATCTACTTATATAAGACATTTTGACGATTGGATGTTTAAGTCATTATATTTTTTTGGGTAAATCTTGCTAAATGGGTGCTTCATAATAGACCCTTCCCTTTATGTTTTTTTTCCTTCTTTTTTTCCCTTAAAGTGCAAGGTTGGCCCAAAAAACATAACAACTCTCCATTCAATCAGCAAATAATGCCTTATGTCAACAATAACATGCCATATCCAATGATTTGTTAAGGGCTTCCGAAGCAAACTGGCAAAGGGACTAACAGGTGACATTTAAGCATATTCAAGGACTAGATAGTATATTATGAGGATTCATTTTATAAAGTACATATGAATTCATAATTTTAAAACAATAATTAAATTAATTTTCTTTTACATGCCCTCAATATTAATTTAATTGTATTCATTATTATATTAAAAATAAATTTATTGTGTTATTTGACATAAAAAATTATCTTGATTTATAGCTCAGGTGTATAAGGTGATTCTCTTAATTATAAAATTAACCTAAAACTTTTTTAAATTTTATAATTTGTGAAAAAATATCTTTTCTATTAATTTTTTCATCCAAAATCTTAATAAAACATTGATAAATTAACTAAATAAAATCATATCAAAATGTAAAAAATTTTCCTAAACTTTAGGTCTTGTATAAAAAACTTCTCTAAACTTTACATTTTGTACAAAATAATTCCTATAAACTTTAGATCTTGTGTAAAAATACCTCTTAAATAATTTGATTTTTTTTTTATCCTCCATTAGAATTTTGGATTCTAGCTAGGTCAATTTTTTATTGTTGAAAAAGATTATTTGCAAATGACCTATATTTCATGGGGGTTATATTCACTTTAACTTTAATAGTATAAATAAATAAATATATATATGAATTAATCATATAGGTCAAATATTTTGTGAGTTAATGACTAAAGTTTTAATTATTTTAAATTTAATTCATCTATATCTATGTTATAACAGCTTTAAGGTCTATTGATAATTGGTATTCAATCAAAATTATATATTATCTCATATAAAAAACATATAATTTTATTAAAAAAATTCTGAGAGGAGAATTGGATTAAAAAAAAGTTAGATAGTATGAAAAATTAAAATAGGTGATACAAAAGAAAGAAGTTAACTTTCTATTACTTAATTTTATTATTTTAAAATATACTAATTATTTTTATTTTCTATTTCAAAAAATTTTAAAAACAAAATTAACATGTACGTTATACATGCTAAGCCACTAATTATTATGCATGGCTTTGTTGCTTAGGACGTATTTAGTTATTTAGTTAAAATTATATAAAATATAGTGAAAATTTATTTAATTTTATATTATTTTTGTTATTTTTAAATATAAAGAATTATATATATAATTTTATTTTAAAAAAATATTTGAAATTTATTAAAAATTTTGCCTTAATTTAAAAAAATTACTTAATTGTCTTTGCTATTATGTTAAAAATCTCATATTAAAATTTAGTATAAATGTAACGCTTTTACTATTATAATAAATATAGAATTCCAATTTTATTTTGTGTAAATTTTTTATGATTAAAAAAATTAAGGAAGAAATAAATAAAAAAACCAATAACTATGCAAATAAATTTTCTTTTTTTATAAAATATTGATAATTATCTTGTTTTAAATTTTTATTGTATGATTTTGAGTTTTCAATTTAGGATTTAAGATATTCGATTAAAAAATTCCAAGATATTTAAACGTATCAATTTTATTAAATTTCAAATTAATTTTTTTAAAAAATTAAAAAAAAAAACTCAAGGAGTATTCACACAGTGAAAACAAAAGAGTTCTTAAGTATATATGGTACTGAATTATTTATGCACATCTTTCTTTGTCAACTTCATCTATATATACACCTTGTTGACAACATGACATTAATTATTGTTGCTTAAAAGGAACCCGTCTAGATAAATTTTTTGTACAGGAAGTCCAATTTAAAGTTCCCTATCAATAACATTTGTAGGGATGCTTTGTGCATTCCTAAAGAAATTGTGAGGATCAACCTTAGTCTTAATTCGAACCAATTTGTCGAAGTTGTCCTTAAAGTACATCACTCCATAAACTCTTCCTTCTTCGTAGCTGTTCTTACCATTGTGGTTGATACCTAAGTCAAGATCCTTGTAGCTGAACAAAGCCCCTCTAGGGTTCTTGGACACAAAGGGAGTCATATAACTATGAAGTTTCCTCGTCAAGTTTATGTAATAATCTGCTCTCTCTTTACCTGCTTTATCCCAGTTTGCTTGATATTGTACCTTTTTGAAACATTATAATTAAAAGTTATGCATCAACTTTCACTTAATAATTTAAAATTTTTAGTTGAACATGTGTGATCTTTCGTAAGAATGGCAATAAGTGAATATTCATCTATTTTTTCATTATTCGTATTCATCCAAAACATCAAATTTATGAATCCTAACTGAATTGAAAAAAATATTATTTTTAATATTTTTATCTAAAATTACTTGAGATTCGAAATATCTTAAAAAAATAAATATTAGATACTTTATAATCAAGTATTCTATCCTATATCTAATATTTAATATCTATCCAAAAATATTATCAAATATTATAAATGACTATATAAAAACTTATTTTATAATGAAAAATCTTACATAATTATTATAAAATAAAATTAGAAAAATAATAACATTAAAAAGTATAAAATTTTATTTAAAAATATATATTATATTTAATAATATATACTATTTTAGATATCAAATATCAAATATATTATCCACTCATTTATTTTGAACGAATATAAAGTATTTAAATTTAATATTCACCTGTTTAATATTTAATAAATAATTATATTTACTATTTGTATACTATCTAATATCTATTGAAATGAAAATTTTTTTCACACAAATACCGTTAGATATTTATTGTACTCATACTCATTTTTATCCCTACTTTCACGCCATTGCATTAGAGTTTCATGCATATGCAAGAGCATTTGACAGAAATTTTATTAGAGTTAAAGTGCTAATTGCTAATTTTCTAATAAACACGACATGAAATATTTGGTGAATTTTGAAAATTCCACGTGTCATGACTTAATTTGATGTTTTTAGTAAAAAATTTAATAACAAAATCTTTAAAAATATACTTAAATTTTATTTAAAAAATTAATTTTAATATGCTTTTAGTTCCTCTAGTCTAAAAATAGACATTATTACCTTTTTATTTTATAAAATAATCAAATTTTATTCTCGATATCACATTTTTATCTAAAATTTGATGTTAAATTTAGTAATAAGTTAAATTATATATTAAATCTAAATATGAATTAATAGTTTTATGTAAATAAATAATAGTTCAATTAATAAATTGTCAAATTTTGTACTAAATTTTATATCAATGATATGATAAAAATAAAATTGAATCATTTTAAAAAATAAAATAACTAAATTTTCTATTTCTAATCTAAAGAAACCAAATTAAAACTTTTATTAAATTCAAATAATTATAAGTGCATTTAAACCTTTGAAAAGAAAAAGGGGAAAAACACTACAAATTAAAGAGTTTGAGCTCTTAATGTAGCCCTCATTGATCTTCTCCACTTTTACTTTTAATCTTTCTCTTTTTCTAGTTTTTAATTTTATTTTAAATAATATGAAGGAATTCAACCTTTTCAAAGCCTTTTCTTTTATAAAAAAATGGATATGTCATTTAATACCATTTAATTAAGTTGACATGATAAAATAGTTCTTGAGACTGAGAGTACGTACCTTCCACAGATTTCCTGCACGATGAGGGAAAGGCGTCTCCGTGGCCGGAATCTCAGCCATTCGTCCTCCATATGGATTGAAAGCAAGTTTTGTGTACTTCAATTCAATCATCTTCTTCCATATCCGTTCCAACCCTTTTTTAGAAATAGGTTCCTTCACATAGTCTGACTTCCTTTTAAAGTAGTTCAACGATGGAAGTGTCCTATTGAGCAAAACCTCAACAGGCATTGTAATATTAATGCTTGTCCAAAACAATACCGATTTAAGCCAACTTGTTTCTATACAATCCGATTGCTTCAAACCCAATTCAGGGAAGCTTTGGTTCATAATAGAAAGAAGCCTCTTGGAGTCACCAAGGAATAAGCTTATGAACGTAGCCCTCACAGTCTTTGTCCCATTTTGTGTACCATTCACCACGTCCAAAATAAGCCTAATGAAAAGGTCATTATCAATATTTGGAGCCACATGCTCCCATTTGTACACTATATTTGTTGCATTTTGCTCTAGGTGTCCTTTGAACTTGGAAAACAGTGACTACCTTAGGGACTCGGACTAGCACCCCCACCACCTCTAATAGCCCAAAATAGATCTTCCCCCATAGATTTTCTATCAAGCAATCTACCCTTAACATTAACTATTTCTGCATCAATAACATTGTCGACCGTAAGACCATATTTTCTCATCATATTCCCATACCCACCTCCACTTATGTGTCCTCCTACCCCAACTGTAGGACACACCGAAGCAGGGAAGCCATGAGTGTTGCTCTTCTCAGCTATTCTATAGTAAACCTCGCCGAGTATCGCACCGGCTTGTAGCGAAGCCGTGCCAGCGGCGATGTCAACGTCGATGGATCGGAGATTGAACATGTCAAGGATGAAGAAGGGAACCTCTGCCACGTAGGATACACCCTCGTAGTCGTGGCCCCCACTTCGGATTTTCATCTGCAAGTTGTGCTTTTGAGAACAGACTACAGCAGCTTGGACATGGGAGACATGTAACGCAGTGATTATGAGGTATGGTTTTCGAGTATAGGAGTTGTTGAAACGAAGGTTTCTAAAGTAGGCTTGTAAGACTGAAGGGAACGAGGCATTGTTTGGAGTGAAAATTGCTGATGTTATGGGATGTGAGTTATTGGAATGGTGTACGAGGCAACGTATGAAAGTGTTTTCAGATGATGATGATGAAGAAGAATTTGAAGCTAGGGTTTGTGAAGGAAGGGAAAGAAGAACCAGAATAATAATGGAGAGTAATGAGAGTGGTAGTAGTAGTATTCTAGGACAACACATTGTTTTGGCCATGGATAAGGTCATAGGGATGTTTTGTCTGAGTTTATAAGCCAATGTATGTAGGAATTTATAGGGATTTGCTTGGAGATAAATATTATTACTGAATAAATGAGAAGATTATTTAGGTTACCTCCCAAATTGACCAGAATAAACCTTTTGCATAAATATATACGAAAGGTTTTATATGTACAAAAATATATATTATTTTTTAAATATAAATAAATAATTATTATTATATTTTAAAAATATTATATTAAATAATATGAAATTATTTAAATTCGCGGGAGGTTCTAGCAAATTAAAGGCCACCAACAATTCCCCTTTTAGTCTATATATATATATATATATATATAATTATTTCCAAGGATCAAGCTTAGCTTTTTAGTCTATCAAATTTCAATTCCATTTTGTCCTATAATTTAGCTTTCACATTGGGACCACCCCGGTGCATATCACAGGAAGATATTCCACTGGGATAAAAATTCTTGCATACAAATGTTGTACCATAATAATATTATACCTTAAATGTCACTATTTTTTATTAATAATTTAAATGAAATTAATTTTAATTCAAGATTTTAATAATAAAATTGACTATACAAAAAATTTTAAAGATAAAATTAAAAATATTATAAAATTTAAAGATATAAAAAAATATTTTTATTTAAAATGAATGATCAAACAATTTGAGCATTTCACATTCATATTATAAACCTCTTTTCGTCTTCATTGATGAAGGCGACAAGATGCATACATTATATATATCTTTCCACGGCTTCGAAAATGATGTTAATCTATGTTTTCATAGACTTGCAAGTTGCAAAAGACTTTGATTAATGTATGGTCAGCCGTTTGAGTACTAAGAGATGTCTTTTAAAAAAAGATGTTGGTTTAAGAAAATTTTGGGTCAAAGATATAGCAATAATTCTCCTCCGCTATTTAATGTAACCTTTTCCGCCAATTAAACGCAGGAAGATATTTCTTCACAAATGATCGAGGGAGGGATCAAGCTCCATTATGTAATAATAGTCCAAACTTTCATGCCCATCGAGATGCATATATCTTTCCACTGTTTGGAAAACGATGGTAATTAATCAATATTTCCATACACTTGTGAGTGACTTCAAAGTTTAAACGTATGGTCACGTCGCCACAAGTCTTCCTACTATTCTCTAATTCTGATTTCTCTGACTAAGATCCGCTCCTTCGATTGATCGAGCTAACAATATGGTTCTGCAATTATCTTTTTTTTTTTCTTCTCTTTTTCTTTCTTCTTGATTTTTTCCCTCATTTATTATTTTTTATTCCTACGTTCCAATTCTCTCTTTTATCTTTTTTATTATAAACGATTAAAAAATTTATAAAAAAGACTAATTTTTTTCAAATCAATTAAACTATTTAACTATTTGATTTTGATCAATTTATATAACTTTATCAATTTTTGACTAGACCAATGCCATGTCAATTCACTAATTTTTAATTAAATTGATCAGTTTGATCTAATTTTAAAATAGATAAAATTATAAATTTTTTATATTAATCAAATACATAAAAATATTTCAGTAAAAATAGATAAAATTATAAATTTTTATTATATTTTAAAGAAAGAGAGTTTAATTTTTTAAAAAATAAAGGAGATGATAATGAAATTTTAGGATCCTCCATGTGTAATCTACTCTCTAAATTGTTATACATTATTTTTAATGTCTTTTGTTGTAATCACTCTTTAAATTATTTATGTTAACAAAAAAATTAAATAGAAATATCAGTAATCTACAAATCCTAGAGATTAGTTGAATTTCTTAAGTCGGTATTCCTTCTTTTCTCACTCTTTACCACATTTAAAAGCTTTAAAATAATAATCAACTTTTTTATCTTTGTAGAATTATATATTTTTTATTAATACATTAAAATATTTATAAAATTTTAGTTATTTTTAATAAATGTTTATACTTCCTAAGGTGTCTCCATAGATTCCCGAATTCGAAATGGAGATATAAAAAAAAAAAATTTTATAAGAATGGGGATATAGAGATAAAAAGTAGCAGTCATTCCTCGTGTTCCTCCTTACCTCATTCCTATTATCCATCTCCAAATTATAATTAACATATAAATTTTAAATTTTTATATTAGTGTTATAAATTTCTTAAAATTGACGTTGCTACATTGAGATTTTTATTGATAAATTTTTCTTTAAACATAAATCACAATTTTTTTCATACTATGATTAATTTTAAATTTTAAAGTTGCATTGAAATAATTTTCTTTTTACTTATTAAAAATTTTTATTTTCATGATTGAGATTAAAAATTTTTTAATTTTACAACTTTTTGTTTTTTCAAAAAAAAAAAATCATCAAATCTAATCCAATTCAAATAGATAAATTAAAATTGGATTAGATAAGATAAGTTCAATTACAACCAACATGACTAAATTAATTAGCCGAATATTTTAGCCATTCGATTACCTTAGTGCCATTAGTCAATGTGACTAAATCAAAGTGCTCACCCTTGAATATATGATTTTTAGGTTAAAACAAAAAAACAAAAAAATCTTATTAAACTTTGGTCTATGTGACAAAACCCCTAATTTATATATTTTGACTAAAATCTTCTTAAACTCAGTACTAAGGAGACAGATGCTGAATCGAGATGAACACGATTATCGCAATTGTCATCGTCATCGATGATAATCACATCGGTAGGAAGAACGCTGTTGTTGGAGAAGACGAGTTATAGTTACCGTTAGAGAAGACGAGCTGCCATACTGAGAACTTGCATTTTATTGTTATATAATTTTGACCAAAAAGAACTGTTCATGTATCTAAATTTTATATTAATTTTTAATTTTATTTATAAAGCTTGTTTGTTTTTAATTTTATTTATAAAATTTTGAATTATAATTAATTTTATTCCATAACTTAACAGATATGTATATTTTTGTTAACTTAATATTTATTACGTACATATTTATTATTAATTGTGTCTTCCAAATTTATGAATATTGTTAAATGTATTCTTAAAATTTATGAATATCATCAAATATATTTTCAATTCTTTTAAATAATCTACAATTTTTTAATAACTCCATCTATCAATATCATATTTGTCTCACCAACTTATAGAACTGCTAACATATGTTAAAGTTGGGTTCTTTAACCAATTTCCCTCCATGGTGAATTTCAACAATAAACAAGTTTATATAAGATTACTAACAATATATATGTATTCAGGTTGTTAGCCATTATTTTATAACAACATATACATCCATGATTCTATGTATAAGAGATCACAAACCAAACAAAATAAAAAAACTCATTATATATGAAGTCATTGAGGTATGTATTAGAACAACTTATTAATATTATTATATAACAACAATTAAGTCATGATTCAAAAAAGAACAAATTTAATATTTTACATATCTTTTATATCGTTGCCTTGTGTCTTATATGATAGGATAAAATTTAACCGATTTAATATCATACTTCAAAACAATATACTTCAATAGCACAATAAACAAAGAGTTTTATTGTCAATTAATTTAGTGTAACATAATTTTAACAAAATCAATAGAGTTACTTCAATAAAAATTGTTCATTAACGTAAAGGTTCAATAACGTATAAATAAAAAAATTGTTTTGTCTACTTATACAACATTATTTCATAGTTTGATGTAACTTTATGAATTTTAGTATGTAAGTAGTAAATAAAATATATACATTAAATGTCACATCAATTATTAAAAAATTATTGATTATTTAAAAGAATTAAAAATATATTTAATAATATTCATAAAATTTAAGGACATATTTAATAATAAATATATAAATAGTAAATATTGAATCAATCAAAATATATACGTCACATATCATTACATCAACTAGACAAAATTGATTACAATTTTAAATCTTTAGACAAATTTGATAACAAATAAATTTTAAAAATAAAATTAAAAATTAATATAAAATTTAGAGATATTAAAAATATTTTTTTCTATTTTGGTTCTTTATTCGTCGGCTGCAGAGAAGAAAAATGTTGGGGTTAGATTTTACATCGATGCACTTTGTTGTCACTCAGAAACAGTTGCAATGATGATTGATTGAATTTAAAGTTGCAATCATATTCTTTTGTTTTACATTATTTTAGACCAAATGAAAAGAAATCGTGGATGAGTAAAAGTCTGTAGGAATTTTAAAAGTTTGTAAAAAAAAAAATTCTAAACAAATACTGATCTGCACTTATTACTGTTGATATGCATCAGTGACCCATTATCGTTGTGGTCTTGTGGTTGTGGATGACAGAAGAATGACGGGTTTAGAGTTTTTGATTTGAATATTTTGATAATTTAAATATTTATTTGAATAACAAATATGTCCTTACTAGTTTGTGCTACTTTTTCTAATGTGGCAATAAAATTAAATTTTTTGGGATGATAATTATGATATATAGAGGATTATCAGTTAAAGTTTATAGTTTAAGAAATCTTTTGCATATGACTATAACTTCAAGGGAGTTTCTTGCATTTTACTCAAGATTTCTTAAACATTATTTGATAGAATTGATGTGTCTTGTAGATAATTAAAAAAAAAAAAGTTGTAAAAAAAATTGGTAAATGTGAATTAGGTAGAGTGGGAAAAAATAGAAAAATTACAAAAAAAAAACTTAAATTTTGGATCACTTGTAAACATTATTCTAATTCTTAAATCGTTAATTAAATTCTTAAAGTTTTTCATTTTAGTAAATAAATTTTCTAACCTAAGATTTTTGTCAATAACACTAATTTATTTGTCACTTTAAACTTCTTACATATTAAAATGAGTATTTTTTAAGTTGTGATTTTTACTATAAAGATCTCTCAAATGACATATAAGAAGCTTAAAGTGACAAATAAATTAACATAATTTGGAGAAAAAATATTAATTTATTTTAAAATTTAAAATTTTAAGATGTTAATTATTAATTTTAAATTTTAATCATTTAATTTAATTTATAAATAATTCAGAATTTAAAATTATTTTTATTTTTTAGAAAAATATGAAATTGGAAAAAAAATAATTCAGAATTTATAAATCATACTATATATATAATATTTTATATGAAAGTCACACAAGGTGGGGATATCATAGGCTTGAAAAGTCAAATATATATCTATTATTTTGATAAATTAATGTTGACATTTAAATTTTTGTAAAAATTTCAATAATCACTAAATCTCTATGGAAAAATGAGAATAAGAAGTATTTTCTCTCCAATGCAAAAAATTAGGATAAGAATAAGAGACAGTGCAAAAATGAAGAGAGAGGAGCACCCCAGTCTTGTCGTGTTGTCATCCCTAATCAAAAGGTGGGAATATCAACCAAGTCAAGAGGTGGGGATATTACATTTTTTAAAATGATTTTTAGATTTAAGAATTTTTTCGTAATTTGTAAGTACTATTTTCAACTAAAAATAATTTAAAAAATATCCTAATTTTTTTAAAAAATAAAAAATAGATTTTTTTATTAATAATATGTATATAAATACATGCAAACAAATGCTTAATGCAAACTCTTTTCTGTCAACAATAAGTAGAAATAATTGTGGGATTGTATAGTTTTTGAATTTGGATTCAAAGAAAATGATAGATCTTATTTATACAATAAAAATTACATGTGAATAATATATTCTAATTAATAAATTTGACAAAACTAAAAATTAAACGAATAAAATTTGAAAGTCCACATGTTTTTGTCCCCATAACAGTGACTACACCCAAAGACTAAGTCCAGTTGTCACGAATTTAATTGATTGGGATAAACCGTGTGGGACCTAGAAAGTCACCTGCGGGGGGCTCTAATTATAAAGCACAAACCGTGTACTGCAGTTCCGGTAGCGTCAACATTTATTTTGATACATCTCCAAATCAGTTCAAAAAATAAATTACATGTAAAAATTTTTTTATTTGATAAGGATTAAATTTAAATACAAATTTTTATATTTTTATTATTAAAAATTTTAGTAAAAATAATTAAAAAACCAAACTACAGGATGAAAAATTATAAACATTATTAACATATATTTTTAATTAAAAATTTGTTAATAAAAATATAGAAAATACACTTAAATTGTTTTTCCTAATAATAGGCAGATATGATATTTAATTCTTTCCGTGTATGATTTGTCAACTCAATTGAATCTTTCAAAATTATAGTTTAACATGAATGGGGTTAGATTTAGCAAAACTGACTAATTTTTTACAAATATAATGAATTAAAATTTAAATTTTTTTTAAAAGAGATGTTTATATTTAATAATCAACAAAATTTAAAATTATTATTTTTAACAAAATGTATTTGTAAAAAAGAATTATAGTAAAAACAGCCAATTAAATTTGTTTCGATAAAAATAATATGTCTAAACTATTATATTTTATTTTAAAAATTCATATTATCTTCACTTTAAAATAATTTTTTCTTAAATTTGTTCATTAATTAAATTTTCTGTTCATATAGTAAAAAAAATATTGACATGACAAAACAAATCACCATAAATCTAGATATTTATATTTATTTTAAACCAAATTTTATTAATATTTAAATTTATTTTTTTTTAATTTTAGACAAACCATTGGGTTTAGCTTACGAGATAAATGGTTCAACTCACTTAGACTCATTTTCAAGAAGGATCAACTTTTCTCTACTCAAACTTGCCTATTGATGGTAAGAAATATCTCTAAAATATAAAGATTCCGTCGCTACTGTAGACGGAACATTTTCCGTCCCTAAATTCGTCGCTAAGTAAGAATGTTGTTTTCTATTTTGCGACGGAAAATTCCGTCGCCAATCGTTTCTGAAAACAAATATATATATATATATATATATAGCAGCGGTTAAATGTCAATAAAATATATATATATATATATAATGAATAGCTCTTTCATTGATTTAACATACTATATAAACAACAAACCTTCATATGAATTCTTAAATAGTTAATAAAATTGGAATGGAATCAACAAAATAAATAAGACTTTGTTTTTATTTCAATTCAACATGATAATATAAAAAAAAACATATTAAAATAAGTATTCATGTGGGGAAAATTAAGCCAAGCATACAGCCCTTAAAACAATATTTTGAACCAGCAGAAGCAAGA
This sequence comes from Senna siamea, assembly GCA_031216115.1. NCBI lineage: Eukaryota > Viridiplantae > Streptophyta > Magnoliopsida > Fabales > Fabaceae > Senna > Senna siamea. Next base: position 19,147,295 of record CM062355.1, on the reverse strand, counting down.
CCTGAGTGCCTTCTCAAGCATCAATATTTTAAATATTAGCACCTTTATCCATTCTCTTCACAGTCGCAGCAAAAACCTGAAGCGTGCAAACATGGGTACTTTTAACTTATATCCTGTCTCGTGCAACATAATAGGTGGGAAAGTGGTTTTAATCACTAGATATTAGCTAGCTAGCTACAAAAGACAGAAACCAAACATTACAAACAAAATGGAACAATTAGAAAGACCTTATCTTAGCCATATTCTAATGGAAAAATTGGAATTCATCTATTCTAACTAAAAATCAATCAAACAAGAAAATAATATAACATTTTAAAAGCATCTGTTACAACATTTTTTAATCTGTCACACTCATATATCTACATGCTTATATGATTGATTATTTATTATTAACTTAATTTATCTACAACACATAAAGAACAGTTCAAGTGATAAGCAAATGTGAATTCAGAACCTTTAACATGATTAGACCCAAACTGAAAAAAATATTGAACTGAAAAAAATATGACAATACTCGTGAAAAATCCAAAAAGTTAAAAAAGAAAAAACTAGATCTCCCTCCATCATTGGTTTACAGCAGGAGCACCCAAACTTAGGCGAATAATCTTTTTGTAATTACAGATAGATTAAAAAAACTTACATTAATAAAAACTTACTTTGAATGAATTAATAACTATCTTTTTTTTTCTTTCAGTCTTTTTCTTATTATAAAAAATTGCACTAAACTCTTCCGAACTCCAAACTTTCCCCATAGCCATATATATAACAAATCCACCAGTATAATGAAATTAAGCATTTCCGAGGCACTATCATGATTGTTATTCTCTGCAATAATTGGCAGAGCAGGAATGCTTTGTTCATTCCTAAAGAAATTATCAGGATCTACCTTCGTCTTGATTTGAACCAGCCTATTGAAGTTCTTCTCAAAATACATTTCCCCATACACTCTTGTAGTGTTGTTGATACCCAAATCATGATCCTTATAGTTGTAAAATGCTGCTCTAGGGTTACTTGACACAAAGGGAGTCATAAACCTATGAAGCTCCCTTGTCAACTTTATATAGTGATCTTCCACCTCTTTCCCTGCTTTCTTCCAATTAGCTTTATATTGGATCTTCCATAAGTTCCCAGCCCGGTGAGGGAATGGCATTGCCGGTGTCGGAACCTCATCCATTTTTCCACCATAAGGATGGAAAAATAGTGCTATATGTTCCAACTCAATCATCTTCTTCCAAATTTCTTCCAACCCCCTTTTGGAAATAGGCTTCTTTACAAAGTCAGATTTCCTTTTCAAGTAGATTTGTGATTGAGGTTTTTCAATTCTATTTAGTAAAACCTCAGGGGGCGTTTTGGCAACATCAAAATTTGCCCAAAACAGCACGGATCGTATCCAGCTTGTTTCAATACAATCTGACTGCTTCAAACCTAATTTTGAGAAGCTCTCATTCAACATAGAAACAAGTGTTTTGGAGTCACCAAGAAATAATCCCTGGAACGTAGCCTTTATCGTCTTCTTCGTTCCATTATTTTGAGTTTTACCTTTCACAACGTCCAAGATAGCCCTAACATAGAGGTTTTTGTCAATGCTTGGAGCAACATGTTGCCATTGGTAGACTATATCTGTAGCATCTTCCTCCAGCGTCCTCCCAACCTGTTGGAAATAGAGTATTGGAATTTTTTAGTAGTTAATTTATTGAAATACTCGTTTAATATAATATCAAAATTACACTCCTCTCTTATAAAATTTTTTTAAAATTACACTTGAGAAATAAATAAAATTTATAATTTCACTATTTTAACTAAATTATCCTTATATTGATTATTTATATAATTAAATATATATTTAACTAATATAAAAATATTTTTTTGAACTCAAAATAAATAATAATGATAATAAAATATCATAATTTTTTAAAAAATATTTTATAATAAATTATAATAGTTTTAAAAGACTAATAATGCCAACAAAAATCATTTTAGTCATAATAAATCAAATAATAATTTTTTTAATTTTTTTTAAAAAAAGAGTATAAAATGTCAAAATAGAAAAAAGAGTATAATTTTTGAAATGGAGAAGTGTAATTTATTATAATATAATTATTTATGAGAAGGTGTGTTTATATATGCATCTAAATAAGTGTAAACTAATCAGTGGTTCAAATATGTAACTAAATGCTTAAGTGACATCTAATATATTATAATAAGAACAAATTAATAATTTAATGATAAAATACAAATAACTCGTCACACTTGGTTCTATGTGCAAAAGGTTTTAATTTTCATCTGTGACTAATAATCTTTGAATTTTATTCGTGGAAAAAATTTCAAATGTTATTAAATTTATTTACACATTAAATGTTAATGTCGTATCAACAAGAGTAAAAAAGTTATTTAACTCACGCAAATTACCCAAAAACTCAAATTCTGCTACACCAAATTACCAAAGAAGACACCAAATGCGTACAGCAATGTGGTTTTGGCCAAAAACCCAAATCATCTTATTATCAAAAGACAGGACGCACCAAGCCAATTATACTGATGACTACAGGTAACTTACTGCTACATTCTTCTCCATGTACCATTGTCCCAAGAGAAGCAATTGTGAAATTGCCTTCTCCCCTGATTCTGCCAGTGCCTCTTCCAAACTAAGTTTTTCCTCACTCCACTCCTCAACTTTGTGCCTCAGCCCACGAATTTCCCTCTTTTTCTCACCAACTTTCTTTCTCAGCTCTTCCTCGCCCTAATCTTCTTACTTCTTTCCTCAATTTCCTTCATTTGTAAGATCACAATTTCCTCGCCCTTTTACTTCTCTAAGATATGTATAACCCTTTGATTCCTTCTCTCCCAAGACCCTCCTCAATTCTATATCGAGTCGTGCTAAAGGCTTCCCTTGAGTTTTTTTTTTTTTTCCGATGATTTGGGTGAGAATAAAATGACACTTTTGATGTATTATTAAAACTTTATGATAGTGTAAATAAATTTAATAGTATTTAAAGTATTTTACATACAATTCAAAGTTCAAAGGAATACCAGTCAAAAATCACAGTTGAAAGAGGTTTTTACATGTAAACTAAAATTTAAAGAAATCTTTTATGATTTTCCCATAATTTAGTGCTTGAAAGATTATTCCTTTTTTAATTTAGTTCTTTGAATGTAAAATCTCTCAATTATTTAAATATTTTTTTCTCAATCAAAATGTTCCCTCTCTACTTAGTACAAAGAAGTCCATTAACAAGAGCCCATTTAGTCATTAACTCTTAAAACAATATCACTTGGACAAATTCTTTAAAATCCAACGACGGTCAGGTACATGACTCAAATTTGAGTGACATTTCACTAAAATAATTCTATTTTAGAAGAAAGTACGTAAATTTGGACAAATTTTAATAACAAGTTAATTACTCTTATCTATCAATTACTAATTTGGAAAAATTTGTCTCAATTAAGAGACATTATCATCAAACAACGAACAAAAGAAGTACTTATTATAATGTACTTTAATTTACGTTTCCAAAATGGATAGCGTGACACGATCATGTGTCATAAGTTTTCATAAGGCGAAGAGAGATTTGAGCTAAATCGATGATACTCTGATTTGCAACATGCTGTTTCTTCCATCAAAGACAACTTGCAGTTTGAAATTGAATGGATTTGAAGGGTTTGGCATGGAAATTGAAAAGAGGATTTGATGAATTACCTTAACATAAATAATCACAATATGCTTGAAAACAAGAACAGCAAAAAAATTTAACAACAGAAGATCTGTTCTAACGTGTTGTATGCAATTGCACTATCCAAACTAGCACAATATGCCCGTGCACACAAAATTTTAAAAAAGAGCAAAACAATAAGCTTATTACATTGACCTGGGCGTGTGCAACACATTTTTTTCAAAAAAAAGGACAAAGACAGTGTCACATGTCTCCTTATCTATAAAAAAAATTTAAACCACAACATCTGCACGCCTACTTCTTTTCTCCTTCGTATTTTCACTTATATCCCTTTCACTCTCATTTTCACCATCTTATTTTCACTCTCATCTCATCCCCACTTTATCTATTTCATTTCATTTATTATTACTTCATCAAATTCAAATTTTTATTTTTATTGTTATACTTTCAAGTTCAACCTCTTTCATCACTTCTTTCACATTCTTCTTATGAAGTTAGTATAAGAAGAATGTTAGACTTGAAAGTAAAACAAAAGTAAAAGCTTACTGTTGATAGAATAATAGTAAATAAGATAAAAGAAATAAAAGTAACAAATGATGGAGGATGAATGATTTAAAGGTAAATATTTGAATAAGAGACAGAGAGAATGAAGTGACGTGAAGATGAATGAGAATGGTGAAAATGGGAGGAAAAAAGGGAAGATCGAATATGAAGAAGAATGAGGGCATGGGTTAAAATTTTTTTTAAAACATAAAGTGATTAGAGGAAATCTAGTTTCATGCAATCATGTCGTGCCACTTGGCACTTTAACCCTAACCTTTTTATCGTTGGATTTCCTTTCGTTTTACACTCAATCAGGTGGGACAAATAACGATTTAGAATACTTATGATCAATATTTTTCTGTTAAATTTACTCATACTAATAACGAATTTAATAAGATAAATTCGTTATTATCTTAAGCAAATTTTTCTCTTTTACTAGTGAGAATTTATTCTAAATTTTTTTCACCGTATTATGCGTTTTAAAACGGAGCACGTGTTACACTACCTAAAAAATATAATAATTTGTATAAAAATATTTAATTTCATGTCACTAAATACAAAAGTGTCACACAAAATATTCAAGTAAATAACACAAGTTAGATAAATTAAAAAAAAACATTATATGAAATTGATCTTAATTTTATTTAACATTATTTTTATATAAAAAAGTGATAAATATAAATAAAAAGATATCATCAACATTATAATTTTTTTGTAAATTTAAAATAAATTTCATAAATAATTAAAACAAAAAAATTAAATCATAGTTCATTAACTAAAATTTGATATTAGGTAAATTTAATTTTTTTTCCTACATCTAACATGTTGTAAAAATTGGGAGAGCACATGTTCATCGCCTTAACATGTTGCGCAAATTACGGAGTGCAACACGTTTTATAACTATTTTAATGAACAAATACAACTCATGTTGACAAAAGTTTAATAAATTTCAAAGAAAAACAACTACTTTAATTGATCTTAATTTTTTTAATATGGTTTTAACATTTTTGTCATATAAATTTTTTTTTAAATATAAATTAAAGAAATATCATCAATATTATCAAAAAAATAAATTTAAAAAATAAAATAAATATCATAAATAATTAAATATACAAAAAAAAATTTTAACTATATTTTTTAACTAATAAAACAGTTATAAACATTACATAATTTACATTAACAAAACGGTAAATGTATATTCTTCAAAAAAAATATATTAATAAAAAAAATATTATAACGGATAAATATATATTTAACCAAAAAATAAACCAAATGCAATAGATAAATAAATATTTATTAAAAAAATTAATAGATATAAAACAAAAAAAACCACAAAATAAACAAATCAACATATTGGTTTAGGGAAAAACAAGATAATTTATTTTCGGATAAATTTATTTGACAATATATTACAACTAATCTTAAGTTATTTTAGGATTTTTTTTAATATTTTTATTTTTTAAATTTTTTATATTATGTTTTGTTAATAATTAAAATATGTACACTTAGATGTAATAAAAAAATTAAAGTTATCTAACACTAAATTTTATTTAATAAAATATGATTAAATTTTTTAATATTTTAATTATTTATGATATTTATTTAAATTTAAAAAAAATTATAATATTATGTTTTTTCTTTATATTTATTATTTTTTTATATTGAAAGAATGTTAAAATTAAATAAAAGAAGTTAAGATCAATATCAAACAAATTGTTTTTTAATTTATCAACTTGTATCACTTGTTACTACTAGACACCCGTCATAATTTTTATGGTGTGTCTTATTTGTAGTTAACAATACATATTGAAATTATACGACTTACTTCGTTTTCCTAGATAACGTAACATGTGAAAAATACTTTGTATTGTGATATCTCAAGAAACATAACACATTAAAATAGATTTGAAATGAAGACACAAATTCGATTATAATAATAACGAATTTACTTTAACCATAAATTTACCTTTATTATTTATGAAATTGTATAATTTTTAATCATAATTCGCCACCAATATTATTAAATTATGTCTATAACAAAAATTATATATTTTCATAAAAATATGATATTTTTAAAAATAATAAAAAAATAAATATTTTCATATAAATTCCTAAAATTTAATACAATGTTATTTAATTTTTTTAATTGATTTTTTGCTATAAAATTCAGGTTTTTAAAATTAATTTTTAATATTTTGTTTGATCATATATTTTTATATACCAAATTGGTCCTTTATTTTAAAATTTATATCATAGATCTAGATCTGTTAAAGTTAAAATCTTGGTGGATCTCGCTTTGTATGACCAAATTAAATAATAAAAAATTATAATTATAATATAACAATTTCTTTTAAATTTTATTTTTAAAAAATTTACTTTTTATGTTCCGTCATCCCGGCAGACGGAATTGACCGTTTAGGATACATATAATTATTAGACAATTTTAAAAAAAATCAACAGACAAAAAAATTTATTAAAAGGATCTTTTAACTATCTTAAATACTAATTTAACCAAAAAAATATGCTTCTTTTTCATAAATTAAATTATAAATAAATTAATAATTAAGTTCTTAATATATATATATTATTTAAATCTAATTTTTAAAAAATAAATATTTTAATTTAATTATAAAAAAATTAATTATTAATTAATCTAATTTTTTAATTAATAGGATAAAAAAATTTAATTCAAATGCTAAATTAATGTAACACTAATCAACTAAATATGTTTTATTATTTTATTGATAAGTATAATTTAAATCATAATTTAATACTAAATTAATATATATTAATATTATTGTCTAATAATTTATTATTTATCTTATTAATTAAAAAATTAAATTAATTAAAAATTAATTTTTATACTTAGCTTATTTTTATTTTTCAGAAGCAATTAAAATAACACCGAATCATTAATTTACAATTAAGTTACCTTCAAAGTTCGAACTCACCTTGAAAACAGTGACACTTTCTGGAACTGGAACGAGCTTGATTTTGTAGGAAAGAAGTACACCAAAGCTAGCACCCCCACCACCTCTGATAGCCCAAAACAGATCTTCGCCCATAGATTTTCTATCAAGCAATCTGCCATTAACATCAACTATTTCTGCATCAATCACATTATCCACAGAAAGACCATACTTTCTCATCAGATTCCCATACCCTCCTCCGCTAATAAACCCTCCCACACCCACAGTCGGACACGTCCCACCCGGAAAACCATGGCTTCCACATTTCTCTGCAATTCTATAATATACTTCACCAAGTGTAGCTCCAGCCTGAACCCAGGCGGTATGGGACTGAATATCGATATCAATGGCTCGCAAGTTGAACATGTCAAGGATGAAGAATAATGGAAGGTGAGAGACGTAGGAGGCAGCCTCGTAGTCGTGACCTCCACTGCGTGTTATCATGTGAAGAGAGTGTCTTCGTGCGCAGAGAATGGAGACTTGTATGTGGGAGACATGGGAGGGAGTGATGATGAGGAATGGCTTCGGGGTAGAGGAGGAGTTGAAGCGAAGGTTTCTGATGTGGGAATGTAAGATGGAAGTGAAAGAAGGGCTGTCTGGAGTGTAAAGCGATGGAGATATGGGATGGGAGGGGAGAGAATGAGTAAGGAGGCAATGAATGAAGGGCTGAGTTGAAGATGAAGAAGAAGAAGGAAGAGAAAAAAGGAAGAAGAGAAGCCATAGAATCTGCATTTCTTGGAAGGGATAATGGGTGACGGTAGTGGTGGAGATGATGTGTATTGGCTGAATTGAATTTTATTTGATAGAATGATAGAAATGACAGAGGGTGAATTGATTTGACATCCTCTGGTGGGGTACTTCGTGTCCACGTGATTGTGTTGTGTACCTTAGCTTACCTGTCGCTTTGTTTTTTCCTCTTTTTGGTGATTCTGTCCCTCCTCATTGAGATACGTGCAATTGCTATTTATTACCTCATAGCTGTCAACCACAAACACCCATTAAAATTATATATATTTTTAATTGATTAATAAAATTTTTAAATATTAAAAATTATTATATTTATTTTACTCAATAACTTAAAATTATTTTTAAACATTCTATAATTCGAAAAATTTTGTTTACAAATTTTGCTTCTCTGCATCTCTATTATGTCGTATAGCAAATGCAATTCATTCATATTCAGATGAATACACCGAGTAGTTCATCTCAAGGTTAGATAAATTAAGTCTTCCATTTTATTTTTTAACGTGTGACTCTAATCTGTCTAGCATCTCATATGAGATAGATTAGCATATTTTTGTTTGCGCAGAGTTGAGATGTCAGGTCGCATGCACTCTATGATTGCAATCCACGCCCCTTTACGTTACGTCCCGTATTTGCCTTTCTTCCCCATACACATCACATGTTATTTTTTTAAATATAATATAAACTAATTATTATTATATTTTAAAGTAATAAATTAAATAATAAAAAATTATTTATTTATTTACTCTTTTATTATTATATTTTTATGTAACATATTTTCTTTTATATTTTATATTATATATTATATAATTTTAAATATAAATAACTTAAAAGATGCTAAATTATTTTTTAAATAATTATTTGTGTTGAGAAAAAATAAATTATACCTTGTTTAAAAGTTTAATATCATTAATAATTTTTTTAAAATAAATGAAATTATATATTTTTATTTTTCAAAAGTGTAATCTTATAAAAACATAATTTAAAAAATATAATTTTAATATCTGTAAAAAAAAGAGTATAATTGAATGGAATGTTAAAAATTATATGCTGTTTTTTAAATTCAATACGATGTTCTAAAATTATTTTAAATTATTTTTTTAGTAAAATAAATTTTACATAATATAAAATAATAAAATTATTTAATTTTATTTTTTCCCATAATAAAATATTTTTTTGAAATTTAAAATTTTTATTATTATATTAAATTATTAAATAAATTAATTTTATTAAATTTTATAATATTTAATAATTTATAAATTTAATTTAATTGTTAAATTAATTTTATTGTTGTGTTAATTTAACTTATACTTTTTTATTTCAAAATGAAACAAATGTAGTAATAAAAAATATTATACAATATTTGACATACAAATAAATTATACAGTACAAATGTTGCGTCCACTATAAATTTCTGTAGTCTACTTTTATTTTACATGTAAAAATAATATTTACATACCACAAAAAAAACCATATAACATTAAGACAAATTTTAGACAAATTAAAAGTCACATTTTTTACGACAAATCTTTAATGTTGGTCCCATAAAATAATAAAAAAATCTGATATATGAAGATAAGTTAAAGAATGGACTAGTACTGAAACTGAACCACGAACTGCTTACCATTTGTAAATGGATTTAAGCATAAAACGGAGAGGAAAGAAAATAAAGTAAGGATGATGGTTTTAGAAGAAAAGTACAGATAAGATAGAATGCTCGGACCAATTAAAAGTGACTGAAATTTGATGCACCAATGAAAATGAGCCATGTATAAAAGCAGTTAATTTAAATCGATCCCATAATCTATTACATAGTGTGATGGGTTATGGTAACTTTTGAAAAAACGATGAATTCCATTTTAAATACATAAATTATAAATACAAAAGGTAATTTGTTAAGACGAATTACAGTCTGTAATATGTCCAAAGTCTAAACGAATTTGTTATACTACACGACAAAAAAAGGTGTTGTGAGAAATAATTTTATGTGACTGAATTTTTTGAATATAATAATTTTAGAAAATAATTTTTGGTAAAATTGTTTAAAATATTTTTTAATTATTTTATTGTTTTTGAAAAATATATTTTATTTTTTATTTGTGTTAAAAATAATTATTTATACAAGTTTTTTTTATTTTTAAAAGCCAAATACAATTTTTTTAAAATTGTATTCAAAGAGGCCTAAATGTTTACTTTTTACCTGAACATTAATAATTGCATTCAAATGTTTTAAAATTATAACCCTCTCATTTTTATTTTAAAAATTTATACTCTTTACATTTAAAATATTAAAAAACTAATAATTTTATTCATTTTAATTAAATTAATAACCTTAAATAATATTTATTAAGTTTTTTAAAATATATATTTTATTATTATTTATTTTAAGTTAAAAATAATAAAGTTATTTTAATTTAAATTTTAAAAATTAATTTTTTATTTTAGTGAAATACATATTTAGTTATATAAATAATAAATATAAAGATATTTGTATCAAAATGAATAAAATTATAGATTTTTCTTATCTCATAAAAAATTGTAATTTTTTAAAACAAAAATAGAGAATAATTTAATTTCAAGATCTCATATTTTACTTTTAATTTTAAATAATAATTTTTAAAATGATAATAAATAAATTTAAGACTAATTTAAATTTATTTTGAATTATATGATTATAACTTAAAAATACTAAACTCATAACTTGATATTTTTATTTAATAATGCATATAATTTTAAAGTAATCAAAAATAATTTTATTATTTAAAAATTTTAATTAAAAGTAAATAATTATTTTAATTTTTATAAAATTTTATTTATCTTAATTTACTCTCTAAAAAATATGTTATATCTTAATTTCATCCCTATATTATTGATTGTCAACCCATGGTGACGGACTTGCAAAGGTGGCAAAACAGAGGCACATATGTTATTTGATGAGATATATTAAAAAAAAGTTCATAAAACAGTAGCATAGTTTCAATAAATTAAAAAATATTAAATCCCCGTGGCTAAAACTGTTAGTGAATTACAAAAAAAAAAAAAAAAATCAACCTCAAACAAATGAAATGATAGATATTCCATTTAAAAAAACTCATTTGAATTGAACTTATTCCATGCTTTCTGTTACATACATATTGTCAAACTTTTTGTAAGTATATATGATTATAAGAATATTTATCATTTGTTTGAGCTTGATCTATTTAATTAATTTAGGACATAATTTTTGTAATTCTTTCTGAAGTGTTAAATATGAGCTAGATAATAGTATTTTTTTTTTTCAACAATTCATTGAAAATATTAGTCTCAGTTATAGTATGCCCAAAAAACAAATTGAATCTATATTTTCTTTTCAATTCTCGTGACAGTGCTGTGGAGTTACGTTTTCATCAATTTGGTCACCGTTATAACTATGGCTAAATTTTTTTATTGTGACTTTTCAAATAACATAACATTTAATAATAATGTTTATCTTTACCATTGTCACGTCTGCAATTCTGTTGCTCATCTCTAATGGTGACTAACATAAGGACCAAATTGAAATTTAATATTTATGGATTAAATTAAAAAAATTTATTTTTTAAAATTAAATTAAAATAAATAAAAAATTTTAAAAATTAAAATAATAATTTATTAATTCAACTAAATTTTTTATTGAGTGAATAATTAACTAATAACCTTATAACTGGGTAGGTCCAAAAAGTACGATAGTAGTGATGTCTTCGTTGATTTGATTTATCACCAAACAAATTATGTGATAAGTGTGGAGATGAATATGAGTCAATATATATATTAATTCGAGGATAGCGAATAAATTTAATGAATTTTTAAAAGTGAAATTATGTTTTATTTTTTTTAGTTTAAAAATTATTTTTGATATTTTTGAGGTTTGTTATGACTTTAGACAAACATCGGTTTTGATTTCTTGTTTGATTAGATTTATATATAATTTTTTATATATTTATTATTAAATTTTTTAATTAAAATAAAATATGTAATACATAATTTTAAAATAAATTAATCAATATTGAGATATATGAATTATATTTAATTTTTTATTAATAAACTTAATGATAAAAATTTTAAAATTATGCCAAATTTTTTTGTACTTTTTATCAATAGAGTTGACATTTTATACAATATGTATTCATTTCAAAACAATAAATACATTAAAAATTGTATCTAACTATCTTTGTTGTTATATTAAAAATATCATTTAAGAACTGATTATAAATTTATTTGTATTTACTGTTATATTAATTAAAAATAAAATTAAAGTTTGTTATTCTAAATATAAAATTATTTTCATTGATAAAATAAATATTACACTACTGCATATAAAATAAATTGGTATTCAAAAGTAATTTTTTTATATGCTTTATTTGTTTTAAATATTTTTAAAATTAGTTAATTTTGTTTCAAAGTTTAATTCTATTAAAATAATTTACAAAATAATTTAAGTTAACTATAAACACATGAAAAATATAGGAGTTTCTACTAATATATTATTATTTTAAAAAATGTCATATATTTATGATATTTCACAAAAATATATCATGTTTTCTTAGTTCCACAAATTCATTATTACGAAGAGTGAATTATGTTGAAGTTGCACATTAAATTTGCTAACACCGTTAGCGAATTTTGAAGGAAGAAAATTTTCCTAATTCGCCTTTGGCAAGTGCGAATTACACGTGGAAGAGTTTTGACCATATTTTTTGCTAACAGCAGTGACGAAAGACATGAGAGAATTCGCTTTTTTAAGTATAGCAAATTGTGTGAAGGTATCACATAGCTCAAGACAGAGGTTTGTGTTCAAAGGATTCGAGTTGCATAAGAAGCAAAGTCTGATCAAAGACAACAAAAAACTCACGGGACAATTTATGGAGGCATATGCATAAATATCTACCTTTTGCATTGCTGTAAATTATCTCTATGTTTCTTTGTGTAGAGTTCTCAACCGTATAGGTTGAAAAGGCGTCCGGATTCCTTGCTGGATATGCCCCTGTTGGCGTTGCTGGGCATTTTAGCAGCAGTTTTTTCCGTTGCTAAAGTTTTTTGTAACAAATATTATTGTCACTATAACTTTTGTTAAATTAATTATTTAAACAAAAGTTATAACAGCAATAATATTCGTTGCAATAATATTAAAACACACTTTAGTCACGGATAAAACCGTCGCTAAAAAGCCCAACAGGGGATCCAAAAGCATTGAAAAGTCTGATACGCGTCAGGAGATTACCAATGATACCGATCAGTATCAAGGGAATCAGTCACATGAAGAAGAGGCCAAAGATGAAGAAGAAAAGCAATCTCTGGGGCGAGGCAAGAGACACAAGAAGTTGCCAAAATGGGTCGAGGACTTTGTCATGGAATAACCAAAGGAAGCCTAATAAGGAGGGCCCAATTAAGAGAGCATAACAACCACCTACCATGCAACAACCATGCATCGAGAAGAAGAACCAAGAAGATGGTAGATTCGCAAGCCAGCCAATTGTCACGAGTTGGTTACAAGTAGGACAGTAGGGAACACGAATAAAAGGGGGCTGAGAGAAAGGGAATGGGTATGATGATTTTGAGTGTGAATTTAGTTTCTGGAGTGTAACATCCGACTCGAACAGGAAGCATTTCATATTCTGTTATTTCCTTTTTTTCCCATTTACGTTAGCTGACTAGTGCTACATGTAATCTTTCTACGTTCAATAAAAAGCATTATTTAGAATTCTACTGCACCCATCACGTTCCTAACATTGGTGCTTTCATTGAGAGAAGAGATGGCAGAAGGAACAAGATTCTCGCGAGTAAAAGAAGATTTATGAGAGGGAAGAGAGATGGCCACTCATCTATAACAAACACAGCGAGGCATGGAAGAACGACTCACTGTTATGGAAACAACAATCCTGGAATGTAAGGATTCCAACATCGAGTGCAGAGAATCGATTCAACATATGGAAAGTTTGTTGCGAAGAGTGGTGTATAACAAGTCAACTGGAACCCAACCTGAGTATAGAGCAAGGACCAGTTACAATGAAGGAGAGACTAGTCAAGGCGAACATTGAACGACACTAGATAAGAGCATGAAGGTAGAAATTCCTCGTTTCGATAGAGTTAGGGTAGAAGAATGGGTATTCAAGATACAGGAGTATTTCGAGGTGCATCGAACACCCATAGAGCAACGAGTGAAGATTGCATCATTCCACATGACCAGATCAGCATACTCGTGGTACAAGTGGATCATGAGAAATGGATTCATTCATTTATGGGAAGGATTTTTAGACAACCTACTTTTGAGGTTTGGCGCGACCCTGTATGATGACCCAAAAGGTTCTCTGAACGAATTAAGGTAAGAGCATTTCATAGATGAATACCAAGCACAATTCAGGGAGCTATCTACTCGAGTGACCAGATTAACAGAAGAATAGTTAGTAAGCTTCTTTATCGTTGGTCTTCAGGAACAATTGAAGTGTGAGTTACTGTTAGCTTATCCAAACTCGTACTTCCAAGCAATTTCGTTGGCCAAATTACATGAAATGAAGTAGCAACAAATGAGCAAGATGGTGAAACCGTGGGCCGTGATTCTAATGGGGGAAAATCGGACACCTCCATGGTCGTTTACTTAAAGGAAGTCAATGGAAAGTCATACAAACCCAACAAGGTCATCGTCAAGCTCGATCAATCAACCCAAGACATATAACAACTCGTACGTCAACAATACCACAGGTCTAAATATAAGTTATAAATGAATGACAATTGAGGAGCTGAAGGATAGACAACAGCAGAGGCCCTACTACAACTGCAACGAGAAGTACAATCCGAATCATCGATGTAAGTCGAGATGTTTAATGCTAGTAGGACCTGAGGAGCTGGATGAAATCTTTGACAATCATTATGAACAGGTGGATGAGCCAGAAGAGATATTGGAGGAACCCTCAAGAGCTACGGTGCACGAAATTAGCCTTAACGAGCTTATGGGTACATTTCATCCTTGTACGTTGAAAATAAGAGGGAAGTGTAATGGGACTGGGGTCAAGATCCTAATCAATAATGGCAGCACTAACAACTTAATCAAAACATCTGTGGCAATGGGCATTAAGATGAAATGGGAAAATGTAACCGAATTCCAAGTCCTGATGGGTAACAGGCAGCGTCTTTGTTGTAATAGTATCAGTAAGCAAGTGAAGGTGACTATGCAA
Source organism: Senna siamea (assembly GCA_031216115.1). Lineage (NCBI taxonomy): Eukaryota > Viridiplantae > Streptophyta > Magnoliopsida > Fabales > Fabaceae > Senna > Senna siamea. Next base: position 19,132,178 of record CM062355.1, on the reverse strand, counting down.
AACAACGACTATGAAGCAGATTTGTACTGGTTGGATATCCAAGGAGCTGATATAGTTCTCGATATACAGTGGCTGGAAAAACTGGGTAGAATAGTCACCGATTACAGTACATTCACGATGGAGTTTGTGCTAAAAGGGAAACAGATTAAGCTATAAGGGGGAAGGCATGCTGGAAGAAAAACCTCTAGGTGGTAAGTATAACACCCCAATTTCAAAGCCATATTTAAAATATTATTTATTGAAAAATCCTTTACTTAAGAATCTGGTGTGTTATATACACTTCTATCCTTTATTTCTTACCTGAGTTCTTTAAATATCCATTTATAGTATACATTTCATTAGGTTCGGATCCTTACTTAGGTATCACATTCAATTATCAATATAGCGAAAGTCTAATAATCATACACCATAATCCATAAAAATTCAGGATAACTTTAAACTTTTTCCTTTACATACATTTACATCCAGTTCAACGTTACAACGTTGTTACATATACTGTATGATATATGTAGTTTTCTTGTTTTCATAGGGTAAGAAGGCAACAAACCTGCCACTCATACCCTTTTTAACTATTTTTCATAAACTTGATATGTATGCTTTACAATTCATATACTTATATGTATTTCTAGCATAATATATATTATTCCATTTCTTGGGATGGATTGCTAATCATTTCTGTCTTGTAGTACCATAATGGTCCTAGTCATTTGATACATACCAGAATATAATGAGAAAATAATTTCTCAGTAGATACGCATTCCACATTTCATTTATGAGCTATGGTATGTACCACCGTATGAATACGAAAAATAATTTACATTCCTTATTCTTAAATTCCATCATTTCTAGGAAATGCTATAAATAAACCAGTCAAATGTATAGGATGAAGTTTATGAGGTATATCAATAATATATCAGTTATAAAATAAAAATAGTATCAATTTCAGTAACAATCATAGTTCACCGTATACCGTTTAGTACCATAATCAGGAATTTACATTCATTAAATTTTCATTCAGCCATAGATAATTTAGGAGAAACAATATTTATCATTCATGGAAAACTGTATTATTTATAAGGAAAATAAACATTCATAATTGGCTAAAAGATATATTTTCAATTCAGAGAGACACAAGAGTATCGAAAGTATAAATTACTCCACATACTACAGCGTGCATGAATGAGATAGCCGCTCTATCAAGTGTGTGACAATTCTGCCACTGGTACATCTGAGGCGTCCCTCAGTGGATCCGAGTACCCATTCACATTCAGTGATCATGTCATAAAGACAGATCTAAGTGAGAATTTCTCCCAGGGTTCAATCAAACTAAGTTCATGGAATCACTGTTATTCACATAGATCATCTTCTCCCCGCTTTATGGGCAGTTCATGATGCCATAGATCACCACAACCTACATTATGGATCATTTACCAGTATGCTATTTCCTATATATATCAACTAGAATGATTAGGCTTAATCCCATAATTTTGCCAAATTCTAAGTAAATGTCCCCTGTTTAATTGGCCATCTAGGTTACACTAACTTAGAATTCACAATCATCACAGTGTTTTCAAAATTCTTTCATTCTGAGCGAATGTTTCACCATCCAAATTTATGATACAACCGTGGAATGTCCAACGGCCGTCCCATACCGACAATTGGTCACTCGGTTATAAGCTTATCTATCCTAGAACATATATTGGAATTACTTCCTATATGTTTCTCTTTATTGAACATTCAAATATTTTCCTTCCATTCAATGTTTTCCAATATCATGCTATGTTTTTCCTTATCTATGTCATAAATCAATCCTTTTCTTTCCTCATTCATGATGATACTATCATTCTCACTTTCTAAAAAGAAAACCTTTAAATCTCAATAACAATTCTATTCTTGAATTTGTATAAAAAGGAAGGTTCATTCTTGGTCAAGAGAAATCCTGAAGAAATTTAAGATCTTCATACTTCAAAATTTCTATTTGTCACTCTTGCCATATCATAAGCAAAATAAATTTACTTTTCCTTCCCATTTACACTAAATTCCCTTTTTCACATTTTATTGCATTTAAAGGGTTTTAAAGTTGAACATTTTTCACTTCCTACTTATTATTCCATTTTCCCCCTTTCTCACCTAATTATACATACCCAAAGTGTGTATAATCATTGTCTCCCCACACTTAAGCATGCACACAAATTGCTAGAATTGCCAAGATTGTACAAAATATTCATTAAAATTTAATTGCAACGTCATATTATTTCCTTTGTATACTTTGACTAATTTCATTATATTTTTGTACAAAAATTTTCCATAAATATTTTCATGTCCTAAAATTGGTCAAGTAGGTTACATGGAATTTAATGGAATCATTTTGCATAAAAATAATTGCCAATTAATCTTGCTTCAACTAAGATACACACACAAAAATTTCAACACATTTCCTTCATCAAAAACTTGTATACTCTTGGTCAAGATGGGATTTTTAGGCAAAATTGGGCCTTTCAACCAATTGACATCTATTCTATCCTCCATTGGCCATAACTTGAATTACCAATAAGCTACTTTAAAATGTTTCAAACAATTTTTCAAATCTCATTTTTCTAGCCATGGCCTAAAGAGGAGTTTTGTGCAAAAATCATCATTTTTCATATAATCATTTCTTTAATCTCATTTTCATCATCTAAAAACCATCAATCACCATTTATCCATAACAATCAAGGCAAAACAAATAATTTGGCATGACATTCATGAATTTGGGATTTTAGGGCAAATGAAACAAAATTGGAAAATGAACATAAACACTTTCATAATTGAAATTAACCATCACAAACAACTCCATACTACTTTCTAAGCATTAATCCATAGAAATTTTGAGAATTTAAGAATGTAAACTTAAAACATCACTATTCATGTACTGTTCATTCAGCCATGAAAATCTCAAAAGCTTGGAAAAATCCATTAAAACATGAAATAAGTGATGGAAGAATGCTAAGCTAACTTGATTTACAATTTTTGGTGGATAAACCTTGAAGTTTCCTTGCTTTTTCTCCCTTTTCTCCCTTATGAAGCTTATGGTATTTCTCCCTTCCAAAAGCCTTCACGTCGTCTTTGCTAAGGAGGAGAAGAAGAAGAAGTAGTGTGACTTATTTAAATTGGCTAATATGACCATTTTGCCCTTGGTGGAAAAATGACCAAAATACCCATCACTTTTTCCTTTTTAAAACCTTAACATGTAAGGGTATTTTAAAAATTTTAAAGTGTTTCTTTAGGTAAAATTTCTCTTATGTCCTTGTAATGAAATTACCTTTTTACTCTTGGTGTCAAAATTACCATTTTACCCTTCATGGTAAAATGACCATTTTACCCCTCTTAAGTGCTGAACTAAAATTTTTTTTTTTTTTGAAAAATTTTGAAAAAATATTCTAGAGGCAAAATCATAATTTTTCAGATAAAAATTAGCCCTTTTATCTGATAAATAAATATTTTATTCTTATTTTCAGATAAAATTTTGACCGTTTTGCCTCTAAATATTTTTTTCTTGCAGCATTCATGACATTGACACCATTTTCAAACCTCATAAATGTACGCCATAAATGCATCTCAATTTGCGTGCTTACTATCAGGATATTTTGTGAAACAAATTTCCTTTCATTTTAGTCCCTAATCATTTGCTTTTAGTTTAGTCCTTCCTTTATTTAAGGTAATATAAAATAATTTTTTAGATTATTTTCTATGTATAAAAATATTGAGTCTAGGATTCTAAAATATACTTGATATCATAGAATTGAGGATATTACAGTAAGGCCTTGCATCAGCTCATTCATGATTAGGAGGTAGTGACGCTGTTTCAATTGGAGGTTAAGCATCAATCGAAAAATGATACAACAGAAGAATTACCCGACAGGATTGAACGACTACTACAGCACTACGAGGAAGTTTTCAAAGAACCAGAAGGATTACCGCCAATACGCCAAATCAACCATCGCATCAACCTTCTTCCCATAAATAAACCAGTCAATGTTTGGCCATATAGATACCCGCATTTTCAGAAGGAAGAAATGGAGAGAATGGTCACCGAAATGCTTCAAACGGGCATCATCAAGGACAGTAAAAGCCCATTTTCATCGCTTGTACTGTTAGTTAAAAACAAGATGGATCGTGGAGATTCTGTGTCGATTACCGAACGCTTAACCAAAACACAGTCAAGGATAAATTTCCCATACCCACCATTGACGTGATTATAGACGAGCTGCATGGTGCTAACATTTTTTCTAAATTGGATTTACGTGCAGGATATCATCAGGTCAGAATGCGGGAAGAAGACATTCACAAAACAGCCTTTCGTACGCATCTCGGGCATTACGAGTTTCTCGTCATGCCTTTCGGCCTCACAAATGCTCCGTCCACCTTCCGAGCCTTGATGAACAAAATCTTCCTTCCAGACTTAAGAAAGTTCGTTGCTGTCTTCTTCGATGACATAATGATATATAGTGCTACAATGCGACAACATGAAAAGTATCTTGACATAGTACTGGCAACCTTATAGAATCATCACCTATTCGTAAAAAGGTCGAAGTGCGTTTTCGGTCAATAGAGTGTTGAATACTTGGGCTTCATCATCCGCGGGGAAGGGCTGTGCGCAAACCCAAAGAAGATTAACGCTATGCAAGAATGGCCACGACCAACAAACGTCAAGCAATTACGAGGATTTTTGGGCCTGACTGGATATTACCGTAAATTCGTTAAAGGATACACTCAAATCACGCATCCTCTCACCGAATTGTTGAAGAAACACTCTTTTAAGTGGAATGAGGAGGCTGAGAGAGCATTCAGCAGATTGTAAATGGAAATGATCAGCATACCTGTGCTAGCTCTGTTGGAATTCAAGAACGAGTTTACAGTCAAAATAGATGCATCAACCACAGGAATTAGGGTAGTGTTGAGCCAGGAGGGACATCTCATCGCCTACTTCAATAAGAAATTGAATAAAAAACTAGCAGCTTCATCGACATATGTCAGAGAACTATATCCAGTAACCCAGGCCGTCATGAAGTGGCGGCACTACCTGTTGGGACAAAGGTTCCACATTCAAACAAATCATCGTAGTCTGCAGGAGCTCATGCATCAGACTATACAAACGCCCAAACAGCAGTATTATTTGACCAAACTCCTTGGCTTCGATTATACAATTGAATACCGACCGGGCAAATCCAATACAGTGGCTGATGCGTTATTTCGACAAAAAGACACGAACACAGAAAGGGAAGAAGGTGAATTACTGATTCTCAATAACAGTACGGTATGGGCAACCTTGGTGGCTGACTTACAGCGCTTAACCAACAAAAATCAAATGTTAACTAAGATGGTGACTAATTGGAAACAAGGGAAGCTTCCAACAGACTATACGATGATGGATGGCATCCTTTTGTATTAGGGCTGGATGTTTGTACCAGATGAATAAATGATACGATAAAAATTAATTAAAGAATTTCATTCTACCCCAATCGCTGGACGTGTGGGGCAATTAAAAACTTATAAAAGGTTAGCTGAGCTATTTTTCTAGCCAGGCATGCACCAAGAGGTTAAAGAATAGGTCTTTCAGTGTTTAACATGTCAGATAACAAAGTTTAGTACAGACAAGTTGCAAGGATTGCTTCAGCCCATCCAGATACCAACCAGACCGTGGGAGGACTTGGCGATGGATTTTATTGTTGCATTACCCAATTCTGGAGGAAAAACTGCGATCATGGTAGTGGTGGAAAAATTCACCAAAGGAACACATTTCTGTGTGCTCAAATCTGGATACACAGCGTCCCAAGTTGCGACACAATTTGTTGATATGGTTGTCAAGCTACATAGGTTTCCTCGATAAATTATATCAGATAGAGATCCAATCTTCCTCAGTCGTTTCTGGCAGCATCTCTTCGAGCTTAGTGGCACCATATTACAATATAGCACAATGTATCATCCACAATCCAACGGCCAAAGTGAAGTGTTAAATCGATGCTTACAACAATATTTGTGTGCTTTCGTAGCTTAAACACCACAGCGATGGGTTGAGTTCTTCAGTTGGGCCGAATTGCATTACAACACAAGCTTCCATTCTGTGACGGGTACCACACCTAGTCAAGCCTTATACGGAGTCAATCCACGCCCAATACCTGGATACATACTGGGCAGCTCAAACGTAGAAGCAGTGGACATGGACCTTGTTCACCGCATGCGAATATGGGAGACATTGCGAGACAATTTAGCAAGGGCCCAAGGGCTCATGAAGAAGTACACTGACAACAACTGGAAAGACAAGTCATTTGAAGTGGGTGACTGGGTCCTGTTAAAACTTTAACCATATAGGCAGCACTCATTACGTCCACACCACCACTACAAATTGCACAAAGATATAATGGACCATATCAAATCATAGCTAGAGTTGGCGAAGTGACTTACAAACTTGAATTGCCTGAACAATCAAAACTCCACCCAGTATTTCATGTGTCAGTTCTTAAGCAATTTAAGGGTAACCCACCCACTAGGGGCATTTCAAACTCTTCACCTATGGCTATGGATGCACAACAACCAGTTACCATTGTTGATCAAACCACCCGATGGGTAAATGGAATGCCCCGATCGCGAGTGTTAGTAGAATGGGACAATACCAATCGGAATGATACAACATGGGAGGATTGGGAAGAGTTGTTGCACAATTTTCCAAACCTCAACCTTGAGGACAAGGTTCTCTTCGAAGGGGGAAGCATTGATACGCATCAAGAGATCACCAGGGGTACCGATCAGTACCAAGGGAATCAGTCACACGAAAAAGGGGCCAAATATGAAGAAGAAAAGCAAACTTCGGGGCGAGGCAAGAGACACAAGAAGCTGCCAAAAGGGGTCGAAGACTATGTCATGGACCAACCAAAGGCAGCCTAATAAGGAGAGCCCAATTAAGAGAGCATAACGACCACCTACCATGTAGCAACCATGCATCGAGAAGAAGGACCGAGAACATGGTAGATTCGCAAGCCAGCCAGCTGTCACGATTTAGTTACAAGTAGTATGGTAGGGAACACGAATAAAAAGGGGTTGAGAGAAAGGGAATGGGTATGATGATTTTGCTTCCGTAAGACTTTTCCTAACTTTGTCTGCTTATAGACTTGATCAGTACATTTTTGGTGTGGAAATATATCATTATTCAAAAAATATCTCAAAATGTTTAATTTACTCAAGTTTCTGTAAAGGAGGCATCCAGACTCTGATTCATAGCTTTATTAACCTTGCTTGGGACACTCTTATTGACTCTATTCATTTGGAAGGGGGGGTGTGTGGTTGAGTATAGCTTCTGGAAATAGTCATGCATAGCGCTATGATACCCACATCTTTAAATATGTGTTAGGATGAAGTGATTTAAGGAAAAAAATAATGTTTAAAGGTATTATAATTGTCTTATTATAAAAAATTTTTATTTGAATTTAAAAGGAATAAAATTAAAAATTTTATGGTAATTTAAAAAAAAATTTGAAATTTTACATAAATAAGTAAAATTTTAAAATTCCCTTCTTGTTTATTTTAAAATATTAATTATATATTTTCAACACATAGATATAAATATATACACTAAAATGAACACACACACACACACACACACACACACACACATATATATTAGATGTTTATGTATATATTTATATACATTTTATATATTTATACATATATAAATATATATGTATATAGATATATGTATATTTGTTTATTCTCACACATGCATACACACACACATATATATATATATATATATATATATGTTTGTGTCTGTGTATATATATATATATTATATAATTAAATATATATTTAACTTTAAAAAATATTTTTTAAATTTAAATAAATCAATTTTATTATTTCTAATTAAAAATAACTATAATGAAGTTATAATTTTTAAAATAAATTATAAATTATTTTAAAAAATTAACATTAACATTAAGAGTATTTTGGTCAAAATAAATAAAATTATAAATTTTTTAATCTTTAATAGAAGAAAAGTATAATTTATTCTTATTATTTATATTTTTTTAAGTAATTATTATATCAAAATTACTTCATGTGGAAAGCATATGCTATCTGTTAGTATAAAAAACATATTGACTATTATTGAAACAATTTTTTATTTCCATATTATGATTATTGATTATTATTGAAGTATTTATATGCCACTATTCTACATTCTATCTCTTCCGACTTGGTGGCTTTGTTGGGATGCTTTGTTCGTTCCTAAAGAAATTGTGAGGATCAACCTTAGTCTTAATTTGAACCAACTTGTCGAAGTTGTCCTTAAAGTACATCACTGCATAAACTCTTCCTTCTTCATAGCTGTTCTTACCATTGTGGTTGATACATAAGTCAAGATCCTTGTAGTTGAAGAAAGCCTCTCTAGGGTTCTTGGACACGAAGGGAGTCATGTAACTATGGAGTTTCCTCGTCAAGTTTATGTAATAATCTGCTACCTCTTTACCTGCTTCATTCCAGTTTGCTTGATATTGTACCTTTTTAAAACATTACAAGTTATTCATCAACTTTCACTTAATAAGTTGAATTTTTTAGTTAAGCATTAAGTGATCTTTCACACAATTATATTAGAGTTTCACGTATAAGAGCATTTCTCAAAAATTGTAACAAAAAAATTGTATTAGACTTGAGTGCTAATTACTAATTTTCTAGTAAAAACATGACAAGAAAATTTTTTGAATTTTGAAAAATTCACGTGTCATGATTTGATGTTTTTATTTTAAAAAATTAATAAAAAATCCTTAAAAATACACTTTAATTTTGTTTATAAAAGTTTCAATACTCTTTTAATCCCTTTAGTTTAAAAATGGACATTGTTACCTTCTTATTTTATAAAATAATTTTATTTTATTTTCACTATCACATTTTCATGTACAATTTGATGTTAAATTTAAAAATAAACTAAATTATATGTTAAATCTAAGTGTGAATTAATAGTTTCATATAAATAAATAAATCTTCAATCAATAGATTGTCAAATTTTTTCTACTAAATTGTATAGCAATGATATAATAAAATTTTATAAAATAAAAGAATCAAATTTTCTATTTTTAATAAAGAGAAACCAAATTAACACTTTGATTAAATTAGAATAATTGAAAGTGCGCTTTTAAAAAGAGGAAAGGACTAGAAGAGTTCAAGCCCTTAAAGGTTCGAGCACACATTGGTTTTCTCCATCTTCACTTTCAAAATTTGTGTTTTTTTTTTGGGTCTAATTTTTAATTATGTTTTAAATAATTTGAAGGAATTCAACCTTTTCAAAGCCATTTCTAATTTTAGAAGACAAAATAGTTCTTGAGAGTACCTTCCACAAAGTTCCTGCACGATGAGGGAAAGGCGTCTCCGTGGCCGGAATCTCAGCCATTCGTCCACCATAAGGATTGAAATACAGTATTGTGTCTTCCAATTCAATCATCTTCTTCCATATCCCTTCCAACCCTTCTTTAGAAATAGGTTCCTTCACGTAGTCAGACTTCCTCTTCAAGTAGTTCAATGATTGACGTGTCCTATTAAGCAAAACCTCAACAGGCATTGTAATATTAATATGTGTCCAAAACAACACCGACTTAAGCCAACTTGTTTCTATACAATCCGATTGCTTCAAACCCAATTCAGGGAAGCTTTGGTTCATAATAGAAAGAAGCCTCTTGGAGTCACCAAGGAATAAGCTTATGAACGTAGCCCTCACAGTCTTTGTCCCATTTTGTGTACCATTCACCACGTCCAAAATAAGCCTAATGAAAAGGTCACTATCAATATTTGGAGCCACATGCTCCCATTTGTATACTATATTTGTTGCATTTTGCTCCAGTGTCCTTTGAACTTGGAAAACAGTGACTACCTCAGGGACTTGTACTAGCTTTAATTTGTAGGATATTACAACCCCAAAACTAGCACCCCCACCACCTCTATTAGCCCAAAATAGATCTTCCCCCATAGATTTTCTATCAAGTAATCTGCCAGCATTAACATCCACTATTTCTGCATCAATAACATTGTCCACTGAAAGACCACATTTTCTCATCATATTCCCATACCCACCTCCACTTATATGTCCTCCTACCCCAACTGTAGGACACACCCCAGCTGGGAAGCCATGAGTGTTACTCTTCTCAGCTATTCTGTAGTAAACCTCGCCGAGTATCGCACCGGCTTGGACCGAAGCCGTGCCGGCGGCGATATCAACATCGATGGATCGGAGATTGAACATGTCAAGGATGAAGAAGGGGACCTCTGCCACGTAGGATACCCCCTCGTAGTCGTGGCCGCCACTTCGGATTTTCATCTGCAAATTGTGCTTTTGAGCACAGACTACAGCAGCTTGGACATGGGAGACATGTAACGCAGTGATTATGAGGTATGGTTTTCGAGTATAGGAGTTGTTGAAACGAAGGTTTCGAATGTAGGCTTGTAAGACTGAAGGGAAAGAGGCATTGTTTGGAGTGAAAATTGCTGATGTTATGGGATGTGAGGTATTGGAATGGTGTACGAGGCAATGTATGAAAGTGTTTTCAGATGATGATGATGATGAAGAGTTCGAAGCTAGGGTTTGTGAAGGAAGGGAAAGAAGAACCAGAATAATAATCGAAAGTAATGAGAGTGGTAGTAGTATTATTCTAGGACAACACATTGTTTTGGCCATGGATAAGGTCATAGGGATGTTTTGTCTGAGTTTATTGGCCAATGTATGTAGGAATTTATAGGGATTTGCTTGGAGATAAATATTATTATAGAATAAATGAGAAGATTATTTTGGTTACCTCCGGAATTGACCAAGAATTTTCAAAAGAGAAATTGCAGGCGTAACTCAATTATTGTTTGACCTTGGAAAATATATATGCATAATTAATTATGAAAACCCAAATATTTATTGCACAATAAGGTAAAGCCTTGCACATGGTTATGGTTATCGTTTCTACCTGCGTGCCGTCGGATTCTATAGGATACTGTGATTTTCAGTAAAAAATGCTTTGTGTCATGGTCGATCGCTTTCACACTGTTTCATTGATTAAGATATCTAATCTTTGAGTTTTTTTTAATAACTTAATATTTGGGATTCGCCTAATTAATTAGTGTATAATTAAGTTTGAGATTTGGGGGTATATATACACCAAGTTAGTTATAAAAATTTTTGTTTGAATTAAGAAAAATATTTGAAATTTGAAAATTTTTATGATAATTTAACCAGTTAATTTAATGAGAATTTAAAATTTATTTAAATAAGTGTTATTACAAAATTTTTTTCCATTCTCAATTTTATTCTTATATAATTATTAATATACATATATCTCTTCTAAAAAAAGTAAGTTGTTCATTAATTAAATTTTCTGTTCATATAGTAAGAAAAAAATGTTGACACAACAAAAAAATACCAAGAATCAATATATTTATATTTATTTTAAACTAAATTTTATTAATATTTAAATTTAAATTTTTTTTATTTTAGACAAACCATTGGGTTTAGCTTACGAAATAAATGGGTCAAAACTCACTTAGACTCATTTTGAAGAGGGATCAATTTTTCTTTACTCAAACTCGCCTATTGATAGTAAGAAATAAGTCTAAAATATGAAGATTCCGTCGCAATTTGAGACGGAAAATTTTCCGTCCCTAAGTTCGTCGCCAAGTAAGAATGTTGTTTTTCTATTTTGCGACTGAAAATTCCGTCGCTAATCGTTTCTGAAAAATATACATATATATAGCAGCGGCATAACCGCTGCTAAATGTCAATAATATATATATATATAAAATGAATAGCTCTTTCATTGACTTGACATACTATATGAACAACAAACCTTCATATGAATTCTTAATTAGTTAATAAAATTGGAATAGAATCAACAAAATAAATAAGGCTTTGTTTTTATTTCAACATGATAATATAAAAAAATAACATTAAAATAAGTATTCATGTGGGGAAAAATAAGCCAAGCATACAACCCTTAAAACAATGTTTTGAACCAGCAGAAGCAAGACCTGAGTGCCTTCTCAAGCATCAATATTTTAAATATCAGCACCTTTATCCATTCTCTTCACAATCGCAGCAATATATAATCTGAAATTTAGCTAGCTACAAAAGAAAAAAACCAAAACATTACAAACAAAGTGGAATAATTAGAAAGACCTTATCTTAGCCATTTTCTAATGCAATTTTCTATTCATGCCACAAAATGAGCCCACTATGGAAAAGAACCTCCTGTGCCCACTGAATTCCAGAAACACCATCACCTTGTAATGTGGAAAAGAACCCTTTAGGCTATAGGCTATAATAGCTCTCTCAGTACTAATCAACACAGATGATGAGGATCAGTACTATTCCTATGTGGTAAAGCAAAAAGGAAATGATTTACAATTATTTTAGAGTTGTGATGATGATGGTGTGATGTTCAACAACCATTCAGATATCACCAAATTGAAGAGTTTCAAACCAACTAAACTACCTTATATGCTATAAGTATTCAGCAATGCAATATTTCCGATGTTAAAATTACTCTTCTCACAAACAATGAGAATTTAATTTATTCTTTAAAGAAATTAATTTTATATATAAATACTCCATACTCTAATTTATATGTCTTAAAATTTTATATATAAATAAGGTTATTTGTAAAGGGTTTAATTTGTATTCTAAACAAAGCATAACTTATACATAAATAATTTGTATTTTTGAAGCGTTTAAAAGAACAAGGTTATTAGGGTCAATTATATATTTAATAAAAAAATTTTTAAAACTATTGTTGATCAAGTGAAATATATTCAACCTAAGTGCTTGGCAAAAAAATGCCTAAAATCTGAAATGTAGTTATTTAAATAAAATTTATAATTAAAAATATTATATATTAGCTTCAAATTATTAATTATTTTTAAAATTAATGTAATATTTATTTAAATGATTTTTAAATTTATAATTAGATAATTAATATTTCATTATTTTTTTAAAGTTTTTGGTTTAGTCTTTTTTTTTAAGAAACAAACAATTATCTTAAAGAATTACGATATTTATTAGTTTTGGAATCTTAAATAATTATAAAAATGAAAAACTTAAAAAATTTTGCCAAGGTATGAAACATGAATTTTTTAATATTTAAAAAAAATTTAAACCTGAAATTTCTTTTAGAATTGGTTTAAATAGTAGTTATAGCGTCGAAAATATTTGTTGCTAACGTTTGGAAAAGCATTGTAGCCACGCATTTATCCGATGCTAAAAGGTTTTTGGGAAAATAAAAAAAAAGCACCTTCGCATGTCAGTTGGCGTATGTCATGTACGAATTTCCAAAAAAATATTAAAAAAATAATATATTGTATATTGGTAAATAATTTCATTAATATTATATATGAAAAAATAATTATTTTAAATATATTATTTGTGTAAAAATGCCAGGTTCCAAGCAACAAAAATGGAAACGTAGGAAAACATGAGTAATATTTTATTTCTTCTCTGCATACACTTTAGATCAAGGAAGAGAAAGGAAAAGGCTTTCTCACATGTGCTGATTCAACGGTACATATATACTCAAATAGATGGGAAATCACTTGTATAAATTATTTTTTAATAATACCTTTTATTAAAAATAATTTCATTCAAAATATTATTGAGTATTAAATATGAGTAATTTTAATGAGAATTTTATAATTAAATCACTTTAATCCCTCATTAATTTCAAACAAAAGAAAGAAACAAGAGCTTATGGCTGGGGAGTAGTGCATTTATTGAAGAATCAAGTGAACTTTAGCTCTTCGAAGATTATTTAATTTAGGTTCCTCTTCCTCACTCCTTATAGAAACAAGTGTTTTGGAGTCACACAACAAAAAATAAGAGAAATAGTGGCGCTTTAAGTGGCAATTTAGTGGCGTTTCAAGCGCCACTAAAACATCTTCCTGGCGCTTGAAGAAGCGCCGCTATTCTAGGTGTCGGGACCACTTTTAGCGGCGCTTCAGCGCAGCCGCAGGAATTTGCGCCACGATTTTAAATCGTGGCGCTTATCAAGCGCCACTATTTATTTTGCATTTTGTGGCGCCTGATAAGCGCCGCTAATATTTTGGCATTTTTAGTGGCGCCTGATAAGCGCCGCTATATTTTTGGCATTTCGTGGCGCTTGATAAGCGTCGCTATTATTTATTTTGAATTTCCTTTATTTATTATAGTGACACTTTTAAGCGCCGCTATATTTATTTTTTTTAATAATGGCGTCACTTTTCAAGCGCCACTATCTTTTTGGTTGAATTAATTTGTTTAATATTAGTGTCGCCTTTCAAGCGCCGCTATCTTTTGATGAATTAAATTTTTTAATTAGCGGCGCTTCAAAGCGCCACTATATTTTTGGATGATTTTTTTTTAAATTACTGTCGCCTTTCAAGTGCCACAAAATTTTTGTTGTAAATATAACTTTTTTTCTGACGCCTTTTAAGTGCCACTATTTTGATCAAAAAGCGCCAGTAATTTAATCTACATTTTTGCTTCATTTGACCATTGTTTTAGGCTAATTCATATATATATAAATTTTTTTTTATATTTGATTGTTGTATACACCCTTTTAGCGCTATTTAAACTAAAATTTTTAAAATCATTGCTCCTCAAACTTTTAAAACACCAATATAATTTAAATCTTCTTGTGCGAAATGATGCATACCCTATCTACAATTCTCAATTAACATCAAACAATATAAACACAACACATGATACATTCAAAATAGTATCTTAATTGCATAAAATTTCTATGTTCAAAATAACATAAACCCAACTTTACACATAGGGGTTTATAATATATACTTAATTACTACTTTAAATGCTAAAATATGTAATACCCCATCTATTGAGTAGGATCTTCCCCTGCCGACCAGTGAGGTTCGACTGAAGGCTGTCCACTATTTGCATCGGATGCCTGCAAGGATTAATAACTTTTTTATAGGTTGAATGAAACAAAGAAAATAATTATTTTTAAATAAAAAACAAATATTAAACTAACCTGAGGAGTAAACAAGTGTGCAAACTGAGGTGGAACATTTCCCAAGAAATTTTGAAAAATGTAACTTAAGGCATTTCTCATCTCTTCATTTGAAGATTGTAACCTTGAAACTTCCTGTTGAAGAGCGACGTTAGAAGTATTAGCACTCGATTTCTGAGGAACCGACCAAATCGAGTTGTACTCGCACCAAATACTTGAGTTGGACTAGGACCAAATCCTAAACCACGAACTCTTCCAGGACGTTCTTTTCCCAACACTTGTCCTAGCGAATCTTGCTCAGAAATTGTCTCAGATGAAGTTCCTTGACTTTCAATTTCTAATATTTTTTCCTAAAATTACAATTTAACTTGTTAACTAAGAGACAAAGACATAAAGTGCAGCAATTGGTCCTAATTAGCATAACATACACACAACCTATGAATCTAACATCTGCATGATACACACAACCTACCATATGAACCCAACATTGATAGTTACAACAAGGAAAATAAAATAATACAACGATACACATAGCCAGCAAGGAACCAAAGAACATGACATTAGTAACAACCAAAATGTATTCCCTACGGAGATAACCTCACATGGTTAGGGTTTAAGCACCCTCAGCCAGAAAAAATATTGTCAACTAAGTATTTATGATACTTACACTCACAACCCTTGCATCATCATTGACATAAGATCCATCCGCCTTCTTATGTGTTGCAACAAATATAGCTCCTTTGCTCACAGGTGCGCCACTTGCCAATTCCTAACATATATTAAATGGAAAATATCATTATAACGAATTCAGCACATCATAAAAAAAATATATTATTACCATTTCATGTTTCTTTCTTGCGATGCTTTTAGACCCACAAGTATGTGGCATCTTCAACTTCTGTCGATTTAATCTGTTAGTATTGCTTATTTCCTACAAAGTTGAAAAAGACAATTTGTCAAGTAGTGTTGTAAAACCCTTTTCATTTAAAAATTTAATTTGAACCTTACTTGGGTCTTTGGATCTAATCTGTAATCAATGAAAGCTGCCCACATGTCTTGTGGTATGAAGTCAGGATGGGTTAAAATGTTTTGTTCCCTAGTGGCATCCCACTTGTAATACATGTTAAACAACTCAATCCGATAATTCCTCCACTTCTTTCCAATTTTTTTCAACACAAAATTTTTTGCAACCCAGTCATCTAAGCAAAACTTAGCCTTCAAATCAGAATATCAAATATTAATTCATTTAAACCAGACGCCAATAGAAATGTAACTTAACACTAATTTAAAATTTTATATTACCTTTAAATTATCAAAACAAGTCTCCTTATAGCTATCAGGAACTTTATCCCACGAATGATAGCTAATAGGAAATGCATTCAAGTCAGTCCCAATCACTCCGATGACTCCACCTAGAAGGCCAGCTGCTTCCCCAATTGATTGGCCTTGTTCATTAAATGGAACAACTATACGTTGCCCTGCAGGAAGTGTCCAAACGTCATGCAATCTTAAATGTCCTCTACTGTTTCCTTGCTCATCTGTAAAATGAAAAATAGATTAAGATAATATTAACAATTTAAATTGTAAGATGAAAAAAATTCATTTACCGATGATATTAATGATCCAAGATGAACTTCTACTCCTTGAACTTGAGGATTGGGCTGAGGCAACAGTTGAAGTTGGTTCTGACGTTTGGACTAAAGGTGGAGATGGCACTGGCTCAAAAGGATGTGGAGTGGGGGATGGAGATGGAACTGGCTCAAAAGGATGTGGAGTGGGGGATGGAGATGGAACTGGCTCAAAAGGATGCAGAGTAGGAGATGGAGATGAAGTAGGGAAAGTTGCAGACTCTCCACGGATTCTACAGGCCTTTTGCTTTAATCTTCGCATGTCTATAACTTTTAATGCATATAACAGAACAAAGTAAAGATAAAAATAAATCAACAAAAAATTATTGATAATCATAGTGCCACTCTTAAATAAAAACCACACATGATCTTATGTATTCTTTGGAAAAAGAAAAAATCAACTACTAACTACACAATATTTGATTCTCATCATTGTTACTCACACTATCAGCAGCATCCATGACAGGCAATTCTTCTTCTTCAACTCCCCTTGCCAAAGGTATACTGTCGACATTATCAGGAAAAAATGTTACTAATTGTTGTGGGGGGTATGGTTCATTCTCATGGACATTCTCTTCGTCTCCCATATCGTACAAATCTCGTGGCTTCAGGTGAACAGGAATGCACCACTCATTTTCAACTTCATCGTCAACGTAATACACCATTTGAGCTTCAGAAGCTTGAATATAAGGCTCATCGTCTGCATGTATGCCTGTGTGAATCAATCGTGAAAAATTTATCAAATCAAACCCAAGGGCATCCTTTTTCATTCCCAGTGTTGTTGTTGTATTAGCCCATTTACACTTAAACATTGTGATCACAAACCGACCATGATAATTTAACTCAATTATGTCAACCAGCTTTCCATAGTAAGGAACACCCCCAAATATTGGTCGATTGTCACTACTGCTTGCATAACTATTTGTACCAAATGAGCCAAACACTCCACTATTTTGTGTTTTCAACCCTTATTCCCGAGCTATGGTACGAAATTTAAAACCGTTGATGTTAAATGCACTAAATTGTCTAGCATGTGACAGTGGACCCTTTGATAGACATTTGATGTCCTCAGAATGAGCTTCGCATTCATCATTCGCAACCTACAATGAACATGATGATGCGTTAGAGTTTGAAGTTATTGTATATAATAACTACAATAAAATAAGACACCACTCACTCGGCCATAAAACCATGAAGCAAACTCCCTATGAATTTTTCTTTGAATAATTGACGAAGAACGAGTGCGATTTCTCAACTTTCTTCTCGTAATCTCCTTAAATTCTCTACATTTCATTAACAAATAAACAATATTTATTTCAAAGTATTGAAAACATCCACCAAAGTAGCAAATCCACATAATTACTTACAGGATAAATCGTTCTACATGTTTACAATTCATTAGTACATGACGATGAGCTTGATGTTTCTCCATATCCGTAAGTTTCACATATGAGTAACCTCCCACCGGCTTGCCAATCTGAGGGAAAATCGTTTCTACCTGAGATGATTCAGCCTCAGTTGGTTGATCATCAACACGTCTGAGGTGATTAAATCTTGTCTCAATTCCGTCTAAGTACCTTGAAGAAAATGTAAGGCACTCTTCAGCAATGTAACTTTCTGCTATAGAGCCTTCAGGCTGTGCCTTATTTCGCACGTAAGACTTCAACAATCCTAAGTACCTATAAGTTTAACATGTACTTAAGTGAGCCTTATTCCAATCATGACAAAAAGTAATCAAGTTACATAAAACGTTGTTAGAAATTTTTACCTTTCTATTGGATACATCCACCTGTAATGAACAGGCCCTCCACATTTGGCTTCATCAACTAAATGAACTATTAAATGAACCATGATTGTAAAGAATGATGGGGGAAATAACACTTCCAAATGACATAGGCATATCACAACTCTCTGTTGAAGGTTGTCTAACTCAGAAGCACTTAGTACCTTACCACATATATGTCAGAAAAATGAACACAACTCCACTAAAACTGCGCATATATGATTAGGCAACACAGTTCTTAATGCTATTGGTAACAATTGTTCCATCAGAATATGAGAATCGTGACTCTTTAGCCCAGATAACTTACGATTCTTTAAATCAACATACTGAGAAATGTTGTTGGAGTAACCATCTGGCACCTTCACATTCTTTAAGATATTGAGAAATTTATCCTTATTTGAATTTGTCATTGTGTATAAGGCCAAAGGATATTTTCCAGTATCATCTGGCCAAAGGTCTTAACGAATTCCCATGGCACGTAGGTCTCTTCGAGCATTGAGATGATCTTTTGTCTTACCAGCTTCATTCAGCAATGTATATATGACGTTGTCACACACATTTTTCTCAATATGCATGACATCAAGGTTGTGTCTCAATAAATTAAATTCCCAATACGGAAGTTGAAAAAATATACTTTTCTTCCTCCACTGCGAATCACTTCCTTCGACACACCCGGGACGAGTTCTTTTCCCTCTGACATTTGATTCTTGTCCCTTCCCAAAGGTCACGTCAATATTCTCCACTTGTTTCAATATGTCTGAGCCTGATAGTGAAATTGGTGGATTCCTCATTTCAATGTTACCATCAAATCGGAGTCGATTCAATCTAAATCTATGCCCAGGTTCTAAGAAACGACGGTGGCCCATGAAACACCATTTTCTGCTAAAAGGCAATCGACAAGTGTTCGAATCATTATTGCAAGACGGACAAGCTAATCCAGTATATGTGTTCCATCCAGATAAGGTTCCGAGACCAGGAAAATCACTGATGGTCCACATTAGCGCTGCCCGCAATGTAAACATCTTAGCCGATGAAGAATCATATGTTTTCACTCCATCTAACCATAATTCGCTCAACTCTTCAATCAAAGGCTGAAGGTAAACATCTATATCATTCCCAGGCATACGTTTACCTGGAATGATCATAGAAAGAATGAAAGATGTTTGCTTCATGCACATCCACGGAGGCAAATTGTACGGAATAAGAACCACAGGCCATATGCTGTAATTAGTACTTAGTGTTCCAAAAGGATTGAAACCATCACTAGCTAGACCAAGTCGAACATTACGTGGTTCTGAGGCAAATTCTGGATGATTTTCATCAAACAACTTCCACGCCTTAGAGTCTCTTGGATGTCTCATTAGCCCGTCATGATTTTTATGTTCTTCATGCCACCTCATAAAATCTGCCGTCTTAGAAGACATAAATAGCCGTTGCAATCGTGGTTTCAAAGGAAAGTAACGTAAAACCTTAGCTAGTTGCTTCTTCTTCTTGTGCTTTTTACCCCCATTAAACATGTTGCTTGCACATCCATTAGTCTTCCATCTAGAAGTGTGACAGACTTTGCAAGATTCCCTACTTGCATCATTTTTCCAATATAACATACAATCATTTAGACAGGCATCGATCTTTGAATAACTAAGGCTAAGTTTATTTATTATTTTTTTTGCCTCATAAAATGAACTAGGGATCTTTGCATGCTCAAAAGCATCGCTCAAAAGTTCAAGTATCATAGACATTGCTTTGTCAGTTATCCGACAATAACACTTGATATGGTATAGCTTAATTAGAAAGGACAGCCTTGAATACTTTGCACACCCGGGATACAACTCCTCGTTGTAATCTCTAACTAAATCTGCAAAATATGAATCATCTCCATGTATTCTACTCTCTACCTCCTCAGCAGAATCGTATGTTTCCATTGTCACAGGCCTGTTAACTCCGAATGCATCATGGATCATATCTTGCATACTATTTTGATCGGGAAAATTACCTTGACTACCCGCCACATCATGTGGGACATTTGAAGTATTGGTTGCAGTTCTCCTCGCTGACTCTCCATGCCAAGTCTAGATAGTGTACCCTTGTGGGAATTGGGTACAAATTAAGTGGTCATATACCACTTCTCTGGCTTGCCACCTTCTAAACCCACAACGGCTACATGGACATCTTATCTTATTGTTGGCAATTGTGTGTGCAAATGCAAAATCTAAAAATTCATTCAAGCCTTTATCATATTTAGGGCTAAGTCGTGACTTGGTAATCCAAGATTTATCCATACCTAAAACCTAAATTAATAAAAATAATAACATTAATTAGTGGAATATTATCACTAATCATTCATGCCTCACAACACTTGTGCAAAGAAAAAGAAAACTGCAGTACCACATTTATCATTCCTAACAGTACCATTTTAGTACATCATATAACTACCATCAGATCAAAGAAATTTGTTTTCAAAACTTTTATAGCACCAAGTAATTTAATCAAGAATTCCTAAATTCTCAACAACAAAAAAATACACATGCAATACATTCTTTCTATCAGCAAATTACCTTGACTACCCAAGAAATAAACTAACAGCAATTGAATTCTTAAATTCTCAATGACAAAAAAATACACAGCAGTACATTTTCAAGTTTGATAACCATACATCTCATACAAAAGAATAATAATATTTTGCATCAATTATTGGTAGTCTCACTCACTCAACAATAATATGGGACATGTCGTGCTTCAAACAAATTGAATATACATAATCCAACAAATATTTCAGTCCATCTATCCATAATTCTAGCAAAAATACTATTATTGATTACCACATATCACAATGCCAAGTGAAATGGAAATCCCATATTTTAAAACAAGGAGGGTAATTACACAACATCCAATATTTCAGTCCATGATATCCTTAGAGTTTAAATTCTTAAATGGATACAACACAATTAGAAGAGTAACTCTGAAAACCAAAAAGAAAATGAAAAAGCATGAATATAATGTGGTCCTGTGCAATTTTTGGAAATATATAAATATATATATATTAGTGTGTGAGACAGTGTGCATGAATAAAAGAGCAAAACCTTTGTTCTTCTTAGATGATTAGAGATAGAAAATAGCAACTCCAATGGCTACAATAGAGACGGCCCCACCCACAAGTATTTGATTTTCTATTATCTGTAAAAAAATCCATGTTTGGTTAGTAAGACACAGTGGTTAGTAGCAAAAAAAGAAAGGAGCAAACTAAAAAACACAATCTTATCTTTCATCTCTCATGTCTGTTGCTTTAGGCTTCATTACAACTTTAATCATAGAAACGTTGCTACTTTATGTAATAGAAACAAAATATAAATTGAAATGTTATATTTCAAGTTAGCTTCCTCAAATAAAAAGTCTAACTAATAACTTACTAAGACACTTTCTAAGCAAGTAGGATAGAAACAGGTTATATGAAATCTTTTGCAGCTATGGATATTGTCTTAGTAAATTCCTACCAAATTTATCCATACCTTAGTGAATTCTTAGTAAATTTTTACTTCCACACTTACCATAAATGAAAAAAAATTCATTGAAATTGTTTTTACTGCAACACAGTGTTGTTTGGAGGAACAAGATAGACATAACATGAGAACATCCTTTGTGTTTTAAATACTACAACATTTAGTGAGAAAAATGCCAATCAGTGCAAGTAGGAAGACAAAAATGTTAAATAGAATTGAATTTTTTTTTTCACACCACGTAGACATCAATGTTGCATATTTTTAAGTGACACTATGCCAACAACCAAACACATAATCCATAAACAACAAAAGGTTCTCACTCACACAACAAAGGATTCATAAGAAGTGATTTTACAATTACATTTATAATAATAAAATAGCTAAATGAATGATTTTACAATTGTTTTATAATAATAAGAAGTGATTTTACTACATGGAACTAGCAATAAGTGGAAGGAAAATGAGATTGTATAAGTTGAACATAAGGAAAAATAAACTAGAGAAATAAAAATTCCAACTTTAAATTCTTTGAACCTCAACCATCCAAATCAACCCATGAATAAGCCATTTCAAACCTCTTCATGAATTTCATCCAAGACATCTGCCATAACTCACGCAAGAACAGCCCCTTCATTTGTGATTCACCATTTCTAACTTTCTAAGCCACCCACAAATTTTCAGAAACCATTAAAAGAACCAAAAAATACCCACAACCAAATGGAAACCCATAACTAAAATGAACCCCTTCCATTAACCCATACCCCACAAACAAATGAAACCCCAAATCAGACCCACAACCAGATCGAAAATGAAGATGAATAAATGGAGAAATGAAAACTCACCAAATGGAGAAATGGCTGGGCAAACGAACACGAACGTCGAGCGAGAAGTTTGAGTGAGCGAACGCGAAGGCCAAACTTCCTGGTTCTTCTACTCCAATGCTTCAATGGGACGAAAATGGGAGGAAAAAGACGCTAAAAAGCATTTGGGAAAGACGCTCCAGGAGGGAAAAGACGCGCCACGTGGGGGGATATTTTCGGCCCTTTTAGTGGCGCTTATAATAAAAATTTGAAATTTTAGCGGCGCCTATAAACGCCGCTAAGATAAAAAAATATTTTAACATAATAACGGCACTTTTGAGGCGCCACTAAAAAAAATTTTGAAATCTTAGCGGCGCTTATAGGCGCCGCTAACATTCAAAAAATATTTAAAAAGATGCGGCGCTTGCAAGGCGCCGCTAAAATAAAATTTTAAAATTTTAGCGGCGCCTAAAAGTGCCGCTAACATTCAAAAATAATTTAAAAAGATGCGACGTTTGCAAGGCGCCGCTGAAATAAAATTTTGAAATTTTAGCGGCGCCTATAAGCGCCACTAACATTCAAAAATAATTTAAAAAGATGCGGCGCTTGCAAGGCGCCGCCAAAATAAAATTTGAAAATTTATAAGCGCCGCTAAATTTAAAAAAAATCTAAACTTATTTGATGTTAATTTTAACGGCGCTTTAAGCGCCACAATGTGCTCATCAAGCGCCAGGAAATAAATAACTTTCCTGGCGCCTCTTTAACCGCCGCTAAATTGTCATGTTAGCGACGCTTTTAGTGAAGCGCCGCTAATTAAGCGCCACAAAAATCTTTTTTTCTTGTAGTGTCACCAAGAAATAATCCCTGGAAAACGTAGCCTATATCGTCTTCTTCGTTCCATTATTTTGAGTTTTACCTTTCACAACGTTCAAGATAGCCCTAACGTAGAGGTTTTTGTCAATGCTTGGAGCAACATGTTGCCATTGGTAAACTATATCTGTAGCATCTTCCTCCAGCGTCCTCCCAACCTGTTGGAAATGGAATTGGATCCCCTGCTGGGCGCTCCCTGCTGGGCTTTTTAGCGGCAGTTTTATCTGTCGCTAAAGTGTGTTTTAATATTATTGCAATGAATATTATTGCTGCTATAACTTTTGTTTAAATAATTAATTTAACAAAAGTTATAGTGACAATAATATTTGTTGCAAAAAACTTTAGCAACGGAGAAAACCGCTGCTAAAACGCCCAGCAGGGCCCAGCAGGGAATCCGGACGCGTTGGAAATAGAGTATTGGAATTTTTTAGTAGTTAATTTAATGGAATGTTGGTTAATAAAATAAATAAATTACACTTCTCTCTTGTATATTTTAAAAAATTATGTTTTTCTCTTTTTAGAAATAATTTTTTTTTTATTTTACTATTTTAACTAAACTATCCTGATATTTATTATTTATATAATTAAATATATATTTGATTAATATAAAAATATATTTTTTAACTCAAAATAATAATAATAATAATAATAAATATTATAATTTTTAAAAATATAAATTATAATAAGTTTAAAAGATTAATAATGTGAATAAAAATATTTTAATCAAAATAAATTAAATTATAAATTTTTTAATCTTTTAAAGAAAAAGAGTATAAGTTATTAAAACAGAGAAGAGAGTATAAGTTTAAAGATAAGTGTAATTTAGTATAATATAATTATTTATGAGAAGGTGTGGTTATATATGCTTCTAAATAAGTGTGAATTAATCAGTGGTTCAAATATGTAACTAAATGCTCAAGTGACATCTAATATATTATAATAAGAACAAATTAATAATTTAAGGATAAAATACAAATAACTTGTTAAACCACTATAATAAATATGATTTTCAATGACAATAAAAAAAATTATCACTAAAAGTCTTCTTTTAGTGACGATTTTTTGTATTACTACTAAAAATTTTCGCTAAAAAATTTTAATAGTGATAAATCTATTACCACCAAAATTATCTGGTAACGAATTTTGAAATGTCGTCACTAGAGGTGTTCAATGACAACACAATTTGTCGCCAATACAGGGATCTTACTTTCTCACCAACTTTCTCTCTCAGCTCTTCCTCACCCAAATCTTCTTACTTCTTTCCTCAATTACCTTCATTTGTAAGATCACAATTTTCCTTTCTAGGTCCCTCGCTTTTATCTCATTTTTGGCTTTCTCTTCCTTTAACCCTTTTACTTCTCTCTATAACCCTTTGATTCCTCCTCTCCCAAAACCCTCCTCAATTCTATTTAGAGTCATGCTGAAGCCTTCCCTTGAGTTTTTTTTTTTCCGATGATTTGGGTGAGAATAAAATGACACTTTTGATGTATCATTAAAATTTGATGAAGTGTAAATAAATTTAGTAGTATTTAAAGTATTTTACATACAATTCAAAGTTCAAAGGAATAGTTGTAAAAAACCGAAGTTGAAAAAGGTTTTACATGTAAATTAAAATTTAAAGAAATCTTTTATGTTTTATCCATAATTTATACTAGAAAGATTATTTGTTTTTTAATTTAGTTCTTTGAATATAAAATCTCTCAATTATTCAAATATTTTTTTCTCAATCAAAATGTTCCCTCTCTACTTAGTAAAAAGAAGTCCAAAAAGGAAAAAAAAAATAATTTGGCCAAAACTTTTTTTCCTACCATATCTCAATTTGTCACGAAGTCTAAGGCCTTTCTGTCCTTTGCCAACTTAGGATTCTTCCAAATTGCCCCTTTCAAGCTTTAACTTGACCAAAATTTCGTCCTACTGATCACTCTTTCACTTAAACAAAATTATATTACCTGCATTAAAGTTTGAAACAATGGCCTTTTGTATCAACGTATACTTTCTTAAATAACAAATATCAAATTATATTTATTTTAATCTCATTTACGGGTCTATATTTATCTTGGTGGAAAAAAAAAATTTTAAGGTAATTTCTATTTTACTACCTGAAATAATGAAACAAATTATACTCATAAACGTGACAATATCTATGATAGCTTGACACATTCATGTATCATAAGTCTTACGCTGGTCGCACTAGCACAATACAAGGCGTTTGGATTTGCTGTCATTACTTTTTCTGCTATTATTCTGCCATTATTTTTAGCGACAATTTTTTGCATGTTCCGCTGCCCAAACCAATGCAATATGAGCGTGTTGTACGCAATTACAATATCCAAACTAGCACAATATGCAGAGATTGGATCCCCTGCTATCCAAAGCCTCTGTTGTCCTCTGCTGTCAGATCGTGTGGATCATTCATTGCCACGTGGATTTGCTGTCTTGATCGTATGGTCCTCTGCTGTCTCTGTTGTAACAAAGCTAAGGCACAAAAGGTGAGACGAAAGTGAACGCAGATATGTTGCTGATACAGATTCACATGTATCAGTAGCAGAAATGTCTTGATCATAGTTTCAGGCGTTTTTCACAGACGTCCGACGAACTGGGTGGGGGCAGTGACGGCGCAAGGAGAGATGGAAGTTGCAACTAAACACTCTTCTTCTCCTATTAGAATTATCATCTATTGGAGCTTCTTTAGTATCATCTTCAGTTGACTCTGTTTGCTTCCCTAAGATTTCTTTCCTCAACTCATCGTGAGCTTTTTTAGGCTTCTTTGATAACAATCTTCTCCAACAGCAGAGGACAACAGAAACTTTGGACAGCAGGGAATCCAATTTCCAATATGCACGTGTTGCACTGACACAACCAAAACAACAAGTAAAATTTAAAAAAGGAATAAAAAAAAAGAGCTTATTACTGTTACCTAACCAGTCCAACACAATTTCTTTTTTTAAAGGACAAAGATAAAGTGCCATGTGTCACCTTCTTATTTTCACTCTCATTTCATCCCCACTTTATCTATTTCATCTCATTTATTATTACTCTATCAATTTTAAATTTTTATTTTTATATTTTACTTTCAAATTCAACCTTCTTCATCTCTTACTTCACATTCTTCTTATGAAGTTAGTATAAGAAGGATATTAGAGTTGAAAGTAAAACAAAAAATGTAAAAACTTACGGTTGATATAATAATATTAAATAAGATAAAAGAAATAAAAGTAAAAAATGATGGAGAATGAATGATTTAAAGGTAAATATTTGAATAAGAACAGAAAGAATGAAGTGGAGTGAGGATAAATGAGAATGGTGAAAATGGGAGAGTAAAAGGAAAAAGAGTGAAAATACAAGGGAAAACGGGAAGGAATATGAAGAAGAAGAATGAGGGCGTGGGTTTAAAATTTTCTTTTGAAGATAAAGTGATTAGACGAAATTTGATTTCATGCAATCATGTTGTGCCACGTGGCACTTTATTCCTAACCTTTTATCATTGCTTTTCTCACTCAGGTGACGCAACAAGCACGTATTGCGTTTGCCCTAACAATACAACACAGTACGTTTGACACATGAATGTGTCACGCTTTCCTAATTAACATGACACATTCATTCCTGCAATTTGTTTCATCGCTATGGGACAACGAAACGTAAATGGCTTAAAATTAAAATAAAAATTCCATTGCATTTATAAATTTAAATCAATAAACAAAATTAAAATAAATACAATATAATATTTAATATTTAAAACATATATATATATATATGTTCATACAAAAACAAAAAAAAATTTGCATGAAAATATTTTTTTTTTATTATTTTCAAAACTATCATATTTTTATTTGATTTTACAAAAATATATAATTTTTCTTGTAACAGAGACAATTGCAAATACATATATATAATTGTGATTGAAAATTGCACAAATTCGCTCTTGATAAAAGTAAATTTATGGTAAATATTTTCTTGTTAAATTTGCTAATAGCATTAATGAATTTAATAAAATAAATTTGTTATTATTATGAATAAATTTTTCTCCTTCAGTTATGAGAATTTATTTTAAATTTTTTCAATGTATTACGCTTCTTAAGACGGAGCACGTGTTACATCACTTAAGAAAGCACAATAATTTATGTTAAATTATTTAATTTCGTGTATCACTAAATACAAAAATGTCACACAGTGAAACAATATGAATATATAAACAAATGACACAAGTTGGATAAACTTGAAAAAAAATTACTTGAATTTGATCTTAATTTCATCTATTTAATGTAACATTATTTTATATAAAAAATTAATAAATATAAATGAAAAGATATCATCAACATTTTAATTTTTTAAAATTAAAACAAATATCATAAATAATTAAAACATAAAAAAAAAATCGTAGTTCATTAAACAAATTTTGATATTAGGTAAATTTAATTTTTTTTTCTTACGTCTAACATGTAAAAATTGAAATTTGGTAATACATAAAACAATTAAAAGAATTTCATCTATTTAATTTAACATTATTTTATATAAAAAATTAATAAATATAAATGAAAAGATATCATCAACATTATAATTTTTTTGTAAAATTAAAACAAATATCATAAATAATTAAAACATAACAAGTTAGAATCATAGTTCATTAAATAAATTTTGATATTAGGTAAATTTAATTTTTTTCTTACGTCTAACATGTAAAAATTGGGAGAGCACATATAGATATCCTTAACATGAGCGCAACACATTTTATAACTATTTTAATTCAATATGAAGCACTAATTAAGAAAATGACACATAATGAATAAATACAACTCATGTCACATAAAATTAAACAACAAAAGTTTAATAAATTTCAGAGAAAAACAACTACTTTAATTGATTTTAATTTATTTAATTTGATTTTAACATTCTTGTCATATAATTTTTTTTAAATATAAAAAAGTAAAAAAATATCATCAATATTATCTAAAAAATTAACTTAAAAATAAAATAAATATCATCAATAATTAAATATATGAAAAAGTTTAACTAATAAAACAGTTATAAACATTAAATAATTTACATTAACAAAAAATTAAATGTATATTCTTCAAAAAAATATATTAATAAAAAAATATTATAACTGATAAATATATATTTAACAAAAAATTAAATCAAATGCAATAGATAAATAAATATTTATTAAAAAAATTAATAGATATAAAAAAAAATCAACAAATCAACATATTGGTTTAAAAATCAACAAATCAACATATTGGTTTAGAAAGAAACAAGACAATTTTTTTTAGGATAAATTTATTTGACAATATATTACACCTAATCTTTAAGTTATTTTAGAATTTTTTTTTCAATTTTTTATATTATTTTTTGCTAATAACTAAAATAGTACACTTAGATGTAAGAAAAAAAAAAATTTATTTAACACTAAATTTTATTTAACAAAATATGATTAAACTTTTTAATATTTTAATTATTTATTATATTTATTTAAATTTTACAAAAAAATATAATATGAATTATAATTTTTATTTATATTTATTACCTTTTTATATTAAAATAATGCTAAAATCAAATAAAAGAAATTAAGATCAATCTCAAACAGATTTTTTATTTAATTTATCAACTTGTGTCACTTACTAGTATTAGACATAAGTCGTATTTTTTTAATGGTGTGTCTTATTTATATTTAACAATACACATTAAAATTAAATATTTTTATATAACTTATTTCATTTTACCAGATAATGTAACATGTAAAAAATACCAGTGTATTGTGATATCTCAAGAAATATAACACATTAAAATAAATTGAAAATAAAGTTTTATAAGTGAAGAGGTAAATTTGTTCATGATAATAACAAATTTATTTTGATCATAAATTTACTCT
Organism: Senna siamea; assembly: GCA_031216115.1. NCBI lineage: Eukaryota > Viridiplantae > Streptophyta > Magnoliopsida > Fabales > Fabaceae > Senna > Senna siamea. The sequence goes on along the minus strand of CM062355.1, from coordinate 19,102,732 downwards.
TAACAATTATAAAATTATATAATTTTTAATCATAATTTCGTTATCAGTATTATTAAATTGTGTCTATAACAAATATATATATTTTTATTAGATTCAAATTAAAATATGATATTTTTAAAAATAATAAAATAATAAACATTTTTATATAAATTCTTAAAATTTAATACAATATTATTTAATTTTTTTAATTGATTTTCTGCTATAAAATTAAGATGTTTTAAATTAATTATTTAATATTTATTTTTTTATTTCTTGTTTTAAATATCTTATTTGATCTTTTTGTCTGATTAACTTTCAGTATAAATTCTTCTACCTTTACCTCATGAATATCTAATATTTGTTTTAATTTTGTAAGAGAAATAAATTAGAATATATTATCTTTAATTTTTATTCCTATGTCAGATACTTTAAAAGGATAAATTTGAGTTAAAAAAGAAATTCCTAAAATTATATCTTCAGTTATATTTTTAGCTAGTATAAAAGTATTATTATAATATTTTCTTTTATTACATATTTTAGCATTAGACAATTTGTATTTTACTTTTAAATCTAAATTATCTATTGTAAATAACCTATGAGTAGCTTTTTTATAATATTATGTGGGAATTAAACTTTCTCTTATACAATTAAAATTTGCTGAAGAATCTATTAAGGCTTTAAAGGATTATGAAAACTTTTACTGATTATTAAATATATATTTACATGCCATTTTTGTTGAGAGTTTATGTTTTTTTATTTCATCTTTTTCTATCATAAAATGTTTTAGACTAGTTGAAGAGTTTTCTGTCCTAAGTTTTTCTTCTTGTATTTGTAGTTGAATATCTTGTATTAATTATTTTTCTTTTAATTTATTAATATCTTTAATTTCTAATTTTAAATCATTTATTTCTCTTTGTAAATCTGAGATAGTTATCTTTTTCATTTATTTTTTGCATTTTTCAAAATTTTTGAAAAATCGTATCCTTTAAATTCAGGTTCTATTGATATAGTTTCTTCTTGGGCTAAAATTAATTTTTTTAAATATTTATACCTTATATCAGGATTTTCTATTGTATCTATTATTTTTAGTGCTACTTCAGATCTTATCATATTTATCTTATAAGAACATTCACAATTATCAGAATCATCACAATTATCTTCTTCTTGTTCTTCTGAAGAAGAAAACTCTTGATGTTGATAAATTTCTTCTTCTTCTTCTTCTTTCTCACTTTCTTCTGTGTTGGTTAATAATATTTTAATTATTTGATTTCTTAGAGCTTCGTCTAACACTACTTCATTTATTTTTTGTTTTATTTTATAATCTTTTTTTATATGAACATATGTTTCACATTTATAACATACTAAATTAGATGTTTGTTTAAAAGTTTTAGATTGTTCTTTATTTATTACAAGTTTTTTTAATGAAAATATCTAGGTTTAGTTGGCAGTATTTTATACTTTTAATAGATTTTTTTTTATAGCTGAAGGAGGTTTAGGTTTATCATAGCCATATTGAGTACACAAATTTTTTAAATCTTTAATTCCTTTAGCATGGTTTCTTTTTATTCTATTTTCTAGTTTTTGATTATTACATAGTTTCAATCCTGTATTTTTAATTATAGAAATTATCCTACCATAAGTTAAGTCTCTTACAGAAGTATTAGGAAATTCTATTTGTAAATTTTCTCTTATTTTATTAGTGAAAGTTAAAGGTAGTCCAGCTATAAACTTTTCTTTCTAATACGTGTCTCTATAGTCTTCCCTTGTTAATACCATAGTTATAAAATTATTTTCATACTATCTAAAATCTCCTAAAGTAGGACATTTTAAATTATGCAACAAGGTTGAAGTTCGTTTTTCAAATAATTTAGCATCTCTTATAAAATGTTGTATAATAGCTAATATTAACGTTTCTATTATTATTGAAATTGAATGTTCTCCTTCTATTTTAACACTAGTTAAAATGGTTATTCATTCTTCATAATTTAAGTAATTATCCCACCATCTTTTTAAGGTGAGTGAATCCTGTTATAATTAATTTTGCTGTATTTTCTTTTGTATGTTTAGTTTTAAATGCACTAGTTGCCATAGTTATTTCGTTAATTTTTCTTAAAATTTGATAGGCTGTCATTCTATCTATATTAATTCCATTTTATAATTCCTTCTCCTGTAAAATTAGAGGGTTCTCATTTTTCAAATTGTATACCTGGTAATGTAGGACAGAAATAGTAATTTATGCTTGTAGGAAATCCTTGATTTTTAGGAAAGGAGGTATATGCTATTCCTTCTCTTATTTTTACTATGTCATCCTTAAATTGTTGTTCTATTTCGGAATTATATTCTATGTATTCATTAGTTAAAATATTTACTTTATTAATTTTTAACTAATCTAATTTTTTATTTAAAAAGCTAAATTAGTTTCTTTTCATATCTTTATATTTTTTAATTCATTCTTGTAAATTTAAAGGATTTGGTTAAAGGCTTTTCTAGGTTAGAAGTAGAGGGTAAATTTAACTTAGTTGTGTCTATGGGTTTTACTATTTCGTGTGCTACTTGATATAATAATTGATTTGTATAGTAGGATCTGATTTTATTCCTTTTAAATATAATCCCTTAGGAATAGTAAAATTAGAACTATCTATAGATTTCCTAGGTATACTAGCATTAATAAAGTATAAAGATCTTATAGAATTTATCCTTCTTATTGGAGTAAATATTACTTCAACTGTTCTTAATTTATATTATATTATTTTATCTAATACTATCGGAGGGGACTTTTTTGGAGTCAATAAATCTTTTAATCTCTATTTTAACCCATTAGTTATCTCATTATGTTTCAAATTCTAAGGAATAGAAACATTAACCTTTTCAGGATTTACTAATAATAACGTTGTTTTATCTTTATGAGACATTAATAAAGCTTTTGGAATTAACTGCATCTTTATTACTTTATAATATATTCTATAAATTATATTTATAGGTATAGATTAAGATTCTATTCTTTATCTATCATTTTTATATTTAATAAAATATTATAAGAGGTATTATGAAAGCTAGACAAAGCTATAGAATAATTAGGATAGTTATTTATATAAATAGAACTACTATATAAATTAGTTTTGAATAAAGTTAATATTTAATTTTGAAGATTAACAAATCTATTATCTCTTAGGGCCATGAATATAAGTGAATCTATTCATTTCCAAAACAGAGGTTTTACGAATATTTGAATTGATCCTATATATAAGTATTTATATTTTTTAATATGTTTGGTTATTAAAGATTTTAAAATTAAAGGAATTGTTTCATGTATACAATTTTTAAGAATTGCATTCTAAGAGGCCTAAACGTCTACTTTTTACCGGAACATTAAGAATTACATTTAAGTGTATGAAAATTATATTTCTCTCAGTTTCTATTTTAAAAATTTACACTTTCTATCCTTAAAACATTAAAAAAAATAAATAATTTCATTCATTTTGATTAAATTAATAACCTTAAATGACATTATTAATTTTTTTAAAATATTTTAAAATTTTTATTTTATTGTTTTTTATTTTAAGTTAAAAATAATAAAGTTATTTTAATTTTAATTTTAAAAATTAATTTTTTTATTTTAGTGAAATACATATTTATTTATATAAATAATAATATAAAAATATTTGTATCAAAATGAATGAAATTGTAGATATTTTTATCTCTAAAAAAATTGTAATTTTTTAAAACAAAAAGGGAGAATAGTTTAACTTCAAGATCTCATATTTAACTTTTAATTTTAAATAATAATTTTTAAAATGATAATAAATAAATTTAAGACTAATTTTAAGTTTGTTTTAAATGATATGATTATAACTTAAAAATACGAAACTTATAACTTGATATTTTTATTTAATTGTTCATATAATTTTAAAATAACAAAAACTAATTTTATTTTTTAAAATTTTTAATTGAAAGTAAATAATTATTTTAGTCACTGTAAGATTTTATTTATTTCAATTTAATTCTTAAAAAATATCTTATGTCTCCATTTTGTTCTTGTGTTATTGACTATCAACCCATGGTAATGGACTTGCCAAGATAGCATTAACAAAGGCACACATGACCATTAAATATTATGTCATAAAAAAAAATATCTATTTAGATCACGTTTGACATTTAGAAAAACTCTTTTGTATTGAACTTATTTCATGCTATCTGTTACATGTTGTCAAACTTTTTGCAAGTATATATGATTATAAGAATATTTATCATTTTTTTAAGCTTGATCTATTTTATTAATTTACGACATAATTTTTGTAATTCTTTCTAAAGTGTTAAATATGAGCTAGATAGTAGTATTTTTTTTTAAAGAAATTCATTGAAAATATTAATTATAGTTATAGTATGTCCAAACAAAATTGAATCCATATTTTCTTTCCAATTATCGCGGTGGTGTTGTGGAGTTACGTTTTCGCAAATTTAATCACGATTATAATTATGACTAAATGTCTTTCTCTTATATATATTGTGACTTATTAAATGACATGAGTTTTATCGATAATGTGTATCTTTACTATTTTCACGTCTGAAATTCTGTTACCACTCACAGATGGTGACTAGCGTGTGAATTAAATTGAAACTCAATATCCAAGACTAAATTAGATACTTTATGATTTAAGGATTAAATTAAAATAAATAAATTTTTTAAAAAATTAAAACAATAATTTATTAATTCAACTAATTTTTAATGAGTCAATAATTAACTAATTACCTTATAACTTGAGTTTCTCGCTAAGTTAATAAATGATCCGGCTTGATCCAAAAAGTAGGATGGTGGTGATGTCTTCGGTGATTTGATTTATCACCTAATAAATTATGTGATGAGTGTGGATATGAATATGAGTCAAGATATATAGTAATACGAGGATAGCGAATAAATTTAATGAATTTTTAAAAGTGAAATTATGTTTGATATTTTTTTAGTTTAAAATTTGTTTTTGGTATTTTTGAGGTTTGTTATGACTGTACACAAACATATATCGCTTTTGATTTATTTTTTTATTATATTTATATATAATTTTTTATATATTTATGATTAAATTTTTTAATTAAAATAAAATATGTGATACATAATTTTAAAATAAATTAATCAATATTGAGATATATGAATTATATTAAACTGTGTTAAATTTTAATTAACGAATATAATGATAAAATTTTAAAAATTATATCTAAAATTTTTGTACTTTTTATCAATAAAGTTGACATTTTATACAATATGTACTCATTCCAAAACAATAAATACATTAAAAATTGTATCTAACTATCTTTGCTGTTACATTAAAAATATCATTTTGGAACTGATTATAAATTTATTTTTATTTACTGTTATATTAAAAATAAAATTAAAGTGCGTTATTCTAAATAGAAAATTATTTTCATTGATAAAATAAATATTACTCTACTGCATATAACATAAATTGGTAAAAGCATATTTTCGTTCATTTTTTGTATTCAAAAGTAATTTTTTATATGTTTTATTTGTTTTAATTTTGTTTTACATATTTTTAAAATAAGTTAATATTGTTTCAAATTTTAATTCTATTAAAATAATTTACAAAATTATTTTAAGTTAAATAAAAAATGAAAAATATAGGATTTTGTATTAATATATTATTATTTTAAAGAAATGTCATATATTTATTTTAATTCATAAAAATATATCATTTTTTCTTAGTTCCACCAATTCATTATTACGAAAATTGAATTATGTTGAAGTTACATATTAAATTTGCTAACACCGTTAGCAAATTTTGAAGTGAGAAAATTTTCCTAATTTGCCTTCAGCAAGTGCGAATTACACATGGAAGAGTTTTGACCATATTTTTCGCTAATAGCAGTGACGAAAAACATGAGTGAGTTCGCTTTAAGTATGGCAAATTGTGAGAAGGTATGACACAGCACAAGACAGAGGTTTGTGTTCAAAGGATCCGAGTTGCATAAGAAGCAGAGTCTGATCAAAGACAACAAATAACTCACAGGACAATTTATGGAGGCATATGCATAAATATCTACCTTTTGCATTGCTCTAAATTATCTCTATGTTTCTTTGTGTAGAGTTCTCAACCGTATCGGTTGAAAAGTCTGATTTGAAAATTTTGCTTCCGTAAGCCTTTTCCTAACTCTGTCTGCTCATAGACTTGATCGGTACATATTTGGTGTGGAAATATATCATTATTCAAAAAATATCTCAAAAAGTTTAATTTACTTAAGTTTCTGTAAAGGAGGCATCCAAACTCTGATTCATAGCTTTATTAACTTTGCTTGGGACACTCTTGATGACTCTATTCATTTGGAAGGTGGGGTGTGTGGTTGAGTATAGCTTCTGGAAATAGTCATGAATAGCGCTAGGATGAAGTGATTTAAGAAAAAAAAAATAATGTTTGAAAGTATTTTACTTGTCTTATTATAAAATTTTTTAATTGAATTAAAAAGGAATAAAATTTAAAAATTTTATGATAATTTAATCAAGTGATTTGAAAAAAATTTGAAAATTTACATAAACAAGTAAAATTTTAAAATTCCCTTCTTGTTTATTTTAAAATATTAATTATTTGTGTTATTTTCAACACATAGATATAAATATACACATCTATATATACACTAAAATGAATATATGCATATATGTATATATATACACTAGATGTTTATGTATATATTATATACATTTTATATATATACTTATATAAATATACATGTATATAGATATATATGTATATTTGTTTATTCTCACACTTGCGTACACATATATATGTTTGTGTGTGTGTATATATATATATTATAATTAAATACATATTTAACTTAAAAAAATATTTTTAAAAAAATTTAAAATAAATCAATTTTATTATTTTTAGCTCAAAATAACTATAATGAAGTTATACTTTTTAAAATAAAGTACAAATGCTTTTAAAACATTAACATTAAAATTAAGAGTATTTTGGTCAAAATAAATAAAATTATAAATTTTTTAATATTTAATAAAAAGGAAACTATAATTCATTCTTATTATTTATATTTTTAAAAGCATTTATTATAACAAAATTACATCATGTGCAACGCATATGCTATCTGTTAGTATAAAAAACATATTGACTATTATTGAAACAATTTTTTATTTCCATGTTGTGATTATTGACTATTATTGAAGTATTTCTATGCCGCTATTCTATATTCTATCTCTTCCGACTTGGTGGCTTTGTTGGGATGCTTTGTTCGTTCCTGAAGAAATTGTGAGGATCAACCTTAGTCTTAATTTGAACCAACTTGTCGAAGTTGTCCTTAAAGTACATCACTCCATAAACTCTTCCTTCTTCATAGCTGTTCTTATCATTGTGGTTGATACCTAAGTCAAGATCCTTGTAGTTGAAGAAAGCCTCTCTAGGGTTCTTGGACACGAAGGGAGTCATGTAACTATGGAGTTTCCTCGTCAAGTTTATGTAATAATCTGCTACCTCTTTACCTGCTTCATTCCAGTTTGCTTGATATTGTACCTTTTTGAAACATTATAATTACAAGTTATTCACCAACTTTCACTTAATAATTAAAATTTTTTAGTTGAGCATTAAGTGATCATTCACACAATTATATTAGAGTTTCATGTATAAGAGCATTTCTCAAAAATTGTAACAAAAAAAATTGTATTAGACTTGAGTACTAATTACTAATTTTCTAGTAAAAACATGACATGAAAATTTTTTGAATTTTGAAAAATTCACGTGTCATGATTTGATGTTTTTATTTTAAAAATTTAACAAATCCTTAAAAAATAAACTTTAATTTTATTTATAAAAGTTTCAATACGCTTTTAATTCCTTTATTTTAAAAATGGACATTGTTACCTTCTTATTTTATAAAATAATCTAATTTTATTTTCGCTATCACATTTTCATGTACAATTTGATGTTAAATTTAAAAATAAACTAAATTATATGTTAAATCTAAGTGTGAATTAATAGTTTCATATAAATAAATAAATGTTCAATAGATTGTCAAATTTTTTTCTACTAAATTGTATAGCAATGATATAATAAAATTTTATAAAATAAAAGAATCAAATTTTCTACTTTTAATAAAGAGAAACCAGATTAACATTCTGATTAAATTAGAATAATTGAAAGTGCACCTTTAAAAAGAGGAAAAGACTAGAAGAGTTCAAGCCCTTAAAGGTTCGAGCACCCATTGGTCTTCTCCATCTTCACTTTCAAAATTTGTGTTTTTTTTTTTTTGGGTCTAATTTTTAATTATGTTTTAAATAATTTGAAGGAATTCAACCTTTTCAAAGCCATTTCTAATTTTAGAAGACAAAATGGTTCTTGAGAGTACCTTCCACAAATTTCCTGCACGATGAGGAAAAGGCGTCTCCGTGGCCGGAATCTCAGCCATTCGTCCACCGTAAGGATTGAAATACAGTATTGTGTCTTCCAATTCAATCATCTTCTTCCATATCCCTTCCAACCCTTCTTTAGAAATAGGTTCCTTCACATAGTCAGACTTCCTCTTCAAGTAGTTCAATGATTGAGGTGTCCTATTAAGCAAAACCTCAACAGGCATTGTAATATTAATATTTGTCCAAAACAACACCGACTTAAGCCAACTTGTTTCTATACAATCCGATTGCTTCAAACCCAATTCAGGGAAGCTTTGGTTCATAATAGAAAGAAGCCTATTGGAGTCACCAAGGAATAAGCTTATGAACGTAGCCCTCACAGTCTTTGTTCCATTTTGTGTACCATTCACCACGTCCAAAATAAGCCTAATGAAAAGGTCACTATCAATATTTGGAGCCACATGCTCCCATTTGTATACTATATTTGTTGCATTTTGCTCCAGTGTCCTTTGAACTTGGAAAACAGTGACTACCTCAGGGACTTGTACTAGCTTTAATTTGTAGGATATTACAACCACAAAACTAGCACCCCCACCACCTCTAATAGCCCAAAATAGATCTTCCCCCATAGATTTTCTATCAAGTAATCTGCCATTAACATCCACTATTTCTGCATCAATAACATTGTCCACTGAAAGACCATATTGTCTCATCATATTCCCATACCCACCTCCACTTATATGTCCTCCTACCCCAACTGTAGGACACACCCCAGCTGGGAAGCCATGAGTGTTACTCTTCTCAGCTATTCTATAGTAAACCTCGCCGAGTATCGCACCGGCTTGGACCGAAGCCGTGCCGGCGGCGATGTCAACGTCGATGGATCGGAGATTGAACATGTCAAGGATGAAGAAGGGGACCTCTGCCACGTAGGATACCCCCTCGTAGTCGTGGCCCCCACTTCGGATTTTCATCTGCAAGTTGTGCTTTTGAGCACAGACTACAGCAGCTTGGACATGGGAGACATGTAACGCAGTGATTATGAGGTATGGCTTTCGAGTATAGGAGTTGTTGAAACGAAGGTTTCTAATGTAGGCTTGTAACACTGAAGGGAACGAGGCATTGTTTGGAGTGAAAATTGCTGATGTTATGGGATGTGAGTTATTGGAATGGTGTACGAGGCAACGTATGAAAGTGTTTTCAGATGATGATGATGAAGAAGAATTTGAAGCTAGGGTTTGTGAAGGAAGGGAAAGAAGAACCAGAATAATAATGGAGAGTAATGAGAGTGGTAGTAGTAGTATTCTAGGACAACACATTGTTTTGGCCATGGATAAGGTCATAGGGATGTTTTGTCTTGAGTTTATTAGCCAATGTATGTAGGAATTTATAGGGATTTGCTTGGAGATAAATATTCTTAAAGAATAAATGAGAAGATTATTTAGGTTACCACCCAAATTGACCAAGAATTTTCAAAAGAGAAATTGCAGGCGTAACTCAATTATTGTTTGACCTTGGAAAATATATGCATAATTAATATGAAAACCCAAATATTTATTGCACAGTATGGTAAAGCCTTGCACATGGTTATGGTTATCGTTTCTACCTCTGCGTGCCGTCGGATTCTAGAGAATACAGTGATTTTCGGTAAAAAATGCTGTGTGTCAAGGTCGATCGCTTTCACACTGTTTCATTGATTAAGATATCCAATCATTGAGCTTTTTTCAATAACGTAATATTTGGGATTCGCCTTATCAATTAGTTATAGAAATTTTTGTTTGAATTAAGAAAACTAGTTAAAATTTGAAAATTTTTATGATGATTTAATCAATTAATTTAATAAGAACTTAAAATTTATTTAAGTAAGTGTTAGTACAAAATTTTTTTCCATTCTCAATTTTATTCTTATATAATTATTAATATACATATATCTCTTCTAAAAAAAGTACGTTGTTTACAGTTTTTTTGTGCCTAAAATACTCTTTAGACATGTCATTTAAGATGTGACTTCTTTCATTTCAAAAATCATCTTTATCTTACAAATTATTTTTACCTAAAATATCTTTAGACATATCATTTAAGATGTAACTTTTTCCATTTCGAAAGTCATCTTATTTTGCAATTATTTTTACCTAAAATATCTTTATACATATCATTTAAGATGCAATTGTTACTAAAATTACACAATAATCTACTGAGAATCTTAATGTATTTATTTTGCAGCGATCTCCCTAACCTAGTTGGATTATTAGTTTTAGTATTTTGGTTTGGCATCTTTTGAAATTTGGACATTTCGGGGTACATTTTAAATGAAAGATTATTAATATTGTTTACCCAAACCTTAATTACTTGCCCGGCCGCTTCTTCTACTATCTCTATTTTCGCAGCACGAAGAAAAACAAATCACGTAATTTTTCAAAGTGTATGAATACCACCATATATATAGTCATTCACTGCATTATATATTGTTAAATTAATTAGGCGCTGCAACTTCTGACTTTTTTCATTTAATCAAAATAAAACGTTTTCTTTATATGTCAGTATGAATCCAACTTATGTTGCTTGTTTCCTGAAAATTTAATTTCTCAATAGGCAGACTTCATTTTTTGGTGTATATATAGTCAGAGCCTACGAAGCTGTACCAATTGTCAACTCCCTGTATTAATTTAGTACTGGTGAGTGCACACCTGGGAAGGAAAACTAGTTGAACATGTCATCATATATATCCTAATACGATCCAATCTTCAATATTGTATTATTAATAATCGTTTCAATTTTGGATTGCTCATCACTTGGATGACCTTATCGTTTTTAGTTTGTCCATTATTGCTCATTCTCATAGTTATCCACCCGTCTTGTTAATTAGTGTTTTTAAGAACACTGATTAGCAGAATATTTAATTTTTTTTTGGTCTAGTAATAATAACGGTTTAGAAGAGAATTGTGTAGAGTTTTTTGGTATGAAAAGTGCAAAGACGAGTCATATTATCTAGAAATTGTGAATTAAAAAATAATATGATAGGGTTATATAAAGACTGGATTACTATATAATAAAAATATATTATTCACTTATAAAATAAATTTCTAGGGGAGAGGTGGAGTACGTCTTGAACAATTTTTAAATGGGTAAAAAAATTATCAACCTACGCAAATTGGTAGACCTATTTAATTCACAAAAATATTTAAAAAATTTAGAGCGAGAGAGGGTGAGAGAAACTATAATAATATTATATCATATCATATCGTTGCTTTAAATATAAATAATTTGAGTATCAAGCTCAATAATATAATAAAATTTAAGTTAAAGTATTCAATCAAACAATTTAATAAAAATAAAATATAATTTATTCAAAATTTTTCAATAACGTTCTTATGAGTTGGTTTATAAATTTAGTAGGTTATTATTGATTTAAAATTGTGGGTAGGTTTGGTGTTAAGATATTGAATTTATAAAACAAAAACATAAATAAATAATAAACAAGTTAACCCATAAGTTATACAAGTTGGCTTGTATAACTTAATTTAGTGAGTTATGTCTAAAGCCTTTTATAATTATACAAGTTAAAAAATTTAAAATCGAATCTATTAATTTAGTGAATTAAATAAGTTAACTCATTGAATTAAACTCATTTTGACAATTATACTGTGAAAGGAGCAAAATTAATTGAGTGATAGAACAATTAGCAAAGTAATGTCTTATAGATATATAGTTGTGGTTTTTAAAATATATAACTATTATTTTATAATTCTCTAATGTTGAAAATTTATTTTGTGAATAAATTTTTATTTTTAATAATTATTATACATTATTTTATAAATTCATTTTATAATTTTCTGGATAAAAAAATTTTATGTTATTTTAATACATATTTAATATTTTCATATTATTTGAATAAATAGATGAAAGTATATTTTCGGTCAAAATAATTATAGTAGTTGTTTAGAGTATAATTTTTTAAAGAATAAAATTATATTTTTATTATTAAAATTTTCAATTGAAATAAAATCTTTAAAATAAATCAATACAATTTAGGAAAACTCAATGAAAGGACATCAATTCAAATCCTGGATTTTCTAATTGAGGGAGACATTAAGAGAAATAAAAAAAAAATACATAAAAAAAAATCTAAAGGACTCAATCATGTGTCGTTGAATTGTAGAAAATTTTATTTAATTACCTAAATATCCTTGAAGTTAACTTTTAGTTATTTAGAAAGAGCATTTTGATATACGAAAAATTATAAATTCCACACTAATTAATTATGTCGGAGTTGCTTGTAAGCAATCCTCACATAAAATCTTTTGACCAAAATATCCTCAATCATTCTAAAAGACAATTAAAAATATCTTTATTTTTATTTTCATTTAAAAATGTGGGGACACCTTAATCGAATTTATCAATGTAGAGAGATTGTTAATTTTCACATTATCATGTAATCTCTCTCCTCTTTCAGATTATAAAACCTCCAAATATTGTAAGGGCCAGATCTCGAATTAAAGAATTGTGCTATCTTACCAACTTTAGAAGTGTTGATAAAAAATTTATTCAGATTTTGAGTTTTAATTTGTATAATATAAATCTCATCCATTAATACTTTTATCAACAATAATTATCATTAGAGTTGTATAATTTACCTTCCTCTCAACTTTAAAAAGTTGACAAATGATCTTTCAAACTAATGTTGTCAAAATCAAAATCCTGTATATGATCATGAGAGAGATAAGATATATGGTAAGATCCAATTGAACATTATAAGATATATTACCATTTGTTATAAAATAAATAAAAATACATATAATAGTATAAACTTTTTTTACAGGTATAAAATTATCTAAAGCTAAGTTATCATACTTTTATAGAAGGTCGTGAGTTATTGATCAATTTACATTAAAACAATTCTCATAAAATAACCTAGTTATGTGCACTAGTATGATATTTGAATTTTTTTTCTCTTAAAAATGTTAGGATATAAGAAGGATTTTAGACATACAAGATTGAGACCCTATTGTCATTTTAATAAATTTCCATTTTATTTTAGATAAGAATCAATTTCTATAAATAAGATCGATAAAATTGTACTATTAAGATCAAGATCCTAATTATTAATTACAAAAATGTTTAAACTTTGAATTTTGTGCAATATACTTTTTTAATTTAACTTAAGTGGACAAGTGCTAGGACAAAAATGTTTACAACAGATATATATGTTGTAAAATTTAAAAGTTTGATGAACTATTTTATTACATTTTAAAATATGTTTGGATTTAGAAGAATGGAATATGGGAAGGAAATGAAATTTAAATTTAGATTTAATATTTTCTTTAATTTGGATCTAAATCTAGCATTTTTCCCTTTTAAATATGTTTAGATGGATAAGATCAAATTTAAATTAAACAATATTTGGAGAAAAAAAGAGGATAAGAAAAGGGAAGTACAAATTTTCATTTGATATTTTCTTTAATTAAGATTTAAATTATATTTTTTTCTTCTTTTATCTATTTCTTCATTAGTCCAAACATATTATAAAATAAAAGATAAAAAAATTATTTTGAATAAAAAACATTAAAATAAAAATTTCACCTAGCTTCAAATTCCTTCAATTTTCTATCTCTCAAACTAAAAGTGATTTTTTTTGCATTTAATTAGCAACACAGGAACCCATCATAATTATAAGATTTGAGCCTCAGTTACTGAAATCCCCCCATATGTGTGATTGCAACCTCAAAATTGGAGCTCCAGTTCAAATTGTGATGTAAATTAAATATTAATGGAAAAATAAGAAGAGAGAATTTCCAATGTTTCCAACATATAATAATGGCATGCATGATTAACTTCGAAGCTGTAAGTTTTAAGCATAAGAGTTTAGGTAAAATCAGATCGAACCCCCTGAATTATCACTCATTTTGGCTTTCATATGCTCTGGAAATATCATAAACAATTTATTTTATTTAAATTCTTCATACTTCATATAGAAAATAAATATGAGTTTTACTCACAAATTTTTTGTTTTAGAAAATGTTAATTAATTAGATAGAGTAGATATATATATATGTATGTATATAAACTATTTATTTTTTATTTGACTTCACTATATTTAAACTATAAATTTTAATCACAAGTTTTATTTGTTAAATAAATATTCATTTAAATTAGATAGAGCACATCTTCGGCAAACTAGACAATAATTAGAGTCTATTTGACTTAATGGTGAAAAAGAAGATAGTAGTTTTTCTTTTTCTTTTTCTTTTTTAAATTAAAATTTTTTTAAAAAAGGTTTTTATATATATGAGTGGTCAAACAAGGCTAAAACTATTTTTAAATATTAGAGAAATTTATCTTTTTGTTTTAGGAGACTTAAAACTATCGTTTAAGCCAAAAGTCACTTAAAGAAAAAAAGGGAAATTGTAAATATTTTAAAAAATGATCATTTTTCTATATATATCAATTTTAGAAATTGTATAATTAAAAATTTTCTGAAATATACTAATCAATGGCGTTGATAAAAATATTTATAAAATATTTTTTTTAATTATGAAAAAAAATTTGTCACTTTTTCAATAATATTGTTTTATAAAAATAAAAAATAGATACAAAAATAAAATTACATCCTATAGCAAGTACTTATATGTAATTTCTATTAAATTATTTGCAGAGCTTAATAATAAATAATAGGTTAAATTATTCTTATGATTATCATAATTTTGCTTAATTTTTAATTGGGACCCTGTAATTCTAAAATTTATACTTAAATCCCTATAATTTAACAAAATTTTAATTTAGTTCCTACCCTTAAAGTTTTGTTAATCTACACATATTATTTAGCAAAAATTATATTTGATGTCATATATATAAATTCTTTTTATATCATTATTTTTTTCTTTTCATTGACATAAAAAATACATAGTTAAAGTGTTAAAGTAATATATATTGGCAACATTAAAAAATTTTAACATAATTTCAAAAAAAAATGTTACAAAAGAGAGTAAATTAAAATCTGATTAAAACTAATAAAGAACACAAGAATAATTTAACTTAAACAATGTTTTATTTATCTTATACATAAATCTTGAGGCAAAATTACAAAAGGATATTGACTCCTTAATTATCCTCACCTATAACGCAATTCTTGTGAAATTTATTACTTTGGATGATTGTTACATAGATCATAAAAGCTGCAAGCTAGGCAGATGACATTATTTTAATTCTGACAAACAGAATTAATAGCATATATAACTAATAATATATATTAATAATACTAAGGTTGATGATAACAAACAGGGACCAAGCACAAGTCTGTTTTTCTTCTGAGTGTGCCTTCAAAGGACTCAGTCATGTCAAACTGTTCATAGTTGATCCCATTTGGAAGTTTCCAATCAAAATGATAAAGCAAATTGGAAAGAAGAAGCTCAATGTTGGGTGTGACAAAAGCAATCCCAGGACATAGCCTTCTTCCCGCTCCAAAAGGTATATACTCCAGCTTTGTGCCTCTAAAGCCATAGTCATCGTTCAGAAATCTCTCGGGTTCAAATTTCTCAGCTTCATCCCAATACTTTGGGTCTCTCCCAATAGCCCAAGCATTCACAATGGTCCTTGTATTTGCAGGTATTTCATAGCCATTAATCACACATCTCTCCTTGTTCTCTCTTGGAAGAAGCAATGGAGCTGGTGGGTGCAGCCTTAGGGTTTCTTTGATGATTGACTTTAAGTATTTGAGTTGATGAAGCTGTGTCTCATCCACATGGTTTTTGTCCCTATAAACCCTTCTTACTTCACCTTGAGCCTTCTCCATTATTTCTGGATTCTTCACCATTTCTGACATTGCCCATAATATAGCTGTTGCTGACGTGTCTGTTCCAGCCACAAACATGTCCTGAAATAATATTGTATGATCACTTGGGTTTAGATTGGCCTGGGAGATTGAGCAGTAATGAAGATGATATACCTTAAATGGTGTACACCAATTTCAAAATACCTTAATTTTTTAAATTAGAAGATAAAATAATTATATGAATATCTACTTTCAAGTGGTGTAAGAATCTACATTGGTAGTGTATGAAAATGCTTCACTACATATATATTGAAGTAATTCTATTTCTTTAAAGGTTTATTATCAATTTTTTTAATACAAACATATCATGCAATTTTATTTTTCTTTTTTAAATAATCAATATGATGTTAAATGATAAATTAAAATATATTTTTTATTTTGATTTTATTAAAAACTTAATAATGAAATTAAACCTAAAATCGATACTTCAAGTTTTTTCTTTTGTCTTTGTTATACTTGAGAACAAATCTTTTGAAGTGAGTATCTAGTAAAGTTTGTACCTCCTAAAGTGTGTGAAATGTGTTGTTTTGCACATTAACTCACTAAAGAGTTAATATGTAAATATAGTACATTTCACACACTTCACAAAATGTACAATTTAAAAGATTTGAATCTACTGTATTATTTTATTTATATTTTAGTCAATAATATTTAATTAATTTTTTTTATATTACATAAAGAAACTTACGTATTATAAAAAAATAAAAAAAATTAGTTAAATATTATTGACTAATATATAAATAAAATAATATAATATATATACCTAAAATTTTTTTCAATTAATCATGCTCTCCAAGGCAAAACTACAAGTGAATCACATACTAACCAGAATGACAGCTTTGACGTTATCATGAGACAAGGGTATATCCACGTCGTCGTCATTTTGCTGTTGAAGAACCTTCATTAACACACCAAGTAGATCATCCTCTGTCTCATTACTGTTATTCTCACAACTTTCCTTGTGTTCCATGATAATGTTTTCTAATACACTATCAACCTCTCTGTGAATCCTTTCAACTTTACCTCTCATCCCTGTAACATACTGAAGCAATTTAACAGAAGGAAATAGATCAGCAAAACCGAAACCTGTTATCAAATGCACTCCTTCTTTCAAGCACGAAATAAATTTCTCTTGGTGTCTGCATTTTTTACCAAAGGCTGTTCTCGCGATTACTGAATTCGTCAGTGACAAAATTATCTCACTCAGATTAATAGTAATAACAGACCCTTCATTTTTTCTAATTTCAAGGATTATTTTTTTTACCATTGATGATACCTCCTCTTCTCTAATGAACTTGAACGACTGGACACGTGTCGGTGATAGTAATTCTACAGTGCAAATTTTTCTTAGCAGTGACCAGTAGGAACCGTAGGGAGAGAAGGCAATATTGGAGGCACTGTAGGAAAAGACTTGACAGGAGAAACAAGAGGAGGGCCTATTGGCGAAGACAGCATCATGTGTTTTCATGACCTCTTTGGCCGCTTCTGCAGAAGAAACTATGACCGTTGAGATCTCTCCTAGTCGGAGATGCATCAAGGGTCCATATTTGTTTGCCATGTTTCTTAAGGATTTGTGAGGAGGTTGATGATGATGAGAAACAAGAAATTGGTGTATGTTTCCTATGAGAGGAAGTTTTGGTGGTCCCGGGGGTAAGTTTTTGATGAGTTTATTGGAGTTTGATTTCAAAATTAGAAGAAGGAAGCAAAAGAAGGTGATGATGATGATGAAGAAGGGGATAGATGAAAGGATTAATTGGAAGTGCTCCATGATGAGAATAACTATGCAAATAATTGGAAAGAAGAGCAGTTTATATAATGAAATTGGGGGGGGGGGGGGGGTGTAGGGGTGTTCATTGTAATTTTAGATTTGAGAAAACTAATTTTATCCTCAAATTAAGGATTAGTTATATTTTTGGTATGTAAATTTTAAAGTATAATAAAATATTTTATGAAACTTTGAAGACTACTTTTTGTCCCTTTACTTTTATAAAATTTTCAATTTAGTCTCCTAATTTAGAAATAATTCAATTATGTCCTTTTATCTTATAATTAATCTAAAATTTAGTACCTAATTTGACAAGGTATATTATTAACTCACACTTAAATTAAGTATATTATTTAGCTTAACTGTTGAATTTCATTTCAAATTTTGAATGAAAATGTTATAGAGATAAGACAAGATTAAATCATTTTATAAAATAAGAAGACAACATTGTCTATTTTTAAATTAGGGAGACCAAAGTAAAATTTTTATGAAATTAGAAAAAACCAAAAGTACATTTAAGCCTATTTTAAAAAGTAACAAAGTGCTTTTTGAAATTTTAAATTTCGTTTAAAGGAATGACGATGATTTTGGTTTGTGATGATAATTTTTGGCTTTGGCTTCAGACTAGAAAAAATGTTTAATTTAAAAATGCAATTGGAATTTAACATTTTCATGTTAATTCAAAATATAGAAGATCATTTGTTAAATTTTATATATTAAATTTATAATTAAATATTAATTGCCATTTTAGACCATAATTGATGACTTTGGTTGAGAAGACAGAAGTGATGAGACATTAATATTGACATTACATAATAACCGACGACGATATAAAAGGAAAGATTGTTGACAGATAAATAACTTATATCGACCAATCTAAGATGTACATTTAAATGACAATGCTTCGACCTACAGGTAATGATATTTAATTAATGAAACTGTCTTTTTTCATTATGTTAAGGAACATCCCACGTATGACATAGATAATAGGGGAGATTAATATAATAAACAATTTATGAATTACCTAATATAATATCTAACCTATACTAGTGCATATTAGATTACACAAATTTAGCCACAAAAAAGAAAAAAATCATAATGCCTAACTTTAACATGTTTAGTGCTTCTTATTGTTACCAACTTTACGGGGAAAAAATAAAAAAGATCGCATAGAAAGAAAGTTATCTTAAAATATGTTTTAATCAAATGCACATTGTAGTATACCAAAATTTTTTTAGGACTTAATCGTACTATATTATAGAATAATAAGGAGAACAAAGTACTTTTTTAGGACTTAATTGTAGTTATAGAATATTAAGGGGAAGAAAAGTAATTTTGGGAGAAAAAATTAGTTTTAGTCCTTGAAAAACACGATAATTTTTAATTTAATCATCTATAGATCATTTCTGTCAATTTTATTCCTCAAAAATAAAAATACTTTCAATGTTATTCTTCTACCTAAAATTCATCCATAATTTTTTAATTAATAGAATTTTGAAGTGTAAATTAATTGATGACATAACTATCTTACATGTCACACATTAATCTGTATAAAATAAAATTTTTAAATGAATCAAAATTTTCTAATTTCAACATGAGCTTTTTGACTAATTATATATTTAATAGTACTTTTAGAATTATAGTTGATTTGAATATTAAAAATATTTTTGACTAATTGCAAACATAAACTTTTTTAATATGATGTTGATTATCTATTAACTATAACTTCTATATTAACAAAAAAGTTTTAGTCAATAATTTTGTTAAGTAAAATATTAAGATATAGATGAAATTTAGATTAAAAACTAACATTGAATGTATTTTTATGTTTGAATAATTAAATTGATAAAAATAATCTGTAAAAATTAAATTAAAAGTTATCATATATTTCAATAATCAAAATAATTTTTTAATTTTAACATAAAAATTGGAGTATTTTTTTTTTTTTGAGAGGATAAAATTTTCGCAAGTCTTCTTTCATCAATTGGAACTTTAAGTTAAAAATCTGATAAACAAGGCTGAAGAAGAACATTCTTTCAAAAAAGATAAAAACTTCTTGAAGAAGACGAAAAACCTCAAAGCAAGCTGATTGAAAATGAAAGCAGAAGAGGAGAAGGGAGAGGCCCAAAATCTTGGGTCCAAAGTTAATTTCTTGGTTTCAAAGACGCAAGATATTGGGCCTGTTTTTTTTCTAACAGTTTTTTTATTTTTGAAAATGAAAAATAAAAAATTTGTTTAAAAATATTCTTTAAGCATTGATTAATATATACTTAAACTAATATAAAAATAGTAATGCTTCAAATTTAAAATAAAATAAATTTATAATTTTAAATACAAAATAAATAAGATGGGAATAAAATTTTTAAAAATATGTTTATTAATAATTTGTATTTTTAATAAAATAAATCAAATATTATTTTCAGAATATTTTGGTATCTTTTAGCTTCATGAAGGCTTATGTGTGTTAGAGTAGAATAATTTATAATTTAAAAATCTCTCATAAAAACATAGATGTACATGACTTTATCTTAAGGATCTTACTGCATTGCTAATTAATTTGTCTAGTTACACACTGATTAAAAAAAAAGAAATTGAAGCATATCTCCTTTTGTTTTCTCCATGCATGCTTCTATATAGCTTGCTAGTTGCCTCCCTTCTTGCTTTGGCCATTGGGTATTAAAGAAGGTATGCTTTGCTCGTTCCTGAAGAAATTAAGAGGATCAACCTTAGTCTTCACTTGTACCAACTTATTGAAGTTGTTCTTGAAATACTTGACACCCCAAACACTAGCTTCCTCATAACTTGTATACCCATTAACATTATTCACTCCTAAATCAAGGTCCCTATAATTCAGATACGCAGCTCTAGGAGACTTGGAAACAAAAGGTGTCATATAAGAGTAAAGCCTTCTAATCCAATCAAGCCTTTTTTCTGCATCGTCTCCTTCCTCCAGCCAATACACCAAATACTGAATCTTGTACAAGTTCCCTATTCTATGAGGGAATGGAATTTCAGACTCAGAAATCTCATCCATTCTTCCTCCATAAGGACTCAATTCCATTAGAGCAAACTCTGCCTCTTCCTTATAAAACTTCTGCCATATCCCTTGTAACTCAGTTTCTGAAAGGGGTTGTCTCACAAAGTCCGATTTCGCTTTGAAAAAAAGGCTACTAGTTTGGCCTGTTCTATTCAGCAAAACTTCAAGAGATCCATTAATGGGGAAATTATAGAAGTAAAGGATGGATTGAATCCAGCTTATTTCAACACAGTCTTCTCTCACCAAACCTAATTCAGGAAACCTCTCTTGCATCATAGGAATAAGGTCATTCATACTACCTAGAAACATGGATTCAAACACTGCTTGTAATTGTATGGTTTTATTGTTATTGCTAACATTATTGTTATTACTCGCTCTTTGCAGGCTGACCCTTATGAACAAGTCCTCATCAAGCTTGTTTCCGACAGACTGCCACGTGTGAACAATCTTTGTCACATTCTGTTCCAATGTCCGAGAAACTTTGAAAACTGTCACGTTTGCTGGCACAGAAACCAACCTTATCTTCCACGCTACAATGACTCCGAAGCTTGCTCCTCCACCTCCTCTAATGGCCCAAAATAAATCTTCCCCCATGGATTCTCTCTCAAGAAGCCTTCCTTTTACATCAATCATTTTCGCATCGATAATATTATCAGCAGCAAGACCATATTTTCGCATCAAGAAGCCATAGCCTCCACCACTGAAGTGTCCACCAACACCAGTAGTGGGACACACACCTCCGGGAAAGCCAAGGGTTTTGGATTTCTCAGCGATTTTATAGTAAACTTCACCAATGGTAGCTCCAGCTTGGACCCAAGCAGCACCATTTTCTACGTCCACTTCGATTGATTTAAGGTTTATGAGATCGATGACGATGAATGGGACGTGAGAAACATACGAGAGGCCCTCATAGTCGTGGCCACCACTTCGGGTTCGGATCTGGAGGCCGTGGCGTTGGGAGCAGCGTATGGCTGCTTGGATGTGAGAGACATGAAGAGGGGTGACTATGAGGAGGGGCTTTCGTGTTGTGTTGGAAGCGAATCTGAGGTTGTGAATGGAGAAGTCTAATATGGATGAGTATGAAGAGCTGGTTTGTGTGTGGATAAGGTTGGAGAATGAGGTCGTGGAGTTATGAGATTGAAGGTATAGACAATGGAGGAAGTGTTGGTGAGAAGATGATGATGATGCCAAAGTAAATGGAAAGAGAAGAGCGAAAAGAAGAGACAAGTATGAGGTTGGAGGCTTCATTTTTTATTTGCTTGGAAATGAGAAAACAGAAGAGTCTAATTTATAGTACTAGAGAAGTATGCATGATAATTCAACGTACGACTTTCTATGCTATCACCAAAGAAGATAATTCAACGACGCGACTGAGAAGGTTACTTCTTACATACGAATACACGGAGAAGTTTCAAAGAAATTAATAACTTAAAGATAAATTAAATTCCTAATGTAAAAAAAATGCATTATTAATTTATTAATTTTTAAAGATAAATTATTCTTTTTTTTAAATATGATTAAATTGCATAATTTTTTTCCTCCGCTAAAAGTATATACAAATTGCTCTAAAACTAAAAGATAATCACAATACTCTTTATAATAACATTAATTTTAATTTTATATATATATAAGACTTTATTTCAATATTATTTATTTCTTATTTCAAATATAAATTTTAAAAAGTTAATGCTTTATATTAGTCAAATATATATTTTATACTTGTTAATTATATAATTAATAAATATACATGCATTTTGGTTAACTTAAAATAATTAAATTATAACTTGTCTTTTGTTATAGAGGAGATCAATAAATATAGCTTATTTAGTCAATAGTAATTACTTTTCATGTATAAAGTGGAAAAAGAGATGGATGAACAGATTTACTAATATTATAACAGTTATAAATATTAATTTATTAAAAACAATTCCGTGCCCCAAATTAGTGACATTGCAATCTCAACATAATTTAAATACGCAAAATCAAAATATGACTTATATATATACGTGGTTATTACTTATTATCGAATAAATAATCAAAACAAGTACACATCTTGTACACAAACATTGAGGTGTGAATTTGGCACCTTCCAAACTAGCACTTATCGAAATAGAAGTGTCATTTTGAACTAGGAATAGCACAAAATATTTGGGGTCTTCCTCAAAGTTATTCACATAATTGGGAATGAATTAAGATGGGAAGGGGATTGGAGAAATTAAGGTTCTGTTTGGAGTGAAGAAGAGAAGGGAATTAGAGAAATTAAATGAAAAGAGATAGAGAGGGAATAAAAAATTAAGTAATAATTTTTTATTTCATTTAAATCTCTAAAATAAATTTAATTTAAGGTAATTAAAATTAACAAATATGAATGATTAGAGTTAACATAAAATTCTCAAAATAATTTTTTTGTTAAATTTTAAAAACTAAATAAGATAAATGTTATTAAATTCTCTTTTCTTTCTTTCATTTTTCCTCCATATTCTTCTTCTAAACAAATTCTAAGAGTGTATTGGGGAATTAGAAGAGAAAAATAAGAAGAAAAAAAATTAAAGTGAAAGGGAATGAAATGAAATGAAATAAAAGGTTAAGTAATGATTTTTTATTTTTTTTGTTTAGATCCTCTAAAATTTTTTAACTTAAGATAATTAAAATTAATAAATGGAGAAGATTAAAGATGATTAACATAAAATCTTCTAATTTCTTCTCTTCTAAAATTTTAAGAACTAAATAAGAAAAAAGTTAATAAATTTTCTTCCCCTCCCTTCCATTTTTTTCCTCCCAAATAGACCAAGTCTTTTTGGTAGAAGCCATAAAACTACAACAATAATTTTTTTTTAATTAAGTAGAGTACTTAACTACATAAATCAAGTAATATTAACTTAATTTATCTTAATTTATTTCTATGATTAAATTATTAAAAGTTAAATTTATCCTAATTATATTATTTCTCCTATTATTTTCTTTAGTTTCACTATAACTTTAATTATTAATTTATCTTTCATTTGATATATATTTCATACAAAAGCTTCTAATGATCTCTTTTATACATGACTAAATTACTTAAGGCTCATTCCAACCAAATTTTTTATATTAGGTGTTACTTTAACTTTTTTTTTAATGCAGTTATTTCTAATCATGTCATTTTTAATGTATTTACTTATCAAACACAAAATTCTCATTGTGAAATATTGAATTTTTACTTATATAAACTTTTTATCTAACATTTGGTATTATATAATAATAAAAATATATTTTATAGTTGTATGATAATATTTTTCTTTTAAGTTTAAATAATAATTTTATATAATACATAATAGTTAAAACTTTGCTCTATTTTATTCGTTCAGTTTGAATCCTATAATATTTAAGTCCTTTTTTTGGTCTTCAACTTTAGGTATCTTTTACTAAATTTTGGAAGCAACCATCAATATCAAGAAACTTAACAAATCCAAAAAGCTTATTTACAAAAGTCAACGAGAGGTAGATTTATAAAACTTTGAATCACGTAATTAATAATAATACATTGAATATATCACGGCTTCAGAACAAGACCAAGGTGATTTGGTAAGCAGGTATCTTAGTTTTTTAAGTATTTAAAAAATTATTTATGAAAAATTTTAACTTGACATATGTTAAAAAAAATTTATTCTTATATTATTTAGGACATATAAAACGCATAAATTTTAAAATTTTTATATTTATTATATTTAAATATCTTATAAATAAGTTTTCAGAAACCTCAACGACTTTGAGTAATTAATATTCTCCACTCAAGCACACCAATTTTGAATTCTAGAATAGGAATTTAATTTTAGGATATATGTCTTGACTACAATTTCAAATCTAGCTACATCAATAGTAAATGAAGTTAATTAAGAAATGTATGGGGACAACAGATTTGACAGTGACATTAATTAGAGTTTCTAATTATACTTAATTACTACTTTAATTAAAGTTGCTCTTTTATTCAATTAGAAATATCCACCCTCAAGCTCACAACTTCCATTTATACAATTCTTTATCTATTAGGACTTCTATATTCTTGGACCTTAAATTCTTCACGCAAGCCGCCCATAAAATGAAAGACGTCTGTTGCATTTTGATTAACTCACGCTACCTAATACTCAGTTTTACATTTTGTGTTCCATTATATTTATTGTAGTTTTCTTTTTATTTATGTACCTTTTTTTTTCTTTTAGCTTATTGTACTTAGGCATCCTCTTAAATCTCATGTGTATTTATTTTTTAGAAATTAAATTTCTTTTTTACAAAAAAAAAAATAGGCTAACTCATGATGCATTGCATTTCAAATGACTCTAAATACATTATGTTTGATATATATGTTGAAGCTAGTTCTTAAAGGCCTAATCCAACAATCCATCAATAATTACATCATTCTTACATAATAGACAACATAAGTCATCCAAAAATAATCCCAAACATGAAACATGCCAAATAATCCTACTCTTTCCCTTGCCTTTGCTCTAGCTTGTACACTTGGAATGGTAATGAGGAGATTTTTACTAATTAACTTTCTCTTTGACATAGTTCCTTCAAGAATTTTTAATTTAATCTTGTACCAATATTTTTGTTTGTAAATCTAAAGTAGTAGTATTAGCAGCAGCAGCAGTAGTAATAATAATAATAATAATAATAATATACTTTAAGTAATTTTTGAATGCATATAATTAAATTAAATGAATTTTAAATTATATTAAATCATCAATAATTCAAAAATATGACTTGAATACAATAATTTTGTAATGATTACTTATAATGCTACAAGTCCACTAAATGAATTTGTATCATTTGGAATAACTATGTAACAATATAACAACTGGTTTAATATATTAAAATTAATTTTCTTTTAATTTAGTAGTTTAAGGATAAAATAACTCAAATTTAATTTATAGATTTTTTAATTAAAATTATTTATCAATTAGATAAAAAAAAATTTAATTGATGAAGTGTGATCAGAATAGACCAAGCACCTACCTTTAAGGTTAGGTCAATACTTAATCCATTGAAATGGACCAAAAAGAGGCTTGAGTTTGAGCCCAAGTCTATTTTTCAAACTTGGTTCACTTGACCCATAAATATGTTTAATTACAACTACAGAATTATGAAAAAAAGAGAAAATATAATGTTTGTTTCATGTAAATTAGCGAGCTACTCAACGCATTTTCATTTTGCAAAGGTTGTTTGTAAGAAAGTTTATCGCCAAACAACACTATATGAATAAAAAATATGCCCAATTTCAAACTGAAACTAAATACATTCAAGTTTAAAGATTTGAGAATTTAATGAGGAAGGAGACAAAGGTGAGTTTTTATCTTTACTTGAGTCTAGGTTCAAGAATTTTTTTTAAAAAGAAATTATAAATATTTAAATAAACATTATTTTACCTTACCTAATATCATATATCATATATATATGATAATTTAATAACCAGTGAATCAGCATGCTAAATTTATAAAAAAAGAAAATGCTATTATTTTTTTTAAATAAAAAGGTGTATCATCATCGCGCATGTCTTGTAGCCCAATTAAAAATTAAATAAGTACAAGCTCAATTTCTCAAAAGTTTCTAACAATAATCATGCTTGTCTGTGTTTCCAATTTCCAACAAGAACAGCTCGAACAGTCCAGATAAACCCAATTTCCTATATAGTTCACAATATAAAATTGTCAATGCCCATTACCAATTATTTAAAAAAAGGAATCCAAGGAAAATTTTTAAGAAAAGATATGGTAACAAGATTACTAAAGAACATGAAAAGAAGAAACGCTATCAATTCTCAAAGAAAAAGATTTACATCAAAATATGGGATTAGATACATTTTTGGCACAGAAAAAAGAATAAGAATGACCTTTCAATTTCACAATGAAGAAATAGAGTTAATTAATGTAAAAACCAATAAATAAATGAATACTCCACTGCTTTTCTCTCTTCACACACCTCATCAAACTATAGCACAAAAGAGAATGGAACAAAAATGAAAACTACATTTGGTATAATTCTTATGTCTCAGTAGTTCTTGTTGGTCTTGTGACGATAGAGAACCCTCTTCTTCTTGCTTGATGAGTTCTCAACAGTAAGGATTATTTTTCCATTTTCATTGTTCCTGAAACTGTTTCTAATAGGCCCTTCTTGTGATCTCATCTTCTTCTCTTTCTGAACAATCACTGTGTAAGAACCTTCATCACTGGGAACAAATTCCTCCTTGTAATTCACCTCCCAACCCAACACTGTCAAATCCCATACCAGAGTGTTCCCAACCTGTTCATCAATGAAATCAGCAATCAACATTTTAGTGTAATATTCTGATATGCCTCTCAAAACAGTACTAGTGGGTAAATTAAATACCTCCTGTGCAGGAATCTCAATGGTTGCAGTTGATCCAGCTTTAAGAGTAATTTCTGAAACAGCACCATCATCAGCAGAGAACTCAGAGTCATTCTCTCTCTTGAAACCTCCATAATGAACTGGGATCTCCTCAATTGGAATGTACCTATTTTTCAAAGAAATAAAGCTCACATCATCTCTCAATTCCTAGAGAAACAGTGATTGAAAACTTGAGACTTGACAGGGAACAGGAAGAAACATACTTTAGCAGAGTCTCAGTGACCTTAGCAGGACGAGCAATCACAAATTTGCTCTTTGTTCTTTGGGTCAAGAAAGGAGACAATAGAGCATTGAGAGCATAGTACCAGAATGGCACATTTATGAAAATCTGTAATCAGACACAAACAAACACATCCCTCGTTCATTTTCATTGAAGATATTACAGTAAATGTAAATGCAAAGCAAACTTACATTTTTTGCGACCATTTCCGGGTAATTGTCCTGCAAAATAGCAAGAGCTTGCTTGGTGGCAACACGAAGCTCCTTCTTGGCTGGACCAGGTGAGTTCTTAAGGTCATTGATCTGAAGCAAAGAAGAAATACCTCCTGGCTTCATATTCAGCTTCTGTATTCCCTTCTCCATCAATTGACACCTCCACCTTATAAACTCGCTTCTCTTCTCCTCCGTCCCAAACGTCTTCTGGTATATCTCTTCGTTCTCGAACACACCAAAAACGTTGTAGCACACCGGGTGGCCTTCACGGTCCACGCCGTTCATGAACGCCGCGGCGCTCATATCAGACCCCAAATCCTCCTCAATCGATGTTGGCTTCTTTCCGCCATTGAAGCGTCTTCTTCAGCATCTCGAAGGATTCCGTTACTTTGAACTCCCTCGCTCTCAGGAACTTGAGGAGAATTACGTCAATGCCCTCCGCTCCTTTGCTCGGCAAGAGAGGCACTCCCCACAGAGAAACGCCCTTTTCGGTCTCATTTTCTGGTTTCTCTTCGTTGGGTTTGGGGTTTTGTGTTTGGAAGAGAGTGTTTCCGACAATGGCTTCTTCGAGCTTGGATTTGAGTTCGTTCAAGGCTTTTCTCTCCAAGTCTTTGAGATCGGAAGGGAAGTTGCTTTCTTCCTTGTAAGAAGAGCTCTTCTCCACCGTTTTGGGTTTGGCATCGGTGGTGTTGGCTTCTGCTTCATCTGGTTTTGAAACGTCTTCCTCGAAGACTTTCTCTTGCTCGGATTTCTTGGGCTGCTCTTGCGTTGCAACGACCACCTCAGTGGTGTGGGTTTCTTCTTGAGTCTTAACCTCGGCAGTCATAGCTGTTGGCTAGAACAGACTGAAAAAGAAGGGAAGACAAGAAGGATTAAAGCTTAAATCAGAATCTGTATACAGTGAATGAAAGAAGAAGAAGAAGCGAATGAGTTAGCAGAATGGTACGTGGGGTGCTTTGTCTTGTCTTGCCTTGCGTGTATGTGTGTTAGTGTTACATAACAACGGTTATATTGAGAAGGAAAGAGAAGGAGAAGTGGGGCCCAGCAACGGTCACATAGCTGGATCCACCAAAGGAAGAAGGAGTGAGGAGCCGTTGGTGGGAGTGGGTATCCCAAGAGTAATGCTTGTCTGGAAGCCAGCAAATTTAGGCGTCGTACCATCGTTATGGTCCCACCATGCCACCTCTTTATATGAATCATAAATGCCTTTTCTCTCTCTACTCATTATCACGATCCCTAAAATTTTATGTAAATTTCTTACATATTAATAATTAAATAAATAAAGTTCAACTTTTAACATATTAACTATGCATTTTTTTTACTTTTTTTACTAATTTTATTGGAGCTTTGGTTGAATATTTAATAATTTAAAATTTATAAGAAATTAATAAAAATAATAATTTTTAATGTCTATAAATATCTGATAAAAAATTTAAAATACTGATAAAATAATTTTTTATTAAACTTTTAATGCATAAGTTCATATATTATATGAACTGGAATGTATAAAATTAATAACTTTTTTTAACTTTTTTCCTTTCTCCTATACCAGAATATTAGTAATTGAAATGCTCTCTAATATAATAAGTCTTTGGTTTAAGTGGCCTTAAACTAATGAGTTTTATCTAATGGTAGTAGAATAGTTAAAAGCAAAGGCAAAGGAATTCATATTCTAATCATGCTAAATTAATATTAAAAAAAAAGTTATCTTCAAAATTTAAAATTAAAATAACCTTTTACACCAAAGAAACATTCATTTTTGGAAATTTTATCAGAAAGGGAGGTCTTGTGCATCAATGAAGCTGATTGTAAAATCCTAGACTGATTTGGTTTCTCTGTAATATATAAGTAACCCTATTGGCAAGATAAAATTTCCTCCTTTACATGCCTAACAAATACGCCACTTTTTTTTTTTTTTCATTTCTAATAACAAACGAATCGCTTAAATGCGTCCTTGTTCATTAATTATTAACATTGTGAAGATTCTTAATAATAATAATAATAATAATAATAATAATAATAATAATAAATCTTGTGTAGTAGCTTAATTTTGATATTGCCAACTTGAATTATATCTATTGTGTATTAAACACCATTTCCTATCTATTACTATCTAAATGTGCGTGCGTGGTCGTGTGGGCTGTTTTTCTTTTTCTTTTAATTTATTTTACTCATTTTGTACTGTTATTGCTTAATTTAACCTAACTAATGCTTTCATATCTTTGAATTTCTGTGGATATACAAATTAGATAATATGGTACAACTTTGTTAGGTTATTTAATCTCAATATTTAGGTGATACTAGGAAAAACACATTACATATATACATGTTTTTATATAGTTTTTAAATTTATTTTTGACTTTATTAAAAAAAATGTTTGAATTATTATTTTTTATTAAAAACAAAAAATATTAAATATGTATTTTAAGAATAAAAAATATATAACAATTAAAAATATTCTAACTTCAATTTTTTTAACAAAAATGTAAAAAATAAATATTTTTATGAATATCATTTTTGTACTATCAAAAGAAAACCTTGTAAATAAACTTGTGGGAACACATGTTGTATTCCTAATTTTTCATATAATACAACATTAGATTGGTAGAGACTTACCTTTTAATTTGTTTATACTTAATTAAAAGATGTCAAAATTATATTCTATTATTTTCAGAAATGTCAAAATTATACTTTCTTTTCTTAAGAGATATCAAAATTATATTTAT
Organism: Senna siamea; assembly: GCA_031216115.1. NCBI lineage: Eukaryota > Viridiplantae > Streptophyta > Magnoliopsida > Fabales > Fabaceae > Senna > Senna siamea. The sequence continues at coordinate 19,072,195 of CM062355.1, read as the reverse complement.
CTCTCTTGAGAAATGTTAAAATTACATTCCCTTCTCCTCTACCTTGAAACTTATACTTTCTTCCTCTCAAAGATTAAAAAATTTATAATTTTATTTATTTTAACTAAAATATTTTTAATACCATTATTAATCTTATAAAAATATTATAATTTATTATAAAATATATTTTTAAAAATTATAATATTTTATTACTATTTATTTTGAGTTAAAAATAATATTTTTATTTTATTTTAAGTTAAAAAAATATTTTTTATATTAATTAAATATATATTTAATTATATAAATAATAAATATAAGAATAATTTGATTAAAATAAATAAAATTAAAATTTTTTTATTCTTTAAAAGAGAGAAATATGAATTTTAAAAATAAAAAAAATAGAATTTTAAAATATATCTAAAGAATAGAGTAATCCTCTACTTTGTACGATGATTTGTTCATCTAACATGTCACTTCTGGCTGTCAATCAGCCATATGATCTGTACCTCTTGTTTTGACTTGGTCTCCAACAACACTTATATTAGTTGGATAACGACCAACCTCTGCATGTGCTACATTTGTCCTCTCCATTTTATTTACAACGTCGGTCTACATTCTATTACTAATTAATTTCATTATTATTATTATTATTATTATTATTATTATTATTATTATCAAATTCCAGTTTGGTATCGATACAATTTTTTCCAAATAGTCAACTGTTGAAGCTGGGTAGGACCAGTGTCTTATTTGTTGTCTACTAATTTCCACTTTGTTTTTTCATTACAAAATAAATGTTTTCTTGCCAACAAATCAAAATAAATGATTTGATCCATTATTAGCCTCTATACAGAACCTTTGCAAATGTATTGTAAGATATGAGAAGCTTCTTTAATCCATAGATTAGACTGATAAATAATAGTTATATAAGATATATGCTTGTTTTTATTTATGTCAAATATGGCAACATTACATAAATAGGAATAATAGGGTATGTATTGATGCCTTATTAATTTATTTGATCTTTATATAATATGTTGTTTTTTATTATATAATATATTTTGTATAGAATAAAATTTTTTTAAAAAATATTATGCACCATAATTTACAACTTGGATCTTTTAACAACATTTTTTTTAACCTTAATTGATTTATTGGCTATTTTGATATAGATCACGTATATATCGCAATCGTACATTGCTACTCGCACTACGTACATCTCACAATGCAAGTATCTACATACCAATTGATGCAACTAAATAAGCGTTAAAAAAAAATAAAAGAGAGAGAGAGAGAGAGAGAGAGAGAGAGAGAATAACTCATTATAAAAGAAAAGAACAAAATTCTGAATGGTTCATAAATTATTGTACACTTACTCAAGAGTAAAGAAAATTGAAACGAATTATTTGAATTGCGCACCTCGTAAAATATGTTAAATGTATTATTTTATCCATTAACTTACAAATATGTTAATATATAAAATAATAATTTATTTTACATATTAATCTATTAATAAATTAATATATAAAAATAATACATTTTACACACAAAATGTGCAATCCATAGGACCTAAATCCAAACAAAAAATAGAAACATATAGTCAACACTCATTTATTGGTAGGTAAAGTTACTTACACTAAAAAGTAAAAAAATACTTAAAAAGCAACAATACTAACAAGGAAACAAAATAGTAAATAAATAAAGGTGTTATATAATATGATATAATAAAATGTTATATTATATATTTTTATATCATTACGTAACACTATAATAAACAATTTGATTCAGCATCGTGTTGTATGATAATAAAGTGATAATGGAGCATTCTAGAAACTCTTTCCATGACCCAAAACCAGCATGCTTAAATGGCCCAAAAACCCATCATCTGAGCTGCCTAATGGTTTCCTCGAGTTTTTGTGAAGTAACCTGTTCAAAGAATTTTTATGCTCAATGTAGTAAAAAATTTTCATCAAGGGCAAACATTTTTCCCACGTTTCTTATTTTAAAAAAATTACAAAAGTAATATTGATTATCATTTTTTTTTGGAAAATACAGTGAAAACGCTAAAAACAATAAGGTATTATATTGAGGGACCTCCTTTTTAAAAAAATATATTTAAAAATATTTTATGTTATAGAATGTCAAAATTTATATTAATATGTAAAATAACTTTTATATATTGGATAAGTAAAATAAATTATATTAAAAAATTTAAAATCTTTCAAAAAATGGCTGGATTAACATTTTAATTAAATCTATTCAGTTATGATAAGTCAAACCCAACAGCTCAGCCTTTCGGTAAAGTGGCCAATTCTTCCAAGTTTCCAATGACTATTAAATCAAATAGAAGAAAAAATATTTTTTTTCTTAAAAAATGTCTTTACTAGTTGATTTCTCAATTCCATTCTTACACAATTCCAATTTTAAAATTTTTCATTACTACCCGTCAAGGAAAAACTAAATCATATAGAAACAAAATCAAAGAATCAGTACATTCAAGTTCTAGAAAACACTACAAACAAGAGCAAATTAAACCATCTTATTATTCATCATCAAGCCTAAGTTCTAACCCAAAAACACTAGAACTACACACAAAAACACAAAATCAAAAGAAACTAGTGAGGTCTCCAAACGAGTGGAGACCACATAGACTTGAAATTAGAGTGATAGGACACCAAAACCAAAAGTAACACAACCAAAGCAGCCACGCCCCACGGCGAGCCACCAGCTTGACCCAGATACTGCTGCTTCAACTGCGGCGTAGGAACCACAAGGCGTCCATATTTAGACACAGAGTAAGCCATTAACACCAACAAAAGTGGCAAAATCAACAGCAACATCTTCAAGTACATCGTCCCTGTTTCCATGGTTGTCTGGTAGCTTGAGTACGATGATACCCACAGCAAAAACATAACGATCCCAACTATGGCAATAAGCTGCGCAGGTGGTGCGGACATGGAGGACATAGTGACACCTGTCCAACCTTGCTTCATTTTTGCTCTGTTTCTTGCTTTGTTCTCTTTTTTTTGTGCGTATTTCAGAATGCAGAGGAAAGTGGTAGAGATAGAGGTAGATATAAATATATGTAGAGTACTAATATGATATTATATTCTTATTTGTTTTGCGATGGGCATAAATTCGAAGGCGGTGAGGGAGCAGAGATTGAGATTCTATCTTTTGCCAAAAGTATTTGGGAATGAATGAATGACACTTGTTCATAGCTTCGTCTGGAAGGTTTGAGAGTGGGTGTGAGGAATTCGAGAATAGAGGATGAATTCTCGGAATCCTAATTTTGACAGGTTTTTGCGCAATTGGCGCTAAAAAGCAAAAAAGATGGAATCTTTAGTATGAATATGAATGGACATGTAATACCAAAAGATTTTAGAAATTCGGTGACCAGAGAGAGGCATGAATTGTTGAGTGCACTAAGCCCTTGATACTGAATTTATGGATAAATTATATATAAACTTATCACGGGGTATATATTCACAGAGTTAATCATAAGACCGAGTTAATCTTTTGGAGGAAAATAATTGGGTTTATATATAAAGTTTTAAATTAAGAAAACAAAAAGAGCTAAAATACACTAAGCCCTTCAAATTTTACAATTTATGGAAAAAGATTTTTTCCATTAACTTTTTCAAAAAAACTCTAGCAGAGTCCATGGTAAATATGTCAAATTAGTTGAAAAATTTTTATGTTCAAACCCTAAAGTTTTAAAAAACTTTATATAAAACCTTAAGTTTAAAAAAAATTATACAATACCAAAATTTTAATAAATTTTTACACATTATTTAAAATTTGAGAGAATTTTTTACATTTTAATATAATTTAATTTGTTTCATGTATCATTTTTTTGTTAAAATTTTAAATAAAAAATTTAATAAATAAATTTTTTTACATGAATTACAAAGTTTAAAAATTTTAAATTAATTTTTATAGTTAAAAGAACTTATTTATACTTGACATAAAGTAAATTACACTAGCCTCTTTTGAGAGATATCAAACTTACAATTTTCGCTCTTCTATTTTAAAAACTTATACTCTTTTTTTAAAAAAAATTAAAAAATTTATAATTTTACTTATTTTAATTAAAATAACCTTAATGACTTTATCAATCTTCTAAAAATATTATAGTTTATTATAAAATATATTTTTAAAAATTATTATATTTTATTGTTATTTATTTTGAGTTAAAAATAATAGATTTTTTTTTATTTTTAGTTAAAAATATTTTTTTATTATATGTATTTAAAACTTATCATAGATTAAATTATTTTGAGAATTTATAGAAATTGTATGCATTTTAACCTTTTAAAAAGTAAAAATTGAGAAAACGGGAAAATTCCCGAAATAATTTAACCTTCATTCTATCATAAACTTAGGAATCACGTATGATCGATCATTTTTTATTATATACAATTTTATAAATGTATTTTGAATAAGATAGAAAAAAGTCGAAACAGAGATTTAGTGGCGGTTGCAACACATGAATGCAAAATTGCCACCTATTTCAACATACAGATTATACACTACTGTACATGCTTAGTGAAGACTTCTTCATAATGCCATTATACAGCTTTCTTCTTTTGGTCAAAGTGCTTTTTAGAGCTAATGTTACTTTGTTTGCAATTGTAGCGAGCATGGCTCTGCATTTTCAACTATTCTCTTCAAAGCACCAGCTCCCATGTATGTGAGAACCTAGGCTCATCAACCATAAAATGTAATAAGCTTATCATGAAGGATGTATCTTTTGAATTTAAAATTGAAAGGCAAATATACGAGCTTCAGATTAATTAGAGTGTTGAAAATTTCATTTTAATGAGATTCAAAAGCCATTAATAAACTGAGATTTCATTTCCCAACAAAGGAAACAAAATATTAATCTATGCTGTATACCACATCAAACTATCATATGAAAGAAATTAGCAAAAAAAAATTAAAAACCAAAAAGAAATAGATATTATGAACCGGTGTTGTACCTCGTTTGCATCTTTGAAAGAGCTGAATTCATCTTTCTTTGGCCAATGTACTAGCCAGCACCTGATGTCCATACAAAGCGTAAACATTAAATGCATTAATGTACAGGGTGCAATTTATAAGTCAAGGCATATAGAGTATTATAGTCCACAAGCCTCTGGTCCAGTAAACAAAACAGAATGAATGATATATGACCACAAGAATATTGAACTTACCCTCAGGTCCAGCAAAACCTTAAAACTATTCTTAAAGTATTCCATTCTGGAGGGCTGCATTCTTGATCTATTTAGATAGACAAAGACACATTTGCTAATTCTATTCCATGATCCAAACTATAATTAGGCATGAAACTTAAAATTTGACGTGTTACGTAGTTAAGGTGCCATTAATATATCTAGGTCTCAATTGCCATGCTGCGGGTTAAGGATGCAAGTCCCCCATGCAACATATTATGTGCTTATGAAATATCAAGTTCTACATTTCCATTCAGTACTTCCTCATGAAAAATAAATTACTGCACTTGTTATATAACCTTTCTCTCCCAAGACGACGTGCTAGCTCTTCTGCTAAAGCTTGACCAGGTGGATCATTATCAGTTGCCAGGATTATGCGATCTACCTACATGAACATAGAGGAAGACAAAACACTCGAGTGTTAACTTTTGCTCCGAAAGGATCTTATCTTACCGGAAAGGAAGACACCATATCATGTATGGATGTACCTTATCCAAGTACTCTTTGCAGTTCCACAGGTATTGATATGCAGTATCCTGACTTCATAAAGACATGCGTGCACAAATTAGTAGATTGAATAGGCAAATTGATTGGCGAATGGCTAAATAATACATGGAGAAGAGCAGCATAATATAATGAACTCTAAACGAGGATGTAGAAAGATAAAAATGGAATGAAACAGTAGGCCAGGAAAAGAATTACTGAATCCGCATTTTATTTTATAAACCACTGTATGATCACAGGAAAAGTTTGTAGCAATGTGTATGATTTCACGGGCCTTCAGATTGCAGAACAACTATTTTATATAGAGTCATAAAACAATGTCAATATGCATGCTAAGTATAATGTTATTGAGGTACACTGCAGATGATAATAAACCAGAGCACCTGTACATCATCGTATATATACTTGTGCAACAACAAAAAACAAAATCTTTTTCCTACTAGGTAGAGTTGGCTACATAAATCGAACATCATCAACAAGTTCTATCTTGGGATCGGCTACATCAACATATATACTTGTGCAAGTATAATAAAAATATTTTGAAGTCCTCACCCACATAAATCCAATTCCCGTTTTCTTTATGTGCATCAAGAAATGTGTATGTATTATTATTACATTGCATTCTAAAAAAACTGACTCGTCATTGTTTAAGAAGATGCTGATCATCATGAGTCCTGACAAGATCTAGTATAAACTCAAACCTTTTCTATAGGCGGCAAATCTTTTGAAGAAACCTTCACTGGTGCACCCCCTGGAACGCTTACACAATTTTGGAAGCCAGCCTCCTCTAGTGAAAGCTTATCTATTTCCCCTTCAACCTATAATCAGCATCAGATTGCAATAATACATTCATTTGTCATTTTTAATTATTTATTTTACAGAGTATCAACAAATAAGATACGAAAATTCAGATAACATGTAGAGATGGGCAATATGGGTAACAGAAATTACAATAATGATTTCAGCTGCATCACTAATGTCATCAAGTCCATATAATATCTTGTCTGTGCCTTTTCCCTGAACATCAAACTCAACATTTTCAATACAAAGTAGATAATTTAGTATCAAAATTTTCTCTTTAAATCAAAATATGCATAAAATCAAATTTACAAAGAAGCAGCTAAATTCCAAGGTTTAAGAAAAACATGAACTGAACTGCCTAATATTAGCCATTATGCAGATCTACTATAGATAAAACATGATTAATGGCTGTTGATCCTAAAATTAAGGGTTGATTTTTTGTTTTTGTTTCCCACAGGTATTCTCTAATAGAGGTATCTTGTTCAATATACTAAATGTGAGCACCTCTTAGTAAGAATTGAAACTATGGTTCACCATGTTGTGAGAGACTGAGCCCTTCTGCTAAACTCAACCTGCATTGGTTAAAATTAAGGGCTGATTGATGAGTACAAGAATCAAGGAGTGATTACAGGTTGTTGACTGAACATTTTGGCGTATCCTGTGTATTATTCACCCTAAACATCTTTTGAAAATAGAGATGCAGGCAAAATCAAGGTTCAAATCAGCAAATCATCCATCTTTGTCCCTCTAACTCTCCATATTCCTAGCCTTTCTTAGTCCCTACAATTTCTCTGTTTCAATTTTCACAAAATCATTTTGAGATTAAGAAAGGAGACAAGTCTTCTTAGCACAACAATGTTATAACTTTTCTTCTGTCTCGTCAACTTTTGAATACTAATGCTTGACTTGCATTCACAATGGCCACTGCATAGGTGGTACCTACCTTTATAGGTTTACACTGCAGGACTCATGGTTTCTAAACTGTCAAAAGGTTGAGGCAATCTAAAACAGAAATGGTAAACTCATAAAATCCAGTCGGTCATTTAGAGACAACCAAAAAGAGAATGAATAGGCACCAAAACATGTTAAGTCATTCTTTTTCCTTGTTTGGCCATTGACAAGTTGAGTTTGCTTAGAGAAGGAATCAACTTTAGAGAGTCTAAAATTTAATTTCTCAATTGGATTACTTCCAATGGAAATGGAGACAACTTGCACTGGTGAACCACATTTCTCTGAGTATTATTGTCCTTAAAAGTGAATTGCTTACTAAACCAGATCAGAGAGAAGGTCAATGGCTAGTGCTTGAAATAGCATTTAAATGGCATACATTAATTTTATAATGTACATAACATGTTCTTTGTCATTTTACAATTAGTTAATGTTTTTGTTTTTGGAAAATCAATAATTTCTATCCTTGACCACATCAAGAAAGGAATAAACCACATAATTGGACATAAACTTCTATGTTATCATTGCTTCAATGAAAATTATATGAAGGAACATAACATAAATGTACAGAATTAACATTCCATTATTCCAACACAGCTTACCTGCCAAAATCTTTTCTCCATAGTTCGGTATTTGCAACCAACAAGCAACCCATTTCGTTTATAAGTAAAAGCAATAATGGTCTGCAGTAATTTTGCAAGAAACAATCAGAAGTTTTTCTTTTGTAAATAGGACATAAGAATTTTCATAGTTAATCTTTATCATGTGTTGAATTTCTGAATGTTAGTACTTCAACTCACTAGTCTGCAGCTGTATACCCCTCATTACCAACAAGTTGGTCATATATTTCTAGATTTTACGGAAGCAAATTTTGTATACCCTTAACAACGCAATAATAAAAGTTACTGTGTGTAGCTATTAAAATGTTATAAATAGTATGATATGATAATAATGTTCTTAGAGCTGAGGGCTTCTATTTAAGTTTTGGAAACCATATGGCAGGATGTTTCATTTAGAAGTATTAACTCAAGTCAGAATTCGGGTCAATTACAAAGAATCAAGTATATCAACAGGATACCAACTTCTAAATTTAATCCTTACTGGATTTTGTCTGTCAAATCTCAAGATAAGTTTATTTGGACATTATTATACTGCCATCAACTCTATTCATAAGTCACTGCTGTATAGGATAAATATCAACAGATGACAACTACATTCATCTTGTCCATATTTATGTATCAAATAATCTATATATCAGTCTTTTACTTCTGTTTTCAAGACTACGTGCTCTGTGTCTATAAGACCAAACCTTATGCTTCATCTTTGCATAATTACCCTAAATCTGTTATTATCACTGCACAAGAAGTCAGGCGGCTGATTCTATAACCATCCAAGATCTGTACTTGGATTAGCTAATCCATTTTGAATCATAATTTCCCTCATTTCCCAAGCCTTCTGTATCATGATTTTTGTTTAACAATCACCAATCACTATCTCTTTGAGCGACCTATCAGTCTACATTTCATCACTGTTGGTATCTTCAATCCTATATATCACAAAAATATTATCTCCATCCCAAATGGTACATATCCAATCAGAAAAGCAACTAATACTAAAGATTACAGGATAGCAAGCAACCAATTAAACATCCTGATACTTTTCTGGCAGAAACAAATGAAATAATCTTTTGCAATCATAAAACAAAAATGAGGTTTTGTAATGGCATAGTTCAAAATACCTTATTGTCAGACATTTGCATTACAGCATTTCTGCTTAGAGTTTTCTCAGATATCCGTCTCTCCTTGAAGTATTCAATAACCTGGAATAGGGAAAAAGAAAATCAATACATCTGTACAAACAGACTAGCTGTTACAAGTGCAAAAAATATATTGGCACACACATGGACACGCAGATAGAAAGCTTGTCTCTAATTCGCACAAAATTAAAGGTAATTTGAATACCTTAGGACTAAGTGGTTCTAATCCTAAGCTCTCCTCTGTCATTTGTCTGTAAGACTTGACATTTGCACCAGCCCTGCTATACAATTCCCTACCATCTGCAAAAGCCTATAACCAAATAGTTATGTAGAAGCATAACACCCTCAGACATTTTATATTTGAGCATGAGAGGAGACATATTATATAGCCACAGCATTTTACCTGACCAGCCCACCCACATGAAGTTCGAAAACACCTCCACATTGCAAATGTACTACGATATTCAGTGACCAGCAATGTGTCATTCCAAAAAATCAGATAACTATCACCACATATTAAATCAAGTATAAGAAGCTTACCCATCAGAGATGATGTGGAAGGACAAACTCCTCTCCTTTAACCGCCCACCTTTGCACTAGACCAGCAAAACGGACACAGTATAGAATTGGAACCACTTTTTAAGGAGTAAGGGAAAAAAAAGATGCAAAAGCTTGGTGCCAAAAGCGGATGAGAAATTCATAAAAATGATAGGAGCAGATAGATAGACACCTTAGGACACAACAAGTTCTGGTACTGCCCAGGCAAACAAGAATTTTCCAATTCGATGCCAAGAAGTTGCATTTTCTGCTTCAATATGTCCACTCTAGGCACATCAAAGTTATTCTTTACAACCTGCTCCACATTGTCTTCACACAATCCAAACAACCATGTCAGAGAAATCCAAAAAGTTTTGAGGACCATATTATTCCATACAATCCTTTTCCAGACCCAATTCGACTGCCCAGAAAATGCGTCCAAAACTTAGTTTGAATTTACTCAAGAACACGCCTATGGCGTCTCTGCCACGCAGAAGGAGCCAGAGAAGAAGAATTACCTGGGTAGCAGGGTACGTTGCTGGCATGAGTTACCGAGAGAGACGAAACGCTGAATGATGATGTTCTTCGGGGAAACACTGAGGCTGTGGGAATGGGAGAGATTTTGGAGGAAAGGAATTGAATAAGAGGACGACATAAGAACCGATGCTGAAGTATTGGCATTTTGGGTCACTTTGGTTCTGAATTTGATTGGAGTCTCATCTCATATTCGCCACACTGAGCCCTTGCTACTTTTATCTCTTACATAGATATTTTTTTTGTTCGCATCTAGACGTGTAACGCTGGTGATAACTGATTAAGGTGAGGGTGAGCTCTCTGTTCAATGAATTAGAAAGTTGCAAAAAGTGTCTATTTTATTCTTTCTTTCATTTTCTTGCCCTTTTTTTGGTCTTCTATTGATATTTCTGCTATAAAAATTATATTGTTTAAAACATTGTTGAGTATGACACATTTTTATTAGAGGTTTAAACTTATTAAAGGTTGAAAGATTAAAAATATTTTAATAGAAAGATAGGAAAAAAAATTAATTTTTAATTTATTTAAGATAAATTCTTAATAGTTTCTTATTTTTTTTTATCTCTTTTACTATAAAAAATATAAAAAATTCAAAATCATTTTTAAGAATTGGTGTGTGTACGAAAGGCGATTTTAGTGGGTTAGAGTATCACATCCATTGAATACATTAGAGAGGCTCTGAAGAGTGCATCCAACCCAACAATAATTACTTGCACTTGAGGAAAAGTATGTTGAATAAAGATTAATTCTCACCAATCTTAGAAGTACTTAGTGTCCAAAGGCAATTACAAGTCCTAATTAGTTTGGGAGGCACATGTGTTTGTGGTTTGAAAGAAGATTACTGGTATTGACTGTAAGAATGGAAGCAAATTATGGGTTGAATTTCTAAGGTGTCCTTTCTATAAGGTTAGTGAAGTCTGTTTTACTTTGTCATTGTTTTTGTGCAAAAAATTTATATGTGTAAGAAGATCAAAGAAGATCAAATTTTTGTGCTTTATGGATATTCATAAAATTATTCATTGAGTTTGGATTTAGGTCTAAATGAGAGTTCAACTATTAAGATTATTTTAAAGAATTTTATGCATCTGGTTTGGATGTGAAAATAATAATATTTAACTATATATAAATTATTTAGATATTATTTTTATATTATAAATACATATATTTAATTTGTTCTATAAAAGAATATATATATTATGTTATTTATTTTAATTTTTTCAATAAAATAATTTAACTCTAATTTTAATCTATAAAATATTTTTTTTTTAAAGATAAACTTATTAAGATTTTATATTGATTCTATATTTGAAATTTGCATAATATAATTAATATAACTTTGTTATAAATTTATATGTAGATGGGTAATAATTTAAAGAAAAAAAATTAATCATTTTAACTTTTTTCTAAGTAAACTAATTTAGGTTTGATAATTTATGATTTAGAGATTTAAAAGGTTTAAAGATAAAGATTAATTATGCTATTCACTCAGATTTAGATTTAAGTATAAGAAAAATATTTTATTTTTCGAGTTTAAAGACGAAAATTATAGTACCCTATTTATATCTTATATATGATCATTCTTAAAGAAAAATGCTAAAATGATGAATCTTTGAGTTTCACTTCCCACTGTTATTCTTGAAACAACCATGACCATGAGAATTGCACATGAAGTGTGCCAAGTTCCAAATCTATAGCAACAACTTGCATTTTCATGTTACAAGAACTTGTTTGTTGATATTTCTTCCAAGACAAATGAACAAAATTTTTTTAAATTAGTCCAAGCAAATAATTATTGATGTCTATATGTGTGCAATAATAGATTTCAAATGATAGAGGACAAGTTTTAGACATAGTGGAATTTTTAAGTGGGTAGATAAGGAGAGTTCATGTGATGGTGACCAAGTACCATCATTATAGGACAAATTATCTGAGTATGAGCAAGAAGTGAAAAAAATTAAAGTTTTTGTATGGCATTTTGATTGCCATTGTTGTTGTTCTTATGTATTACATCTATAAAAGTTAGGATTTGTGTGCAAGTGAAGCTGTAATGTTTTAGGTGTGTAAGGATCTCAAAGTACAAGAAACCTTTGTTGACAGTGTTTTGTACATGTGGAGTTGTAGAAACTTTTGTAATTTACCTATTTAAGTGCAGTGTCATAGTTACTTGTTACTTTGTTGACAATGTATTGCAAGATTAATGAAAGCGTAACCAAATTTTAAACTCGTTCAATTTTGATTCCTAATTGGAAGTTCCTACAACATTGAAAAAGAAGTCATAATGGAAATTGTGTTGATTTCAAAATATTCAGATTCCATTCACAATCGAATTTGTCCCATATACAAAATATTCATAGTTTAGACAATCCATTGGTCAATTGTTTACATGAATCAAATCAAGCATATATTCATCGTGATCCTTACATCCAAAATTTTTTAGTTTGTTATCTTTTTACTGGAATCAATTCTGTTTGAAATATTGTTAAATCCGACAAAAATTTAAATTTTAATTTATCACGTTGTGAGAGACTAAATTCTTCCATTAGACTTCCTTACATCCAAATTAAAATTCTCTTGCAAGCCTTCAAACAGATATAGAGTCCATCTAATGTATGAGGCCTATCATGATCCACAATATTCAATTGCAGCTTCACTATGGACTCTAGATTCTTATGCAGCAACTCCTCACAATTATCCCACAGTTGGTTGTATTGCTCCTTTTTAAAGCCTTCCACCACTTTCTGAGCCTCCTATGAATCTCTATACACTAGGAACTCTTCTACTGTTCTATAACCACTCCCTTCTTTTGTTTCAGCCAATCAAAAGCATTAGGGTTTATCATTTACAGATGACACCTCAATTCGCTAGCTCCTTGACAATCTATTGAGAGTTGGCTTCTTCACCTTGAAACCTCTAGCACAAGTGTGATTATCCTTGAAGGTATTTATTTCTCGCACATCAGTCTCTTGAATAACCATCTCTCCCATGTCAGCCTCTTCTTTGTGACCTATGCAACCTTCTGTCCTTTTGCCATGTATTAATAAAGGTATCTTTTAAAAATTAAAAAGTAATTTCCTCTTTAATTTAGTTATCTAGATAAATATGCCAACTTTTGGACAATAAGAAACATTCATTTAGACAATACACATTTGGCCCCAAACAACAAATTTTTAAACAATACACATTCAATCTCACAGAACATCCCACAATTTCAGCGACGCCTGATCACTAATCAGTTCCACTGATTACCTATCTCAAACCAAAATAACTGCTACAGGTGATTCAGTAATTAACCCACAAAATTTAACAAAATTGATTCCAACATAAAGTTTAACAACTAATTCTTACCAGTTTAATAACTAGTTCAAATGTGAATTAGGCTTTCAGATTATTCTTTTATCCGCTCATTCAAAAAACGTGTCATATAAAAGTAGCAATTCAAAAAACATCAGACGTCTAGAAAAAGGTCAGATCATGACCAATCCTTTTACTCCATGACTGCAACTCCTCCAGCAGCTTTAATTTTTTCTATCATGTCATTTGCCTCCTCTTTTGTGACCCCTTGTTTAAGCACGACTGGTGCCTTTTCAACAAGATCTTTGGCCTCTTTCAATCCCAGGTTGGTAAATGCTCTAACCTCCTTGATCACCTTGATCTTTGCAGCAGCATCAAATTTTTCTAACTTGATGTCAAACGCTGTTTTCTCAGCTTTTTTCTCCTCTGCCTTAGGTCCAGCAGCGCCACCTTGAGGAGCCAAGTCCATGCCTTCTGTTGAAATTGGCTGCAACTTTGGAAACCTTAATCTTTCGGCCAAAGTAGGCATAATTTGACGACGTTCTTCATCAGGTAGTGCTGCAATTCGTTCAGCAAGCTGAACAATTTTTTCGGAGGGTGGTGGTCTGGGGCCATATGGATTATAAAACTGAGGAATTTTGTACCTTCTTGGCTTGGCATTCGGATCTCTGGGAACAAAATCAGGTTGGAAGGCACGAAATTGCAATTCACATTTGTTAGGCAGAGTGCGACAAGGAATTAATCTAGAAAGGGAAGTAAACCTCATGTTTTTGTTCAATCAAGATAGTGACTCATGGAATCAAAAAGTTGGGGAAAGTTGCTCTGTTAACTTATTAGATGCTTCAACCCCTGAAAGAATTTAACAGGATGTTAGCGCTTTTAAAAATTAAAATCACTTTAACTAAAATTGTGAGACTCCACAAGATTGTGCAGTAAACCACAAGTCACAACTCACAAGAAATTATACAACATATGATAATGCACACCAGAGCAGATGCTCATAACAACATTCTACTCAAATTATTTCGTAAAAGAAGATATTATCATCATAGAAAGTTGAAAAATAGCTGAAAGTACTAAACCCATAAATTAACACATCCTTTACTTTCAATTTTAACCAGGATTATCAAACTCATAAGTGAAACAGCACCCATAAAGTGTCCATATACTTGGTTAATGAAATTGTGAAGAGTTTATATATGGAATTCAGAAATTCCAGTAGAAAATATCACATCCCATACCTTTAATTTTAATTAAGATTGTCAAAGTTATAAGTATAATAAAACACTTGATGAGTTCATAAACCTGAAATTGTTAAGAGTTTTACACGTAGAATACAGATATTCCAACAGAAAGTCTCAAAATACTTTTGAAACAAAACCAAATCTAGATATCAAATACTCTTTTATATATTTCTGCACCAGATACATATGCAGAATTCACAAAGTTGTTAAGGTGAAGTTTAGTACATGGAAATTTTAATTTTCCCAAATAGTTGAAAATTGCTTATATGATATACGGCTAAAAAAAATGCAAAATTTGAAATTTAGGTATTGTAGGTGTCTTGAACAGCTTAGGAATACTGATTTTTTTTCATATATCTCGTACTAAATTTTTTTATCGATAGATTGCCAAGTACCTTGGGAAATTAGTCCGTCGCCTGCTGGTTCCGCGCCGCTCGACCTCTCGCGATCTGGTTTCGCAGCACCGCCGAATATGGATGAACCGGCGAAGCTAAATGGAACCGGGAAGCTAAACGGATCGACGGAAGAAGTGCAGCACTGACGATTATGGATCGGACAGATGAAATGGACGACACGGCGAAGGTAGACGACACGGACGGTGGACCTGCGGTCGGTGACCGAAACGAGACGTCAGGACGGCGGCGTGGGTTCGGCTATCGCAATGGTTGCAGCGTGAAGTCGAAGGTGAGGACGCTGCGTGAGACGGGTCGAAGGGGTGGATGGTTGCCGTGCGAGAGAAGGAGTTTTAGGTTTTAGGGTATTCAGGTAAATTGGATAATTTTATTAATTTATTTAAGATAAATTTAAATATATTTTTTTATTTATATAAAAATATAAAATAACATAAAAAAAATTTAAAAATTTTTAAAGCGTCATAAATCTATTAAAAATATCTTTTAAAAATTTTAAAATAAATAAAAAAATTTTATCACAGATAAAATTTTATTTTAAAAAATTTAAAATTACCATTTAATCTCTTCTTAACAAAATTTTAAAATTTTTATTCAATTTTTTAAATTATTATTATTATTATTAATTTATCATTAATACTAAAAATTATTTATAGTTATTATAGTATGTTTTAAAAACAATATCACCATCCAACTAGTCGAGGCACGGCTTACCCGTAGTTTAGGGTTTAAGAGAAATTATATGAAATGGAAGAAAAATTAATTAATTTTTAAAAAATAGAATTAATACAAGAATTCTTAAAAATAAAAGATTCAATAAAAGAAATAAATATGATCAAATTAATGGACAAAGCAATATTTAAAGAGTCAAACAATAACATACAAACAAAAACATTAAATGAATAAGTACATAAAATAAGAATAATTTTTGAAAAAAATCTAAACAGGACAAGAAATAATAAATAATAATTTATAAATTATTTTTGAAGAAGTAAACAACTTAAAAATCAAAAATCAAAACATAATAAAAACAAAAAAAATATAAGAAAAGATCATGAAATAATAGAAATAGTTTATTAAATAAGAGAAATATGTCAATAGAATTTATGAAAAAATTAGTAAAAATAGAAAAAAAAAATAAAAACTAAAGGAAATAAATATGATACAAATATTAGAAGATTTAGATAAAAAAAACAAGATGAAATAAAAGAAAAATGGGAAAAGAAGAAAACTTAGAAGCAAAAAAACAAGAATTAGTAAATAGTATAATAGGATATAATCTAATAAAAGAGATAAATATGCAAGTAAATAAATAAGAGCAAGAACCTTTAAATCCTCTAAATATATAGAGTACTGAATACAATATTAATACAACAAGAAGTAGTGAAGTAATTAGTGGAATAGAAACAAAAATAGATAGAGAAACATAATATTTACAAAGAGAATTAAAATATAAAGAATTATTAATAAATCAATAATTTATAAAATATTATATACCCCAGAAATAAATAAAAATTTCCCTCCACCTCCATTCAAATAATATAAAATAAAAAAAATCAAATTCAGAAATATGGTTATATCTAAATTGAAAATTAGATAGAGAAAGAAGACTAAAAAAAGGGACTAAAACACAATTAATAGCATTATTAAATAAAAGTATAGATACTTCAATAACAAACTTAATAATAAAAGCCAGCTTTGTAAGAATAGTTCATGTTTGGTTAAAAGGACAAGAACATGAGTTTAGAGAATTAGTGAGAAGCATAACAAATTATAATAATTAAAGAGAATATTACACTATTTTAATAATAAAAAATATGAACAAGTATTAAGAAATAAATTTTTTAAGAAGAAATGTAGGAGCTAATGAAACTACTAATATAAAAAGAGCAATAAATCATTTACATCAAATATAAATATGCACATTAGAACCAAAATATTAAATTCATATATTTGTGAATATGAAGAAAATTATTATCAAGCTAGATTCCAGAATTATGATAAAAAAATATTTTATTTAAAATTATTCTATAGAAAATTGCCAAAATTAATAAATGATACAATAATAGATGATTATGATAAAATATTAAATTTACCAGAATTAGTTTCATATATAGACACATTAGGAAAAAGAGAATATTTCTTAAGAGAATATTTATTTAATAAATGTAAAGAAACATGGAAAAATTAAAAATATTATAAAACAAATAAATTAATCTTAAAATGTTTAGAAACACCATATAAATGGGGATGTAAACCAGACCAAAAAAAAAAGAAAAAATCAAAGGAGCAAATATATAAAAAGATAATATAAATTCAAAAGATATCCAAAAAGTAAATTAAAAATAAAATATAAACCTAAAAAAATATTTTAAGAAAGGAATAAAAATAAATTATAAGAAAAATTCAAGAAAATGTAAATATTATAATTGTGGATAAATAAGAAATATATCTAGATAATGTAAAAGACCAAAAAATAAGAAAGCTATGAATATTATAGAATTAGCACATAAATATTATTTAGAACTTCTAGAATATTATGAAATATCTGAAAATAAAATAGATAGCTCAAATATAGAAATATATAAAATAGAAAAATAATCTAAAATATAATATGAAGACAATAGTGACTTAGAATATATTATAGAAAACAATGAAATTAATATGATGTAAGGAGAAAGTAGTAATTAATAAAGTGAAGAAGACTATAACCAATATGAAGAAATTAGAAATTTAGAAGAAGGAATAATAGAAAAAATAATATTATTTAGAAAAAAATAATATAATAAAATTAGAGGAGAAAAATTAGATCTATCACCAAGTAATTTAATAAATAATAGTATAATAAACCAATTAAAAATAATAATAAAATCTAAGAAAAAAATATTCTTGTGTAGTTTTACAAAAGAAACACTAAATAGAAATTACTTATATTAAAGGAATATTAAGAATACCTTTAATAAGTAAGTTATTAATAGAAAATAAAATTCAAAAATTAGATATAAAAGATGAAGTAACAAAAATATATATTTCATGAGTACATTCATTAATAAAAGCTCATTTTAGATTAGAAATAAATACACTAATAGAATTATTAATAACAGATAATATAATTATAGATAGTGTATCAAATAGTATAATAAGAGCATTAAATGGAAACCTAATATATCAAAAATTAAAATTTACATTAAATACAAATTTTACAATATCTAGATCAGAAATGAATATGAATAGAATATTGGTAATATATCATAAATTAAGATAAATAAAAATGTCACCTGAAAGTAGAATATATTACAGGAATAGTAGGATTAGTATTTTTAAATAAACACAAAATATATAAAAGAAATTGTGGAAATATTACTATAGATAAAGAATTCATGCTAGTATTAGAATAATTAAAAATTAAACCTGCAAGAATAACATTATCCCAACAATAACTATTAGAACTTGATAATACTAGAGAAGTTCAAGAAGAAGACATAAATAGAATATAATATAATAACATATTAGGGAATAGAAGTATTAGAATAAATACACTAAAAAAAAATTAATATAAATATAACACCAAGAAGAAGTATTCAAGAATATAGACTAGGTAATAGAACAACACCCTTAATAAGATCAAAAAGTCATAAGAATTATAAAGCCAATAAATGAGCAGAACTTCCATTAACAACAAATTTAGCAGAATTAAATAGAAAAATACTATAACTAGATTTAACAAGAAATTATGAAGATTATAATTTAATAGAAATAAGAAAAAGAAGGAATATGGATAGAAATAATTACTTTAATAGATACAAATAAAACAAGTATGATACAACAAGAATATACTAATAATAATATATAAATAGAACAATAAAATACATATGCACAAACTATAATTAGATTTAATAAAATAGATATGTTAAAATTAAAACTACATGTAGGTCTAGAAATTAATAATAATCAAAATCATAAAATAATTTTAGGACAAGACTTTCTTGACAAAGTAAACCCTTACAAAATTCAAGAAGATAGAATTTTAATCATAATAGATCAACAAGTTGTAATATTAGAAAAATAAAATTAATTTGATAAATGAAATTTTATTATATATTAATAAGATTCAATTATCAAAAATATCAATCTAAAAAATATCACGCCATGATAGACACATGAGCAAATATTACAGCAGCAGAATACAATGTTTTACCAACATAATTATGAAAAAAAGATAAACCAATTAGAATGACTAGTGTAAGCAAAGAAATACATATAATAGAACTTTTAGTCAAAAACATTCTTATACAAATAGGAAACTATGAATTAAAAATACCCATATTATATCAATATAATGAAACAACAATATGGACAACACAGAAGATACGAAGAAAAGAATATGCCAAAGGTTAATAGAATATCCCAATTATTTTAGCTTGGCTTTATTAGAAGGACTTTTTTGGAGTCTAGAAAAAATAAGATTTTTGAGACATTATATTAGACAACCAAATATGTCATTAGGACAAAACCTAAACTCACCAAATATATTGTCAATAGGAGAATCTCAATATATATCTCATTATGCCATCAATAAAGCTATTTAATTCAGTCCCAGATGAATAATCAGATGAATAGTTTTGTCAGCTCAATAACAAATCTAAGTCAATCAATGAGTAATATGATTGATGAAGAGAACATTAACCTGTGAAAAAGCACAATGGACATACTTCGTAAGTACAAATACATGTATATATTCTATAGGAAAGACAAGTATACAAACAATGGATAAGTTCATAATTGAATAATATTTTTAGTAATTATTGGTTGGTTCTTGGATATATGATAGGTGGAAAGGACAAGAACATGAATTTAGAGAATAAATGAGAAGCATAACAAATTATAATAATAAAAGAGAATATTATATTCTTTTAATAAGAAAATATGAACAAGTATTAAGAAATGCAAACATAATAATTTTTACTTTTGACAAGATAATCTTACTTTTGTTGTTAATGGAATTTCTGCTAATCTGTTGGCTTCATAATTCCTATGGAAACAAAATGCATCAGGATTTATTTGTGTAGTGTGAGTGTGAATTAATTAAATGGCAAACTGATTTATTTTATTATGATTATATTGTCGAATATATTAAAGGCAAGAACAATACTACCCTAACAATTGCAATTAGAACTTGATAATACTAGAGAAATTCAAGAAGAAGACAAAGAACCATCAAGAAACCAAGATTTGATAGAAACATTATGTACCCCAGAAATAAATAAAAAATTCGCACAAGGTAAAAGAAACAGGAAAAGAAATAGTTCAAATTTCTACTTATAATTTTTACTTTTGACAATATAGCCCAACTTTTTGACTATTGGTACAATAACAGATGATTATGATAAAGCTTTAAATTTACTAGAATTTGTCATAGAACATATTAAACTGTCTACTTTGTCTACTTGTTTTTCCTATAGTCTGATTTACATCCCCATTTATGTGGTGTTTCTAATTCTGAACATTTTATGCAAGTGAAAATTTTAATGAAAGTCAAACCAAATATCATTCAATAGCATTATTAAATAGAAGTATAGAGATGCTTCAATAGCAAACTTAATAATTTCTTGTGCTTTTTGAATTTTTTCAGCAATTATTCTTGTTTCATGATTATAATCCATTAATTCATAGGAAAAAATCAAATAAATAATAGAATAATAAACTAATTAGGAAAAATGATATTCTCTTTTATTATTATAATTTGTTATGCTTCTCAATTGTTCTCTAAATTCATCTTCTGATCCTTTCCACTAGTCATGAACTATTCCTACAAAGTTGACTTCTATTATTAATATTTGGACAGCCTGGAAATGAAATTATTTCAAAGCTTGAAAATTTAAAAATTTTAAAATTATGGGATAGTTTTTGACTGAAATAAAGCCGAGTCATAGAATGAGCTCTGCCCTCTTTCATGCAGAGAATATTTTAACATGCTACAATATAGTAGCACAACCTTCTCCCTTCAACTTTATCCAGCACAACCTTCCTTTGTTTCCTACAGGAGGTGTATACTATCCAAAGATTTTAAAACTAATATATCTTCAAGAAATGGAATAATCTCATACCAATATCATTCAGGATCATAACAACATTTAATTAGAATATCAAAAATTATCTACCTCTAATTTTTTATAAGAAGTTTAGAACTCTGTACCTTGGTTTCCTTGCTATTCTTGATTTGATGAAGATAATCAAAGAGTTGATCTAAAAATATTTTAGATTTTTGTTGATAGTAAAAGAAGATTACAAGAGAGTTTCAAATTCTAATATTAAATGTCCTTAGAATTCGAGAAATAAAATGCTTCAGGATTGATTGTGTAGTGTGAGTGTGAATTATAAGGCTTTATATAGGTAAAGGTATTCCTTTCTTATTACTAATTTTTTTAAACATAATAATTTTTAATTTTGACAAGATAACCCTACTTTTTGACTATTGGTACAATAATTCATTTTTTTTTGTCTTGTTACAATAATCTTTATCTTTTAGTTTTCTCAATGTCTTTTCATCTGCTACTAATGTTGGGAGATTCTTGCTGATGCTACTAAAGATGGTGACTTCTCTTCATTGTTGTTGTTGCTAATGCTTCTAATATATATATATATATATATATATATATAATCATTAAGAATATTTACAGATGTTGGTGGTTTTGCTTCTTCTTCATCTTTACAATATTTACAGTTGTAATTGGGATATTCTTTTAACTTTTGGCATATTCTTTTCTTTGTGTCTTCTGTGTTGTCTATATTGTTACTCTTTATTCTGTCATAGAACTTACAAAGTACATACATTGTGCTTTGTCATAGGTTAATGTTCTGTTCATCTCGAAAAATATAATCTCCATTTCTGGGGCTCGTATTCTTGAGATCATGTCATGGAATTCTTCTTTATCAATATTTTCTTCTTGGTCAAACTCAAATGATTTTTAGTGGTTCCAAACTTTATTAAATTTATTGGAGTATAATACTTTTCTGGGGTTATTTCTGCTATTGTGGAGTAGCATCTGATGCAAATAATATATTGGGTTAGAATATTGTCATAATGGTTTGCTATTTCTTGAATACTTTTTGGTAGTTAGGAGACTTTTGAGAGGTTTTCTGATAGGTATAGACAATGGATAAATCTATAACTAAATAATTTTTTTACTAATTGTGAGTTGGTTTCTAGATATATGATAATTTTATTGATGGCATAATGAGAGATATATTTGATAGTTGGAGAAGAGATCTTATTTTGGTTTAATCTTTTAATTAACAATTAGAAATATTGGTATTGTTCTTTTAGCTTGGCTTTATTTGAAGGACTTTTTTGGAGTTTAGATGGATTAGTCTGTTAAAGAGTAGAGATTTGAACTATTTCTTTTCCTATTTCTTTTACTTTGGATGAAAAGGTTGGTTTAGTTAGGCTTACGGTTCTAGTTTTTTCTAATGGATTTATAGGAGGTTGGAAAGTAGTGGGGCTTGATTGTGGAGATTGTCCTATTGACAATATATTTGGTGAGTTTCAGTTTTCTCCTAATGACCTGTTTAGTTGTCCTATTTCAGGACTTATTGGTGTCAATGCTATTATTTTTTATTCTAAGTCATTTAAATGAGCAATCATATTACTCATTGATTGACTTAGATTTGTTATTGAGATGATAAAATTATTTATCTGATTATTCGTTTGAGATTGAATTAGACTCATATTCTATTCAAGAATAGTAAACCTCATAATTATTTGTTCAATCCTTGCATTGTTACTCATCTCCTCCATTCTTAGGCTATTTGGCTCATTATTCATCTTGAATGTTTCCATCCCTGCTTAAATAATAAGCAATAAAGTTATTTTTTCCTTTAATATATTCAATAATATAATCATAATAAAATAAATCAGTTTGCTATTTAATTAATATTTTTTTGGATAATTTGTTTGTTCTAATTCCTTTAGATAAATAGTATTTTACTTGAGTATTGTCGGTTCTAACAATAAACTGTGTATTAATAATAAATAATTTAAATTTTTCTACTGCCTTAATTATTACTAAAAATTATTTTCAGTTTGAATGATATTTGATTTAACTTTCATTAAATTTTTCACTTGCATATATGGTAATTATTTCTTCATTATTTTCATGTTCATGATATAAAGCAGTTCTCTAATAATTTTTAGATGCATCAGTATAAATAATCTATTTAATTAATTCTCCTGTTGGGATAGTTAATTATGGTAATTTGTCACATAATTTTTTGATTTTTTCTATATTTTATCACAATCTTCATTCCAATTTCATGATATTTTTTCTCCCACTAATTTAGATATTTTTGCAGTATATTTATGTAAACGTGGTATAAAATTTCTAGATTGGTTAACTAATCTTAAAAATGATTGTAAGTATTTTTTATTTTTTATTTGTCTAAAATCTAATACTTTTTTACTTATATGTTCTTGTAATTCTATTCAATTTTTTATAATATAATGTTTTAAAAATTCTATTTTTTCTTTTCTTAATTCAGCCTTTTAAAGAGATATATTTAATCTTTTTGTTTCATTTAATTCTACAAATTATAAAAATGATTTTCATGTTCTTCTTTATTTTTTGAGAATTTTAATATGTCGCCTATATATATTACTACAAAATCTCTAATAGGTACTAATAATTTAGAAATATATTCTTGAAATATTCCTGGATTATTGTGAAATTTTATAAGTAATACGTTCAATTCATATAATCTTTTTGAGGTTATGAAAATAGTATATTTTTTACTATTTTTTTCTAATTTTATTTGAAAAATCCTAATTACAGTCAAATTCTAAATATTTATTTTCCTTTTATTAGATTAAATAATAAACCTATTTTTGGTATGGGATATATAATTTATTACCATTATACTTTTTTCTCCTTTCTTCACTAAATTTAATTACTATCATAACTTGTGAAATATAATTTGATTTACTTTATCTATTAAGATCATATTTTTTTCATTTCTTCTATGTGCAAAATAAATTCTTTTTTATCTTTTTTGGTCCAAGGATAGGGTTTACTTTTTATCTCTTTGCTATAGTCTAAAAGTTCTATTTTTGCCATAGGTTTTAATTTTTCTCAATGAATTAATGGATTATCATCATAATTTTCTATTAATTTTTGTTCAATTGTTTTTTCTTGTAGTATAATCATTAACTTTTCTTCTTTTTTTATTGGTTTTAGATTTGGAATGAATTGTATTTCATTATTATTCTTTTTTCTTCTAAAGATAGTATCTCTTCTATTATAAGAATTATTTATTCGTATTGCAATCTTTTGTTTCTTTTAATGAATTATATTTCATGAATTTCATCATATTTATTTTTTACTGTTCTTTTTATTTCTTTTATTGAATCTTTTATTCCTAAGAATTATTGTATTAATTTTAGATTTCTTTTTAAACTAATTAATTATTCTTTTATTTCATATAATTTCTAATTTATAGGTTTTTCTATTTCTTTTAGTCTTTTTATCTTATGATTTGGTTTTGTATTTTTTATTATTTTTCCAATTGTTTTTGGTGTTCTTTCTAATATTCCATCTAAATCATATATTTTAAAATCATTTTCC
This sequence comes from Senna siamea, assembly GCA_031216115.1. NCBI lineage: Eukaryota > Viridiplantae > Streptophyta > Magnoliopsida > Fabales > Fabaceae > Senna > Senna siamea. The sequence continues at coordinate 19,047,361 of CM062355.1, read as the reverse complement.
ATACTATTATTTATATAACAACCTAATTGTTTCATTATATATAATTCAACCAATTTATTTGATTAAATGTATTATCTCCATCTCATCTAAAGATAAAAGGAGTGGCTATTAATGGTGTTTTATTATTTGGTGGTATATATGACCTTTTAGGTAATTTTTTTTCTTTTAAAAAATATATTCTAGATTCTAGTTTCTTTAAAGAATACATATTAATCAAACAGACTAACACAGGTTTTAAGCAAATAACAATAATTTGATAATATAGAAAATTAAAGTTTAATAATTTTTTCAATTCTAATTAACCATTGCTCTGATACCATATTTGGACAACTTGAAAATGAAATTATTTCAATGTTTGAAAAGGTACTAGTTCTGTTCATATAATTCTTTTAAGGTTATAAAAGTAATATATATTTTTTATTTTTTACTATTTTCTTTTAATTTTATTTCTTTCTATCTTAAATATAATATATCATATGAAAACTCATTCTATGAACCACATTCAAATGAATACGAAAATTAATATGTTCTTGCAATCTGATTAGCACTTTTCAGAGGTCATTTTCAATCTAAACAAATGTATTTCTTAGGATTAATTTGACATATCCCAGAATGACCAAGAACTCAATGCATAGTCCAGTAAACAGCAGCCAAGACTCAGCTCAAACTACCTAAATAAGATACTATCAAGATTCATCTCTACGACCATATCTCAACATATCATGGAAGACTTACTTCTATCTTGGCCCAAAAAGAAATTAAGAGAGGCGGAGGCGGATGAGCTCTTCACGGCACCACGCGAACCAGCTTGTCTCGTTGGCGGCAGCAGTGCTTCTCCACGGCGGCAAGAGAGAAAACCTAGTTGCAGACGCGACGCAGCAGTGAAATGAAAATTCTCCCTCAGTTCCTCGCAGCAACCATACACGATGAAGGAGATGAAAATGAGGCAGCAACAAACGATGCCGTTTTTCTCCTTTGAGAAACGAACAACTGGAGTGAAACGTCGTCATTTCACTTCAAACAGTATTTTTAAAAAAATATTTTTGACCGGTTTATGTCAATTTTTATTGATTTTAAAGCTACTCATGCTATTTCGGATGAAACAAGTTTGGTTCACCCATTTTTTTGTCCAATTGGCTAATCTGACCCCATTTTTTCATCAATTAAAAATTGAACTGCAAGAGTAAAGAGATGAGTACATGATAAAAGAAGACATCTATATGTCTAAAACAAGTCTTAAGGGTATTCATGAAGTTCTTAGATTTTTTAAATAATAATATGTATATAAAATATATACAAATATTAATATGATATTCTCAAAATTAACTTTATAAGATTGTCTTAAAACTATTTTTAAAAAATACCCAAAATTCTTCAATCATTTCCGAATGTAGTAGCTCATTAGGAGTTCTTTTTTTATTTTTTTATTTTTGTCAAAGTAAGGACTTCTTAAATTTAAAGATTTTCGCCGTTCTAAATGTGAAACTATTTTGATAAAAATATTATCGTCAAACCAAAGAAAAACATGTTATTTAAAATATAATGATTTATAAAAGTTTAATATTTAGTTTTATTTTAAAATAATATTTTTACTTTCACTAAGAAAACAAGGGATAGACAAAGAAAGAAAGCTCAATCTTAAATCCTAAATCATGAATATCTCTGTATTATTCCAAACCAAAATAAGATACTCATACTTGTAACTTGATTAATGTAAATTTGCTTGGCTCTTGTCAAGTTGGACTGACCCAATTAATAAAATTTATAAGACTAGACTTAAGTTTTGTTTGAGAATGGAAGAGAGGGAAGGAAGTAAAAGAATTAGAAGGAAAAGTTAAATATTAGAGAAGAAATGTTCAATGTTAATTTTTTTTATTTAGAATTTTTTAAATTTTTTTAATTTAAAGTAATTAAAATTAATAAAAGTTAAAAATTAAAAAAATTAATATAATTCTTTTAATTCTTTTCTTCTAAAAAATTTAAAATTTAAAATATAAGATTATATTTTCTTTGGTTGTTTTTCTTCTTCTCTATTTTTACTTTTTCAGACATACTTTAGCAATTAATGGAGTTATTTTATTTCTTATCAAATTTTTTCATAAAAATAAAAAATATAAAAAAACCTATTAAAAATATCTAACCATAAAATAGTAACAAGTGAATACCCGATTTTTTAAAAAAAATTGAAAACATTTATCTACTATCAAACCCTACGCCAATGTCAGAAAATGTTACATTATCGACGCCCAAAATATACAATCTTGGACGTACCCAAGATATTCAAAATAAGATTTGTAACGAAGTCATAATTTTTTTTAATACAATTATACTTATTTATAATTTTTTATATTTTTATTTTTTTATCAAAATATAATATATAAAAAAATTAAAAAAAATCAATCATAAGAAAATAAATATATAAATTATTTAAGGACAAAAATATAAAAATTATTTAGTATTGGGTAGACATATCTAATAGACGTAATATACAAACTCACTCCAAAACACAAATTTATAAGATAAGTTAATGTTTTATTTTTTTTATAATTTTTAATATTTTTAAACTATACATGATAACATTAATATAAAAATATAAGTAACAAATATTTTTATATTTTATGATATACATTTATAAGAACTCATTATTTTTATATTTTATATAATGTAAATTATGTTAAATAATATATAATACAAATTATCAAAAATTCCGAGTTGCTTTTTTTAAAAAAGTAAATTATATTAAATAATATATGACATGTAGTTTTTTTCCTAGTAAATTGTAATATCTGTAGGCTGTTAATTGTTATTATTATTATGTTTTAAAAAGGTATGTTAACTTACCAATATATCGTCAGATGTTGGGATAATTGATGGCAATAATATTAGGCAGTTGTCAATGACAATCATGTATACATGTGAGATATATATATATATATATATATAACAATTACATTACTTTCTACTCCCATATTTAATACTCTAATTTTGTTATCTTAAGATATAGTTTTAAGACTAAAATCACTAAAATATCCACGAAGTTATATATATATATATATATATATATAATATTGTAATTTAATATGACATGAAATTAATGTTATTTATTATAACATTAATTTAGGCACAATGCACTCATGCACGTATTCATACTAATATTGCACATGCACTCATGCTAGACATTTTTTTGAAGTCAGCTGTGCCTAAAGAAAACAAGTTCTTTGATCTGTTTAACTTGATAGTTGATACCCTAAAAAGGGAAGAACAGATCAAAGAGACCTAACAGTATAAAATCCCCTTTACAAATATACACCACTACGATCATTGGACATCTGCAAGATCAGTAGCGTTACACCTTATGCAAATGTCAAGTTTCAGCTGTCCAGAAGAACCAAAAAAACTACATGGGATCAGAAGAAACCCAGTTGAAGTGGTAGTATCAATGGTATTAAGAGCTTGAGTGTTCTTGGCAAACGATTGTAATTTTAGACAGCATCCCTGAGATCTAGCCAAAATATCATAATAATACACCGTTTTCAATGAATTGGGGCCAATGCAACTAACATTGACTATATTCCCCAGACTCTCCACATTACAGTGGAGCATGAAAAGTTCAGCACCATTCTCCTCTTGAAGAAAAATGATTTTGTCCGTGACCTTTAGGAAGACAGAAAAGAAGTTGCCATACGTAAAATGTAATGCAGAACCCTTATGTTTACAGTTGAAGTGCAGGGTCAACTCCTTGGATGAGGCAATGAAGGCACAACCTGAATGTGGGCATGTACATGGTGCATGAATGCATTCCTTTTCATGGTCATTTTTCTTCAAGTAACTCACTTTCTCTTTACAACCATATTTTGCATTTAGGCAGGATATCTTAACAGATTCCAATACCTTCTCAATCGCCCGGCAACGGTTATAGCCAATGGGCATAAAGCACATGGGACACTTATTCATAAGTTTGACACAGCAGGAAGAGCAAGCAATATGGCCATTCTCACACTGAAATAAGAAAAAATGTTATCAATGTAAAGGATAGCATTGATGGGGACTAGGGATATTATAGGATGTTCCTATGGTAATTTGGACTACCCAAGTCTCACTTCAAATAGTATGAGATGTTCAATGGAGTATTCAAATGACTTGGTTCTTCTCCTTCAATAGCTACCTTTTAAGGGAAGGTTCCCAAGTCATTTGGGTTCCATCAAGCATCGACACAAAAATTATGGTAAATATCAAGATAAGTGATCAACAAATTATAGCACTAAGAACGAATAAAGAGAAATGTTTAGCAACTTTTGAAACTGAAAATCACCCTCCAAATTGACTTCATCTATGGTGCAACATTATAACATGCTCGGTTATTTCAGTTATAGATAGTTCCACTTGAGTAAATAGATCAATACTTTAATTTCTATGCCAATTGCCAAAGCAATGTTGGCAAGCTATATCAAAGCAAAATAACGTAGCCTTTTAACTAAATTTCCAAACAGCACACAATCCTAAAATTGGCACATTACTCCTCTCGCTGTACAAGTTCAAGACCTCATAGGCAACATTGGGTTTGACATCCAAAACCAAAATGGCGATATAATCATTTTGATACATCAAAATAACATTTAGATACTCGATATGTTAATAAAATATAGCAACAGCTTGTCCAGTAAGAAATTATTAGCATGATCTCACACTGCCCAATGAAGAGTCATATCACTATCTTTTGGTTCATTAGTCATTACAGAACAAGAATAGCTGTTCTACATCTAAATAATGTATCTTCTTAACAGAATTCATCAATAATGCCTTCTCTCTCTCTCTCTCTCTCTCTCTCTCTCTGTGTATGAAAGAATATGGATTACAATAAATAAAGTGAGAACATCCTAAAGGTTTATTAAGTGCATAATTCACTGTCAGAGTCCCTTTACTTTTAACATCAAAACCATTCAATTATAACAATGAAAAACTGTCATTGAATAATAGCTATGCATCTATAAGAAAGACAGTGCTACAACATAGTATTATACTGTTGGAATTTATATAAATTATTTGGATAAAATCTACTGTTGGGAGTATGGAATTTTTGCTCTTAAAGCCGTATAAAAAATACATAATGGTATATATATTTTATAATTTTTGTACACATAGTTGTGAATTGTCTTTATAAAAAAGGGAGATACGTAAATATGCAAAATACTTAAGCAATTGAAATTTGAGATTCAGAAAAAATAACAGTTAATTCTAATAAAATCATTAGCCAATAGAATATATTCATTCTATGATTCTTTTTTTTAATATAATTTAGTCTATGATTCTTAATTTGTTCCTCAAACTAGAGTCAACTATCAAGGCCTCATCTAGTCTACGACTCTATATATACGTACATAAATATACATATACATATACAGCAACAACAAACCAGGCCTTTTTCCACTGCATGAGATAACATATGCATATACATACACATATATTTATTTATATTATAATGACTTTGGGTGTTTTGTCTCTTTGGTCTTCCAAACCATATAATATATAGAGATATGAAAGAGTGGTATTTAACTTCTCACTTCTTTTTCTATTATATTTAAAATTAATTTTAAAGAAAATAAGCATTCACCTTTAGCTCATGCCAAGCCCACTAGTACATATAAAAGTTATTGGAAAGGGCAATTTATTCATCTTCAATTCAAACTCACAGAATACTCTTATGGCATTTTGCACTTTTGAGTTCATCAACATCAAGTTTGTATGAGGGGTAAAGACATTCATCAGTTACAATCATTTGAACGACCAAAATACATTAAAAGGAAAGAAGTGTCTGTCTAATATCAAAATGATATTAAATTTCACAAATAATTACTTATGTCAACTACTTAGACCTTCCTGAACCATTTTTCAGGCAAAACCATTGAAGCACTGCTGATTGACTTTCATCAAAATTTTAGAATAAGCTTTGTGGAATAACAAGAAGAAGAAAAGGGGAATTATTATTAGGAAATTAGGGTTTGGAAGAAGAAGAGGAGAATTATTAGGAAATTAGGGAATTATGGTTTCAAAGAGAGAAATTATTATCGAATTAGGGTTTTGAATAAGAGAATTATTATAAAATTAGGTAATTAGGACTTTCTGATGTGCTTAGGGTTTTCTTAACATATCACTGAAACTATGACCATTACACAAAATCAAAACACCTTCCATCCAGGCTTTTCATGTGCCAACTAAGCATTTAAGTGCCACAAAGTGGGCAGAGCACAGAGGGACTAACGGGTATCAAGGCTTAGAACTAATAGACACTAAGTGTTAATCTTGCAGGAACTAATGAGTTGAGAGGGGTATTTCAAGGAGCAAATAAATCAATATAGTTTAATAATAAATATTCATATAGCCTTAAGAAATTTCTTAATAAAACTAATCAAGGATCGCAACAGAGTATTGCAAGTTCAGACTAGTGCCTTCCAGATGGTTCAAAGAAAACACAACAACAACAAACAAAGACTTTTAGTGGGGTCAGCTCCATGAATAAAGCTGCGCTAATGTGTTCGGTTCAAAGAGAACACTGAAACTCCTAATTCATAGTGCTATGCTAATGCCATTCAAGACAAATATTGAGCCAATCCAAACTACAACCACTAACCATTAGCTGGCCACTTCATCTAAATTTTTAAACACCTAACCTGCATAGAACTTACATACAATGCCAAATTGAAAACTTCCCAAGCTTCTAGTACAACCCTTTCACAATGCCATCAGGCAATTTAAATTTAAATTCTTAAAATTAAAACCTAATACTCATGTTTACCTATCGAAGTGGAATTGTAAATTGCCGCCATATTCAAGCCATGCACCATTCATACGACACGCAAGGCGATTTAAATAATAAAATTGGGCATGAAAAACCAACCTGGAAAATAGGGATACTCAAAGGTTCATAGCAAATGCAACAATCAAGCACATCAGGGTCGGTAAGCATGAGGGAAATTGACCTATCCCTATTTTCCGTTGCGGAAACATTGTTCTCTCTACCGCTATTGTTCGATGAGGGTCTAAAACAAAGAAATTCATCAGAATTTTCGGCAACAGAATCTCGATCATCTGCAACATATTCTTCACGTTGGGCAGAAACATCACCTTCGTCTTCGGTTCCACTAGGGTTTCCGATGTCTTCTCGTTCTTCTTCTCCGTCGGTGCAGTAGCTAACAGCAATCCTGCGTCTCTTTGGCGTTGGGTTGCTGGATCCTTCCCCATCGTCTTCACCACCAACCGAGAATTTCGCCATTTCTGTGTCAATCTAGTTGGGTATAACTAACGTTGACGCTGCCTCCGCTCTTTCTTTCTTTCTTTTTCTCTCCTTGGAATAAATTATTATTTTTAGGTTAAATAAGTATGTAATACTCTAATTTTGAGTTCACTAAAACTACAACTCCGACTTTCATCTAAAAAAGCTGAATTATGATCCTCCAAACTTGAGAGTTTATACAGAAAAACCTCTTTTTTGTAAACTTTTTTATATCCAAAATCATATTATAATTTATAATTTATTAAATTTTATTTTGAATATATTTTTTTATTATTATTACAATATTTATAATATAATAATTTTGATAAACTGTAGCATATATGATCCAGGGTGGCTGTTTGTGCAGCATGTTAATATGCATTAGACAAGGCAAGTAGCTGTACGTTTTGGTCTCTGATGAGACGACGTGGCATAACAAGATGCGTTCAATTGTTGGACGGTCACGGCGAAGAGAAATTTGGAGGATCCTATTCCGTATGGGAATGTAATGCATTTGGGATTTTCCAATAATATAAAATAAACAAAATTGCAATGCCGCACAAACCAAATAATTGATGCAACCCAAAAATCTTAAAGAGTGCTAAAGGTTGCCCAAAATTGCATATTCAACTTGAAGCTTGAGAATCATGGAAAATTTTCCCCATGAATTGCTCGTAAACGGATGAGTCTTGTCCTATAATGGTATTGTTGGTGCTGTTAGTAACAGTATTTTTTTTTTTAAATTTTCATTCAAAACGCAGCGTTTAATGGGTGAGACTTTGCTAAAAATATCACACAGTACATTCCTAGATAGCAAGAGTGAAATGTAGTGTTTTTCCTCCTCAATATGATCTATTATTTGAGTTAGCATTTTATTTTTTCGCCAGTATCTAAAACATGACACATTATATGTCGTATCAAATTTTTTTAATAATAATTTAAATAACATTAAATTATTGAATAAAATTAATTATAATTTAAAATTTTTGAGATAAAATTAATTATAAAAATTTTTAAGAATGTTATTAAAAATTAATATAAAATCTAAAAATATTTTTTCGTCTTCCTAATCTTAAATTATTGTCAAAATTTTGATGACATATTAATTATATATTATCTTAACATTATGAATTTATTTAAAAATAAATTATACTCTCCTTCCTTGAGAGATTTTAAAATAACACTTATCTTTTTTTATTTTGAAAAATTATAATCTCCTCCTTTGAGAGATGAGAAAACCTACAATTTTATTTATTTTAACCAAATTATCTTTATATTTATTATTTATAAAATTAAATATGTATTTGACTAATATGAAAAGAGTTTAACTTAAAATAAAGTACATTATTATTTTTAACTCAAAATAAATAATAATAAGATTTTAAAATTTTAAATATATATTTTATAATAAAGTATAATATTTTTAAAAAATTAATAATGTTATTAAAAGTATTTTAATCAAATTTAGTGAAATTTTAGATTTTTTAATCTTTTGAAAGAGAAGAGTGTAGATTTTTAAAATAGAAGAAAAAAAAATGATAATTTTGACATATCTCAAAAGAGAGTGGTGCAAAATTCTTTATTGGTGGATTTGGTTTGTGAATCTTTTTTCTTTTAATTAAACAGAAGAACTTTCTGAGGTTTTCTTTATTCCAACAAAACAAAAGATGCCTTAATAAATCGTTCATGTTTGACAGACTATGCCTCAGAAAAAAGATCTGTCAGAAGGGGAAGAAGAACAAGATGATAGTGCAGTGGTAGAACTTCCAGGAATTCCAATAGCACCTTACCGCTAGAATTCAGAAGCTGGAGTATATTTTATACTTGAAAAAGCCTCATTGGTGGCTGCTTATGTTGGCAAGGTATATATCCTAATTATTTACTGTGATATGTGAACCAGAAAGTCAGATTCTTAAGAAACATGCTTAATCACCCCCTTATTTTCAAAGTCTACATGAACCCCCATCAACTTTAAATAATGATACTCTTAAGTCCATTTAGATGAATAAGTTAACAGAGGTGTAAATAAGTTTTTTGTGACTTTGGACTGATGTGTCGCATGTTTTTGAGGTTGAAGGAAGCTTTGTGTTGGTTTTAAAGATAGAGGGGAGGTTAGAGTATTTGATTTCATTCACATAGCAAATGAAAAGAAGGAAATTGCATTTTTATTTGCTTGAAAGTTACTCTTTTATCTTTACGTTCTAACATTTTGTAGCTTCTTTCAGAAGTACCAGATTTTGAATCCAGAAGAGCATGCTAGTTTTCTGCGAAAGAAAAATAAAAATCTCTATCATTTTAGACCAGATATTGTGCATGAGGTTAGGAATTTGTTTGTCCCGTGGTAAAGACCTACTTCATTTAAATGTTTTACCTTTTTTCTTTTGTGTGGGGGGACAGGATATTTGAGATGAGAGCCTAAGATTGTAGTTAGGGTAAATTAGTCTCCCCTCACTTGAGTGTTGTTTAAATTACACAACCTTCTGCCTTATTTTAAAAATATACACGAACCCTCTTGAAGCTAAAAAATTATCAAAATAACTTAGAAAACAATATTAATTCCTTTTATTAAAAATATAACTAATTAAGAAATTCTTTTTTAAACTTATTTCAATATTATTTTGTTTTGTGTGCAAAATCATAAATTTAATTTATTCTAAATTTTTAAAAAGTGTTATTTTATATTGGTCAAATACATTTTTAATCGTTGTTATATTAATAATACATATAAGGGTTTTTTGGTCAAAATATGTGGAATTGTAGCATATCTATTGTTGCAGGGGAGGTTAGTGTACCACATCTTCTAATATATATATATATATATAGAGAGAGAGAGAGAGAGAGAGAGAGTAGAACTAGAACCTGTGGTTTGGTTGATAAGAATCTGAATCTATTTATCTGCTTTTTGATTGTCATGGAGTAACAAAATTTTGTTTCATTTGTTTTGTAAATTCCACTTTATTCTCTCTCTCTTTTTGGTTTCCATTCTTCCTAGATTTGTTCAAAGAGAATGTTTTATCCTCTGCCTTCGTACCCTTTTTTTTAAAGACTCTGTTGTAAATGTATGCTATATACTACTTCTACATTGTAAAAACCTAGCTCTTTCCTTGACTAATATACTTTGAATGTTTCTTGAGTTTAGGCTCTCCTTCAAATTATGAGTAGCCGACTTCGTATGGCTGGTAGGTTGCGTGCTATATTCGTCAGAACTGATGAAGGGAGTCTTATCAGAGTTGAACCACACACTCAGATACCAAAAACATTGGGAAGCTTTTGTAATATGATGGGTAAGTCTCTACCTTTCCATGAAAAGCATTGTCTCATTCTTGTCCTTGGTTCTCTTAATCATATTCATGTCATTAAGTTTTATTTTTTATTTGTTTTCTGAAATATTAAACAATTACTACGGTGGAATTGCTGCAAAAGTTTAGTATCAAATCAAAGGGTAATCATGGAAAACTTTTGCGCCTGATTGAAAACCCTATTACTAAGCACTTACCCATCAACTCTTGCAAAATAGGTCAGTATTTATAATTTGGCAATGCTAACTTGTCAACAAAAACAACAAACAAATTTTCCCACTAAGTGGGGTCGGCTAACTTGTCAATATTATGAAAATTTCTTTTATGTATTACCTAATGTGGTTTCCTAGGCCTTTCTTCCAGTTCACCAAAAGCTGTACAGTTAAGGGATTATGTCAGTGCTTCTAATCATAATGAGAACCTTGTATTCGTGGTATGCTTAAAAAAGCCTTTATATACTTTTTCAAGGTTAGGTTTATTGTTCTGCTTCTCCAATTGACTTATGTGAGAAACTATTACTCAGGTTGGTGCAATGACTCATGGAAAAATTGATGCCGACTACATTGATGATCTTATATCAGGTTGGTCTTCAACCGAGGCTAGTAGGCGTTATTTTTCCTCTGTCTTCCTTTCAGTTGCTCTCTGTTTCTTGGTAGGAATGTTAGTTGCTTTAGTCATTGCTAAATGAACTGTATAATAATTTAGAACACATTATTCTTTTATCCACCAAAAAAATTGCAACATAGTTTTTTGTAGTTAATATTGTGTCCTGAATTCCACGTGTTATAATCTTTGAGTTAAGATTTTGTTGTCTATACTATGTTTTTAATTTTTATGTAGACTACTAATGATTATTAATGTTCATGAAATATTCTTGTTATTTACACTTTTTCCTCCATGGGAATTCTATGTGAGGAAAAATAATCAAGTATACATTCTTTTAATTCATTAATTATTTCTGATAAATAAAAACTATAGATAGAGGATGAATTTTCATTGAAAGAGGGGGTAAAAATTTGATCATCTTAAAGGCAGTCAACAAGTCAAACGTTCTATACTTGAATTGACTATATCTTGGTCTGTAGATCAGATTGCAGTTTACAGTTTACAGAGCAGTGCTTGATTGTATCCTCAAGTTATCCCTTCTTATAAGCTGACGAGAAATGACTGCTCATAGTATTATAGCGTTAATTATTGAACTCTATGAAATTTGAAGACAACCTACGGTCTTTTGCTGATTCTAAAATGATTAGTTTGTATATCCTGAATTATATACAATTTCTTGACTTTAAGACTGAGATTCATGTTGTTTTCCTGGTCGTCAACATTAAGTTAACCTCTAGTCTGATAAAATTATCTTGCGCTTCTTTGTTGCTTACTTGACAACATATTCTGTAACGTGCAAAATTTTTCTTCTAATGCACCTCTGAAAGGGCTTGATTTGTTGTTGTTGTTGTTGTACACCTCTGAAAATTCTTTATCCTCTTCCTCTTGATGGATACTTGTCATCAATGGCAGTAGATCTAATAAGCTTAGACCTTTGAGAGTAATAAGAACACTTTAGTTATAGGGTTTCTCCTACTTTGAACTGGCATTGACTGGTTTATGGGTTAGTTGTAGAAGCTAAAAATAACTTGGTTATTAATGACTTGCTATTGTTTCATTATGGTTCTTGGCTTCTTGCTGCTGTTACTGTCATTATAATTTTTTTGATAAAAAAAGAGAGCTACTGTCATTATAATAATTTCTATTCTCAAATTTCAATACAAGGGTTATTTTTGTTGTTTCTCACCTCTATTGTTTCGTGGGTTTTGCAGCTTCTTCTTATCCCTTGAGTGCTGGGACTTATCCGAGACGTATTTGCATTGCATTAGAGAAGAATTGGAATATCCAGTGAATTAGATGTCTCTTCATTTTCTACTAGCTAGTATGCTTAGGTACGGGTTTGGATCCTCTTCAATTAAAAATTGGTGTATTCTTTAGTAGTAGAAGGGAGATAAAAATAAAAAAAAATTTAATCTTTAATTTATTCATGATAAATTTTTATTTGTGTGAGTCTTTTATTTTTATCTTTTTTTATTATAAAAAAATATATCAATTTTAAACTGTAAAAAATCTAAAAGTCTTTTAAGGTTACTCAAAATTTAGTTTCACCCTTTTGTACAACCAAGTGGTGTTAATGAGTCAATACCAATTCTCCCTCTCCCAAATGGAGGATGATTAAAATACTTATATATAGGTGAGGTTTGGCTGCGGATATTAAATAAATGTTTTTTAATTTTAAAAATGTTTACAGGTCCAAGAAGAGTTGTTTTTACTTCGTATTCAAATTTTTTTAAAAAAAATAAAATTCATATTCAAATTTAATTTTAAGTATATATTCAGAATTTACATTGTAACAAAAATTATGAGATTTGATTGTATTTTAGAATTTAAATAATATTATGGTTGTAAATTTTTTATTTTGTAATTTTGAAGAAATGAATATTATATAGATAAGTTTTAAATTGATAAAAAATTATTTTTTTTCAAATTTTTAGTAAACGAATTCAGATATAGGAATTTGAACCTTACTCATATCTTCATGTCCTATCCACAAACATATGTTATATAGCCGACCGACCCCTAATATAAAATTTCTTTCCTGTATGGAAATAGGAAATGAAATGAACACAAGTAGTTCATTTTTTGTTACATGGTGATGCACTATGCAACACTCCTCTTAGCGTGATAATAACTACTGTACTTGTTACATACATAATATGTATAACATTATATAGGATGTTGTACCTTTTTATTTATTTTCTTTTCCTATACTACGAGGCAATGAGCATAATGGCTGATAGGAAATTTGGCATTGTAAACCTATTTTAGGAAAGTCATGCATCAAGAGATGGAATTTTCTTGACTCTTCCTAAGCAATTGTCCATTGGCCTTGTGTGGGGTAAGTATCTCACAGGGCATGTAGGATTAGTCTGTTCAAGCCTGTATAGAATCAACAAATAACATTAATAACTCTTCATGCAATGTTGTTTCAACATGTTTTATCGAGATAATAGTTTTCGGAGTAGATTAAAAAGAGACTCACTGGTAGTTCAGAAGAAAATGATGAAGGAAAATTGTAATTTCCATTTTGGCAAGATCATTTCCAGGACATAATCTAGTTCCAGCTCCGAAGGGAAGGAATTCTCCAGCTTTGTGTGTGAAACCCTTTTCATCATCATCCACCAAATTGACAAGTTAATGATGGAGTACAAATATTTTGTTATAAAATTTTTTAATAAAAACATGACTCTTGAATATTTTTTACAATTCAATATTGTGTTGTACGATTATTTTTTAAAAAACATTCTTTCTTGTGATATATTTTTTTTATTGATATTTTTTAATTAAAAGTAATTTGATTTGAAATACTATTTAATACGAAATATGAATACCTTTCAACAAAAATTTAAACTTTAATTTGTTATATTGTGAAATATTAATTTTTTTTATTAGATCAATACATTTAAAAGAGGTGAAGTTAGAAAACTTACATTCCATCTAGAAGGATTAAATTCCTTTGGATTGGAATATATTTCAGGATCAAGATGAACAGTCCTGAACCACACAAGAACTTTCCAACCTTTTGGAATGGTGTAACCTGTACCATCCAAATCCAATTAGCAACACAAGATTAATAAGATTTTCAGATTTGAAAAAAAAAAAAAGATAAAAACAAAGAGTTGGAGAGACCATTGATATTGACATCAGATTTTGCTTGTCGAAACACCACCAATGAGAATGTAATCATACGCAACGTTTCATCAATTACCTAGGAATGTTGAACATCAAAAATAAGTAAATGAAAACACTTTAATCTTTAACTGTTGGATCTTACCAATTGAATTAACGTTTATATACCTTTGAAAGATAATGCATCTGTCGAATCTCTTTCAGTGTCAAACATTTTTGAGTTGGTGACCTTTTCTTGATGATTTCTTCTTGCTCTGTCTTGGCCTTTTGCAAGTATTCTGGATGCTTCTGAAGCAACACCGTAGCCCACATGGTAATATGTCCTGAAGATTCATGGCCAGCGTTCAAGTACATCATCATAACATCAATTATTTCTTCATCACTCAATTTTCTTCCATTTTCGTCTTCGGCATCCATCAGAGCATCCATCATGTCTCTTGTTTCTATGCATGAGTTTTCTTTCCTTTGCTTTCTTCTCTCATTCACAGTAGATTGAAATATAGCCACTAGATTCTTTCTTGCCTGAAATTTGACACTCATTCATATAGAGTTAATTCACATTTTGGTTTTAAAAGATATTTTTTGTCTCAATTTTGTCAATCAAAATTCAAACAAATATTTTATTTTAGTTTTTTAAAAAAATAGTAAATAACACTCTTCTTTTATGAGAAATTTTAAAATTATATTCTTCTTCTCTTTGTTTTTAAAAATTACATTCTCCTTCGAGAGATGAAAAAACTTTTAATTTAATCTATTTTGATCAACCTATCTATATGTTTATTATTTATATAATTAAATATATATTTGACTTATATAAAAAAAATTTAATTTAAAATAAAATAAGCTTTTTATTTTTAACTCAAAATCAATAATAATAAAATATTATAATTTTTAAAAATATATTTTGTAATAAATTATAATATTTTTAAAAGATTAATAATATCATTAAGTATATTTTAGTTAAAATAAATAAAATTATAAATTTTTTAATCTTTCAAAAGAGAAAAATATAAGTTTTTAAAATAAAAGAAAGAATAGTATAATTTTGACATTAAGTGTCTAGCTATTACTGAAACATATGCAAATTGGTAGAGCTATGATTAATGAGCCTGTGCCTACTAAGTGGTATGGTCTTTGTCAAGGCATGGTTCAATGACATGGGGACTTAAGGACTAACATTTTGGACAAAATATTTTTTGAATGACTAAAACGTAATATTCAATTTTGTCTATACTAAATTTGACTTCCATAACTAATCTCAAACTTGATGGATAATTAGTAAAAAATTTTGTTAAATTTTCCTGAGTATGGATCAACAATATGACTAAAATGAGAGAAAACTTACCTTGAGTGCTTTATGGTATGCAAATCCAGGAATATTGATTCCCATGGCTCTAACTCCATGATTAAGTGTTGTGTATTCCCTCTCCAAAGCTTCCATGACAAACTCACTCTCTGAACTAAGAAAGATATGCATAATGATCTTAAAAGTGAGTTTACGCAGTTCAGTCAGAAACTCAATTTGTCCCATATTAGACCATTTCTCCAATGAAGTCTTGACATTTTCCTCGATGTACGTCAAGTATAATGACAGAGCTTCCATGCCATTTATGGAAGAAGAAGTCAAACGCCTAAGACGCTTGTGTTCTTCATAAGAGATTGCAATGAATGACTTCTTCCCAATGAGCTCTATTGTGGAATGAGGCCATCCAACTGTGAATTTCTCATCATCTGTCAAAACTCTTCTGCATGTTTCTGCTGTTGTCACTATCACACTTGGGCTCCCAAACATCAAAACCTTGTATATTCCAGTGCGTCCAAATCTACATTATTCAACTTTTATTGAGCTTTAAGATTCAACTTAAAGTGGATTTAATTAATGTTGAAGATAAATTCATTACTTCCCATGGACTCTTGTGTAAATAAAAGATAAAAGATATCACAAATTAATTTTATTTGGACTGAATTGAGTTATGATTCTTCAAAGATAGATCTTATTTCAACTTAATCCTATATCTGAAGACAAAATATTTTATTTTAATCCTTCAAAATTTTGTTTATGTTTAAAATAGTTATAGTCCCTAAAAGACATATTTTATCTTAATTTAGTAGCTAAAAGATCAAAATTCTTAAATTAGTCCCCAAAAAATATTTTAAAAATAATTTAGTCTTTATATTAATTATATAGATATCTTGTTAGGCTTACTAGTGACTATTTTATGTTATTGTAATATTGTTTGCATATACTAGTTAGAATGACGCATTTAACTTTGGAAAACCCAAATTAAGACAAAATCAATCTCTATAAAGCTAAAAAAAAAAGTAAATTCACTATTAAGTATTAAATTAGTGGTCCCTCACTTTTCTTGTTGGATGAAAGTCAATTGTGCCAGCAAGCATGTGTAATAAGTATTTGATGTTGAGAGTGCAATCAAGTGTTGATAACATTAGTCAATCTCTTGTCCCTCTTTTCTCAATATTTGAAGATTTCCAATCTTTGACAATAATTTATTTTGCCCTATTATTTTTACCCACATAATAATTATGCATATATTTATGGGAGAGTGTGGTGCATGATCTAGCCACGTGAGGCCCACAATGACATGCACTCACGCACGATGACGTACATATAATAACCTAAAAATTAAAAACTAATTAAAAAAGACAAGGGTTTGTAATTTAGGGCATGAAAACAAATTCAAAGCTTCGTCATCATATGTGTAGTGCATATGAATGCGACATGTACAAGACAGAGCAACAACATCGTAGAAAACAGAGAAAGCAGAGAGTGACAAGAATTGGTGTTTAAGTGACAGTGAAAATGACAAAACGGTGCAGTCTCTTACTCTGCAATCAAACCTTTGTTTTGGTAGGACGCTTCTTTGATCCATCCATGTCTACTCCCTATTATGACAGCAACCTTTGGATTATATCAAAACTTTAATATTTTTTAGAGTACTCTTGTACTATACTTGACAATGGAGTCGTAAAATACCACTACTAGTTAGGAAGGTTGATTACGCAATGTCAAGAGCATTATAGTAATTTCACTCAAATTAACCTTTGGATGATTACAGAGCTCTAAAGTTTATATAAATTTTATAAGGGGGAGGCGATCAAGACTACTGGGATAGTGTGTAATGATAGATTGAAGAATTAACAAAAACTCAATTTAAGAGATTCTTATATAAGTTTAAAAATTATAAATAATTTTATCTAATTATAGTTATTTTAAGATTAATGGTAAGATTAATGATATATAATTTAGAAGATACAGATTTAAATTTTAAAAATAATTTTTTTATTTATAAGAATAAAATTATTTATATTTGACCTTTCTTATATCTTACTTGATGAAAATTTTGTACATTGAACTTTTTTTTTTTTTATAACTGTTCTAGTATCACAAGATATCAAAAGTACAGAAACACAAGGCAAGATGACAATGGTATGTTAGAAAGTCATACAAAGTTTCGGCCAAGAATTATTGCATAGACACCGTCTTACCCAATTATAATAAATATTCAATTAGTTCTTGACTCTCGAAACTCTTTGGGGAGGACCACCTACTAAGTGAAATAAACAAAGTATCAATGAAAATTAACAAAGACACAATTAAATGATTGTTATATAAGTTTAAATTACAAGTAATTTTATTTAATTGTAACTATTCTACTAATTCTTTGCATGAGAGGGTCTCTCTAAAAAAAACTACCTATCGATTAAATATTTGTGTAGCTTTAAGGAATTTAAACTAGTCCCTGAGTGAGGTGAGAATTTTATTCTAAATCCTTAACTATTTGGCCAATTTGACAACTCTTATATTTTACCATTAAAATTAATAACAACAACAATAACAATCAACATTCATGTAGGTGTGGTCCTTAGGGTGAAGAAGTTAATTACAAATTTCAGTGGAAGTTAAATTAACTCAAAAACTCTAAATATACTCCACCTTTTGCCTATTTCATCCTTCTAACTGGCATGAGAAATTGAAATGTAGTTGAAAAGTGAAGAAACTTGAGGTAGCAAACAAGAACAAGACAAGAGCAAAAGAGTAAAAATTGAGTAAAGAAGAAAAAGAAAGAATGAATACCTGGAGACAAATGAGGAGATGAATGAATCAGGATCAGTGGACTTGAAGGCTCTGAGGAAGGACCACATATTCCCAATGAAGGGCCATCCCAAGTCTCCAGGAGGCAGAAAGTACTGCTTCTCACCCAATTGGGATTCATAAAGCCACCAATTTGCATTCTTCACAATGGATTTTAGGAACACAAGAGCACCCACAATAATGGCCCCAACCACCACCCACGAGCAACCCATCACTTCAATTCAATCAAACTCTCAATTTCACACCACAGATCCCTCAAACTCTCGATCAATTTAATTTCAGTGCATGCATCTATGAGCAAGTACTTAACATGAAGAAGAGAGAAAGGAAAATTATAGAAGAAGAAGAAGAAGAAGAAGAAGAAGCAGAAAATTAAAGGGACTCTGTTGCTAGTGTGAGAGTGAAATAATGAGAATTTGAGAGGTTATAAGAGAAGAGATGATACGAGAGTGTGAGTACTGGCCGGCCTTGTTTATCCTCAAATGCTTTTTGTCGTGTACGTTATGGCTTTGGGTTACCACTTTAATTTGCAGAAGGGATCCAATTCCAAAGGCAAGTAAAGAATCCCTATCCCTTGTGCATACATATAAAAAAGGCACGGACACGTCCCTCCGTAGGACTCGGCAGGCACGCCCTCAAAATAGAACTCTATTAGTTGTCGGGCACTAGACATTCATGCTTGTGAGTTTGGGCAAACTTTTGAAGAGGCGAAATTAGTAAAATGTGTTTGGTTTTTATTTTTTATTTTTTATTTTTTATTTTTTCTTAAAATTAGTTTTTATTTTTAAATTTTGTTTCTATTTATTTTTAAGTCAAATGACTTAAATTTGTATAATATTTTAGTAATTTTTAAGTTTTGTTATTATCAAATGATAATATTTATATGATTAAAGGATTTATTTTTTAAAAAATTATAAAAATAACGTTAATCTGAAAATGTCTTTTACACGTTTCTGTTTTTAAAATATTTTCAAAAAATATTTTTTGCTAAATTTTACCAAATACATGTTCAGTCATATTTTTTTATTTTTAAATTCTTTTAACATATTTGTTATGTAAATTTAAAATTATGACCATATTTATTTTTTAGTTGAATGATTTAAATGACTATAATTTTTTACTAGATTTTTACATTCGATAATTATTAAATGATAATATTATATGATTGAAACATTTATTTTCTTAAAAAATTATAAAAATAATATCATCCTTGTTTACTCATTTCATTGTGTTCAGACTGGTTTCTTACATCCAGTGTAAAAAAGAATCTGAATGTTGAAAATGAATCACATTAGTATGATTGTGAATCGCCCAATTATTGTTGTAAAGTTAGAATTTTAAGATTTAGGTTTTAGAGTTTAGGTGTGTTGAAAATGAATCACACTGTATAATTGTGAATTGCCCAATTAGGTGTGTTTGGTTTATGAAAGCAATTTTATTTTATTTTATTTTTTGTTTCTTAAAATTATTTTTTATTTTGAAATTTTTTTAACATATTTGTTATGTAAAGTTAAAATTATGACCATATTTATTTTTAAGTTGAATGACTTAAATGACTACAATTTTTTTTTACTGGTTTTTAAGTTTGATAATTATTAAATGATAATATTATATAATTGAAAGGTTTACTTTCTTAAAAAATTACAAAAATAATACTGGTTACTATATAAAAATGCTTATTTTTGAAAATAGTTTTTAAAAAATATTTTTTGTTTAATTTTATCTAACATATTTTCTGTCACATTTTTTCATTTTTCGTAAAAATAAAAATAAAAAACAATAAAAATAATTATTCCCTAAGTATTTTTAAGTACTAACAGAAATAACTTTTTATTTGTAGATAAAAATTTAAAAATTCTAATTTTTGATTTAAATAAAAATTAGAAATTAAATATTAAATATTTTATTATAAAAATATACTTACTAAAATATTTTATTTATTTTAATACTCTTAACTTTTTTTTCTAAAATATTTCACAAAAAAAAATTTAAATATGAATTATTATTCTTTTCTTGGGGGGTAATAAATAATAATACATATTATTTTAAGACGTATAAATTAAAATATAAAGAATTTATATAAAAATTTATATTTTTAAAAATATTTATATATTTAAAAGGTTATTTTTAAAATTAACTCAAAATAGATTGGTTTAGAAAAATGAATAGGATAACAGAGAAGATATTTTTATAATTTTATTTAGTGAAATTTCTAAATTTAGATAATATAGTACTTATTGCAATAATTTTAATAAATTAGAATGTCAATTATATATATATATATATATATATATATATATATATATTAGATTAAAGAAACTTTGCAATAAGTAGGGATGATCATTAGGTATTATAGTTTCTGCACTCGAACTTAGACTAGAGCAAATATATCTATATTCAAACTCATAAAATTTTTAAATATTTAAATTTAAACTCATTTATTCAAAAAATTTTAAAATAATTATTTTTTAAATTATAACTTATCTATATATAAATTTATTAAAAAAATATAAGTTACATCAATTATGTTCTGTAAACTTTAAATATATAATTAATCTAAAATCTTAATAAATTTATCATTACAAAATTATTAAATATAATAATTTATAAATTTATATTAATGTTAAACTATTTTATTAATGAAATTTAATCAACTAACATAATTTATATATATATTTTCTTCAATTAAATAAACTAAGTATATATTTATAATATCAAAAAATAATATTTATATTATTTATATACAGTGAGTCTAAGTCTAGATAGAGTATCACTCTCTCTAAATTTAAACTCATGCTTTTAATTCTCAAACTCAAATACAAATTCAACGGATAAATTTTATGATATTTATAAAATATAAATATATTGATTATCTCTAACAATAAGAGGCAAAGATAAATTTTAACTTTTGAAAAAATTAGCATTTCATGTCAAAATCTAAAGTTGGATTGTGCTATTTTTAAAATCATCAATATTTCAAAATTTATTAGATACTAATTAATTTAATTTAAATTGACTAAAATTTCATAATATTATCTTTTAACGAGAATATTTTTATATAAAATTTAAAAAAAAAAATTACCAATCCAACCGACTACAGCTAGAATGTGGTAACTGGTAAGCATTCTATTAATGGGGAATACAACTTTGACTTTGGCCCTTCCTACTTTTGTTAGGAATCCAGCCTTACCACTTCATCTTGTCAAAAGTTGAGTGTACATACAAATAACGGAATTTATAAATATAATTTATCCAAAAAATAAATTAAAAATATATATTTATAATAAAAAATAATATTTAAATAAATTAATGAATAAATTTTATGTATATTATAAAGTATAAATATTTTGATCATCTTTATATATAAATTATAAATTTTAATATTTTTATTATAAATTTTTTAATAAAAATAATTCTGTTAAAAAATTAATCATAAAGTAATAATTTTTTAAAAAAATTATATATAATGTTTTATTATAAAAATCAATAAAAAAATATAAAAATTATACTTTTTTTCATAACAGAATGTATAGTACAAATTGCCTCAATCTAACCAAAACAAGTAATAAATTTTTCATAACTTCAATTCCCATTATTGGTGATAGGTAGACAAAGAATGGTGGGTGCTTTAATGCTAATTAATTAAAATATTACCACCTCATCTGATTATAATGGCCAATTAAGCAGCACAGTATATGGATGCATTAAATAAATCACTAAAATTTTACTATTGGAATTTGGCGATTACGTGAAATATCCTCCCATGTCTAAACCAATAAAATCTAACTAAAAAAAATATAATGCTTCAAATAAAATTATTTCTATTAAAAAAATTTAATCTTGAGTATTGTTTATCAAAAATATTTAAAAATGTGTTTTAGTATTTGAAATATTTTTATAAATTTTAATTACTTTTATATAAAAATTGATTTTGAATATATGATGTTAATTATATATTTAATTTAAATTATTAATTAAAAAAATTTTAAATATTAACTTCTAATATATAAATTTTTCATCATAAGAAATGATATATTTCATAATTTAAATGTATAATTTTATTTTATAATTAATTTTTAATAAAAATATACCATTATTTTATATAAATATTTAGACATATCTTTATATTTATATAATATTATCGTGGGAAAAAATGGTAATTAAGCACAATAACTAGTAGTAACTATCTCAGCTAGATAATAACTAATAGTGCACACATTAGATGACCATACAATGAGTCTCTAAAAGAGAAACTGGGATGTGTGATATGAGCTCTAAGAAAAATTATAATAAATAATTTATATATTACGACATATTTTTTTAATTCTTTTAAAAAAATTAGCTAATAGTTTATTAATGTATTTAAAAATATATAAGATATAAGATATATTTATTTTATTTTTATGTAATAAAATATTTATTATTATACTTATAACTTAATTCTATATAATATTGATATCGATTTAACTATAGTTAGACTTTGCGTGAACTATTTAACTATTAGTTTAATTTTTAAAATATTGATTAAATATAAATATTTCTCTATTAACTATGGGTATTTGTTGATTAGTTTTAGATAATTTGAAAAAAAAATTAATCAATTGCTTACATCAGTTTGACATAATTGGACACTTATCATTTTAATTTTAGTATCAAATAAAATCATAAATAATTGTTTAGAGCAATTTGAGCCTTTTTATCTAGCTAATTTTATATATTTAAGTTTATCAACAAAAAAAAACTATTTTAAATATATAAATACACACAAATAACAAAATAATGCAGTAGCATTTCATTAAATAACAAGATAAAATCATAAATTTTCTTAACTACACATATTTAAACAACATTACCAAATAAGTAAATAATAATTACATTATTCTTTTAAATTTAGTTCAAATAGTTATAAAATTAAGTCAAATTAGTTTTAAACTTAAATTTTTATATAAAAAAAATAACATAGACTAATTAATTTAATTGTAAATTTTCAACATTGCTCTTTGAAAAAACTAATTTAGTATAAGTGAAAAAAAAGTGAAATATTAAACTAAAGTAATTAATTTAATATAATTTATTTTAAGATTATAAACATTAAACATATATATGCATTATTTTAAAAAAAATTAAACAATCACAAATTAAAATAAAGAGTTTAAGCAAACCAAATCAAACCATAAAAAATAAATAAATATTGCAAATTCAATTTTTACACGATTTGGTTTGATTTAATTATTGGAAATCATTTTGAACATAAAGAATTCTAATTCAGCAAACTCCAAAACAGAAATAGCATAAAAACAGAGCAAACAATGGCTTACCTCTTAGCTAGCACAAGACCCCTCTCTTATGGGTACATCTCAGTGTACCATTCACATCCAAAATAGATTTTAATTGATGAAATAGAGTTAAAAGAATGGGTTGAAATGCTTACCTCTCAACAAAGTCTCTCGGAATGCTTTGGGTGGATGGAGTCCAACAAATGAGAAATGAAAATCGTGAACTACACAAGGTGAAATTACACTCAGATGAAAATAAGATGACATCGCGAATAGCAAACAAGAAATGCTTACCTCTCGGCAAAAGGGATTGCAAAGGTGAAATGGCAAAAAGGTTTCGTGCTTCAAAGAAAGAAAATGAAAATATGGATGCTTTCTGAGCGAGGATGTTTGTGGCACTTGATAAGCGCCATTAACATTTTAAAAAATATATTTGAAATAACTAGGGCTATTCTAAGGCACCACTAAAATAAAAAAAAATTTTGGTAATCATTCTAGCGCCACAAATTTGAAATTTTACGATGTTTAATAAGCATCAATAAATTAAAAAAAATAAAAAAAATATATTATTTTAAATTTAAGAGTGCTTTGAACACCACAATTCATTTATAGGTGTCGCAAAATATAAAATTTTTTTAGCGTCTCTTGAAATGCCAATATTATATCAATTTAGCGGCGCCTTTAGTTAAGCGCCATTAATTAAGTGCCGTAAACGCTCACCTTTTTTGTAGTGACAACCCTACTTAGTTAAATAAAAAATTAGTCCCTTCTACTAACTTAGTCTCCTTTGATACTAATTGGCCTATTTTGATAAAAATGATACTACAAACTCATATCATATATATCTACCATATTTTAACTATGATGTTTTAATTACTACATATATAGGTCAATTATATTTATTATTATAACCATATATTTATTAATTACATAAAATTATGAATTAATCCAATAAATGTGATTTATAAATATAACTATAATAATAACTATAATAAAATTAATAAGGTATAGTTTTCATATTTAATAGTCATTTTATCATACTTAGACTTTATGATAAATCTAAATTTATATATAATTAATAGTGTTTAGCAGTTCCATTTGAATAGTTTGAAGTGATTTTTAAACTAGAATATTCACATCAATGTGATAGAGGTGAATAAGTTGATTTGAGTTTACATTGTGAAACTAAACCAAATCACACATAAAGAATTCTGGATAATTTGGACCTATTTGAATTTTGCCCAAATTAAACATTTGAATATCATTAACTAAAGAAAAAAAATCTTTTAAGTATATAAATACTAAACAATAACGAAAAAAATGCAACATTCACAAAATAAAATTACAATTGTTTTTTTACTAATCTATAAATAAATAACAACATAATTAATAAGATAACGTATGTCGACGTTCATCAAACCTTTTCGTCTTCTATTTATATAAAAAAAATAAAAAGCTTTGCTTTGATTTGGACAGATGTATATGTACATAAGTACGTACAGTACGAGTATATACGTACATATGTTGTGGTGAGAGAATCCTATAGCCATGTTGGCGAACAAGTGGCTGCAACAGCATTACATACTACTCCATAGGCCCCCCCATGAGAGTCGAAAATATCAATATCATGATTTCTCTGTGTTCCTTAAAGTGGTAACACTGAAATGGCTACTTCAAATCTATATCCAGATTTCACTTGTCCTACTTTATGCTTACCTATTGAAAGAATATGATCTCTTTCTTTTGTGAATTGGAATCTTTTAAAGTTCTTGAACGAAAAAAAAAGTTATAATTTAAATTAGATAGATATTCAAATTCTCCTTTCTCACATTCAAACACAAACATGATAGATATAGCCAGATTATTGTCTAATGGACAACAACGATGATAACATATATATAATTATATTGTCAAACATGCACACACACAACCACTAGTGGACGCATTATTGAAAATTATGTAGTTGCATGAAACAAACAAGATATATATAGTCATGAAATGTAGTTGATTAACAAAATGTTTGGCCTTATTTGTGAAACTTTTGTGGTTAATATAATATTCAGTTTGAGTGTTAATTGCTTTTTGTTGATTCTATTTTAAATTTTTAATGCTTGTTTATGTGATTTAAAAAAAGACTAGACTTATATATAATTATTTATATTTTTATTATTAAATATTTTAATTAAAATAAAATATATAAAAATTTTATTTAAAAAAATTAATCATGAGTGAAATACGTTATATAAATTATATATGTGTATGTCAATTTTTAATTAGAGAACGTAATGACAAACATATTAAAATTAAACTTAAATTTTTTTAAGTTTAATTTAAGGAATATCCAATAATAATAAGTTCTTTTATTTTAATACTAAAGACTTTCTATCTACTAAAGTACATGTCGTTTTTTTTATTTTTGAAAATATAAAATAAAAGGTAATTATTATATTTTAAAATAATAAAATTTGTTTAATATTTTATTTTTCAGTTATTTATTACAACTTATTATTTTTAATTTCTTTCTTTAATATTTTATACTCACATAATATATTTAATTAATGATTAGAAGATCTCAAAATTATTTTAATATAAATTTTGGCATTATAGTAAAGGTAAAATACTTTTGAAATAAAGGTATCTTTTGAAACACACCGTCTTTCTTCCAACATTAAGGTTGCAAATTGTAAACTCATGATATTAAACTTATACGTAGTTTCTTTTAAACAAAAGTTTATATCCCCATCCTTCAAAGTTGATAGACTAGATTGTCCTCTTCCCTTACAACAAAAAACAAGTTACAATCTTTCTCTATTTTCATTAAAATATTTTTATATTTATTATTTTTATAATATATAATAAATATCAAATGCATATTTTGACTAATATAAAATAATTACTTTTATAGATTTTTTAGCAAAGGAAAACACATAACACTAAAATAAAAATTTTTAAAATATGCTTTTAGGAAAAGAAATCAACATTAATATCTTTTCACTCGATCATCTCTTAAGAGATATGTAATTTAAACATATCTAAGGAAGATAGCTAGTGCAATAATTTGTCCATTTTATTAATTAACACATGTTTTGGAGTATTCTTTGTTCTTTATAATATTTTTTTAGTTAAACCGTTTTGAACAAATAAAATATAATTTCTTTTACATTATATATATATATATATATATATATATATATATATATATAGTGATCTCTAAGATTTTTTATTGTGAAAAATTAGCCGATTAGGGATCGAGCATCTGCAGTGACAAAATAGATCCAAGGACATCAGGGAAAGAAGCAGGTCGGCTTTAAACTTAATACTGCATTACATGGCGATGTCATTATTTGCATATATTAGTGGTTTAATTTTTTTTCTAAAATTTAATTTATTTTAAATATAAATAGAAAGTTAGGTAATTTTCTATTTTCTCATAATAATATTTTCTCTTTTACTTGTTCGTAATTTTTCTTTCTCGCTCTTTTATAAATTTATTAAATATTATATGATTTAGAGATGAAAATGAAATTAAAGACTTCAAGTCTATTTGTAGAGAGAGAAGCATTTGGGATATATAGATTCATGTCTTATATAGTATTTTACATATTGTCAAATAAAAGATTGTAATATAAAATATCGTAATGTTTACCATTTTTACGTTCGATATGATAATTATTAATAATTTATATTTTATTGATATAAAATACAAATATCTGTTCTATTATAAAATTTCACGTATAATTTATTTCTCCTTGTTCATATCAAAGTAATATACAATATAATTGCTTTAATAATTTATTTGTTATATTTTATGTGCTTAAATTTTTTATAAATAAATTTTATTATGAAGTTAATTGTCCTAAAAAGGGTAAAATTAATAACTGTGAAAAAAATTATTTCATTCAACGTAAGATGAAAGATTATTTTGACTTTCAAATAACACACTATTTTACTTCTATAATATCAAAGTGTTATCTAATATATCACATTATTATCACGTCCAAGATATTCTAATATATGAGATGACAAAACCTAAATTACAGTTACATATACGATTTTATCTGCGACAGTTTTAACTTTTTTTTTTTTTCTACGGCAGTTTCTCATCTCTCCCATCTAGGAAGGGATAAATTTTCTTTATTTTTATGAATTGAGAATGAATATTTTTCTTCTGTCTCATCTTACTTTTGTTGAGACTTTTCTTCTCTTGCTTGAAGAATTTTCTTCTTTTCAATTAGTGCGAATTATAGTTTGTGAAGTTGTAGTTAAAGTTTTCTTTGTATATACAAAAATTATTAGTGAAACATTGTGAAACCTTTTCATATTCTTCCTCTTACAATTGTAAATTATATCAAACATCTCTTCACCAATTTGTTTCATGTGGTAAAGAATATGTGTCTGTGGTTAGATTTTTATGCCACATATGTTGACATCTATCAATAGTTTATATCGACATCTTTCCAAAATCTTTTCTATGTTATTACGTCAATTTCATTTTGATTTTTATATCGACATCTTCTTTCCAAAATCTTTTCTATAATTAATACTTGGCCCAAAAAAATTAATTTAATTTCCAGGTAGCTAATTTTACTTTCAATGTCATTTAATTTATGAGAACTTTAATTATTTTTAAGCTAAATTAAAAAGAAAGTTTTTTTAAAAAATTAAAATTCTCTCTCCTACAAAAAGAGATAAGTTATAATTTCATTTATTTTAGTCAAAATATTTTTATATTTATTATTTATATAATATAAAAAATTTAAATATATAATCGACCAATATAAAAGAATTAATTTTTAAAAAAATTTAAATTTATAATTATGGACTCAAAATAAATAATATTAAAATAAAAAACCAAAAAATATTTATTATTAATTTATCTTTTTAATAAAAATTGATAGTCATTGAAGTTATTTTCGTCAAAATTAATATAATTGCAATTTATCTTTTTCTTTTGATAAGAACTGAGAAGCAAGTTTAATTTTTTTTTTAAAAAAAATAAGTATAATTTAATTTCACATTTTTCAAAGAAATTATGAAATTTAATTTATTTATGTTTTACCAAGATTTAAGAGAAATAATATATATTCTATAACAAAATGTTGAGTCTAGTCAAATAAGACATGCTTAATTATAAAGAAATTAGGAAATGTAATTTATTTATGCTTTACCAAGATTTAAGAGAAATAATATATATTCTATAACAAAATGTTGAGTCTAGTCAAATAAGACATGCTTAATTATAACAATTATATAGCTAGAAAGAGTCACACCACCTTAAAGAGGCTTTTAAAACAATTGGTAATTAAAGGGAAATTAAAAGTATGAATAATCAATTTGTAAATGATGCTTAAATTTAATTCAAACCTTTTTAAATAATGGAATCGTATTTAATAGTTGTTAATTGAAGTCCACACATACTTTGACAACAAGTGCGTCTCATCAATCCATGTGTCATTGTAATGCCGTAATGACCCATTAACGCACTCGTACCTATTTTTTAATTAAAAATATATTAAGTTCTCTCATTAATTTGATACCATAAGGAGTTTACATCGGTCAAAGATCTTAATATATGCAGTGGCTCATAATTAAAACTTACAATGACTAAAAGTTGACTTTTTTTGAAAGTTGAATTTAAATTTTTTAAAGTAAAAGAGAAAGCTGATTAAATATCGTTTTATTTATTTATTTTTTAAAATTATTTTATAAAATTAATTATTTTTAAAAATTTATGAAGTTTGTGGGTTTTCTAAAGTAGGAAGGAAACCAAAAAAATTTAGGATGTATTTGAATTTTTTTTATTTTATAAAATTAATTTTGAGAATTTATATTAATACTATTTTTATGTATTTATATAGATAATATTAATAAAAAGGTTTGTTTTCTATATTTTTTATGTTTTAAAGAATTAGAATTCAAAAAATCTTTTAATTATTATGTATTTTTTGTTTTCAAAAGATTTTTTTTTTTATCAACAAGTGATTAATTAAAGTAATAAATATTTTATTTTTTTTAAGTAAGATCTTGAGTTCAAATCTTATATATGAAAAAAAATTTATTCAAAGAACTCTAATTCTGTTATAAAATTTTTGTTAACTCAAATTAAGTTAACCAAATTTTAATAAACTTCTAGTGATTTTGACCCCAAAAAAAAAAACATAATCTATTTTTTATTTTTTATCAAAAATAATTATTTAAATATATTTTTTATTTTTAAAAATTAAAAATAATTTTTAAAAACTACAAATAGACTCCTAAATTTTAATTTATTCAAAATAAATCTTTTATTTACCTCTTTTATTTTTTTTAATCTCTTTTACTTCAAATTTTTTATATATATAAAATATTTGAAAAGATATTTCCCTTGAAAATTGGGCACTTCAAGCATCGCAATGATATCTTATGACTTTTAATTTAATAAAGAATCATTACGTATCTTTTTATGTGCTCAAATATCAAACTTGGGAGTCATCGAGTTTAAAGTCACTCACTTTAATATTATGACATGTTTGATACATTTTTGGTCAAACAATGTGTCTCCCTCTATTATTTACACTTGAGACGTTCTAGAAGGCATATTGATGGCTAATGCCGATTCTTTTGACATGGTTTTGAAAAATTGACATTATTTACTCAAACAAAATATTAGATAAAATTAGTCATAGATAATTAGTTGAAATTATAAATATTTAATTTGTTCTAAATAAAATTTTAAGTTTAAATCTTATGAATAAAAATATTCTTACTAAGAGAGAAAGTACCACTTTTATCATGAAATATCAGTTATTTTTTAATAAAAGTAATCAAAAACCGATGAATTTTTTAATATAAGCGATTTCAACCAAAAAAAATTAGGTGAAATTATATTAAATAAGAAAAAAATATAATATAATTAATTTTTTTTCATAATTTAGTATTATATGGGTGGAGTTTTTTTTTAACATATCATATCTTTATTAAAGAAATTGATTAAAAAAATTGTATTTAAATATAGTTTTTAAATGAGATTATTATAACCATTTAATGGTAACTAAAGAAATAATGATCGAATTAAAACATAATCGTAACTAAAATTTAGAGGGTTTTCCGCCTTTTCACCGTTCAACCTCTTTTAAAATAATATTTTTTTCAAAAATCGCCCCATGATATATACTTCTCAATAACTCTCATTTTTTGAATCAAAACATGACATTGTAAGAAAAATAAAGAGTGTATTATTTATCTATAATTTTTATTAGGTAAATGAAATCATCATTTATTTCTGAAGTTTCTATAACTACTCTATATCTACGTACATTTCAATAGTATAAAATAATTACTTAATTTATAATTAATGGAATTTGTACTTCTCCACACAAAATAAATAAAATTGAAATTAAAGTTTAAGAAATATATTTTATAATAAATTATATTTTATTAAAAATTAATATTATTTTAGAGAGTTTATTTGACCAATATCTTTTAGTTTTTAAGTAGGTTTCTGTCTATTTTTAAAACCAAAAAAAGATTATTTGATTTAAACATTTTTCAGAAAAAAAATAGTAATCTATCTTTAAGTTTTCAATCATTATTTTGTCTTATTAGAGTAATTTGTATTCTTTTTAAACTGAATTCTTAAAATGGAGATACTATTGTCGGTTGTTGCAATTTCAATGTAACTTACGTCATAATTAAAACTAAATTTCAATGTTGAAAAATTACCTTGAAGTAATGAAGCCTTTTGTTTAAGGCCTTATTTGAAAGTTATATAAAATGACTTAATAGAACCAACTGGAATAAAAAGAATGGAAAGAAAATTAGTGAAACGGAATAAATTTACCTTTAATTTTTTTTAGTAGTTTAATATGGAATAGATTGAAATGCTTTTAATTTTTCTTTTGGAGCTACACTAAAATTAAATAAAAAAAATAAGAACTAACACAATTAAGTTTAGTAAGGTATTAATCTCTCACAATGTAATAAATTAATATTTAAATTTTTGTTAAAAAATATTCACATATAATGTCTAATAATTTTTTAAATAATATTATTTTTAATAAAAAGATACTTATAAAAAATAAAATTAATATTATAGATACCAAATTATAGTATAATCTTTTATCACTAGTATATTTAAATAAGGGGGTGAGAATTTTTCTCCCAGAACTAAGTTATTAATATTTTCGTTCTTTTCATTTAACTTTCTTTAATTTTTTTAATAAATAATATTCTAATATAGAATGTAATATCACAAGAGACAAACAAAAGCCAAAGAGTCTCTAAAATCAAAGAGATAACGACAATTCTATATGAAAATTTAAATTTGGGAATGATAATTTTATATTAATAACTAGATTCTTGAAAAGAAATAGAGTGTAATTATTTTTTTGAAAGAAAACACCACAATATATTTAGAGTGAAAATTTGAATTTTTATAAAGGATAATAATTAATTAGGTTATAAAATTTAAATGAAAAAATGTTAATTTATAATTAAAATTAAATATTTCCTTCTTTTCTTCTTCAATTTGAGAGGAAACAAAATTTAATATCATGAGAAAAATAATAAAAAGATTCTCTTCCTTTTTTTTAATTTTTTTTTTAAAACTCTCACACAAAAAAAAAAAATCTTTTTGATCATTTACACTAGCAAGAAAATTTTTTTTTTTTAGTTTTTCTTTCTTTTCTTTGATTATTTACCAGTTAAATTTTCTTCTATTTCTTTAGCTAAAAAATTAAATTAATTAAAATTTTATCTTTTAAAAATTAAATTATTAATTTAATATAAATAAAATTACAGAATACCTTATAGGCCATATTTTATTAGTGAATATTATTTACATGATAAATATTACGAGTATACGATGAATATATATTTTATATTTATTTATTTCTTCACGTAATAACATTTTATTATGTTATTATATGAGAAATTCAGATGAGATTCGCATGAGCAAAGTACTTGAGGAGAATTCCATATTACAAAATATGTAATATGAATATTATTCCCTACTGTGTGGCCCAGTTTATTGTTTAATTCTCTACACAATACCACACATATTGATGTAATTCACTTAACCCCCTTAGGCCCTTTCTTTTGTTTTTTGAACGTAACTTTAGGCCTCATTGTTTAGGCCTTATCTTTAAGACTCAAATTTACTTGTCACATGATGGGCCCAATAGAACTTGGACAGTGATCTGACCCACTGAAAAAACAGTACAGCATTTCGGCCGAAAGTGATTGTCGAAGTATAACTTGGGAGATGAGACCTAGTGACCTTCGTTCTTAGATGTGCAATTTGTGAGAAGGCGATTAATTAGAAGAAAAAAGTGATTGAGATATAAGTATGTTTTTGAATCCGAATTCGTCATTGATTCGATGAAGAGTTTGGTTTATTAAATCATTCGTCTAACAACTAAAATACTAAAAAATTAGTTAAATCAGTAAATAATAAATTTATTTTTGTTATTTTAAAATTATATGCACTATTAAATAAAATTATCAAATTATAAGTTAAGTATACTTTAAATTATAATGATATAATTCAAAACAAATTTAAAGTTAATTTTAAAAATTTATTATCATATTTTATTATTTAAAATTAAACATTAAATAAGTAATTAAGTATTAAACAAGTATTAAAGTTACTGAAAATTATAATATTTAACTATTTATCATATTCAAAAGTAACAAATCAAAAAATCATAAAAAGTAATAAAAATTAAGTACTACAAAGTGATGAACTAGCTTCAATACAATGAGCACTAAAAAAAATAGATAATTAAATTCAATGTATGTTAAAAATAAGTTACAAATTCAATATCATATAAGAATAATATCATAATTAAAAAAAATTAAAAAAATTGGATAGGGTTGGTGCAGGGTCACCAAGTTAATTTAAAAAACTTGACAATTCAATTCAGGTCATGATCGGGTGGATTGCAAAATGGTACAAATAATTAAATCAAACTAGTTTAATATTCGATTCACCTGTTTGACCGATCAAGTCGGTCCGAGTCTAAATGTAAAAATGAAATTAAGGTTTACCCTAACGTGAAAGAATGATAGTTATGTCATGTGTTTTAGGGATAAGATAGCAATTTTATTTTATTAAATAAGGTTTTCACAAATTAGTTTTGGCTAATTCAGTCAAATAAGAAGTGACCTAAATACTTACTTATAAAATCAAATATAAAATCTTCACAATATATTCAAATTGTGAAATGTTCTTGAATTTGAATAGTTGGCTAACTTTAAATGCTTCTTCAATACAAATTCTTCTCTTTTTTAGTTTATTTCGATCTAACAACTTGACAAACTTAAATCTATTGGAGAAGTATAGCACCAAGAAGCTTAGAATTCTTTCCCTTAGAATGCTTTTCTTGACTTTGCTCTAAGTTCTCAAACTTCTTCTTTGAGAGGAGAGTCCTATTGCACTCAGCTACTTGAATATATTATAATTATCTCTTCATCTTGTTTTTCTCTCAAGAGAATATGTCGGTAACTTCTGATTAACTATAATGACTCATGGCTTGAATTTGAATAACTATGATGTATCACCTTATATATGTGGCAAAAACTGATAATCGTGATTAGCTTAAAATACATAGCCTTTTCTTGTATTTTAAAAGTACAGAGACAAACTTCAAATAATTAAAACATGACCCAAATATCATTATATTGATTTCTTTTATCAAAATAATGATTTATCACATCACAAATGATAATGTCAAAATTATTATATACTTGTTATGACAGATATCTTATATTTGTAAAAATACATAAATACAAGCATTAACTTATAAATTATATTAACGTGTTTACGATGAATATATATATATATATATATATATATATATATATATATATATATATATATATATACTTGCTCATGCAATATTTCCACAAAAAATTCTTCTTCGTAGATGCACTTAAACAAATGGTACAAAAGCTTATTATTACTTACAAGGAATCCAATAATAAGATCAAACAAAAGTGATGTTTTTTGTCTAAGTTCCA
Organism: Senna siamea; assembly: GCA_031216115.1. Lineage (NCBI taxonomy): Eukaryota > Viridiplantae > Streptophyta > Magnoliopsida > Fabales > Fabaceae > Senna > Senna siamea. Next base: position 19,012,669 of record CM062355.1, on the reverse strand, counting down.
ACTTAAAAAGTATATAGAACAATTAAAAGATCAGTAACTAAAAATTTTTTAATAAAGAAGTGAAGTACTTTTTTTTATTTTTTTGAAAGGAGGTTTAAAGCTGGTCCAAGACAGATAAAATACAAGAAAAGCATTAAAAAACCATAAAGATAAGATAACATATTCTAGACCTAATGAAAAAGATAGATACGTAAACATAGCTTGAGGAAATAGAAGTCCAAAAGCATAAGAGCTAAAATACTAGGAAACAGGGAAAACAGACAAGGAAACCGTAGGCAAAGACCACCAGATGAAATGCCACAGCTTTTGCTTGATATGCAAACTGTCACATAGAAGAAGGCTTGAGAGGAAAGCGGGAGGTTCTGTGTAGATGGTTAAAGATAATTGAGTGATTCTTGCACCATTTGTGGGGCATTTGCACAAGCTTTTGCTTCATGGAAAGTGTGCTGGAGCTTCCATTCTTCAAAAGAAGTAAGAAGGGACTTTATAGTTTGCAACAATAGTAAAGTATTTTTGATAAGTAACAAGATTGTTATTTTGAAGCATGTGAACCACTAGGAGAGCATCAGATTCCACTTCCAATTTTTTCATCTTGAGTTGCTTTGCTAGTTGGAGAGTTGGAGTGACAAAAGTTTTGCTAGGAGACAATTTCCTATGCCCACATATTTGGCAAAACGTGCTATGTGAGTTCCATATGGTGATCTCTGATGATATATATCACTTGAACCTAAATGTGTGTTACAAGTTGAACCATCAATGTTTAGTTTATTGAAGGGAAGTACTCTAAGTAAACTATAAATAAAACAAAAGAGTTTAAACTTTAGTATAAATATATATATGTTCTTACTTAGTTCAGAGGTTTAGGAATTCTTAAAAAACACTAGGGGTTCTAATGTATAAATTTGTTTCTTGCTTCTATGTGTTTCTCTCAATCTCAAGTATCTTATAGAGGGTATATTTATAGTGAATGATAGGAGTAGCTAGTTACTGATTAATGGACCATATCATAAAAATGTGGGTATGCTTGATATATAATAGGATAATGGGATTAAGTAGCAGACTAAAGTTAAAAAAGTGAGAGAATTTAAGTGGTTATGTATGTGAGAGGTGTGTAGATGGGTGTTATAGTTATAGATGACAAGTCTAATGATAAGATATAGAGCAGTCAACACTAGAAGGTTAGAGAATAATCAATGCAGTGCCAACTCAGCTAAAGGAATTGAGTTTGAATTAAATAGAATAATAAATTATTTACTAACTATAAATCTTTATCTAGTTAGAGTAGTCATATTTAGACACAGAGAACTTTTAATTCAATCTTACAAATCACTTCCCATAACTATTTCCAAAACAAAAAAAGAAGATAAGAATTATTCATTTACGATATTTCTAACATTTTTTAAATTGAGTGATGTGTGGGTGGCACGTGACCTACATTAAACCTAATCCAAAAACATTACTTTCTTACAAATTTTAAGTAACTTTGACATGATTCTTTTTAAACTAACGTTGTTGTGGCTCTAAAAGAGAAAGTAATCCCATCATACCCTCCTCAACTATATATTTTTTAAGAAGAAGAGAATGAGATATCTTAATTTATTATTTAGAGAATAAATTTACCAAACACTTTAAAACATTTTACTCAACAACGGATTTATCACAAAGAATAAATGCCAAAGACAATGTGATATTAAAAAGACCAAAATAAGACATTCTATAGAACTTTAGGTCCATTTATGACACTAAATAATCAGGCATATAATATCTTATTTACGCTTATTATCAAAATAACAAATTATATAAAATGTAAGAGGCTGAAGTAGTTTTTTTTCCTTAGGCGAAAGTAACTTTTTACTTTAAATAAAGGAACCTCATTTCCTTAGGTGAAAGAATCATCTTCAATTTAAGTGGAACGACCTCTTCTTTTTTTCTTTTTTTCCTTTTTTTGGTAATAAGGGACTTCTTTTACTTAAATAAAACGACCACCAATAAAATAAATAACTATTGTTAAATAATAAATTAATACGCAATGTGACCCGAAATATAATTTCATAAGCAAATCTTCTTAATTAAAAGTGATATAAGAAAGGAAATTAACTCAACAATTGAGAAAGGTAGGAATAATGACCACGCATCAATTTAAAGAAGAGCAAAGAGTCGTGATAAAGCTTTGTGTTAATTGAGGATTCCCATTTCCTTCTTTCAAAAATCATGAATTAGAGGCACTCCTACAACATAATGACCCTTATCCATCCATTAACTAGGAAGCACAAGTTTCGAAAGACGCTGTTTTTTTGCTCTACATTGAAGGGACTTCATCTGTTGGGGCATGAGAACCAAATTTACTAAAGGTTATGGATTTGACAGGACCTAAGGTCACTATTTTCCCCTAGTTTGACTTGAATGAAAAAGTTGTTGCCCTTTATAGAGATAGAGAGAGAGATATATATATATATATGTATATATGTATTAGTATTAATGTATGCATACACATTGGACGTGCAGAAATTGAGCTCTTCCACTTTTTACTATTCAATAGACTATTAAAGTTAGGTAGAATTTCGTCTCAAATAATTTTTTTTTATACGCGAGTAAGTAATAAAATTAATTTTTATTTAATTTTTAGATCTTCTAAATTTTGAAATTCTGGATTTTGCCTTATTTATTTAAAAATGTTTAAAATGATTAATTTTTTTTTCAAATACATCTACATTTATGAAAAAGGTTTTAAGTTACAATTACATATTATGCAAGTTTTAAATATATAATTAATATATTTTAAAAAAATTTTATTATTTTAAAATTTAAAAAATTTTGATTATTTTAAAATTTTAAAATTTAGATTATTTTAAATTTTAAAATAATTAAAATTTAGTTATAAAAAAATAATTATAAGTTAAATAAAATTTTATAAGATAGAAAAATGTCCTATGAATAAGCCCCTGTTTCTGTTCTGAACTAGCTAAATGGTTGTGATTGTTCTTGCTGTATACGTAGATGAAGTAGGAAAACTTATCATTGAATGTATTTAATACACCAGACAATATAACAATATATCTTTCTTATGTCAAGTATGTACGAAGATTTATCTATAATTCATATGCTAATTGTAATTGCTATTTCGGTGAAATAACCATATTTTTCACTAAAATAAAGTTTTCAGTACAACCATCCACAAATTCACTGGGTAATCTTCACATTAATTTTCTTTTAAGTGAGTGCAAACTAGTTATATATATGTGTGAATACTAATATATAGCGGAAAATATAGTATCAGAAAACGCTTTTAAACAATTAACTAGATCAAAAAATAAATAAAGTATATATAATAACACACTACTATATATATACATGACTTGTATATATATATATATATATATGACTATTAAACCATACCATCGACTCTTTGAAAATTTTGGCTAATTATATGTTCAGACAAAATTAAATACACTTGGCTAGTAAATGTTTACTTATTATTATTATTATTATTACAATTATTATTATTAAATTTAAACTGAGTGACGAATCAACACGTGTAACGGATACATGTACGTACATGCAATATGGCCTAATATGTGCCAACCTCTTTTCGCTACAGGTAGTCAGGTTCGTACTATTTAACAGATAAGACTGATTAGAATTAAAGAACCATTTTCCAATACATTTATATAAACAAAAGCGTATTGAACATTAATTGTTAAATGGAGTGAGAAACATTTCAACTAATCATTCAAAATAATAATAATAATAATAATAATAATAATAATAATAAACACAAGTTAATTAATTGGTGGATATAATGAGGGGAACGAAAGCCCTTTTTCGTTCTCCTTGTATTACATTTCAAATATTTTTAAGGATTAAATATAAATTTTTTAATAAATATTTAAATTTTAATATATTTTATATTATGAGATCAAATTAATTCTTTATATTAGACTCAATCTTTATTAATAAAAAGTCTTAAGAATAATCAAATTTTATAGGCATCTATAAAATTTATTTGTTGATTCTCACTTTTTAAGCACTAAAGGAACGGGTTTGAATTGATACTTATTTTATATAAATTATTTAAATATTATTTTTATATTATAATTTTATATTTAATAATTTTAGAAGAGTAAACTTGTTAAGATTTTATATTAATTATATATTTAAAGATTATATAAAATAATTTATGTAACATTTATATATATTTTTTATAAATTTATATGTAGGCGAGTAACAATTTAAAAAAAATTAATTTTAAATTTTTTATGGATAAACTATTCTAAGTTTGAGAATTTAAAAATTTTAAAGATTCAATGATATTAAAGATTAATTTTTCTACCCAATTTAAGCCTGCATCTTCCCTCTTGTCACTCTCACATACCAATACAAGACTGATAAGAAAAGTCAAGCTTTATATATATCCACATTAATTGAAATTAATATAAGATTTAATAATTTATTGTATAAAATTATTTTTTAACGTTAAATTTCATATAAATTAAAATTCTTAATTTTATTATCTAAAGAATTAATGTTCATAAAATAATTTCATATTTTTTTATTTATAAATATCATATTGGATATATATACTATTGTTGTTTAGAGTTATTATAACACCGTTTGAGTACATCAACTGTTATTCTTGAGTTATTTTAAAAAATAAAATTAATAACTTCAATAAATTAAATTGAAATCAGACTTATCTTTCCAAAATTAAAATAGTAAGTTAGTCTTAAAATTTATGTAAAAAACTTTGCTGCTATATATCTTTCATTTGAAATGAAATAATTTTGTCCACTACTAGTATAGTAGTGGTAATTATAAAAAGATGAATTGGGGTGGGGGGGGCCAGTAGTGAAGTCCCATCCTTTAATTAATTTATGGTGATTATTGAATAGCTACTCACTGGGCTATAGCTATGGACTATGTTGTCACGTTTGTCTGTATGGAAGGTACTTGCCCTCACACTCACTGTTGTAAATTTCTGTTACTGTCACCTTTCTGTCTCATCCACCAACAATATTCATATACGATAATACCCCACTTCATTATTAGTGGGCGACCCTCTCATACGTCCTGTTCGTTTATATTAGAGCCTCGCTTAACGTTAAGGTGTTTTCAATCAACTTACGTGTCTGTAATTAGTTTTAAAATTTATAAATATTGAACTACACTGAATATTTTAATTTAAATAACTCTTTAACTTCTCTTTGTCGGCTTTAATCTTTAACATCGAAGAGTGCACTACTAATAGCTAGCTTATTATGACAGTGAATTAAAGAGATCAGCATGGAATAATGGATCATCTAAAGCCCTAGACTCTGTGTGCTGATCGTGATGATGATGATAAGCTGCATAATTATCAAAACCTTGAGAGAACAAAAGGTTGAGACTGAGAGGGTGATGATGACGATGATGAGCTTCTATTAATTCACCCAATTCAGCAAAGAACTGATCTCCACCGTCCATGTTCTTCTTCTTCTCTATCATCTCTTGTTTCAGTTTGAGGGACGCACATGATGATCTTTTGGCTGCAGAGTTTTCATTTTCAGCGACGACAATCTTCTGCTGCTTCAAGTGTAATTCCCTTGATGGCGTAGTTTCAGAATTATTGTTAATGGTTTTTGAAGTGTGGTGATGAGAGCGTACAGAACCAGCAAGAGCGTTTCTTTGTGTTGGCCATGGATGATTGTGCTCTGAGGTGTATGTGATTACCAACATGTTTGGGTCTGTCCTGCTTCTTTCTACTTGTTTTCTCGCTGAGCAACCCTTTGAGCTGCTGCATCTATAATACCCTCTGCAATATTATTGTATTGTCCCAGAAAACAAAATCGTAGTAAGAAAACTTTCATAGCAAAACTAAATTATCAAGATTAAATTACATTAATTTTTCTTCAGGTTTAATAAAACTATATTTAATATCTTTCTTATTTCAAAAATTACATGATTTTATTATGCACAAAAGGTTATATATATTATTAAAAAGGTAGTTCAATGTACAAGATACTGATATATATATATATATATATATATATATATATACACAATTTTATCCCTTATAATTAGAAAAATTATTTTTAATATTTAAATTTATAATTTTTAGATCACATGATAATAATTTTATTATTGTCAAAACTTACTCTCAAAAATTTATATATCATTATTAGTTCAAAATAAATTAGAGAAAACACAAGTAGGATTTTTTTATATCATAAGAGTGGTAAACATAATTTAGTTAAATTTTAGGGATAAAACTGTAATTTAATCAATTAACAATTCAGAACTTGAATTATATATGATAGCTATTTAATTTTTTTAATTTTTAAAAAGTATTAAGTAAGTAAAATAAGCTTTAAAATAATAACTTTTGTATTATCAAATAACTGTAAGGATGTTCAAAAAGTTATACATACGTTGACTAGTCATTAATTGTTAGTTAAATGCATACAACTGACAAATCAAATAATTAATTTACTTTAAGCAAATTATAACGATAAAGAACAATTTTATAAACCACAGTAGCATATTTGTTAGGGACAATAAATGCATGACTTGAAGACAGTGAAAAAGAGTCAAAAGACTGCATCATTCAATAGAAAAAAGTCGTGTAAAGGAAGCTTTTAGGTTATTTTATATTTCTATTCTGAATAATTATTTTCATAATCTTTCAATTAAAATATCTGTTAAAGAAGTAATTTACCCTATTTTTTACAACTGAACCTACTAACAAAATTAGCACAATACTAAAAGAAATGATAGAGAGTGGAGGGGTGAGAAAGAAATTTTAGTACAATATTTGGCAGCACCGTACCGCTTATAATTTCATCCTAAAATCCTCCATCTAATTATAATTAATCAGCAAGAATGAATATAACAAATTCTAATACACACAACATGCATTAATTGATCGTACATAAAGAGTATAATTAAAAACTATATAAAGAGTATATCTACTTAATTATTCACAAACTATATATAAACAATTTCTTTCTGATACAGCTTGAGTAAAAATTAAAAGATTTTGTTAATCAATACTCTTAAAATATTAGTTAAGTTTTTTTAAATTGATAATTGATAGAGTATTTTATGATTTAAAATTTATAAAAAATTAATAAAAATAATAATTTTAAATATTTAAAAACTTCATCAATCAGTCACAAAATACCTCCAAAAACTTGAAATTAAAAAGAAAGATTAATAAAAATTTTACCTTGGATAAGGAGAGCCTTTAATGGGTTTTTGACCATATTTTCTCCAAGCCCACAAATCAGAAGGAACCACTTCTCCACTTGTTCTGCTATTTGCAGCTGCTGGTGCTGGAATACACACCACCTTCTTCATCTCCCTCTTCCTCTCACTGTATAATATTATTAACCACACTTAATTAGCTTATTTCACAGTACTCGAAAACTCAATTACTTCACTACTTACTCTTGATTATTTATTGCTAAACCTAATCAATCTTTAGGTAGGGGCCGGAGTGAAAGGAGTGTGATGAGATAAGTAAACTGTAGAGGTGGAAATCTCAGTGTGTGAATGTTATTGTTTGTGACACTGACACACCCAATTAGTTAGCTCTACTTTTCAGGTGGGATTAGTAAAACCTAGCTAGCTATGAAGAAAAAGCAACCATCAGCATGTCCGTATAATATGTATTATTACAGTCTTTATAAATGACCTCGATCTCTTTAATTTCTCACCTGAATCTCACTATTCATGACTAATTATATATCTTCTCACAGCCATATATTCAGTCAACCAAAACATCTTTGAAACCCAAAGACAAGTACCTACGTACCTAACCCTACTTAATTCCTCTCTAAAACTTCCCATAATATTATGAAAATTGATTAACATGCATAAAATTTTTTAAAATTTTTAAATTTATATGTGAATAATTTTTTTAAATATAAAAATTGATTTAAAACTCTAAAAGTTTTGTAATTATGCAAGAAATCTCACCAATCATTATTTTTTTCATTTGAAACTTTTACAGAACAGTAATACGTTAAAAAAATTAATTAGTCATACTAATTTGTAACAATTTTATCTAAATTTTAAGTATTATGTAGAAAAATCCTAAACTTTTTCAACTCATGATATGATTGTGTCAACTCTATTGGAATTTTTTATAAAAAATTAAAAAGTTAACGAAAATTATTGCATGAATAGTAAAGTTTTGAATGTTTTAGATGAATTTTTATAATTAAAGAGTTATTTGTATATAGTCTATAGTTTAGGCAAGTTAAGTGAATTTTAGCCATGAAATTTTAAGTTCCAAAAACATTTCCAAAATTCCTAATTTCTGTACATCTATATATCAATTGAAGCTAATTAATCAATTAATCAAAAAGTCTAGATTTGATTCTTCAATTCTATATTAGAAGCTTGTATTTATTTTTAAAAACTTACAATTTAGGTTATCTTCTTTTACTAACTGAACTAATAATTATTTATATATTTTAATTGAAGAGATTATAATTCAATGACATATATCTCACCTTCGCTTAAGACCCGGATTCCGTGAAGGTGAGATCTGAAGGCCGGAATCTTTAGAGGCATCAGGCAGCTTAATTGCCGCCGTCGACGGGGCCAGCGAATCACCGGGCGAGGCAGGTAGGTTTGCATTGGGAGAGATCTGAATCAAGTTTGAGAGCATGTTATGACAAGGCCTGCTTCTCATATCATCTTGGAGATTAATCTTGTGTCCTAATACAGAAGAATTAGCACCAACAATACCAAATCCAGCTGCTTCTGAAGAAGTAGTAGGGGTAACAAATATTTGAGCAGTATTATTTGCGGCATTAAAATAAGAAAAATTAGAAGCTGCAGTTATATTATTCTGAAGCTGATGATGAAAGGGATCTTGCATGTCGGAGAATGGATTGCCAAAGAGATTTCTTCTAATTGGCTCTTCCGTAACAGCACAGAAATTGATGATTGGATTTGGATCAGATGATGATGACGATGATGATGAAGTAGTGGCAGTAGCAGCACGAACTACGTCGCTTAAATCACCTTCGTAATAATTCTCCATAATTGAGCCAAAGATCGATGCTGCACATAACTTTCTTTCTTCTGCAGAAAATTAATCAACGACATGCAAATCTAGGAACGATCGAGTTTTGGGTGTGGTATATATGAGAGTAGAACTATTCCCTTTGGCTTGTAATTAAGATTTAAGAAGCAAGAAAGCAAAGGAACAGAGGTTGTGAAGATTGAAACTTGAATTACGAACACATAGAAAAAGCGTTGAGACTTGAGAGAGAAAGAGAGGGAGAGCGAGAGACGCTGACTTTTCATACAAAAAAGCTCAATTCCATTCGCAACATATTTAAGGAGAGAGAAGAAAAGGAGGGAGGGACGAAAGGAGAGAGAAATTAGATACAAAATTTTTAACAATAAGTTACACTTTTATTCTAGTTTAAAATTTTGCACTTTTTTTTATAAAAAATTTATAATTTTAATTATTTTAACTAAAATATCTTTGATAATATTATTATTTTTTAAAATTATAATTTATTAAAAATATATAATTTATTATTTATTTTGAATTAAAAAATAAAATTATTGTTTTTAATTTTAAAAAATTAATTTTTATATTAATTGAATACATATTTAATTATATGAATAATAAATATAAAAATATTTTGATTAAAATAAATAAAATAATTATTTAAAATATAGAAGAGTGGATAGTATAGCTTGAAATTTTAACATCTCATCAAGGATTTACACAGTTTTTAAAATACGACATGGTGATAAAATTGCAAGTCTTGAGGTGATAGATTTATCATTAATCAAACATATTGGAGGGTCAAAATTGTGTCGTTATGTGATTTGTTGATTAATATATATTTATGAACAAAAATTGGGTGTAGTTATTTTCAATCTAAAGTTTGGCTACAATTTATTGATTAATTGGAAGTGGTGTCACCCTCCTAAGAAGACACAAATTTCAATTTTGCGAAGTGTATTTATTAAGAAGATTTTACTTTAATATTTTAATCTCACAAATATATTACTCTCAAGTCTAATTTAATTTAAGGATACTTTATATTTTTTTTAAATTAATTTTGACTGCAAGAACATTTTAAATAATTATAAAAATCTTAAGCTTGACAATAACAAGTCAACATTTGTAATTTCTGTTAACTAAAACGATGAATAAAAGTTTTTATTGATCTCTGAATAATATTTTCTGGGTAAAAGATTATCGCTATATATGATGATTAGATATTTTTAAATAAAATTTTTCTGGTTTTTTTTTTTGAAAGATCAAATAACAAAAATATTAGGATAAAGTTACGTTTGGCCTATTGAAAATTAAATCTTTTGAATTATGTCAAAAAAATAATTGGTAAAGAATTATATCTTAGATCTCTTAAAACATAATATAATTATGATCAGATTTATTTACTGAAAAAGACAAAAAAGAAGAGTGAAACTTTGAAGTGTTTATGATCAATATTTTTAATAAAAATATATAACATTAACCAACTATTTTTATAATCATCAAATTAAATAATTAATTTTGTCAAAATAAATATTTGTCTTATTATATTTTTTTAAAAAAATCTTTAATAAATATTTTTAAAAGGCCAAAATACACTTTATCCCTTGAATTTAAGAATATGTGTAGTTTAACTCCTGAACTTCAAATTTTAACAAACTACCTTCTTATATTTGTATTTATGTACAAGTATAAAAAAAAATAGTTTGTTAAGTTTTAAAGATGAGGGGTAAGGGAGTAAAATGTGTTATGGTATTTTAAAATTTTTAATTAAATATTCTGCATTAATTACTGATTTTTTTGTGTGTGTGTGTGTGCAGATTACTAATTAGTTATTCCCCTGTATATCTATCTTACCTGTTTAAAGAAAAGAAAAGAAAAGACATTTCAGAATGGTCAATTCTATAAAACAAGTGATAGAAAACAAAAGGAGAGGCAAGAGGCCGCATTTCGCGGAGAAACGTTTCAAATTTGAGTTCTTCAATGTACGTATCCATATGTTATTTGTAGACGAATTGTATATGTCTAATCTCGTCTCATTTGGAAGTCATAAATATTACCAAATATTAGTGGAAATGTCAGTTTTTTTATTTATTATAAAATAATAATATAATTTCGAAAAAAAAAACAAGAAAAAAGAATGTAATTTCGAAGCTACACCCTTTCTATAGTTATACTACCCTTTTCCATTTTCACATATAGGATTACGGTAAAATATTTGTCTCTTTTGTAGACGTGCAAATTATATAAGAAACCACGTAGTTAAATACAAACACATTGATCAACGAGAATTAAATTATTCTTTTATAACATCTTCAATTAATATTTAAATTTTTATTACAAAAGTATTTTATTTAATATTTAATAATATCTCAGATAAAATAAAAAATTTTTCTATAAAAAAAGAATACAGAGATATTGAAAGACAATATCATCGTCATTGTTAATTTATAATTTTCCTACTGCTATGAAGCTCGAATATATACGCAAAGTGAGTGGGGTCAAATGCATGTTTAGGAAAAAATTGAAGGTTGATTTCTCAAATTTATATAAATTTATTATGTTTCAAGAATTTAGTGAAAAAAATTCATGTAATTAAAATTAACAGTTATAAAAAATTAAATTATTTATAAAATTAATTTTTTTTAATTTTATTAAATAATTTATTAATATGTGGAGAGTTCGTATAATATTTGATAAACTTAAATTTATGAAAATATTTTTCTTTAAATTTTAGCTTTTGAACCATTTGGTAATCATATTAATATAGTTAAACCCTAATTTCTTCATTTATACGTAAAGGCTAAAACTTTTTATTTGGATTTTTACTAAGATATAATTGAATAAATTATTCTACTCTTTTATAAAGTTTGGTAAAATTATATTGATCATTTTTTTAATTTCAAAATTTGCATTTAATTTCATACAAATATTATATAAACCTCCTATTTAATTTATTTTTGTCATAAAATTAATATTTTATATAATATATGTTCATTATAAAATAATAAAATTATTTAATTATCTTTATTATTGTATTAAAAAATTTATATTAAAATTTAATGTGAAGTTAATTATATTAACTGTTATGTTAAAAATATAATTTTATTTTGCATAAAAAATTATTTTTATTGTTAAAAACTAAATTAATAAATATAAATATAAATTTTAAAATTAAAAAATATATAATAAGTATTATTTAACTAAAATTTTATGAAGAATAATTAATTTACTTGAGCTCTCTTATTGATTTGGACATATGAATAATTGAATACCTAATTAAATACTGACACGCTTCACTAATTACCTCTTACCAAAAGACAAATTATTGTCTTGTCACTGTCATTGTTATTATCTTTATCGATCACTAATTCTTATTATCGATTCATTATCCAAACCATATGTATGAAGCAATACAAGTTTTAATGTACCACATACTTCTAGAAGTTCATGCAAGTGTGTCCCCATGTAGTTGATTCAATCATTTTTAGATTTAGACATTTCCTTATAAATATATATTGATCACAAGAAACAAATATAAATTAATTGATTAAGATTTCCCTTTTCTCAAACAATATTTAACTTTTTAAAAATAAATTTGACATGACAATTAGCGAACTTACATAATTAATTAGCATTTTAATTGCTCATTAAATTTAAAAAATGTACACCAATACATGATTGGTTAGACTTATAGGTACTTCGATTCTCTTAAGTAAAATATCATGTTCAAGTATTGTGTATAACAAAATTTTGTTGAAAAAGTTTTATCATTGTTATGAGACTTTAACTAATTCAAACAAAATTAATCAAAGTCTAAGAGACTTTTAGATGCTGATGACAAAAATAAATAAATAAATAATGTATGACAATATTTTTAAAAATTTTGATTATATTAATAAATTAGTCTTTAAAAATATATATTTATTAATAAATTAGTCTTTAAAAAATATTAACTATACAAATTAATTATTGAAAATTTAAAAATACTATACATGTTAGTCTCTACGTCAGATGACGTTAAAAACATTTGATGGATGTATTAATTAAGAGATTAACATATACAAGATTTTAAAATTTTATAAATTAATTTATATAATCAATATCTTTTAGAAATTAAAGTGTCAGTAGATATACCTTTTAAAAATTTATTAAATTGTTAGTATAGTCAACAAAATTTTATTCACTACTCATTAAGTAAAAATAATATAAAAATAAAAATATGTAGTTTGTAATTTATAAAAAAATAAAAAAAATCATTTATTAACTTTTTTAACCATACAAAACTTTAACAAAATAGTGAAGAATTAAAAAAATTAAATCATAAATTCAAAACTAAAGTACAAATACTCTTATAAATTTTAAGTCTTTTGTAATTTTTTTTAAATTATCAAACTTGATTTGAAACCTAATTCAATTAACATAATATATTTATTTTTCATGAATGAAAAAATTAATATAAAAAATTTTATTGTATGAATTAAAAAATTAATAAAAATTAATTGTACATTACTTATAATTTAAGATATACATTTTAAGCTTGAAATTTTGTAATTTTATAAAGGTTATTATGAAAAAGACATCAAATTAATGACGGAACAAATCTTGAAGACCAAGATCAATGAATGAATTATTGTTTTGATTTTCACACAAAGAGAGAGAGTCTGTGTTGTTTTAGAAGATCCAGGGTCCACTATAGCCACAATTACTCCATTCAAAGTTGAAATGACTTCACATGGCCATATATATAATCCGATCCATATGATTTATATATTTGCATAATTATTTTTCTTGTGGTTGAGAATCCTCGTTTCTTTGCAAAGAAACACTTTTCCAGATGAGACTTTAATGGGAAAACTAGTGGGAATGATCACCTTTTGGGGTCACCAACTTGAAGCAACACAAATAGAATCAAGTCCCATTAATTATGTTAAACAAAACTTAATTGGATTAATTAATAAGTAGAGGACGGCTTTTTAAGGATAAATCAATCTTCTAAAAGTGATTATGATGACAATTAACTAGAAACCACATTATAATATGTCGGAATGATAAAGGACAATCCTAATTAATGATGTATATAGGTTTTATGTAAGTTAGGCTTAGCTAGGGTCATATTATATACAACTAAATTTGTTTTTTTTGTTGTTGCAAAAATTAATTAACTCTTTTTTTTTTTTTTTTTTTGGTTTCTTACGGTATTCTCTAACAAGAGGTGTTGGATATTTTTATAAATATACTACATTTTGTCAAAATTATTTTAATATTGCTATTAAATTATGGCTAATGAATGGTTTTGTAGCCATCAAAATTGTAAAGAGACCACCATAATTTCTATATAAATGGCATTAAAAATATTTTATTTATCCTTCATTAATTGTGGCTACCTGTAAGAGTAAGAAGCACCATGGGATGCTCTTTCAATGGATGGGTGAACAAATGTCAAAAAAGAAGAGAGATAGAACTTCGAGAAAAATAAATTATATATCATGTGTGCTATATTGAGCAGGGAAAAGTGTGCGAAATTAAAGTATTGTCTATTTACCTATAGAATTATAGACAAATAAGTGAGTATTGAACTACTGTATTCTAAAAATAATGTATTTATATGTCCACTGCATTAGATGAAATAGTAAAATTAAGTTGTAAGAAACGTAAATTACTTTAATTAAGAAGAGCAAAATTCTTGTGTTTGTTATCAAGCATTTTATTATTTTACTATTAACTTTTACGTTATTCTCTTTTAGTGTTTATTCTTATTTTTAAATCTTTGTACTAATAAAAAGTAATTTTATTTAAAATATTTTTAGACACTAAATATGAATATTTTTTATTTTATTTCTTAATTTATTATTTTCATTTTTAATTGAACATAAAAAATGAGTGAGAATATATTTTGGTAGAGACAGAAGTGTTTTCTAGTTTTTAAAATAGGTTCAGAACAGAAAACATTTTAAAAGAAGTTTACAATATTACTACTTAATAAAATGTTAAAATTCAAAAAATTCTCATGACATATAAACCATGTGTAAATAATTTATAAAAATTATTCTAACTCTCCCAAATCACAATTTATACAAAACTCTAACATAACAGTGATATATCCAAAAAATCAAGTCATATCAAAATTTAAAAAAATTTTCTGAACTTTAAGCATTAATTTATAAAAAATTATTGTAAACTTTAAATCTTATATAAAAAATTTTTCTTGAACTTTCAACCTTGTATTGAAAAAATTATCAAATAATTTGGTGTTTATCTTTTATTAGAGTTTTAAATAAAATTTTTTTGTATAAATTATAAAATTTAAAAAAATTATAATTCAGTTTTTATAACTTAATAAAGTTAAATTTATATAATATTCCCCATTTAAAAGAGGTATAGGGTTGGAAACGTTTGGCTATGGCTTTTCCTATTACAAGTTGCAATGGGCATGTTGTGGGGGCCAAACAGAAGGGTTTTTGTTTACAATGTTGAAGGAGTGAGTATTCAAGTTTGAATGGGCCAATGATAATGAAGAAAGCCAGACTCCCCTGTATCATGTTTGATGAGACATTTTGGGAATCTACAGTGTAGCTAACACAACTATTTATATGAATATTCATCAATATCTATACCTTATCTTTAATTTTCTCTCCCTTTTGCTTTGTCAGAGACTTTGATTTTGATATATGTCATAAGCTCCAAAACTGCTACTATTACGCCAACTACACTCACTGTTCACACCGATCGCCATACTCATATTCCTAAGCTATCACCTAATCAGCTTAATTGTGTATGTCACTCAGTCCTATTTGCTAATTATGAGGTTCCTCCATTAAAGAATGCAACAGTTGTAGTACTATACATTCATTCTATATTCATAACTTGACTTTTTTTTTTAAAAAAACTAATATATTATTTCTTAAAAACATAAAAAAATCAAATTCATACAAAAAATTATAAAAATATTAAAATGAAATAGACATAATTGCCTAAAAAAGTTTCAGGTGAATATCAAAGTATCAATGAATGTAAATGAAGATGGGAATTTAAAATTTTAATTAAAAACACACATTTTCTTTGTCACATGAATTAAATTAGTGAGAGAGATGTTCGATATATATTATTTACAATTGTAAGGGAAAGATGAAGCATTTAAGCATATTTAAAAATGAAAAAAAAATATTAAAATAAACATTCAAAATTAAATAAAAATTACAATCCACAATACTCGATTATTTTTGGATAAAGGTAAACAAAGAGAGAGAGTTCTTAAAATTTTTCAACATTAATCATATGGAGTTTTCGTTACTTTTTATAAAGATAAAACTCATAATCTCCAGAATTGAAACTTATACGAGATTATAGTTTGTGTTTTAAAATTAATTCAAGTGTCATTAGAGCAATTGATTAATACTAAACATATTAATATTCCAACAGAAAAATGTTAAAATATAATATTATGGTATCTCGATGTTTTGCCAATTTATCTTAAAAATTTCGCCGCAATATCTCGTTTCCTTTGCAATTGGAATTTGATAATAGTGAAATCGGACTCCATAACATATATCTATTGCATACTAAAATAAAAATACTTCAATTGCAACTTTACAAACTATAACTTATATTAATTAGCCTATACCTGATTAATTGTTAACAGTTGAGATTAAAATATTATTGTAAATTTTATATGAAATAATACTCCCACATAAATAGAAGATTTTTTTTAATATGTTATATCAATAAAATATTAGGTATGGTTAAAATCAACAATTTATTAAAAAAAATCAAATTATTAAGCTATTTCTTGAATTATATTATTATTTATTTTATTCACTAAATTATTAATACATATTTATATAAAATTTGATTGGCTCGAGTCTATAAAATATATTTTTTTTTGTGGAAAAATCCCTTCCTCGCTGCAAAAGGCCATTCTTTCTTAATAAATTTGCGTAGGATACGAGGATGAGTGAGGGACGTCCTTTGCGATGCCATTGTGACTGTTTCATTAGTCCGTCACTCACTGTTATCACTAATCCTTGTTATTTTGTAAAATAAATTAAAATAAGAAAAGTTATTGGAAAATTTATAAAATATAAAAGAGTCAAGTGTTAGTTTTAAAATAAAAATATATTAAGTGTAATTTAATTAAAATTGATGAGATACTAGTATAATTTTTTGGACCATAGAATTTTATTATGAATAAATTACATTTTATTCTTTTTAAAATTATACCTCACTTTTCATTAATTTAAAAACTTATATTTATCTCTTTTAAAAGATTAAAAAAATTTTAATTATAATTATTTTGACTAAGTTATCATTAATGAAATTATTAAAATTTTTTAAAAATTATAATTTATTAGAAAATATATTTTAAAATTTTTTATTTATTTTGAGTTAAAAATGATAAATTATTTTATTTTATTTTTTTAAAAATTTTATTAATCAAATGTATATTTAATTATATAAATAATAAATACAATGATATTTTGATTAAAATACTTAAAATTATTTTTTTTTTTATCTTTTAAAAAAGAGAATATAATTTTAGTGTCTCTTATTATAATTTATTTTTTTATTACTGGTTTAAAACTCATCATGCGTCAAGTTATGATCAACCAAAATTTAATGAACTCCCCGAGAGATCAAACGCCCAAAAATTTTCTAAATCTTTGGCAGTCTAGAGATCTGCATGTGAGGAAGTACCCAAAACCAGTAGGCCTGCAAGAGATCTGTCCAAAAAAGAAAAAAAGAGGACTCTAGGAGATTCCCTCCTATTTTCTTATCTTAAGGGTAAACTATATTTTATTACTTTATTTTGTGTAATTTGGTATAAAATTAATTTTTTGTGTGCTTATAAATGCGTAATTTAATTTTTTTTATAATTTATTTCATCAACAATTAATTACTCTACGATATTTTCTATTCAAAATTTACTGAAATTATAATTTTATATTATACATTTTAGATGCAATATTTTTATATGAATAATACTATTTTATTTTTTAAATAAAGCATAAATTTTCTAATTTTAATTGACACATTAAAGGTAAGAAATCCAATGGCAAGAGGACAAATTGACTCTTAGAGAAGTGGGATTCTTGCTTCTCATCACCAACTATATACAGTGCTTACTGCCTACTTAGTTGGCCTGGCTGTACAAGCATAATTAAACTCATTCTTTTAATAAATGAGCATTATTGTTACACCATTCTTCAACTTTGTACCTTATTAATAATTCTGAAGTTGAAGTGCAATTCCAACATATTTATAGAGAAATTAATAAATGTGGATACTAGCTAACCAGCAATTTTTTTAGAGTTTGACACCATATTAACCAATGCCTTCAGGATCTTATTTGGTTGATATTAAGTGATGTTTTTGGAATCTCTATTTCTAGAATAATTTTGTCTGAATTTTTTTTTTTTTGTGCTTTGGATTTCTACCCGTTGATATAGCAAAACTAAATCACTATATTTAATAAATTTAGTTCGTTTTTATAAATTTAATTATTTGTATTGATTCAATAAATTATAAAAGTAAATAATTTTAAGGTTAAGTTATTCTTGGGATTCTTATAGTTTCACTTAATTTTTAATTAGGTTTCTTTCATTTAAAAATTTATAATTAGATCCTTACAATTGTAAAATTTTTTAATTTTATCCATACTCTTAGATTTTTGTTAATATTTTGTTGACATGCTAATTATATACCATATTGACATTATGAATATACATAATTTAAGTCAATTTAATCATATTACTTAGCATAAATTACAATTTATGCCATATACATCAACTAGTTTTTGCATCCATTATTTATTTTTCTTTTTATTGTTGGCATAAATGGTGCATAGAGTGCTAAGATGATTTATGCTGGTAATAGTAATAAAACTTAATTTTGACACAAATTTAACAACACTGACTAATTACAAAAATTTTAAAATTACAAGAATATAATTACACATTTTTAAACTCTACGGTTGATGCCTAATTTGCATAACAGAAAGTAAACAAACTCATATTAGAAGACTTACAGTATAAGCCACGGTTTATTGTCCCTATAAGATATTATAAAATACTTTTTGTTAAAGTTTTGCTGGTCTAGTTCACGTTTACATGGTAAAGTGTTGGTCCATCATATTATTGATTTTGAATATGAGCTTAAATATGAATTATATCTTATGACTAAAATGTCTTAAGTTTTTCTCTCAACTCTGACAGGCCTGGCCCAATTGTGATTTTTTTTTTTGTTAAAAGATTAATTTTATTTATGAAAATAAAAAGCGAATGCCATACAAATATAGAAGATATAACAAGACTCATACATTATATAGAGAAAACACATGCCTACATTCCTAGGAATAAATACAATAACAACTAGAACAAATACAATAACAACTAGAACAAGAGGCAATATGCCTCTGGTCAAAGTTTAACAATATTAAAAAAATTAAAAACACATTTAATTAATTAAAACTACAACAAAAAAAATAAAAAAGAAGTTTAAAGGCCTTCATAAGAAACAACACACCTCCCCAATCCTCTCTGATGATTTAATCTTTACAATTTCTTTTCCTTTGAGAGCTTCCACTTCTGTAAATTTAAAGATTTTTTGTCAATCTTTGGTAACATCTTCAAAAACAAAGAAAAACCTCTTTAGTAGAGGAAAAAAAATTCCCTAATGGAAGAAAAAACCCTCCCCAATGGACGAAGAAAATTTTTCTAATAGAAGAAAAAAATTTTCGAATGGAATAAGAATTTCCTAATGAAAGAAGAAAACGACCCTAGTGAAAGAAAATAATTTTCTTAAAAGAAGAAATAAACTAAAAGAGAAGGAGGAAAGGAGGTGGGGCACCAAATGGTAGCTCCCTCGCCACTTTTGCTTTCTTTTGTTGAACTCTAGCAAAGAAAGTGAAGAGAAAGCACGCTTTTTTTTTTTTTTTTAGTGAACTTGTGGCTCAGTTGTAAATTGAGCCTTTCATTATCTTGGGCTTGTATTGGGTTATAAGTCTTCACTGAGCCTATTTTTAGGCTTTAGAACTTGGGCCACAATTCTTCAACATCATAGGTTTAGGTTGTAATTGCCAAATTAATATGTTAAGAATGTGAGACTTGAATAGTTTATATTATCTTAGTAATATTTTATACTATCTTTATCTCTTATCATAGCACCATTTCTGAAGAGCTGACTTCATTCTATTCAGATCAACCCCTCCATTATAAGTAGCCTTCCTATAATATTGGTAAATTTGCTTTGATAACATGTTAAAATTTAAACAAGTCTGATCTAAGTTTATATTGTGAAGTGCTTATCTATTATATTATTAGTATTGAGTATGAGTTTAAGTGTGAATGATGTCTTATGACCAAAATGCTTAAGACAATTTCATCTAGTATCCTTATATATTATATATTATTTTTCAACTTGTCTTATCTAACCGATATTAAACTTCATATTTATTCTTTTTCATTATATTCTAACACTTTATAATTTTCCATTCGTCTTGAAGAATACATGAATTGACAAATTTAACTCATTAAATAAGATAGTTAAGGCCTTCAATAATAAGGATATATTATAGAGCTTCAACAATGGATCAATACTTGGGAGAACCATCAAACATCTGTGTTTGAAGCTATCAATTTATGATAATAAACAATAGGTGTTCAGACGGATTTTGAATTAGGCATGCGAACTTTTCATAGTAGATTCGTGATATATTTAGTCTAAGTGTGATGCAACCTTATGGTTTCATGAACCTAAATGCTAGGAAAATAGAGAAGCATGGTCCTTAGGCAGAAAATTCTTATTAAGATCCTAGTGCATAATTAATTACTGTATGTTATAATATATGTCATCAACATATAATTGATGATGATATTTTCATGGTCATCTTTTATATTATCACCAGATCAATTAATATAAACGCTCATATAATTGGTGATCAGATGTTTGTCATTCTTCACCAGGTTTATCCTTTCTAATTCTTCTTTCAACATTTTGCATATAAATTTGTAAGTCCTTCTACTATTGACTTAAAATTTTGTATATGAAATATTTTCTGTTGTGATATGACCATAGTTGATCATCCTTCGAATTTGACATCAACTCAAATATTATTTTCTCTTGTCATTAATTACAAATCAGACTTAGTGTAGTATAATTAAGAATTAGTTCTAGAATTTTTAGATTAAAAAAAAAACAATTTTAGGGAAAGCCAATTTTAGTCCAGCCAAATTTGACTTTAGGAGCAAATAGAGTCGACCAAAACAAAAGTAAGTTGCTTTTCAATGTTAATTATTTTTTAAGTTTCTTGAAAATTATTAAAATTACTTTTTATTTTAAAAATCTATACTCTTGATCCTTAGAAATAAGAAAAAATTTATAATTTTATCATTTTTGACCAAAATATCTATATATGTATTTAATTAATATAAAAAATTATTTTTTAAATTTAAACCAAATTAGTTTTATTATTTTTAACTCCAAATAAATTATAATAAAGTAATAATTTTTTAAATATATTTTTTAATAAATTATACATTTTAAAAAAATTAGTATAAAGACTAAAGTATTTTGATTAAAATAGATGAAATTGTAATTTTTAAATATTTAAAAAAATTTAAAATTTTAAAATAAAAAGAGAGAAAGTATAATATACCAATAGGCTTGAGATGTACTTTTTTAAATTTAAGTTTAAATATAAAATATTGTTAAGTAACTTCTTATCCTTTCATAACTTCATATCATCTATTTTCTCTTGTAACTCTCTCATACTTTCCCATACTTCTTTTTTTTCTTTTATAACTTTATTATATCTATATTATAATAATTTTGTTAAATAATTTTAAAAATCATATATTATATTAAAGGTTTTGTATATACAATAATATATAAGGATATAAATTAAATGAGTTGAGTTTTAATAAGCTTAGGCTCACCTCATTTAATAAACAAGTTATTCGATATCATCTATTTAAATGAAACGAATTTAGAATTGAAATTAAGTTCAACTTGTATAAATCATTTAAAATTAAAAAAAGTGAACTAAATGAGTGTAATAAACTATAATTAATTAAAAAATAATTATAAATCACAAATATATGATTTTAAAATTTAAATATCTAAAAATTAATCATAAAAGAGCATTTAATTAAATATAAATTGATTATGTACAAATTATTTTATATATTACACTAATCTATGAATCCTTTCAAACATTTTTATTAATAAAATGATATCTTCATATAAAAACATAACAAATATAACAAATTTAAAAATAAATATACATAAAAGATATGTTTATTTTATATATATAGAAAAAATATCATTTAAATATTTGTTGTATATATAATATGTATAAAAAATATTTTTATATTATTTTATTTTTAAACGAGTTGTTCATGAATTAAACCACTTAAACGTCAACTTTTTAAATTTGACTCGTTTAATTGTATATTTAAATTCATTAATTTAATAAATAAATCGAATTCAAACAAATTTTTATATGAGATAAGTCCAAACTATTCACAAAGAGTTTGTTTTATTTATACTTTTAATAATACATGTTAATTTTTTAAAAATTTTAAAATATAATATAAAAAAGGTTAATATATTTTTAAAATAATAAATTAAATAATAAAAAAATTATTTAATTTCTTATTCTTTTTGTAACTTCTAATTATCTTTACTATTATATATTTTATTTTATATAATATAATATATAATTTTAGATACTACAATAATTAAAAGACTAATAGTCTTTACTCAAAAAAATTGGTATTTTTGCATACAAAGTCTTTAATATTAATAGTTTGGAGACCCAAGAGATGAAAAACCCAAAGTCTCATAATTTAGTATAGATGTAAACAAATTATCAAATTCAAAAACTTAAATAAACTCGTTAAAATCTAAACTCATAGAGGTTCACCTTCATAATTAATATAAATAAAATAAAATTCAACTAATATAAGTTCAAATATTAATCCACCCAGATATTACATAATTTTATTATTTATTAGGAATTGTCATTTAGATTTAATTTTCTTTATTTTTTGAGGTTAGTGGACTTCAAAGAAAAACAAAGCCTAAAACAAATTTAATTAAACTTTTTTCATCACAAATTTATCGAATTTAAAATGAGTTAATTAGTTTAATTTATATATATAGATAAATTTAAAAGAATATAAACGTTAACTCAAAAGTTTAACAAGAATGCGTGTAAAAGTCAAATTAAATTTCATTATCACATATTAATTGATAAAACATTATACGTATTAAATACTTAAATATCTAACAATTCCAATATCCTTTTATTTATAAAACATCAAATACTTGATTTGGTCGAATATCACATATTATTTGAATTAGCCGCTCAAATTTACGTACCTAAATTTCACGTTACACTTTTTTAAATTTGGATTTCCGCCATGAGAACGTTGTATAGGCAATAAAACAAATAATTGGTTGAGAGTCATTTTCATTTAAATTAAATTAAATGATAATATGTTGCCAAAAAAATTAAATAATAACAAAATGGAGAAAGAAAAACAAAATAAGACTCGCTTGTGAGAAAACTAATGAAAGGAAAGGGGATTGTGAGACGAAACAAATTGAGGGAGTGAAGACTGGCGAGAGAGAGTCTTGCGCCAATTTTCCTCCTAGTGTCATCGGGGAGCCAATCTTCCTCCATTTTCAGTACTGGTAACTTGTTAGATCTTCCTTCTGCACTTCAATTGAATCTGTCACTGAAATTTAGTCTTAATCTGGCCCTTTTTCTCTTTTTGTTTAGAACTTCGCTTGAACTGAGAGATTGTTTGATGGAACAGGTTAGTAAAACGTAGTGGTTTCTGAACTCGGGTCTCAGATTCTCTTAGAATGCCCACCAATTTTTTCTGTGTTTGTGAATTTTGCAGTACGAGAAAGTTGAGAAGATTGGTGAAGGAACCTATGGTGTGGTTTACAAGGCTCGTGACCGGGTCACAAATGAGACTATTGCGTTGAAGAAAATTCGACTGGAGCAGGAAGATGAGGGTGTGCCAAGCACGGCAATACGAGAGATTTCCCTTTTGAAAGAAATGCAGCATAGGAACATTGTTAGGTATATTTAAGTTTCTGGGTCTGGCTTCTCTCGTTGATTTAGTTTGACAATTCCAGAGTTCTTACGCGGGAATACCTTCAGGGGTACTGTTTGACTGGTGTATGTTCTTGAATTTAATATTTGGATATTGCATTGTTCGTTGATCGTTAAATTGATGATCCAATGACTGCTTGGAGACGCAGGAAATTGTACATTTGATGTTCATTGTGAGCCTGAATATTGCGAACACTTGAGTCTGCTGACGGGTGCTGCTGCTTCATGTTTAGTCAATGAAACAAGTTCCCATATATTTTACCTGGTTACTCAAATGTTACAACTAGATAATGCTACCAGCACCACTTGATGCATCATTTTCGTAATTCTGTATGACTTTACTTGTCCTAGTACTTTAGACTGACAGACTGATGCATGGGTTCATCTTTCTGCTTTTTGATTGCTTTGTTGTTTCATTAATTATAAGACACATGCTTTTTATTTTTTTGGGGGGAAAAGGAGGGGGGAGGGGCAAAGGACAACATGCTTTTATACTTGTCCCTTATCCATTGGCCATTGCTGATAAGTGCAGGACAATGAATTAGACCCTACTGGTCTCTTTTATTTTTTTCAGTTTACATTTCCATAAGGATTATCCATGAGGTCATGTATAATTCTTATCTATATTTGAGACTTTCTAAGGTATAACTTAAGTGATATTTCTCCAAAATTAACTACAAAGCTTGGACACTGACGTGGTTCCATGTGTAATTTGCAATATTGTGTCAGGTTTACTACAATCTACATGTATATTTGAGACTTTCTAAGGTATAACTTAAGTGATATTTCTCTAAGATTAACTAAGAAGTATAGATATTGATACAAACATATGATACAGAAGTATCTATGTGTAACATGAAGTGTCGTGTCAGTTTTAATACAAGTATTCAATAATGTTGGACTTTTTTTCTCCTCTTCGTTTTTCCTTAAGTGTTTATTCTTCATAGAGATTTATAAATTAACTTCTTGGGGTAAGGGGAGGAGTGCCAGGGATTAGTGTTTGGTCATTTGGTGAATATGTCACTTGAGATGCTACTTTTGTGAGTTGTTCATATGTAGTGTAGGTGACTGTAGAATGCATCAACAGTTTGGTGGACATTCTTTTCTACAAGTCATGATGTTGGTCATATTGAGTTCTGCATTTTAATGTTCTAAATTCCCAATGGTTTTCTATGCCCCCGGCCTAGGGACCCTAAGCATCATAATTCTATTTAATGAGTTTTCACAGATTTTTATATGAAGAAAACCTTTTGACTCCAAAATTACTGCCATATGTGAATTCCCTATAAATACTTTACTTCTCTAAGTCTCTGTCTATTATAGTTCTTTTTCATAGCCATTTCCTTATTGAGGTATGTTTAATGGCTTTGTGGATGTCAGGCTACAGGACGTAGTGCACAGTGAGAAACGTTTGTACTTGGTTTTTGAGTACCTGGACTTGGATCTAAAGAAGCACATGGATTCGTCTCCTGAATTTGCGAAAGATCTCCGACAAGTAAAAGTGAGTAACTGCTATCTTGTCTTAAGAGACATTTGAGCGTAATACAACTAAAATAATCATATTCATTATTTCAATTAAGTCTTAGTCTTACGTATGAAGATGAGTGGTGTTAAATTAAGTTAGTTCTCTTCTTTTAGATTGAAATTTTGTAAGTGATTTGTTGATTCCTTTAAAGCATGTCATTATTGGTGTGGAAGAAATAATCAAACGAGGCCAGGTGGCAGATTATTCATGTATTTTTTTAATTTTCAGATTTTTGAAGCAAGTTATTAAATAATATATTGTTGGTTATGGAATAGTTTTATTAGGTTGGTTCACTGTTTCACAATAGTTGGTGACTTGATATAATGCTGAAAAACATTATTTGTGGGTTCAATCATGATGTAAATTCTAAATATTTTGTTCTTAGCCCGCATCTTTAGCATGAAACATTATCATATCATGAATACAAAAGGAAGATGCTAAACTTGGAAAAATGAACCACTTATAGTGATAAAGTATCCTTTCTGCAGATGTTCCTGTATCAAATTCTCTGTGGCATTGCTTATTGTCATTCGCATAGAGTTCTTCATCGAGATTTGAAACCACAGAATTTGTTGATAGATCGCCGAACAAATGCACTAAAGCTTGCTGATTTTGGATTAGCCAGGGCATTTGGTATTCCTGTCAGGACATTTACTCATGAGGTTTGTATATGTGATACTTTAATTTTGCTCCTAGTAATCCAACAATTAAATGGATGAATGCCCTGCTCAAGCAAAAGAATAGAACTTTTGCTGTACTGCAGAATTGCATCCTTGGGACCTTTAAACAAAGTTGGAAAGTTTACTGCCCTCAGATGATAAAGCAATAAATTATAATTTTATACTGCTGGCATAGTATAATTTGCATTTTATTTTGATGAGAACAATTAAAGTTTGTAATATTTGTTAGTAGATAGTTTTTGGTAATTAATTGATTTAATTCTATGGCCAAAACGACAAAAATTGTGGAAAAATACTATGTAGATGGACTTAAGTATTATTTTTGTTAATCTCTTTTTCTTTGTATATAGTCATTTGTGGTTGTTTGTAGGTGGTGACACTATGGTACAGAGCTCCAGAAATATTGCTTGGATCTCGCCATTATTCTACCCCTGTTGATGTTTGGTCAGTGGGTTGTATATTTGCCGAGATGATAAACCAACGACCACTATTCCCTGGAGACTCTGAGATTGATGAATTGTTTAAGATATTCAGGTGAATTACTTTTATGTTATATCTTTTACATCTTGCTGACAAATTATAGTAACATCTGTCTGCTAAGAACCAGACAAAGAAAGCCTCTTGAATTAATAGACCACATCCATCCACTAATAGTCTTCAGACTTTAATTGGCGCGGATATCTTAAGGCATAACTTTAGTCTGTAATGTCCATTGATTGTTGTACATTATAAGATTGATACCAATATATTTTTGGTATCCAGACCCAAGAACCAATGTGACTTACGTCTGATGCTTGTATATTATAGTATCACCTACTAGAGGTAGGAGGATTGCGATTACCGCCTTCAAATAGTTCTGTTATTTGGAATCTGTTGATAGGATCACTGAAGATGTGTTGGGCATTTAGGAGGAAAAACAGGGAAGAATTATTTTGGATGATTTGCAATGTACTCAGCGATGTGAGTCCTTTGGATAGATGGGAGTGCTAGAATTCTCAAAGGTTGATATTTTGTGGTTGAGTTTGCTTTGGAAATGTGTGGTTGACATGGATTCTTTTCTGTGACATCCCTTGGTTGTTTTGAGCATACTGTAAAGCATTCAGAAAATTTTTAGGAGCTTCTGCATATTTAGTTTCACTCTGTCCAGCATCTAGTTATATGTATAATGGGCATTTTGGCATGTCTGTTGAATCTTGGGTGTGTCCAGCATCTAGTTATAGGTATGGTGTCTTGGCATTTTGATATTTATGCCATCCCTTTGTTGTCTTTGGTTGGAGTGGAATGCTTGGATTTTTAAAGTAAAGAAATTTGTCTGTAGACCGCAAGTTTGGTCCTTGGAACAGTAACATTTTCCTGGCCTCTTTGAGGTGTCCAGCACAGTTTTATTTGAATTATGGTGAAAGGCGTCAGAAATAAATTTTGCTTCCCAATGAACATGTAATATAAAGAGATAATTATATAAGGCTATGTCACACACACACACACATGTATATTTACTTCTATAATTACATATTGTTCCTTTTTTGAAGAATCCTGGGTACACCAAATGAAGATACATGGCCTGGAGTGACTTCATTGCCTGATTTTAAATCAGCCTTTCCCAAGTGGCCTCCTAAGGTAATTAAATTCTATTTGCAATTGTTTGTCGTGAACCAACATGATTTTTTGGGATTTACATTTTAGTAAGAATTATTTTATCTGATGCAGGACCTATCAACTGTGGTTCCAAATCTTGAGCCAGCTGGTGTTGATCTTCTTTCTGTAAGTGCATCATATTATATATATATATATATATATATATATATATATTTGTTGGGGGGGGGGGCATTATGTAAGATATAGTGATTAAATTTGCATTATATGGGAATTAAAGTGAACAAAAAAAGTTAAGTATGTCATTAACTGAAAGGGACCTCCCTCCTAGTTCTTGCATACGTAATTAATTTTCTTTTTCAAACATAATTTTCTTACATGGGGGATTCGACTCTCCCAAGCACATGCGCTTCATCAGTGGGATTATTAGAGAACAAAGGCGTTCCAGTCTTTGATTCATTCTATAAAAAAGTGTGGATAGGTCCTATAACATCTCAGTTTACTGTATCATTCATTGTGTCTTGTGATCCCCGAGATCAATCCCTGTTTTGCATCTGACATTTTTTTTGTTACATGATTTTTGTTATCTGAGATATTGTCTGTGTATTGTGTCACAGAGTATGCTTTGCTTGGATCCCACCAAAAGGATTAGTGCCAGGACCGCTCTTGAGCATGAATATTTCAAAGACATTAAATTTGTACCATAGTTCCTTTTCTTAATAGTTGAGATGTGTCTATAGTAATGTGTAGCATTGTTTGGGATTTGTTTTGCGAGAATTGTGTGCAGATTTCTTTGCAATTTTCTTCACTGCTTGTGAGTTGGTCATATTTCATTTATTCTTATAGAACTTTAAATTTAACTTAAGTGTGATCAAATTGTCTATTACCCTTTGATGTCTAAAGGTTTACACACAGGAGGCAAATATTCCGTTTGCTTGTATGTAGTAGTGCTGCATGTTTTCGAAGAACAGACCAGATGTACCTTCTGGAATGGGACATGTAAAAGCCTAAGTAATTACATGTTTGCTTGTGTTTTGTGAACATTATTGCTATTGCCATTAAGCATTGTTATGTGGAATCCTGTTACACCATCTTGCTGGATAGACTGTGTTAAATCCCCACGGACTGCTTGCTTGCCTTGCTAGTGTGTTGTTAAAAAGGGGGATTATATTGTTGAAGTTTGGAATTTTTTTTCTTCAGTCAATTATCTCAATTCACTTGGATTTCAAAAGGGGTATAAAAGATGATTTTCCTCTAGCTAATAAGAAATTTTTTGTACACTTTTTGCACAGTTAAATGCTTGAATTAGTCACTAATTAAGATTATATTTAGTAAAAATGATTAGTTTTTTATAATGCAGTAAATTTAAATTTAAATTTTTATTAAAAAAATATTTATATTTAATGTTTAATAATATTTTAAATAAAATTATTTTTAAAAAGACGAGGAACTAATGGGAAAAGATGTTAGAACTGTAGCATTTTAACGAATGTGTTAATGGGTTCTATTACCTACAATCATCATTTCGTTAAGCATTTATTGACACTTAAAGAGATAGACCCTTGGAGTTGACAGCTAGACTTCAGGAGTTAATTGGGTGTTCTATTGATTAAATTTTTTATATTAGATGCTTAGAATGATCAAGGTAGACTAAGTTCTGGAATGTAATAAACACTAGATATAATTAGTGTATGACATAATTTGAAGGATATGATAAATTGAAGACTAGTACAAAATATAGTGAGACTATCTTCAATGATTAAAATTTTTATTTTTTATGAATTCTTATAAAATTTGTTTGTTAAGTTTGAATTTGAGTATTAAAGAAATGATTTTAAATTTAGAGACGATAGCATCCAATATGAATGAAAATTTGTTTTATTTATAATCATTTAAATATTGTGTGTGTGTATATATATATATAATTTATTCAATTTAAAAAATATATAAATTATATTATTTATTTTAATTTCATAAAAATAATTTAACTTTAATATAAATTTACAAATTATTATATTTGATAATTCTATAAGATTAAATTTGTTAAAATTTTATATTAATTTTATATTTAAAGTTTATATAATATAATTAATATAATTTTTATATATTTTTTAAAAATTTATATATAGATAAGTCATTATGTGAAAAAAATAATTATTTTAAATCTTTTTATAATAAATGATTTTGAATCCAAAAATTTTAAAATTTTATGATTTTGAGAATAAAGATTAACTTTGTTCCTGGCGTCCAAGTTCAGAGTCTCATGAATCATGATCATCACTGTGTCATCCGTTGGTCCGCATTGTAATTAGGGGTAGAATAGTATAAATTAATATTATCTAATAAACATCTCTCGTATAAGCTTGTACGACTACTATTTATTTTGTTGTTGCTATGTAACGCCATTCATCCCGGAGGAGAACAATAAGTTATAATAAAAAATTAAGCAAATTAATAATTTAATTTTTAAAAATTATTATTTTTTAAATTTGATCTTTCAAAAAAAAAAGATATTATAATTTAATCATTAAAGTTTTTTTTCAATTAAAATAGTATTTATTTTAATTAATAAATAAAAAATCATGTAATACCAGAGCTGCAAGTTATACAAGTACGACACAAGACAGATGCAAGGAAACAGTCAAACAGCTATTGTCGAGCACATCCTTAGATCAATATCTTCTCGATCTTGTTTCATTGAATCTTTGAGGCATATCGAAAGCAAAATAGAAAGATTGCTAAAGAAAGTAGGCAAGGTGCAAGTTTTGTTCATACCATCTTATATTTCTATAATGCAATTCATTATTCTTTTTACTGTCCAAAATAAATAAGGCAAGAAGTAGCGATTCATTTAATTTTTAGAAACAGCGTCTTCTTGATTTTTTTAAAAATGAAACGTTTTAATTTAATTTTTTAAAAAATTAATTTTTAATCAATGAAATCATTTAATTTAAAGATAAATAAAAAATTAATTTATAATTATATTAATAAATATTAACTTAGTTGTTAAATGATAAATTAGATTTTATTCAATAATAAAAATAATAAAATATATCATATTTATAAAAAATATATAATAAAAATATATTATTTGTATTTTTTATGTGAAATTTGTATATGATATATTTTATTTATTTTTATTATTGAGTAAAATTTAATTCATCATTTAAATGCTAAATTATTTAATGCCTCATCAACATGTTAATTAATTTTTTTTGTTAGTTTTTTATTCATTTTGTTACCAGAAATATTAAATTGAGTGAGAATTAATTTTTTTAAAATTAAATTAAAATATTTTATTTTTTAAAAATTAAATTAAGAAAAAATATATTAAGAATTAAATTATTAAATTATTTTTTATTATATTATTTAAGTTAAAGCCCATAAGAAAATATATTCTTAAATAATATATATCAAATATACTTTTCTCCTTTATTGGGGTTGGGGAATAAAATAATTATAATGGGCATTTTAGTAAATGAAATCTATAACGGCTACTTGGACTATTACCGTTGGATACGTGTAGAATGAGCACGCTCCCCAAGGCTCCAAAAACAGAGATCGATCACAAATTTAGTGAAATTGCGAGTACAGTCTCAGTCTCAGGTGCCGCCACTCCTTCGTTTAGGGTTCTTCGTCCTCTTCCTCGACAGGCGCCAACCATGAACATCTTCAAGAAGAAAACCTCACCCAAAGGTGCAATGTTTTCCCTTATCCAACTAAAATGTTTCCTTTTGCCCTAAATCTTATGATTTTCTTCTGCGAAATTTCAAGAATACTACTTTTCTACCCCTTTTCCTGGAATTTGGTTGCTCGGAAAAATGTGGGTTGGTAAACAACTCGGATTTTTCAAACTGGGGATCTGCTTAGTTTTCTTCTATAATGGTTTCATCTAGATGAGAAAGAGAAAGAAAGTTCTACCATAGACTCTCCTTTTGTATGTGGGTAGTCATTTAAATGTATCTGTTTGTTCAACAGAAGCCCTGCGTACAAGTAAGAGGGAAATGGCTGTTGCAACAAGAGGTAATAACTTAATACTTTTGCGGTGCTCTTTCCAAATTCCTTCTTTTTATACCATGAATTTATTACTTTATTTAATATCCAAGTATCTAGAAGTGCTAAATTTCCACATAGAGCGTTGTTAAATTTAAAAGTACAGTGGATTGGCTCAAATCCGGACTAAGCCATTGTATCCCCCGCAAGGTTGCAAATCTCCCCTTCAATAGGCAGTCCCAATTAGCGTTCAGCTCTTACCAGATAAATTACGTCATTGGTACCTAACGAGTAGTCTTGGAGTAGCCTATCCTTACTAGAATCTTTTTTTCCAAAAAAATAAAAAATTACATAAAGAGAGAAAATCTATAAGGTGACCGTATGGCTCTACTTGACCCAGCCAAAAAAGCCACTCAATATGGTCGAGTAGTGAGGGATTTAGGTAGTTAATTGGAGATATTAGGTTCAAACTTACATGCTGTTATCATGTCATGTGCAAGGGCAATAGTTGTTTAAATGATACTTTGGCTTGGAAAAAAAAACTGATGTAGACGTGTAGTACTAAAGATCATAATCTTATTTATTAGTGCTGATTTGTTTTAGCCATAACATTACCTGGAAATCCTTCTTTTTTCTTTTTGTGCAGACTAGTCTAACTGGTTCAGTCATTTTTCTCTTGCTCCATCCTCCAATATTTTTAGATAGATTCCTTACATGTTCAGTCTCTACCCTAACTGTTTCTGGTCATATTCAAAATATTTATTAAATTTGGATTAGCAGCTTTAATTTCCTTGTTAGCATTGAATACAATTACCTTTTGCCATCACATTTTATTTGACTGGTTATTTAATAAAGTGATACTTCTGCTATGCTTCTCTGTCTCCTTTAGGTATTGAACGAGAGATATCATCTCTTCAGTTGGAGGTGTGTAGTTCTAACAGAGACCTTTTCTCTTTTCTGTTACCCTGTTAATCTATATTTCTTTTTTATAAGTTTCAATGCATTGTAAATTACAGGAGAAAAAATTGGTGGCAGAGATTAAAAAAGAAGCTAAAACTGGAAATGAGGCAAGTTTGTTTCTCATTTAGATGCATTCCATACATTCTCTTACTATTAATGAACCATAGCTTATATGCGCAGGACTGAAGTTTGGATTTTGTAGTACATGGTTAGGGATTCTCGAGTATATTAATGATAGAAATGGAAGTATTGATACCTGGATGATGTTGGAGGTAGGAAGAGGGATATTTCTATGAAAGAAGAAAAACTTGCTTTATTTATTTTCTCTTGATTGATTTAATTTACCTCAACCATCAAATACATGAGGATTGGGACACTAGAACAGAACCTAAAACACCTAAATAATATACACTCAAGCCAAGAATGCAATCCAAGACCAGGAAACATGACTTGCTAATATAGCTCTAGGACTGAAGATCAACTTGCATAAAGAAAAAGCTTCGTAAGTCTAACCTAGTAGGACTTTGAATTATTACAATCGGCTCCTTTATCACAAGTAAGCCAGAATATGTAGACAACTTGATTTTTGAACTTAGGCTTCCTTGATGCTTGTGCATCCTGTGTCAATATCTCAAGCTAATTTGGTGTCTCTAGTTACATAGATTGTTGATAATGTGAAGTTGGCAATAGTCTGATGAATGTATGTATGTTTTAAATCCCATTTGGCGTATTGTATTTTTTATCCCAATGTTCAAATGAAGAGCCCAAAAACTTTCCAAAATAAAGAATCAGCAATCACTTCATATCAAATTTGGCCAAAATTGTATGCAATCATTTCTTGTCTGAAGTGATCCTGAATAAAGAAGTGTCCACTCACAGGCTGCAACTAAAATCTTGGCCCGTCAACTTGTTAGATTACGCCAACAGATAACCAATTTGCAGGGAAGTCGTGCTCAGATCAGGGGGGTAGCAACTCATACACAGGTATCAAAAGAAAGAGAATCTTGTTCTTAAGATAATAAGGAGAGGCATGATTTCTAACTTTTGGAATGTCCAATTACTTTTCCAGGCACTGTATGCAAGCACTTCAATATCTACAGGAATGAAAGGTGCAACTAAAGCGATGGCAGCAATGAACAAGGTATGCTATTCATATTGATTCTGCATTTTATTAATTAAACTATTGAAGACTATGAGGTTTACTTTCCCAGCAGTCATTAATCATTATATTCAGGAATCAAGTTCATATTGACTCTAATTCCCTTTAGGTTGGCCTTAATAACATCTGAATGTGTATCCAACTCGAGCCTACCCTAGTTTTAGCACTTAAAGGAAAATAAGTTTTGTTTATATAATGTAATACTGTCTATGCCTATTAAGACACAATCAGATCATGAGTTATAAGGAATATTATTTCTCTTTATTTGTCTTCCAACCATGGCTTAGTTTAATACCAAAAAGAGAACACTTTTGTTCATTCAGCAATAACCTACTATAGGTGACTAGATGCAAGAGGAATTGAGGTTGATTCCCCCCCCCCCCCCCCCCCGAAATAAAAAAAGGAAGAAAAAGTGCAATTGGCTGTTCTGACTGAATCGTAGATTCATTAATTATTCATAATATACCACCTAGTTCTTGTGACTGAGTATCATAGTTGGTGCTTGTATTGAAATATCACTTTACCAAAATTTCGTGCTATAAATTGATTTATACTGAAACCATCATTTTACTTTTCTTTTTTAGCAAATGGAACCAGCAAAACAGGCAAAAGTGATTAAGGAATTCCAAAAGCAATCAGCACAAATGGACATGACGGTAATTTATCATTTTCGATTTATGTTCTGGTATTTTCTCATGATGCTTGCTACATTAATGTTCGCCTAAACAAATTGAGTTTCCTTAGCATATCAGTTCTTAAAGACCATCCTATCGAGAATAATGACAGGTCACCAATATACCTTAAAGAATTACCTAGGCCCCTTCCTATTTAAACAAAACCTCTGACAATTTGTTTCATTATTTACCCTTACTTGGCCCCGTTTTCAGGAATTGACTTAAAAATGGGATACATGTAAAATTTGCTGAAAGGAAAAAGAAAGAAAAGCTTAAAGTAAACAAGGAAGCAGCCATATCTTCCTGTTTCTCTACACGTCCATTTTCTGCATTGTCATTTTGGTGCCAAATAAATCATATTGTTCTAAATGCAGATTGAGATGATGTCAGAAGCGATTGATGAAACTTTAGACAAGGATGAAGCCGAGGAGGAAACAGAAGAGCTTACTAACCAGGTGAATCTACGTGCACAACTTAATTAAAATTAGGTTGCTAATTCAAGTCCCTTTTTTCTCTCTAATATATAATTTTCATTTATCCATGACAGGTTCTTGATGAGATTGGTGTGGATATTGCATCCCAGGTTGGTTTTTGTTTACAATATGATTCAACTGTCTTCTCTTTCTTGTCTTGAGCAGTTTAGATTACTTTTCTAGGCTCTTTGTACGTGTTCTGTACTTTTTTATCTGTTTTGATTTTTCTAAAAAAAGTATTTGACCTGATTCTGGTCTACTCCATTGGCAGTTATCTTCTGCTCCTAAAGGTCGGATTGCTTCAAGGAATGTCGAAAATGTCACTCCAAGGTACTAACATAGCTTTGGTCTTCTCTTCTACAAAGATCTTTGACCTTATTTTGATCAAAATATTCATTCATAAGGCACAAAACTTAGTTAAAGTTCAGGTTCTTCAATAAAAAATAACCTATGAAAAAACACTTTTAAAAATTCAATTTAGGGGTGTTGAGATGTATAAAGTCATTCATCATGTTATTATTGAAGAACCTAATAACAATATTTATTTCATATTAGGCTAACCCCATTTTGGCCTCCCATAGATAAGACTTTCCTCAATTTGGTCTTTCATAGAAGTTTGATCTCAATTTTATTTAGTTCTTTGTTTTGCAAGCTATTTAAAATATTAACAAATGTGACATGGATATTTGATCCATCATAGACTTTTTTTTCCAATTTGGACCCTTACAAATAAAATTTATATCAATTTAGTTCTTCATCATGCTATATTTCTTGATGTCTTTTATCCCTCTATGTTGCATATTACTATTTTTCAACATAGCACAAACATCTATTGACAAGCTAAAAATTCTAAACTTATATGATATTTGAATTAAGTGAAATATATATATATATATATATATTTATTAAAAAAATATAAATTTTCTGTGAGTTTGTGTTATTTAAATGCATCTCATGTTATCTGAATTACTTGCGTAATCTATACTGAAAGGCAAATGAAATATCTTTTAAATTATTAAATTTATATTAATTAATTACTGAATTTATTAAATAAAAATATCATATTATTTTTTTGAATCACTTGAATAATTCAATTGATTTTGGAATGTTATTTATGTATTTTCTTGGAAAATCAAGATGAGTTTGAAGTTTTATCTTGTCAATTGATACTGTTTTAGCCGACTCCAACTAGTAAAAAAAATTTGTTTGTTGTTGTATAGAGTATAGAGGAATTAAAACACATAAAGAAAGAAAAGATAACGATTTTATCTGTTGGGCACTAAATGAGGTTCTGGTCTTTCATATTATTAAAAAAAATGGAAGACAAGTTTAAGCTACTGCGATGCTATTCTTGATTTTATGTTCCATGATCAAATTTCTTCTTCTTGATGATAGTAGATCAGAATCCCAAGATGTTGAAGATCTTGAAAAGAGGTTGGCTTCTCTTCGGCGAATTTAAAGATATTATGCAGCTGCTCAGAGATTCTTGTTCTTAATGTACAAATGATTGTATTATGAAATTGTATTGCTGACTTTCATATAGATATTACCTGTGTCAGAACAAGTGTGAAGACTGAAGAATTATTGTGTGAAAGGAGGATTTTTTTTTTTTTAAAAAATTTTGGTCCAATTGAAAGAAGTCATTGGTAAAAGCTAGGTTGTACTTGTACAAGGGTTATTTGGGATGAGGCTCAATCAGAACCAACCCAATAAAATTTTTCTTCATTTTTTTCAGTTGCTAGAAAAAAAAAACTCAGACTGACTAATGCAAATTTAGAAAATAAGCTGCAACTTCCAATTCAACATCTAAACATTTCAATTGGCTAAAAAGTTTTTCTAATTAACCTAAATTACCCTAATACTAAAACACCAATTATAACTTAGATTATGGAAATAGAGATTGAGAGAGGAAAATCTAGGTTTAGTAAAAATTCCAAATTTCTAATATCAACCTCTTAAAATATCTATTTCACAAATTTTTCAAACTTTTATTACCTTTGGAAGCTAGAAGCCATTGGATTTGGACCCGATCCAACTCAGTTGGTCCAAATGTTAACCCACCAACCTAGCCACTAGACTTGTGTTGACTTGTTGGGTTTTATTGAACCAATAGTCCATTTGAACAATTAGCCCGATCCAATCTTTTTTTATCTTTCTTGTTTTTTTAAAGTACAAACCCAAAACATTTGATTGTTGAATATTGTTGACTAATTTGAAAAAAAAAATTTGGTTGAATATTGTTGGTTAATATATAAATAAAATAACATAATATATATATTTTAAAATTCCTCCAAGAGAAAAATAAATAGGACGAGAATAAAAGAAAGAAAAAAAATTATATCTTTGTCATTAGATTTTCTAATAAAAAATTGACATGTGTATGGTGTATACAATTACTTCTTTTTATGATTAGTTTTTCTTTAAAAAATTTTTTTACATGTTTTATTTTGATTAAAAAATTTAATAACAAAGAGATGAACATTATATAAGTCTAGTGCTTTAAATTTGAAATGGAACCAATGGTTTATACTTTAGGTTTACACCACCTAAAGATAACCTATTTGAGAATTTTTAAAAGTATGTAAAAAAAAATACCAAACACTATTTTATTTTTAAATTAATTAGTTCCTAAATTTAACCCTTAGTTCAAAAAATATTCCTGCATTAATTATGTAGTTTTTTAAATTTTTTTACACTAATTTTTATTTAGTAAAATTATTAAAGTAGGTAAATACGTAGATTATTACAAAAACTTGATGTCCAATTAGCTTGACTTTGAATTAATACTACACATGGTACAGTAACAAAGATATAAGGAAAAAAAAAAAAGAATACAGGACCCACATCTATAGTTTGGGGCCCTCGTGTCTTTTATCTCTTTCTCATATATTAATATTGTCAAATTTTTTTAAAATGACAAAATTCAAAGCCTTTAGCATGTAATTTGGAGTGATTTTGCATATGAAAGGGATTCCCACAGCTGTCAAATGTGCTGCTCTATTTAAACAATCTTTAACATGTAATTTGGCTTGGATTTGCATGAGAAATTGGGTCTCAAATCTGTCCAAATTGGCTACCTTGTTTTGATAGTGTGTTTTGGTTTGATTTGGGTGAGAGATTGACTCCAAATCTGCCTACAACCTTATGCCATATTTTTGTGGTCACGATGCAATTTAAGCTTGAATTTTCATGATGGATTAACTCTAGTTTTGCCTAGAATTTAAGTTCGCTCCTTTGGTACTAAACTGGGAATCTTAGTTAACACGTATTCCTCTCGTCTCTCTACTGGGTTTATCTTCAAACAGGAGCTCGCTGGGTTGTCACTACAATATTGCAGCAGCAGCCCCCTTCCTAGTCTTTTTCGTTTTATTTTGTGTTACTTCCTTCTCCTCCCTTTTATGGAAGCTTTATTCTTCTATTAGAGAAGATTTTTTCCTTTCATTAGAGAACAGTTTTCTCCTTCTATTAAGGAAAGATTTTTCTTTTCATTAGAATATATTTTTCTATCTTTTATGAGAGTTTTCTTATATTTTTTCTTTATGGGAGTTCTTCTTATAGAGATATTTTGAAGATATATAAAATTTTCAAGTATGTACCTATGAGTTCAACTTTGAAAAGAACTTGCTGAGAAGATTAATTCCTTAGGGATGGAAGAGGAGTGTGTTGCTTCTCTTTTTATATTTTTAATTTTTTTTCTTTTTAAGAAATATTATAAGTTTGAAGTAAATATTATATATCAATTGAAGTTATGTAGAAAATTTAGATCTTAATCTACTTAGGTGTGTTGCCTAAAAATCTAGTTGTTTTTTCTTATTATTTTTTTTCAAGAATGCAGGTATGTGTAATTTCTTGTATGATGTATGAGTCTTGCTAATTTTCTTATATTGTATGGCCCTAGTGCATTCTCATGATAAATGAAATTTGATTTTCAGACCAAAAGAGAAAGTTTTGCCTAGAATTTTATGAGAAGTTTCTGTGATGATAACATGAGTATTAGGCTTGAATTTGGTAAAGACTTGAGTCCCAATATGATTATAATTTTATGCCATGTTTCAATTATCATAATATGCATTTTCGGCTTGAATTTGCGTAGGAATTTGATTATAAATTTTTTGACACGTTTTTGGCTTTATTTTGCATAGGAAATTGAGTATAAATTTGTCCAAAATTTTACGCTATGTTTCTAAGATTTTAATGTAATTTAGACGTCAACTTGCAAGTGAGAATGGGTTCCAAAGCTGTACAGTTTGCTACCCCATTTTATGACCATCTGCATATAATTAGGTTTATGTTTTTCTGAAAAGTGAATCATAATGTTCTCCCAAATTGGCTACTTTGCTTTGGTGATCATTTGCATATAATTTGACCCGAATTTGTGTTCTAAAAAGAAAAAGGTCTCAGAGCCGCCCAATTTTGCTAATTTATTCCCAGAGTCATCATGTAATTTGCCTTAAGTTTGCAAGAGAAATTGGGCCTTGAAACTGTTCAAATTGGCCGTCATGTTTTGGTAATATGATTAATCTCTCTCACCTAAATACTGCTGTATTATACTGGTTTATTCTTTAGAAGAAAAAAAGTTCGTTATGTTCAGTAATTAAACAAGGTTCCTAGCTCAAATCTGTACACTTCACACATTATACACAAAACGTATGATCAGATTGACAAATTTCCATACAAGTACCTACGATATATGATATGACATGAATTCTTTTGATGAAAAAGCCTGGACTTTCCAAGATCGACATTCTCCGAAATTTTAGAAAAAATTACATTCCATATCTCCAATTGAGATAGACACCCGGAAGGCTTACCATTTAATCAACTTCACTTATTTTGTATGTGGGTCTCAAATTAATTATCTTTAATCAACTTTTGAGAATCCCAATCCAACCTTTTCAGGTCAAAAATCTATATCCGATCAATCACTATCACTCAACACTTGTAACATCTAAGAAAAAGATGAAAACCAACTTTAAGACACCAACTACTTGCCACAAACTGACAGATCATCAAGAAAGGCACGTACTTATCAAGTCGTCAAGACATACTAGCAAATGAATGTCTACTTGTGACAAAAAGATATAATCTGAATGAACCAATTGATTTAGCTATAGATACAAAGGCAGCAACAAAGTGAACCTGACAATCACAAAATGACATTTTATACCCTTTTCACACTTCGTACTCCCAATATACATAGATACATAAGTACATATTGGAAATCAGTCTAAAACCACGTATTGAGTATAGGTTCTTGACTTCAATTTAACCACTGCAGCATGCAACATTATATACACAAAGAATATCATCTTTGTGTGACAGCCACTTTGAAAATGCCTCAGATTGTGTACCTTTCAAGATTTAACATGACAATGCGATGGGCATTATTTCTTATCTGTTGTTATGGGCATTATTTCTTATCTGTTGTAACGCCAACAACAACATTGCTCACCTGTAACATTTCAATTGTTGTTAGCAAATATTGTGTACCCAGAAATAGTCCATATGTACCCAGAAACAGTTAAAAGTAAAAGGATGAATAAGATTTACCAATTTCCCACTTGCATCAACAGACATAGGATTTTCAACCAGAACAGTTTGGGTCTGAGAATAAAGCATACACAAAATCACTAAAAGAAAATGAACAATACATTCTTTAAATGGATCAGAAAAAATTAAAAAATAGAAGCCTACCGTTGAAGTAGAAGGCAATGTTCCAGAATTGGTTGTTCCATTAGGTCTGTGGACAGGAATTGGAATCCTTCCATTGGTCATCTGCAAAAGAAAAAGGAAGAAGGAGCTGAAGTAAGGAAATGGTTTGGCAAAACCAGTAGGACATATATGACATACTAGATATAGACTTAATGCCTATATCATATCATGTTTGCAAGACTTTAAGCCACACCTATGTTGTATCCACATCACATCACACCACACCACCCTCCTCCCCCTATCCCCCAAAATTAACAGAGAAACAGTCAAGAAACAAGAAGGAGAATGATTATTTCATGAAGAGTATCAACCTACAAATCAGTATTACATCACGCTATAAAGATGTTGTACTTGGCATTAGATCAGATGTGGGAAAGTAGGCCCTAGGGCATATAAGTGGTTTGGTAGCATGCTCGTGCCTTTGGTCCTTTTCAAATATCTAAAAACTGGGTCCAATTCATAGTTGATTGAATTACCTCTTGATATGATCATTGGTCCAGTTCTCAATGTTGAAGACTAGTTTGCTTACTGAGGCACATTTGAGCCTCCCCCCTTACTTTCTAATGATTTTGCAAGTATCCAACCTCAACAAGCTCTTATCCCCACTCTTCTTGCTATTGCACTTCCTGTTGAAGCAATTAATGCCATTTTCGATAACCAAATTGTTATTTTTCTTCCCAGCCTTCTTCACCTTAACTCCAGCCACCAAAACAAGCAATTGATCCCACCATTTCAAATTTTGGACCTGGTTCAGCCTAACCCTGAAGCCTTCCCTATGCTCTACCATTGTTTTCTACGCATGCCTTCTGTGCAGAAGCAATCCAAAGCAATTTTTTTCAGCCCTTTTCACTCCATTTGCCCATCCTAATCCAATATGAGTTGCAGTTGCTATCATTTGAGAGTACTTTGGGTTAGTTCTACTTATTTTGACTCCGTAAATTGCTAGGGTAAGGTATTCAAACAATACCTTTCATCTTTCCTTTAATTCCTTCTAGTTCTTTACTTCATATAGTTGCACCAACCAGCAAGAAAAAAAGTCCCATTGAATTTTGATTGTAACAATGTTCAATAACATCAATTAATTTTGTTTATTGCTTATAGCTAATTCAGCATTGCATTTTGCATTATTCTTGTTTGAACATTCATGACATGGAACAAAATACTCAAAATGTCCAAAAAAAACCCAGACAATCTTGAGGATGAATGTAGGTAAATCAATGAATGCTATTAGCTTATAGGGTAGGCAAATCAATGACAAAAATGTAGAAGGGTTAACTAGGGATCATGGAGACTTAAGTCAAGGAAAAATAAATGAGTCCTAGAGAAAAAGACATATCAATCCATGACCACTCTGGGACTCCAGTAGTAGGCTTCAATGGAGTCAAACAATTTTCAGTGGGTCCTAAAGCTAGGAATGCTCAGGGACCTCTTCATAGATCTCTTTCACGGCAACCTGAACTTGTGGAAGACCATTGGGGTGATTGGATTTATTACAATCATCATGCTAGGCAACATGAGTTAGCCCCTTGTCATATTTGAGAAGGGTTTGGAAGAGACTGTAAGATCCCAATGACCTCACTAAGAGAGTAAAAATCGAAGACCTTGAGTATGATGGTAAGTTGGAACACCATGTCTTCTTAAACTTGTTATCCAATATTGATGATTACTTTGACTGGTATAAGATGAAAGATATTCAGCATGTCAACTTTGCTAAAATGAAGCTTAAAGGGTTCACCAAGAGGTATTGGCAAACCATGAAGAGAAACCTAATGTGTCTAGGTGAACCTCAGAGAGGTTTGGGCTGAAATTGAAAAAAAAAAAAATGAAAGAAAACTATTTTCCCACTTATTATAGGAGTCAACTAATAAACTAGTTCCTTAACTTTAGACAAAACTCTAGTGTGACAAGACAAATTACATGACCTACTTTGATGAACTTGTACTTAGATGTGATAATCAAGAAGAGCATTTGAACCACTTTAGGTTTTCCTTACCCTTCATTGTGAGAAATTCTATGTCAAACTCCCAAGTGTTCTTTCATACAAAATCAGGTTGTCTTCTTAGGGTTCATGGTCTCTGAACAAGGATTACTTGTTGACTGTGAAATGGCCAAAGCCATTAGGAAATGGCCAAAGCCATTAGGCAATGGCCTAAGCCTAAATCCATCTCTGAAGTACATACTTTCCAAGGATTAACTGCCTTTTATAGGCGTTTCATTAGGGAGTTGAACACCATCCTGGCTAC
This sequence comes from Senna siamea, assembly GCA_031216115.1. Taxonomy (NCBI): domain Eukaryota; kingdom Viridiplantae; phylum Streptophyta; class Magnoliopsida; order Fabales; family Fabaceae; genus Senna; species Senna siamea. The sequence goes on along the minus strand of CM062355.1, from coordinate 18,969,529 downwards.
TATTACAGACTGTTTGAAAAGGGCAAGTTTCATTGGAAGGTTCTTTTGTATTAAAGAGCCTGGGTTGTTTTCTTTTGTTTGGAGAGGATCTCTGGTCTTCTGTTTTTGTACCTTTTGTATTGTTCTCTCTTGAAACTCTTTAATATTTGGAAGGAGAAAACAAAAAGAGTGAACATGAATATAGGAAGTCATGTAATCATACAATGAAATGTACCCAAATCATGAGATACAAATCTCAATATATTTACAACCACAAGAATTTCGTAAGCCCAACAGATTTTTATTTTAGAAATTCTTAAGCATTTATTGAGAATAAAAGCCAACGAAAACACAAATGATTCTAACAACTGTGTATACTTACACTGACATTAGTAATATACTGACAAACTGCACACTTGACTGATGGAGCACCATATGGATACATTAATGTCGTCCGGCAATTCCCACAGTGGACATGAGCGACTTGGTTAGATGCTTTGATGCAGACACAAAACCATCAACAGTAAGACAGTAAGCAACTAAATTCAAATAAATAATAATTGGCATAAAATAATTACAACATTACAAGGAATTCATCATTGAAGTGGCTTGAGACGAAAATTAAAAGGGAACCAAGTTAACTGACATTGCCTAAGCACCCAACATTTGTAGCATGAGCATTAAAATTTTAAGCATTTAAAACTCCGACTCTTGTAGCATGGCTCTGCAGATTATAATGATCAGCATTCATGACAAAGCTCAGACTAAAGGGAAGAAGTTTATATACAATTTGAATTTATCAACACATAGACTTCCTACATTAGATATTATTATAAAATACAAAATTAAAAAAATATTAAAATGTTATATTTACTTACTAATGTGATAATTATTCAATATAATATAAATATAATTAGTACATTCATAAATAAACATAATATCAATAAGTAGATAGTAATACTTTTTTATTGAAACAGAATTTATTAATTGAAAAAAAAAAAAAAAAAAAAGCAATACATCCACGGGGGAGGACAAGTAATCCTCCCAAAGCATGAATTAAGAAACTAAAAACTCAAACATTATCTTGAAAGAACCTTCTAATACATCCAACGACACCCCCTAAAATAACCATTTGTTAGAGGCCAAACGAATAATTTTTTCCAAAAGAAGATTTAACAGAACTTCAGAATTATTAAAACTCCTACATTCTAACTATATACACCACAAGCCTGCAAACTCAGAACTCTGCCAAGGGGCTTTCCCAAAATCCTTGAATTTATAACAATAAAAAATTATTGAAGTTGATTATAAGAGTGTCATGGTCCAATTGTGACAATTAAGACTTCCCAAAATCCTTGAATTTATTAAAAATAAAAAAACTATTGAAGTTGATTATAAGTGTGTCATGGCCCACTTGTGACAATTATGCATGCATCACAGTCAGTTGATAATAAATTCCGCAGCCACCCATAGAGCATTAAATCAAAATTATGCATTCAAATCTTCATGATTGAAGGTCATTCTTCTCCAGAATGTATACAAAAGGCAATGGACAAGGGTAAATGTAAAGGATTCAGCAAATTCACCGATCAAGTATACAAACAAAACATCTCTCCAGGTAAGAGATTGCAATATAATTATTTTTGTATAGCAAATCAAAAGGCACTCCACTAAAATCGGTACTAAACAATAAGGATTCACATATCTGGAAATATAATATTGCACCTGAGGCCAGGTTTACAGTTTGACAACAGGAACATCTCACACTTGTAGCTCCACGAGTATACATTAGCAACGTCCTACAACCTCCACAATAAAGTTGAGACATTTCCATTCCTGCAGGGGCAATTGGAAAATAAAGGTTCTCAGATGCAAGTATCCAGTTAGAGGCTGACCACATGTAAATATTTAATCTAGCATGCTGCACATTGAGTTTCTAGTTTCTACTCTCATGTAAATTCTAATTTTCAAACTGAATGATTTACATGAGAAACAGGGAATATGTTTTGATGAAAAAGGAATTTTTTATTAAGGTAAAGGGAGATACAAAATAAGAGAATAATAAATCCTCTAACTAAACAAAATAAAGATAAGTATAAGAATCAATGAAAATGGTTTCAAGTAAAAAATGCAGCAAAGCAGCCCAGTCTTTCGCGATTTTGAAATGGCAACCCTTTAAAATGCCATGAACAGAACACCAAGCTGAGGACATGAACACCATCTTTTACCACAACACCTCTGAACTGAAATCATAGAAATACCCTGAAAATTTTGAACATTACAATAACTCATGGGCCTTGACTTAAAAGTTTCAACTTCTGAGTTGAAATGGTCCTTAACCCTCTATGACCAAATGATTAGGAGTTTGATCCTTGCCACCCCCTTTCTTCATAATTAAATAGAGATTTTAACACTAAATGTGGTGGGCTTATACTTTTCCACACTCCAAGCCCAAATCTTCTGTGTAAAGGGAAATAATGTACGAGATTACAGTAAAAGTAAAACTATTAATGAGCCCTCACTTAACAGCTTAAACTTTTAAGTGAAAGAGATCTTAAACAACCAAATACACCATAACAGTGCAAATAGTGCACATTGCCACAGTGCTTTAGCCTCTTTTTTCCTTTCAAACCCTTCAAATGTTATTGTAAAATAATCCTCCAATGATCGAGGACAAGATAAAGATAGGATGTATGCCAATATAAATTTGGACTATCACTCAGAATATATATCACAGAGCAGTAATCTTACTTCAGTAGTCTCTAACCAAATGGTTGCAATAATTGCTTTCTTAATTCATGACCTCTTATATTTTTTTGCCCCCATTCTTAAACACCCTTTTTTCCTTAAAAGGCTCTATACATAAAGTTGATAACATGTCATACTCATACATGAGTCCTAGGATACTAAAAGGCATAGGGTATATTTCAAAGGAAAAAAATATATACGTAAGAATGATGCTAAAAAATTATTAATCAGAAAACATATATAATTTACTTTGAAAATAGAAAGTATAAATACAATTAACTATACTACATGACAAGTCACTCTTAAGCACCATATTTCCACATGATGTCATCAGCCTTGGTACATCCATAAAATGCACTCATATCCACAAATCATCCATCAATAAGTTTAAGATGGTTGATAGCGTCTCTAAGAACAAACTTGGTTCTTGGGTACAATGGAACACACTAATATGCATATTCTGTTCATATTTCATAACTAGTTGCAATTACATATGCTTTTGATGATTAAGCTGCTTACTTTTTGAGGTCCTTTCTAATAAGTAAGACGTGGAAGCAAAAGCCCTAGTTATTTTTATAATATCATTCAAGAGTTTAATAATGAAAAGAATGAATTACGCAGAGAATAAGAAATCATCCTAAAACAACCAAAACAGAGGGGAAAAAATAAAAGGAAAAAGCTAAAAGCCATATCAAGGGAGTACTCCAGTCCTTTTGCAAATCCATAAGAGAAACTCCATTGAAGAGAACATGCTCTGACTCCCACAAAGAAATCAAGAGGAAAGCTCTATCTCTTGATGAGAAAATCTAGCATTATGCTATAATCATATGGACCACAATCAAGCAAAAGATCACACTTCCAAAAGACATTAAAATCCATCCATTAATTTTTGCATATAAAATTGATGTATCAAAAGTGTTCCTAAGAGAATGGGCAAACCTACTGCTCCTAAAAGATTCAAAAGTTGTCATGCAATCTCAAATTATAAGAAAAGAAAATTGTGTCCAAACTCCAAAAACACACTAACATCGGGAGAAAGGGTCTTTGGTGGCCTGTGAATTAATAACAGATCATTTGTATTAACTCTCTTGGGTAACATTGTCAAAAAAATAAAGTCATGACCTCTAGAGGAAGGCTTAAACGATAAAAAATAGTTGGAAACAGCATAGTTCTGAGCAGGTGGATTTCAGATTAAAAACATAAAGAAAGATCTGCAAATATAAAAACCAGAAGAATCCAAAGACCATAAGCTCCCATAAGGCAAAGTAGAACATAAAAAAATGCTTCTGAACTATAAAACAAGCAGGCTCACTGTCATTAAGGTTCCTCAAGAAGTGAAAATTCCAAAAAATGCAAGTGGAAGCTGAGTAAATTATGAAAATTATAAATAGCATTTTGACGCATAGCTAAAAGACATTAAAGACAGGAAAAAGGTTGAGAGAAAGGAGAAGCACCTATCATATGATACTGCCAAAACTAGATATGACAACTATAATCAAAACACAAGGCGACAGGGACTTGCATGTGAAGCACTAATGATGAACCTGACATCCCAACTATTCCGATGGCATTTGTATTTTGCTTCTAATAGCAAACCACTAAACCACTTACCCACTATAGCAATTCTCTTAACACTGAAAAACTTAAAAGGCAATTAAATGACTGGAAAACCTCTCACCTCAGTATCCAAAAATAACTTTGCAATTTGTAACATGAAGGAGCCTCAGCCATAAAAGATTGAGTTGAAGAATCCTCCTTATCATCCATGTGACTATTAATTTTAAATTCTGAACACTGCTAGCTTATAAGGTATTTCAATTTCACTAATAATACTTAAGCAATTTTTTACCTCCTTGATGCATACTCAAAAGTTGATCTTGCCATCTTCATGATGGTGATTTATAACATGGAACAATTTTTAGTGAGGACTAGAATCCATTTTATAATCTGGTGCAAATCCTTCGAAGAGAATTGGGTTTGTCCAGCTAATCTTGACACTTTTCTTACTATTAAATTTGTGGGTTTTGGAAGGAATAAGGAGCATAAAAAACTCTGACAATGTACAATTCTAGCAACCTTATGGTGTATTTGGATGGAGCAGAATGCTAGAGTCTTTAAAAATAAACACCTCTCACCCCACCTTCTTTGGGATAGAATTACTTTCTTGACTTCTTTGTGGGTTTTTTCTAATTGGTTGTTTAGTGGGGTCTCCCTTATGGATCTCCAAAGCGACTGGAAGGCTTTATTATGTTAGCTGCTTGTTTTTTCTTTCTTTTGCTCTTTTGTTTCTTTTGGACAGCTTGTCCTCCTTCTTGTATTCTCTTTTATCTCTTCTCTATTAATAAATTTCTCTCTCTTTTTTTTCTTAATCCAAAAATCTGGTGCAAATCAGTGCATAAAAACTCATAAAAATCAGCTATTTCTGAGTAATTCAGGAAGCTAGTTGAATGAGAATCTGAAATCTTAGAGCTAAAATTTACATTTATAACAGAACATTGAAAAAAAAAAGTGATCAGAAAATTTTATAATTGGCTTGTATAGCAGTCATTACCAGAGATTTGTACTAGGAATGAGACTAGCAGCAGGAATAAGGAACTATTATAACAATCAACATAGCTTCTACAACAAAATTCCAATTCCATATCCACAATATAATGTTAAGGATCTAATTTTTCCTTCAAAAGAAGACTAGAGAGATAACTTTGCCTATGCTAAGTTTGGTTTTCATAGCTGGTCCCAAACCCGAATAAGGAGGGTTGCATTAGGTAGTCGACAGCTAGAGTTAAACTTTGTCAAATCTTTATAAATATAAATCAACGATGTGAGATAAGGCAAGAAAATTAGACACTTCTAGTTTTAAGCATTGCTACGCTAGCAAATCAAAAGTTAGGAATGGAGTAGGTATAATTGTAGATAAAGCGTAGATGGACAAGGTAGTGGATAGCTTTAAAACTTGAAGTGGATCAAGACACCTTTAATGTTATTAGTGTTTATGCACCACAAGTAGGATTAGAAGAACACCATAAGATTCAATTTTGGGAGGACCTAAAAGGTTTAATATAGGAAATACCATTAGGAGAGAAGATTTCATTGGGAAGAGATCTAAATGCACATGTGGGAATCAAAGCTAGAGGATATGAAGGCTTTCATGGAGGACTTGGCATCAGAGAGATAAATGAGGGTAAAACAAGCAAGCAAGTGTTTTAAAAAGAGGATAGAGCACCTTATCACGTACAAGAGTGGAGAAACATATTCCCAAATTGATTTTCTTTTGGTAAGGAAATCAAATAGAAAACTTTGCAAGGACTACCCAACATAGAGTCTTGGTTATGAATGTTCATGTTAAGAGAAGAGTTGAAATAAATAGTCAAAAAAAAGCCCAGGATAAGGTGGTGGTATTCGAAAAATGAACCACGAGAGTTTCTAAAAAAGGTGCTAGAAGATGAAATTTGGAAAGCTCAAGGAAATGCAAACTACATATGGAGTACTATGGCTTAAGGGATTAGGAATGTTGTAACAAAGACATTTGGTATATCAAGAGGTTTTGGACCAAAGGAAAAAGAATCTTGGTGGTGGGGTGCAAAAATACAAGATAAGATTAAGGTTCGAAGAGAGTGCTATAAAGCATGTCACTCATGCGGAGATAATAAAAATTGGGAGAGGTATAAAGTAGCTAAGAAAGATCAAGAAGACAATGTTGAAGGCAAAAGATAGAGCTTATGAAGGTTTATATCAATCTCCAGAGATGAAAAGAGAAGCATATTCAAACAGTAAGACCTGATAATATACTCATTGAGGTGTGGAAGAGTTTAGAAAGAAAAAGTATAAGTTGGTTAACAAAGTTGCTCAATGTGATATTGAGATCCAAGAAGATGCTAGATGAATGGAGAAAGAGTATTTTAATGTTGCATTGGATAAATGGTTACACTAAAAAAGATAAGATTTATAATGAGGGATTTAAAGAAAAAATTGAGATAGCACTTATCATAGAAAAGTTAGTAAAAACGCATCTTAAGTGGTTTGATCATATACAGAAGAGACTATTAAAGGCTTGTGTATGAAGAATTAACCAAATAGAAGATAATCCAATAACTAAAGGTAAGGGAGGACCAAAAAAAAATAATAGAAAAAACTATTAGTATGAATTTAACTATTAATAATCTAACTATAAAAATGAACAAAAACAGAACATGTTGGAGTCGTTTGATCTATATAGTTAACCCCACTTAGTATGAAACGAATTTGTTTGTTGTAAGAAGACTAGAGAGATGTGTCCAATTCCAATATAAATCATTTCGGCAAAAATAGTGTTATTCTCTTTATTTCTCACATCACATTAACATCACGTTGTTATTTCCATCTCATACTTCCCTTCCAGAAGTCTAAGCTTTTAGCTAGTTAATTCTTCTAATCCTGAAATTATAATAAAAGAAATAATAAAGGAGCTTACCAGGTGGAGGAACAGAGGTAATTGTGTTGCACAATGCGCAACAAACATTGGTCGCCCCTCTAGGGTAAAGCAAAACGCTCCTGCATCCACTACACACAAGCTGGCTCTGCATAGCTGCAAGGTTAAAGACCAATAGACCGTTCACCACAATACTCAAATAACAAAATAAAATCATCAAAAGTGCCATGTATGAGTGACTGACATTGTCAATAATCTAGTCATAACTAACAGGAGATTAAATTTGATGAAACTCTCAATCCCTGTGAAGCACTAGTGGGTCTGGCACAGAGAATTAAAAAGTGGAACAAATTCATAGAATTTGTAGCAAATTTTCCACTATTTAACTAAGGAAAGGGAACACAAACTGTGTATTATAACGTTTTCTCAAATCAACCAAAATAGAATTTTGTTGGGAAGGCAAATTTAGCCAACCCCAGAATTTAGAATTTTCATCTTCCTGCATTTTAAAGGCCGAATACACCCTAAAAATTAAGAAATACGTTCTGGAAACGAAATAATGCGAAACTGGGAACCCCAGCCCGGAAAAAGAAAGAAAGAAATTGCAGGTTGTCTTTAACCTATAGGGCATCAGAACAATACCCACTAAATCATCAATAAAGTACTGACAATTTCAGATTAGTAAAAGTTTCAATGATCTACGAATACCTTTGGTTCCTGGATTTTACGCGGTAATCGATTCTGAAAAACCAAGTCGAAAAGAAGCCTTGGAGAACAACGAAGATGCCAGGAAACAAGGGATTGGGGGAAAATCGACGACCAGAACTTGTGAATTTGAAATAATAAGTCGTCCGGCAATCTAAGCCGGGTAGAGAAAAATCGAGGCAGATTCGTGGCGAGAATCGAAAAGGGGAATGAAGAAGATATGTCGTGTGTTGAATCTCGGTTGGCTTGTTTGTTAGATGAGAATGAGCACGAGATTGAGATTACCGACAACGACTAATCAATTGGGAAACCCACCTTGCGATCCCTGCTACGAAGACGTGCCCATCAAGTGTTTCAATTTTCAACACTATTTCTTGCGAATTCACGCGGATTCCGAAATTTCTCCGGTTCTTTTCAAATTTTTAATCATATTATTATTATCTATACTCTATTATATGGTTTTACTCTTTAATCCTTAAACTATATAATATATATTATAAATATATAAAAAATAAAAAATTATGAAAAGAAGTAACTTTTTGAAGTTATATTTAAAATTTAATTTTAATAAAAATTAACATATATTTTAATATTTTTTAAATTCACTAGTTATTATAAATATATGATGACATTTATTTATTATTATCTTATAGTTATATAGTATTTGATAAATTAGTAGTTTTTGTAATGGTCAAAATGAAATTTACCTCCTTAAACTTAAAAGAATGTGCAATTTATCTTTCTTAACTTTAAAAATTAACTAAAGACCCTATAAGCTTATATTTTTGTGTACAATACTCTTTCAACTATTTTTTTCATCTAATATATTAACACTGTTATCCTAATATGCATAAAAAAAAAAAATCACTTCATCAAAACAAAACAATGTTTCAAATGAGTTGGTAATTAATATAGATATTTTAATCATTTTATTTTATCCTTCTTCTTCTGCATTTCTTCCCTCAACCAAAAAATTTTGTGTTACCTATAATCTTTTCAACTCATTTTCTTATGCTAAAATATTCTTATTACCAATTATATTTCTCGTATCATGCTAGAATGAAATTAACAACATTTTTTACTTCTTGCTCGAGTTAACATTATAGTAAAAAAATGTGGCTGACAGAGAGAGTGTGTCAAAAAAGAGAAATTCAAATGTATCTTTGATATCAATAATTATTATTTTTATATTGTATTTGTTGAATGTTCTTATCGTCATTATGAAGAATTTCAAGTTTAATTCTCACATAATATATTTATAAGGAGATGTAAGGAGTTTTAATTATGATTAAACTCTAAATCAAATTATTAAGTTTTTAATAATAGAATCTAAATATCAGTAACATAAAAAAAATATTTTGACTATAATTTCGATTTAATATTTAAAATTAAAAAGAGATATTTAATACTTTTCAAAGAACAAAAAACAAATGTGGTGTCTTTTGGCAAGATGGAAACACTTTGGAGGGGTTTTTCAGGGAGTACTTCAGTAGCAGCCATGGTGTGTGAAGCAAGATTCAACCTGAAAAGAATAGGACACAAGGAAGAGAGAGAGAGAGGCACTAAGAAAGTGGTTGCAAGGATATGAGTTGCCGCAAAAAGAAAGGTAAAATGAAATAACTAAAATATCTATGTTAATTATCAACTCATTTGTCACGTAGTGTTTTATTTTGCTGATGTGAATTTTTTTTTATACTTATTAGGATAACAATGTTAGTATATTAAATGAAAAAAATAGGTAAAAGAGTTGTACACAAATATAAATTTAGGGAATATTTAGTCAACTTTTAAAGTTAATGGAGTAAATTGTACAACTTATTAAATTTAAGGGGATAAATTATATTTTAACCATAGGTAATATTCAAATGTTTATTTGTATAAGTTAATTAATGTTATTTAATTCTTAAATTTTTAAATATAAAAAAATAAGATTAGAAACTGTTAAAATTGATATATAACTTATTCTCTATTTTTCATACAAAATATAATTTATTTAATAATTTATTTTTTATTTATTATAAATAAATTTTATTATGAAATTAAATATTATAAAAAAATAGGGATAAAATCTTCACGCAAAAAAATATAAGAATAAAATTGACAATTAAATATCTCATTCAACTAGCAGATGTGAAACTACAGGATATTTTAGTTGTTATTATATAAAAAGTCATCTCATTTATTAAATGTCGCAATCTTATCATGCACACCAAAAAAGAAAAAACTAACATTTAATCCTAAATATTATGGTCAATAATTTATCTACTATGACAATTAAATAATAAAATATAAAATTCAATCTTATAATTTTAAATAACAACGAAAATACATTTTTGATGAAAAATTGTATAGAAAACATCTTAAATTATAAAGAGCAATAAATATTTTTTATGGTAAATAGTTAATAATTAATTTAATATGAGTGATAATAGTAAAATAGACATTAATTTTATACTTTCAAATATCAACTTTTCCGAAGAATATTTTAAAAGAGCAATAAAAAATTTTAAATAATTAAATTCATATTGAATGTTTTGATAGTCTACCAAAAATATATAATTCAAAATTCAATATATAAGAGAGAAAAAAAAAATTAAATGGATGGAATACGACAGTACAGAACGAAAACCTATGGGGAAAACATTCTCCTTCTTTCCTTTCCTTTTTCTTCATAATATTAACTTTTGTATATTCTTCTCCCAAATTTAAATATCTTAACCAATCAAATCAATCCAATTGAATGATTGAAAAAAATCATTCAATATATCTCGTCATTTTTGTCACAATGAAACTAATCCAACATAACCTTAATGGATTTGGATTAGGTCAGTTAATTAATTTAAAAAATGTAGTAAAGTGTAAAATTTTAATATTAAAATTTTAAAACGTCAAGTATGAATATAAGCATTTTCAATAACAATTATTTTAACACAAGTTTGAAATTAATTAAAATTCGAATCATGGTGGTGAAAGGATGCTTCACTTTTATTGATTTTTTTTTCAATTAATTCTTTAACATAGTTACATTAAGTAATAGGATCCTACTTGATTGTTGAGAAGGTAGTATAATTATACAGATATAAAAGATGCATAGTTAAATTTTATTTTGATGTAAATTTTATCTTACAATATCTTTTACTTGTATTTGACCTTAGTGCCCATGATGTAATGAAGATGTTTCCTCTTCTGTCCAGAAAAAAGAAAAGAGAAATGAAGCCTATCTCATTATATGCAAATATCATAGGTCTAAAAGCCTTTTTGACATGATAAAAAAAAAAGAATCCGAATAAAAAGATGATTTAAAAAAATCGATAAAAAATAAGATGGGTTTAGATTTTTTTTTTTCAAACCCATTCTGAAACCTTAAAGCCTAAATAGATTTTGTAAAAATTATTTAACAATAATATATATTATAATATAAAATAGTAAAAATATTCTATTTAAACTTAATATTTTTTTATAAAAAATTATTATTTATTAATTTATTTCACTTTATATAAATATATTATATTATATATACAACCCATTATATTTATTTACGTATTGTAATTTATGTATGATTTTGTGATAAAGAATTAAACATAATACATTTTTAATTTATTAATTATTTTTATTTTAAATTTATAACTTAAAAATATTATATTATAGTATACTTTACTTATATTGTATTATTAAATTTAATTTTTTAATAATTTTTAAAGTTAGACTAGACATTTCTCGTGTTATTCAAATTGAGGCGAACTTGAATATAACTAATATTAAAAATATGTTCAGGTTTATATTTTTATAGTATGTACATAATAAAATATGACTCATTTTTTAATATAGTCTGAGCCATGATTAGGTAGGTGATTTATAAAATTATTATGAATATTTTGGTTAATAGACTACCAAATCAATGCAACTTTACTCTTGGAAGGCATGCAATAACAATATTATTGTTGCCTAGAAAATTATTTGTACTATAAGTTTTGAATTTAAACTAATAAAAAATTTAAGTCATCAAATTATTTATTTAATTGTTAAGTTACTAAAAAATTAATTAATTGACGAATAAATTAATTAAAAACTATTAATAATAAATCTACATGTATTATTAAATAGAAAATAAATAATAAATAATCAAAATAAAAAAAAATTTATATTTATTTATGTTTCAAATTCAAATAAATATATAATTTATACTTCGAGTTGGGACTCCGCTTGTAAAACAAAACCTAGTGGCAAGCCTTGGTATCATCGATCTTACGAGTTACAAGTTGCAACAAGGCCTTCGTAATGAAGGTGGGTTAGCGACTAATCAAGAACAAGAATGTCTTCTGGTTATATGTCATCAGAGATTTAAAAAGTTAATTTTGAATTAACTAATTCATTAATTTTCATTAATTTTTTTGTTAAAATATCTCTTTTATATTTTAATATAATTTTTTTTTATTTTTTATATTTTCAAATTTAAATATATTTAAGAATATGAGTTAATTTATTATATCAATTTAATATGTTATTTTTAAATTTTTAAATAAATAAGATTTATAAAAGCTCATCATTTTAATTAAATTTTAAAAGTTCTCACTATAAAATTAACGGGTAATTTTGATTTCAACTTTTAACTACATTTAAAATTAGGATATATGATTTGAAAAAAAATATATGAAGTATTTTAAATTAAAAGGTAAGATAATGATAAGGGTAATTATGTTATTTTAAATTATTTTTTGACAAGCATATATATGCAACTCATCTAGAAGTTAAAAATAACTTTCATTTCCAGCCTTCTATATCCAAAAACATATATAATAAAGAATATATATAACTTTAACATTTTTTATATTAAATAATTTTCACTACTTTTTTATTCTAAGAAATAAAAAAATTATCACAATTTATTTTATATCAAAAAAATAATATGATAAACTAAGATTTAAATTTTTATTAAGAGAAGTATTTACATTTAATGTTTAATAGTATTTTAAATAAAATTATTTCTAATAGAAAGATATTTGTAAAAAAGTAAATACATGTTAATGTATAAATATTCAAATACATATAAAATACTAAAAGCTTGATATGTATAAAGGTGCATGTTAATTTTTTTTAATTTTTAAATATAAAAATACAATAAAAAATAATAATTATATTTTAAGATAATCCTTTATATTAGTTATACACATTTCTTTACATACAACAATTGGAGCCTGGAATTGGAAGGCCAGCGTTTTAAACAAGGAAGCAATTGTGTATCGTCCATTATTTATTTTTGAGTGTTTGATTTTATAAATTTAAATTTATATAAATTTGTGGCAAATTAAAAATATAGTGAAAAAATATAAGTTTTGCTAAAATTGAAAATTATAAAAAAATTAAATTATTTTTAATTTTATTTATTTAATTATTAACACATAATAAATTCATATAAAATTTAATATATTCGAGTTTTGTAAAAACATTCTACTTTATTTTTTAGTGCCTGTGGTTCGTGGAATCGCCGCTTGTCAGTTAATACTGCGTGCGTGAGTGCGGGTTCGTGTTGACTCTCTTTCTCTCTCTTTTCCATACAACTTCCTCTTCTTTTCGACCTACTTATCCTACTTTAGTACTTTGTTTACCTTTTTCTCTCTTTTTTGTTATTTTTATATTTATTCGTATAAACCTCACATAAATAAAATGAGTGAGTAAATAAATTATTAAAATTTCAAAACCAAATATATTTATACACTAGTAAATTTGATATGGTGTGAGTGTATATTAATTTTTTAATAACTTAATTTTAAATATAATAAAAAGAAATAAAAAATTAGATAACCCTTTTTTTTTAAATTTTCTACCTTATATCTCATCAAGTGAATTATTTAAACGGTTTGGCATGATTAAAATGTGTGTTAAATTTTTTATTTTAAATAAAAATAAAAAAATAATTTTTATATTTTAAAATAATAAAATTAAATAATAAAAAGTTATTTAACTTTTTATTCTGATTATTTTCTTTCTTCACTCTCTTTATATTTTATATTCAAAATTAAGAATAAAAAAAATCTCAATATGAATATATCATATAAGATAAGTTGAATATAAATAAATAAATTGACAAAGATATATAGAATAATAAGTCCTAACGAGTCAAGGAAACCAACACGTCTTCGAACTTGGAAATTGAAATCTTTGCCTCTCCCATTAAGGTACCCTATCTTTTGCCCCCTTATTTTGTCACCAAGTATCTTTATTTAACAAAAATAAATTCATTATCATTAAATTAAATTCAATCTTTTGAAAAGTATGTATCGTATTTTCTGATATGGTTCTTCGTTCCCATTATTCCAAAAATAAAAATATTTTTTACTAAGTCAATTCCTGTTTCTATTATATTTTTATAGTTTTTTTTGGCAACGGCAAATATTTGAGCATTTGATTCCGAGGCTAATAGGTTTTTTTTACAATTAATGAAAATTGTATGGAATTGGGGTTTGACAGATATATATATTCTATTGAATTTGTACTTTTCGTTGGTTTATCTTTATTGTGTTAATTTGTGTAGGTGTTTGTTTGTTTAACTCATCTGTACGCAATTGGTCTCTGTTCATTGGGAACGTGAAAAGCAAACTATTTTTGGAGAGCTTTCCTGCATTGGGTACGCTTATTTCCTGCATTCCTTTTGCAGTGTGTAAGAATCTTTTGGGCTAGTTGGGTTGTTTTTAGAGGGACTAGAAACTGTTTCTGCGTTGTTCATTTGATTAATTAGGGATTTTAATGAGGTCATTGAAAGGTTTCGTTTTTGCAGGAACAACTATTCAGTTTGGTTTTACATAATTTTGCATTGAATGGAACAGTCGAAATTGGATGCACAATCGCACACCAAAGAGGTTGGATTTCTATTCGTTTTATAAACCCTAACAATGTAATATATAAATGTTGTTGTTTCTATGCAATTCTGGAATATATATATCCTGTTACTACTCTGTTCGAATATTTAATCCTCTGTTTTCCTTTGGATCACAGCTATTAGCAGATCTGATCCCTTGTTTATCTAATTTGAAATTTGTTGTTGTTCTACTATAGATTTTCTTTGTTCTTCCATTCTTGTAGTAATCCCTAAATTTGTAACTGTATACTGGCCTTTAGTGTTTATAATTTTTTCTAGGTTGTATAACTTCTTTATGGGATTTGGATAGATGGAAACTTGTAATTACTTACCATGAGGTGATTAGTGATAGGAAAAGGCAAATTGTGCTCCATTTTCTTTGGGTGAGTTAGAAGGATAACGGTATCTCATGTGGATAGCTGTTGATATTAATGATGTTTTTGAAAATGAGAAACTAATAATTAGTAAATGTAAGAAATGGCATTGTGTTGGAAACGAAGAGTGGTGTATAATAGAATGTACCTTTGTGTTACTTTTAGAATAATCTAAAATGGGCATTGGGCATTACTATCATCTGTTTCTTCAATCATCCTCTTTTGTTATCATAAAGCATTAACTGGTCACAATATTTTAGTTACTTTAGGACTCTGGTTACCACTTTAACCTAAATTGGGTGAATAATTACTTCAACGCTAGTGAAAAATGTTTAATGTTACAAAATAGTAGCATCGGGTCTAAGATTCGCTGTTGACTAGTATTGATGATGTCATGGCATCTACTACTGGTGGACCAGTACATGCAAGCAAGTAGTGGGCCTCAGAGTTATATAATAGCTTAATATATTAGATAGCATTATATGAAAGAAGAGACATTGTTCTGTCTTTTTAGAAACTTAGAAATTTGGCTTGTGAATTGCAGTTAAATGTATGTATCTTCTTTTATTGTTTTTTTCTGTAGTTAAGCTGATGAATGTATACATGTATTTAACTTTTTGGTGATATGGGGGCTGTAATAACATTAATGCTATTATATGCTGCACTTTTTTGTTTATGCCAAGAATATTCTTAGCAAGGCAACTGAATACTTTGCAGGATTATCCTTCTAGGAAAAATGCAAAAAATGACAATACACTTGAATCTTCTGGAAGTCCCCGAAGTAGAAAGGTACATTGTATGGTTTACTGTGTTGAGTATATGTAAGGCTTTTATGATAGTTGATGTTTCATAAGAAATATTTTGTAGATTTCATGCTCTTCTTTGTAATGATTGAACCATTTGTTTGAAAACTAGACACACAAAAACCTTTTGCCATCATGTTCTCCAGGATTTTTCTTTTTTGCCCTCCTCAATTTAAATAAACATTTTTAGCATCCTTTTTTATTTAAAATTTTCTCAACTACATTCAATAGTTTTCTCAGTAGCCATGAGATGAGTCAAACTTGAAACTTCTAGTCGCCATTTTTTTCAAGGCACATGGTATTCTCAATCAATTCAATGACCGATTTTGGATTTTTGAACATATTTCTAATATCAGGTTGGATGTTATCTAGGAATGGAGAATTTTATTTGTTATTTTGAAGTTCTTTCACTCATCTGAAAAGCTTTGAAGTTACATCAAATTATCTAACTTGGGCTTTCTATTCTATTTATAGACATATATATGTTAGATTATTAGCTCATTCATTGTTAGCATCATTGGTTTGTTGTAGATATCAGCCAGATGGGACCCAGATGAAGCATTCAGGCCTACAATTGATGATGCACCTGTGTTTTATCCAACTGTTGAGGTACTTATCATGACATCTATCTTCTTGTTAATGAATTTGGTGATAGTGTTATTATACTTTTTTAATTTGTGCTTAATTTTTAATTTTTGTTCTTCTTATTAGGAATTTGAGGACACACTTGGTTACATCGCAAAGATACGTCCCTTAGCTGAACCTCATGGTATATGCAGGATTGTACCTCCACCTTGCTGGGTTCCACCCTGCCCTCTTAAGGACAAAGAATTATGGGAAAATGCCAAATTTCCTACCCGCATTCAACAAATTGACTTGCTCCAAAATAGGGAACCCATGAGAAAGAAAAGGGGAAGGAGACGAAAACGCAGAAAGCACTCAAAAATGGGAACATGTAGGAGACGTGCCAATTCAGGTTTGGAAGCTACAGTAGCTTCTGAACCTGATGAAAAATTTGGATTTCAATCAGGATCAGACTTCACACTTGCAGATTTTCAACGATATGCTGATTTCTTTAAGGAATGCTACTTTGGGTTAAAGGATGCTAAAGAAGACCTAAATATTACATATGATAATGATCAGAAGAGATGGGAGCCCTCTGTGGAGGACATTGAAGGTGAATACTGGCGAATAGTTGAGCAACCGACAGATGAAGTTGAGGTATTGTTTATGGTTAATTGATAACATGGTTAATCTCTATTGTCATAGATTGTGCAAACAATACATATGTTTTCTGTTATATTGTAGGTGTATTATGGAGCTGACTTGGAAACTGGAGCACTTGGAAGTGGTTTTCCCAAGGCATCATCCTTAAATAAAAGTGAATTGGATCAGTATGCCCTCTCTGGATGGAATCTCAATAACTTCCCACGACTTCCTGGTTCTGTACTATGTTTTGAAGGAAGTGATATTTCAGGAGTTCTTGTGCCTTGGCTATATGTTGGAATGTGTTTTTCATCTTTTTGCTGGGTAAGTAGTGATAATAGTTTTTCTCCATGTCTATAGCAACAAATGAGGAAAAAGTGTAAGCCATGGCAAAGGATATTACCATTTCCCTTCTTTATTTCTCTTTCTATCCCTGTAGCTCTCTCTCATTAGAGCTATGAGTGTTAAAGTAATTTTTCATGAAAGCTAATTAGAAACATTT
The DNA here is from genome assembly GCA_031216115.1 of Senna siamea. NCBI lineage: Eukaryota > Viridiplantae > Streptophyta > Magnoliopsida > Fabales > Fabaceae > Senna > Senna siamea. The sequence continues at coordinate 18,951,948 of CM062355.1, read as the reverse complement.
TAACATCTGTATATTATTTTAGAAAGTTCCTAATTTGATTTAAGGTTTCCTGCACAAATGTTAGAAATACTAATTAATATCATAGGCCTTCTACTAACAGCTTAAGAGTTTGGGAAAATGATTGTTGACACAGGCTTAGAGCCTTATTGACCAAGTGGTTTGGGGGCATGTTTGTTCTTTCTTGTGGCTTCAAGCTTAAAGAGCTTTTTGGTGAGGGGGCATGTTTGAGTATCAATAAAACAGTGCTCAGGCATTTCCCTAATAGCTTATGCTTTTGTGGTGAAATGCTTCTTGAAAGCAAATAAATGATCACAACTTATAGAGAATAGAGTGGTAACTACATGTGTTGCATAATCATTAACTGATGTCTAGTACTATAGAATCCTCTGTATGATACCACTAACAATGTTCCAATTGAGTGCTTCCAATTTATTATTGTTGCATATTTCAAATTTTAAGCCATATAACAAGTAGTGGATGCCAATCCATGACTGGTTCATTTATTATGTTTGAATATTTGAACTCTGTTAGGAAGACTTACACCTTGGTCTTTTTTCATGTTACAGCATGTTGAGGATCATCACCTCTATTCACTTAATTATCTGCACTGGGGTGATCCTAAAGTATGGTATGGAGTACCCGGAAGCCATGCTTCAGCTTTGGAAGATGCAATGAAGAAGCATTTACCTGATCTATTTGAGGAACAACCAAATCTACTCAATGAACTGGTATGATGCTTCATGTTGCACTTTCCTTATAGCTTTCAGTTATTAATAAACAAGTTGTGGTTGATTATCAATATGTATATATTTCTAGTATAGTTTTTTTGGTTGCTTTAGTGCTAGTTTGCTGTTTCCAAGTAGATATTTAATAATTGCAAAAATGAACATTTATGTCAAAATGGTTGGACCTTAGGATTAGTGCCACCATTTGATGCAAAATGTGTATTTTATGCATGCAGTTTGCTAGGAATGCTCAATTCATGGTTGATAAATAAGAAACCTATGACCATGATGACTTTTTGAAATGTACAATGTGGCAGTTCAAGTTTTTTGTTAACAACTTAATGGTGTGGCACGCAGATCAGTCTAGTATAAGAGTTATTTATTTGTATATGCAGAAGCCATATTTATTAGGAATTAAATAATGAATAAGTTACAGAAGAGATCTTTCCAGTTATTCTTCCTAAGAGACCTAAGTGCTCTTTGGATTCTGCTCAAGTGGGCTGTCAATATTTGAGGAAGAATGTTTGACCTAGAGTTAGCATCATCTTGATGATGTAACAATTCCTCTAGAAAAATATCCTACTTGTATTTTGTATAGCACATAAATTTAGTTCTATTGCTGCTGTATTGCTTCTCCATGTTAGTGTTAATCATGACTTCAGACCATTTCTAACCTGATCATCTTCATATTTAATATTCTTAGTTTTGGGAATGTGTAGTGATTTTTTCATCTTGGAGCAGGTTACACAACTATCTCCTTCAATTCTTAAATCTGAGGGAGTCCCTGTATATCGCACTGTTCAGCATTCTGGGGAATTCGTTATTACCTTTCCAAGGGCATATCACTCTGGTTTCAATTGTGGCTTCAATTGTGCAGAGGCGGTGAATGTGGCCCCTGTTGATTGGTTAGTGCATGGCCAGAATGCAGTTGAGCTTTACAGTAAGCAACGTCGTAAGACATCATTGTCACATGACAAATTGTTATTAGGATCAGCTCAGGAAGCTGTACGAGCTCTTGCAGAGCTAGAACTTGGAAAGGCAACTTCAAAATGTTTGAAATGGAGAAGTGTCTGTGGGAAAGATGGCCTTCTTACGAAGGCAATTAAGGTAATAATTGTTTCTTGCTCTCCTTCTCCACACTGCCTTGCATACAGTTAGAGAGCTTCTTTAATAAATCTGGAAAAAAAGTTTTGATTGCTATTGAGATTTCTGTGTCTTCATTTTTTTAATTTTTTCCGTGTTGACACCATTATTGACAGACAAGGATAAAGATGGAAGAAGAGAGGTTAGACTGTTTTCCAGCTCATTTGAAGTTGCAGAAGATGGACAGTGACTTTGATATGGATAAGGAAAGAGAATGCTTCTTTTGCTTCTATGACTTGCACCTATCTGCTGCAGGTTGCAAGTGCTCTCCTGACAAATATTCTTGTCTTCAACACTCAAACTTGTTTTGTTTATGCGGAATGGATGAAAGATTTGTTCTTGTTCGCTATACTATAAATGAGCTAAAGAAATTAGTTGAAGCATTAGAAGGGGAATCAGAAGCTATTAAATTGTGGGTGAATAAAAGTTCTGGAATAGATTCTGCTGATAATGAGGATGTTTGCACAGATAAGCCAGAATTGGAGAAAGACTTGTTCAAGACTAAGAGTCATGAAGAAAGACAAAGCTCATCTTGTGCAGAAACTGAGAAGTCAAATGTAAATGCACCTACCAGTCCTTGCAGTCATATTTCTTCGGAGTTAGTCCAGTCAGAGCTTCATCATAGAACTTTTAGTTTACCATATGGCACAATAGATAGTCGTATTGGCAATGTAAATGATAGAAGTTTGGTCAAGAGCAATGAAGTTAAGGCAGAGCAGACAGGGTCTATGGATTTGAATTTTGATATTTTGTCTGGAGAAAATGGAAATTGTTGCTTGCTAGCTGATAAACATCAAATTAAGGGAGTTTCCAAGGAAAAAGTCTGTTATTTAGATGCGGGAAAGGACCAAGAAAAGATGGAACTTGAGGATGACAATAATCTATCAGACTCATTTGCTTGTCTGAAGAATGAATATCCATCCTGTTTGAGGGATGCTCACAATTCTAGTTTATTTCTTGGGGGTAAGTTGTTTGGTGTTGATCTGCAAATGCATCCAGATATGGAAGTGCCACCAAACAGTGTAGTTAAAATGGAAGGTATGGAAACCTCCAATACAAATATACCATTGACAGGACAAAGATACCTAATGGAAAACCTTTGCAATTCTGTGGAGCCTATATGTTTGGGCTCCGTTGTGTATGGAAAGCTGTGGTGCACTAAGCATGCGATATTTCCAAAAGGTATGCAATAGCATGATATTTTCTGGGCTTAGATTATACCTTTGATTTATGAGTCCTCAATCAATATGCGAGTTTAACTTTTTATTTATTTTTGGTAAACTTCTGAAGGATTCAAGAGCCGTGTTAAGTTTTTTAGCTTACTTGATCCAGCAAGAATCTGTACCTATATTTCTGAAGTTCTTGATGCTGGGTTTCTTGGGCCTATTTTCAAGGTACCTTTCCTGACCTTGTTTCAGGCTTTAATTTGAATGTGTAATCACGAGTTAATATTTCTTGAATATGCTATTTCTAGCTCATTGGCGCAAATTTTGTTGGTTTTGGTAGTCATAATGTAAATAGTCTCCAAGCTCCATCAGACAAATAACCACCCCTCCCCTCCCTTCAGAAGAAATCATTAACTGAAACTAACAAAAAATAGCTACGGAAGGATTATATCCCATTCAAGTTGTGGGGATAAAAGAAAATTAGTGATGTATTTGAAAAGATTGTCTTACCATATCTATATTTTATGGTCTGGGTATTGTATGTATGTGCACGGACAGGTCTTTCAGTTGAAGACTTGAAGTATATGGCCTTTCATTTGTTAAATATATTTCAGGTCACCATGGAAGAGCATCCAAGTGAGGTTATCACAAACATCTCAGCAGAAAAGTGCTGGGAATCGATTCTAGATAGAGTAATCGGTGAAGTATTAAGGAGGAGGAATCTAGGGGAACTTGAACTTCCCCCCTTGGAGCTCTTGCAAAGCGTTAATGGTCTTAAAATGTTTGGATTCCTTTCCCCTTCCATTCTTCAGGTATTGCCAACTACGATATCTTAATGATATTGCTTCCTTGAATTCAACAAAACCAATTGTCACTGACATATAATATTTGAATGTAGAGCTATAGTCCAACTGTGTTATCTTACTGTGTTGCGTTGAGCTAGATTAAAAAACTGCTGGGTTAATTTGAATGTAAAGCATAGAAAGTTTGTGAAAAATGCAATTATACCCTTTCAACTTCAAGTTTTACAAACACCGTGTTCAACTTTATAAACTTAAATTAGTCCTCTGAACTTTTACCCTCAAGCATTTAAATCCTTCTGTCCATATCCTGTTAACAGAGATGTCACTTCACATGGTTTCCTTTGCCACATGGCAAGCCTCCATGGTTTTAAAAATAAATGAAGGTGGTTAAAATTAAAAAAATAAAAAATCTCGCTTGGGAATAAAATGCCCCAATCCTAATTTTAAAAATTCACAAATGCTAAGGGATGAAAGTTCAAAGTGGTAGTTTCGGGCTTTTAAAGTTGAATGAAGTATTTTCAAATGACCTAAAACAGTGCATACTTCTATTTTTCCCTGAAAGTTAAAATTACTCTTAAGTTTTAATAAGATGCAATGCAGTCACGTTTCACTTCTGATGTTATAACTCATTCTGACTAAAATTCTCAGGCCATTGAAGCTCAAGATCCTAGTCATCAATGCAAAGAGTACTGGAATCACAAGGAAGCTGTCTCTGCATCTTCACTCAGTAGCAGTCATCTTGGTTCAAGTAGCCCTTCTGGTAACATCAATTTAATGAAGCAGGATCATGAGAATTCAATTATGAGAAGAAGTGGTCATGGTCAATCATTTGAAGAAATGAAATCAATATTAGAAGGATTTTTAAGAAAGGCTAATCCTGATGAGTTAACCACATTGCATAAGTTATTCATCTCTGACGCACAGGGTGCTCATTGGAGGGTGGCACTTGTAGAGCTGATAGAAGAGATCCAGAAAAAAGGTTATAGATAAAATAATAATAAGATCTCAATTCTTTCAGATTCAGGTAGTCATATTTCAATTTAGTCCTTACTTTTAGGCCCATTATTTCAGAGATTTATCAAAGAGAAGTTGCTGGGTGGGTGAGGCCGGGACAAAATTTTCCTACTCACCCACTTTCTCTTTTGACGACCTGATTAGAGATGGATGATACCATTGACCCATTCCAGATGTACTAACTTTTACTTTTGAAAGTATATTTCCTTCTTAGGATCTAGCCTGTAGCTATTATAGGGATTTAGGGTTTACATTTTTCATCTCAATAATGATCTCCATCATCTTTAAATTTCTGTATATACACAGACAAACGAATGCTGCTCTTATTATTGATGATAGAGGTAGGAAGAATACTAGGATATAAATCTGATCCTCAGAACACAAATGCTCCTGCTCAGAATATTGAATGTCTGATCTTATTTCAGAAATGTTGAAGTGGTGCATTATTTATAGTTGATTTCGGTAATTTTTGGTCTCTGACTAATAACTCTGTCCAGCAATCAACCTTGAGAAGTGCAAATTAAATCAAATGAATAACAAATATTAAATGTCATTTTTTAATTAATATTGATCCTCAATCAATTGGATTTTCTTCAGTTTAGTATTACATTCTTTAATATTTTTATACTTAATATTATATTTATTAATATTGACGTATAATTCCATTTATTTTTCTTGTCTTCCCCTCCTAATCAATCTCCTTTCATGTTTCCGTTCATTCAACTTCTATTTCTCCCATGTTCTTACATGCAAGCAATTTTATTCCTTTATGAAAGCCTCTTTTTCCTCTGAATTTTTTTTTCCTATTGTTTTTTAGAAACAGCCTCTTTTTTTGTAAGGATAAAATTGCACGTGACCTTTTTTAGACTTCACACTGTAAGAACCTTGTGTATTAGGCTGCCTTTTTAATTTAAAAGTTATTTTGTTTGTGTTCTCACATTTCACTCTCCACATTTGTAACATTAGGCATTATTCTTTAGTAATGTTTTGAAAAATTCAATCTCTTGACCGATGTATATCTCCTTGGATTTGTAATTTTATTTATACACGATCATTTATGAAATAAAAATATGCCTCTTTCTCTCTAAGCAAGAATACCAAGATATTTATGAGTTCATCCAACTTCGTAAACCAGTTTTTCTTCAGATTTATGTGAAATGGCAAAACACAAGTGGTTTATGTGATTCCATTTTCCCTTACTGATTTGTTGATTGAAAGAGAATTCATCGAATTTTTTTTTGGGTAAACGCAGAAAATACTTTTTTCTACGCTACTGACATTTCAACATCAGAAAAGTATAACTTGACAGGAGAAAGATGAAGGTGCAGGGAAAAAGTGATATTAATTAAATGGCTAGCAATTTGGTTTTTAAAAATTATGTTTATTGACATTTTAATTTTTTAAGAATGTCATTTATATAAATTAGTTTATAAAAATTTGAAACATTAAATATGTTAGTATTTCTGTTGATTGTGGTTAAAAATTTTGACGAAAAAACTAACGTATATAATATTTTTAAATTTTTAAGAATTAAATTATATAATTATTAAATATTTCGCTTAGATATTAATACTTTATTTAGACAGTTAATATTTCACATCAACATATCTATTAAATGTCTTTAACAACATCTGATAGAAAAATTAATGTGTATAATATTTTAAATTTTTAAAAATTAATTTATGTAATTAATATTTTTAACAACTAAAGTTTTAGTAAGTGTATTTTTTTAAAGATTTAGTACTCTTACACCTATTTTTTTATTAAAGGAATTGATTTCATTAATTTAATGGTTAGATTTAAAGTAACAATTATGTTAATCTTTCATATCAAATTTTTAAAAATCAAATAACTATAATATGCAATTAAATAATTATTAATTTCTTATATTTTAAATATATATTACACGTTAATTTTTTCACTATATATATAAATATTGCACAATTAATTAGCATAAGAAGTTAATGAAAACTCAGTAAAATTGATATATATACATCCTATTATCTAAAATGAGTTTTCATTGATAAATTCTACAGTTAACTATTACATTAACTATCAGAAAAAAAAGTTCTTGATTATTACTATGAAAAATTTGTTTGGAAGTTATTTTTAAAAATAGCTTTTAATTTTTTAAAATAAAAATATAAAAGTTTCTTTGAACTGCTATTTTCAACTGAAAATAAAAAAATATAAAATATGTGTTTTAAGAACACAAAATAAAAAATAATTAAAAGATGTTTCTGAATTCTAGCTTTTAAAATATAAAAAATATTTTCATTAATAATATGTACATAACTATATAAAAATAATATTAATATAAATTTTCAAAATTAATTTTATAAAGTAATTTTAAAAAATAAAAAATGAAAACATAATCAAACATTCCTTCAATCTGAAGATATTTTTTAATTTTGAATCATCTACGTTTATTTTTTATGATAATAAAAAAGATAGAAAAAAAAGTCACACTTGTTAGATCTCTAATTTTATTTAAAAATGATCATTTGTGAAATAAATAATATTCCTCCGTCTCTCTAAGTAAAAATAGATATTTATGGGTTCATCCAAATCCTTTCCTTTTCATTGATTTGTTCGCAGGCTTGCTTTTCTGACAATTCAATGCCATAAAGGATCCGTACCAAGTAATCCACCTGAGTGTTTGTTCACAACAACTTCACCCACTAAGAGGAACTTTCAAAACAAAAAATCGCATCAATCATCTTGAAGACTTATTTAGCATGTCGACCAAGTTATTTTTCTCGCCATAAGGTTGAATAGTCTCAAGTGGAAGACTTTCGCCATTGGAGGAGCAATATATATAAATGCACATTTTGGGTAGTGAAAGAAAATACCAAAAACCTTCATGTATGTAAAGCATGGGTTTCTTTTCTCAACTATCCCTTCATTTTGCCTTTCATATCATTCTTTTGTTTTTACACTGCCTTTTTCTTTGTGTATCATCATCAACCACTTTAAGTATCACTACTGATACAGAAGCTTTGATCTCATTCAAGTCTCAATTGAGTAATGATCCTCCTCACCCATCATTATCATCTTGGATCCAAAGTTCATCACCCTGCAATTGGACTGGTGTAATCTGCAACAATCTTGGCCAAAGAGTGATTGGCTTAAACCTTTCAGGCTTAAGACTCTCAGGTCAATTAAGCCCTTATCTGGGCAACCTCTCTTTTCTTGATTCCCTCCAATTGCAAAATAACCAATTCACAGGAGTGATTCCTGAGCAAATTTGCAATCTTATTGGGTTAAGAACTCTAAACATGAGTTCTAATAGATTGGAAGGAATCATTCCTTCAAACATCACTCGTTTAACCGAGCTCGTCGCTCTTGACTTGTCGTTTAACGAGATTGTCAGCCAAATTCCTAAAGATATTGGCAGCTTGACAAAGCTTCAAGTGTTGAAATTGGGAAGCAATAACTTGTATGGTACAATTCCACCAAGTTTGGGAAATATTTCATCTCTCACAAATATTAGTTTTGGCACAAACACTCTTAGTGGTGGGATTCCAAGTGAATTGGGTAGGCTTAAGGATCTAATTGAGCTTGATCTCATTATTAACGATCTCAATGGGACTATCCCTCCTTCAATATATAACTTATCTTCCCTAGTCAACTTTGCTATAGCTTCAAACAATTTTTGGGGTGAGATTCCTGTGGATATTGGTCAAAAAGTTCCAAAACTCCTAGTGTTCAATATTTGTTTTAACAAATTCACAGGTAAAATTCCTGAGTCATTGCATAATATCACCAATATTCAAGTCATTCGCATGGCTTACAATCTTTTGGAAGGATCAGTACCATTAGGTCTTGGAAATCTCCCATTCCTTCGCATGTATAATATTGGGTATAATAAGATAGATGGTTCAGGGGATAGAGGTCTAGAATTCATTATTACTTCTTTGAGAAATAGTACCTTCTTGAACTATCTTGCAATTGATGGTAACATGTTGGAAGGAGTGATTCCTGAGTCCATTGGAAATCTCCCCAAGGTTCTCTCAAAATTGTACATGGGAGAGAATCGTTTCCAAGGAAACATACCCACCTCACTTAGCAATCTTAGTGGTTTGAGCTTGTTAAACTTGAGTCACAATGCTATCTCTGGCAAAATTCCTTATGAGTTAAGCCAATTAAAGGTATTGCAAGAGCTAAGCCTAGATGGAAATAAGATATCAGGAAGTATTCCAAACTCCCTTGGTAGTGGTCTCCAAGGATTGAATCTTCTTGACTTGTCAAGCAATGAGCTTGTGGGTGAAATACCTACTAGTTTTGGGGATTTTCAAAACCTTGTCTTCATGGACTTATCTAACAATAAGCTCAGTGGAAGCATCCCTAGGGAAGTACTCAATCTCCCAACTCTAAGTAATGTTTTGAATGTGTCTCAGAACCTTTTAAGTGGATCTTTACCTCAAGAAGTAGGGAGCTTGACTGGAGTTTCTACCTTAGATTTCTCTGACAACCTTTTATCTGGTGAAATCCCCACCTCAATAAGGAATTGTCTAAGCCTTGAAAATCTATTTTTGGCAAGAAATATGTTTTCTGGTTTGATTCCAAAAGAACTTGGGGACATCAAAGGCTTGGAAAATCTAGACCTTTCCTCCAACCAACTCTCTGGATCCATTCCTGCTGAACTTCAAAATCTAAATGCCCTTCAGTTATTGAACCTTTCTTATAATGATTTGGAAGGAGTGATTCCCAGTGGTGGAGTTTTCCAAAACAGCTCTGCTCTCTATTTAGAAGGCAATATCAAACTTTGTTTGCTTTCCACATGTGTGACTCAAGGAGGTGGAAGAAAGATGTTCATAATTTATATCATTATAGCTATTGTGATAACATTGATACTATGTTTCACAATTGGCTTCTTGTTGTATGTAAAGAGTAAAAAAACAAGGGTAGCAGCATCATCTGAAATGGTAAAGCCATATCACCCCATGGTCTCTTATGATGAGCTTCGTCTGGCAACTGAGAACTTCAGCCAAGAGAATTTACTAGGAACTGGAAGCTTTGGTTCAGTCTATAAAGGTCATCTAAGTGAATGGAGTATTAGTACTATTGCAGTAAAAGTCATAGACAGTTTAAGAAGTGGTTCTCTGAAGAGTTTCTTTGCAGAATGTGAAGCTTTGAAGAATACAAGGCATCGAAATCTGGTCAAGTTGATCACATCATGTTCTAGTATAGACTTCAAGAACAATGAATTTTTGGCTTTGGTTTATGAGTTCCTATGTAATGGCAACTTGGAAGATTGGATTAAGGGGAAGAGAAAACATGAAAATGGAAGTGGGTTAAACTTGGTGGAGAGACTGAATATTGCTATTGATATTGCTTGTGCATTGGATTACTTGCACAATGACAATGAAACACCTATTGTGCATTGTGACTTGAAGCCTAGCAATATACTTTTGGGTGAAGATATGATTGCAAAGGTGGGAGACTTTGGACTGGCTAGGTCGTTGATTGAAAGGCCAACTATTAATCAAGTTTCAATAAGCTCCACTCATGCCCTTAGAGGTTCAATTGGCTACATACCTCCAGGTATAACAACTTATATTACTATTCTAGTCACCTATATATGCTATCTTGACACTTCAAATATATATAAAACATTTTAATTTATGTGAGTGGATCTCACTCTACCAACTCTTACCACTTTTACTGGCATGAATTATAAGTGCTTATAGTGCTAAGTTAGTAGAACTTAATAGTATTATGAAGAAAGTTTGTTAACAAGGAGGAAATTAAGGTTTTTTTTCTTAAAAAAAAAACTCTAAAGGCTTAAACACAAACTTTTATAACTACTAAGTACTAAATCGAAAGTTGAATGAGACACTAAAAGTGTAATTTAACCTAATCTAGTTGTTGTTCTTATGCTTTGTTGATATATATAAATGCAGAGTATGGATGGGGAGAAAAGCCATCATTAGCTGGAGATGTATACAGTTTTGGAATTGTATTGCTAGAGCTCTTCTCTGGGAAGAGTCCAACAGATGATATCTTTGCAGGAGGCTTAAACCTAACTACATGGGTGCAATCAGCAGTCCCAAACAAGATTGTGCACGTGATTGACCCTCAGTTTCTATCACACATTTTCTGCAGTGATCTAATTGATGCCAAAGGTCCCGATCTACAACTTGATTGCGTTGCTGCAATTTTGGAAGTTGGGCTATCTTGCACAACAGATTCTCCAGATGGACGCCTTAACATGAAAGATGTTGTTGGAAAATTACAGGCAATTAGAGGTACTCTTTTGAAACACAATGAAATTAGTTTTAAGTAGCTAAAGTGTATTAAGAGTGAAATAATGCTTATTGCTGAAATAAGTGGTTGAATATGCATTTCTATTTTGGTTTTCTATAAGTATCCTTTTATCAAAGACAATTATATTCAAGGCATTGTCAACACTAAATTTGAACAAGAATATCTATTCCAACGAGAATTCAAACTTTGATTTGCCATATGTTGTGAGAGATTATGTTGAATATGCATTTCAATTACAAATTTACAAGATTACATGCTTTTGTCTCCCCCCTCCTTTTTCTTTGTATCCATAAAGGGGATAAAAATACCATGATCGTAGGGTTATATGAAGATTAATGAATCAAGAAATTACTTAAAACATGATGGGATACAAGGGGAAATGGAATAGAAAGTAAAGAAACTACAAAATAAGAATGAAAAGTATGTTTCTAAAAATAATACTACTATAACATGCTTCCACATAACTTATCTTCCCATAATATTATATATAGACACTATTTCTATATATATCATTTTTTGTAGGAAAATATATTATAATATATATACAAATGTAGAGAATACTAGAAAAAAAATTGACAAGTGTCAATTCTTATGAACTGTTTTTCTTTTACAAGCATAAATAATTATAAATATAAACTACTTTTCTTTTAAAAAGTTGAATGCTATTTAAAATTGATGATGACATATATTTTGATAGAGTTGAACAATTTGAAAAAGAAAATTTATGAGAATATTTTTAAAAGATTCATTATTCCTTGAGTCATTTACATTATAAATGTGTGCTTGTTGAACATTTCTATATAACTTCAATTCAGTTATAATGACTATTATATATATATATATATATATATCTCATATCATATTCTTTTGAACAAAAAAAAAATCATGAATCACAGCAAGACAAATACGAAGAATTTGGATTTTGCTGCTTAATTTCGAGTTTTTTAGAAAAGCATAGCGAACATATATTAATTCGTTGGATGAATAATTAAATGAAAATTTGAATAAAACTTCTAACTTTGAATGCATATATAAAGCAAATGCTGACTTTTTAATCAATCCATATTTTAAATTGTTAAGAATATTTTTAAGTTCATATGTCCATTTATGATAATGAAAATTCAAGCGCATAATGTAATGGTTTTTGAAAGGATAGCAACACCTGTTGATGATCACACTTCAAAGAAAATTTAATAAATATATTAAAGTTTATAAAATAAAAAATATATTAATTTGAATTCATATAAATAATTGGTCACTTTTAAATCATATTTATATTTTATCTTTTTGAGTAGTTAATTTTTCTTCAAAATAATTGAAATATATTAGTGTTTAAATTTTTTAAAGGTATAATGATTGGCCTTAATTTCTAATTATTTTGATACTATGTATGAAGTGATATTTTTAACTAATTAACTCAATTTTTTAGAATAAAATTTAAAAAAAATAAAAAACTCACATAATATAAATTAATATTTCAATAAACTATAAGTAATAATTATATTATATTTAATACTATCATTACACGGGTATTAAAACATAATTTTTTAAAGTTAGAAATTATATGTATAGTGAATTTGTTATTTTAAACCTCCAAATTTTTTGTATATGGAAAGAATGTTGTTCAATAGTATTTGTGAGATTATTTATATTATAAAAAGGAAATATAAATGTATAATTATTCTAATTAAATATATAATATTGACCACAATTAAATATTTCAATAAAGAATGATATATTTATTACAAATATGAACAAGAGAAAAGGAAAACCTTCTTATCAATAGAGCATGTTTAGTATTTAGGTAATATAAATAACAATAATATAATAAATTTGAAAAATGCAATTATGCTTAACAATAATAAGAAAAGAGAAAGGGGGGAAAAGCATTCAAAAATTATTTTTAAATATAATTTTTTATCTTTTAAAAAAATTAAAATATATACAATCTCCTTAAACTTTAAGATTATTATACAAAACTTTTATAAACTTTAAAACTTAAAAAATTATCCTAAACTTTTAAATCTTTACAGATAACATGGTTTGCTAATTTTTTAATTTGCTTCAGCAACTTTAATTTCAAATAAGATTTTAAGCTGAAATGAACTGAGGATATTTTAGTAATTTTATCTTTCAAAATAACCCACCCATCACCCACCCTGACCCATCGGACCCCTGTTTTGCCAGCATCGCCTTCTTCCTGATACACACACTTGAATGCCTTATCATCTACTCCTTTATGCGTATATATATCCACCGTCTTAATTAAAAGTTAAGAGCGTATATATATCCACCGTCTTAATTAACCAAATTTTATGATTATGCATGTACGATGTGATGATGGTAATGAATAGTGAATGATCTAGGACTTTTTCCCCTCTTTAATTTGGTGGATATATATATATATTGTTCTCTCTTCGATTTGTCGTATGTGGTTAACAAACATGTAGCACCTTCAATTAATCTTCAATTTCTGAACAAGTAGAAGGGCAAGTGGGAACTTAAGAGTTAAGACTCGCGATGAAATATGTACTCGATGTCGATGATATATAATATTACATTGTGGAATTGGATGTTGATGATGGGGTTAATTTCTTTGTAATTACAAGTTTATCAAGGTGTGGAAAAAGCTGCAGATTTTGCTGGGTAAATTACCTTCGCTCAAATATAAAACGCGGGAGTTGCTCCCATGAACAAGAGTAAAGTATAAGCTTGTTCATGTGGCGAGGACGCATAAGGGAGCGGATGCTAAGGCATTCAAGTGTGTGTATCAGGAAGAAGATGTTGGCAAAACAGGGTGCGATGGGTTATGGGTGGGTGATGAGTGCTTATTTAAACAGGTTAAATTAACAAAATGTCTTCGGTTCGTGTCACTTCAAATTTTATGTACACTCAAAGATGTTGATGTCACACCCCTTACCATAACATAACAGTTCATTTCAGAAGTGTAAAATATTATCAAAAATTTTTTTTTAATATGTGCATCGATTCGGGTCATTATTGACTGAAACCCAAGTAGTCCTTTTTATTTAGGTTTCACTCACTTTATATTTGCATAGCCTATTTAATACATCAAATCATTATACCAATACAATCATCAATATACTTTAGAATATACATATAAATTATTATTCATAAATTTTATTTGAGATATTAATTATAAGATATAAAACTTAATTATTTATCAAAATAGTATATAAATATCTCTAAATACAAATTCAGTGATTAATAAACACTATGTTAAGGCTATTAAGCCATTTACAATTAATATTCTAAGCTACATTATAGCTTCTCAGTCTCTTTGCAATTCTACAGAGTAAATATATCCAATCTCAGGCTAATTCCTAGTTCTATCACGCCTTTGATTGCCTGAACACATAACTTAATAAGATTTTGAATTCCAATAGAGTAATATACAAATAATTTCATTCAAAACAGATGAGTGTTCAGCTATACCCCTGTCCGAATATAGAAAACTTCTTTCCAAATTCATTCATTTAATAAAACGTGAATTGAAGCTTCATTTATCATAAATCAATAAATATGAAAAATCTAGTGGCTATCCAGAAATCAGAAGTCAAAATCATTTTCTTAATCAAAGAGTATAAGTGTTTATGAAAACCATCATTTTCAAAATGCTTACAGCCAATTTTTCATATCCATTGCATAACACTCTTACGTTGCTGCAAGGATCTCAAACATCTGTATATTACATCAGTACATATGCATAAAATTATATGAATCAATTTACAATTCATTTCCTGCTGTTTTCCAATCTCATTTTAAAATTACGAGGACTGTCTTCCCAGTTATTATCACAGAATTATTCTCCATGTGACTGAGATTGTAGCTGTTATGGGAATCGTCCTCTTGGTGATTATCACAGGACTGTCCTTCTTGTGGCTGAGAACCTAACATCAAAAAAGGGTGTCCCTCATCATGTGCACATTACAAGTAGGTCCCATTTCTCTATGTTGACTATAAGGTAATGTATACATATAGGTGACTAATACTTAGGATCATATAGCTTTACTCTTAAACCAATCCATTCCCTTGTATAGACTCTCCTCCATTTATTCCTTATAGTCTTTTATAGGGGTGTATTAGTTTAACGGGTAAACTCTAACATATACAGACCATTTTAGTGTTCAAATAATAAAAATTTAAAAAGTAGGTTTGAATATGAAATACTTGACAACCGTCTTATACCAATTATCAAGTATCCATCATAGGTTTCGTTTGTACTATTAGCATAAAATTTCAATAGTCCAATCAAAACTAGCATCAAAGAATTTTCAAATACATACAGGTCTTTACTTATACTCATATAATCCAGTACATATTTTTCAGTACATGTTCACAAACATATTCACAACAATCAATTCACATTAAACATATTAAAATAAAGGAGAGTGTAGATTACTTTACCTTAATTGAGATTTCCTTCACTTAACTTAAGATTCTCCTCCTTCTCCTTTGATTAACTCTTCAAGTCACTTCTGTACATTTTTATAACCAACATTCAGAATTAAAACTTATTTTCAATACCTAAGAAATAAGTTTTCACATTAGTCCCTTATTAATCCCAAAGTTGGTATTTAACTATAAAATTATCCAATTTACTCTATGATACTTCTAAGAGGCTAAATGAACTTGATTCACTCAAAAGTTTAGAATGTACATGGTTTACATTGTTTTAACAGAATATATCAATTTTTTTAGTTTAGTCCCTAAACTTCAATTAATTCTTTTGCAATGATTTCCTTTCGTTTTCTACTTCTATACAATCAAAAGAGTCTTAATTGAGCTAAGGATTACATAGATGCATCAAATTCTAAAATTATACTTCATACCAAACTTTTTCAAAATTTGTAATTTAGTCCATACTTTCCAATTTATGGTTTTCATCATTTTTCTTCAATTTATCCCTTCAATTCATTCCTAATAGCATTTTAGATGCTAAAAATTATAGAAAAAGCAATTCATTTGGAGTATTTCAATGTATACCAAAATTTTTAAAAAATTACAGTTTAGTCCCTGAACCTTTCTTATAGTAATAATTTTATAAATTTTTTTTTAATTTGATCATTTATAACTTAATTTATTATTAATTTGATCTATCAATCGATATGCCATTTAAATAAGTAATAATTTTACTTATTTAAATATTTGATACTATTGAATAATGTTAAAAGCTAGTTATTATTCATTTTTTCTTTTAAATTAGTCAAAAATTTACATCTGATTACTAATATTAAAATTTATTCAATCAGCACCAAATATTGTTTAGTTAAAAAAAGAAAAAAATAATTAGAACATAGTTAATCTTTAATATTGTTAAGTCAATACCAAAAACCTAAGTTATTAAATTTGTTATTTATTTAAATAATATTTAAATAGAGAGACTAATTAAATTGATAACAAATCAAATTTTAAAAGATTAAATTAAAAAAAATTATAAAAAAATAAATTAAAAAAATCATTATTTAGAGAGACTAAAATAATATTTTAATAATTGTTTAACACATTGGGAAAAAAGTATTTATCCTCTCTGTTTTTGAATCCAATCATAATATTCCCCAACATTTACTCCTGAGGATTAGGATCTTCTCGTATTGTGTATTAACAAAAAGAACTAATTAAGCTTAAAATTTTATTTTTTCGTAACAGATATTAAAAATTCTTATAGATGAAAATAAATTGAATTTAGAGGAGACAATATAGAAATGTTATATTAATAATTAAAAATTGAATTTAGCGGAGACAATATTAAAAATTCTTAAAATTTTTTGTAACTAATTAAGGCAATGATAATGATATATAAATACAATTTCTAAGCAAATAATAGAAATGATACTTTAGTTTTAACATAATTAAATTTAGATGAGAATAAATTATTGTAATATTAAAATAAAATAAATATTATTTCTTAAAAAATAATTACATTCTCGCGGGGCTAAGCACGTCAAGTATCTAATTCAAATCATATCAATGGTCTATATCAGCAGATTAACGGTTGGAAAATCAAATTGAGAAAGGAGCATATAATTGGTCACAAGCACGTTTCTTCTTTTGACAATTTCAATGATATTAAATTTTAGGTATAACCACATGCAGGGGACCAAGTAATCCACTTGAGTTTTATACCAATGGGGTCCACAATTACAAGGCTTTCGTATTAACATTTTATTACGGAAAAAGTATCTTTTTTTTTTTTAAAAATTAAATTAATTTTTAATTTCATATCAAAAATTTGTTTGTTGTCAATTTTATTTTTAAAATTTTGAATCGAAATAAATTTTTTTTCACGATTTAATGTTATTTAAATTATTGACATAAATAATTAATGTGGTGTATAACATGCATATTTTTATTAATTCAATATTCTATTTATATGTTTATTATCAGATGTGTCCTCAAATTTTATGAATATTATCAAATATATTTTTAAACTTTATAAATATTATCAAATATGTTTTCAATTTCTTTAAATAATCTACAATTTTTTAATAACTCTATTTATTAATATTACAATTCTCTCACCTACTTGTACAACTACCAACATATGTTAAAGTTAATTCTCTAATAAATTTTCTTCCATAGTGATCAACAATAAACAAGTACATATAAAACTACCTACAACATATATGAATTTAGGTTACAAGCTAATATTTTGCAATAATATATATATCCATAATTCTATATAAAATAGACCACAAAGTCAAACAAAAAAAATTCACTCATTATCAACCTATTATAAAACCTTTAGATTCACATAAAAAAAATTTATTACATATGAAGTCATTGATAAATAAAACAACCCATTAATATTGTCAAATAATAACAATGTTATGTCATGGTTCAAAGAAAAAAAAACTTAATATTTTTTATATCTTTTATATTTTTGCCTTGCAATTTCAATGGTAGGATGAATAACAATTTCAGTGATGGACTTTAAAATGACAGACTTCAATGGCGACCTTCAACAGCAGACTCAATAATGAGCTTCATCATCGACAAGTTCACCATAGCGTAACTTCAACGGAATCAATGAACTTATTTCAATAGAGACTGTTCAGTAATGTGACCATTTATTAACTTATAAATAGAAATATTGTTTTGTCTATTTATATGACTTTGTTTCATAGTTTAATGTAATTTTGTGAATTATAATATGTATGTAGCAGTAAAAATGTACACATAAAATGTCACATCAATTATTAGAAAATTGTTGATTATTTGAAGGATTTTGATACATATTTAAAAGTATTCATAAACTTTGAAAACACATTTGACAATAAATATGTAAGTAGATTATTGAGTTAGTAAATATATATATATCAGACGTTACGTCGGCTATTTTTGTTAGTAATTTAAATAGTATTAAGTCGTAGGATGAAATTGATTATAATTTAAAACTTTAAAGACAAAATTGATAAAAAATAAACTTTAAGAATGAAATTAAAAATTAATGTAAAGTTTAAAAACATAAATGATATCTTTACCTTTTATTATTTCTAAAAGTTCTCTAAGATCTTCTTACGTTCAAGATTAGGGATATATTTAGGTTTGTTTGAATGTAATCTTTAAAAATTATTTTTATTTTTAAAAATAGAAAAAATAATAAAATTTGTTTGAAACTTTGAATTATTATTTTTGATTGAAAAAAAAATAAAAAACGTGTTTTTGAAACAAAAAATACAAAACAAATAAAAGATATTCCTAAACTTTAATTTTTAAAATAAAAATATAAAAAATATATCTTTTTATTAATAATATATATAAATATATAAAAATAATAACAACAAATTTTTAAAATTAATTTGATGAAATAATTTTAAAAAATAAAAAATAAAATAGCATTCAAACAAACTTTTATATCCAACTCTTCCATTCCTCTTCCAGGAAATGATCTTATCCTAACGGCTCATGTAGTGTCCAAAGAAATTTTTTTTTAATATAATATATGTATCATGTCATCGTTATATTGTTCAATAAAATTGAGTCATATTGAAGATCATCTCCACTAAAAGATGTGAACTCAAGTTAATATGTAAAAATAAAACACCTAACTTAATTTTAATAAATAATGTAAAGACGATGTAATATGTATATCTAAGAATTTTTTCTCTTCATAATTAATATAATCAAGCCCCACTAAGGGAAAAAAAAAAGGAATATTTTTATATATATCATCGTGAATATATTTATTTTTATATATATCTTGTCATATAAATTTATTAACATAAATTTACATTCACTATTCTATCACCTATTTTCAACAAGATGAAAATAATATTATTATAAATAATTATTAGATTATTTAATATAAATAAATTAAGAAAATTTTAAATAAAAAAAATGAATTAAAGTGTAGATGACTTTTTCTCATATACAGTAGCGGTTTTAATAGATAATGTAAAGATGATGGTACGTACCTAAAATTTTTTTTCTCTTCATAATTAATATAATCGAGCCCCACTAAGAGGGGAAAATCCTTTGCTTGAAGGCTTATTCATCACTTCGATGGAAGTTTCGATGCAAGTGATTGCAAAGTCAATGAGTAAAAGATATTTGAAGAAACCGAGAAAATTATAAATACACACATATGTTGGAGTAGTAAACAACGTCAAAAACTTGCAAACCAGCAAACAATATGAGCTTCTTTTCTCAACTATGGCTTCATTCTTCCTTTTATGTTATTCCTTTAGTAATCCACTTCCTTGTTCTTCTTCGTGCATCATCATCGACCACTCTAACCACCACCACTGATACAGAAGCTTTAATCTCCTTCAAGTATCAATTGAGCAATATCAAGCCTCCTCACCCATTATCTTCTTGGAGCCAAAGTTATTCATCATCTCCATGCAATTGGACTGGTGTAACCTGCAACAAGCTTGGCCACAGAGTGATTGGCTTAAACCTTTCAGGCTTAAGACTCTCAGGTCAATTAAGCCCTTATCTGGGCAACCTCTCTTTTCTTGAGTCCCTCCAATTGCAAAATAACCAATTCAGAGGAGTGATTCCTGAGCAAATTGGCAATCTTATTGGGTTAAGAACTCTAAACATGAGTTCTAATAGATTTGAAGGATTCATTCCTTCAAACATCACTCGTTTAACCGAGCTCGTCGCTCTTGACTTGTCGTTTAACGAGATTGTCAGCCAAATTCCTAAAGATATTGGCAGCTTGACAAAGCTTCAAGTGTTGAAATTGGGAAGCAATAACTTGTATGGTACTATTCCACCAAGTTTGGGAAATATTTCATCTCTCACAAATATCAGTTTTCCCACCAACACTTTAAGTGGTGCGATTCCAAGTCAACTGGGTAGGCTTAAGAATCTAATGGAACTTCATCTCTCTACTAACAATCTTAGTGGGACTATTCCTCCTCCTATATATAATTTATCTTCCCTCATCCACTTTGCTATAGCTTCAAACAATTTGTGGGGTGAGATTTCTGCGGATATTGGTTATAAACTTCCAAAACTCCAAGTGTTCGGTATTTGTTTTAACAAATTCATAGGCAGAATTCCTGAATCATTGCACAATCTCACAAAAATTCAGGCCATTCGCTTGGCTTTCAACCATTTGGAAGGAGAAGTACCACCAGGTCTTGGAAATCTCCCATTCCTTGTCACCTATAACATTGGGTATAATAGGATAGTTAGCTAAAGAGATAGAGGTCTAGACTTCATTTTTACTTCTTTGGCTAACAGCACCCTTTTGAACTATCTTGCAATTGATGGCAATAGGTTGGAAGGTGTGATTCCTGAGACTATTGGAAATCTCTCAAAGGTTCTCTCAAAATTATACATGGGAAGCAATCATTTCTATGGAAATATACCCATCTCAATTGGCAATCTTAGTGGCTTGAATTTGTTAAATTTGAGTCATAATGCAATTTCTGGAGAAATCCCTTGCGAGTTAAGCCGATTGGAGGGACTACAAGAGCTCAGCCTGGCGGGTAATAAAATAACAGGAAGTATTCCAAACTCCCTTGGTAGTGGTCTCATAAAATTAAACCAAATTGATTTTTCAAGCAATGAGCTTGTGGGTGAAATACCCAGTAGTTTTCGGAATTTTCAAAACATTATTTCTATGGACTTATCTAACAACAAGCTCAATGGAAGCATACCTAGAGAAGTACTCAATCTCCTAAATCTGACCAACGTTTTGAATGTGTCTAAGAACTTCTTAAGTGGATCTTTGCCTCAAGAAGTAGGGAGATTGATCAGAGTTTCTACCTTAGATTTCTCTGACAACCTTTTATCTGGTGAAATACCCTCCTCAATAAGGAATTGTCTAAGCCTTGAAAATCTATTTTTGGCAAGAAATATGTTTTCTGGTTTGATTCCAAAAGAACTTGGGGACATCAAAGGCTTGGAAAATCTAGACCTTTCCTCCAACCAACTCTCTGGATCCATTCCTGTTGAACTTCAAAATCTAAATGCGCTTCAGTTATTGAACCTTTCATATAATGATTTAGAAGGAGTGATTCCCAGTGGTGGAGTTTTCCAAAACAGCTCTGCTCTCTATTTAGAAGGCAATATCAAACTTTGTTTGCTTTCCACATGTGTGACTCAAGGAGGTGGAAGAAAGATGTTCATAATTTATATAATCATAGCTATTGTGATAACATTGATACTATGTTTCACAATTGGCTTCTTGTTGTATGTAAAGAGTCAAAAAACAATGGTCGCAGCATCATCTGAAATGGTAAAGCCATATCATCCCATGGTCTCTTATGATGAACTTCGTCGGGCAACTGAGAACTTCAGCCAAGAGAATTTACTAGGAACTGGAAGCTTTGGCTCAGTCTATAAAGGTCATCTAAGTGAATGGAGTATTAGTACTATTGCAGTAAAAGTCATAGACACCTTAAGAAGCGGTTCTTTGCAGAGTTTCTTTGCAGAATGTGAAGCATTGAAGAATACAAGGCATCGAAATCTGGTCAAGTTGATCACATCATGTTCTAGTATAGACTTCAAGAACAATGAATTTTTGGCTTTGGTTTATGAGTTCCTGTGTAATGGCAACTTGGAAGATTGGATTAAGGGAAAGAGAAAACATGAAAATGGAAGAGGGTTAAACTTGGTGGAGAGACTGAATATTGCTATTGATGTTGCTTTTGCATTGGATTACTTGCACAATGACAATGAAACTCCTATTGTGCATTGTGACTTGAAGCCTAGCAATATACTTTTGGGTGAAGATATGATTGCAAAGGTGGGAGACTTTGGACTGGCTAGGTCGTTGATTGAAAGGCCAACTATTAATCAAGTTTCAATAAGCTCCACTCATGTCCTTAGAGGTTCAATTGGCTACATACCTCCAGGTATAACAACTTATATTACTATTCTAGTTACCTATATATGCTATCTTGACACTTCAAATATATATAAAACATTTTAATTTATGTGAATGGAGCTCACTCTACCAACTCTTACCACTTTTACTGGCATGAATTATAAGTGCTTATAGTGCTAAGTTAGTAGAACTTAATAGTATTATGAAGAAAGTTTGTTAACAAGGAGGAAATTAAGTTTATTTTTTTTAAAAAAAGTCTAAGGGCTCAAACAAAAACTTGTAGAACTACCAAGTACTAAATCAAAAGTTGAATGAGACACTAAAAGTGTAATTTAACCTAATCTAGTTGTTGTTGTTATGCTTTGTTGATATATATAAATGCAGAGTATGGATGGGGAGAAAAGCCATCATTAGCTGGAGATGTATACAGTTTTGGAATTATATTGCTAGAGCTTTTCTCTGGGAAGAGTCCAACAGATGATATCTTTGCAGGAGGCTTAAACCTAACTACATGGGTGCAGTCAGCAGTCCCAAACAAGATTGTGCACGTGATAGACCCTCAGTTTCTATCACACATTTTCTGCAATGATCTAATTGATGCCAAAGGTCCCAATCTACAACTTGATTACGTTACTGCAATTTTGGAAGTTGGGCTATCTTGCACAACAGATTCTCCAGATGGACGCCTTAACATGAAAGATGTTGTTGGAAAATTACAGGCAATTAGAGGGACTCTTTTGAAACACAATGAAATTAGTTTTAAGTAGCTAAAGTGTATTAAGAGTGAAATAACGCTTATTGTTGAAATAAGTGGTTGAATATGCATTTCTATTTTGGTTTTCTACAAATATCTTCTTATGGAAGGCAATTATATTCAAGACACAGTCAACACTCAATTTGGACAATGACATCTCTTTCAACAAAAATTCAAACTTTGGTTTGCCATATGTTGCGAGAGATTATGTTGAATATGCATTTCAATTTCAAATTTAAAAGATTACATGCTTTTGTCTCCCCCCTCCTTTTTCTTTGTATCCATAAAGGGGATAAAAATACCATAACCGTATGGTTATATGAAGATTAATGAATCAAGAAATTACTTAAAACATGATGGGATGCAAGGGGAAATGGAATAGAAAGTAAAGAAACTACAAAATAAGAATGAAAAGTATGTTTCTAAAAGGACAAAAAATGTATATGAACTTTTATCAAGATTGACAACAGAATGTTGTTGACTATATCACCTGTTGTTCATAGATTGAAAAGCATCTGTTCTGCTCTTGTATATGTAGAACCAATGAATTACCAACACATTTAGGTTATGAACACTCTTGTTATATTCTAGAATGATTCTAAAAATAATACTACTATAACATGCTTCCACATAACTCATCTTCCCATAATATTATATATAGACACTACTTCTGTATATATGATTTTTTGTAGGAAAATCTATTATGATATATATACAAATGTAGAGAATACTAAGAAAAAAGAAATTGACAAGTGTCAATTCTTATGAACTGTTTTTCTTTTACAAGCATAAATAATTATAAATATAAAATACTTTTCTTTTAAAAAGTTGAATGCTATTTAAAATTGATGATGACATATATTTTGATAGAGTTGAACAATTTGGAAAAGAAAATTTAGGAGAATATTTTTAAAAGATTCATTATTCCTTGAGTCATTTACATTATAAATAATTATGTGTGCTTGTTGAATATTTCTATATAACTTAAATTCAGTTATAATGACTATTATATATATATATATATATCATATTCTTTTGAACAAAAATAATCATGAATCAGCAAGACAAATACGAAGAATTTGGATTTTGCTGCTTAATTTCGTTTTTTTTAGAAAAGCATAGTGAACATATATTAATTCGTTGGATGAATAATTAAATGAAAATTTGAATAAAACTTCTAACTTTGAATGCATATATAATGCAAATTTTGACTTTTTAATCAATCCATATTTTAAATTATTAAGAATAGTTTTAAGTTCATATTTCCATTTATGATAAAGAAAATTCAAGTGTGTAATGTAATGGTTTTTGAAAGGATAGCAAGACCGGTTGATGCTAACACTTCAAAGAAAATTTAATAACTATATTAAAGTTTATAAAATAAAAAATATATTAATTTGAATTCACAAAAATAATTGATCACGTTTAAATCATAATTATATTTTATCTTTTTGAGTAGTTAATTTTTCTTCAAAATAATTTAAATATATTAGTGTTTAAATTTTTTAAAGGTATATTGATTAGCCTTAATTTTTAATTATTTTAATACTATGTTTTATGAAGTGATATTTTTAACTAATTAACTCAATTTTTAAGAATAAAATTTAAAACAAAATAAAAAAATCACATAATATAAATGAATACTTCAATAAATTATAAGTAATAATTATATTATATTTAATACTATGGGTATTAAAACATAATTTTTAAAGTTAGAAATTATATATGTAGTGAATATATTTTGTTAAACCTCCAAAATTTCTGTATATGAAAAGATTGTTGTTCAATAGTATTTGTGAGATTATTTATATTATAAAAAGGAAATATAAATTTATAATTATTCTAATTAAATATATAGTATTGACCACAATTAAATATTTGAATAAAGAATGATATATTTATTAGAAATATGAACAAAAGAAAAGGAGAACCTTCTTATCGTTAGAGCATGTTTAGTATGTTGGTAACATAAATAACAACAATATAATAAATTTGAAAAATGCAATTATGCATAACAATAATAAGAAAAAAGAAAGGGAGGAAAAGCATAAATTTTTATCTTTTTAAAAAAATTAAAATATATAAAATTTTTCATAAACTTTAGGATGATTATACAAAACTTTTATAAATTTTAAAATTTAAAATTTTCCTCTAGTTGTAGGCCAATCCAAACTTAAGGAATAATATATCTTTGAGTATTTTTTTTACATGACTTTCTAAACTTTTTCTTTTTTTTAAATTATTTTGAGATAAAATAATTTTTTATTTTTCTTTTAGAGAGATATAAGTATATTTTACTTTTATTTCTGTACAGAAAATCTTAAGTATCAAAAAATATTAATCTTTATAATTCTTTTTAAATCTATTAAGATGCAAATATCAATTGCTTGAGATGAAATTAAATTCAAATAGGATATTCTCTATCATAATAGCCTTTTATTTCAAATAAAATTGTAAGTTGAAATAAACTGAAGATATTTTAGTAATTTTACCTTTTAAAATAACCGACCCTGACCCATCGGACCCCTGTTTTGCCAGCATCGTCTTCTTCCTGATACACACACTTGAATGTCTTATCATCTACTCCCTTATGCGTCCTCACCACATGAACAAGCTTATACTTTGCTCTTCTCTTATCTGATCCCTTATTCGACAGCAAAATCGCAGCCCCACCAAAACGAAACAAGCAATTCGATATCAACAATGATTTCTTGTTCCCAATATACCAATTCTGTGTTATGTTCTCTGTGCTCACTATCATCGCCGATAGCGACGCCGGATCGAACAGACTGCAATTCCGCGTTTGACTATGGAGTAAGGAAGAGGATGAAAAGTTAAGAGCATATATTACAAAGAGCATATACATATTGTTCTCTCTTCGATTTGTTGTATGTGGTTAACAAACATGTAGCACCTTCAATTAATCTTCAATTTCTGAACAAGTAGAAGGGGAAGTGGGAACTTAAGACTCGCGTTGAAATATGTACTCGATGTCGATGATATATAATATTACAGTGTGGAATTGGATGTTGATGATGGGGTTAATTTCTTTGTAATTACAAGTTTATCAAGGTGTGGAAAAAGCTGCAGATTTTGCTGGGTAAATTACCTTCGCTCAAATATAAAACGTGGGAATTACTCCCATGAAGAAGACTAAAGTATAAGCTTGTTCATGTGGTGTGGACGCATAAGGGAGCGGATGATAAGGCATTCGAGTGTGTGTATCAGGAAGAAGAAGATGTTGGCAAAACAGGGTGCGATGGGTTATGGGTGGGGTGATGAGTGCTTATTTAAACAGGTTAAATTAATAAAATATCCTCCGTACATGTCACTTAAAATTTTATCTAGAGTCAAAGATGTTGACGCATTAGAGATTAAAAGAAAACATTAATGGATGATGTCATATGTAAAATTTAAAAATTTATGGAGATCTTTGTCAAATTTTGAAGTTTAAAAGATTTTGTATAATGAACTTAAAATTTAAGAATATTTTGAATATTTTGAGCTGAAAAAAGACAAAAGAAAAAAATATACTTATCAATTCTATACAAATTACAATTCATCTAAATTGAATGCTAAGTTTAATTTTTGGTATGTGTAAAAGTACTAATTTTTTTTATGTTGTTTAATAATTAAAATATCATTTTGGTCCTTTATAAATAGTAATTTTAAATTTTTTTTATAATTCTCTTTCTCAATTTGATCATTCATAATTTAATTTTTTTAATTTGATCCATCTATTTATATGTTGTCTAAATAAGTAATAATTTTGATTACTTAAATATTTGATACTGATTGAACAATATTAAAAGCTAGTTATTTTTTTTTAAAATTAGTCTAAATATTACATCCAATTAATAATATTAAACAATATTCAATTAGCACCAAGCATTGTTTAGTTGAAAAAAAGAAAAAAAATAATTAGATAATAATTAATTTTTAATATTATCTAGTTAATATCAAATATTCAACTAATTAAAATTATTATTTATTTAAATAATATCTAAATAGAGGGACTAATTAAATTGATAACAAATCAAATTTTAAAAGATCAATTTAAAAAATTTGTAAAAAATAAATTAAAAAAATTATTATTTATAAGTGACTAAAATAATGTTTTAGTCATTATTTAACACATTGGGAAAAAAGTATTTATCCTCTCTGTTTTTGAACCCAATCATAATATTCCCCAACATTTACTCCTAACCTAAGGATTAGGATCTTCTCGTATTGTGTATTAATAAAAAAAACTAATTAATTTTAAAATTTTATTTTTCGTAACAAATATCAAAAATTCTTATTAGATGAAAATAAATTGAATTTAGAGGAGACAATATAATTAAAGACAATGATAATGATATATAAATACAATTTCTAAGCAAATAATAGATATTATACTTTAGTTTTAACATAATTAAATTTAGATGAGAAGGAATTATTGTAATATTAAAATAAAGTAAATATTATTTCTTAAAAAATAATTACATTCTCGCGGGGCTAAGCACGTTAAGTATTTAATTCAAATCACATCAATGGTCTATATGAGCAGATTAATGGTTGGAAAATCAAATTGAAAAAATCAGCATATAATTAGTCACAAGCACGTTTCTTCCTTTGACAATTTCAATGATATTAACTTTAGGGGGACCAAGTAATCCACTTGAGTTTTCGTCAATTATACCAACGGGGTCCATTATTACAAGGCTTTATTTAAATTTTAAATCAATTTTTAATTTTGTACTGAAAATTTATTTGTTGTAAATTATATTTTTGAAATTTTGAATTGTAATAAAATTTTTTTCATATCTTAATATCATTTAAATTACTGACGGAAGTAGCTTATGTGATGTTTGATGTATATATTTTTACTGACTCAATACTTTACTTATATATTTATTATCAAATGTATCCTCAAAATGTATGAATATTATCAAATATATCTCTAAACTTTATGAATATTATCCAATATGTTCCTAACTCCTTCAAAAAATCTATAGTTTCTTAATAATTCTATTTATCAACATCACAATTCTTCTACTAACTTGTACAACCACCAACGTATGTTAAAGTTGATTTTCTAACGAATATTCTCTAATGAATTTCCTTCTATAGTGATCAACAATAAACAAGTACATATAAGACTATCTACAAATATAACTTTAGGTTACAAGTCATTATTCTACAACAACATATACATTTATGATTTCACATAAAAGAGACCAAAAAATCAAAAAAAAAAAATTACTCATTATCAATCCATCATAAAACTCTTAGATTCACATAAAAAATTTATTATATATGAAATCATTGATAAATAGAACAACTTATTAATATTATTATATAATAACCATGTTATGTCATGGTTCAAAAAAAAACTTAATATTTGATATATCTTTTATACTTTTACCTTGTGATTTTAATGATAGGATAAATAACGACTTCAATATCAGACTTCAAAACGTAAGCTTCAACGGCGAACTTCAATAGCAGACTCAATGACAAGCTTCATCATCAATGGGTTCACTGTAGTATGACTTCAACGGAATCAATGAATTTACTTCAATAAAAATTATTCAGTAATGTGACAATTTATTAACGTGTAAATAAAAATATTGTTTTGTCTACTTATATGATTTTATTTTATAGTTTAATGTAGCTTTGTGAATTCTAGCATATATATAGTCAGTAAAAATATATACATAAAATGTCACATCAATTATTAGAAAATTGTGTATTGTTTGAAGGACTTGGAGACATATTTAAAAGTATTCATAAATTTTGAAGATATATTTGAAAATAAATATGTAAGTAGATTATTAAATTAGTAAAAATATATATGTCAGAGACTACATCAGATATTTTTGTTAGTAATTTAACGATATTAGGTCGTGGAACGAAATTGATTGTAATCTAAAACTTTAGATACAAAATTAACATAAAATAAACTTTAAGAATAAAATTAAAAATTGATGTAAAATTTAAAAATATAGATGATGTTTTTACCTTTTATTATTTCTAAAAAGTTTTGTAAGATCTTTTTATCTTCAAGATTAGGGATATATTTGGATTTGTTTGAATGTAATTTTTAAAAATTATTTTAATTTTTAAAAACAAAAAATAATAAAATTTATTTGAAACTTTGAATTATTATTTTTGACTAAAAACAAAAAATAAAATACGTGTTTTTTTTAAAAATAAAATACATGTTTTATTAAAAAATACAAAACAAATAAAAGATATTCCTAAACTTTATTTTTTAAAATATAAAATATAAAAAATATATCTGTTTATTAACAACATATATATAATAAATACATAAAAATAATAATAACAAACTTTTAAAATTAATTTTATGAAATAATTTTGAAAAATAAAAAATAAAAAAACATTCAAACAAACCTTTATATCTAACTCTTCCTTTCCTCTTTCACAACTTTATTGGTAGCTTTGACAATTCCAATGATTTTATGCTCAACGACTCATATATTGTTCAAAGAAAAAAAATTTTAATACAATATATTTATCACATTATTTTTATATTGTTCAATAAAAATGAATCATATTAAATATTATTCTTACTAAATAATGTAAACTCAAGTTAATGTATAAAAATAAAACACCTAACTTAATTTTAATAAATAATGTAAAGATAATGTGGTACGAATATACATTGTATCTCAAAATTTTTTCTCCTCGTAATTAACATAATCGGGGCCACTAAGAGGGGAAAATCCTTTGCTTGAAGACCTATTCATCACTTTGATAAAAGTTTCAATCCAAGTGATTGCCCAATCAATGAGTAAAAGATATTTAAAGAAAACGAAAAAATCATAAATACACATAAATGTTGGAGTACCAAACAACATAAAAAATTTGCATTGTGATCTATGCAAACCAAAACAAACATTATGAGCTTCTTTTCTCAACTATGGCTTCAGTCTTCCTTTTATGTTATTCCTTTAGTAATCCACTTCCTTGTTCTTCCTCGTGCATCATCATCGACCACTCTAACCATCACCACTGATACAGAAGCTTTAATCTCATTCAAGTCTCAATTGAGCAATATCAATCCTCCTCACCCATTATCTTCTTGGAGCCAAAGTTATTCATCATCTCCATGCAATTGGACTGGTGTAACCTGCAACAAGCTTGGCCACAGAGTGATTGGCTTAAACCTTTCAGGCTTAAGACTCTCAGGTCAATTAAGCCCTTTTATAGGTAACCTCTCTTTTCTTGAGTCCCTCCAATTGCAAAATAACCAATTCAGAGGAGTGATTCCTGAGCAAATTGGTAATCTTATTGGGTTAAGAACCCTAAACATGAGTTCTAATAGATTTGAAGGAATCATTCCTTCAAACATCACTCGTTTAACCGAGCTCGTCGCTCTTGACTTGTCGATTAACGGGATTGTCAGCCAATTTCCTAAAGATATTGGTAGCTTGACAAAGCTTCAAGTGTTGAAATTGGGAAGCAACAACTTGTATGGTACAATTCCACCAAGTTTGGGAAATATTTCATCTCTCACATATATCAGTTTTCGCACCAACACTTTAAGTGGTGGGATTCCAAGTCAATTGGGTAGGCTTAAGAATCTAATAGAACTTCATCTCTCTACTAACAATCTTAGTGGGACTATTCCTCCTTCTATATATAATTTATCTTCCCTCATCCACTTTTCTATAGCTTCAAACAATTTGTGGGGTGAGATTTCTGCGGATATTGGTCAAAAACATCCAAAACTCCAAGTGTTCCATATTTGTTTTAACAAATTCACAGGTAGAATTCCTGAATCATTGCACAATCTCACAAAAATTCAGACCATTCGCTTGGCTTTCAACAATTTGGAAGGAGTGGTACCACCGGGTCTTGGAAATCTCCCATTCCTTCTCACCTATAATATTGCGTATAATAGGATAGTTAGCTCAAGAGATAGAGGTCTAGACTTCATTTTTACTTCTTTGGCTAACAGCACCCTTTTGAACTATCTTGCAATTGATGGCAATAGGTTGGAAGGTGTGATTCCTGAGACTATTGGAAATCTCTCAAAGGTTCTCTCAAAATTATACATGGGAAGCAATCATTTCTATGGAAATATACCCACCTCAATTGGCAATCTTAGTGGCTTGAATTTGTTGAACTTGAGTCATAATGCAATTTCTGGAGAAATCCCTTACGAGTTAAGCCGATTGGAGGGACTACAAGAGCTCAGCCTGGCGGGTAATCAAATATCAGGAAGTATTCCAAGCTCCCTTGGTAGTGGTCTCATAAAATTAAACCATATTGATTTTTCAAGCAATGAGCTTGTGGGTGAAATACCCAGTAGTTTTGGGAATTTTCAAAACATTATTTCTATGGACTTATCTAACAATAAGCTCAATGGAAGCATACCTAGAGAAGTACTCAATCTCCTAACTCTGACCAACGTTTTGAATGTGTCTAAGAACTTCTTAAGTGGATCTTTGCCTCAAGAAGTAGGGAGATTGATCAGAGTTTCTACCTTAGATTTCTCTGACAACCTTTTATCTGGTGAAATCCCCTCCTCAATAAGCAATTGTCTAAGCCTTGAAAATCTATTTTTGGCAAGAAATATGTTTTCTGGTTTGATTCCAAAAGAACTTGGGGACATCAAAGGCTTGGAAAATCTAGACCTTTCCTCCAACCAACTCTCTGGATCCATTCCTGTTAAACTTCAAAATCTAAATGCCCTTCAGTTATTGAACCTTTCATATAATGATTTGGAAGGAGTGATTCCCAGTGGTGGAGTTTTCCAAAACAGCTCTGCCCTCTATTTAGAAGGCAATATCAAACTTTGTTTGCTTTCCACATGTGTGACTCAAGGAGATGGAAGAAAGATGTTCATAATTTATATCATTATAGCTATTGTGATAACATTGACACTATGTTTCACAATTGGCTTCTTGTTGTATGTAAAGAGTAAAAAAACAAGGGTAGCAGCATCATCTGAAATGGTAAAGCAATATCATCCCATGGTCTCTTATGATGAGCTTCGTCTGGCAACTGAGAACTTCAGCCAAGAGAATTTACTAGGAACTGGAAGCTTTGGCTCAGTCTATAAAGGTCATCTAAGTGAATGGAGTATTAGTACTATTGCAGTAAAAGTCATAGACACTTTAAGAAGTGGTTCCTTGAAGAGTTTCTTTGCAGAATGTGAAGCTTTGAAGAATACAAGGCATCGAAATCTGGTCAAGTTGATCACATCATGTTCTAGTATAGACTTCAAGAACAATGAATTTTTGGCTTTGGTTTATGAGTTCCTGTGTAATGGCAACTTGGAAGATTGGATTAAGGGAAAGAGAAAACATGAAAATGGAAGTGGGTTAAACTTGGTGGAGAGACTGAATATTGCTATTGATATTGCTTTTGCGTTGGATTACTTGCACAATGACAATGAAACTCCTATTGTGCA
Organism: Senna siamea; assembly: GCA_031216115.1. Taxonomy (NCBI): domain Eukaryota; kingdom Viridiplantae; phylum Streptophyta; class Magnoliopsida; order Fabales; family Fabaceae; genus Senna; species Senna siamea. The sequence goes on along the minus strand of CM062355.1, from coordinate 18,919,338 downwards.
TTGTGACTTGAAGCCTAGCAATATACTTTTGGGTGAAGATATGATTGCAAAGGTGGGAGACTTTGGACTGGCTAGGTTGTTGATTGAAAGGCCAACTATTAATCAAGTTTCAATAAGCTCCACTCATGTCCCTAGAGGTTCAATTGGCTACATACCTCCAGGTATAACAACTTATATTACTATTCTAGTTACCTATATATGCTATCTTGACACTTCAAATATATATAAAACACTTTAATTTATGTGAGTGGATCTCACTCTACCAACTCTTACCACGTTTTCTGGCATGAATTATAAATACTTATAGTGCTAAATTAGTGGAACTAAATAGTATTATGAAGAAAGTTTGTTAACAAGGAGGAAATTAAGTTTTTTTTTAAAAAAAAACTCTAAGGGCTCAAACACAAGCTTTTAGAACGACCAAGTACTAAATCAAAAGTTGAATGAGACACCAAAAGTGTAATTTAACCTTATCTAGTTGTTGTTCTTATGCTTTGTTGATATATATAAATGCAGAGTATGGATGGGGAGAAAAGCCATCATTAGCTGGAGATGTATACAGTTTTGGAATTGTATTGCTAGAGCTCTTCTCTGGGAAGAGTCCAACAGATGATATCTTTGCAGGAGGCTTAAACCTAACTACATGGGTGCAGTCAGCAGTCCCAAACAAGATTGTGCAGGTGATAGACCCTGAGTTTCTATCACACATTTTCTGCAGTGATCTAATTGATGCCAAAGGTCCCAATCTACAACTTGATTGCGTTACTGCAATTTTGGAAGTTGGTCTATCTTGCACGACAGATTCTCCAGATGGACGCCTTAACATGAAAGATGTTGTTGGAAAATTACAGGCAATTAGAGGTACTCTTTTGAAACACAATGAAATTAGTTTTAAGTAGCTAAAGTGTATTAAGAGTGAAATAATGGTTATTGTTGAAATAAGTGGTTGAATATGCATTTCTATTTTGATTTTCCATAAGTTTCCTGTTATCGAAGGCAATTATATTCAAGGCACTGTCAACACTAAATTTGGACAAACATCTATTCCAACGAGAATTCAAACTTTGGCTTGCCATATGTTGTGAGAGATTATGTTGAATATGCATTTCAATTACAAATTTACAAGATTACATGCTTTTGTCTCCCCCCGCCTTTTTGTTTGTATCCATAAAGGGGATAAAAATACCAAAATCGTAGGGTTATATGAAGATTAATGAATCAGGAAATTACTTAAAACATGATGGAATACAATGGGAAATGGAATAGAAAGTAAAGAAACTACAAATAAGAATGAAAAGTATGTTTCTAAAAGGACAAAAAATGTATATGAACTTTTATCAAGATTGACACAACAGAATGTTGTTGACTATATCACCTGTTGTTCAAAGATTGAAAAGCATCTGTTCTGCTCTTGTATATGTAGAACCAATGACTTACCAACACATTTAGGTTATGAACACTCTTGTTATATTCTAGAATGATTCTAAAAATAATACTACTATAACATGCTTCCACATAACTCATCTTCCCATAATATTATATATAGACACTACTTCTGTATATATGATTTTTTGTAGGAAAATCGATTATAATATATATATACAAATGTAGAGAATACTAGAAAAAAATAATTGAGAAGTGTCAATTCTTATGAACTGTTTTTCTTTTACAAGCATAAATAATTATAAATATAAAATACTTTTCTTTTAAAAAGTTGAATGCTATTTAAAATTGATGATGACATATATTTTGATAGAGTTGAAAATTTTGAAAAAAAAATTTATGAAAATATTATTAGAAGATTCATTAGTCCTTGAGTCATTTACATTATAAATAATTATGTGTGCTTGTTGAATATTTCTATATAACTTTAATTCAGTTATAATTACTATTATAATTACTATATATATCATATTCTTTCGAACAAAAATAATCATGAATCACAGCAAAACAAATATAAAGAATTTGGATTTTACTGCTTAATTTCAATTTTTTAGAAAAGCATAGTGAACATATATTAATTCGTTGGATGAATAATTAAATGAAAATTTGAATAAAACTTCTAACTTTGAATGCATATATAATGCAAATTCTGACTTTTTAATCAATCCATATTTTAAATTATTAAGAATATTTTTAAGTTCATATGTCCATTTATGATAATGAAAATTCAAGTGTATAATGTAATGGTTTTTGAAAGGATAGCAACACCTGTTGATGATCACACTTCAAAGAAAATTTAATAACTATATTAAAGTTTTTAAAATAAAAAATATATTAATTTGAATTCACATAAATAATTGATCACTTTTAAATCATAATTATATTTTATCTTTTTGAGAGTTAATTTTTCTTCAAAATAATTTAAATATATTAGTGTTTAAATTTTTTAAAAGTATATTGATTAGCCTTAATTTCTAATTATTTTAATACTATGTTTTATGAAATGATATTTTTAACTAATTAACTCAATTTTTAAGAATAAAATTTAAAACAAAATAAAAAAACTCACATAATATAAATTAATATTTTAATAAACTATAAGTAATAATTATATTATATTTAATACTATGGGTATTAAAACATAATTTTTAAAGTTAGAAATTATATATGTAGTGAATATATTATGTTAAACCTCCAAAATTTGTGTATATGGAAAGATTGTTGTCCAACAGTATTTGTTAGATTATTTATATTATAAAAAGGAAATATAAATTTATAATTATTCTAATTAAATATATAGTATTGACCACAATTAAATATTTGAATAAAGAATGATATATTTATTAGAAATATGAACAAAAGAAAAGGAAAACCTTCTTATCGATAGAGCATGTTTAGTATGTAGGTAACATAAATAACAATAATATAATAAATTTGAAAAATGCAATTATGCACAACAATAACAAGAAAAAAGAAAGGGAGGAAAAGCTTTCAAAAATAATTTTTAAGTATAAATTTTTATCTTTTAAAAAAATTAGAATGTATAAAATTTTTTAAACTTGATTACACAAAACTTTTATAAATTTTAAAATTTAAATTTCTCCTCTAATTGTAGGCAGATCAAAATTTAAAGAATAATATATCTTTGAGTATTTTTTTTTTCATGACTCTCTAAATTCTTTCTTCTTCTTAAAATTATTGAGATAAAATGACTTTCTATTTTTCTTTTACAAATATATGAGTATGCTTTACTCTTACCTCTGTACAAAAGATTTTAAGTATCAAAAAATATTAGTCTTTATTATTCTTTTTCATCTTGTAAAGATGTATATATCGATTATTTGAGATGAAACTAAATTCAAATAAAATATTCTCTTTCATAATAGGATTTTTATTTCAAATAAAATTTTAAGTTGAGATGAACTGTGGATATTTTAGTAATTTTACCTTTTAAAATAACCGACCTGACCCATCGGACCCCTGTTTTGTGTCACGGACTTGCTTTTTCTCCTGCCTGTGCGGCACTTAGACACTCTTGTTTCAGTGACTAAGTCAGCCTAAACCCCTTGAAGATAGGTTGGACGTAAGTTAAGCGCAGTGGAAAAGTAATGAAGTAAGTATGCTCAAGTGGGAAAGAAGAGAACTCAAGTGTTGGATACTTGAAAGGAGAATATTATTGCCTTGGAGAATGCTTTACAAGTGTTTGGATTTCTAACCTTTCTAGCATATCTTGGCAAATGGCCAAGGTCACCTATTTATAGCCTTTCCACCTCCTTAATGGACGGTGGAGATCAATCCAATCCTATGGTTAATATTTTGTATCTAGAGAATTCTATACAAGTCTAGAATAAACCATTCTTGGGAGAATTCTCCATAAGCTTCTAGAATGTTCCATAAGCCTCCATGATGTTCTATAGTCTTCTAGATTCTTCCAGAAAGTCCCAAAGCTTCCATAATATTCTAGAACCTTCTAGAATCTTCCAGAGCCTTCTAGGGTATTCTAGAATATTCCAGAACATTCTAGATCTTTCTAGAACATTCTAGATCTTCTTAGAATCTTCCATTGTATTCTAGAACTTTCTAGAGAGTTCTAGATCCTTCTGTACCATTCTGGAATTCTCCATCATTATCTCCATTCTTCCAAGATTAAGGTGGTAGGATTGTTAGTCTGTGACATCCTCCCCCACCTAATCAAGCGACGTCCTCGTCGCATTCTCCCAATATGATCGAATCTTATCGACATGGTTCCATAAAGATAACTCATGCTCCCAAGTTGATTCAGCCTCAGGCAAGCCTTTCCAATGCACCAAGTATTCGATGTGGCCTGGGTGACTCCCTCTCCTTGGAACCAGTCGATGTGCGATAATCTCCTCTACATCACGGTCATAAGTAGTGGTGACCGTGGTAGGAGCCCTCTTGGATTCACCCCTACTTGGATCCTCCTTATCGGCGTGATAAGGTTTTAAGAAGCTTACATGAAACACGGGATGAACCTCAAGGTGAGATGGTAGAGTGATGCGGTATGCGAGTTTCCCAATTCTTTTCTCTACAGGAAATGGTCCTTCATACCTCCGAAGTAACCCCTTATGAGTCTTGCCATAGTTTCGGATGGTATGTGGGAGTAGTTTCACCATGACTAAGTCTCCTTCCTCATACTCCACATGCCTCCTTCTTGTGTCGGCCCATTTCTTCATTTTCTTTGCTGCCTTTGCCAAGCACGCTTTTGCTAATTCAGATTTTTCTCCCCATCCCTTGGCAAATAGAAAGGCACCAGGACTCTTTCCTGCATAAGAAGTGACTATGGTGTGAGGAGCTAAGGGTTGCTGACCTGTTGCTAATTCGAATGGACTAGCTCCCGTTGACTCGCTCCGCTGCAGATTATACGAGAATTGGGCAATATCAAGTAGTTTTACCCAATCCCTTTGGTTGGCACTCACAAAGTGCCTTAAGTATAGCTCCAACAAGGCATTCACCTGCTCTGTTTGCCCATCGGTCTGTGGATGAAAGCTTGTGGAGAAGTTCAACTCAGAGCCCAAAATCTTGAATAGTTCTGTCCAAAATCTCCCTGTGAACCTTGTGTCTCGGTCACTTACGATCAACTTGGGTATTCCCCAGTACTTCACCACGTGCTTGAAGAAGAGTCTTGCTGCATCCTCAGCATTATACTTCTTCGGTACGGGAATGAATACTCCATACTTGCTAAATCGATCAACCACAACTAGAATGTTGCCACATCCATCTACCGTTGGCAATCCCACAATGAAGTCCATTGAGACACTTTCCCAGGGTCTCTCAGGGGTCGGTAAGGGCTCGAGTAATCCAGCAGGACGTCTCTGCTCTACTTTATCTTGTTGACAAACAAGACAAGTCTTCACGTATAGCTCCACATCATCACGCATGTTTGGTCAATAATAAGCTTGATCCACTAAGGCTTGCGTGCGATGTGTCCCTTGATGTCCTACCCATAAGGAGTCATGACACTCCTTTAGAATTTCTTTACGTAGGCCACCCCACTTTGGCACATAAAGCCTCCCTCCTCTGGTGCGTATTAGGCCATCCTCTAGCCAAAATTTACGAGTCTTTCCTTGTTTAATTAACTCTTCTAGTCTTTTGGCTTGAGGATCTTCTTCTATACCTTTCTTGAACTTCTCCAAGATAGGGAAATTTGGTTGTGCAAGGCTGGCTAGCTCGGCCTTACGACTCAATGCGTCCGCCACGAAGTTGACTTTGCCCGGCTTATACTCCATCTTAAAGTCGTACTCAGCTAAAAAGTCTTGCCACCTTGCTTGTTTTGGAGAGAGCTTCTTTTGGGTTTGAAAGTAGCTAGTGGCCACATTATCAGTCTTTACCACGAACTTGGCCCCCAGCAAGTAATGCCTCCAAGTTCGTAAACAGTGTACAATAGCGGTCATTTCTTTCTCTTGGACAGTATACCGCCGTTCAGTGTCATTAAGCTTTCGGCTTTCAAAAGCAATGGGATGTCCTTCCTGCATTAGAACACCTCCAATAGCAAAGTCAGAAGCATCAGTGTGTACCTCAAATGCTTTGGTGTGATCAGGAAGTGCCAACACTGGTTCTTCTGTCACAGCCTGCTTCAAGGTTTCGAAAGCTTCTTGACACTTTTCGTTCCAATCCCACGCTCGATTCTTCTTCAACAGGTCAGTTAAAGGTGCAGCTATCGCAAAATAGCCTCGAATAAACCTTCGATAGTAATTTACCAAACCGAGGAATGACCGTAACTCGGGAACTCTCTTTGGTGGTTCCCATTCTTGAATGGCTCGGATCTTTGCCTCATCCATGCGCAACTTTCCTTGTCCCACAATATGTCCTAGGAAAGTTATCTCTTGTTGGGCAAAGGAGCACTTTTCTTTCTTCACATAAAGCTCGTTTTCCCTTAGCACTTGGAAAACTTGCTTTAAGTGATTCTCATGCTCCTTCAACGTTTTACTATACACCACAATATCATCTAAGTACACTACGACAAAGCGGTCCAAGAAGGGTTGGAACACTTTGTTCATAAGTGTACAGAATGTAGCAGGCGCATTAGTTAAGCCAAAAGGCATAACTAAGAATTCGAAAGAGCCATACCTTGTTACGCACGCGGTCTTTGGAACATCCCCTTCGGCTATTCTTACTTGATAGTACCCTGACCTCAAGTCTAACTTGGAAAACCACTTTGCTTCTCCAAGTTGATCAAATAAGTCAGCAATAAGTGGGATCGGATACTTGTTCTTTATGGTAATCTTGTTTAGCGCACGATAATCCACACATAATCGAAGCGACCCATCTTGCTTCTTTTGGAATAAAATTGGTGCGCCAAATAGAGCTTTTGATGGTCGGATGTACCCCGCATCCAACAGATCATTAAGTTGCCTCCTCAATTCCTCAAGTTCAGGAGGTGCCATGCGGTAAGGTACCGTAGCAGGAGGTCTTGCACCAGGCTTAGGCTCAATCATGTGATCCACCTCCCTCTTAGGTGGGAGCTTCTTTGGCAACTCCTTGGGCATGATGTCTTGGTATTCATCCAAGACTTTCTTGATCTCCTTGGGTACTTCAGACTTGATTTCCCTAGTCTCCTCCTTAACGGCCATTAAGAAAGTAGGCTCACCTTTCTTAAGTCCCTTAGAGAGTTGTATGGCAGAAAGTACAGGTACTTGGCCTCCTTTCCCTCGTGATAAAGGTACCATACATGGATGTCCCTCCTCCAATATGCACATTGTGTTGGCGAAGGGTATCGGCACGGCCTTTACCTTGTCTAAGAACTCCATGCCAAGCACTATGGAATAGTCATCCATAGGGACAACAGAAAAATTAATATGGCCAGACCACTCACCAAGGTTTATCTTGATGTTGCGGATGACACCAAGGATGGGTTTTGGTTGAGAATTCACTGCTTTTATCCATCCCTTTTCCTCAACGTAGCTTATTCCCAAGCGCTTTGCTTCTTCTTCTTTGATGAAGTTGTTCGTTGCCCCAGTGTCAACTAAGGCACGTACATCTTTTCCACCAACATTTGCTTGTATGAACAACAGCCCTTTCTTCTCAGGCTTGGGCACTTCGACATTGGCCTTAATGGAGTTAAGGATATGCAGTGATCCCATGCTCGTCTCCGTTGGTTGCCGAGAAGCTTGTTCCCTTTCTTCAATAATGGCTGAGAGTTGGCTTCTCTTTGGACACTCTCGAGCCAAGTGTGGACCCTCGCAAAAGAAACATTTAAGAGGTGGGCGCTTACCTCTTTTGTCATCTCTTTTTCCTTTGAAACTCCCTTCCTTATAGGTTGGCTTCATGCTTCCTTCCTTGTGTGGTTTGCTTCCTCCCCCACCATAGCCTTTGTTTCCCTTTTGCTTACTGTTCTCGCTTTTCTTGAATTCGGTAAGGGATTCAGCAATGGCGATGGCAGAAGCGAGGTCTTGTGCTCCTCTTCTCTCGATCTCCAGCTTAGCCCAATTTTGTAGACCATCGCAAAAAGCATAGAAAGCCTCCTTGTCGGGGTAGTCGGGAATTTCCAAAAGTACTTCAGAGAATTCCTTCACGTATTCTCGAATACTACCCTTTTGGGTAAGTCGCCTTAATTTTGCTCGTGCCTCTCTTTCCACATTCTCGGGATAGAATTGGCGCTTGAGCTCCTTTTTGAACTCATCCCAAGTAGCAATGGTGCAAACTCCCCTCTCGATCTCACCATGCCTACGACGCCACCATAGCATCGCAGTATCTTCTAGATAAAGGGAGGCATGGTCAATCTTCCTAGCATCCTCCATGATATTTGCAGCCCGAAAGTATTGTTCTAGGCTCCATAGGAAGTTATCAACCTCCTTTGCATTCCTAGGCCCTTTGTAAGATTTGGGCTTAGGAGCTTCCACCCTTGAAGGAGTTGGAGTTGGGATAGATGAGGAAGCTCCCACATCATGAGATAGTGCCTTCTTTAGAAGTACCATCTCCTCCCTCATGTTTCTCAACTCTATATGTACCCCTTCTAGTTCTTCCCTCAGAGTTTTGTTCTCTTCTTTAAGGGAAAGGATTTCATTAGAAAGAGATGTTGAAGAAGTCTCATATTGCTGCGAACACTTACCAGTAGCCTCGTTCAGGGCTCCAAACATTTCCTCTCGGAGCTCGTCGACCTTTCCATCAAGCTCTTCCAGAAGGGAGTCCACCTCCCTGAACTTATCCTCCCCATCAGCTATTGAAAGCTCTACCCTCATGAGCCTCGTGTCCACATCCCCCATATCCTTCCCTCCTTTGGAAGGTCCTCGAGACTTTGATCTCCCTCTCTTTTCTCCTCCATGCCCTTCGTTGCCAACACCTCCAGCAAGAGTGATCTCACTGCTTGACATACTTGCAAAACGTTAGCTTTATCCCTTGAAAGAAACCTTGGCTCTGATACCAACTGTCACGGACTTGCTTTTTCTCCTGCCCGTGCAGCACTTAGACACTCTTGTTTCAGTGACTAAGTCAGCCTAAACCCCTTGAAGATAGGTTGGACGTAAGTTAAGCGCAGTGGAAAAGTAATGAAGCAAGTATGCTCAAGTGGGAAAGAAGAGAACTCAAGTGTTGGATACTTGAAAGGAGAATATTATTGCCTTGGAGAATGCTTTACAAGTGTTTGGATTTCTAACCTTTCTAGAATATCTTGGCAAATGGCCAAGGTCACCTATTTATAGCCTTTCCACCTCCTTAATGGACGGTGGAGATCAATCCAATCCTATGGTTAATATTTTGTATCTAGAGAATTCTATACAAGTCTAGAATAAACCATTCTTGGGAGAATTCTCCATAAGCTTCTAGAATGTTCCATAAGCCTCCATGATGTTCTATAGTCTTCTAGATTCTTCCAGAAAGTCCCAAAGCTTCCATAATATTCTAGAACCTTCTAGAATCTTCCAGAGCCTTCTAGGGTATTCTAGAATATTCCAGAACATTCTAGATCTTTCTAGAACATTCTAGATCTTCTTAGAATCTTCCATTGTATTCTAGAACTTTCTAGAGAGTTCTAGATCCTTCTGTACCATTCTGGAATTCTCCATCATTATCTCCATTCTTCCAAGATTAAGGTGGTAAGATTGTTAGTCTGTGACATTTGCCAGCATCGTCTTCTTCCTGATACACACACTTGAATGCCTTAGTATCTACTCCCTTATGCGTCCTCACCACATGAACAAGCTTATACTTTGCTCTTCTCTTATCTGATCCCTTATTCGACAGCAAAATCTTAGCCCTACCAACACGAAACAAGCAATTCGATATCAACATCGATTTCTTGTTCCCAATATACCAATTCTGTGTTATGTTCTCTGTGCTCACTATCATCGCCGATAGCGACGTCGGATCGAACAGACTGCAATTCCGCGTTTGACTATGGAGTAAGGAAGAGGATGAAAAGTTAAGAGCATATATATATCCACCGACTTAATTAACCAAAATTTATGATTATGCACGTACGATGTGATGACGGTAATGAATAATGAATGATCTCTTCTTGGTTTCACTTGGAGTTTTTCCTCTCTTTAATTTGGTGATATACATATTGTTCTCTCTTCGATTTGTTGTATGTGGTTAACAAACATGTAGCACCTTCAATTAATCTTCAATTTCTGAACAAGTAGAAGGGGAAGTGGGAACTTAAGACTCGCGTTGAAATATGTACTCGATGTCGATGATATATAATATTACAGTGTGGAATTGGATGTTGATGATGGGGTTAATTTCTTTGTAATTACAAGTTTATCAAGGTGTGGAAAAAGCTGCAGATTTTGCTGGGTAAATTACCTTCGCTCAAATATAAAACGTGGGAATTACTCCCATGAAGAAGACTAAAGTATAAGCTTGTTCATGTGGTGTGGACGCATAAGGGAGCGGATGATAAGGCATTCGAGTGTGTGTATCAGGAAGAAGAAGATGTTGGCAAAACAGGGTGCGATGGGTTATGGGTGGGCGATGAGTGTTTATTTAAACAGGTTAAATTAATAAAATGTCCTCGGTTTATGTCGCAAAAAAATTTATTCAGGAAGAATTATTGATGTGACATTTAATTGTTGATAATTAAAAAAATTAATAAATGATGTCATACATAAATATTTAAAAATTTTAAAAAAATTATTTGTTAAATTTTAAAGTTTAAAAAATTTTGTATAATAACTTTAAAAGTTAAGAGAATTTTGAATATTTTAACCTTAAAAAAATAAAAGAAAATGTACTTATCAATTCTATACAAAATTATTTCATCTAAATTGAATGCTAAGTTTAATTTTTGGTAGGTGTAAAAGTACTAAATTTTTTTTTTATGTTGTTTAACAATTCAAATATTATTTTAATCTTTCATAAATAATTATTTTTTTAATTTTATTTTTTATAAAATATTTTTTATTTTGATTATTTATAATTTTATTTATTATCAAATTAATTTATTTATTTATATGTTATTTAAATAAATAATAATTTTTATTATTTAAACGTTTGATACTGATTAAATAATATTAAATATTAATTATTATTTAATTTTTTTTTCTTTCTTTTAAATTGATTAAAATATTACGTTTGATTATTCAGTTAATATTATTCAATTAATACCTTAAACCGTAAACTCTAAATACTGTTCAGTTAATAACAAACATTGTTTAGTTGAAAATAAATAATTAAATTATAATTATTCGTTAATATTATTCAATTAATATCAAATACTTAAGTCATTAAAATTATTATTTATTTAGATAATATCTAAATAGAAAGATTAATTAAATTAATAATAAATTAAATTTTAAAAAACAAATTAAAAAATTTTTAAAAAATAAATTAAAAAAATTATTATTTACGAGAAACTAAAATAATATCTCGATCATTATTTAACAGATTAAAAAAACAGTATTTATCCTCTATGTTTTTGAACCCAATCATAATATTCCCCAACATTTACTCCTAACCTAAGATTAGGATCTTCTCGTATTGTGTGCTAATGAAAAGAACTAATTAAGTTTACAATTTTATTTTTTCGTAACAAATAATAAAATTTCTTATAGAGGAGACAATATAATTAAAGACAATGATAATGATATATAAATACAATTTCTAAGCAAATAATAGAAATTATACTTTATTTTTAACATAATTAAATTTAAACTTAATATTAAATTTAGATGAGAGGGAATTATTGTAATATTAAAATAAAGTAAATATTATTTCTTAAAAAATAATTACATTCTCGCGGGGCTAAGCACGTCAAGTATTTAATTCAAATCATATCAATGGTCTATATCAGCAGATTAATGGTTGGAAAATCAAATTGAGAACTGAGCAATAATTAGTTACAAGGCTTTCATATGAACATTTTATTATGGTAAAAGTATCTTTTTTTAAATTAATTTTTAATTTCATATTTAAAATTTGTTTATTGTTAATTTTATTTTTAAAATGTTGAATTATAATAAATTTCTTCTCACAACTTAATATAATCTAAATTACTGACGAAAATAGTTAATGATGCATTTGATGTGTTTAGTTTTACTGATTAAATACTCTGCTTATATATTTATTATCAAAAGTATCTTAAAAATTTATGAATATTATTAAATGTATTTCTAAAATTTATAAATATTATTAAATATATCTCTAAACTTTATAAATATTATCAAATATGTTCTCAGCTCCTTCAAACAATTTACAATTTCTTAATAACTCTATCTATCAACATCACAATTTTTCTACCAACTTGTACAATTACCAACATATGTTAAAATTGATTTTCTAACAAATTTTCTTCCATAGTGATCAACAATAAACAAGTACATATAAAACCACCTACAAGATATATGAGTTTAAGTTACAAATAATTATTTTACAACAACATATACATCTACGATTTCACATAAAAGAGATCACAAAGTCAAATAAAAAAAATTTACTCATTATTAACCCATCATAAAACACTTAGATTCTCATAAAAAATATTCATTACATATAAAGTCATTGATAAATAGAACAATCTATTAATATTGTCATATAATAAAAATGTTATGTCATGGTTCAAAAAGAAAAAAAATTTAATATTTTATATGTCTTTCATACTTTTGCTTTGCGGTTTCAATGGTAGGATGAATAACGACTTCAATGGCAGATTTTAAAACTATCTTCAACAGCGATCTTCAACAGCAGACTCAGCGACAAGCTTCATCATCGATAGGTTCACTATAGCGTGACTTCAACGAAATCAATAGACTTATTTCAATAAAGACTATTCATTAACATGACAATTTATTAATATGTAAATAGAAATATTATTTTGTCTACTTATATGACTTTGTTTCATAATTTAATATAGCTTTGTGAATTCTAGCATGTATTTAGTTAGTAAAAATATACACATAAGATGTCACATCAATTATTAAAAAATTATAGATTATTTAAAGGAGTTAGAGATATATTTGAAAGTATTTATAAACTTTGGGGACACATTTGACAATAAATATGTAAGTAGATTATTGAATTAACAAAAATATATACGTCAGAGGCTACATCAGTTATTTTCGTTAGTGATTTAAATGATATTAGATCGTGGGACAAAATTGATTGTAATTTAAAACTTTAGAGATAAAATTGATAGAAAACAAATTTTAGGGATGAAATTAAAAATTGATGTAAAATTTAAAAACATAAATGATGTTTTGACCTTTTATTGTTTCTAAAAAGTTCTATAAGATCTTTTTACGTTCAAGATTTGGGATATATTTGGATTTGTTTGAATGTAATTTTTAAAAATTATTTTGATTTTTTTTTAAAAAATAAAATTTGTTTGAAATTTGAATTATTATTTTTGATTGAAAACAAAAAATAAAATACGTGTTTTTGAAACAAAATACAAAACAAATAAAAGATATTCCTAAACTTTAGTTTTTAAAATAAAAAATATAAAAAATATATCTTTTTATTAATAACATATATATATATGCATAAAAATAATAATAACAAATTTTTAAAATTAATTTTATGAAATAATTTTTAAAAATAAAAAGTAAAATAACATTCAAACAAACCTTTATATCCAACTCTTCCTTTCCTCTTCCGCGACTTTATTGGTATCTTTTACAATTTCAATGATCTTATCCTTAACGACTCATGTAGTGTCCAAAGAAATTTTTTTTTAATACAATATATGTATCAAGTCATCTTTATATTGTTTAGTAAAATTGAGTCATATTGAACATCATCCCTACTGTAAGATGTGAACTCAAGTTAATGTGTAAAAATAAAACACTTACCTTAATTTTGATAAATAATGTAAAGATGATGTGGTACATATATATACATTGTTCCTAAGAATTTTTTCTCATAATTAATATAATCGAGCCCCCACAAAGAGGAGAAAATCCTTTGCTTGAAGACTTATTCATCACTTTAATGGAAGTTCTGATCTAAGTAATTGATCAGTCAACGAGTAAAAGATATTTAAGGAAAATGAAAAAATTATATATACACATATATTGGAGTAGTAAACAACATTAAAAACTTGCATTGTTATCTATACAAACCAAAACAAAAAATATGAGCTTCTTTTCGCAACTATGGCTTCATTCTTACTTTTGTGTTATTCCATTAGTAATCCAAGTGAGGTTATCACAAACATCTCAGCAGAGAAGTGCTGGGAATCGATTCTAGATAGAGTAATTAGTGAAGTATTAAGGAGGAGGAATCTAGGAGAACTTGAACTTCCCCCCTTGGAGCTTTTGCAAAGAATAAATGGTCTTAAAATGTTTAGATTCATGTTAAGTTATATGTATAAGCTAAGTTAGTTCAAGATTGGTTCTTTCAATTTTTTCTATTTGTATATTAGTTAAGTCAGATAGCAAAATGGTCACGTGACCTGTACACGCTTATACAAACTTTTGTGTATATAATGGTGTTTCCAATAATGCAATCAATAAAATTTTTTTCTGATCTCTTAATTCTCTCTTCTATCAAGCTTTTACATGGTATCAGAGCTTCTGGGAATTGAGATATTAAAAGGAATGAGCTTCTAATCAAGAACATGAGTTCCTGATTTGAAGCATAAGTGCATCTTCCTATTTTGAAAAGGATGAGATAGCTCGCTCAGAATCTGTAACTACCTCTACACTCGTCGTGGCTTCTAGTCAGATTGATGAAATTTTTTTGACTTTGTTAAGTTTTGATCAACCTGGAATGGCTTTAGTCACTTCACCATTAATGAACAGTAACTACCTAAGCTTGAGTGTTGTTGCTAGAATGGCCCTTGAAGCCAAATACAAACTTGGATTCATTGACAGTTCAATCAAGCCTCCTAGAGATGCTGTTGTTTTTAAGAAATGGAAGAAGGTTGATTCGATGATCAAGTCATGGATTTTGAATAACATAAGCAAGGAGATCTCAGAATTATTCATCTATTGTCCAAGCTCCAAGAAGTTGTGGGAAGAAATTAAAGATCAGTTTGGAGTCAATAATGGACCTTAATTGTACCAGATAAATAGAGAAACCACTTCTGTTGAATAAGGGAATAATCCAGTAATCATCTACTACAAAAAGCCGCATAAATGTTGGGATGAGTTGAATAAACTAATGCTCCTCCCAAAGTGTAGTTGTGGCAATTGTTCTTGTAGAGTCAACAAGAGGATGAAGGAAATGGATACTTCCATGAAGTTGTTACTATTCCTAATGAGACTCAACCAAAATTTTGATGGCGTAAGGAGTTAGATCCTTAATTTGGATCCTCTACCAAATGTCAATAAGGCATTTTCTATGGTTCTAAGAGTTGAGAAACAAAGAGAAGTCAATTTAGCCTATGCATCCAATGAAGTTCAAGCAAGTGCAATGATGGCAAAAACGAACAAGTATAAGATGAATTTAGGAAAGAAAAAGGATAATGGCAAAAAGGGTGAACATTATTATAATCACTGCAACACAAGTGGACATACAAAGGAGATATGCTTCAAGTTAATTGGGTATCCTAATTGGTATAAAGAACTTAAAGATTCAAAGAAAGGGACTGCTAAAAGGTCTATAATGAATATGGCAGCAACTGCTAATGGTGTGGTTGATATACCAATAGATCAAGATTGGGAAGAAGACAGAGGAGGTCTTGCGAACATGGTTTTATTCCTTATCAAACAAGAAATGGCCAAATACACAAAAAATAAAACTACTGCCACTGAAGAACATGTTAATTTTGCTAGGATGACAAATTTTGCAGGCAATACTCTAACTAGTGATAGCCTGTTAAATAGTTACACTTGGATTGTTGACATTAAAGCATCAAACCATATATGATCCAATCAAAATTTAATGCAACATATTCAATCTTTAACAAATCCGATATCTGTGCATTTACCCAATGAAACCATCTTAAAAGCTAACCAAATTGGTCAATGGTTTTTCAACTCCAAAATAAAACTAGATAATATACTCCTTATACCTTCATTCAAATATAACTTGTTATCTGTTAATAAACTAATCCAAGATGCTGATATAATCTTTACCTTCCATTCATCTCATTGCCTCATATAAGACCAGAAGACTAAAGAGATACTAGTTGTGGGATCAATTGTAGGGAATCTCTACATTTTGGATTCTTTTTCATTTCATAAATCTTTAATAAAACAATTTGTAATCTTAATATCTTGTAATGCATGCACTTTTGTCAATAATAAAGCTTCTACTTATACCTAGCATCAAAGACTTGGCCACTGTTCTGCTTCTGTATTGAAAAACATAAATTGTATCAAAGAATCTCAAAAATTTGACTAAGCTTGTGACACTTGTCATTTAACCAAACAACAGAGTTTACCTTTTAAGAAAAGCACAATACATTCCTAATATATTCTTGATTTAATTCACATTGATCTTTGGGGACCATATAGAAAATCTAGTCTAAATAGAGCTCATTATGTACTGACTTTAGTGGATAATTTTAGTAAAGTAACCTGGACTTTTTATTAAATCATAAGAGCCAAGTCACACAAACCATTGATAAATTCATAAAAATGTCAGAAAACCAATATTAGGCTATGATTAAAACCATTAGAACTAACAAAGGAATAGAATTCATAAATCTCTCATGTTCCCAACTATTTGCTAAATCTGGAATCATGCACCAAAGAACATGTCCATACACTCCTCAACAAAATGGAGTTGTTGACATAAAACATAAGCACCTTTTGAAAGTTACTAGAACACTTTTATTTGAAGCCAACTTACCAAAAAAATTTTGGGGGAAAGCTATACCTACTACTACTTTTATAATAAATTTACTTCTTACAATTGTACTTAATTAGAAATCACCTTTTAAAAAATTTTTTGGTTACAAACTTGATTATTTTAGATTAAAGGGTTTTGGTTGCCTATGTTTTGTAGCAAATACACTTCCACACAAAGATAAACTTGATGTTAGGTCATATAAGTGCATTTTCATAGGGTATGCTCATAGACAAAAGGCTTAAAAAGTATATGAATTAACAATCACAGAATTCTCATCTCTAGAGATGTGGAATTTTAGGAAAAGGAATTCCCATACAAGGGTATGATACAAGAGAAACCCTAAACCCTAATGTCCCAGTGACATCAGATCTCACTCTAATATCATATTATATCATAAAACCCAATTCTAAAATTTACATTGAACTAGACTTGACTTTGCTTGTTGCTTCCATACTCAACCAATCTACTAATTCTTTTGCTCCTTTTCCAAGGCAAAGTGCTAGACCTAAAAGACCACCTGCTTGGTTAGATGAATATGTTTGCCAAACTCACACAAATCATTCTTACATATTGTACAGATTTTATCAATCAAATACATATGCTACATTCATGTCTAATGTGTTAAAAATTCAAGAACCTTGCTCATATAAACAAGCTACACAAGGTAAAGAGTGGGTAGAGGCTATGAAAAAGGAATTACAAGCTTTAGAGGCTAACCAAACATGGGAAGTAACCACACTACCACCTGTTAAGAAAGCCATAGGCTCCAAGTGGGATTATAAAGTCAAATTTAACCTTTATGGATCTATAGAAAGATATAAGGCAAGACTAATTTCTAAAGGCTACAATCAAACAGCTAGCATTGATTACCTAGAGAGGTTTTCACCTGTTGCCAAACTTGTTACTGTTAGATTCTTCTTTGCTATATCCACTGTGCAAGGTTGGTTTATACACCAATTGGACATTAATAGTGTGATTCTCCATGGGTACCTGAAAGAAGAGGTATATTTGTTACCACCAGAAGGATACATGAAAGCAAAAGAGAATGAATTATGTAAGTTGAAGAAATCCTTGTATGGGTTGAAGCAAGCATCTAGAGAATGGAATTCAGAATTTACAACTCAAATCGTGAATTTTGGATTTCAACAGTCTCCCAATGATCATTGTCTATTTTTAAAGAAAACTAATAATTTTTTTCTTATACTATTGGTCTATGTAGATGATGTCCTAGATGCTGGATCCTGTGAACAAGAGATCAAAAAGGTCAAAGAATTCTTACATTCTACTTTTACCATTAGAGACCTTGGAAATGCCAAGTACTTTCTTGGCATTGAGATTGCTCATTTTCTAGATGGAACTTTCCTCTCTCAGCAAAAATATCCGCAGGATATTATTGTTGATATTGGACTTGAAAATATGAATCTAGTTGTGACTCCTTCACCACAAAATCACAAATTCAATGAAGATTCACCCCTTCTTACAAATGCATATTAATGCAGAAGACTGGTTGGAAGGCTTCTTTACTTGCACATGACTCAGCCTGATGTTACATTTGTAGTGCAACAACTTAGTCAGTTTATGGGATCTCCTTGCAAAAGCCACATGGAAGCTACTCTTCATGTTATTAGATACTTGAAAGGAACTTCTTCATTTGGCTTGTTTTACAGATTAGAGAGTAGTCTAACCATTTCTGCATACTGTGAAAGTGATTGGGCAGTGATTGGGCCTCATGTACACTTACACGAAGGTCCATAACTGGATATTCCATATTTCTTGGTGATTCACTAATTTCATGGAAAACAAAGAAACGAACCATTATCTCTTAATCATCTTGTGAAGCTGAGTATAGGAGCATGGCTTCCACAGTGTGTGAACTTCAGTGGATTTCCTACATTTTACAAGATTTTCAGCTAAAAGTGCTTAAACCAATACCATTCTTGTGTGACAACCAATCTGTGATCCATATCTCATTAAACCCCCTGTTTCATGAGAGAATTAAACACTTAGAAATTGATTGCCATCTCATCCGCAACAAAATCAAAGAGGATTTCATAATCCCTCAATATGTCCCAAGTAACATGCATCTTGCTGATGTTTTTACAAAGTCCTTGCCAGCTGCTCAATTTCAAACCATCATTTCCAAGTTGGGACTTCTTTCCAATCCATTCCCAACTTGAGGAGGAGATGTTAAGTTATATGTATAAACTAAGTTATTTCAAGATTGGTTCTTTCAATTTTTTCTGTTTGTATATCAATTAAGTCAGATAGCAAAACGGTCATGTGACCTGCACACACTTATACAAACTTTTGTGTATATAATGGTGTTTCCAATAATGTAATCAGTATACTTTTTTCCTGGTCTTATAATTCTCTCTCTTATCAAGGTTTTACAATTCCTTTCCCCTTCCATTATTCAGGTATTGCCAACTATGATATCTTAATGATATTGCTTCCTTGAATTCAACAAAACCAATTGTCACTGGCATATAATATTTGAATGTAGAGCTAGAGTCCAACTGTGTTATCTTACTGCGTTGCGTTGAGCTAGATTTAAAAACTGCCGAGTTAATTTGAATGTAAAGCATAAAAAGTTTGTGAAAAATGCAATTATACCCTTTCAACTTCAAGTTTTACCAACACCGTGTTCAACTTTATAAACTTAAATTAGTCCTCTGAACTTTTACCCTCAAAGCATTTAAATCCTTCTGTCCATATCCTGTTAACAGAGATGTCACTTCACATGCTTTCTTTTGCCACATGGCAAGAACCCATGGTTTTAAAAATAAATGAAAGTGGTTAAAATTAAAAAAATAAAAAATCTCGCTTGGGAATAAAATGCCTCAATCCTAATTTTCAAAATTCACAAATGCTAAGGGATGAAAGTTCGAAGTGGTAGTTCGGGCTTTTAAAGTTGAATGAAGTATTTAGCAAATGACCTAAAACAGTGCATACTTCTATTTTTACCTGAAAGTTAAAATTACTCTTTAAGTTTTAATAAGATGCAATGCAATCACGTTTCACTTCTGATGTTATAACTCATTCTGACTAAAATTCTCAGGCCATTGAAGCTCAAGATCCTAGTCATCAATGCAAAGAGTACTGGAATCACAAGGAAGCTGTCTCTGCATCTTCACCCAGTAGCAGTCATCGTGGTCCAAGTAGCCCTTCTGGTAACATCAATTTAATGAAGCAGGATCATGAGAATTCAATTATGAGAAGTGGTCATGGTCAATCATTTGAAGAAATGAAATCAATATTAGAAGGATTTTTAAGAAAGGCTAATCCTGATGAGTTAACCACATTGCATAAGTTATTCATCTCTGACGCGCAGAGTGCTCAGTGGAGGGTGGCACTTGTAGAGCTGATAGAAGATATCCAGAAAAAAGGTTATAGTTAAAACAATAATAAGATCTCAATTCTTTCAGATTCAGGTAGTCATATTTCAATTTAGTCCTTACTTTTAGGCCCATTATTTCAGAGATTTATCAAAGAGAAGTTGCTGGGTGGGTGAGGCCGGGACAAAATTTTCCTACTCACCCACTTTCTCTTTGGACCTGATTAGAGATGGATGATACCATTGACCCATTCCAGATGTACTAACTTTACTTTTGAAAGTATATTTCCTTCTTAGGATCTAGCCTGTAGCTATTTTAAGGATTTAGGGTTTTCATTTCTCATCTCAATAATGATCTCCATCATCTTTAAATTTCTGTATATACAGAGACAAACGAATGCTGATCTTATTATTGATGATAGAGGTAGGAAGAATACTAGGATATGAATCTGATCCTCAGAATACAAATGCTCCTGCTCAGAATATTGAATGTCTGATCTTATTTCAGAAGTCTTGAAGTGGTGCATTATTTGTAGTTGATTTCGGTAATTTTTGGTCTCTGACTAATAATTCTGTCCAACAAGCAACCTTGAGAAATGAATAATAAATATTAAATGTCATTTTTTTAATTAATATTGATCCTCAATCAATTAGATTTCCTTCACTGATATGTTGATTGAAAGAGAATTCATTGATTTTTTTTTTTCGGTAAACGCAGAAAATACTTTTTTCTACCCTACTGACATTTCAACATCAGGAAAGTATAACTTGACAGGAGAAAGATGAAGGTGCAGGGCAAAAGTGATAATTAAATGGCTAGCAAATTTAGTTTTTAAAAATATGTTTATTGATATTTTGATTTTTTAATGATATTAATTATGTAAATTAGTCTAAAAAATTTGAAACATTAAATATATTATTTCTTTCGTCGAATATCATTAAAAATATTTTTTAAAAAAATTAATATATATTTTGATATTTATTTTGATAGTTAATGTTCTATATCAACATATCTATTAAATATTTTTAATGACATCTGATAGAGAAATTAATGTATATAATATTTTAAATTTTTAAAAATTAATTTATGTAATCAACATTTTTAGAGATTAAAATTTTTGTAAGTATATTTTTTAAGGATTTAATATTATTATACCTATTTTTTTTATTAAAGGAATTGATTTCATTAATTTAAGGTCGGATTTAAAGTAACAATTATGTTAATCCTTTCATATCAAATTTTAAAAAATTAAATAACTATAATATGTATTTAAATAATTATTAATTTCTTATATTTTAAATATATATTGCACGTTAATTTTTTCAATATATACATACATATATATATATTGCACAATTAATTAGCATAAAAAGTTAATAAAAACTCATTAAAATTGATATATATACATCCTATTATCTAAAGTGAGTTTTCATTGATGAATTCTACAATAACTATTACATTAACTATCAGAAAAAAGTTCTTGATTATTACTATGAAAAATCCGTTTGGAAGTTATTTTTAAAAATAGTTTTTAATTTTTAAAAACAAAAATAAAAAACTTTCTTTCAACTGCTATTTTCAACTAAAAATAAAAAAACAATATAATATATGTGTTTTAAGAATACAAAATAAAAAATAATTAAAAGATGTTTCTGAATTCTTACTTTTAAAATAAAGAAAATAAGTATTTTCTTACATAATTACATGAAAATAATGTTAATATGAATTCTTAAAATTAATTTTATAAAATAATTTTAAAAAATAAAAAATAAAAATGTAATCAAACATTCCTTCTATCTGAAGATATTTTTTAATTTTGAATCATTTACGTTTATTTTTTTATGATAATAAAAAAGATAGAAAAAAAAAATCACACTTGTTAGATCTCTAATTTTATTTAAAAATGATCATTTGTGAAATAAATAATATACCTCCGTATCTGTAAGTAAAAATAGATATTTATGGGTTCATCCAAATCCTTTCCTTTTCATTGATTTGTTCGCAGGCTTGCTTTTTTTGACGATTCAATGCCATAAAGGATCCCTACCAAGTAATCCGCTTGAGTGTTTGTTCACAATAACTTGACCCACTAAGAGGAACTTTCAAAACAAAAAATCGCATCAGTCATCTTGAACGCTCTTTCAGCATTTTTCTCGCCGTCAGGTTGAATTGTCTCAAGTGGAAGACTTTTCGCCATAGGAGGAGCAATATATATAAATGCACATTTTGGGTAGTGAAAGAAAAATACCAAAAACCTTCATGTATGTAAAGCATGGGTTTCCTTTCTGTACTATCCCTTCATTTTGCCTTTTATAGTATTCTTTTGTTTTTACACTGCCTTTTTCCTTGTGTATCATCATCAACCACTCTAAGTATCACTACTGATACAGAAGCTTTAATCTCATTCAAGTCTCAATTGAGCAATATCAATCCTCCTCACCCATTATCGTCTTGGATCCAAAGTTCATCACCCTGCAACTGGACTGGTGTAACCTGCAACAAGCTTGGCCACAGAGTGATTGGCTTAAACCTTTCAGGCTTAAGACTCTCAGGTCAATTAAGCCCTTATATAGGTAACCTCTCTTTTCTTGAGTCCCTCCAATTGCAAAATAACCAATTCACAGGAGTGATTCCTGAGCAAATTGGCAATCTCATTCGGTTAAGAGATCTAAACTTGAGATCTAACCAAATGCAAGGAATTCTTCCTTCAAACATTACTCGCTTGACTGAGCTTGTCACATTTGACTTGTCGTATAACAAGATTTCCAGCCAAATTCCTGAAGATATTGGCCGCTTGACAAAGCTTCAAGTCTTGAAGTTGAGAAGCAATAACTTGTATGGTGCAATTCCACCAACTTTAGGAAATATTTCATCTCTCACAAATATCAATTTTCGCACCAACACTTTAAGTGGTGGGATTCCAAGTCAATTGGGTAGGCTTAAGAATCTAATGGAACTTCATCTCACTACTAACAATCTTAGTGGGACTATTCCTCCTTCTATATATAATTTATCTTCCCTCATCAACTTTTCTATAGCTTCAAACAATTTGTGGGGTGAGATTTCTGCGGATATTGGTTATAAACTTTCGAAACTCGAAGAGTTCAATATTTGTTTTAACAAATTCATTGGCAGAATTCCAGAATCATTGCACAATCTCACAAAAATTCAGGCCATTCGCTTGTCTTTCAACCATTTGGAAGGAGTAGTACCACCGGGTCTTGGAAATCTCCCATTCCTTCGCACCTATAATATTGGGTATAATAGGATAGTTAGCTCAAGAGATAGAGGTCTAGACTTCATTTTTACTTCTTTGGCTAACAGCACACTTTTGAACTATCTTGCAATTGATGGCAATAGGTTGGAAGGTGTGATTCCTGAGACTATTGGAAATCTCTCAAAGGGTCTCTCAAAATTATACATGGGAAGCAATCATTTCTATGGAAATATACCCACCTCAATTGGCAATCTTAGTGGCTTGAATTTGTTAAACTTGAGTCATAATGCAATTTCTGGAGAAATCCCTTACGAGTTAAGCCGATTGGAGGGACTACAAGAGCTCAGCCTGGCGGGTAATCAAATATCAGGAAGTATTCCAAGCTCCCTTGGTAGTAGTCTCCAAAAATTAAACCAAATTGATTTTTCAAGCAATGAGCTTGTGGGTGAAATACCCAGTAGTTTTGGGAATTTTCAAAACATTATTTCTATGGACTTATCTAACAACAAGCTCAATGGAAGCATACCTAGAGAAGTACTCAATCTCCTAACTCTGACCAACGTTTTGAATGTGTCTAAGAACTTCTTAAGTGGATCTTTGCCTCAAGAAGTAGGGAGATTGATCAGAGTTTCTACCTTAGATTTCTCTGACAACCTTTTATCAGGTGAAATCCCCTCCTCAATAAGCAATTGTCTAAGCCTTGAAAATCTATTTTTGGCAAGAAATATGTTTTCTGGTTTGATTCCAAAAGAACTTGGGGACATCAAAGGCTTGGAAAATCTAGACCTTTCCTCCAACCAACTCTCTGGATCCATTCCTGTTAAACTTCAAAATCTAAATGCCCTTCAGTTATTGAACCTTTCATATAATGATTTAGAAGGAGTGATTCCCAGTGGGGGAGTTTTCCAAAACAGCTCTGCTCTCTATTTAGAAGGCAATATCAAACTTTGTTTGCTTTCCACATGTGTGACTCAAGGAGATGGAAGAAAGATGTTCATAATTTATATCATTATAGCTATTGTGATAACATTGATACTATGTTTCACAATTGGCTTCTTCTTGTATGTAAAGAGTAAAAAAACAAGGGTAGCAGCATCATCTGAAATGGTAAAGCCATATCATCCCATGGTCTCTTATGATGAGCTTCGTCTGGCAACCAAGAACTTCAGCCAAGAGAATTTACTAGGAACTGGAAGCTTTGGCTCAGTCTATAAAGGTCATCTAAGTGAATGGAATATTAGTACTACAGCAGTAAAAGTCATAGACACTTTAAGAAGTGGTTCTTTGAAGAGTTTCTTTGCAGAATGTGAAGCTTTGAAGAATACAAGGCATCGAAATCTGGTCAAGTTGATCACATCATGTTCTAGTATAGACTTCAAGAACAATGAATTTTTGGCTTTGGTTTATGAGTTCCTGTGTAATGGCAACTTGGAAGATTGGATTAAGGGAAAGAGAAAACATGAAAATGGAAGTGGGTTAAACTTGGTGGAGAGACTGAATATTGCTATTGATATTGCTTGTGCATTGGATTACTTGCACAATGACAATGAAACTCCTATTGTGCATTGTGACTTGAAGCCTAGCAATATACTTTTGGGTGACGATATGATTGCAAAGGTGGGAGACTTTGGACTGGCTAGGTTGTTGATTGAAAGGCCAACTATTAATCAAGTTTCAATAAGCTCCACTCATGTCCTTAGAGGTTCAATTGGCTACATACCTCCAGGTACATACTGTCTTCAATTAGGTATTTTGAATATTCACTCTATGAAGCTTAGATACATATGCATTCTTTTACTTTAAATTTATTAATAATCTAGTGGTTAAATTATTTTTTTTGGTCCTATGATTTTGCTTAATTTTGGGCCCATATAATTTAAAAAAATTTTATTTAGCCCTTTTACTAAATCTTTGTTAGTGTTCTGTTAAATTATATATGCTGCTGTGGCCAACTATATGATATCTTGGCACTTAGAATATGCACCATTCATGCTATTTCAAATGTGAGTGGATTTTATTCCACCATCTGCTTTATCACTTTTGTTGACATGTATTATACATATTAGAGTGCCAAAATCACTGATTTTCTAAAAGCTTGAAGTACATACTAAATTAAAACTTGTATGAAACTCCAGGGACTAAGAGTAATTTAACTCAATCTAGTTATTACTTTCATGCTTTGATAACATATACATATAAATGCAGAGTATGGATGGGGAGAAAAGCCATCAATAGCTGGAGATGTATATAGTTTTGGAGTTGTACTGCTAGAGCTCTTTTGTGGTAAGAGTCCAACAGACAATAGCTTCACAGGAGGACTGAGCCTAACAAGATGGGTGCAATCAGCAGTACCACACAAGATCGTGCAAGTCATAGAGCCTGAGCTTCTATCACATATTGATGGTGAAGGTGCCAATCTACAACTTGATTGTGTTCTTGGAATCCTAGAAGTTGGGTTATCCTGCACAGTTGATTCTCCATATAGACGCCTTAACATGAAAGATGTTGTTGGAAAATTGCAAGTTGTTAAAGGCACTCTTGAGACTCAAGGATATTAGTTTTAAGTACCAGTTGAATTGTATTGAGTCAAATTATATTCTCACAGTTAAAAAAAGTGGTTGAATATATACCGTTATATTACATAATTACATGGTTCCTTTGTTTTTTTCTTGGTTTCCTTTTGTAACCATAAGGGTGGGAAAATATGAAAAACAAATCAAGAAATTGCTTAAATCATCATTTAACACAAGGGGGAAAA
Source organism: Senna siamea (assembly GCA_031216115.1). NCBI lineage: Eukaryota > Viridiplantae > Streptophyta > Magnoliopsida > Fabales > Fabaceae > Senna > Senna siamea. The sequence goes on along the minus strand of CM062355.1, from coordinate 18,893,393 downwards.
AGTAGAGAAAAATTAAAAATTAGTTATTAAAAGAATGAAAAATGCCATATTTCAAGAAGGTTAAGTGATAGTTTTTTTTTTTTGTTTAGTTATTTCAAACTCTCTCAATTTGAAATAATTTGAATGTTATTTTTTTTGTTCTTATAACTTTTTAAAAAAAATTAATTTTGAGAATTTATATTAGTATTATTTTTATATATTTATATACATACTATTAATAAAAAAACTTAATTTTTGTGTTTTTTTTAATTAAAGTTCATAACTACTTTATTGTTATGTTCTTTTTTTGTTCTTAAAATACATATTTTTTTTGTTTTCTTTTGAAAACATTATTCATACAAATTGTTTTGTTTTTATAAATAAAAAACATTTTTTGAAAATTAGATTCAAATAAGGTTTAAATGTTTTTTTTTCTTTCCTTCTAATTTTTCCCTAAGGTCAGCTGTAAACAAACAGCTGTTAAACTATTGCTGAGTATATATCTATTAGAATTTTATTGTCAATTATAAGTGATGCTAGAAAACATCAAAAGTTTTTAAAAGAACAAATTGGCCATTTTCCTTTTCATTCTCATTTGCCTAAACCCAGGAGAAATATTCATGCATTCTCTCAAAATTATATTGCAGTGTCATTCCTTGTCGGTCATCAATCATAGTGTAGTGTCGTCGGTTGCAACCATCAAATGAGCTCGTCAGAGTTTCCCTCAAGATCCATTGGAGCATTGTTGCTTTTCAGAGACGTTTTTACGTAAGTTTACCCAAGTTTAGGCGATTTTACTCGAGTTTACTGAATTTCAAGTTATTCTGCAATTTAACATATTTTTTATGTAAAATAGTAAAATCGTAAAATTGTGCAATTTTATGAGTTTAAACTCAATTTTAGCAACCATTGTTAGACCGAATAATTTGGTTCAATTTTTAAAACCATAATTCACACTACCATAGAGCCTACTAATTGAAAGGGACTTAAGTTGAAATATAGTCCAAAAAACAAAAAAAAGAAGTTGCGAAATCTATAACATCTTGAAGACTTATTTTCTAGTTCGAGGGAGAATTTCCTCACCACTAGTCGGATTGCCTAGAGTGAAGGATGTGTTCGTGGATTACCCAGCCAAGAAGTAAAGATAAATATTAAATTATCATTTTAATTTTTAATTTTAATTTATAATGATTTAAAATTTATAATTATAGTTTTTAAATTCATAAATTTTTTAATTTTTAGATTTTTTAATTTAGTTTTTGTCATAAAAGTTTTTTATGTATTTTGTTAAAATTTGTGTTGAGATAACATAACCACATACGTTTTCACATATCATTCAAAATAACTTATAATTTTCATAATTAAATTCTTCCTTTTGGTGAATGAATTTAGATATTTTAAAGCAAGAAAAATAGTAAAGTGAAAATGAATTTAAATTTTAAAATAAAATAGTACAATGAAAAAGATTAAAAAAAAATAAAAGAGAGATAAATTAAAATTTTATTTTATATAAGTTAAGATTAATTTGTAAAAGATCTAAATTTATATATTTAAAGCACATCAATGGTCTATATGGGCAAATTCGAGGAAACACTATGGTTGGAAAATCAAAATGAGAAATCAGCATATATGTCACAATCACGTTGTGACAATTTCAATGATCTTAATTCTTAGTCATAACCACATGACTCAGTAACGTCTAAAAATATACTTAATTATAAAAAAATTATAATATATATTTCTTGAAGTCATAATATTAAAAGTTAAAAGTAATGATAGAGTCTTCAATCAAAATTATTCTATGCTTCAAAAGAATTAGAGTCAAAGAGAGCTAGAGAAATTAAAAAGCTTCTGACCATAAAAGTAGATTAATTTTAAAAAATTAGAGTTTTATATGTAATAACCTTAATTTCTAATAACCTTCAGTAAGAATATTTTTTGAATATTTTATTTTAAAATTAAAATTAAAATTGTAATTATAATAATAAAATATTAATATTTAATTAATATTATCCACAAATTAATTAATCTAACAATTAATTAATTAATCTAATAATCTCTCACTTAGATAATATTAATCAAATATTAATATAATCATAGAAAATACTCTCTCTCTCACTTGGATAATATTAATCAAATATTAATATAATCAAAGTAAAGATAAGATGATTATTGACTAACAAAGGGCTATGACTTGATCCTCTACCCAAATAAGTCATCAAGTGATCAAACTTATTGCTAATCACTTACAATTTAATATATAGAACCAATTCATTCATGAGTAATTGAAGCCAAGTTCAGAAAAGAAACAACACAAGATCACTGAATTCGATAGAGAAACAAGTGAATGAAACAAAGTTTCAATTTTTGAACAAATGGAATACATGATAAATAATTCAAATGTCTAAAATATATCAAGACATAAAGATTAATCCAGACTCCCACTAAATTAAGGCTCCATCAAAAGATTGAATCAAACTCATATGAGTTACATAATTTTTAAATACTCCTATGAGTAGGTATAAATGAAAATTACAACAAAATTAAAACAGAAGCAATTCATGGGAAGGTATAAAACAGATGCAGCGAAATAAATTGTTGAACCAAAGTAATTGCAGAAAGTGTAACCAAGCTCTGATACAGGCTATTTGCAGAAATATAAACTCAATCTAAATTTAGTAGGATATAAATTTAGATATTGATTTAAAATAAAATTAATCATAAAAGAATTGTAATATATATTTGTTAAAGTCATAATATTAAAAATCAAAAGTAATTATAAAGTTTACAACCACAATTACCCTATGCTCCAAAAGAATTAGAGAGAGAAAGAGAGAGATAGAGCCAAAGAAATTAGAGAGTTTCTAATAGCAAATGCAAATTAATTTTAAAAAATTAAAATTTTCAAATATGATAATCTTAATTTTTAATAACCTCCAGTAAGAATATTCTCTGAATATTTTATCTTAAATTTAAAATTAAAATTAAAATTAAAATTATAATAATATAATATTAATATTTAATTAATATTATTCATAAATTAATTAAATTAATCTAATAATTAGTTGATTAATCTAACAAATAATTCACCCCAACTTTCATTATACCATCAAGATCCACTAGAAGAGACTTAGTCAACGAATTTGTAAGTAGATTATATAAAACGGGTAAGTCTATCAGACTCCATTGACTAATGCTTTAATATTTTTTAAAAAAATTTTATATATTGAATATTTTTAAAGAAGAGAGATTGAGATAGAAAAGTTCGATCATTCAAGAAATTTAGCTCCACGTATATTTCTCTATTAAAAATAAATATATTTTATTTTAGTTTTTAAAATTACGAGGACTTAATTATACATTTTTAAATTGTAAGGATTAAGTTGATTAATTTAATTCTTGGATGTGAGGCCAGGCTTAAGCTTTGCGGGATAAGGTTAGAATTAAAAGTTGTAAGGTCGCTTACACAAATTAAGCTGATTTCTCCACCTATTTAGACGAATATCTGAACGGAATGAATTGCTTACAGCAATTTAAAAGTTTATAAGAGTCCTGAGTCAAATTTGTAAGTATAGCAATTACGTAGACATACATTAGAGTTCAAGAGAATTTGTGCATTTTAGGTTAATATATATATATATATATAATTTTAAAAAGTATTAAATATTCATGTACAAAAAATAAAAGTATTATATAAATCTTTTTATACTCATTTTGTATTTTATTATATAAAACAATATATTTTAATAGGTTAATTCTATTTTTAAAATTTTTTAAATATGTATTTATTATATTATATTAAGTAAAATACAAAAAAATCCTTTCAACTTAGTTTAGCCTATATGCAAAAAATTCTTTTAAATTTTGAAGTTTGACTAATAATTCCTTAAATTTCAATTAAAGTGTAAAAACCTCTAAATGACCCTCATTTCATGTTCACATTTGATAAAAATCACACATGGAAAAATTGGAATACACATAAATTTCCCTCCATTTACCAAAATCACCCATTGGCCAATACTCCATGTGACCAATGCAGCCTCAGCCACAGCCACACCCATGCCAAACGAAATTGACGGAGATGGCCGCCGTTTCTTCAATTGCAACTCCTTACACCTTCTCTCTTTCCTTAGTTGCGACTTAGACCAGACGAAACAGGACAAAGAGCAAATTGCAGAAGATGACACTAACAGAGAAGACGAACGAGAAGGAGCTTATCACTGGTGACTTTGAATGATAGCCATATATTGTCGACTGCCAAAGACCCTATTCCATTGGCCACATTGTTGAGGTGAGGTTTATCTGCCATTGTAATATGGGTTAGCTCAATGTAATTTGGGTTCTGCAATGTAATCTGGGTTATGCAGTGCTATGAAGCACGGGTACGACAAAAATGGAGCCGTACCTGTACTTGATACGTATGGAATACGGGTATTCTTTGGGTATCGTATAATACATATTCCAAACTTAAAAATTAAAAGAGAGAAATTCTAATAGTATTTGGATAAGGAAATCTGGACATTGTTGATATAAAATCAAGATTAAGAGTTAAAAATCCATACATACAAATCTATTCTTCCTTGCTCTACGTTGGCCATTGCATCTAGAGGTTTTTTACTGTGTTTCAAACTTACAGTTTAAGACTGTTTTGCAGCACAAAAACAGAGTGCACGTTCTTCTGCGTCGTCTGTAATCTTGCAAAGGTTATGTATATGCTAAAATAAATATATACCTTTGTGTTCTTCTTAATGAATAATTATATCATACTTTTTAAATTAGTCTTCTTTTAAATTATATAAAATTTTTATATAACTTAATAAAATTATAGTTCATCCTTTTCAATTTGTTTAAATTCTTTGTGTAATATTTGTATTTTTCTGAGATAAGATGTGTTTTAAATTTATGAGTTTAATAGTTTTTTGACTAAAAATTTGAGTGAAATTATTTTAGAAATTTTGAAAATGAGAGAAGGAACTAAATTAAAAGGAAAAGTTAAGAATTAAAGTGAAGGAAATAAATATTTTATAAAATGACGAAATATAATAATTACGTCTTCAAAATATCTCGCGTATTTATGATACATCATTATAATGTCAAAAAAATATTTAAAAATATAATGATTATGTCGATAAACTATCTGAAAGTTATCATGACTATAAAAAATATTCTAGGGATAAAACAGTCAATTTCTTAACCAAGGGCAAAATAATAATTTTTGCTCTGAAATAAAATAATAAATTTTATTTCAAGAAAAATTAGTAATTTTATTTATTAAATTATGAAATAATTTTTCAAGGCTAATATTTTCTACAATTTCAAAATTTGGGAGATAATTAAGAGTAAAACAGTAATTTTACTCGAGAGTAAAATAATAATTTTTATCACAAGGATAAAATTATTATTTTTATAGGAAAGTAATGAAAAATTTCCTCAAAGTCATTCCCATGAAATTTTGAAAATTTTGAAAGCCAATAAAGAGCCAAAATAGCCATTTTGGTCAAAAGGGTAAAATGATAATTTTACATTAAGGGTAAAATTGTAATTTTACACTTTAAGAATAAAATTGTCATTTTATTATAAAAATATTTATGAAATTTATATTATATTATTTATCAAATTTGTGAGGTAAAAATGAAGAAAAAAGGATAAAAAAGTGAAGAATAAGGTGAAATTTTAAAGAAGGGACAAAATGGTTTTTTTCTCTTTCTTTTTAAGATACATCTCCTTCTCCTTCCTCAAAGCAGCATCCAAGACGTGACAACAGGGGAGAAAAAAACACAGCTTGAACCGAGAAGGAAGAAGGAAGGAGAAGAAGGTGAAAGAGGGAAGGAAACTCTAAGGCAAAATCATTTATATTGGCAAATCAAAGTAGCTTTACATCCTCTCACCATTTATTTCATGGTTCATGGTAGTTTCAAGCTTTTAATCCTCTCCCATGGCTGCCATGAACAGTGCCCAAAAATCTTTCTACATTTATGAAATGCTTAGAATTCTATTAGGCTTTGTTTAGAATGTTGTATGAAAGTATATTAAAGTATTAATTGAATTTCTGGAAGTGTTTATGACTAGTTTTAATTTTTTTTTCATTTCCATGAAAAATTCTCCTTTTCTTGATTGATGGTTGTATAATACTTTGGTTATCATGATTAGGATGGATAATTGATGTTTTAAGCCTAAATGATGATGAAAATGGGATAAGATGTGAAGTTGTTTGAAAATGATAATTTTCCTTCATTCTTCCTTGCTTGGGCGTGAAAGTGAAGTGGAAGAATTATGCACCAATGCCAATAAGATATATTTTGGCTATGAATAAAAAGGAGGAAATAAAGGATTTAGTATTTAAGAAAATAGTATTTTCTCTAATTCCCTTCACTTGGCCAAAATTGTGTAATGGTAAATTGAGAATTTTGTGTCAATGTTGCACAATTTTTGGCTAAGAATAAAGAAGAAAAAGAATTAATTTAGTAATTAATAAAATTATTTATTTTCCTAATTCTCCTTTTTGTTTGGTCAAGAATAACTTGTGGATGGATAAATAAAATAGTGTGAATAATAAATTTAAAGTATGGATTAATATTTAGGCCAATGGTAAAGAAAAAGGGAAAATAAATTTTAGTGATAATTATCCCATTCTCACACTTTTGGGTATCTTGACCAACAACATGTAGGAAAAATTTATAGAAATTGTATAAGAATTGTAACCCCCCTATTTAGTCTTGTTGTTCATTTCAATAACAATAGATAAATTCGGTACATTATTTTTGTTCTTTTAATTATTGTCTGAGCAGTTAAATCATCAAATTATGTCATACACAATAGGTTTGGGATCTTTATGCTCAGATAAAAATAAAAACTCACATGCACAGCGAAATAATAAAAGTCTACGCTACATGGTGCAAATACAATCTTTCATATGGATCAAATAATATATCTTTAATAAAAATATTCATTATAACTAATGTCTTAGTCCTCGGATATGTGAAGTACCCATCCTGCGAAAATTAGGAGGCAACAGGCCTGCTACTCAGACTCTCGCACCAAATAGTACTAGACTGGTCCTTCACATATCCGTTTTTCTCGGTATTCCCAGAATTACTCGTATATACAGTCAATTTAGCTGTCCTATTCTAATCCGAGTACTTCTAAGATCCAAAAGAATGGGGGCTTACAAATAACTTCTCAACCAAAAGACTCTGCTACCACGAGTCCCTGCTACGCGTCCGAATCTGATACATATTAGCACATATGTGAGAAACACGAGTTTCCCAATAGTCTAGCAATTCATAATTTTAAAAGAGACTAACATGTATCAGGGTACAAGCATAAAAAATATTCAAATTGCATCCTTGATTTAGGAGAAAAGTACACATCAATAAACAGGTAATTATTGCATGATAAATTTAGTGGTTAGCAACAATAATGGTTCTTTTCATATGACTAGTATTTTCTTAAGGATATTGATTTATTATCGCGAAGTCATCAGCCCGTACGTACATGTTGTGTGAACACTAGGTTGCAGGGGTGGAGCACCTTCGGCCACGCCTCCCTAGGTCACCTATGTGGAGCACCTTCGCCCACACCTCAAAATTCATGAGCTTTCGGCCACATATACAGCATGATTACGAGCATTGGGTGCCGAGCACAGAGCACCTTCGACCGCGCCTCGCCAGGCCGCCAATGTAGAGCACCTTTGGCCACACCTCGTAAATTATGACCCCTTGATTCACGTTCATGAAATCCTTGGAACATTAGGTCACAGGTATAGAGCACATTCGGCCATACCTCCCTAGGCCCCTCGTGTGGAGCACCTCTAGTGTACACTCGAAGCCCTGCAGGGCACGGTGTCACCTACCCTTCCCTTTTATTAACTAGGAAAGGTTGCGCTTCCGCATCACTTGCGAATAAATTCGAAACCTTCCTAGAACTTAATCGAATGTAACTTTTCATTTAGAATATTTTTACTGACATAGCATTTTCTATTTTCCTTAGGATGTACATACATTTCCATTCACACCATTAAATTGTGGACATAATATATATATATATATATATATATTTTCTTTGACTTTATTCCTACCAAATTTTCTCTCAAAACATTAATCACGGAAATAATATTTCCCTTTTTCCTTAGAATTTATCTTTACAAAATTTTCTTCCCAATACGTTAGTTATGGAAATGAAATTTTCTCATTCTATTTTCTCAAAATTTTTTCTTACAAAATTCTCTCTTCATAATATTAATTTATGAATACAATACTTTCTATTTTTCCCAAAATTTAATCTCCCATACGTTTTCCTCCATAATATTAATTATGGATATAATTCTTGCTACTTATTTTTTTATAAATTTTCTTCTAAGGATGACATTAATGAGCATAATATTTTCCAAGCATTCTTACCTAATTTCCAATATTAATGGCCATAATATCTCTTATTCATTCTCACATAAATTGCTATTATTAATGGAAATATTATATCTTATTATTTCTTCCCTACTTTCCTTCCAAAAAGATTATTAATGAGCACCATAGTTTCTACTTTCCCTTAATCTTCATCATTTCATATAATTTCCTTAAAAATATTAATGATGACTACAATCTTTTCTACTTTTCTTAGGATTTATCTTGGCATAAAATTTCTCCCCGACTCATAAATGATGTGTATACTATTTTCTCTTATGGTCATAGCAATAAACTTCCCTTGCCAACTAGTCCGTTCCCTTTTATCATCACATGAATATATTTATCAATCCACCATGTCCAATTACATCATTAATTCCCTTTAATTTAGCTAACCCCTAGATTCATCATGCATACTACATCAAATTTCATCCTAAATCAAGAATGGAATAAGTGACTCTAGTTTTATAGAAGCAACATTATGAAATATCTATGCCAACCTATGAAACTAGGACAAAAAAATTGCTAACCTACCTTGCTTCCCTTGCTTGATGCTTTTCTTTCTTCTTCTTCTTCTCTTTCTTTTCCTTTCTTCCGAATGAATGGGCGTGTGGGTTTTCTCCTTCTTCTTTTTCTTTCTTCGTCTAAATCCCTCTCTTCCCTTTTTTTTTTCTTTTGTTTTCATTGTTTTCTTTTCTCTTCTCCCTCACATTGCCACCCCCACGTAGGCATTAGGTGAACTTCATCCCTTGCAAGTCTCACATGTCCACTTGCACATGCCAAGGTAGTCGCGTAGCTTGCCCCTCTTTCTCCACTTGTACGTTATCTCTCCCTTCTCTTTTCTTTTCTTTTTTTCTTTTTTGGCTACACGTGGGGCCAGCATATTGTTTAACCCTTTCTTTCATTTCTTTTTTTTTCCCTACAATCCCCTCACCTTCCTTCGGCTAAGTGGAATAAAGGAAATGAAAAAAATCACGTTTTCTCCCTCACTTGTGCTCAATTCCCCTTCACCTTCTTGCATTCTCCACTCCACCACGCAAGAGGTACGGTTTCAGCAGCTCACCTTCGCTCCTCTTTTAACTTTACTTCCTCTCCTTTGGCTTAGGCACAATTCACACGCATGGGGTATGATTTTGGGTGATCTTGCTGCACACTTTTAGCTAGTACAATTCAATCCCATATGGCTTATCGTGAGTGCCAAGGGAGGAAAGGAATGGGAAGCAAACAACTCATGGGAAATATATATATTTTATATTCTATTTCACTTGTGATTGATGTGCTAGTTCATGATTTAGATTTCCTTTTTTTTATCCTTCCTTCCACGTGTATTGCACGCAAGGTCCACACATGCACCTTGTATCCCACCTTACATGAGCTTGCATGGATTTCATGCTTCCCTTCTCTCTTCCCTTCACGTGAACTCATGTGTATGCAAAAGGGAAGAAAATAATTTTAATTGCCTTCCCAATTCTCTCATGGGACTTTAAATTCCCATGCATATATTTAAGACTTCTTCCTTTGGTGCTTAGGCTAGATAAGAGATTAAAGGTTAAATTAAATTCTCCATTCCTTAAGCAAGTTCTTAAATTGATTAGCAACAAGAAATTAATTTATTCCCTTGTCAATTTAAGCTACTTAATCTATGGGTGTTACAAGAATTTAGCTTGATTTTAGTCAAGATGTGGAAGAAAAGAAAAGAGGTGAACATAAATTAATTAATGTATAAGTTTTCAAATCATGAAAGTCTTAGCATTTGAAATAGACAACCAAAAAAAAGGGACTAGATATAATTATGCATTTATACACATTTTTATAAAAGGAAAGACATTTATATTAATGCATAATTAAGTAAAAATTTATTAAATGGAAATGGTAAAAGAAAACATAAATATTCCTCCTAAAGACCTTAAATGAGGAATGAAACATAATATGAAAAATTATATAGAAAGGGAAGAAAAATTTTATAATTATATTATAAGATGGCAAGAGGGGAAATTGAGAAGTGAAAGCTAGAAATTATTATTTTTCCCTTAATTTCTCCTCTTGGTTAAGAACAACGCTTCCCATTTCTATACAATTTGACTAAGAAATTTCTATGTATATCTAAAAGTCATGAATTATGAACAAAAAGTATCATGATAAATTTATAAAATAAATAAGGGAAACATAGAATGGATTGGAAAACATAGAATGAAAAGGAAAACTTAGACTGAAAGGAAAGAAAACTTAGAGGAAGTATTTTCAATGTATGTTCTAGGATAGATAAGCTTGTAACCGAATGACCAATTGTTGGTATGAGATGGCAATTGAGTATTCCACAAAGAATATGAGAATTAGTGATGATGGCAAAATCTAAGTTAGTGTAACCAAAAATGGTCAAATTAAAAAGGGGACATTTACTTAAAATTTATCAAAATCATAGGTACAAGCCAAATCATCCTAGTTTATATATGGGAAATAGTGTACTGGGAAAGTAATCCACTGAAAAAAAATTGGTGGTGATTCCATAGCACTATGATCCGCCCAAAGCGGAGAGGAAAGGATCTGTTTAATGACGGTGATCCCGTGAGTTAGTTTTAGACTAACTATAGGGAGAAATCCCATTGACTAGGGAATGATCTGTCTTTTGACAGTGACCATTTACTGGGAAATGATTTGTCTTTTAACAATGACCACTAATTGAAATTTGACTGGAATAGGTACTTGGATCCATTGAGGGATGCCTCAGGTAGTACCAGTGGCAGAAATGTCACATGACTGGGACTAAAAATAAAATTAACTCACTCATGTATGTAGTAGTACGTGGAGCAGTCCATTGGGTGGCGCTCCCGATACTCTTAAGTTCCTCTTTCATTGATTGTAACTTTTAGCCAATAACTGATAATAGTTTTCCTTATAAATGATTAAATATGTTTTCTCTATTTATGACTAGAAATATATTTATGACTGGAAAAGTACTTATGACGAAATATATTTCTAAAATCATGATGCTAAGATGCCTCGAATGGTTAGAATTGTCATAATACACTGCTACATTATATATTCATATATGTATACCATACACGTTAAAGAGAATTATTTATTAAAGCCCATATAATAAAAAATGAGATTTTTAAGAAAGAATGTAGAACTATTTTTTCGTATCACTACGTTGATACATGTCAAATTAATTTAAAAGATAAGGTTGTAAAGTTACTAAGAAATTATTTCTCACATTAGTATTTGGCATGTATCAAATGCCAAGGTTTAGAGCGTGGCTTGGAGTTGAGATGACATATGAAGATATTCCCTTTTAGGACTTTTTTTATGGAGATCTAAGTTGTTTACGTAGTAATTGTTAAGAAACTCCCTCCTTAGTAAAGGGATGTGAACAAAAGTTGTTTGGATGTATCTTGAAAAACAAAAAAGAGAGCATATATGTCAGGATATATAAAGGATATCCACTAGGAGGAAACTTTGTTAAAGGGTCTAAATGACAAGTTTGTTGCCTCCTTACTCTAGTAGTAATAGTAGTAAAAGTATGCATATCCTAAAATATATGTATTAAATTACGTTGTATTTATTGTAAATATGTAGCAAATGTAAATGTATGCAAGTTTTATTTAGAATATTGTAACTACATTGGATTATTTATTTAGTTTTGTCACTGCGTATTGTATAAATATACTACCAAGTAAATAATCCTAGACATAATTCAATTAATAAATGAATAATATTGAAAAAAGAAAAAAAATTTACTCGAATTAAAATTAAGGACAAAAGTAAGGATAGCATGCCAATCCTATAGCCAAATATTTTATTAAAGAAATTATTTACAAAGTAAGGCTATAAGATTGAGGTGTTATACTTTGAAGTATTTATTAAAATTTTTTAATGAATAATTATGTCATATTTTTTATGTAAAATAGTAAAATCGTAAAATTGTGCAATTTTATGAGTTTAAACTCAATTTTAGCAACCATTGTTAGACCAAATAATTTGGTTCAATTTTTAAAACCATAATTCACCCTACCATGAAGCCTACTAATTGAAAGGGACTTAAGTTGAAATATAGTTTAAACAAAAGAAAAAAAAAAGCAAAGAAGTTGCTAAGCCTATAACATCCCGAAGACTTATTTTCTAGGTCGAGGGAGAATTTCCTCACCACTAGTCGGATGTGTCCGGATTCCCTGTTGGGCGTTTTCTTGTTGGCGCTTTTGGGCGTTTTAGCAGCGACTTTTTCCGTTGCTAAATGTTTTTGCAACAAACATTATTGTCACTATAACTTTTGTTAAATTAATTATTAAAACAAAAGTTATAGCAGCAATAATATTCGTTGCAATAATATTAAAACACACTTTAGCGACGGATAAAACCGCAGCTAAAAAACCCAGCAGGGCCCAGCGGGGGATCCAAAAGCTAGTCGGATTGCCTAGAGTGAAGGGTGTTGTCGTGGATTACTCAGTCAAGAAGTAAAGATAAATATGAAATTATCATTTTAATCTTTAATTTAATTTATAATTATTTAAATATTTATAATTATAATTCTTAAATTCTTAAATTTTTTAATTTTTTAATTTAGTTTTTGTCATAAAAGTTTTTTATGTACTTTGTTAAAATTTGTGTTGAGATAACATAACCACATACATTTTCACATTTTAAATACATATCTAATTCAAACTAACTGATAATTGTCATAAATTAAATTCTTCCTTTGTTGATTGAATTTAGATTTTTAAAGTAAGAAAAGTAGTGAAGTGAAAATGAATTTAAAATTTAAAATAAAAAAATTAGTACAGTGATAAAGATCCCAAAAAAAGTAAAAGAGCAATAAATTAAAATTTTACTTTATATAAATAAAGATTAATTTGTAAAAGATCTAAATTTATATATTTAAAGCATATCAATGGTCTATATGGGCAAATTCAAGGAAACACTACGGTTGGAAAATCAAAATGAGAAATCAGCATATAAGTCACAATCAATATCAATGGTCTATATGGGCAAATTCAAGGAAACACTACGGTTGGAAAATCAAAATGAGAAATCAGCATATAAGTCACAATCAATATCAATGGTCTATATGGGCAAATTCAAGGAAACACTATGGTTGGATATCAAAATGAGAAATCAGCATATAATTCTTAGTCATAAAACGGGCAATAATGTTTATCAGTCTCCATTGACTAATGCTTTAATTTTTTTAAAAAAATTTTATATACTGAATATTTTTAAAGAAGAGAGATTGAGATACAAAAGTTCGATCATTCAAGAAATTTAGCTCCACGTATATTTCTGTATAAAAAATAAATATCTTTTAATTTAATTTTATTAAATTATTTTATTTTAATCTTTTAAACAGCATTTTATCTTCAAGCTATTTTTTTGAAACTGAGATAATTAATAATATGACTTAACATATGAATTAAATTTATATATAGTTACTTATATTTTTTATATCAAAATTTTAATCAAAATAAAATATTTAAATTTTTTTAAAAAAAAATCATTAATATAAAAATAAATTATATAAATATTAATCTTTAATTAAAAGCTTAGTAATAAGAATATAAAAAATTACAGCTAAATTTTCTTGCTTCATACAAAGCTAAAGCCATGATAGACCATTATATCATTGTAAGTAATCCCGGTATCATGTCGATTTGATGTAAATCTTCGCAGACTCATTCACAGTATCATATCGTTTTTTCGGTGACTATATCGTTTAATTAATTGACTCTAATATGAGACTTTGAAGATATGTAATTAACATTATTTTATTATTTCTAAAACGTTATATATGTAAGATCTTTCTGCGTTCAAGATCATTCGAAGATGTATATATTTGAATAATTTTTGTGTACATTTAGTATACATATATAATAAAAAATTAAATCGCTAGTTCCCCGATCAAGCATCTTCGGGAATAGTTAGTCTGCTTCCTACTCTTTTGAGAGGTCTGTTGAGCTGGGCTCCTAACCTTTAGCCGGTATGAACTCAAGCCTAAAAAGTCTCATCCCGTGCTTTCGGGCTTAGTCCTTCCAATCGGATTCTTGGCAGATCGTCTGCTACTTAAGATTCAAATTCAAAGTCTGATCTTGGTAGGGAACATCATGGCTATTAGCTCCATTGCATTCACTGATGAAAATAAATTCTTACAATAAATCTCATTGCAGGGATTTTATTTTAATTCTATGACCTTCTATTATACGTTCACGAAACATCTATATACATCTTAAGATTTGAACCTTAAAAACAGGTATGTTTACATCCAACCACTTTCTTCCCTGTTCCATGACTTTAAGGATCTCTTTGACAATTCCATTGAATCAATGATCTTATCCATAATGGCCCCTCTCTCGTCAAGTCATTCCGTGTGGGACACTCAAGTCTCTCTTCATAATAGGGGCTTGCTTTCACTTCCACTTTCATGAAGTTGAAAATACTTCACCACATTAAATTAAAAAAATTATTAAATGTAATAAATTAAATTAAAAAGATTGATAAATTTAAGGGATCAATAATGTAAATTTGTAATTTTTTAACATTTAATTTGTTAGCATATTTATTATATATTTAATAATTTATAAATAAAAAAATTCAATTGATATATAATAATTTTAAATAAAAAAGACTAAATTGAGAATAAACAAATATGAAACATCAAATTAAAAAAATTATTAAACTTTAGGAACCAAAATAAGTTTTTATCTTTAAAAAATTTTAGTTTAAAAGTACTTTTATAAATATCTGAAAAATAATTTGTGTTTAAAAAATTTGTATCTAAAGTATTTTTAATTGTCAAATTACCAAAAAAAATACGTTTACATTTTAGTTTGTTATTAATGTTATTTAATTGGATAAATAGTTATAAATATTGATTATTGTTAAATTTTATTAATTAAAAAATATAAAATTTTAATTAGCTTATTATTTAAATAAAATATTTTAGTCACTAAAAAAGAATCAATTTTAACTAATAAAATAATATTTTTATTTTTAATTTTATTAATTTAATATATATTAAATTTATTTAAATAAATAAATAGTTATAAATAGTTATTATTATTTATCTTTATTAATTAAATAAAATAAAAATAATAAAATCACAATAGTGATAAATATGAAATTTTAGTAAGAATATCTCTGTTTTAAAATATTTAAATTTTAACTTTTATAAAATTAAAAGGACAAACTTTAATTTTTAACTTTGGCGGTCCCAATTTCAAAACCCTAATTTGGACAACTGTGAAGCCAACTAAGAGGGACTTAAGCTGAAACTATTGTCCACAAAAAGAAAGTTGTAAATTCTATAATATTTTGACGGCTTATTTTGCACGTCCAGGGAGAATTTCCTCACCACAAATTAGTCAATTGCCTACAGTGAAGGATGCCTTCACAGATTACCCAGTCAAGAAATGAAGATAAATATTAAATTATCATTTTACCTTTTAATTATTTAAAGAATTATAATTATATTTTTTTAAATTTAATATTTGCCATAAAAGATTTGTTATTATTTTTTTAAATTTTTCGACATAATATAATCGTACACATTTTTACTTTTAAATTTATATCATTCAAAATGAATCTAGGTCCTTTACACAGTTGAAGATTGATGTATTTTTTTATAATAAAAGATATTTTAAAAAAATTTAATCATTAATTCATTCAGAATAGTCTTTTTTTTACTGTAGAGAGAGAACAAATGTAAAAAACATAATTTATTTAAGTCATGTAATACACGACATATATTTGAGTTATTTTACTTAAGTATTTTTTTGTATTCCTTTTCTTCACCTAAAATTATACATACTTAATATTTATGGTTAAATTAAAAAAATTTAAAATTATGAGGACTTAATTATACATTTTTAAATTGTAAGGTTTAATTTAAAATTAACTGTAATTATAAAGATCAAAAGAATAAAAATCAAGACAAAATAAGGAAAGGGTTTTAAAGAAGAGAAAAAATAGTTCCTTCGTTTATTGCTTATACGAGACTTTAGATGAATAACGACTTCAGTGCAGACTTTAAAATGATAGATTTACAGTAACCTTCAACAGCAGATTCAATGACAATTTTCATTATCAACGGATTTATTGTAATGTAATTTAAACAAAATTAATAAATTTATTTTAATAAAAATTATTTAATATCGTGACAATTTATTAACATATAAATAAAAATATTATTTTGTTTACTTTATATGACTTTGTTTTATAGTTTAATGTAATTTTATGAATTTTAACATATATGTAATTAAAAAAAAATATACACATAAAATGATACATTAATTATTAAAAAAATTATAGATTGTTTGAATGAGTTAAAAATATATTTGAAACTATTCATAAATTTTAGAGATATTTAATAATAAATATATAAGTAGATTATTGATTCAACAAAAATATATACGTTAAACTCAACGTTACCTATTTTTATTAATAATTTTAACAGTATTAAATCATGAAAAAAAATTAATTATAATTTAAAATTTTAAAAATAAAATTGACAAAAAATAACCTTTAAAGATTAAATTAAAAATTAATATAAAATTTAGAAATATATGTTTTTACCTTTTTATTATTTCTAAAACGTTCTGTAAGATCTTTTTACATTCAACGTTAAGAATATATTTGGATGTGGTTGAATGTAATTTTTAAAAATTATTTTGATTTTTAAAACAAAAAATAATAAAATTTGTTTGAAACTTTGAATTATTATTTTTGGCTGAAAACAAGAAATAAAATACATGTTTTTGAAACAAAAAATACAAAATAAATAAAATATATTCCTAAACTTTAGTTTTTAAAATAAAAAAAATACATCAAAATAATAATAATAAATTTTTAAATTAATTTTATGAAATAATTTTAAAAAATAAAAAATAAAAAATAAAATAACATTCAAACCAACCTTTATATCCAACTCTTCCTTTCCTTTTCCACGACTTTATTGTTATCTTTGACAATAATAATGTATGTGGTAGGTATATACATTAATTGTACTTAAGAAGTTTTTCGCTTCATAATTAATATAATCAGGCTCCAATAAGAGGAAAAAAATAAAGAGTATTTTTATTTATGTCATCATAAATATATTTATTTTTATATATATGTTGTCATATAAATTTATTAACATAAATTTACATTCATGATTCTGTCACGTATTTTCAATAAGATGAAAATAATATTATTATAAATATTTATTAGATTATTTAATATAAATAAGTTAGAAAAATTTTAAATAAAAATCTAAAGTTCACATATTAGTTGATAGAAAAAGTAAAAATAAAAAAAAAATGAATTAAAGTGTAGGTGACATTTTTAATATACAGAAGCGGTTTTTGCCGCCGCTAATGTCTATTAAATTAAAGAAAAATAAAAGCTGTAACTCCAGAGTAAATAATAATTTGTCCAATTTGAAAGACTAATTTTGCTAAGAAATTAGTGAGCTGACCAGTTCTCACATAATTAATCACCACCGACTACAAATAATTAATGAAGAGGTACTAAGTTGAAATGATAGTCCAAAAATGAAGTTGCAAATTCCATAATATTTTGAAGAACTTATTCTGCACGCTGACGGAGAATTTCCTCATTGTTCAATTGCCTAGAGCAAGGATGCCTTCACGGATTAGTCAAGCGGTAAAGATAAATATTAAATTATCATTTTAATTTTTGTCATAAAAATTTTGTCATTATTTTGTTAAAATTTGTTGACATAATTTAATCACATACATTTTCACATTCTAAATATATATCATTCAACCCAACTTATTTAAGTCACGTAATATATATAAGTTGTATTACATGTCATATATATGAGTTATTTTACTTTAAGTATTTATTTTTTTTACACAAAATATAAATATTTTGAATACAAAAATAACATAAGGTTGACTATATATATTAACAAAATTCAACAGAACACTAACAAAAGTTTAATATTTAGGGTTAAATAAAAAGTTTTAAAATTACAAGGATTTAATTCATTATAAATTTTTAAATTATATATAAGGAAAAAGTTAAAAATTAAATGTATGTGTGTAATTATAAAGATCAAAAGAACAAAAATCAAGATAAAATAAGAAAAGGATTTAAAGAAAAAAAAAGGAGTGGATATTACGTATGCATAATATTGCACTAGCTAGCACTATAAATACACATATTGGGGTAGTGAACAATATCAAAACCTGCATGCTTTCTTTTTGCGAACCGAAAGAGAAAGTATGGGCTTCTTTTCTCAACTGTTGCTTCAATTTGCCTTCCATATTATACCTTTGGTTATCCATTGCCTTTTTCTTCCTGTATCATCATCAGCCACTCTAAGCCTCACCACTGATACAGAAGCTTTGATCTCCTTCAAATCTCAACTGAGTAATATTGATCCTCCTCACCCATTATCTTCTTGGAGCCAAAGTCATTCACCATCCCCATGCAATTGGACTGGCGTCACTTGCAACAAGCTTGACCACAGAGTGATCGGCTTGAACCTTTCAGGCTTAAGACTCTCAGGTCACTTAAGCCCTTACATAGGTAACCTCTCTTTTCTTCATTCTCTCCAGTTGCAAGATAACCAATTCATAGGAGTCATTCCTGAGCAAATTGGCAATCTCTTTCGTTTAAGAGCTCTAAACTTGAGTTCTAACAGACTAGAAGGAATGATTCCTCCAAATATCACCCACTTGACCAAGCTAGTTGCACTTGACTTGTCCTCTAACAAGATTTCCAGCCAAATTCCTCAAGGTATTGAGCACTTGACAATGCTTCAAGTCTTGAAATTGGGAAGCAATAACTTGTATGGTGCAATTCCATCAACTCTAGGGAATATTTCAACACTCAAAAATATCAGTTTTGGAACCAACACTCTGAGTGGTGAAATTCCTAGTGAGTTAGGTCGGCTCAAGAATTTACTTGAGCTTGATCTCACTATTAACAATCTCACTGGGACTATTCCACCTTCCATTTTTAACTTATCTTCTTTAGTAAACTTGGCGTTGGCTTCCAACAATCTATGGGGTGAGATACCTGAGGATGTTGGTCATAAACTTCCCAAACTGCTAGTGTTCAATTTCTGTTTTAATAGATTCACAGGTAGAATTCCTGGGTCTCTGCACAATCTCACCAACATTCGAGTCATTCGCATGGCTCACAACCTTTTAGAAGGAACAGTACCACCAGGTCTTGGAAATCTTCCATTCCTTCGCATGTATAATATTGGCTATAATAGGATATCTAGCTCAGGAGACAAAGGTCTAGACTTTGTTACTTCATTGGCAAACAGTAACCTCTTGAACTTTCTTGCAATTGATGGCAATAGGTTAGAAGGTGTGATTCCAGAGACCATTGGAAATCTCTCTAAAGTTCTTTCGAAGTTATACATGGGAGGGAATAATTTCTATGGAAAAATACCCACCTCCCTTTGCCATCTTAGTGGCTTGAGTTTGTTAAACTTGAGTCATAATGCAATCTCTGGAAAAATCCCTTTTGAGTTAGGCCAATTAGAGGGATTGCAAGTGTTGAGTTTAGCTGGAAATCAGATATCAGGAAATATTCCAAACTCTCTTGGTAGTCTTCGAAAGTTAAATCAAATTGATTTGTCAAGCAATGAGCTTGTGGGTGATATACCTGTTAGTTTTGGGAATTTTCAGAACATTCTTTTCATGGACTTGTCTAACAACCAGCTCAATGGAAGCATACCTACAAAGGTACTTAATCTCCCAACTTTGAGCAATGTTCTAAATGTGTCTAAGAACTTTTTAAGTGGATCACTGCCTCAAGAAGTAGGGATATTGATCAGAGTTTCTACCTTAGACTTCTCTGATAATCTTTTATCAGGTGAAATCCCCAGCTCAATCAGCAATTGTCTAAGCTTGGAAAATCTATTTTTGGCAAGAAATAAACTTTCGGGTTTGATTCCAAAATCTTTTGGACAAATCAAAGGGTTGGAAACTCTAGACCTTTCCTCCAACCATCTCTCTGGACCCATTCCTGTTGAACTTGAAAATCTGAATGCCCTTCAATTCTTGAACCTCTCTTACAATGATTTAGAGGGACCCATTCCAAATGGAGGAGTCTTCCAAAATCCTCATGCTGTCCATTTAGAAGGCAATAGGAAACTTTGTTTGCTTTCTACATGTTCCACTCAAGGCCATGGAAGAAAGATTTTCCTAATTTATATCATCATAGCCGTTGTGGTAACATTGATTCTATGTTTCACAATTGGCTCGTTGCTGTACCTAAGGAGTAGAAAAGTGAAGGTAACAACTTCATCTGAAATTGCAAAGCAATATCATCTTCCTATGGTCTCTTATGATGCACTCCGTTTAGCAACGGGGAACTTCAACCAAGACAATTTAATAGGAATTGGAAGCTTTGGTTCAGTCTATAAAGGCTATCTAAGTGAAGGAAGTATTGCTATTACAACTGTTGCAGTAAAAGTCCTAGACACTTTAAGAACTGGTTCTTTGAAGAGCTTCTTTGCAGAATGCGAGGCTTTGAGGAATGTGAGGCATCGAAATCTGGTCAAGCTAATCACTTCATGTTCTAGCATAGACTTCAAGAACAAGGAATTTCTAGCTCTGGTTTATGAGTTCCTATGTAATGGCAACTTGGAAGATTGGATTAAGGGAAAGAGAAGACATGAAAATGGAAGTGGGTTAAATCTAATGGAGAGGCTGAATATTTCTATTGATGTTGCTTGTGCATTGGATTACTTACACAATGACTATGAAATTCCTATTGTGCATTGTGACTTAAAGCCTAGCAATATACTTTTGGCTGAAGATATGACTGCAAAGGTGGGAGACTTTGGATTGGCTAGGTTGCTGATTGAAAGACCAACTAATAATCAAGTCTCAATAAGTTCCAGTCATGTCCTTAGAGGTTCCATTGGTTACATACCTCCAGGTATAGCAAAATCAAATCCTTGATGCAAATATGTTTAATTTCTAGCTCTATTTTCTCCCTCTTTAATTATGAACATCATATATACATACACATTCCAGAACTTTTAACTACATACATACTATATACATACATACATATATATATATATATATAATCTTGTTAGTGCTTACATTTTTTTGCAATTTTGAAAAATTTGTAATTAAATTCTTGTCATTTTAAAAAAAGTAATTAATTTAGCCCAATACGTTTACCACCATGCTTTTACATTTTGCTAAGGTAGCCAATTATATGTATTATTATCTTATAGCACTTCGAATATCTATGTATAATTTATGTCATTCACCAAAATTACTTAAAATAGTTAGGTGGCATCACGTCATGTGAGTAAATTTCACTCAATCCTTTACTTTACTTTTTTTTTTTTTATATAAGTCATATATTTTTAAATTGCCAAGTTAGCAAATAGCTAATAAGCAATATTTAATGCTAATAGAATTTAACAACCCATTGACCTAACAACGCGTCCGGATTCTCTGTTGTAATTCTTCAGCTGTAGTGATTTTTAGCAGAGATTTTTTTCGTTGCTAAACTTTCTTGCAACAAATATTATTGCTGCTATAACTTTTTAAATTAATTATTTAAACAAAATTTATAGCAGCAATAATATTCGTTGCAATAATATTGAAATGCACTTTAACAACAAAAAAAGCCGCCGCTAAAAATTACAGTTACAGCAAAGTCCCTAAGAACAAGGACGTCCCAAGTAAAATGTTATAACTATATAGGATTCAATTACAAACTTTTAAATTAGAAAGACGAAATTAAATTTTGAGTAAAACTCTAGTAACTAAAAGTGTAATTAATTTAATGTAATGTATATAAAATTATTGCTCTCAGTACGTTTCTTGTTGACATAAATATTGCAGAGTATGGATGGGGTGAAAAACCATCAGTATGTGGAGATGTATACAGCTTCGGAATTTTACTGCTAGAGCTGTTTTCAGGAAAGAGTCCAACAGATGATAGCTTCAGAGGAGGCCTAAGCTTAACAAGATGGGTGCAATCAGCACTAATCACTGACAAGATTGTGCCTGTCGTAGACCCTCAACTTCTTCCCCACATTTTTTATAATGAATTTTCAAAAGGTCCCAATCCACAACTTGATTCTGTGATTGAAATTCTTGGAGTTGGGTTATCTTGCACTGCTGATTCTCCAGATGGACGCCTTAAGATGAAAGACGTTGTTGCAAAATTAAAAGTTGCAAGAGACACTCTTTTCAAAGTCACTGATAAAAAGAATCCTTTCAAGCATTAATTAGTTTACTGGTATTGTTGTGGTTAGAGTGAGGGTACCTTGTATTTTCAAACCGGTATATATCCTACATAAATAATGCTGTGTATTTGGTATTACTGGTTGGATATGTTTAATGAGTTACTTATTATGATTTATGAGCTATTTGGCCAAATTTGTACTTTTTTAAAAGAAAAAAAATATAGGTGTTTAAACTAATACCTTAAATAAAAAAGTTACTTTTAAAATGTAGCAGAAATAGTTTTTTGATTGTAGAAAAGAAATTGAAAATTGAAACACATGCTTTGAACTAGAATTTAAAGTTGAAAAATAATTATTTAGACAAAAATATGTATACACTCGCTAAAAATTATTATTTATTATAATTATCTTTATTTGATTTTAAAATTATTTATACAGTTAAATAATATTAATTGTAAAGTAAATATAGGCTTTGATATTTAGATAGTCAAAAATGCTTTTTTTAAAAAAAAAAAGCCAGACACACTGCTTTTTAAATAATTAAAAAGTTATTTGTCAAGTGATTTGATCAAATACAAACTCTTTATCTCTGACAATATTTTAGTGAAACTATATTTAAAAAGAAACCATTTCAAAATTTCAAAAAAAAAATCCAAATTTAATCAAACATGCACATACATGGGAAAAATTCCTAGCTACCATTTGAACTACGTACAAGTAAATGAAAAATTATTACAATTGGTGATGTATAGGTGGAAGGTTTATATTGACAAATACTTCAATAAATTTTATTGATCGCTCACATTTTTTTATACCAAAATGTTTTTTATGTTCCAAGACTTTGTATTAGCTTTTAATTTTATCTTTAAATTTTTTTTACTACCCATTGAATTACTATCAATTTTGTTCCAATTAAACCTAAATGTTGTCAAGTACAATAATAAAATTTGCATATGTAACAATCTATTTAAAATTTTTGTTAACATAAAAAATAGATAATATTAAGATTTGAAAAAAAATTAACTAGAATTGTAAAGTTTAGAAATGAAATTGATAATGACGCTAAATTTTAAGAATAAAAAATATATATTTTTACGTCTTATTTGTTTTCTTTCTTAACTTACTCCCTAACTTTGTTCTCCTTTCCTGGTACTTTTAACAAAATATTTTTGTTAATTAGACTTTAAGCCTATAAAATATTAAGAGAGAGTTATAAAATATAAGTTCCTGCAAATTTTAACTTCAGTAATTTTTTTGAATATATTTTTATGGAATATATTTTCTTTTTGCATTTATTCTAAATTTTTTTCTTCTTTCTGTTTTTTTTTCTCTTTCTATAATAAATTTTTTTTATTTGAATTATTATGGAAGATCAACTTTTGAAGTAAAACTTTCCCTTAACAAAACTTTGACAAAATTTGAAACGACAAGTTTACCATAAAGAGAATATATTAATATTTTAGAGTATGATTGAAAGACCGTAATTTGATTATTATAAAGTAAATAAAAAAAAGAGAAAGAAAATGAGAGACTGTAAGAATCAGAACCAACCTTCTTTTCTCCACTGCTCGTGAGCGAAACCACTTTGAGATTGAACGCAGCACAAATTTGATCTCAATGATTTGGTTCATAAAAGGGTTCCAATATGGAGCTTGAGCTCTTCATTGGCTGATTTTAAAATTTTTCTATTTTTCTTAATTTTTAATACTTCTTTTTAATTTGAGCCCTGTGAGTGAGAGAAGTTGAACTCGAACTCTTTTTAATTGTTTAAGAATTGGATTAGACTAAATTAGTCTAATTAGTTCAATCAATAATTATTTAAATATTCGATTCAATTCATGTCAAAAAATTATTTTACTGGTCGAATTAATTTGGATCAGTTAAAACTTAATAAATTGGCTAAAAAATGAAAACTTGACCAAAATTTGATGAAGCAGACGGGTTAGATAAAATATTATTTTTTTGGTCTAATTTTTTTTATAAAATTTGAAGATAAATATTTGGATTGGATTTGTAAAACAATTGAATAAAATTTTACATAAAATAAACTTTAAAAAAACCCAAAAGCTCAAAACAATTACAAAATAATTGAGTTTTTCTAATGTTATTTGTTGATTATAAGATTTGAGCTTATATTATTTTTATAAATATAATTATCTTATATGAATTATTTATTTTTCTAAAAGTCATGAGTAAAAATATAATTTTTGTAATATAATATATATTATTGTTAAAAATATTTAATTATTATTATTTTATATATTTATTATGTCATTTAATTCAATCGTTAGAAAAAATAATCAAATTGATTAACTTGTGATGTAATAAATTTTTTAATTTAATAATTAATCTTATTTTTTAAACAGTGTAAAAAATATATGACATATCTTTTTTATTATTATTATTGTATGTATATCCAAGCTGTACAATTCTTGTCATTTTGTTATTAAAGTTATGTCAGACTCGTGGTTAAACGTTAGTCCATTTAACGAACAAAGGAATCAAAATAACTGATGTTATATCGTTCAATGAGATAAATAATCCTTTAGAAACTAAATGAGACACGTCATAATTTTTTTAAGGATTAAATGATTTAATTTTAAAAATAAATAAAATTAGTTAGATTTGAAATTAATTTCAAAATTGTATACAATTAAAATTTGTACAATATTAAAAGTAACTCATTTATCTTTTTATTATTTCTTAATTACTTTTCTTTGTTAAATGTGCATTTCAAATTCAAATATACTCAACTGATACAGTTATAAATAATTTTAAAAGGATAAATGTTAAATACAATGAATTTGTATGAATATAATTAATTTTAAAAATTACAAGTAATTTTGAAAGGAATATAATGAATAGTTAAATCAATGTTTTCCAATCTATCATATCTAGATTATATTTAAATAAAGCTTTTTTGGTATGTTTTTATAGATTGTTCAATAAAAAAATTTGTGGAAAAAAAATTTAATGACTCAATCAATTAGTTTTGAGTTATACAAAACAAGTTTTTTTTTATTTCTAATTAAGTAATCAGATAGTAAAATATATATATATATATATATATATATATATATATATATATATATATATATATACACACACACACACATAATTATTAGCTTGTCATGCATTTTTTATTTTATAATATAAGATATGAAATAATTTAATTATATTTTAAAATAATAAAATAATGTAATTAATTTTTTTAAAATTTTTTTTACTCTCCTTACATATTATCTTAACTGCCCTCACTATCCCCAATTTAACAAAATTTATATTTTATTTTTTAATATGTTAATGTATTATTTTAGAGACTAATAAATAAAAAGTCTAAAACCATATAAAATAATATAGATATAAATATAAATATGGTAGCATAGATAGAAAAATAAAATAATGACATTAAATAATATATAATATATGAGTAAGTTAATTTTAATTCAATTATTTAGTCTCCTAACTTCTAAAATTTTAAAAGTAAATCATGAAACTTTTAAATATTATTATTAAATTATTTTTCTGTAGTTTTGATATGTAAAATAAAATTTGATTAAATAGCTAAAATTTATAAAATATTTTACCAAAAAATAATTGACCCTTTATAAATTTTAAAATTTATATATCTCAAAGGTCTTATAATTAAGAGTGTCAAAATAGGTCGGGCAAGGTTGAGTCAAAAATATTGGCCTATTCCTTTCTTGAAAAGGATCATGGGTTGGATTGGATTAACCAGCCATCTTTTTCTAATTTTTTAAAAATGATTTATTTTATTTGATCTAAAAAATTATATATATATATATTATTTTATCTATCAACATATTATGAGTGAATATTATAAATTGACTTACAAAAATAATAATTAAAACAATTTATTGGTATAATTTATTTAACATGTCAATATATTAAGAATTAATATTGTAAATTATTTTGCAAAAATATAATTTATTTTACATATCAACATATTAAAAATTAATATTACATATTAACATAAATTATGACATTCTATATGATATAATTTTTTTAAAATATATTATTAAAAAAGATCGAACATGGTACATCCATAAATATAACTAAAATGAGTTAGACTAAAAATTCATTCTTATAATGGGTCAATATTTTCATTATCCAATCCTTACTATTTTAATGGTTAGTTTAGGCCAGCCTTATGGGCTAAGTCCATGTTAATATCCCTACTTGTAACAAGGTTTTATTTTTTTAAAAAAAAAGTCAATTTTTTTTTTTAATTTGATCATAAATTTTAACATTAATTTCTTATTTGTTAAAATATTAATGATAGCAACATTAAACATTTTGTAATTATTGTAGATATTTCTCTTTTAATGGATGATAAATCAATTTTTGATTGACTCACCGTTAAAGAGTAAGGAAGGTATCGAAGGTAACAAAATCTTACACAGAAGGAAAAAACATTGAATGCACAAGGAGAGATACTCCCTAATGCATTTTCGATGCTAAAATCAATAAGAGAAAATAAGAGAGTATGAGAGCAAGTTTTCACCATTAGACTTGGTAAATTTCATTTAAATTTAAAATTATTTGTAATATATAATATATGAGTAAATTATGCATATTTGAATTATTTAGTTTCCTAATTTTTAATATTTCCTAAGTTAAATATAATGTATTAAAATTCAAACTATTCATCAAATTGAAAATTTTGTTGAGTTAATAGTTGACCAATTGAATTGATTTAATTGTTGGTCAAATCAATTGATGTCATAAATATTAAAATAAAAATAATTAAATTTTGTTAATATTGATACTATATTTTATATTAAAAAAATTATATTTTCACTTATAACTAATAAGTAATTTATACAAATAAAATATATGTATAAAAATAATGTAAGTTTAAGTTATGATAATTTAAATATTTATATTATTTATATACCATATCAATTGATTGTTGCTTCATAATTATTTAAAATTTTAAATTCTAAAATTTATAATATATATAATCTAATTCAAAATTTTAAATTCAAACAAAAAAAACTTGATTAATTTAGTCAAAAACCTTATGATTCATGATTTTGATTGATTTTGATAAGGTTAAATTAGTCTGACTTGCCATCTAATTCTTAAAAAAATTAAATTGTTGAACAAATCAATTACTAATTTAATAAGTTTGACTGTCTAGTTAAACAATAGAACTTTTCAATATTAATATTGAGCAAAACAATTAAAATTTATAAGTATTTTGCCAAAATTAAAATGCACCCTTTCTAATTTTAAAAATTTCATTGTCTCAAGAGGTCTTATAATGTAAGAGGGGTTCTCTAAGAGAGATAAAAAGTATGAAAACTCTTAAGAGTGCTTTTTTCTAAGAGAGAAATGCAGCTTGAAGTGAAAAATAGCTCTAAATTGACTTAGATTATGTTAAGGCGTATAATAAAAGGAAAAAGGAAAAATCTTCAATTAAAACTTGGAGACTAAACATAAGTGTAAATTAGAGTTCAACCAAAATAAATCTTCAAGTTTAATTATTTCTCTTCTACACTATTTTAATTTCAACTTTAAATTTTGCTTTTTGAAAAAACCAACGAACTTAAATTTCATAGAAGAAATTAATTTCTTATAAAACAAACTGAGATTCAAATAGTTAATAGAAAATATCTGTAAAAAATAAAAAATAATACTAAAGATTAATATAAAATCAAGACATGAGATGACCAACTATTCATTCAAAATTGTTTTCCATTTAACAATTTTTTAGGGAGGACGTGAATTGATATTTAAAAATATCGAATAAATTGTTTATTTTCACGGCGTCAAATTTTTTATATCTTGAGTGTAGTTAACTATTCAAACTTATTATGGCTTTAAATTGAAAAAATATATCTTGAATGCATTTAAATGGACTGCTTCTTATGGCTTCACGAAAAAGAAGGGAGACATACTGTCTCAAAATTGCTTTGCACATGTCCAGTAACTGTTAACTGATCATCAACTTAACTGCTTTTGGTTGGTGTCATCCATTTTTATGAGTACAACCCCTTCTATCAAAGAAGCGTGTGTGGATCAGTTGGTGCCCTCTTGCCAAAAACATTAACGGAAGCAACCAGATGTAAAATAGTAAAATGCTATGTCTTGAGATAATATATACTAAACATTTGCTATAATTTGAACATAATAATTTACAACTATCAAAATATAATACTCCCTAAAAATTAATATATTACTCCAAAAATAAAAGAAAATAATTTATAAATCGAAACAAAAAAATATCCTACACATTGAAACCAAAAAAATAAATTTATACATAAAGAGAATCTTCAAGGGATTTAACTTAAGTACAAAACAATAAAGGTTACTAGAGATTTGACACGTACAAAGGTGCATATTTTTTTATTTTTTAAAAAATAATTATTATATTTTTTAAATAATAAAAAATTATTTAATTCACTCATCTTTTATAACTTTTTATTATTTTTATTTTCTTTTTTTTATGTCATCACATTTCATATTTTATACTATTAAAACATTATTTTATTAAGTCACTGGTAAAAAACATAGAACCATTATAGTATAAATGTCCGAAAAATAATAAATTTTGACAAGGGTATTATTGTCTTAAAAATGTTAACTTTCAGCTACCATAGAAATTCTAATTTTTAGGGGAAAAAAAGCTCAAAACCTCAATTTTTTAAAATAAATACTTCCTCTCTTCTTTGAAGCTTGGCCAAACAGGTATAGGCAACGTGAATGTAAGAAACAAGTCACAGCATACATTCCACAACATTTCTTAACAAGGTATAGGCAACATTTCTTAGTCTCAAGTATTATTACTCAAATCTGTCTCAAAATTACCATAGTGGGAAGTCGAGCAATCATGAATGTAAGAAACAAGTCACAGCATACTTACCACAACAGCCAAACTGAGTAAAAGTATCATTTACATAATGCATGCTACATTTATGAACAAGTAGCAACTGCAAGTATTTCGCAAGGGAGATTGCCACCGTCAACCGTGAAGCCATAGTCCTAAATCTAATGTCATACTGTTGGCCCAAATAACAGCCAGATCAATTAACAGCTTTACAATTCTAAGTGCTCAGAAGAAAAACGACATAATTTAGCAACAATATGGTTAATTTGCAAACTTGATTATTACGGGGTAGCCCAAGCAAAACGCCATATGTGCTTGCTTTTAATTAGACAGAGAAAACCAAAGCAATCAGCTCAAAATCTCAGTAAAAATGCAGAGAATACTCTGGCCAGTCAGGTTCCAAATTTGTCAAATGGGTTACACACATTAAAAAAATGTGTAAAAACAATTTTGTGAAACTATATTTTGCCATACAATCATGACCAAAGTAGTTTTGTATAAGCAAAATTAAGTAGATAACCCCACGACTGTTGGATAGCTTATGCGAATTTAAATCTCTCCAAACGCAAAAGCTTATATTTATCTCTCCAACGGATGAAACAGTTATCACCCAACCATCAAAATGATCAAATAATTATTAGGAACAATAACACAATTAGCAATTTAAATTAAGAAAGAAGCATATAATCCAAACAGAACCAAGAATAGTTCATAAAACACTATATTTGACTCAAATTTTCCTTCCATAAAACTACCACATAAACGAAAACAAGTATCACCCGAGTCCCCACGACACAAAACGACGCCGTTGTTCCCGAGGGCAACACTCAGAACCTAAGCTTGGTAAAGAACCACCTGTTCTTGCCGGTCTTAAACCTCTCCTCGAACCTCTTCTTGGTCTCCTTCAATGTTGTGACCTTCTTGTCCTTAGACTGAAGGGTATCAATGGTCACAACGTCCTTGAGATCTACGTCGAGAGTGTAGCGCGTGGGCATGAGATGCTGGTAGTTCACGAGCTTCACGAAGGCCTTGACGCGAGACTTCTTGGCGGTCTTCTTCGCGGAATCCTTCTTGATCACCTTGCTGGGGTACTTCTTGATTCCGGCGACCAAGCAGTGGCCATAGGGGCGGTCGCGTGTGCCGTCGTCAAATGTGCGTACGATCACGGCTTTGCGACCAGCATAACGCCCTTGAAGGACGATCACGGCTTTGTTTGGCTTCAGAAATTTCACCATTTTCAGAGACTGAAACTCCGGCTACGGCTCACACCCTCTACCTTCGTCCCTCTGGTGCAGGAAAACCCTAGCTTGTTCACTTATAAATGAATTTATGGTGTGGGCTAGGAGAACCCTAGTTCTCTGGGCTAATAGGATCTAGTTAGCATGTAAACTATTATTGGAGAATGGCCCAAAAGCCCAAAACATCACAATATTGGATAAGAAATCCATCTAGAATTAGATCCTAAAAAATGTAGGTATTTAGTTTTAAAAAAAGTGCTTTTAATGGTACCAGAAACAGTTTTTTTTAGTTATGAAGTAGAAATTAGAAATTGTACCTTCTACTTTTAGGTAAAAGAAGAAGTTAAAAATTAAATATTTAAAAATAAAAATACTCGTACCAAAATTTTTTATTTACCACAATACTCTTAATTTTTTTATTTTAATACTCTTTACAAACACAAACTCTTTATGTATAAATTATGCTTCTTTTTGGGATAATTATATATATTATTTTGAGATATATAAATGAGATTATAATGGAGGTAGAGTTTTCTCAATAAAACTATTTTCATATGTAAAACTCAAACTCACAATATTACTTTAAAAAAATATACTATCTAATAATTTAACCAATCTCTCTTTAAAAGGTTTGAGTATTTTAACCATTAGTTAGATGTTTAAAAACACAATGGAGTATGGTGAATTAGGATGGTTTAAAAACTGTTACAAATATTAAATACTCTACTTTCAAACTTCTTTAGGGTTTAAGCCAAATAAAAACTTCTTTAGGGTTTAAAATCCTTATAATTTGTCATTTACTTTTTTTTGAACTCATATCTTGCTTATTTCATTAAAAGAAAAATTAATATCACTAATGGAAGTCTTTTGAGAGAGAAATTTTGAAGATTTTCTTTGCTTCTCAATTTAACTCCCTACCATTGTGTTAGAGGAAGCATTGATAGGTTTATGGGTCGTACTACATTATCTACAACCCTTTAGTCCTTTTTGTGAAAAACTTGGAAGACTTGTATGCACTAGAGCAATGTCTTCTTCATAAGAGACAACTAGATTAGCCAAATTTTGCATTGAATGAGATATAAGGATTAAGGAACCTTGTAGAGAAAAACATTTCGATTAACAAGTACAACTAAAGTAACATTTGAGGGACATGGAAAAATTTGTTTCAACTATAGAAAGATGGATCATGCTTGGTTTGTTCATCTTACACACTAGCAAATTTTCCAAACGAAGAATTAGTCAGGCCTTAACACTCAATTATCAACTATTCAGAAAACTTGTTGCAATCAATCTAATAAGTCACTCAAATCTATTAAATTTTTAGTAGGACATTAGAAATATAACGCATAAACAATTAAAAAATATAGAAACAAAATACATGTGATATTATAACTCATTAGTAAATTAATTAGCAAATTAATGATTTTAGTCCACTAATAGAAAAGAGTTAAAAAAGATAATTTTATTTGATGAACTTGAAACTTAAAAGAGTTAATTTATTTTTTTAAAAAGAGAAAAACACTCCAGTTTTTTTTTCTTCCTATTTTTGTTTCGTGCATTTAGGTCGATTAGCTTCCAGCAGGACAGTCATGCTCATGCGTGTTCAATTCCATGTAGAGGAGAAGTCAGAAAGCTGAAGCAATCCAAAACGAAACCCTGCGTCTTTCTCTAATGGTTTGCAAAGATTCTTCTTCTTCTGTTATGGCTGCGGCTCAATCTGCAACTGCAGGTAAATTGTCTTCTTTATTCCAACAGCCCACATCTTCTTCAACCTCCCCGATTATGCCCAAATATCCCAGTAATTTATCATCTTTGTTCCAAAGCCCGTGCAGAGATAGACACACCCCTTCAAATTCCAAAACTGACCCTAAAACTTGTATATCCAGTGACACTGTCCAAACCCCACTAGAAAAGTTTCTTAGAGTAGACTGTAAATTGGGGAAAATCTCTTTAGCTGAAGCTTCTTACTACTTTGATCACATGCTCCATCTAAAACCAACCCCTCCAGTGTCGTCATTCAATCTCTTATTGACTGCACTTGCCAAGAATAAGCAATATTCCACTGTGATATCGCTTTGCAATACACTTGGTTCAACTGGCTTGTTAACGGATTTTATTACTTTAAACATTTTGCTAAATTGCTGTTGTAATGTGAATCGGGCCGGCGATGGCTTTTCAGTTGTGGGGAATATGATCAGGAGAGGTTACTTTCCCAATAAATTTACTTACACAAGTTTGATTAATGGATTTTGTAAAGAAAGTCGAATTCACAA
The DNA here is from genome assembly GCA_031216115.1 of Senna siamea. Lineage (NCBI taxonomy): Eukaryota > Viridiplantae > Streptophyta > Magnoliopsida > Fabales > Fabaceae > Senna > Senna siamea. Next base: position 18,860,484 of record CM062355.1, on the reverse strand, counting down.
GGCTATTGCATTGTTTAAGAAGATGATTAGGCTGGGCGTTAGGCCTAGTGTGATAACATATGGGACTTTAATCAATGGTTTGTGTCGAACAGGACATGTTGATAATGCCATTAAGCTACACGAGGAAATGATCAGTACAAAGGGTAGGTCGGATTTGATTTGCAAACCTAACATAAATTGTTACATTACTATTATTGATGGCCTTTGTAAAGCTGGTTTGATGGACAAAGCAAAAGAACTTTTCCTGGAAATGAAGGGTAGTGGAATATCTCCAAATGTGGTGCTATATACCTCTCTGATACATGGTTTGTATAGTTGTGGTGATTGCAAGGGGGCAGAGGACTTGTATAAAGAGATGGTGGATCAAGGAATCCAGCCTAATTTATTTACATTCAATGTTCTTATACATGCTCTTGTCAAGGATGGCAAGTTGGAGGAAGCTGAGAAATTGTTGAAGACAATTCAGAGAGGCATAGAACCTGACAACATTATTTATAATACCTTGATGGATGGATATCTTTTGGTGGGTAAATTCCATGAAGCAGAGAAAATATTTCTGTCAATTAAGAGTAATGGATGTAAGTATGATGTTATTAGTTACAATGTGCTGATCAATGGTTATTGCAAAAACAAGAAAATGGAGGAAGCTATGAATATATACAAGGAGATGATTTGTGAGGGTTTTTCGCCATCTATTTCCATATATAGTGCCTTAATAAAAGGCCTTTTCCAGACAGGAAAGATAGAGGATGCACGGAGGATGTTTGATCAGATGCAGCTTCATGGCATGGTACCAGATTCAACAATCTATTGGATATTCTTGGATGGGCTTTGTAAGAATGGATGTCTTGCAGAAGCAATGGAATTGCTTAACACCATAGAAAATAACAGTATTAAACCGACCATTGAAATGTATAATTGCATCATTGATAGGTTGTGTAAGTCAGGGAAGCTTGAAATTGCTTCCCATTTATTTTCCAGAATCTCTCAAAAAGGTCTTGTGCCAGATGTTGTAACTTACAGCATCATGATACATGGGCTCTGTAAGAAGAGGAAATTAGAGGAAGCAGAAAAATTATTCCTGGAAATGGACAAGGAAGGTTGTGCTCCAAATCTAATCACTTATAATACACTCATGCGTGGTTTCTGTCAAGAAAATGATTCAACTAAAGTCATTGATCTTCTTCACAAAATGGCAAAGAGAAAGTTGTCGCCAGATAACATTACAATCTCTATAGTATTTGACTTGCTTTCCAAGGATGAAAGATATCATGAATATCTGAAGTTGCTTCCAAATTTTCCTCCTCTGGAGCCTAGTTGATGATATGAGATGTCTAGTCAATTGTGTGATTTATTGACTGCATCTCTGAAAGTTCTGACCAATTAACCATAAAACATTAGATATAGATGCTCTTCACTTTCCAAACCCTTTTGATGGTTCTATGCATAAGTGTGGCTACTGTAATGAAACTTTTTGCCGGCAAATAATGACTGACAGGATTTTAGTGTTTTAACTGCGTTGGAGATTTGCATAAAATGTAGTGCACATAAGCTGGATGTACATTATCTGATCCAAGATTGCTGTAAAGCAAGTGATAAGGCATACTGTCTTCCTGGCTTTTGTCTGGACTAGATTTAAAACCATTTACTTTGATTGTTCTCACTCTTGGAAGAGAGAGCAACAGGACTGGTCTTTGCCAAGAAAAAATATGAACAAATTCTAAATATTTAGCATCGTGCAAATGCTTTCCAGAATCTGTTGCAGTTCACAAGACAGTTGAACTTATAGGAATTCGTTTTATCTTGGTTGACTAGCATAGTTGGAGTATTTGAAACACAGGTCAGCCTTCTGTTTTTTTTTTCTAAAGCTATATCAGTAAAAAGTGTGAATGGCCAAATTAGGTAAGTAGAGTTATCTTATCGGATTCATAATATCACAAAGCCACAAAGTCAGTAGCCTGATTTAAGCATTATAGGCTTATCAAATGCATGTTTTTAAAGCTTAGGAATAGCATACCAAACTTCTTTTATTGAAAAAAAATATGAATAGCAGACCAAATTACTGTTATTGCATTACTCTTGGTTGCAATTATGCTGAAACTAAAAATTACCCAAAAGTTGATTGCAGGTTAGTTTGGATGTCCTTTCTGTTAATATAATCAGTGTAACTGGAATGGGTGCTAATTTACTAGGGTGGTGAGAATGAAAATTAAACATACTTAAAGTGTAATTAACTTGGCTCCAGTCTGTGTTTTGCCTAATTATATTGGTGCGTGATATTTTCCTCAAGCAGTATAAGATAGAAAGCAAAAGCAGGAAACAAGGATTATTTCTTTTTTCCTGTGTAGCACTGAGGTGAAAGTTTACAGTTTAAGTGGTTCGTCAAAATAGTTGTGGCTGAAGATGAAGCTGATTAATGTTGCTTGATACATGTCATGGCTAGGTTAGGCCTTCAGAGAGTGTAGGGATGGGGCAATTGGGTTCCCTATTAGTGTTTAGACTGATTCTAACTGTGCTGAAAACTAACTATTGATATGCTTGCCTGGCTTTCCATTATTCAAAACCATAGCTCTTCTATATATATTTTTTAAGGAAAAGGATACTTTAATATGTCGATGAAGAGGTCTTAATAAGCTTAGGTTACTAGAGATCAGATACTACGTTGTTGATACATGCTTTATATTCTGTAAGCTGAAATTCGAAAAGAAGTTCATGATCTGGAGCCTGGCCTGAAAAGGTTTTATTTTTTGTTGTTGTACATGAATCTTCTTAAATCTTTATGTATTGGACAAGAAGTAGGCTTTGTTATTTATTAAAGTTTATGTTCTTGTGTAAGCATTTTTATCCCATTATATAGTTATGATTATTCACTCTTTTCACAATGACGACTCATTTTAATCTGACTTTATATAAAGATTGTAAATTGTTTATCTCCTCAATTAACTATTTGTACGTTTGAATACTTTTTCTTCATTAATACAATAGAAAATAGTTGGTACGGAAACACGGTAGATGACACGTATCATCTCATTTCAATTTTGATGCGCATTGCTGCATAATGTTTTTTTTTTGTGTTGGTTTAGTGTTTTGTGGATATGAAACTTCCTAGCAGTCATTTTTGGGACGGCACAGGTTTACATGGGGAAGTCAATTGAAAGATTACAATTTATATCATGATAAATGCAAAAGTGAATCTCGTAATTTCTCACTTTGATTAATAGTAACGCATATATCCCTCTAGACCCCACTATATATGTAAGTCATACATACTCGGCATATATCAAGTGAGAATATCCATTTACTGTGGCTGCGTCATGAAATGATAGCGTTTTGGGGATGTCAAGTATCCTTAACCGATTTAAATCTTTTTATATAAAAAATATGACATTATTGCGTTAAAAAAATAAATATAAATTAATTAAATGATAAATAATGTATAAAGATTAAATGAATAACATATTCTCAATTTATATATATCTGTGATATTATTATTTTATTTTTTCATATGAAAAAATTGGATCCAATGTTGACGCCTGACCTGAGGATACTAAGAAATCATAGATAGGAGAACCAAAGTGAAGAGAAGCGTATGAAGAACTCATTTAGTGACTCACAAGCGTATTGTGTTAACATTTCTCGTAGAGATTGCATTTTGTCAATTCAAATGGCAAGGATTGGGATCTTTGTAAATTAATTGTTGTTATTAGCTTATAAGGGCCATACAATCAATTTTGTATCTTAGAATCCTAGGACAATTATTTATAAGAACTTCGAAAAATTAGAGACTAAATTTGATATTGATATCTTTGAGTAAATTAGTAGAAAAAGGAAAAGTGGGGGTTTGTGTTTTGTGAGTACTCAAAACCAAGTTACAAAAGCTGTAGTCCAATACTCGCACTCTTACAATATAATGCTTTCTCTAAGGCGTAAATCGTATCTCTAAAGCGAACTCACATCCAGATTAGCCAACGCAGTAACACGAGCAAAATCTCCATGTTAATGCTACATGATTGCTATAGTGAAAATACCTTACTTGAGGATGAGCATCATTGGCTGGCCAATTGCTGATGATGATGCTTAAATTTAGAACAAATCAAGAGAGGCTTTATAATTTGAATTCATACTTTTTGTTTAGGCTCGTTTGTTTCATAAGAAAATGAAATTTCATAAATTTTTCTTTGATAATTTTTATTTCAGCATAAATTAACATAGCCTATGATAGGCTTCCCAGCACATGATAAATAATAGGGGCAATAATATACTTGTGACAATGAGTTAAAGTAATAATGGAAATGAATTTATTATTTTTTTAGCAAATTTTTCCCTGAAATATTGAAGCAAAATTTAAATTGGTGATTCTTTTTGGGCAAAAATTTCTTTTCTAACAAACAAACACAAGAAATCCTTTTGTCGGAAGTTTCCAATGAAACAAACAGAGCCTTAGAGATGTAAAATGCTGGCATACTTAGTATCAGCAAAGAGCATATCTTTGAATAATTCGCTGACATACAAGCAAAGGCCAGGCAGCACCTTATAGTCTAATCTCAGGTTGGGCTGGCTGTTCCTTGAGTTTCTGAACGACTTTTTGAGCCACATCACCATATGCTTTGGATACAGCAGAATCAGGACTGAATAACACTATGGGGTCCCCTTGATCGCAAGCTTCTCTGATCTCCACTACCAGTGGTATCTGGAATCATTAAAACGTGAACTAGTTAAACATACACATTAAATGAATGTTGCAGTTCTCAATTAGAAGGTTCAAGAAAATGGAAGTTGGATTTCTTAATCAATCATTCCAGATGCAAATAGTATATATCTTAAATAACTGGCTCCTTTTCTGCCTGTAAAAATGAGAATTGCCAACGGGCTGCTGCGTCTCTTGTGATGTATATAGCACTGTTCCATTTTACCATAACGTCAAGCAGCTAATGAGGAAGGATCATGAGTTCCCATCTTGGGAAGAAAAAGGGAAAGGGAGGAGGGGGTGTTTTCTATATTACTTTTCCTAGTTAATTTAAGCTGCAGAGTTATATAATTCACCGTGTAGACATAGAAGTAGTGAAGTACACTTGCGTAGAAAGATAAACATGCATTAAATTAAGCTTGGTTCAGATGGTTGGCACTTTCTCACTAGTTTTACTCCCTGTTAAGTGTTCAAGTGGATTCTGTACAACAGAAATGGTTCTTCGCATACTGTTTATGCCCCAAGAGCTTAAGCTTTTGTAGCAAGCTTAAAAGATAAAAGAAGAGGTAGAGTTTTGACAAGTTGTCACAATTTCTTTTTTGATAATGTATGTCATAAAGTAAGAATTGGTCTATGTCCAGAATCTTTCTAGAATGATACCTAATAGGCTAATACCACTACTAAAACCAAGTATTTGAATCGAAACAGTAAAATCTTTGAAGTTAGGCAGTTAGTATCAATACGATGAGCATGAACTATTACAAATCAAAGAGATATTCAACTCACCTCACCCAAAAATTCTAAACCCATTTCAGCAGCTGTCTTATGAGTCCCCCCTTTCCCAAATATGTATGAAGGTTCATTGCAATGCGGACACTTAAAGCAGCTCATGTTCTCAACAATTCCCAAAATCTGCAAGAACAATAGGTGTTCCCATCCAAATGATGCTCAATGTTAGTATCCAATTCTATGTACTATTTAAACTCCAGAACAGAAGAAAGAACTGCTAATAAAAATAGAAATTGCAACTTGCACAAAAAGAAATGCCATATGTTCAATGAACAGCATACAATCCTTTGGCTAATCTTAAAATATAGGATATGGTTCTCCTGTTTGCTGTAAATGTTCTATAGCCATTTGGATTTCTAATAAGAAGCTTATATCCAGTTTTATCAGATGTCTCCAAGGGGAAAAGAGGAAACTTAACTGACTATTTATTATATTAATAACATATATTTATAACTAACTGACTATTTATTATATTAATAACAAATATTTATAACATGAACTTATATTCTGGCAAGTCAGAAATGCAAGTTAAAATCTCAGCAATTGTGAAGCATTTGAAGCATGGCAACACCTAAAAGTTGACATGATTGGTTATGATGAAATTCTCCAACTAGAAAATAGATGCTTAATTGGTGATTCTCAGTTCCTATATTATCATCAAGTTGAATGACCCCATAGAGGGTTTGTTTCTGTAGATGCATGCTCCACATGCCACCCACCTCCCACCACTACAGAGCGCACATTCTGACTCATAAGAACTTATCAAAATGACTGAGCGTGGGTACACGTAAAGAATAAGTACACCAAATGATGATCATACAGGAACATCAACTTTATTGAACATATTTACTCCTCTCCTGGCATCCATTAATGCAACATCTTGAGGAGTTGAAACAATCACTACACCTGCCACAGAAGTAACAGCCAAAGAAAAATACTTTTAATGTAAGCTAAATAAGAGAATGGATAATTTGAATGACTATAAACAAAAGACCATTTCAAAATAACATGCCTTTTTTTTGTTTGTTTTATAGCAGTTTATTTTCAACATAGTAGCTGGTCTACATTTTTTTCCTTTAAAAAGTTATATAAGGGTATATTTCACACGTCAGACAAAATAAAACAACATAGAGATTAGGAAGAACAAGATCCGTGAAACTCCAAGCTGCTTTTAGGCATTGCCCACAAATGATCCCCCACAACACAAAGCCTTGAGAAGTGCTCTCATAATTTCTTAAGCTAACCTGATAATTGCAGATTCTGTGACATAGCTATCTGGACATCACCAGTTCCAGGAGGCATATCCACCACAAGAATATCAAGGTTTCCCCAGTCAACTCCCCGTGTCATTTTCTCAAGAGCATTTGCTACCTATAACAATCCAGGGACAGGAAGTCAAATAATAAAGTAGAAAGGACCATCAGAAGAATGTATTACATTAAAATAACAACAGTTGCAATATCACACATGACATGATGAGTACATACAACAACTACTGAAGTAAGCCAGTAAGTGTAGATAGGAACCCAAATATGCATGAGGAATAAATTGTTGTTGATGCAACTTCATTATTACCATCTCTGAGCTGATTTAATTTTTTTGGATGAAGAGAAGAGAAAATGTTACAAGGTAACAAAAATGAATACAAGGAATCCTCTACCCAAAAAAAAAATTGAACACTAACTCAGAAGAGCCTGCCAATCCATTCGAAGATAATAAAGCTGCATAATTTTATAATAATAAAAAGAATGATGTCAAAGATTACTATAAATGAATTCTGGCAATAGAATGAAAAGATATTCCACACTCCACACTATTAACATGTAACTAGCTGCTTTTTCATCTTTGGCAATTTCTCAAATGATATTATTTTTGTATATATTTAGGAGGGAAATGGGATCTTAACATAACATGTCAACCAAGCACTTCAAAATATAAAGAAAAGGGTTTCTGCTAAAGCCTAAAACTAGAAACACCATGCATTAGTCTTGGGGGAGGGGGGGGGGGGGAATTAACATGCAAATAGGAAATGAGGTTCACTCTAACTGCTATTCAATTACTCAGCCCTTCTAAATGCTTTATTACTTTTCAGTTTAAAATCCAGAACATGGTATAAAATATATATGCATGACAGAGACCAGTATCTACTAGGAAGGAGAAGGAGAACAACACGACATATGATAACACAAATGCAAAGAAGTCTAAATGTAAAAGTATCCTTGTACAGGATATTCTGCAACTAGACATAACCACTTCAACTTGTTGATACTTAAGACATGTTAGTCTGTTCAAAGACTGCCTGTGTGTAATCACATATACTAAACAAGTATCTGAATAAAGTTGAAATACAGTAAAAAGAAGAGAAAAGAAGAATGGCCAAGAAAGTAGAGCCATACCATGGGACCTCTCCATACAATTGGCACATCTTTCTCCACAAGGAATCCCATCGACATGCACTTTACCCCATAGTTTTCAACAGGAATCATTTTCTTTTCTGCAGAGAAGTAAATAGCTGAATATATACATGAACTAAGCTTAAAGGCTAATTGGAACAAAGAAAATTACTATCCTTGTCATATATCTTAGATAAATACATGAAATCTAAAAGGGGAAAGAGAGACAGAGTTCAAACATTCAAAATTACTCTAGTTGCTTCCATCCAATCATAAAAACCAATCAAAGTTAATGATTTCAATTTTCAAGCAACCTTTTATAGCATTAGGAAGCTCAAAATTCCTGGATGTTAATTGAGTAACTGATAGTGTTTAAAACTGAAGAATTTCCCCACATTTGTCATTGATTTTACCTTGTTCATGCTTCTTGGAATGTGGAAACCAAACTTCCTGCTTTAATTAAAGCTTTCTTTGTTTCTATTATGCAAAATAACAGCTATATGTAATTAGCCAATGGTTGCCAGGTTATGTGATGCTCAAGATGAATGTTCTTTCTTTTTCTTCCAGTTATAGGCACCTTAGGAAAGATTGATAGTAAGAAAGAAATAATTAATACCAGCGGTCACTTCAGGCTTTCTGTTGATGTTCATCATGGTGGGAATATTTGGTCCATACACATCAGCATCGAGCAAACCAACCTTCAGTTTGCACTTACTTGCGAGTGCAACAGCTAAATTCACTGTACATTCAAATAGTAAGCAAAAGACTAAACGTCGCACTCAAAGGAGACTGAAAGCAGATCCGCTCCGAATAAAAGCCTCCTACAGCCCACTATCTTTTAATTTGTAATTGAACACTAGATATAAAATACAACATTTCAGAAGTTCTATGAATGAACTGTCTGGGGACAATATCGGTGTAATTGTCCCTTATACGAAATTTCTTTTTTATTTTTTATAAAAACCCTTATACCAAATTCTTAATCACTTCAAAGTTCAAAGAAAACAATGACAACCCACCAAACGAAACAGGATAAACGCAAAAGAAATTATTTCGCATATATACATCAATACTAACCTAAGAGAGTTATAAGAAGATGAAGAAGCGAAATACCTGAAGTAGTAGTCTTGCCCACCCCACCTTTACCAGAGGCGACAGCTATAGTATCTCTAACCCCATCAATACGAAGATGCTTCGCATAGTTCCTAACATTTCCAAGCCTCTGCGAACAAATTTAGTACTTACTTATACACACTGAATCGCAATCGTGAAGGAAATTTAAATACAGAAATGCAAGAACCTAATTTAGCAACGAACAGAGTGACTTACCTTTAAGGCACTGAACACCTCCCTCATAGATTGCTACCTAAAAAGAAAATGTGCGATGGTTGAGCGAAGTAAAGTAGTCAAATGAACTATGAATTGAAGCCTCGCTAATGAGTAACGAGGTAATGTGTCAACATAGGCATATAGTCCCTAGTTCCCACATCGAAAGGGGGAAGTGTGGGAGAGGAGGGGACTATAAAAGAAGATGGAGGAAGGTCCAAATTTCCAATTAATGTAAAGTAAATTGCACTACTAGTCAAAATTACATAATTTTCTATCTTAAAAATTTATAATTAAAAAATTAAAAAAAATTAAAACTTTATTTATAAAATAATTGTTTAATTATATAAATAAAAAATATAAGAGTATTATAATTAAAATAAATAAAATTATAAAATTATTTATTATTTAAAATAAGTGTAATTTTTTAAATTCAAATAACCCGTTAAGCCATCATCTGAGTTTCTAAACGAGTTTGGACATTTAAAAAATGGCTCATTTATTGACCAAAAAATTGCTTATTTAAAAAAACATTAGACTGTTTAAACTTATTTTTAAAAGATCATTTCTTAAATGTCCGAACATATTCAAATTGTAGGATAAATATGTAATCTCGCAAACACTTACCCGTTTTGACACTATTACTTGTGGTAAAAGGTGCATATGATTTAAATTTTATGACTAGCATTTGGAGAGGTTGTTTTGGCCACTATCTTCTAGCGGCGCAACGAGGTTGTTTTGGCCAGGTGTGAGCGCGTGGCCGCGGATCTCCGGCGCGTGGCAGCTAATCGAGGATGAGGACGTCCCAATCTAGCCGTTGGCGAAGGCGGTGCGGCCGGAGGAGGCGTTTCCAGCCGGTTTCTTGACTTTACAAACCAGAAAACGACAGAGATGGATCTCGGTTTCGTACGCTGCCGGCCGGGGGAAGACGCGGTGGAGATGGCTGTGAAGTGGAGGCCTCGCGCCGGCGGTTCTTGTGGCTTCAGCCGGCGCCGGTGAAGGTTGACGGAGGTGAGAGAGAACGGAGAGGGAGAGACGCGCAGGAGAGAGAAAGATCAAAGAGAAAATGGAGGAGAGAGAGCGTCCGTGAGAAAGAGAAAAACGTGAGAGAATGAAATTTTGGATTTTTAGGTGTTAGGGATTTGGTCATTTTGTCAATTTACTGAAGTTAAAATTTTAATGTATTTTTTGATTCATCTTAAAATATGAAATAGAATGAATTTGCTTGAGGTAAAATTTTAATACATTTTTTGAATTAAATTTTACCTGGTGAAAATTTTTTTTTATTTGTTTCAAAAAATTTGATAGATATTTTAAGAAGACTTAAAGTTATAAGCACAAAATAATTTTCTTGTTTCGTATTCATAAAATTCCTAAGTTAATATTAAATTTTTCTAATTATTTGAGGTATTACAAAATATTAGTTGCAAGAGGAAATATACAGCTCAAGGATATGTGTATGAAAAGCTATATTAGAGGCTGGCCATCACATTATTGCATCATCGTGCTTAATACATACAACAAATGGACTACTACTTAAAACCAACTGCCCAATAACAAATCACTACAAGACCAAAAATAAAAGGGGGAAAAAATTCTGCCCTCTATAAAGAGAGTAACAGAAGTTGCTAATAGAGATATCTAGGCTGTAGGGAGTGTTTCGTTCTCGCCCTGTGCTACAATTTGCTCTGAAAAAAATTCAGAACATTGCAGATAAAGAAGTTCCGTAGCCATCAAGATGAGATTTCTGCCATCTCCATGCAATCTGTAAACTCTCTTGAAGATCAGTGTAACGTGCAGTCCAGTTAAGTTCAAGCCTGATCTTTGTTGGGTCACTAAACACCTCGGCATAATCACCGGGTCGACGGGGAAGATATTCTACTTTAATTTCCACACCTGTAGCCTTTTTACAAGCATCCACAAACTCCTTCACTGATCTACCTGGAAATACAAAACCCCAATGACTTTTAAGACCTTCCATGGACATGAAGTAATTTCCATGAGTGAAAATGATGCTGAAAATTGTGAAAATGGAGATGTGAAGATGGTGAATTGGTGAAGTCAAAGAGATGTAACAAGATGCAAATGATATATGTAGCACTTAAACGTGTATGCAGGAACAAAAATTAAAGAACTAATCTTCGTATGCTGAATATCAAGCCTACCCTTTCCAGTGCCAACATTGTAAATCCCAACTTTACGAGACTCTGCCTTTTCAAGAGCTTTCACGTGAGCATCAACCAGGTCAGTTACATCAATATAGTCTCGTATGCAAGTTCCATCACTTGTCTTATAATCTGTTCCTTTAACCTGAAAGGTGCCAAAAGCAATGCAATAAGCACAGTTCAAAGTTTTCCACTCATTTGACTACAGTGAATAGGAGTTTACAAATTACGACATAATCCATTCAATACTCAAGTAGGCTACAAATGTTGAGTGGAATTCATATCTGACATATAGAAGACTTCTACATACTAAAAAATAGATGGCTGAAGTTTCCCTAAAAATTAAACAATCAGAAATGAGACTTACACACATACATAAGTATGTTTTCTTTATATGTAAAATAGGTCTTCCACTGTAAAGATGAAAGCATTGAAAATATTCCACAAACAAGCATAACACATCCAATGTCAAAAAGCATTCAGTTATTCTATTAAAAAACAAAAATTCATTCCTACATCTATATTCTTCCATGGCAGACTCCATCGATGGTGGCTGTAACATTAAATTGGACGCCATGCAAAGGCTGCTATGCCATGTAAGTCCCTAAATCCCATGGTGTTTTCTTCAAATTTTGTCACACAAAGGTGGATGCCATAGACAACATTCATTATATTAATGAAAATCAATTGTGTTGTAACATGTGGACAATCAGATATACTGCCTATATAGATATTACCCCAGCTAATCTTATAACCGTTGCCGTGGTCCATATCAGGGGAATGTGAATTTATAGAAACAACGAAGGACTATGGTTATGGGATTAGGTATTATAATATCCCTCAACATATTGTAATGACTGTCAAACATAGATTCTTGTTAATACTATTGACAAACTTAGGGATTGTTTGTACACGGTTTAAAAAAAGATTTTCGAAAATAAAAAGTCTGAAATATTGCATTATCGCGTTTGGTACATGGATTAAAAAAAATTCCTAAAAATATTACATTTTCGAGAATAGAATATTCTCATACTTCTGTAAATTTTTATTCCCACTTAAGGAAGTAGGAATCTTGTATTCCTATGGTATGAGAATCTTTTATATTAGTAAAATTACTAAATTATCTTTCTAAAACTTAACTATATCTTATTATGATTTGATTTATTTTAAAGTTATATTTAATTGATTTTAATATTAATTTTATTGTTAAAAATTTACATTTATCATTGTTCAAATTCAAAAAAGATAAGTACTATTAAAATTTAAAATTACACAATTTTTTTTCAAAAGTGTTAATTTAATTTAATTTAAATTGACCAAAGTTAATTTAGATTAATTTGATTGAGACAAAAAATGTTTGATAAATTAGATAAGTTTTATTATATAAATAAATATGAATCAAATTAAATCAAATCACAGGAAAAAGATATAAATGCAAATTATAAATATTAAAAAAAATTTATCTTACTATCTAACTATGTATCCCAAAAAAAATTAATTCTCTCTTTGATATAATTTTGAGATACTCTAATTCTAAAATAAAAAAATTATAAAAAATTGAAAATTCAAGTTTGTTAGAGTTATAGCTATTAATATAAAATTTTCATGAAATAATTAATATTAACTATACAACATTAAAATGATCTAACAATAAAGAATTGGACTAAAAAAATGATAAATAACAATCGACATGACAGATCTTGTATTCTCATGACATGAGATATTGTAAAATATTTTCAAGAATGTTTTAAGTAAACCAAACAACTTTTTAAAATTCCTGAGAATCATATTCCCAAGAATGTGATTCTTAGAAGTAGAAAATCTATCCATGTACCAAACAACCGCTTAAGGTTTAGGATGACATCGAGGATTTTGGTAAACATATAGAACTAAAATGACACCAAATAAACATTTGGGATAAAATTGATTGTAACCCCAAACTTTTAGAACGAAAAGGGTACTTTACCACCAAAAATGTCAACATACCTTTAGGCCAGGAATAATACCACGAGCTGCATCAAAGCAAGCACCTGATATTCTACCGTGTTCTCGCAATTCAGGTCTTGGAGCCTCACCTAATCTGCCCTCGGGATCTGATCCAATCACATTGAAGTATCTGGAAAATTACCCCCAAAAAAAAAAATCAACAGTTACCAACAAAGCTAATGGTAAAGTATTCAATATGCCATCAAGTACCACCAAAAGGTGTTGCAACCCTAGTGAAGAACCTCTCGCAGATAGTGACCAGAAAACCAAATATAATGTGAAGAGCCCCAGGTTTGATCCCATATAAGACACTTATAGGGAGGGGTGAGGAGCCTTAATTGTGATTAAGCCCCGAACCAAATTAGTAAGTCCTTGGTAATAGTGTCTGGATCCCGGTGGTGCAAACCAAAAAACAAAAAAAAAAAAAACAAATATAATACTAACGACTTTTTTCCCCTCTTGCATATGAAAATGCTTATATGAGGGAGCAGACCTGAAATTCCTAAAATCTTAACCTACTCAACCTCCCAGGCCCCAAAATAAGTATTAAAACCAAAAAAAAAGACAAAGAAATCAGAGAGAGAGAGAGGAGAGAAAATGATATATAAAGTAGTAGAATAGAGGAGAACAGGCATCTATAAAATAATAAAAAAATCTACTACCCTAAGCATGACAAGAGAATATTCACAAATCAAAACTCTCACAAGGTTAGCATGAAATATGATATGTTAATTACTAAATAGCAAGGACATGGAATAATTTATAAATAAATCTGAAGAAAAATAAATAAACTTAAAGCACAAACCTTAAAAGCATTATTGCCATATCCGAATTTTTTGAAAAATCAAGGATGATATCTTCTGCCATCTTCTTGGCTTTTCCATATGGATTTATTGGGACCTGAGTTATAGAATAAACACCAGTGTCACCACTACATTCCCACAGGCATTATAACCATTAAGAAAAAGTAATATACAATTAATTGTTAAGACTTCACCACCTGAGGTGTTTCTTCTGTAATTGGCATCTTTTCAGGTTCCCCATATGTTGCACATGTACTAGAATATATCAATGTCTTCACACCATATTTAGCCATAGATTCCAATATCAACAAGGTATTTGATGTAATATTGTGATAATACCTGAGAAACATGTAAATTAATAATTCAATGAAAAAAGAACAATTGGAGCAAACAGATGTGCTTTTATACTAAACCATTTAATTTAAACCTAATGACAATATAGTAGAAACAAATAAACCAAAAATAACTGTTCAGTTCAGTCTTCCATCAGAATAGAAATTCTAAAAAGCAACACAATCTAATCTAATTAAAGCCTAATTTGCTACAATCATTCATGTAGATAACTGAAGAAAATCAACAATCCAGCATAACTTCTTAGATAAATTGATACAATTGGTTAACGTCAACCAGACAGAATGAGTCATATATTTTTGCAATGTCCCATTATTGAAAGTTAATTCATAGATATCACACAGTATCTGCAATCTTCATATGGGACTCTAATAAATTTAAGTCAAAGTGCTAAACTAGAGAACAATTTTCTGTCTCCATTGTCCTCTTCTATACTTTTACAATAGAAGAAAAAAAGTTTCCAAGTTAATCCTTCGGGTTTTAGGATCCTACTTGATCTTATAAAATGGTTCAACCCCTTACACCAAAAGTTTCAGAACCCTTAATCCCCAATCTTATACTAACCTTTTATTTTGCAATTCAGTTCCGGGCAGAATAACTATTAATTTTGGAAATGGAAACCACTAAGAAATTCCAGATAAAGCATACCCACCAGAAGGAAGGTATTACAGAACAGATAATACATAACTGCATATTGAAGGTTAACAATTTTCCAAACAACAAAAACATCCAAAAATGGTGGCATCCAATACCACCAAGCATCTTGGATGCCAAGATGAAGAGGGCAGTGTACCAAATGGTTCCTTTAATAACCCAGAGTAATATAGCAAATCAATATTTCTTACACCAGAATTTGTGTTTTAGCACGAGTTTATCCTCAAAACTACAACCATAGAAAAAAAGTCCCCTCTAACAGAGTCCCAATAACATCAAAAAGAAAGTTTGATTACACCTAAGAAAACAATTTCCATTTGCAGATTTTCACTACTGAGGTGTAACATAGATGGAGAACATTAGAGATCATACACACAATGCTACTTTCCCCAACTTGTTCTACTGAGACTCATGTCATTGTGCCCAATTCAAAGGCATAATTACTTACTTAAGAGGATCTAGTGTGCTTTCTCCCACATATGCAACAGCAGCAAAGTGCATCACAGCATCAAATTTGTTCTCCGAAAATATTTTATTAACCTGATAATCAGTTAAGTAGACAATTCATGTCCATAAAGTTAAAATTTAATACCAATATATTTCTTGCAGCAAGACAATATAGTGTGGCAAGGATACAGATTTTGCATCTCCTAAGTCAGCATATACAAATTGAAGCCTTCCAGGTTCAGGAAATAACTCTTGGAGAACCCTGATGGCACCCAAATTTCCTCGTGACAGGTTGTCCTGCTCAAAAGTAAAATAGTTATGCCTAGCCAGCAGTAACCACATTGATCAATGCAACTGCTTATGACTTCATTAAGATTAGGTCCAAATTATTCCACAACATACCACTATGGTAACACGATAAGAATCCTTCAGTAGTCGTAGAGCAGCATGTGAACCAATATAGCCTGCACCTCCTGTTACCAGGACATGAGTGACCCCTGGTTCATGGAGGGAGAACTGAAAAAGAGTAACCAACAGAATCAACAAAAATGTAAAACTAAAATTGGATACACAAGAAAATAACAATGGGAGAGAGAGAGAGAAGAATGAAACTTACAACTGAAAATAGTATGTCCTATCAAATACACTTCTTCCCTATTGCCAGATTAAATATTTCCATAGGTTTTGCTTCCTTTTTATATTTTTACTAGGATATATCTAACAACACTAGTGAAAAAAGAGGAGCATGTATCCAGAATCTTTCTTGCCTTTGTTTCAATTGAATACTGATACAAGATAACTGTTTTCAGCGAATTGAATTGCTTTCATCAATTCTCCTGTTTTCATTTTATTATGACTTTGATAAAATGAGTTTAAAATGTGCATTCATAATCTCTCTAATCAACAAACTTTACATGAACTTATCTTCCCTCTGATTTTGAATTTAAACCACCATAACTACGTCTGTGTTTCTGCAATGCATCTTAAACAAAGAGTTAGGTTTTCAGTTTCAGAAAAGGTGATGAAGAGAATAAGCTTGGCTTGAGTAATTGTAGGTAGTAACAGCCACTAGAGAAATGCTTCCCAAGGGAAAATGGAGAGGACAACCAGGGAAGACAGTGAGTGTGAATAAAGAAAAAGAGGAAAGAGCTCCAGAGTTACAGTTAACCAATAAAACGTCCACTTGGGTCAATCGAACTGTTTGAATTTGACTATTATAATGCTGTTATTAGAGAGAAGAAAGAGTGTCCTGTCATTCCCTGAAACCTAGAGGAGAGTGAGTGTAGGTAACTGAAAATCCAATACCCCATTAACAAAAATCTACCAAGGAAACAGTTATTATTAGAATCACCCATAATACTTGGTTTCATGCATCTACATATTGTTAACCATATTCAAGTTGAAAGATAGAAACTGAGATACCTCATGAGGTAAGGTTAATTCGACAAGGATACTTTAGTGTAAGCCCATTATTTTCATTTCCAAAGTAGTTCCCAAGAGCTAGCCATATAGAAATCACATCAACAGGCAATGCGCGCACAAAAAGCTAGGCATAACTCATTACTTCTATAATCAAACAGGAAGAAAGGACAAACTTCAAAACCAAAATTGTTTTTATGTCTAATTAAATTTTATGGCTTGTGTTTCTAAATCTCACTCTGATCTTGCCAAGTCAGTACAAATATATTAAACAAATCAAATACAATAAACAATATAGGAACATAGTAGTTACCGGACTAGGAGAATTCAAAGTTGGAGATTGCTTGATCATGAGAATGCATAGTGCCGTTAATGCTGCTGCAAGGAAAACTTTTCCAACAAAATTGCCCTTCCTTTTAGGATCCACATAATCCATGCCTGAATACGAGCAAAAAACAAATATGAGAGACCTTTTTTAAACTTCAAATAGATGATTAAATACTTTGAAAACAACCTAATAGCATGAAATAATTACAAAAATTGACAATTCATGAACCAACGGGCCCAATCTATATTGCAGTAAATGTAAAATAAAGAAAGCAACGCTTTCCAATCCTCATTTTCAAGTTGATTAATGCTTTAAATAAGAATATTAAAGCCTACCACCATTGAGAAAAGACAGTTGATCATGCCAACATTTATTACTATATTTGCTGAACAAATTCTTACCTCCCAATGGCATGGACCTGGGAGCCGCCCTTGGCTGGCTTCCCCTTCTTGAAAAATTTAGCATTTGGAGAATCTCTAATATTGAGTGTAAGGAAATAGGATCTTATTCCTCAAAATCAATAATCACATCAAGCTTTCCTCCCTCGACAGATCTTGAGTATCATGCTGCAGTGAAAACCAAACCAAATCAGATATCTTCTTTTCAGTAGTCAAAATAACCCCACAAAGTTCAAACTTAGGTAGGAAAAAAAAAAAAAGCACTCCTAAATTCAAAGAAAAAAACTTAACATTTAAACTTAAAAAAAAAAGTGAGGAAAAAGTGAGGAAGAAAAAAGCAAGTAACTAACTAGGATTCGATTTTAAGGCGAAAAAGAAAAGGAAAAAGGAATTCTAAAAGTTCAGAGTATCAAAGATTATAAAACTTGTGCAAATGAAGCAGATACAATGCGAAAGAGTGCTTATACAGAAATCCAAGATCCAGAAAAACCTGAGAAAGAAACCCATCAAAAAGAGAAAACAAATAGAACAAGCTAAAGCCTACGCTCTTCACATCTCACAGCTTCAGAACATTGATGACAAATATGTACATCACTTGTCTGTCAGAGCTTGTCAGGCGAAAAAGACAGGGGAAAAAACAAACCTTGGAGGACCGCTTTCAAACACTGTATAAAAGAAACCAAAGCTATTTATGACAGAAGGCCTACAAAATTCATCATAACAAACCCAGGGGAAAAAAAAATCCTTGTAAAATAACACTTCAACATAACCCAATAACCCAAATTAAATGAAAACTACGTCGCTAGCAACACCATTGATCGATCATAAACAAAACCTAAGAGAATACAGCGAAAATCTCAAAGATCAACTCTAAAGTAGAAAGCCCACAAAAACCCAAAATGGTTTTCCACCATGGTACCCAAAGATGAAACGAAGAAACATTAAAAGCGCATGAAGCAGCCAGCGAGAGTTTTGAAGAAAAAGCAAACAAAATACAAAAACAACAGCAGTTAAAACAGTCGGCAGACCACCGTAAGATCTTATACAGAAATCCAAAAACAAAAAGCGTCGAATTCAATCAGATTCTCGGCAAAACCCAGAATTAATTGGAAACGCACAAGAGAGAAAGATGAAGATAAGGGAGTCAACGTACGAGCAATGAAAGTACAAAACTGCGTGGAGTTGCTCCTGAGTATGGAGAGGGAAAGGAATGAGAAAGAGGGAGAAGAAGGGGTTCTAATAGGCGGAAAGATTTCTCAGCGTCCATGTTGTCAAAACCTTAGAGGCAGAGACGAGAAAGAACAAACAACATCGTAGACTTTTATTTTTTAATTTTTATTTTGTGAATTTAAAAAGTTCTAATGGTGCATTAAAAAGTAGGTTCAATAACTTTTCGTGTGTCCAATCATCTTCTACCATTTGTTACGTACTTTTGACCGATGAACGCGGGACGGGGGTTGTACGCACTTTATGAACTTCTACAGTTTTACACTTACATCGTAAATTTTAAGATCAAAAGGTTAGGTGTAACAGTAAGGAGTATAGATATTGTGTTATTTGCACCAACACTTTATTGAATATTATTAATTATCACAAGCTATATATCTTTGATTTGAATTTTATTGTCAAACATACACTGACATTCAGGGTAGATTTAGAAATGAAAATGATAAAAGATGAGAAAAAAATTAAAGAAAATTAGGAGGAGAAAAAATAAGAGTTAAGTATTAAATAAAATTAATTTAATATAATTAAAACTAATGAAGATAGAAAATTAAAGAGAGATAACAAAAAAAATTTTAATTTCTCTTTTTTTAAATTTTAAGATTCAGATAAGAGAAATATTATCTTATTATCTCTTCTTTCATTCTCGTTTCCTTTATTTTACTCACTCCAGAGTGTATTTGACTTGAGGAGGAAGAAGGGGAATAAAAGATAATTAAAGATCAATTTAAATGTTGTATTTGAAAAAAAATATTGTTTCAATTACTATTTTTGATTGAAAATAAAAAATAAAATATTTTTAAAAAAAATAAAAATATTCTGAAATCTTTTTTAAATAAAAATATAAAAAAAAATTATTAATAACATCTATATAAATATATGAAAACAATATTACTATAAATTCTTATAATTAATTTTATAAAATATTTTTAAAATTTAAAAAAATAAAATAACATTCGAACAAAATTTTAGAAGGAAAAAAATTTTCCCTTCTTTTGATTTCTAAATGTTAGATGTAGAGAAAACGAAGAATTTTGTAATAATTTTTATAAATATTTTTTTTATTAATTTTAATTATTTTAAATAAAAAAAATTTAGAAGAACTCTAAACAAATAAAAAAATTAATATTTAACATTTTTTTTCTTTTTTTTTAATTCATTTTCTTCTCTTTCCCTCCTCATTATAAAAACTTTAAAATAAAAAAACAACAAAATATATTCATTAAATTTCATTGAGTAGTCTTTTAAAATAAATTTATTATTTAATTTATTAAAAATTATGCTTTTTAACTTTTTAGTCCTTAAATTTTTTTTTATAATTTATACTTTGAAATTCATATTCTTTATATAATTATATTGACTTAATATCTCAAACTAAAATAGATATACAATTTAATCTTAAAAATTATGTGTAAAAAATATAAATTTTCAAAAATTAATTTGATTAAATAAAAACTTAATCAAGATCTTAAAATGTTTAGCCAAACCTTTTTTATATATATCTTGAGTGCAAAAACGTGTATAAAAATTGTCGGAATTTTTTAAACCAAAAGAAAAACAAAAAAAGTAGATGGTGTTTACTTGTCATTATGTAATATGCATGTCAGGTTTGGAGTAATGGGACCCATATGTCATTGTGGGACCCGGACAGCTCCGTTTCTTGCGTTTGCTTGTTTCTTTTTTATTTAAAACCCAAAGTTTTAATTTTTAAAGGTCGCAAGGACGTGGACATTCCAGCAGTGACTATCATGTGATGAAAATTTCTTGACAGTGCAGAAAGGCAATAAAATATTAAACATTCATGTTGTTATTTTATTATTTAGTTATTATTATAAAGTATTGAATGTAAAAATATAGGAGTGATTTGAATAATTGATTATTTATTCAAAATATTATTATATGTATTATTTATTTAATTAAATATGTATTAATTAATATAAAAAATCTTTTTTATAAATTAAATTTATTATTTTTAACTCAAAATAAGTTATAATGAAGTAACTTTATTAAAATATATATTTTTAAATGAATTATAAATTTTTTAAAAATTAATATTAGAATTAAGATTATTTTAATCAAAATATATATAATTATAAATTTTTGAATCTTTTAAGTGATAATAATGTAGGTTTTCATGACCCAATATTTTGTCTAATCCGATTTTTAAAACAATGACAATTACATTAAGAATCTCGTGTTAAATGTACTATTAACTTAAATGCATTGACAGAAATTTAAGTTGCAATCTTCTTCTAACCAATCTTATTAAAAATCAAAATCTTAAAAATAACATTATAATCTTATTTCTTGCAGAAACTTGTTATTATTATTAATAGAAAATAAATTAAAGGAAAGGTAAATATAAATTTTCAGATTATAAGAGTATTAAGAGTAATTTAACCAAGCTCAAGAGATTTTAATATAATTTATTTTATTATTTTATTTACAGCTGGCTAAATGAAACATGAAAAATAATATTTCATGTAAAAATAGTAATCACTTTTTATTTTCAAAATTCTCTACCAAAAGTGATTATAGTTGAGATACTATTGAATAATAAATATGAATACTTCTTTTAATAAAAATATAAACGTTAATTTGTTTTGTTATTAAAAATTAGTCTTTTTTATTAAAAGTCTCATTAGGATAAAAATAATAATCCCTAATATAATACATGTAAGGTACAAAATTTTTAATTCAATGTAAAAATAAATAATGTTTTGGTTATTAATATCTACACCACTTAACTTCCTTTCGAATAATTTAGTAATGATTTCAACTAACTAATGCCCTAATAATGCATTAAATGAGTTTAAGATGTGTAAAAATGAATCAACCTTTACGGTTTAATAAAAATAATTGTGCTAATTATTATGGGTAATAAGTCAGTGGACTTAATTTTATAAAAAAAAATTAACATTTTATCAAAAAAGAGTATTTAGGTTTAAATTTTTACAATATATTAGGATTTTTTGGTTTAGGAATTTAAGTGTAGGTTAACATTTTAGAGATTTGAACTTTGAATTTGATGTTTAGGGATTTTAAAGTTTCAAGGTTTATGCGTAAGGTTGTAACATTTAGTATTCCAAGGATTTGAGCTTTTATGATTTAGAGCTATAAAATTTAATTAGTTTTTTTTTTTTTTTGACGAATAGCCTGCTAACAAGCCCTGAATAAAATAAGATACAACCAAGAGTACACAAGGAGCGAAAATCCCTGTGATGAGTAGAAATTTGGAGGCTAACTTCAATTGAACTTTGGATCCGCTGCCTTAAGATTTTTGTATGCCATGCTTTTTCAGCGGCGGTTTTTTTTTGTTGCTAAAGTGCTTTTCAATAATTTTGCAACGGATATTACTGCCGTTATAACTTTTGTGATTTAAAATAAGTTATAGCAACAATAATATTTGTTGCAATAAAAGTTAGCAACGAAAACAACCGTGGCTAAAAAGTATGGCAGAGGTTGTAGGCAGAGAATCCGGACGCCTTCAATTGGGGTGAGACTCGCATTCAGCCAGCCCAATGGGAATCTTAAAGACCAATGTTAGCAAAGTGTATTCGGGAGGCATTTGGTATAATATTATTTTATTGATATTATTTTAGATAATATTATTAGATGACATTATTTTGTATACTGTTACGTGATAATAAAAAAATATTTGAGAGTACATAAAAAAATATTATTTTATAATATCAAAAATATTATAATTTTATATATATTATATTATATTTATTTTTTAACTTAAATTAATAATATTACTATTTTCTTTCGCGCTTTTCTTACGTAATGCGTTCAAGAATAAGTTCATGCAAAAGCATTTGGGAGAGCAACATGCTAAATTTTATAGGGCTAGCTTTGATTTTTTTATATCTTGTCATTTAGATAATTGTTATTTGAAATATTTTGTTGCGTAATTTAGTTACATTAAATTATTTAATTATGTAATATTTAATCAGTATTTTATTATAATAGTATAAAATAATAATTTTTTAATTTAAAATTAATTATAAAATTTTTAAAATAATCATAGTATAAATATAATAGGTAATTTATTTAAATTTATAAAGATATATTTAAAAATTATAAAAATAAATAATATTGATTAGTTAAAATAACTAAATATTTATATTTTATATCATTGTCATTTAAAATATTATTAAATGACTTATGAAAGTTAAGTATCGTGAAATATTTTAAAAATTATATGAATTATTAAACTGATTAAAATACTGATTCAGTGATTTAATTATGATTGAATTATGACTAAAGTACTATTAATATATATTAATTTTATATATATATGAAAATATTATTACTATCCATAAAAATAATAAATTTAAATTTATTTAAATTATTTATAATCACTATATTTTTATTATATATCAAATAAATGACTAATTTTTTTAAAATACAACTTATATTTAACATTAATTTTAATAAAATATGATTAAAAAATTTGATACACATATTTTAAAATTTTTTATGTCTTATACTCAATGCTCCATTTTTGAAAGATATGTCATTGTCTCCATTAATTCTCACACTCTCCCATGACATACTTCTTTCCCTCTCTCCCGCACGTTCTTATTTTATTTGTTATTTCAGTTCACCGTTTGCCTTCAATTGCAACCACCGTCTCTCTCTATCTCTCTCACTTTCTAAATATACTAATTAATATCTTTTCTTCATTTGGATGCAGAACCCAAAAGTCTTACTACATTAGTATGTTTATTCTCTTATTAGTTATCATTATTGTTTCTTTCATCTTCTTCATCTGAAACGATTGTGTTCTTTCTCTTTTTTTATAAAAATCTTTTTCTCCTTCTTCTCTTCTATATTATACTCTTCTCTTCACATTTTTTTTTCTATATTTTTTCTTTCTTTTTCTTCTCCTTCCTTTCCGATATTTTCATCTCTCTTCTAAAGATTGAAGAAAAATGAAAACAAGGAAGAGAGATTTCAAATCGTTGGAACACTTTCGATTTTCAATTTTTCCAATAACCAATTTTCTAACTTTTCCGAATTGGTGCCATAGCTGGTTCACCAAATTTTCAATCCAACCGGTTTGGTCTAATTTTTTAACATTGATATCATAAATACCATGATATATAAAATGACACTGTAAGACTATATTGCAGGATCTTTCTAATTCTCCCTGAGACTTAAGACTATGCAATAATACCTCGATTGGATTCTTTTATGATTGCAACAACAACACTTAAATTCATTTCTAATTAAGTCATGTTGGGCCTTTCCAAGCCCCCAAAGCTCAATTGTGAGTCTGGAGTTCTAACTTGTGTGCCTTGGGAAACCTTTGATCCAACGACTCGTGGAGTCCCTAATGAGTCCCTCACAAAATAAATCTCTAGAATTCCCTTTACTACACCCATCTGTTTTGATTTTAAAGCCACAAGATATCACATAGAACACAAGTATTTCCTTTCTTACCATTGTTAGTACCTGATGTTATTTCATGGAATTGTTTAGCGAAGGTTCATATCACTTTGCTTAGTTAGGGAGGTCTTCGAAAGCCTTCCTCTGATCCTTATTAATACATTGTCACATGACATGAGTTAGTATTAACTACCCAAATAAGGGTCCTGGGAATATTGTAAGACATTTAAATATTTATGTACAGGTTGTAGGAAAACCATTGAATATAGTTCTAAGAGAAGAAAGGAAAGAGATACTTTGTATGTAGAAGCTCCTTCCAAATATTAATTGTAATGTGACAGTCATGAAGAACATGTGAAGCAATCTCTTTTTCATTGGAGCATGTTTGCAACAATTACTTGTACCACTCCACTTGCTCCTTAGATCTTGGTGTGAAGTTTCCCTTTAGCTGCTAGCTAAAGGAAGCTACAAATGCATTTCAAGCCTTGCCTTCCACACTCTCTTCCAAAAAGCATCTTTCCTAGCTCAAGTCCCATTATAACTTTAGGTACTTTTCACATTGAAGTTATCATTAGATTCTCCACTCCATCTAATAAATATAAGTATTTCACACCTAAACAAGAAGGAAAATATTAGCCCTACCGCAAGAAGACTCCAAAACTAAGGGGATATTCGCTATAAAAGAACCCTAGGTATGTCATAACATACATACCCTACCATTTCTACTCTCTCCCTCCCATAATAACTTAGGCATCGAAGTCTGCAACGGAGCCTTTTGATTCTTTCATGGTTTTTGAACTTTTCTTGTTTTATAATTTCTAGCTCATTGCATCCGGCTACCAAATCCGTCGCCTTGATAAAATTTTAACTTTATTACCATCTAATATTGTCTTTGTCTATATCAACACGAGGGGGAAGGATAAAAAAAATTTTATTGCAAATATCATTGGAAAAATAAGCTAATAATTGATTCCATTCCTAATCCCTTTGTTGGTTCCCTAAGCTTGCAACCCTCCAATTAAGGTGAATTTTGGTGAGGCTACAAGTGTTACAAGTTTTAGGCAAGGGACATCCTCAATCCACCTATTACCTCAAAGGTGCATAACTCTCCCATAACTAATTTTCCACGTGAATTTCTACTTCATTTTCTACTATAAATGACAAACTTATTTCTATTGAGAAGAGTAAGTATATGTCTTGAAAAGAATCACAATTTTTTAATGAAGTAGAAATTCATGTGAAAAATTAGTTAAGGGAGAGTTACTTTTCAAGACATATACCTATAGATATGTGAGCTTACAAAAATTTAGTCAACTAAGGCAAGGAGGCAACAATCCTCCCACTCATATTCTCTTTTTACTTACATATCTTTATATATATATGTCTTCATTTTTTTTTCTTATATTAAAATACCTATCTATATGCCAAAATATTCAAAATATCATCCTCTATTCGTCCATAATGGTGAGGGAACTTCCACAACTATTAATACCCATAATTCCTTGATTATGGGAAAATACCCTAAGAAGGGTACTTCTACATACTCCATCTCTATCTCTAGTAGCACATGATATCTAAGCATCTGATACGAACTAACATTTTTAATGAGAATAAATCTTAGTAGTAATAACAACCAGTTCATAAAATTGCTAGTTTGTACCACTGTATTCATACGAAAATACTACATTCTTCTCATCATCATACAAAAGATCATAGCTATTTGGGTTACCATGCATGAAGATAATCATATAACATACTTATAAATGCATGCACACTTCATTCCATATCTATCACACAGGATATATTCATAAAATATAATCAGATTATACTGGTAACATGATTACATTCACCCAAAGAGCAACAAGAAAATAAGAGCATTTATCAATAGCCTTAGCCAAAAATCATAATAATCATCATATAATAAGATAAATCAGGAAAGTCGTCAAGCAAACAATTCTATTTATTAAAATCATGTACTCATAACTTTTTGACGGCATTTGCCCTTTGGTAGTTCTTGACTGTTGTATCACATTCATTTACTATCTGGAACGTCCTCTAGTGGATCCAAATACAAAAAAGTTGCTATTATAAGATTCAACACGATACGAGTCCACATGATATGAGTACATATAATAAAGTCCCCATTTTTTGAGATAATTGTCCCTTTTTGGATAGTTCATATCTCAGTACGTTATTCATAAGTATATATATTAGGGTGATTTGGCTCATACTATAGTTATGTAAAACTCTAAGTATGTGACCCTTTAAATTGGCCATTAAGTTCATTAACTTAGAATTTACAACTATCATGATGTTTTCAAAATATTCTATGATACCAATACAACCGTAGAATATCTAATTATCGTCCCATGCCGACAATTAGACTTTCAATTATAAACCTATCTACCTTAACACATATAATAGGAATACAATTTTCATTTCTCTTATACTTCTCTAGCTCTTTCCTTTCAATTTCTCATATGATTCTTGCTCTTTCTCATTTAATTTCAAAACCTATGTGACCTTTTACATTTTAGATTTAAATCCCCTGTTTGAATGGATTTTTTGGGCTAACTATGTTTTAAATTAGGTCATTGAGTTCATATTCCAAAACAGAGGATAGTTAGTCGACTTACACTCACGTGGTAGTCAACTTTCTATTCACTATCCTGTCACATTTTTCCAAACTGAGGGCTACAATTCAAATGCCATGACCCTGACAGTCGGCTGCTATGTTCTTGGCAAAATTATAGGAAATTAAGAGCATGACAGTCGACTTCCAAGGGCTGATAGTCGATTGCTAAGGCTCTGGATGTGTTTTTGGGTAACTCAAAAACATGACAATCGACTGCTATAAGCTACCAATCAGTTGTTATGTTATGCTTTGTTTTTCAACTCACGGTTGACTCAGATTTTAGCCTCAAAAACTTCTTTATAAACACGTTTTAATATTCATAAACTCAAAGCCAATATGTAAGCATCATCTCTCACATAAAAATAGCCCAAAACATCGTTTAATCTCACTCAAATATAGGATTTAACCTTATTTTCATCTATAAGAAGAAACTCATTTTTCTTAATCTGATTTAAGCATGTATAAGTATATTCATGCAATTTAAAACACTCAATAGCAATTAAAAACATTAAGAATGTAGTTTTAATCCCTTTTTCTCTTCAAACAATTTCAAAATCATGAAATTCAATCATATGAACATTAAATTCAAAATAAAAAGGATTGAGTTGTTCTACTACCTTAATTCCTTACTTGTAAGTTGATTATTGTGTTAGATGCCTTCCTAATCACTTTTCTGGATTCAAATCCTTCTGGAATTGGAGATTTAATTCTTTCTCCTTCACTTACTCTCTCTACTCGATTTCTCTTTGTCTCTCTAGATTTTTCTAAAGTTTCATATAGAAATGAGGCCTCTGATATTTTCACTTATTTATAGGTGGTCTGAAAATTATAACTCTAATCATAATTCTTGATCATTCGGTTCAAAATGAGAATTTTTCAACTATATACATAATTACCATTTTGCCTCTAAACCATTGGCATGAAATTTCAAAAATCTGTCAACTACAGTAAATCTTTTGGCTAAAATTTTGTTTTCTATACTTCACCTTTTTCCTTTTGCACTTTAGTCTTTGTCCAATTTCAAGTTAATTTCTTGCTCTTATTTAGTTCAATTTCTATACTAATGCAACTATATGCATTTTAATGCAACATATACAAGCAATTCATTTATTTAATAATGAACAAAATATATATATGTATATTAATAAAAGTCTCGCTTTAGTTCATCCTTCAATCATCATTCCTTCTTCTTCTAGTTCTAGACATGAGAGAGGAACGTGCATGTTAGTATCTAGCTTCCTCTTCATCTTCAACCAGTTAATTAGTCTGTTCATGGTCAACCACCAACCACTGTTGTTCGTTTACAACAGTAGCTATTATCCGCAGCAGCAACATCTATCATTTGTAACAGCCATAGGCATCGTCGTTTGCTATAGCAATAGCCAATGACCTTTGTAGCAGCAGCATCCATCATCACTCTTCACTTCATAGTTTAAACAACCACATTGTTTACTCCTTATGCAACATCTAACCTCACTTTTAGCTCCAATTCAAGGGAGAAGGAAATATGGGCATGCTTTAGTTTGTTGCTTCCTTTCCCATATACTCTTTGAATATAATTCTATTCCCATAAGCTTTCAATCTTTTTTCTAGCTTTTAGGTTTGATTTTTATTTCTTAAACTTTTCTCTTGCATTTTCTTCTTCAAGTTGGTACTTTTTTCTTTGATTCTACTAGGAATTGTTGTGTAAAGGACTCAACCCAACCCAAGAACAAAATATAGAACAAAAAAATTTTAAAAATAGCCAACACCTAACATGTTAACTAACAGGTTGGGTTGGTTCGAGTGGCTCCTTTAAAATTCATTGAACTCAACTCGTATCGACCTGCCACAAAGTGATCAATTTGGGTTGATTTTCACACCAAACTCAACTTAAATCAACTTGTGCACATCCCTAGCTTTACTCATAGAGATTAGAAGTCTAGGAAACAATAGGATAACATCAAGTTTACAAGGCATCAATGGGTTCATGGCAATTCTTAACATAAGAAATTTGTTTCTTCCAAGCTCTAAGGCTTTATTAAATAAGATGAGATATATTCTTGTCTTCATAAGGATCCAATTCCCTTTATTGAACATCATGGAAATAATATATAGGCTAGTTTGTCCATATAGAGAACAAAGATATGATCACCTTAACAAATACCCCTATTGGCTTAAAGTACTTAGTTTTACTTTTATCCCCATTTCAAATCTTACTAATACTTACAATAGAAAAATACATTTCATGATCACATCCATAAAGTGCCATAAGGGTCCCCATTCCCCACTTTACTTAAGGTATAGTAGATGAAGTCTCATGTGAGTCTGTCTTTAAGTCTTCCTTAAATCAATTTTTATAGCAAAGGACTCTTTCTTTCCTTTCATTTGTTTCATGCTATGGATCATTTCCTTAAGTCATGCTAGCTTGAGGCGTTGGACAATGATCTTATGATACAAGTACATTACCTTGCAAAGGGAGATATATAGGTTGGAATTAAGATATAAATTTTGGCTTATCCAACCAATAATATGTTATTAATTTCTTGAAGGCCCCCTTGACTATATGAAATGGTTTTAATGAAGAAGCTTTCAAGGCATCAATAGAGAAGATAACTTTGGATCCTCTGCCTTAAGTTTCTTGTAGTTTTCTGCAATTCTTTTTTAGCGGCGATTTTTTTTGTTGCTAAAGTGCATTTCAATATTCTTGCAACGGATAATAATGCTGCTATAAATTTTGTTTAAATAATTAATTTAATAAAAGTTATAGCAGTAAAAATAGTTGTTGCAAGAAACGTTAACAACGAAAAAACTCGCCACTAAAAAATAATAGCAATACTTCAACCGGCAACTTGAGGCAAAGGATCAGAACGCGGAGAAGATAGCCTCACGGATCTCAATGTTGGAATTGGGACCAACGAGAGTTTGCTTTTGTGCCTCATTCAAATTTGTCAACTCACATCCTAATTAATTGACGATTGAGAAAGATAATATTTAATTTTACTAGAGTTTTAAAATAATTTAAATATTTAAATAGAGTTAATATTGATTTGAAAAACATTTAATGACTACAATTAATAAATGAATAAATGTTTACTTATGACTGTAGATTATGCAAAAGCTTTTAAAGATATTATATGAATATTTTAAAGATGATATATATTATAATAGGTAAAAAATATTTTTTATATTTTAAAATTTTACATTAATTTTTAATTTTAATTTTAAAATTTTTTTTAGTTATTTTTATTCATAAAATTTTGAATTATAATTTATTTTATTATTTAAATTATTAATAAAAAATAATAATATAATATTTAATATTATATTTTTAAAGTTAATATAAGTTAATATTTTAATTTTTTGTTTAATACTTTAATATTACGTTAAATATTATGTTATTATTTTTTGTTAATAATTTAAATGATATTAGATTATAAAAAAAAATTGATTGTAATTTAAAATTTTATGATTAAAATTAATCACAAAAAAATATAAAATATATTTTTACCTAATGTGATATATAATTAATATATAAGATTTTGTTAATTATGAATTATTTCAAAGTTTTATGATTAGTTGATAAAGATTTTAAATATTAAAAATTATTAGTTTTATTAATTTTGTATAAAATTTAAATCATTAAATATTATATTATACAATCAAAATAAATTTTAATTAGTATTCTTAGGATAAGATTAGCAAAATTTATTAATAAATTATATCAACAAAAAATATTAGAATATTGACAAAAATTTAAAGGTCAAAATTAAATTAAAAAACTTTTAATTAAAATATTTTAAATTATTAAATTTAATTTAAAATTAAGTGAAATAATAAGACAAAAATAAGACAAATTTAAAAATTTGACGATGTCAATTTTCAAAATTTGATGTTTGATGCTTGACGGATGACTTGCTCTGTCTTCGAGTCGCCTGGTGTGGTCACTTTCAAGTTTCAACTGCTAGTGATCGAGATGTTTCTCCTCTCGAATCAGGATTTGATTTTTAAACCTTTTCATTTTTTTTTTAGAGAAATTCATGTAATGTATTATCCATCATATCAAAATAATGAGTGAGATCAATTAATTAAATAATAAATTGTATACATTATGTCTTTTTTTTATTTACATGGATAATTAAATTACTCTTTTAATTGGAAGATGTCTAAATGATATGATTTTTATTTTTATTTTAAAAAATTATACTTTCTTTTAATAAAATTAAAAGATATGTTGTATTACTTTCCTTACGACAAACAATAATTTATGATTATATCTATTTTAATCAAAGTATATTTATATTTATTAATTATATCAAAATTAATATTTTATTACTTAATTTTGTATAAAATTTTAATTCTGTCCCTTGTTTTTTTTTATTTTAACTTTGGTCATTATCTTTATTATGATGCGATTTTTTAAGCCAAATGTTGTCTTTATTTTGGACAATACAGTCATAAATAGAGTGAATAATTATTGGCAAAATATGATTAGAAGAGTTTAGATAATATTAAAGGGTACGAAAAATTATCTGCATTGAGTTTCCAAAATTTTTGAACATCTTTAATTGTGGTTTCTAAATGCCCAAACTGAGAATCACACACACACAAAATTAATTACATCAATTAATAATAATAAGGGAGAAAATTAAAAAAAATAATAAATAAAATTGAAAAAAATAAAAGATAAATTAAAATTTACTAAAAAGTTAAAGGACAAAAGAATTAATCTTAAGCTATTAATTATATAAATAACAAGTTTTAAATGTATATGCGTGTGTGTGTGATTAATATAATATTCATTTTTAAATACAAAATAATTTAATTTTATGATTTTAACAATTTATAAAAGTATATAATATTAAAATAAATTTGAATAACAAATTTTTAGTTAATTAATATCATCTTAAAATGTATTTTGATCTGAAGTTTGGTTGGGGCTGCTGGTGGTTACAATGTCAGTCAACCCGATTGAATGGGAAAGCGGACGTCGGTTTGTTCATTTCGATGGCATCTGTCCATCATTTTTGTTTCCTCACCAATGCGCTGCCTTTGCGTAGACGGTATTTATATTTATATTAAATAACTTTGAACTTTTTTATTTATAATCATATAATATATAATAAATATATAAAAATTAAAAAAATATAAAGTTAAAAAAATTGACAGAAATATTAACTCATACTAATATATTTATTTTAAAATAATTTTAAAAATTATATATTATAAAATATAAAATATAATATTTATTGAAAAAAATATATAATTTTTTATTATTTTAAAATATAATATTAATTATTTTATATCATATTTTAAAAATAACATCTATTTTTGTACGTCAATGGAAGCAGATTTTCTTCCATCTTTTGACCCCAAAAAAATAAAGCTGGCTTTCTTGCTCCCAGGCATGCTGAGTTGCCCAACTCACGTGAACTTTCTGGATTTACTTATATTTTCTGCACATGGTCATTTTCTTCTTATTTAATTTTGGTATTCTTATTATTGGTACTAAATAATTAGTAGTATTATTAACTATACATTGCACTGAATTTTTATGCAATTTTATTTTATATTTTTTTCAACTCCATCTAATTTAATTTTATATTATAATTGCATTATATTTTCATTTTTAAACAAACATTATTTATTTTTTATGATATTAATTACAGTAGATATATTAAAGAGAAACAAAAATGAGTTTATTTAGTGATAATTTTCATTTATATAATAA
Source organism: Senna siamea (assembly GCA_031216115.1). NCBI lineage: Eukaryota > Viridiplantae > Streptophyta > Magnoliopsida > Fabales > Fabaceae > Senna > Senna siamea. The sequence continues at coordinate 18,827,775 of CM062355.1, read as the reverse complement.
ATATAATAAATATATAATATATCCTCACTCTGTGTTTATCTTTATTTACATAATAATATTGTATTATTTTTTCATATAAAAAAATTAAGATATAATCATATATACTTTTTTATAAGGTCTTAATTTTTTATTGTCTATTTTTTTTTTTTTGCCTAAAAACTTTAATTGATCCTAATTTTCTAATAACATGTTGATTAATAAACTAATTGGTAAATGGATGAACCCCATTATTATGGCACTAATTAATGGGGTTGGCAATTGTGGCACCCAATGAAAATGGCGAAGTGATGCAACTTCCAATAGTTTACATGATTGAGAAGAGAATATATATATATATATATATATATATATATATATATATATGTAGTTGGGTTTTGACAATCAAATTTGGTAGACTTTGAATTTTCAATGACTTATCTTGCACCTAACTTGGTGTGGACACTTGGGCAGCCGGCCATTGTGTTTTATTTATACATATAAAGTCATAATTCATTAGGAAGAAACCAACTATAATACATTTGACTTCTCCTTTGCACTCCTCCATAGTCCATACCATATATACCCTTCAAATTCAAATTCATTTTCCCACCTAAAAGACAAATATTGTTACCATCTCGATTTCATCATATTTTATATAAATCTATTATATGTTAACAGCTGATAAAATAAAATTAAAAATAATATAACTTAAATGTAATTTAATTTTTTTATAATTGTCAATTTAAATTATATATATTTTAAAAACATTTTTTCACTAAACTCTTAATATGTGTCAAACTTATATATAATTTATACGAATTTAAATTCATAAAATCTACGCTCAAATATAATTTGCGTTCTAAGCTGCTTCAAGTCCCACATCAAGAAATACAGTGTCAAACTATGATATAGAGTGAATTTCGGTGCATACTTGTCAAGATTTTATACCAAATCAGTAAGGAGATAAACTCAAATCAAACAATCCCACTGAGAATTCTAATATAACATGACAAAAAAAATGCATATACTGTCAAAATCTTATTCAATGGTGAATACTTCTTATTTCCTTATTATTATTTTTAATTTTAAAATAGAATTTTAGAAAAAACTAGTATGCACTAAAATGAATGTTAACGAAAATATAATGTTCGTAATTTTTTTATTTTTTGTGTTTGTAATTATATATAAATAAATTTTAACTAGAAAAAATGACTTATTCTGAATATTCTTTTAATAAAAAAATCTGGGTCCCAAAATTTAAGGATCAAGGAGATTATGAGAATGAGTATTAGAGATCTCCTTTTGGCGTGCAAGAATGTTGAAGATTTGGATGATGTCCTTGCTTTCTTCCTTTTCTTTTCCCAATTTTCACTTAAAATGATTTTCGATAATTAAGGATGAGTATTGAATTGAATTTGTTCGATTTGATTTCAATATCTAATTGAATTGTTCAGTTAGATGACTAAACCATTTAATCTATTTAATTTTTTTAATTTTATCTAATTTAATTTAAATTGACTATAATCAGTTTAGATTAGATTGAATGATTAATTTTTTTAAAAAAAATTAAATATTTCTTAATCATAACTATGAAAACATACATTTTTAACCAAAACATTAACATTAAAATTAATTTAAAATAATTTAAAAATAAGTTTAAATATGAACATATCATAATTTATGCTAATATATTGAATATTTATAATTAATACATAGTATATAAAAAATTAAAATAATATTTTTTTAATTAACTTGATCTATTTAGTTTGAATATCATATAGAGTCATAATAACTGAACTGATTAAATTAAATTTATCAAATTTATGTCTAATTAATCTAATTAATCAATTGATCTTGATCAATTTTAATTAAATTGATTTAGATTGATTCAATTAAAATTAGATAAAATTGGATTTGCTTACCCCTACTTGTTTTTCCTTGTGTACAGGCTTCTTCTGTTTGCCTTATTTTCCTTCGTTTTTGCTGAATGAAATCTGTTTGGATCTGAATTTAAGGATGAAAAAAATATTTTTTTAAAATCTAAAAATGAAGACTATAATATCCTACCAAACTTCATTAGGCAAATGTAGCTTTGTCACGCTAAGTATTCATTGCCTAATTCATGCGCTAACATGTTTTTGGAGAGAAAGGGTATAGAAAAATATTAGACTCAATTTTGAACATTTAGTGATGGTGTCATTTTGCTGTTTTTCTTTTTATCAAAATTATCAATATTTAAAAACTCATTAAATTTTAATTAATCAGATTCAAACTAATTAAAATTTCATAATGAGATAATTTTTCTAATAAAAATATTTTTATGTATAAGATTTAAACTCAAAATCTTGTTTTAAAAAAATAAAGTGGCTAACATATTTGAAATGAATATTTTCAGTGTTCACCCTAGAACTTGACCGATATGATGCGCCAAGTGCTAAGAACACATAGTAGATCAAAAGAACCAAAGCCCAACCATGAATGTCAAAAGCAATGGCCCACAAATTTATTGTTGCCATTTTTTAAATATGTTTATAATTGAAAATGTCTTATCAATCAATTTTATTATTATCAAACCTTTCAAACAAAATAAAATATGTAAAAAAATTAAAAAAATAATTATAAAAAAATAATTTTTATAAATTATACATATATTAATTTTTAATTAAAAATATAATGATAAATATATAAAAATTATACTTAATTTTTTTAATTCACATCAAACGATTAAATTATCATATCAATATATCCAAGTACTAACATGTTGCCATTTAAAATCTATCAAAAATTAAATAGTATCTTCTAATGACTAAAAAATAATTGTTATTTTTAAATAACTAATTCAAAACTCTAAATACAGTTAAAAAATAAATTTACCCATTCTTTTTGAGTTTTTCAATGAAAAAAAAAAAACAAAACCCAAATTTTCACAGCAACTTCAGGAAGATCCACAGCATAACATTTGCAATTGCTTCCACATGTTTTCAAGCTTGAACTTGACATGTATCCACTTTGGTTTCTTGTGCAGCATCATAAGAAGCATGAAGCGCCACAAACACATAGTAAATCAATAGAACGCCAGTCCAAACCAAGAACCTCACAAAAGACGGCCCATCAATCGACCCCACTATAAACACATTCATAGCCAGACTCATTGATGGCAACCATGGCATAAATGGCACACCCCACACCTTGGCCTTCCTCGCTTCCTTCACTGTCAGTTGCAGCCCAAGTGTAGCCAAAAACCAAATCGGCACCGTCACACAGTACCCAATCCACCCATTATCACTCAGAGCCCAGTAAGCACCAGACCCTATAGAAGACGCCACCATCATCACCAAAAAACCCACAAGCTTATTCCTATCAGAATCAGAAGTCTCACCTGCAACATAGTACCTCCTCACTAACAACCCAAGTGCCACAAGGGAAAATATGAACAGTGTCGAAATTGAAAGGAGGTTCGCTAGAACATCAAGGCTAGTGAAGAATGCTACGATGGAGTTTGCAATAGTCATGATGATTGTGGCATTTATGGGTGTCCCTGTTTTCTCATTGATCACAGCAAGAAATGGAGGAGCCATGTGGGTTCTTGCAATGTGAGTGAAGTACCTTGCTTGGCTAATTACGTTTGCTAGTAACACTGTGGTCATGCCTTTTAGTGCTCCTATTGCCACAATGTACTTGGCCCAATTCATGCCTACGGCTTGGAATGCCACTGTGAAGGGTGCGTTTGGATCAATTTGGGTGTGTGGCTGCATTAGGCATAGTGTTGCTGCTAAAAGGCAATAGACGATTATTGTGAGAAGCATAGAACCTATTAGTCCAATTGGTATGTCTCTGCCTGGGTTTTTGGTCTCTTCACCCAATGTTGCAACCCCATCAAATCCAATGTAAGCGAAGAAAAGCATTGCAGAAGCTTTGAGAATGCCTTTGGCACCATAAGGGACAAAGGGTGAATAGTTGGTAGTGTCAGCCTTGGTCATACCTGTGAAATATATATATAATTGGTTTATGTTAAGTGCATAAAATAATCAAACATCATGAGTTGATAAATTTTGAAAAGAGAAAGATATAACGTATCAGATTTATCAACTTATAAGTAAAGCAAATTGAATAAGTTAGAGAGAAAGAGATTTAGAGGTGAAGCTTAGATGGTACCAAATGGAATCCACTTGAATAAGCATCACCTCTATTTCTATCCCTTTTCAATTTTATTTCATAAAGTGCTTTAGAGAATTATATTTCTCAATAAATCCCACTTATTCAAAGAATGTGAGTTTTGTGTTACTTGTATAGCTCATTAAAATTTTCCTCAAACTTTTCAGGAACCAAATCTGCTTTTATCCATTATGCTTTATACGATATTGCAAGTAGCTAGAAGCCTAGAATTCTACTTAATTATACAATATTCATAACAATGAAATGTATTTTTTTTAATGGAGGGGAGGACGATAAGATTACATATACTGAACACATTCTATATATCCACAGGAATCTTTCCAATAAGAACATGATCAGACTAAAACATTTAAAGAATCACTATACAATTACACGTATTACAAAATATTTGAATATCGTATGGGGTTATAAGAAATTCATACAATACCTGCAACAAAAATAAAAGCCAACACCAAAAAATGTGTAATGGTGGCTATGGAGTTAAACCTTGATGATCCCTTCATGCTTAAGGAGGCTCCAATGCAAATAACAATAGAAACAGCAACAGAAATAGGATCTAAATGGCTATAATTCTCAGCCAAAGAAGACACATTCCATCGAAAATCATTTGGCTGATGATTGCACAGAGTCGAGAAGTACGAAGTCCAAGAGCGAGCCACACTAGCACCAGACACAATATACTCAAACAGAATGTTTCCAGCAGCAATATAAGCCACAAAATCTCCGAGCTCCACTCTCAGGTACGCAAACGATCCGCCGGCCACCGGAAGCTCGACGGCGAACTCCGTGTAGCACAGAACGGAGAGCAATGCGGCGACGCCGGAGATTAAATACGATATGATGACGGCGGAGCCGGCGTCATTCCGAGCGGCGTCGCCAGTGAGGACGAAGATTCCGGCGCCTAAGATAGAGCCGAGGCCAAAGCAAATAAGGTCCCACCAGGTTAGAATCTTCTTCATCTCGTTGTGGCTACGCGCTCGCATTTCGTGGAGCTCGAGGTGGTCTCGGGATCGCGCGAGAATGCGATCTTTGAGCCTGGCTTTTGTGCTGCGGAGGGCATTGAGGTAATTTCCCCAACTCTGGAATGATTGTTCTGGAAGAAAATCTTGTTTGCTGCATGTGCATATGCATTTTCCAGTGGTGGTGATGGCGGTGTTGGTGTTGGTGTTGCCGTCTCCGCCGCTGCTACTGCCATTGGTATTGGTGGTCACCACCATTTTCTTCTTGGAGAGAAACACTGGTAGAAACTAGAAAATGAGATTTTTAATTTAGTAAATATAATTTAAAGGAAAAAAAATATATTAGGTTTAACTTTCTTATAATTGCTATAAGGTTATTTATTTAATAAAAATGACAAATGAGAAACCCTGAAAAAAATAGTTCCTCAGTTAACTTTCAGAGCATTATTTAATATATATATATTTAATTTGGTAAGTAAAATTTAAAGGAAGAAACCTTAATGGTAGTTTTTTTAATCGCTATAAGATTATTAAATAAAAATGACAAATGAGTTTTCTTCAAACTCAGCATTAGTGCATCGATCATGTAATTAAGTTTCATTAAGAAGTATATAATTAGACGCTAAAAATTATTTTAAAAAATTAATTTATTATTAAATTATTGTAACATGACTATTATTTAGTGACAACTTGCATGAATATAAATAATTTAATCAATAGATTTCAGATTTTTTTATTCATTTTATTAACAGAAATGTTGTATATTGGAAGTATTATTAACGTATGATTTGGGGTGTCAAGTGAACATAAATAGTTGATAAATAGAAGTTTAATTATAAAGATTATAAAGTTCTAATTCAAGATATAAAAATAATTTTAAACTTAGATGCAACTCTAGCTACCAACAGAATAATTCAAGAAAGAGCAAATTTAAAAATTGAATACCATTAATAAAGGAATGGATAATAATATCATTGATTCTGTTTTTTTTTTTTTTTTTGTGCACAGACAAATAAAGAAGAGGTCAAAAATAGAATAAGAATATTAGATGCTGTTTATTTATTTTTATTCTATTTTTCCGGAGCATTTTTTTTATTTAGTAAGTATAATTTAAAAGAAAAAAAAAATCTTAGGTGTAACTTTCTTATAATTGCTATGAGCTTATTTATTTAAACCTAGATTTATTTATTTTCCCTCAACCTTCCTCCTTTGGTTTGTATATCCTTAAACTCTAAATACTCTGTTATAACAATAAAAAAAGCTAGTATTTAATCTCGTACACTGTGCATTAGGTATGTTTTATAATTATAGATAATTTTATTATTAATTATTTAAATAATAATATAAAATTTAAATTTAATCATATAATTTAAAAAATAAAAATTATCATATTTGAAAATTTAGTAAAAAACTATGATTTAAAATTTTTAATTCATAATTAGATGTTAGTTGCATATATCTCAAATTATATATTAAAAAGAATAATATACCATAATATATATTTCAAATTTTTTATTAAAAATTATTAAATATATTGTAAAGCGCGAATAAGAAAAGTGAGCATCTTAAAAACCCATATTATCATATAATTTTTACATTTTTAATTAATATATAATATTTTTATATTTTATAATAATTTAGAGGATGATTAAGTGTTACGTTATAATGTTAATGGGTAAAATTATAATTAAACAATAATTTACTCTAATTATATTATATATAGTTTTCCATAATAAATGTTACAACTCATTGAAAACTTCAAAAGCCCCGCTATTGAAATTAAAAATTAATACATTATATCACTTAAATACTTAAATTTACCTCAAAAATAATTTTTTTAATATGTTCTATGCTTTTAGTAATTATTTATTTTTTCATATTAAGAGCTTAAGTTTCTGTAAATTTTAAATTTTTTAAAGTCTTTAATATTTAAGAAAGTAGTGAATAAAGATAAAGAAAATGATGGCCTTCAAAAATTAAAATCTTATTCATAAAGTTGTTGATAATTACAAGATTTTTCTTGTAAATTTACTTCAAAGAAAATGATTTAATTAAATGATAATTAAAATTTTTTTAGTGTAATTAAATTAAAATTTTGAAATTAAGAATATGATTTAAAGATCGATTAAGAATATTTTCATAAAATACCTTTTTAAATTCCAACTCTATCAAGGATCAAGTTGTGAAATTTAAACTATAGTTATTTTTAACTTTTTAAGTATTTTGTTAATAATTAAAATTTGAGATTAATATCAATAAAAATGATTATCTTTTAAATTTTTATTATTTAAAATAGACAATTTAGATTAAGAGATCATACACTTATTATTTTTAATTTTTTATTTTTGAAAATGTATTTATCTTGAAAAATCAAAGATCACTTATGAAATATTTTTATATGAATTCAAAACTATTATTTATAAAAAAAATAGATTCTTAATAATTATAGAATAAAAATTCATAAAATATATATATCATGAAGTTATAAAAATGCATTGTGAATTTTGAATTTCAAATATATTTAAAGAACATTTATTTTCAAATTTTAAGCATTTAGTTTCTAATTATTAGGAAAAACTATATTTTACCCTTTCAACTATCTCTATATAACATATCATTTATTTAAATTTAAATTTATATTAAATCACCGTTTACATTATTCAAAATAATAAAATTATATTTAAAAAACTCAAAAGTTTTATTTTATTTTTATTATTGTTTTTACACATAATGTGAAGTTAAATTAGGGAAGAGAAGAAAAATAAGTTATATGACACACATAGTTATCAAATTTAACTCTAAACATAATAATTCTTAATATTTTAAATAGTTTAAGAAAATAATTTGTTACAAATTAAAATTAAAATAAATAATATGTTAAATATTGCACATAGATGAAGGGAGTAAAATATAATTTTTCCTTATTAGTACTTCTTAAATGCTGATGTTATTATCAATAATAATATTCTTTTAAATATTTATAATTAAAAATAATTAATTTAGATCAAAATTGAGTTAGTTTTAATTTTGAATCTTTATTACTGTAATTTAAAAAATAATTTTAAATAATTCAAATACTTATCAAACATTTTCATTTATTTAATTATGAAAAAAACATAGACGTGACATATTGTATATTCTTTAAATATATAGATGTAAGATATTAAATAAGAAAAACAATTATATAAAATATCATGAAAAATTATTATTATTATTATTATTATTATTATTATTATTATTATTATTATTATTATTATTATTATTATTATTATTATTATTACGTTTAATAAGTTTAGCATGATAATAATTTATTATTAGATTAAAAATTATTAGAGATTTTAAATTGAGTTAGTTTCAATTTTGATTTTTTACTTTGATTAAAAAATACTTTTAAATGATTTAGATATTTTTTTAAATATTTATATTTATTAAATTATGATGAAAACATATAGAGTACTACTTATCGTAATTGTGAAACGCAATTTGTCACAATTTTAAAGTGACTTGTGGTAATTTAAAATAGTTGGAAGCATTTTTTTATAACTTTTTTACAATATTTTTTTATTGGAGATAAGTTTATTGAAAATATTTTTATATATATAATGATGACATTTAATCTAGGTGGATGAATAGATCTCATATACTTTTATTCATTTTATTAGCAAATATATGTGTTGTATATTGGAAGTATTAACATATGATTTGGGTGTCAAGTGAACATAAATAGTTGAGATTATAGTAATTAAAAATTGTAAAATTATAAGGTTTTAATTCAAAATATAACAATAAATTTGAAATTCAATGCAACTCTATCTACTAACAGAATATGAAAAAAGAGCAAATTAAAAAACTGAATAGCATTAATAAAGGGATGGATAATGATAAATTGATTTCTGCTTTTAGTGCATTTAGAAATAAAGAAGAGGTCAAAAGTAGAATAAGAATATAAGATCATGGTTCTAACGTAATGAGTTGTTGACGGAAATCAGTTACTTACTGAAGCTAAAGTGTCAAGTATCTATGTCCAAGTACGAGAGATCCTTCGGTTTGAATCTCATCAAAATCCTACGTTATGTTGATTCATTGGCTTTTCTTATTATTAATTTTCATCCTTTTCTCCTTTTTTCAATAAAATTTAAAACTTGCTTTTATCTTTTATCCAAAAAAGAAAACAAATTTGTCTTTTATTTAAAAGTAAGTTTTACATTTTACTAACAAAATTTGTAACATTGATACAAGGTTATTAAAATGGGCCTAGTTTACTCAACTAGTCCGACTTGACTTGATTCTCAAAATAAAAAAAAATTAAGTCAAAAAATTAATGACTTATTTTAAGATTAATTTTTTAATCTATTATATTCTAAACTCATACTACGTTAAATTTATAAAAGTTAAGTCAGACGAATTTTGATTGGCCTTTTTTTATAAAATATTTTAAAATATTTTATATCATACCATCTATATTAATATATAATATTTATTTTTAATATATTAATATATAAAATAAATTATATTAAAAAAATTCATAAGCTAAGCTAATCTAGCCTATGTCCCTTCAAAGATTAGATTGAACCAACACTTAAGTCCATTTGTTAGGTCGCGATGCTCAGCCCAACACTATCAAAACTTAAAGTTCTAATAGGTTTAGGCGTAGCCAACTTGACTATCTCATTTTGACACCTTACATTAAACTTGATTTACTTTATAAACAATCTCAATTCGAATTCAATAATGTGTATAAAAGCTTCTTTCAACTTAGTTTATTTATTAAATCAGAAAATTAATATATTATGATAAAATAAAATTACTAAAGTGCATTAATGTAAGCAAATATATATATATATATATTTTGTTTTTTAAATTATAAAAAATAGTAATATTTTATTAAACACAACTTTTACAATTTATGTAAAAAAATATATATCAATGTAAGAAAATTTAATGAAACAATAAACTTTTATATGTTTTAAAAGATTTAAATTGATATATAATAATAAAATTATAAGGTAATGAACAAATTGTGTAAAATGTTAAACTCACGAAAATAATGCTTAAAAATTAGATAAAGTAGGAGCATGATATGTTGAATTGGTATATATAAATAAAAAAAATCTTAGGATAAAAATATTAATTATAAACAATTATTTACATGAAGCATAAATTATATTAGTAAAAAACCTAATGCAAAACAAATAAATAAAAGGTCAAAATGTATATAATTTTTTAAATTATAGGTTATGTGCATATGGAACCCCCTCATTAAATTTTTTGTCCAAAAAATTAACAGAAGTTGACATATTAGGATAAATAAAACTACATGTGTTTAAAGATACAAAATAAAGAAATTAGAAAATTTTTTATTAGGTTTTCTTTTAATTCATCTCTTTAAAAATTGTCTTAATTTATTTTTTAAAGTCATTCTCTTTTTTTGGTGTCACAATCTGGTAATCAATAAAAATAAAAATAATACAAATTCTCATTTGTATTATAATTTATGTTATTTTTAATTTCAACATATCATTAAAAAAGAAAAAAATTACAATTTAGTAATCAATAAAAATAAGAATTCTCATTTGCATTATTATTATATTTTAGGTTATTTTTACATCATACCATTAGAAAAGAAAAAAAAAAACAAATGAAAATGAAAATGTCAATTTTAATTCATCCCACACTCATGACTCAACTATATATACACACACAAGACCACAAAGCAGCAATTGTTTCACAAGTCACAGCCTCATTCATGGCTCACAAGCAGACAAGGCTGCATGCATTCACAAGAAGCACACTGAGAACCCACCGTCGACACACACACACACACAATGAAACATGATGAACACACAGGCACAAAGAAAGTGGTCCTAGTCATGAATCCTACGAATATTTTAGCTTTTAGCTTTATTATTTTTTATGTCTTCAAGGATGAAGTTTTAATTGGATTAGATACTGACACTGTTTTTAGACTGTATAATACATGCTTGGAATTATCAATAGAATTTAACAATATACTCTAATTAACATAAATTTAACAATAGTGACTAAATTAAAAATTTTAAGTCTATCAGAATGTACCTAAAATAAGTTCTATATAAAGACCATATAAATATATAACACTAGCATCTCCACAATTATGATAGTGCGTTTAGAGATGTTAGTATTTAAAATAAAATTATAATTTTATACTGTTTAAAATAAAGTTGAGCGTAATTTAAAAAATAAAGTATAATTAATGTGATATAAGTTAGGTCATAAGAAGTAATTAAACTAATATTAAGTGATAGAGATTTGTATACATTGATGTGAGGACATAATCAGTAAATAAAAAACATTGAATGAAATACAAAATGCATAAGTGTCTTTCCGAGATACTTTCACATTACTTAGACATTTTATACGTCATAAAAATTAAAATATTTTTAGCTAATTTTTAATTCTATGCACTCATAATTATCTTATATTAAAAATTCTGATATTCAGTATCATGCATTAAAAGTTTTTAAAAATATCATTTAATGTTCAAAAAAGTGCATATTTGCAATAAATAGTATATTTTCAATTAACAATTATTAATATACTAAATATTATCTTAATCATATTAATTATATATTTAATTTAATTTTCAAAATTTAAATATAATTATAATTTTAATAATTTAATATTTAAATATCAAATATTAATAAATATAAACATTTGAAAAGTGTAACTTTTAAATTGTCAATATCCAGTTAATATATGAATTAAAAAAGTAGATTAAAAATTATTTAAATTTAAAATTTTATGCTTTAAAAAGCTTTATTTAATATATGATTTTAAAATGCAATAAGAATTGATTTATATAAAAGAAATTTATGTCACGATATGAAATATAATAAAAATTAATTTATGCATTAGAAATTTGTGAAACGTAAAATGTGCCCTAAGCTTTAATTTTTCCCTTCTTTCAATATTTGAAATGCAACATTAGAGAAAATTATGGAAATGATATTAAATAGTTAAGCATTAAATATTTATTATTTTCATATAAAAACTAATCTTAAGTATCTTATATTAATTAATTAATTAATTAATTATTAATTAAAAATATATAAAATATTAAAATTATATAATATATACACTTAATAAATTTAATAGTTAAATATGACTATATCTTTAATAACTCATCACTTAAATTTCAAATTTTAATAAATATAAATATTTAAAACTTAAAACTTTTAAAGTGTTAATAAATACATTTAAATTTCAATTTTTACACCTTAAATTAAAGAAGCATCATTTAATATATATATATATATCTCAAATAATAACCTGCAATACGGTATATAAGTTATCATTTAATAAATATAATTTTTTAAATAAAATTAAAATACACAACTCAAGTTGACAAATGAATTATTTAAATTACAAATTCTACACTTTACAGAAAAATTAACCAAAAAAAAAATGGGCTCTATAAAATCCTGAGTGAAATTCAATTTTGACTATTTACAAAATTCTTTTGATAAATTGACGTGATCAATCTTAACTTTTGATAACAAAGCTTTGACAAACGCTTATACGGAAGGAAGAAAATTTGAAGTACGAAACTTATACATAATTATTTATATATTTTTATTAAATTTTTTAATTAAAGCTTGATATATAAAGTTTTTTTAAAAGAATAATGTAAATACATAAATAAAATAAATTATACGCATATAATATCTAATCAAATATTTTTATTATAAAATATAAAAATAGTATTTAAACTTTTAAACATAAAATAAAAGAGCACTAGGAATTCCTCTCCTTGTATCTCACTCTTCTAAAAGAATTTCAAATTAAAAATAAAAAGAAATAATGAGAGCCGCTTCTTTGTCCAACTTGATAATACCCTTGAAATCAGTGATATATATTAGTGGCGTTCGGATTCGCTGCCATTACTTTTTCTGCCATTATCCTGCCATTACCCTTGAAAACAGCAATGTATTCGCGCAAATACGTTGCTGTTTCGATAATAATTAATCACTCGGTTACGTTAATGTGTCAGTGAAGTATGAATTTAAAAATGAAGAAAATATGTATTTGCGCGAGTCTATAATATTATTACATCAACCATGATACCTATTTTTGTAGGGATTTCAATTATTTTGGACACTAATTGCGGGGAAATACATTAATGGGGTCTGAGTTTTCTTCTTGGCCTCCAGGACAGCAATGACCATCAAGGCAAGTACAGCCAGGGCACTGATAGTCATAGTGACATGGTATTTCCAGGTCAATTATTCCTGCTTCTGCATCTTCACTTCCAATCTCCGAACCTGCAAATATACACACACACACACACACACAAATTAATTTGACAAATTCTTAATTAATGGTAAAAATTAGCGATAACGGTTCTACCACCGAAACGAAAAAGAAAGTAGAAAGTAAAGCGAGGATGATGTTACGTTCAACATGAAAATAGACTAAATTTACATTAATTTGATCTCCTAAGAAATATTTTAATCATAGTTTTGTCACAAGAAAAAATAAAGATGACTTTTTTTTTTTTATTTGAGTTCAATTCAATATCCTTTGTTAGTTCATAGAAGATTCAATAGTATATGAATAAGTCCATAATGAAGTTTGTTTAATTTAAAACGACCAAATTGTAAATTTAGAGAAATAATTTGTTTTTCTTTTCTAAACGGAGGTTACACAAACAGAACAACAGAGACGAAAGGTGTTTACCTGAAGAAGAAACCAAAAGGACGACGAAGAACGCCACAGTAACCAAAGATTTGCCCATGACTTTTAGGTTAGTGATGCCTTCTGCTCATTGTGGTTTACAACTTTATATATATATTCATAGTTTGTGGAATATTTTTAAATATTTTGGAGAAAAATTTGTGGGTTATTCATTAATTTAATTTGTATTAATTGAGATTACGTAAATAAGGTTAGTGAATAACTACATGATTATCTTTCCGAAATAATTCATTTTATATAATTTTTTTTTTGGTACACAGAAGATGAACTAACCAAAAACAAATAGAAACAAGGCAATGCCTAATAAAAGAAACGTCAGCCGCTAAAAGAAACCTTCCCAAAAATATGAGATACCTTGAAAGAAGATTGATCATTCCATAATATGTTAAATATTTTTTCTTCAAGTTTTGTTGTAATTTATGACTATTGAAAAGAATAATTAAAAAATTATAACATGACATCAGAATAAGAAATTTTTTATTGTTTTACATATAATGGAGAATTTAAATTTAAATTCTTATAATAATAGAACTCATTGTAAAGATCTAATCTACCCTTACATTGTATCTACACTAATACGTTCTACTGTGTATAAGAATTACTCTCAAAATAGAATTAACAGGATATGAGTTTAAGCCTTTAAGGTAAGGCCAAAAATAAAAAAAGCAAAAAGGTTACAATACCTTTTTTTTGCTAAAAAACGGTAGCAATACTATTTTGGCCTTTTGGCAGGAAGTATCAAAATATAATTCAGTGTGCTAGCATATGGGATTAAAATAAGGTAAAGAAAATGGGAAATTGGTAATGCTTTATACTATTATAGCATTTTGAAATTTATATATATAAAGTAATTTTTTAAATTTTTATACACATAATTTTAAGATGATATAATTAATTATAAAAAGCTTAATTTATTGAGTGAAATTGATCTTTTAGAATTTAACTTACTTTCAACATTATAAAAGTATTTCAAAAAGTTGAAAAGGAACATTTAATAATAAAAATTTTCACGTGATTATTTTTCATTCAAATTTTCAATGTAAAATATTAAGAATAATTTAATAACCACTATATTAAAAATTAGATTGGATCAATGGATAAATCGATGAATCAATTGGCCCATCAAACTAATTCTTTTTTTTATTTGTCAAAATTTGAAAACATCCCGCTATAAATGCTGGATATTGAGGATGTTGAGAGTTGATGATGCCACTGGACAGAGGCTCATTCTTATTAGTAGTAGGCATTTTATTTAACTTATTAGTTGAAAAAATTCTTTAAAAATTTAATATAAATTTCAATAAAAAACTATATATTAAATTAATTATTATTATTTAAAATATATTTTTGTATATTTTTATTAATTTTGTTTATTAAAATATTTTTAAATATATGTAATTTTATGAGTTTTATTTTTCTTAAATTAAGATTTGAAATATTTTCATAATAAATATTAATGTAATTATTTTATTTTATAATTATTGAAAAATAATTTTAAATATTAAAAAACATAAATAATTTATTTTTTATTTTAATTATTATCATTTGAAATTTTATTCAAAGTAAAATCATTCATTAAATAGTTTCATTTTTTTTTTTTATAATTTGAAGTATAGACTTATGACTTGATATATTTTAATGGTGTTTATAATTTTAAAATTTTTAATTTTCATATATATTTATATTTTTTATTAGGCCAATAAATTTTTAATGGCTGATGATTGAATCAATGACTCAATAACTCAACTTCTTATGTCAAGTCAATGGTCTATCCAAGTCTTTGACTATACTTAAAACGTAGGTAGTAGGCTTTTCCCCTCTCCCGTTAATTAATTTATTCCTTAACTGCCAACAAGTCTTTAACTCCAATTAAATCTCTATCCCCGTTAAGAGTAGGTAGTAGGCTCTGGTATTTTTAAGACAGACTTTGATAATTTTTGAAAAAATGTCTCTCTCTCTTTTCAAGGGTTAATAAGTTATTTATTTTTAATTTTAATTTTTTAATTAGAAAAATAATAACAAGAAATTATAAAAGAAAATTTTAAATAAATATTTGTGTATATATAAATTTTAAAAATATCTATATACATTTTCAAAAAAAATGAGACCTTGAGGGGTAGGAAATATGATTCTCATTCCTAAATTTACTTTAAAGAAATTTTTTCGCAGTCTCTTCTCTGTGAAAAAAAATCTTATATTTGAATTTTCAAATAAGATAATCGAGATTTCCAAAACTAAAAAGTTTTACCATTCATAATTAAACGATACATTCTTACTTGCTGGTATATTGTTCTCATGCGAAACACGGCAAGAAGTCATAACTAGAAACATATTTTTAGATGTTTTAAATTAATTATTAAATAAATTTAAAAATAATAAATATTTATTTTATCCTAAAACCATTTTTTTTTTAACTTTGCATGAGGTTTCATTTTTGCCGCTTATCTTTTCTTGGTTTTAATTTTATCTTTTATCTTTATTAATTGGTGCAATTTCTTCTCCTATTCAAAAGTCTTCAGTCATTTAAAGATCAACTATGCTTTAATCAAAACATAATTGAAGATTAGATAAAGCCAAATCACTTTGAATTGTTTTATTTTTTTTTTAAATTCTTCATTTGGCCATTTAAAATTCAAAAATTAAGAACTTTGAAAAAAATGTTGAAGTTATATATATGAAACTATTTAAAGTCATTTTAATCTCATTTGAATTTTTCTACTAGTTTAACTATGCTTTAACAAGAATAATTTTAAATTAATTTTATATATGATGTTTGTTATTAGTAATATATATATATATATGATATTTAGTTAGAGAAAAATTGTATCAATTAATAAAAGCAATTAAAAAAAGATAAAATATGAAATTTAAATTTCATACAAAGTTAAGGAAGAAAAAGTTAATTTTAACTTTAGTTTTATTATATTTTTAAATTAATTTTATTATATTGAAGATAAAATTCAATATTAATTACTCATATTTAAAACATTAGAAAAAATTTTGAGTCTTAAATCATTCAAAATAGATATTCTATTCATTTCTCTCTTAATTTTTTTCTTAATCATAAAAAAATTTTATCTTGTAAAGTATTTAATTAGACGATTATGTTTCGAAATTATAGGCTTAGTGATGAGAGCGCACTATTTGACTATGAATACAAAGTGATAACCTTAAAGTTGTTAACGGAATTCTACGAAATACTAAATAACAGAAATTTAACAATAGTGATTAAATTATGAATTTTAAAACTACGTACAAGGGCGTAATAAAAATGTTTAAAATTATAAAGACTAACTCAATAATTTAACCAATAAAAAAGGGCTCTGTAAAATCATGAGAAAAATACAATTTTCACTATTGAAAGATTACAATTTCATTTTTAATAAATTGACGTGATCTTAATTAACTTTTGATAACATTAACTTTGACATGCAAACGCGTATGTTTTGTTACGTAATCAAATAACTATGCATGTACAGTCACTTTGTTTTGTTAATGTGGCGAGATATTATATACGTATAATTTTAGTCTAATTCAGTAAATTAAAAATTTTAAAATAGAGAGACACATATTTGTACGAGTCTCAAATATTATTTCATCAACCATAATAGTTTTTTTATTTGAGGGATTTCATTAATTTTGCACATTATAATATATTGTGGGGCAATGCATTAATGGGCTATGAGTTTTTCTTCTTGGCCTCCACAGTGACAACGATTATTAATGCAACGACAGCCAGGGCACTCATAGTCACCTGAGCATGGTATAACAAGCAGCTTAATTATTTCCGTTTCTGCATCTTCACTTCCAAACTTCAAACCTGAAAAATAATCATAGTTTTGTTAATTTCATCTCAAAAAATATTTTGCTCAAAGTTTTGTTACTAGAAAAAATAAAGATGAACTTTATTATTATTTTTTGAGTCATAGAAGATTCAATTGTATACCACAATGAAGTTTGTTTAATTTAAAACGACCAAATTGTAAATTTAGTGAAATAATTTTTTTTCTAAAGAGATTACACAAACATAAGTACACATCACACTAGAGATGAAAGGAACTGGCATATTATTCTTTCATATGAGAAAGATCTTAATTAATCTGAAATGAAAGATATTTTACCTGACGAAGAAGAAACCAAAAGGACAACAAAAAATGCCACAGTAACCAGAGACTTGTCCATGATTTTTAGGTTAGTGATGCTTGCTCTGTCTATTGTGGTTTATATACGTAATTTGTGGGATATTCATTAACTCATTTGTATTAACTGGGAAAACTTATTGTTAGATTTTTTTAAGTGAGATTGTATATTAATTAGTTGAAGATATTCTCAATATTTCTTTCTAGCTAAGATTGCTTGCACGAATAACTATTCATATTTTATAACAAAATAATAAAATTGAAATTGCAATCAATATGTTACGTACTTAAAGAAGGTTAGTGAATGAATACTTTGGTTATAGTTTTCTTTAAATTTTATTGTAATTTGTGGTTATCAAGGAGAAAAATTTCAGAAAAGAAACTTAAACTTGTCATCAAAATAGATTTTAGAGCTGTGCCTAAAAAAATAGATTTAAGAGCTAATGGGTTTAAGGTATGGCCAAAAAAAAAAGTAAAAATAAAAAAGGAAACTAACAATAATTTTGTCCTGAAATTGATTTTTTAAAATTTATTATTTTCAACATTATAAAAGTATATGAAATATCGAAAATAAACATTTAATAATGAAAATTTTCATGTGACTAAGTTTCATTAAAACTTAAAATGCAAAATATCAAGAGTAATTTAATAACCACAAGGTTAAATGTAGGGATGATAATGAGGCAGGACAGCCGAGTAAGGATAAGTAGTACCTCTATGCTCTCCATTCTTACTATCCTTAACCTCATTCCATTCTCACATTGAAAAAATAATCTTTCTCATTTTTATTTTTTATAATTATTCAAAAGTTGACGGAGTTTTGTGAGACTTGAAATTTTAATAAAAATTTTTAAAATTAATGGTATAAGTTTTTCATAATCTTTTTGAAAATAATATTAATAAAAATACTTAATTACACTAAGAAAATAGAATATTAATAATTTTATTAGAGTTCTTAAATAAAACAAAGAGCCAACAAAGAATAAATGGAGTTTTTAAAGTTTTATTACTTTATAGGGTTAATAATAGAAAGAGAAGTTACGAAATAATATTTTTAAATAAATATATGCATATATATAAATTCAAAAAATATCTATATAAATTTTAACAAACAAGAACTTTTTGGAGTAGGGGACATAATCGCTATCTCTAAACTTATTTAAGAGAAATTTTATCTCTCATTTAGCCTTTATTATAGGTAGAAAATCTTTATATTTAAGTCCTCAGACGAGATAATTCTTGTGAGGATTTCTAAACCTAAAAATTTTTAAAATATTAAATGACAATTTAATATGAGATAACCAAATTTTGAGTATCCAAATAATTAATATTTAACTATTTAATATAAATATGCACTTTTTAAATATTGAATCACATTTTAAATATGAGATACTCAAAATCTGATTTTGTATACAAATAATCAATATGTATCATTTTATTATTTATTTTAAATATGCACCTTTTTAAATATCAAATCACAAATTCAAATATTTTTAATGCATGATGCTCAAGATAAAAAATTCATAATAACTATTAATTTAAGAATTTAAAATTGACTACATAGAATTATAAATTAAATAAAAATATTTGAACTATTTATTGTATTAAATATTTAGATGATGCAAAAATATTTCCTTCAACAACACATTATAATCACTTATTACAATTTTTTTAAATACATATAATAACTTTATTTTTTTTGGCAATATATAAAAATTTAGGTGAAGGAATGATGTCTCAAATTAGGGTCAAGACAAATTCTCAAGTTTAGAAATTATTTACAAGAAACTTTATAAATAACTCATTAATGAGAGATCACCTAAATTCAAATATAATCTATACAGTTGTCATAGATAAAAGACAATCAGATTACTTAACTCTCGTTATTATATTATAATAGTACAATCAAGTAATTAATAATAAATTATAATTATAACATAAAAATGAAATTTTAATTTTAAAAATTCTATTCAAATAATTTAATATTTATCATTTAATCCTTTCATTATTTAAACCTAGTTATTCAACTTTTTTTATTGTTTATAATTTTTCCTTCAACATTTTAGAAATATTAGATCATTCAAAATAAAGATAAAAAAGTAATAATATAATGATAAATTACATTAGCAATAATATAAAATAATTATAAATTATGATTATAACATCAATGATGAAATCATGACTATAAGAAAAAAAATTAAAAAATAGTTATATATTATCTAAACTTTTATAAATCAATTAAAATAAATAACACATTAAACAAAAAATTAAAAATATTCAATCAATTCAATCATATAATCTTTATAGTAGACCCAAAAACAAAATGACATCCTATATAATTCACATTAAGCTGTGATACATATGAAATATAGGCCAATTATGAAATTTAACTAATGTTCAATAGATGATTTTTTTTTTTTTAACTTTTTGTTTTCTCTCGTGTTATAGTTTGACATGGTTAGTATGTGAATTACTTCTTGGTAGAAAGTAGAAACCCAACGGTCTTCGTGAGCCTTGAATGTACCTTCTTCTTTTCTGCTAAAGACATTTCTCTTTCCTCTAATGCTAAAGATATAGTTATGGATATTTATTAGGTTATGTTAATCTACCAACTTGTTAAATCTAAAATAATTCGTGCAATTGAGTTGGTTTGTATTAGATTGATGAGTTGATTTGAATTGGGTTGATAAATTAATTTAAGCTAAGTTGATAAGTTGATTTGAGTTCATTTTATTTTAATCTGTCACTAGTGGTTCAAATTATGAGTTGAAGAAAATCAACCCGTTCCAATTCAAACCAATCCACCCAACCCGAAACTTCCATGATTCTTTTTTTAAATATTTGTTAAGCATTTATATAATGCATTTTTAGTACTTTTTCTAATTTTTTCATTTATCACATAATCTCATTTAATTACCTTTTTTCAAAACTTAAAGAAATAATAAAATAAATTAAAAATGACATAATTCAAAATAGTATATGAAAATTAAATATCATCATGACATAATATTAAATTAATATTTATTTATCTATAAGAAATAATTATTCAGTTTTTATCTTTATGATTTATAGATATTTTTTAAATTATCTTTAAAAAATTAAATGTAAATATATATATTTATTTAAAAAACTCTACTGGTTGTTCAATCTCTCTTCTCTAGCATTTTACAAAGAAAAGTTATTATTTTGATGACTCTTATTATTTGTTTAACCGATAATTAAAAAAACATGTCAAAGAATCAAGAAAAGTCACTTGAAGAGAAAGATATCCTCCAATGTAGCAAGAAAAAAATCAAGAGCAGTGAAGAATCAACACCAGGTGATAATCTCACTTGAGTAATGTGGGAGAAGACGGAACACTGCAGGATGCATTAAACTCACCCAAAAGGAAGAGTTACAAAGATACACTCAGAGGGAAACAGTAAGTTACAGAGATGAAAGATGATTCAGATAGCGAAATTTACACAATTCGGAGGAAGAGGATGGCTCCAACGAATCTGATAAGGACTCCACAGATGAACTTGAACCTGATTTCAAAATTTGAATTAATAAAAATTAATCTTAAAAATAGAAAAAGAGGTTAAGATGAACGTTTGTTAATTAAATTAAATTTAAAAACTTAAATTTTTATTTTTATTTCCATTTTATCAATTTTATTAATTTAATTAATAATGTTTTTTTAATTTATTTAATAAAAATTAATCTTAAAATTTAAAAAATAAGTTAAAATCAACCTTTTTGATTACTCTTTTTTATGTTTCTTTTTCTCTTACTTCCACTTTCTCCCTTCAAAAATAAAAATAGAAAGTAACAATCGCTATTCCAATCAATTCGATTCTTGAATTTGTTCCCAATTGACCCATCTGCTTGCAAGCCGTAGATGTGGCCATTAGATTCCACAAACAAGTTCCAAATATTTTTCAAACCCTAAATTCCACCCAAATTGTGTTTGTAGCAATTATTCGAACAAAAGCACACTATCAAGGAAGAGAAACAGATCAATTGAGATTCCCGTTTTGTTGGTCTATGAATCTAATGTAATTTATGAAAATCCTAAATCTCTCACAACAATACATTTTAATCATTTATTACTTTAAATGTATATAATAACTTTATTTTAATATAATATATGAATTGTAAACCAATCCCCAAAAATAAATTAAATTCATCTTTTAAGAAAAAGAATCTTTTGCTGCTATTGGTATGGATTAGATCTTTAGTGAACTTGGTTTTGTTTATTTAATTAAATGAATAGTTTCAATTTGATTCATATAAAATTATACAAAAATAAATAAAATTAGTGTAATAAATTATAATTATTTTAAAAAATAGTATAAACTACAAATATATTATTCTAAAAATTTAAACCTAAAAAATATTAATATCATAGAAGATTACTTAAATGCAAATTAATTATATACTAATTATTTTATAGATTACATTAATCAATGAATTTTTTCATTTCAAACATTTTATCAACAAAAGGAAATTTTTATACAAAAACATAAAAAATTCAATATATATATATATAATATCATTTAATTAAATAAATTTAATTTTATGTTCAAATTTATTTATTGATGAATGAACATAGCTTAATCAAACTTTTAAATAAGTTGAAGTTGAACTATTCATAAACAATTTAGTTCCTTTGTACTCTTATTTAACATAAATTAAAAAATTAAAATATAATATAATTTTTATAAGTTATAAACTTAAAATACAAAAATTAATAAATTAAAAATATATTATATTTAACTTTTTTATCATATAATCATACATAAATCATAATACACAAATAAGAATAACAATTTGTATATATTTTCTAGTAAGTAAAACCAAACATGCAATTTTTTTTTTTTGGGCTTAAACAGATATTAAGTGTAAATAAAAATGTTTTGTTATTTTATAATATATATATAAAACCTTTTTTTTTTTAGTCTATTAATTTTGATTCAAGTTTAAGTTTTTTTTTTTACTTTAATTCTTTAATTTTAGAAAATTAATCAGAATTTTTCTAATCTCTAGCATTTTTTATTTACTTAAGAGAAAGTATTGAATTAAACCAAATTTTTATATTTTTATATCATATTATAAGTAATATTATCAATCTATTAATTTTAAATATTAAGGAAAAAAAGATAAAATCCCAAATTTAAACTCTAAATCCCCAATTATACATTCATCAAACATAAGCCTAAATAAAATACTACATCCAAATTTATTTCTTTACTTGTAAAATTAATAGACTAATAATATTAAAAATAATATAACAAAAAAAATTAAAATTAACTCAAAATCAATATTTTTAATTAAATAAATTAACGGTATTTGAAATTAAAAAAATTTGATTAATTTTTCAAGATAAGACTAAAATAAAATCAATAAAATTTAAAAGACAATTAAAATCTAAATACAATTAAAAGACTCAAAATATTCTTGTAAAAAGTTCAAAATTTTCATGCTTCGAATAAGCTTTTACTAAAATGATTTTTTTATTTTGATATTATATTTTTATTGAACAGTGTTAACTTTTAAACTCAATCAAGTTTAATTATTTGGTGATTTTTTTAAATAACCTTGTTAGATTATTGTATCATTCCTTATATTACGGGAGTCATTAGTGACAAATCCCCAATGAAGTGTTCGCGATCAAATAAACTTTTAGGATTATTTCTAATTATTATTAATTCATTTACATTAAAGTGAAAAGGCTTGGTTTATATTGTAAATTTGCAATGCAAAAAATCACATAATTCATTGCATAATTAGTTGTTGCACAATATAACCAAATGTCACTCTAGCACTTGTTAATTAGTAGATGGTCTACAATGACAAACCTTTATCCTACAAACTATAACCCAAATGACACTAATTGTGGCTTTAATAACTCATCAGCCATCAATCTCAATATAACAATATTTAGCAATCAGAATCAGAACATGATGTGCAATAAGAGGCAACATGCATATCTCACCAATTTAGTTCCAGGCAAATTACAGTATGGAATGACTATACAAGATATACGAAAGAATTCATGTCTCTATCTTGAGGAGAGAATTGAGGGATGTACTGTTGAACCGTTGAGCAAATCCTCGAATTACAAGAACAATAACATCTCGAACGTGTCGAGAATGCACCATCACATCTGCTTCATTTTCACTATCCACAACAATCCTAAGTCTGTGTTGATCATTCCTAAAAAGCTCCACCTGTTACATTCATGTGTAAACACCAATAAGTAAAGGGCACCACAATTGAGAAATTCCTAGGTAGATTTCTTATGTAGTCAAGTGATGCAACGAGTTAATATAAAATCATTGAAGTTGATGTTCCAATGAATTTCATTATCTAGCTAATTGGAGCATTACATGTTGCTAAGGATTTCTTGCTATAATCAGGAAAGAAGTTAATAGTGGATTGGCCAAAAGGAGAAATTCTTAGGTCACTATCTGCAGTTTAGTAGGGCAAGGTGGAAATGAAAATCACCAAATTGGTTGTTAGTGGATCCCACTACTTTTAACACTCACTTTATTGAGTTTTTATTAGTTCATTGTACAACTAATTGAGAGGTTTTTAAGTTCATATATTGTATTATGTTATTCATACATTAATCAATTATATTCAACCAACTCTTTTAACGTCATATAGATGAACTCACATACTGTGAAAAAGTAAGAAGAATTAGTTGAATATGATTGTGATTAATGTACAAATGAAGTGAAAAAAATACATGTACCTAAAAATTTTTCACTAACTAATACCTAAGAATTTCCCATTATAAATACACAATATGATAAAGGGTGCGGCTAAACGGAAATAATTTTAGTTAGAACACTCATTTCAATGAATTTTTATTAGCTTGCTATACAGGCATCTAATTTATTATATGTACCTAAAAATTTCTTTCTAGCTTCAGATGTAGACAAAAGAGAATCAGCTTTCAGAGTTAACCAAACTTACATGAAAAGGAGGAGCGTAAGTTCCACGTATTTCTGTAGTAGGAAAAGAAGTCTTGGAGGCAGGCTTTACCACTTTCACCCTTTTCTTGTTAATTTCTAGGATTCGTCTCTCAAGACTTCCAACAGTTGGAATCTGTAAGGATAGTGATGTCAAAATTAAGTCTTATCACTTTTCACATGATCATTTCAAATAGTAAATACATTCTCTATTGTTATACAAAACCTAATGAGACAATTATCCAGACCTTTTTTGGAGCTCGGTCTTTGTCACACAATACCTGTCATCAGAGAAGTAGTGAGTTTATTAAGGACAAAAATTAAAAGGTAAAAAAGAACAAGGTCAAGAAAACAATGAATAAAATCAAGGCAAACCGAACTTGATATGCAAAGCAATGAAATTTTTAATTTGATTAATCAATGTATAAGCTGGAGCTAAACTTCCACTCCTGAAAATCTGCGGAATTCCCAACATCTAAACAAAATATATTGCAAGTCTCCCTTTTTGGCAACTATATCCTTCAACACTCCCGACCAGAAGATCCAACTAGTATAATGGAAAACTCCAGTTTTTAAGTCAGACCAAACAACCTTTATCACAGCTCATGCCAATAACAGATACAGGTGGGCTTTTGAACTATGGTATCATACAGAAAAGGTATTAGGAATAAAGCCTCAAGAAGCTATCTCATGTAACTTGTCCTTCATATTACAGTCCCACAAATGAGTGTTGAACCTCCAAAAGACGCCATTGTGTTTTCAGAGGAACTACTCAGACAAAAATCCACGGGGGGCGTGTACTAACAATCAGAAAATGATTTACAGGTGAATGATCCTACTTATCATACTTTGCTACTAGGAAAATGCAGAGTTAAGCATTTGACTTATTGTGAGAACTTCATCCTCCCAGCCATTGATATTTCAAGGAAATATTTTTAGGAAAAATGGAAATCAGTCCATCTTATTTGAGCTTTGCTTTAAATACAATGATTGATATGATTTCTCCATCAAGGCTAATTGTCCTGAGTCTCAAAAACTTGAATCAGATACCTGACTACCAAAAGGGCTGATACATGGTCCACACTTCTGTAGCTCTCTTACTCTTTATCTTCCTATTTTTCTGTCTTCCTATTTTCCCTTTTAACTGTTTGAAGTTTGTGCCATTTAACATACTTCCCATCAAATAAGCATACATTACCTTAGTTTAATCTCTAGGAAGTAGACAGACATAATCAACAACTCATTTTCAGAATACAGTATCAAAAACCAAAATCAAAATGGTGTGAGATATAATCTCACCTCAAACTTCACTGATCCAAGATCAATCTTCTGTTTCACTTCTTTAAGAACATCAGGCTCTGCAAGGAAATTAATGCAAGATGTAATAACAGAGTACCATATGGAAAACTCCACACAAATAGTTTAACTAGTTTCCAGAATTCAAAAGTAATTGCCTCAGAGAACCGAAGAGGGTGACAGAATAAGAGATAGTAGAGAAGGAAAGCTTGCATGTATTTACAAAAATCAAACTAGGATTAGCACTTGAGAGATCTGTGTTCGCTTGATCATACATTCACAATATTACTTGCTAATGTATTTCATAATATATGCAAGTGCTAAAACTCCTTTTCTCTCCTTGTCCCTCCGTTATAAACACTTGTAACCGTGTTTATGTCTCTGCTTGCTCATTTATGAGCCCTTTTGAGCTATAAACAAAATTTCCACCAGCCAATTCAATTATATTGGCATGGCAATCTATTATTTTCTATTTAACCTTTCAGTAATTGTCAATTCACACATTCCTTTACCCTTACTGTGCATAAGCGCTCATAATTTAGGTAACAGCACTACACTATGAAGATTTTTATAATAGTTTTATAAACAAAGGTAGTTGAAGCAACAATAATAAAAATGGCTAGGTTTTAAAAGTGTGACAGCCAGTGCAACCCTAGTACATATAGTTGCAGCACTAAAAGGGAATAGAAAGGAGAAGAAACTATGTCCTAAAGGTCACCATGAATTTCAAGATGCAAGTACTAGAACCTAGCAAGATCATAATATCTAGAAAATTTGCAATTAAAAGTTTGAGAAAGCACTTTTTGACTTATCTGAAATGTTTTACTTATTTTAAGCACTATAAAAATCATGAATGTAAATTATTAATTAAATAATAGAAAAATCAATCTATAATCAAACACTTCACATCCATTTATAAATATGTCAGTGTTTCCATAGAAAAGCAATTGCACGACAACCATGACCATGCATCCCTCAGCTAAATTTAAGGGGTGAAAACCAGGTATCTTGTACCACCATATGGACTGACACATTTCCCAATCTCATTTCGAACAATCATAGTGACTATAGGAAAGAAATTTTCTATGCTAATGTGCCTATTCATTAAACTGTCAGAATCTAAAATAAAATTTCAACTTACCAACTGTAATTGGCTCTGTTGATGCAGAAACTGGCTGCCCCTCTACTCCATCCTCTCTTATGGGAGTATAGATGGCCACCAACCTATAGCCAACATCATCAACGTTTGCTTCATACATTCTTCCTGTTTCTCCTGGAATATAAACATTGAAAGAAAAAGTTGTTGGACCACAGAAGATACTGAACAAATAACACAAGCAAAGGCAAAGAAATGGATTTACGAAGATTATCAAAGAAACAATGAACAAGTTAACGGAGAAATATAATGTATGCTAAGGCTTGCACACATACACATGCACACAAGCAGCTCCCTCCCTACTTATTAGCTATAAGGAACTAGATAAATCAGAATACAAAAGATAATCCTCCAAGAGGATGACAAATCCTAAAATAACGACAAAGTAACTACACTGCTAGATGATAACAAACTCCTAAATTATAGATAAAGGACAAGAAAATATTAAAAAAAAATATCTTTATTCCTTTGATACTTCCAAGGGGTTCCTGTTTCCAATATGCAACTGGACTGGGGAGCCTTACTTCTTAGTTCCTCTTTGATAGGATTCTGCATGCTCTGCCTTTGCATCTCAATGTTCTTCCGATTATATTGAAACAAAAATTCTGAGTTTGAGCTTTTAGGATGACCGGTTCATGAATTGATCTATTTAATTTAAACAAACATTTTTCTGCAAAGCAGTGAGTAAAGGCAAACGACAAACTAAAGCCACAGTAAACTGCTCAATGCAGTTTGAGTTGTGCATCATTGGGCACTGTTGCACTGCAAAGAATACCACAAAGTTTCAAATGCTGAGCAAAAAATTTTGACTCTATAGTAGGAGCTAGACTGATGAACCTTAGGGGCAATATGTGCACCCATAAATGATAAAGAATTACTAGAGTTACAAACTTACAATAGCCATCCATTAAATTTCAATCTTTTAGGTCAATAGATTTATTGACATAATATCAAAGGCTCTCAAGCCAAGTGATGTAGAAATTGATCCAGTGGTCCTTGTCACTCTTCTAGCAATAACTAAACAGAAGCACCAGGTACTTAAACAACTACACATAACCATTTCCATTGCAGTGCTTCTTTCTTACTAACTTTAAAAACAATTTTTTAAAAAAAGATGAAAACTACCTTTAATAACTAAATATCAGATTTAAGGATTTAGCTTACCTGGTATCGAGATCAGGTCAGGACTACCAACCATTGATCTAAGCCACTGGATCCTACTTTTGCCTTCCTTCCCACCACTATAGACTCCACGAACAGCATACAAATTGGTATGAAATCCCCTTCCTTCTATCTCCAGCTTGTCAATTCTAGGAATGCCTAACAATGTACAAATAAAATAATAGTTATACAAAGGTAGAAAAAAAGCAGAATGCAGGACAAATATCGTGAGGCAGAACCAACCATAAACATAAAAAGCTATTTTGTTATAACAATGGTGTTTTTACCATTACAAATAAAAAATAAGCACTAATATTTCAGAAGCAGATAACTGGAAGAACATAAGTGTTTTTCCTCAGCTAATAAATGCATTAACTGATCACAATCAAACACTATGGATATGTGCTACAATCTAAATGTAATACGTGACTAGGGATTATCTTCAGTATGTGGCCCCTCACAATTTAGAATAATTTCTTTGACTAAGTACAAAAGATTTCACAGGAGCAAGGAGGGCTTTTTTTTTTTTGTCTGTGCGCAGTGGGCCATATATGCTGCAATAAGTATTTGGGTCAGATCATTAAAGGGAATGATAAATTTATTGTTTTGGGCACTTTGGCCTATGGTTTCTCTTAGGAAGTTTCTTGGTAGACATGCTGAGGGATTGGAAAGCTGTTATCTATGCCTTCTTTATCCTGCTTTGACTAAGGAAGATATCCTATCCTTCTGTTCTTTGCATTCTGTAGAAACAAGAGAAAGAAGAGAATACAGTTTAGCCACTGGTTGGTCATTTTAGTTGTTGAAACTCACAGTAATACAATTATACAAAATCTTTTCACTGATGAAATCACAATCAATCTCCTCTAATGGAAACCAGGACTGGAAGCAATATATAAGGAAGCTTAATGCTGCAACTCACCTACATTTGCATAATTTTGCCATACTTAAACTCTTTAAGTAATTGCTTCAACTAAATAAATTCACATGTAGCTAGAGCCATAGTACAATATTCAGCTTTTTCATAAGATTGAGCAACATATTGCTTCTTAAAGTGGTAACTTAGATGGCACTAACTGTGATATAGTTTTGTAATAGTCCTTTTTTTCTTTTTGAGCTTTTGTCCCTGTAAGTTACCAAAAAGAAAAGCAATAAACTAAAAGCAACTTTAACTAAAAAATAACAAGTTCACTCAATAATCTGTCTCAAAATTAGCTTAACTAACTCTATTTCATAGAGTTATGAAATAGAATTATCACCTATATAAATTGCCTTTTCTCTAGTTGTATGACAGGTTGGAAATACTGAGTAATATTCAGATTGCTTAGTAAAATAAATTGAGTTCTCTTTTCCCTCTTTCTCTCCTCCCTCTTTCCCTCTTATCTCCCCTTTCCCCACTAGTCCTACGTCACTCTCACTCCCACATGGGAAGTCCTGTTTTCTTATCCCTAGGTTGTAGACCTCCAATTGTAACCAAAATTAAAAAAACATTGATCATTGCAATTGGTTCTTCTTCATTGCGGCCATCGAATGCTGAAGCAGAAAGACCTAACTTGACCAACTTAAACATTTTGGTTAAAAACTCAATTGGGTACGATTATGAAGCAATAATGCATATGGAGTCAAAACAGTCACCTGGCAATACAGGGGATGTCTCAGCATATACTGCCTCAGTTGATCTTCCAAACACATCAGTCACAATGCATTCACATTTCAATCGACGACCGATGTCCTCTAAACGCACCTTATAGGAGCAAGATTGCTGAGTGGGTAATGGGTCATATGACAATCTGTCTCCCATTTCCGATGAACAAAACCTGCAACAATGTTTGAAGCATTGGATCTTGTGACCTTCTCCCAAGGGAAATAAGAAATAAGTTTGACAATCAATTCATGCACAAGATTCCTCAAGTAATGCAGATGCAAATGAGTTTCTCACAAAAGATTATAGACTTCCATGAACAATCTGAATGTTGTGAGTCACTAATAGTGACTTAGTGTGATATTTAAGCTACTAAAAACAATTACCCCTTTTTAAAATAAACTACTTAGTGTAACGTTGCAACTACAAAGAAAATTTTCTGAGCATTTATGAAAGCAATATATAACACTATACCATTGATATCTTATATCTTTTTTGTACTTGCTCCAAACTTCTCGTTGGGTCTCACTCTTTGGAATCACTTCAACAGCTGTAAGTACATCACCTTCAACTGCTTTTCCAGTAAGAGCAAGAACCTCTACAATTGGAAGCTCTAGAGGGCAGAAACCACATTTAAGTTAACACTCTCTTACAAGGTTGAGCTTGTAAACTAACAGGTAATAGTTACAAGAAACACTGAGTCTTGAACAAAATAGGTTCCGATTGTTATTTGAAATATAAATGCAAAGTTAAAACCACATGCATCAACAAACATGGTTACCTGGGAGAATAATGTCAGTTGGATCAGACAACCTGTGTTCTCCCACAACTGAATCCGACCGAACTGGTGTGTATCTGGAAAAGATATAATACTTCCTCAAATCATATATGTACAGGGATCATGGATTATTTAGTTACATTATTGGTTTTAACAATGCCATTCCATGTACAAAACAAATGCAATAATCCAATTAGTATTTTGATTTGTCCAGAATGGTTTTGCTCCAAAAGTACATAAGCAACCATAACTAGTCCAAATATCTCGCGCATCTTTCATATCTTAAAAGTAACAGTTTCTTTTCCCTTTCCCATCAACAACAGATTTTAAAGAATACAAAAGTTTCAAGTCTTTGATACTGTCAACTCAAAGTTTAGCAAGCTATTAAGCTTATCACAATATATCATACACTTTGTATAGCGAAAACATGAAAGAGTGAAAGCAGGATCGAATATATACCCAAACAACAATTGGCAGTTGTAATCAGAATCAACAACTTTGTAACTTTCAGAATTTGCCCCATTAATCAGTTCAATGGTTCCCTCCTTATTTTCTCGGTACCAGCTAAGGATGCTTTCTCCTTCATACCCACCAAAATATTCACCTTCTCCAAAATAAACTCCCAATGACAACTTCTTCACACGAACATTGGAAACTATAGGAGGAGCTGCAAATTTCACTTTAGAGTAAGACAACAAGACACATACGTACATACATATATACATAGGTGAGGAATAATACACATTAAATGTCATGAATGCCAATGCAGGTGAGGAATTCGATCGGAATATTAAAACCTAGTCAAGTTTATCACTTGCTCAAGTGCACACTGATTACAGTGGGGACACTCCATATCACCAACATCAAACTCATTAAAGCCAAGCAAAGAAAAAAAAATTATCAGAAATTCAGGTTTACATGTCTGAATTATGTATAATGAACTTCCAGGAAAGAAGTACAGGGATTGATACCTGGGGAGACTGGTGAACTAGAAATTGTGGTCAATGGCTCCCCACATTTTCCATCAGCACGAGTAGGTACCCATGACAGGGCTATATAAGCTCCAACATCTTCAAGTGATGGTTTAAATGTTCTGTCAAATAAAGAACATAATTTTATAAAAAAGGTTCAAACTTAAGAAGTTATGTTTCTCATAAAATCGCAACAAGATATATTTTAACTCACGGCTTTGTCCCACAAATGACTACATCTTCACAAGAATGAGATATATTTAATAGTGCAGATCCTTCAAGCTTATTCTTTGTCCGATACCAAATATATTCTCCAACTCCTTCCTGTCCGCCAAAATAAGTTTTATGTGGGACAAGCTCTCTGTCTTCACAGCAATCAGGTATAACAAGGTCCATTCCCTTAGGATCCGCTGCACGTAGAGCACAAACAAAAAATTACATAAGGTGCATATATCTGTGATATAAAACCTAAATGAAAATCATATCTCACTAACAAAACATCATGAAAAAAAAAGTGCATTAACCCCAAGATAGGCAAAATCTTAAAGCCATTTAGAAATTTTCTAAACTGCTAAGGCCAAAGGACCAAGAATTGGCACGTGCCAGAAGTACGCCAAGAATTTATACAATTAAATGAAGATGATAACATAAATCATCATTACAAGCAGAAATCTTTGTCAAGACAGTTTATATTCCAGTATATTCATGGTGATAGGATGAAGCAGATAAAACAAATAAAAGTAAACATGAAAGAGGAAAAAGGTAAATCCTTCAATAAAGCATTAATTTCAATGTTGTTGGCTGAGGTGGATGCTAATGGCCAAGGAAATTAATGCCTTACTAGAAAGCATAGACACTTCAACTTGTAGACGTGTCGGAGTGTCAGACACACACTGTCACAACAAGTGTCCAACATGTGTCCATATTGGACATGACAAGTTGAATCTTCATTTTTTTTTAAAAAAAAAAAAAGAATACAAAAGGGGCAAACGAGTGTTTTCTCTCCAGCCCATCCCTGTACTAAAACGTGTTTCATTTGCCTTTTCGCTCCCCATTTTCTAAAACTAGAGTTTTAGTCTACATACTAAAAGAAACTCATTTGCATTTTCTCTCCCATCCATTTGTTTGGATTTCTTCAATGTTGCTTTGTGATAAGTACAATAATGATACCAACAAAAAGCAAGAGTGAATATATATATATCGGTTATTTAAGAATATCTTCAGGGATAATTATTTTATTTTAAATTAGAAAATTTTTAGAGACAATGATCTGATTATTTAGTCATATACTAATTAGTTATATTTCTGTATATATCCCTAATTTATAAGGATTAGGAGAAATTCTTGGGATCTTTAATTGTACATATATATCCTCGTAACCTATTAAAAAATGATACAGCAATTATTCAGAAAGTAAAGCATATCTATATATATATGAATGCCGTGTTGTGTCCTATGATTTTAAGAATTTGGTGTGTCTCTGTATTAGGTTTGTGTTTCATAACAGCCCTACTTGCTCCCATTTAATATACTAGAAAACTGGCTAAAGTTCTATACCTTACATGCAACACAAACTTTCCTGTCAACGAGAAACTCGAGGTGCTACAGAGACATTAGCATCTATTTGACAGAATAAGCTGTTCGAATAGTACGAGTATATGATGGCCAGATCAACAAAATGTGTTAGGGATTAGTGGGCTTGGACTAGTACTACATATACTAACCATTGTACCTGACCTAGTTTATAATTATAAATAGATACACAAGGTGCTGATGGGGAATTGGGGGTGCCTTTTGTGGATCTTCTAAGGGATTAGAATGTGCTCTTGATTTGAAGAGTCTTCATTTTTTTTTCTCATTTTTAATATATTTGAGGAGGATCACTTTTCCTCCGTTTTGTTCAGTTCTCTCTTCTCATCAAGAAATTCTTTCTTTATTAAAAAAAAAAAAGGTATTTCACATACTGACATGGACTAGTATATAGCTTGAGTTTAATAAAGTGGCCAAGACATTAACAATATTTTTTTGGCAGATAAACATAAAGAAGAAATATTAAGTACCAGTAAATGAAGTCCATAGTCAATTCAAGTATGCAAATAGAACGATATCTGCAGGGTTAACTATGTATTTCTTAATATTGCTGGGATCAGTACTTTATGTACTGTCACTAACTGTTAAAATGGAGTTATCTTTAACAAATATCTGCCTCATTTTTGGAATTTTCATTTCAAAAGTGAATTTTAATAATTTCTTTCCATTATACATTTATTACATCATTTTAACATAAACTTTTAAATTATAAATGCCTGTATCATTGAACTATATTTTTAATGCAATGATTAATATTGAGATCTGTTAAACAGAAGAATTCTGAATAATGCTCTGATATCTTATTCATTTAGAGAATGGGTATTTATACAGAAGATAGTATGCTAACTAAGGAAAGAAAATAAATGGAATAATCCTCTATAATTGATTCCTAAGTTATAGCCTATAATCAACCTATAATCATGCCTATTTAATTACAAATATACAGCATTAATTGATTCATATCTGCAACACTCCCCCTCAAGCTGGAGCATAGATGTTAATCATGCCCAGCTTGTTGCAAAGGTATTCCACTCGAGTACCATTTAGTGCTTTCGTGAATAAGTCTCCTAGCTGTTCTCCTGTCTTCACATATCCAGTAGAAATCGAACCTTCTTGAATCTTTTCTCTAATAAAATGACAATCAACCTCAATATGTTTAGTCCTTTCATGATAAACTGGGTTAGAGGCGATGTGAAGAGCAGCCTGATTATCACACCAAAGTTTTGATGGTGTAGTGAATTCTAACCCAACTTCAGTTAACAAGTGATGTATCCACAGAATCTCACATGTAGATTGTGCCATAGCTCTGTATTCAGATTACGCCTTTGGATCGAGAAACTACATTTTGTTTCTTACTCTTCCAAGATACTAGGTTTCCAACAACAAAAACAGTAGCCTGTAGTAGATCTTCTGTCACACTTCGATCCAAACCCAATCGGCATCTGAAAAGCATTCAATGCGATTGTGTCCGTGGTTACTATAGAGTATGCCTAGTCCTGGTGCCCCTTTCAAGTAACACAAGATATGTTCAAGAGTTGCCCAATGTTTCTTGTAGGAGCGGACATGAATTGACTAACAATACTTACAAAGATAAGCAATATCCTGACGAGTCATCGTGAGGTAGTTTAACTTTCCCACTAACCTCCTGTACCGCTCTGGATCATCAAACGGGTCGCCATCATCTTTAGTAAGATGATCATTTGGGATTATTGAGTACTACATGGCTTGACTCCCATCTTTCCTGTTTCTGCAAGTAGGTCAATAACATACTTTCTTTGCGACAAATAAATCCCCTTCTTATTTCTCAAGATTTATTCCTAAGAAATACTTCAATTGACCTAAATCTTTAGTGTGAAATCTAGTATGCGTAAAGGCCTTGAGAGAGGAGATTCTGTATTATCATTTCTGTAATAACGATGTCATCAACATAGACAACAATGAGAATAATACCAGCCTTGGTTTGTCAGAGAACACAGAATGATCACATTTGCTTTTGTTCAAGCCAAACTCTTTAGCTACCTCACTAAATTTTCCAAACCACGCACGAGGGCTTTGTTTCAAGCCATACAAAGATTTCTTCAAATGACATACCTTCCCATACTCCCCCTGAGCAACAAACCCAGGAGGTTGCTCCATATATACTTCTTCTTGGAGATCACCATGGAGAAAAGCATTTTTAATATCTAGTCGATGTAAAGGCCAATCATAGGAAGCGGCGAGAGAGATAAATAGACGAATCTGAGCTAAGTTTGGCAACAGGAGAGATGGTATCGGAGTAGTCGATGCCATAAGTCTGGGCATACCCTTTAGCAACTAAGCGAGCCTTCAGCCGAGCCACCGAGCCATCGTGGTTCATTTTAATCGCAAAAACCCATTTACATCCAACACCTTTTTCCATCGTAAAGCTACAAGATCCCAAGTATGATTTGCATTCAGAGCATTGAGCTCCTCAAGCATTGCTGCTGACCAGCCAGGGTGGGAAAGAGCTTCTTTTACTGTTTTAGGTATGGAGACTAATCTAAGGAAGCAATAAGAGAACTAGACACAGGGGATAAGTGGTCATATGAAACAAAATTAGCAATGGGATAAGAAGATTGAGAACGAGTGCATTCACGCTTACCTTTTCAAGGCGATGGGTAAATCCAGATCATTGAAGGGAGGATCGGATGACGAAGGAGATGGTGCAGGACATGTATCATTATGAGTCTCTCGACGCCGGGAGTAAACTTGAACAATCGGTGGACGAGGTGCAGGAGGGATATCGGACTGAAGACCAGAAGAAATAGGACCATCACCAAGGCAATCATCAAGAGGAACCGTCGCCCCCGAAGACTCAATAGGTGGGACTCAGATATCACCAATCGGTGTCATCTTCAAAGCATTCACAGAATGGGTTGGGGAGAGAAGAAGCGATTAATGCGCTCTGAAAAGTTTACATCATTGGAGACCAAATACCGATTTAGATCGGAGAGTAGCACTCGTAACCCTTTGTAAACGAGAATACCCCAAGAAGACACACCGCAAAGCCTTAGGATCCGGTTTAGTCGGATGAGGTCGAACATCACGGACATAGCAAGTACTACCAAAAATGTGAGGAGCGATAGGAAACAACGGGTTGTGTGGAAACAAAATAGTGTAAGGGATGTCACCGTGCAGAACTGTGGAGGGCATCCGATTGATCAGAAAGCATGCAGTGGATATTGCATCAGCCCAAAACGGTTTAGGAACTTACTTTTCAAACATGAGAGCTCGGGCGGTCTCTAGAAGATGTCTATTCTTCCGCCAAGAACCCCATTTTGGCAGTGAGTATCCACACAAGAGGTGCAGTGAAGAATTCCATGTTCAGACACAAATTTTTTAAAAGAATCTGAGACAAATTCCTTAGCATTGTCACTGCGTAAGAGTCGTATGGGTACATTAAACTGGGTTTTTATTTCAGCAAAGAAAGAAAGCGAGAAGTGGGAAAGTACTTCAGAACGATGTTTCATAAAATAAATCCAAGTCATGCGAGAGAAATCATCCACAAAAATAACAAAGTACTTGAAACCAGATTTAGATGGAACAGGGCAAGGTCCCCAAACATCCGAATGGACTAATTCAAAAACAGACTCAGCTCGTTTATTTATTCTAGGACTAAAAGAACTACGATGGTGTTTTGCAAACTGACACGATTCACACTCCAATGAAGATACATGATGAAATTGAGGACATAGTTGCTTTAATGTAGATAAAGATGGATGGCCCAACTGACAATGAGCTTGAAGCAGAAGTAATGCTTGAGCAAGCGACCAACTTTGGTTCCAGGCATCCGTAATATATAGACCATTAGATACATGTCCTTTACCAATAATCCTCTTCGTCATAAGATCCTGAAAGAGACAATGATCAGGGAAAAATGAGATATAACAATTTAATTCCTTAGTGAGTTTACTAACAGACATAAGGTTGAAAGCAAAATTAGGTAAACTCAATACAGAGGAAAGGGTGATGGATGGGGATGGTATAACAAAGGCGTAACCCTCAATGTAATAAGTGGAACCATCAGCAATGGTAACAGGGGAAGGTGCCCTATGAGACCGAAAACTAGAGAAGATAGTAGGGATACCTGTCATATGGTCCGTGGCGGTGAATCAATGACCCACTTGTTTGAGGAAGAAATAAGACATGTGTTACCCGACTCGGCAAGTGTAGCAACTTGATTAGTCTCCTTATGATTCTCAAAATTGAGAGAGTTTTGCGTACTCATCACCGAGATGGTTCTTGTTTTCTCACCCAGATGAACTTGAGGTGATGGCAATATTTCTTTGTTTGAGCTCTCTGATTACGATTCTGTAAATTCTTACAGTACCTTTTGTATGCCCCAATTCCTTACAATAATGACAGATGATATTACTGGTATCAAAGGGTTTGTTTGTTCCCTTATTACCATTCTTCCTTCCTACATCATATCCTTCTCCTCCTTTAGCAACAAAGACACTGGCTTGTGGAGTAGAAGGAGTACTCTCGATCGTAGCACCCTACTAAAGACTTCTTGAAGGGAACTAATGTCCGAGTGGAGAGGATCTGTGATTTAGCGCTTCAAATTCAGTAGGAAGTCCACCTAAAAACTCATGATTGCCATCTGTTCTCATTTGGGCATCTTTGGGTTTTAATGTCGATCTTTGAATGGTAAAAGAACATTTAATTCTTCATACGTTGTTTTAAAATCCATAAAGTAAGCAGTGAGAGTTTTAGTCTCCTTCTCAGCCCGATAGAAAGCCCTACACACTTCATACATGCGATTAATGTTCCCTTTACCAGAATACAAAAATTCTAGATAACTCATCAATTCTTTCACAAATTCACAGTGATTGGTAAGGCCAATGATATCATTCTCAATAGAGTTCCTTATTTGCAAAAATAATCGTGCATCATCTCTTAACCAGGTTTGTCTACTATTATCAGTCGGAGGTT
Source organism: Senna siamea (assembly GCA_031216115.1). Taxonomy (NCBI): domain Eukaryota; kingdom Viridiplantae; phylum Streptophyta; class Magnoliopsida; order Fabales; family Fabaceae; genus Senna; species Senna siamea. Next base: position 18,789,286 of record CM062355.1, on the reverse strand, counting down.
CTTTTTCCAAGTGGTCATCCTTATCAACACTTCTTAAATAAACTCTAATTGTCTTACTCCACTCAAGATAATTAGAGCCATTGAGCTTATTTTCAGTAATTTTGGACATTGCAGGAATTATTTCACTAACAGTACCCTTTACTTCCCCCATATTCATCAAAAATGGAAACACTTAGGGAAAACAGTATACAATTCTCAGAGAAAGTACTCAATTATTTTCAGCAAGTGGTCCAACAAATCAACAACTCCAAACTTCAGCCAAAATAGATTGCAACACACCAAAACAGAGTGCAAAGAATGCCAGAGATGTGTAAATCAGAGAACACACCAGAAATTCCAAAAGAACGTAATACTATGTCAAAGCAATTGTGGAAAAAGAGGAGACTACACCAAGAATGTTCTTTGTCTCATTGGAACGTGATTGGTGCAGCCGAAATCACCACTGCGACGCCGGAAAAGTTACCTCGCCGTCAAGTCGTCCCCCCACGCGCTCACACGCGCCGGCGCGTGAAAGTGGTGCAGAATTCTTGTGGCGGCGCGTGAGACACACGCGCGCCGCGAATCCTTGCCGGTGACTGGGGTTTGGCCGAACTTTTGACGGTGGAGGGTTCTAGGGCGGTGGTGAGAGCTAATGGTCACTAGAGACGTGACCCAAAGACTATAGAGCGATTTAAAGCAAAAGGCAATCAGAGAATGACAGGCAAAGAAGCAACCAGAGCTCTGATACCATGTTAAATGTAAGAATTACAATAATGCTCTGATATCTTATTCATTTAGAGAATGGGTATTTATACAGAAGATAGTATGCTAACTAAGGAAAGAAAATAAATGGAATAATCCTCTATAATTGATTCCTAAGTTATAGCCTATAATCAGCCTATAATCAGCCTATAATCATGCCTATTTAATTACAAATATACAACATTAATTGATTCATATCTGCAACAAGATCCATTAAACTTCTCCAATTATTTCACTCGAAAAATATCTTACCAGGACATATCACATCAGATACTATGCTCTTGACATTCCCTTTGGTTCCATCTTCACGCACTGGAGTATAGACTAGTTCAATGCACCCATCAACATCCGCTAGAGTCAAATTCAGAAATTCTGCATATTATAATGTTCAATCATTTAAATTTGCAATAATGAAATAAATAAGAAAACCACTTATTTAGTAACTGCACAAAGCTTACCAAGATCACCTATCTTCTCTCGTACACCACTGTTTTTAACCCTGAACCATTCATGCAAACAATCTCCTCGCTCACTAAAAAGCAACAATAACTTCCGCATCAGGGGAAACAACAAGAAGGATAAAACCTCAAGTTCAGATAATACTGATTTAATGTATAAAGATGAATGGCATAAGCCTGACCCTCCACTATAAACAGCATTAAAGCTCAAGCGCTGGCCCTCTGTCATCGATCCAAGAAATTCCAGAGAATGACACACTGGGGGACCTATATTGCAACATCATTTAAAATAAGTAATGTATGTCAATAAACTTCTCTAATCCTGGAGAGATAAATGGATATCTTAAAGCATTCCAATTGCCTTATAAAGATTATAAAGCTTTGTTGCTACATAACTGATGATAACAAGAACATACAAACTGAATAAAAACTGATTAACTTGTTACCAGGTACTATAGGTCCCATTTGTTCAGAAAGAAACATGGGTCCACGAGCCCAATCACATCGGACAGGCTCACATGAAACAGAAATAAAGAAGCCAATGTCATCAACTGTGGGCATATATGACGCAGTCGTGGCACCCCTAATTTCACTTTGTGTGCCATCTGAACTGGTCTGCACAAAAAATACATCCGTCAATCAAATATTTTTTGCCTAACAATCTTTTGTAACAGAAAGAAAGCAAACAATTTCAATTTTCCCACCAACAGTTCTGAAAAATATTTCTATTTCATCTTTGAGTTGGTATCAAGTACTATTATTGGACGGAACAGCTTTGGGCCTCTCAATCCTTGGCCAATTCAAAAAACTTACCCTAAAAGATTGCTGAAAATTAGTTTGTTTCTGTTATTTTTCCTTATCTTTTTTCTTATCTTGTGTATATCCCTAAATTAACTCTGCCTATGTTGTTCATAGCCGGTTCCAAACCCGAATAAAAGAGGAGGGTTGTGTTAAGTGGTTGACAGCCAACGTAAAACTTTGTCGAATCTCTATGAATATGAATCAATGACATAAACATGTTAATGTTAGGTCATTGCTCAAAAGCAAAGCACTGTATGACTCAAGTACAGTGTCAAATGAGCAAGATCTGCTACATCAACGCCCGAATGTAGAGAAAAATATGCATGCTCCCACATTTTCATGGACGGGTGTGGGTAAAGAAGCTAATCCATAAAAATAGATTACATTATCGACACACTTACAAGTAAATTGATGAAAATAATAGACACTATGATTAGGAGAAAGATAAATATAATATGCCTATGAGACAAAATCTGGAGGAGATAAGGGAAGAGAATTAGACACTTTTGATTTTAAGCTTTGGTACACTGGGAAGTGAAAAGCTAGGAATGAAGTAGGTATAAGATAAAGAGTAGAGGGACAAAGTAGTGGATATAAAAAGAATAGGAAATAGGATAATTGCACTAAACTTGTAGTAGATTAGGAAATTTTTAATGTTATTAATGTCTATGCACTACAAGTAGGATTAGAAGAATACCATAAGATTAAATTTTGAGAGGACTTAGAAAGTTTAATACAGGGAAAATCATTAGGAGAGAACATTTTATTAGGAGGTGATCTAAATGCACACGTGAGGAGTGAAACTAAAGGATATGAAGGATTTCATGGAGGACATGGTATCGAAGAGGTAAATGTAGAAGGTAAAACAATCTTAGATTTTGCTTTAGCTTTTAACTTCACTATAGCAAACACCTATTTTAAAAAGAGAATAGAGCACCTTATCAACATACTCCCAAATTGATTTCTCTTTGGTAAGGAAATCAGATAGAAAACTTTGCTTCGACTGTAATTATACTCGGGAAGAGCTTAACTATCGAACATAAAGTTTTGGCTATGAACTTTCATGTTAAGAGAAAATAGAAAGAAACAGTAAAAAATCAAGTCCTAGGAAAACATGGTGGCATTTGAAAGGCGAACCACATGGGAATTTCCAAAGAAAGGTGTTAGAAGAGCAAATTTGGAAAGTACAAAGGAGATGCAAACTCCATGTGGAACATTATGGTTGAAAGGATTAAGAAGGCCGCAACAAAAACGATGGGTATATCAAGAAGTTTTGGACTAAAGGAAAAAGAATCTTGGTGGTGGGATGCAAATGTACAAGATAAGGTTAGAGTTAAAAGAGAGTGTTATAAAGCATGACACTCATGTAGAGATAATGAAAATTTAGAGAAAGTATAAAGTAGCTAAGAAAGACATTAAGAGGACAATGTCAAAGGCTAGAGATAGAGCTTATGAGGAGTTATATCAATCCTTAAAAACCCAAAATGATGAGAAAAGAATATTCAAGTTTGCTAAGAGTAGGGAGAGAAAGACAAGATACCTAAATCAAGTGAAATGTATTAAAGATGAAGAAAGTAATATCTTGGCAAGGGAACAAGATATTCAAGAAAGATGAAAGAATTATTTTCAAAAACTTTTTAATGAAGAACACTTGTCTACTTGTCATGCAAATAGGCTAAGTACTAAAGAGGAGGATTTTAATTATAGTTTCTATCGAAGAATCCAAAAGTTTGAAATAATACAGGCATTGAAAAGAATGGATAATGGCAAAGCAATAGGACCTGATAACATACCCATTGTGGTGTGGAAGACTTTAGGAAGAAAGGGGATAAGTTAGTTAACAAAGTTGTTTAATGTGATATTGAGAACCAAGAATATGCCGAATAAATGAAATGGAGAAAGGATTCAGGTGTTATTTGTGATAGAAAAGTACCACTCTAACTTAAAAAAAAAAAATTATCGTACAACTATAAGACCTGCATTGTTATATGGTATTGAAAACTGGGCGATAAAATGTCAACATGAGCAAAAATTCAATGTTGCAAAAATGAGAATGTTGCGTTGAATGAATAGTTATACTAAAAAGGATAAGATTAGGAACGAGCGAGAAAGTCGGAATAGTACCTAACATAGGTAAGTTAGTATAAACATGTCTTAGATGGTTGGGTCATGTACAGAGAATACCATTACAGGTTTTCATACGTAGAGTTAACCAAATAAAAGATAACACAATAATTAAAGGTAGGAGAAGACAAAAAAAAAAAAATAGGAGTAACTATTAGGATGGACTTGGTATTAATAACCTAATTGTAAAAATGAGCAAAAATACAATACGTTGATGTCACTTGATCCATATAACCGATTTCACTTAGTGGCAAAAGGCTTGGTTTGTTGTTGTTGTTGTTGTTGTGTATATCCCTAAATTTTAGCTTAGTTGTTATTTATCTTTTACTAGATCTAATGGGATTAGGATCTTGACCTGATTGCCACAACTATATGTATATATTTGCCGCCATATACTGGCAAAATACATTGAGCAGAGACTCTGAAAATAATCTCTAGAATTCTTCATGGTATCAGAGCCTATATGGGCTTGAACTTCTCTTCCACTCTCCCTAGCCTAATTTCACCATGGCTGAAACTGAGGAAATCACACTTTGATGTGGTGGTTAATCACACCCAGGTTGGCAGCCAAGGAACCATTGAAACAGTCCCTAGAATGATCAGGGGGACATCGATTGAATGGAAACAATTATCTCCAATGGTCCCACTCTATCCTTATGTACATCAAAGGTAGGGGCAAGGACGATTTCCTAACAGGAGCAACAGAACAACCAGACCAAGGAGTTCCAAAGTATAAGAGCATGGCATGCAAACAACAATTTGGTCATGTCGTGGTTAATCAACTCCATCACCAATGAAATTGGAGAAAATTTTCTCCTTTGCCCCACAGCCAATGAGATATGGGAGTCCACAAAGGACACTGACTTCACAAGATAGAATTCTGTTGCCATCTTCGATATTGAGAGCACCGTAGCAACGTTGCAGCAAGGTGATATGGTGGTTAACGAATACTTTAACACCCTGACTTGGTATTGGCAGCAACTGAATGCCTATAAAGATTTAAATTGGTCTTGCGCTGCGAATGCTACATTCTACAAATCCATAATTGAAAAAAGAGGTACTACAAATTCTTAATGGGTTTGAACAGCACCTTTGAAAAAGTCAGGGTCAAATCTTTGGCATTAAGTCATTTCCTTCACTCAAAGAACCATTCTAAGTGGTCAGAAGTGAAGTTAAAAAAAAAAAAAAAGTCAAATATGGGTCTCCCAGTACTTCAACCAATTCCGAGTCAATGGTAATGATTGCTAAAGAATGCCAATCCTTAGTGGGAAGCAAAAGTAGAACAACACCTTGGTGATATCACTATAATAAACCTGGTAACACAAAGGATGTGTGCCAGAAGTAGGGATGATCATGGGTAGGATATGGCAAACTTAGACTTGAGTTGGTAACAAAATCAATCCTCATCCTGACCCAAGCCTATTTACCTAGAAAAAATTCAAATGATCAATTTTTTTTTTAAGTATGACTTATCTACATATAAATTCATAAAAAAAAAACATATAAGTTAAATCAATTATATTATGGAAACTTCAAATATACAATTAATATAAAATCTTAACATTTTATCCTTACAAAATTATCAAATATAATAATTTATAGATATATATTAAAGTTAAACTATCTTATTGATGAAATTGAAACAAATAACATAATTTACATATATATTTTCTTCAAAAGAATAAATTAAATATATGCCTTTATACTATAAAATTAATATTTCAATAATTTATATAGAGCAGATCTAGGTACAAGTTGGGTACCTACCATTCTCCCCAAGTCCGAGCCCCATGGGTAAATTTTATGGGTACCCATAAAGTATGGGTATTTTGATCATCCCTGGCTAGAAGATACATAGAAAATCACCCAAATAGAAGCCTAAACCACAAGGAGAAGCCCGGGGTTTTGCTGCTGCTGTCACAACTGAGAAACCACAACCTAAGATGACACTATTAAGCAAGGAACAACCAGAGATAATTCAAAGAATGACTAATAGTCAGAGTATGCCCCCCAATGATAAGGTGATTGGAAGTGGTAACATTGCCCAAATAGGTGACCATCCAATTGCTCTAAATTCACATACTCAAAATTCTCCTCTATGGATTGTGGATTTGGTGCCACTGACTATATGACTGGTAATGCAATACTCTGAAAATCAGAGATTTTTGTGTTCACTCTAATTTGATATCATTGATACTCTTGCATATATATACAATGCCACTAAAGCAATGCCGCTCTTGGAACCTTTCCATGTTCTGTGATGTTAGATTAGTGTTTGGAATGTGAAAGTGGACATTCCTCAAGTTTTGGTTCTCAAGAATGTTCATGCACTTCCAAATACATTTTATAGTAGTATTTACGATGGATTGGTTACTTTCCTCCATCATGATCACAATGAAGAAAAGAGTACCTTCTCTGTAAACACAGGCTACAAAGAGGTTCCTTGTACTTGACCTAATTTATCATTATAAATAGATACACAAGATTCTTAATTAACTAAGCCAATGAGACCATTCAGATACTCTTTCTTTTTCACTATTAACAAGTTGCATTACCATCTTGATCAATAAATAGCAATCCACTCAGCCAATAAAAGACAAAAACACATTCAACACTTTCAAAATGTACTGAGAATGTAGTCAATCCAGAAATGAAATTTTTATTGCAACTATAGAATTTGATAACATGAAAAGTTGAAATATAAGTACCCTAAGCCAGCGGTAAACTGAATCTCCCTCTTCACCACCCCAATAATTCTTTTCAACACTCAGGATTGTTCCTTCAACAGCATTTCCAACTATCTGTAAAGAAAGCAATCTGGGGCTTCCTGATCATCATGAAGCAATTCCAATAACACAAAACATATAAGAAACAGAATAATCTCATGCACAGGAATTACTCAAGAATATTACCATGTCTATCAAGAAACAACAAACAAAGTCTTTTCCCACTAGGTAATGTCGACTACATAGATTAAGCAACGCCAACATATTCTATCTTGACTCATTTCTATGATTAAATTATTTATAGTTAAATTATCCTAATAGTTTCTCCTATTATTTTCTTTTATCTCCCCTTACCTCTTGATATACAACTATGCCCATCAAGAAATTAGAAGTTAATAAAATGAACCCAATGATAAGCATTATTAATTTGTTGTGGACCTCTATCTTTTTCTTTCATTTATTAAACATAATAAGGAATCTCCTGTAAAGAAGTCCATAAGGTCCCATTTAATTTTTAGGTCTATCATATATAAAAATTTAGACTAATTCTTATTGAAATTTGCCAACATAAATCATATAACTACACAAGAATGTATTACCAGGGCGAACACGCTCCTGCCCTGTGCAAGTTCTCAGAGCACCTACAATACCATCATCACGTACTGGTGTACATTGGAATGAAATGAATTTTCCAATGGCATCTTTGGAAATACGATACTGCAGAAGTCCTGAAACCTCTGGTATCAAAGAACCAAAATCAGCATTGACCTGTAGAACCCATAAAAGATTTTAGAATATACAAAAATTTTCTTTTTGAAGGACAATTGTTACTGTTGAGAACTAGTGAAGAGGTTAAATTAGAGAACCAAGGAAAGGGACAAACCAAATATGTTATTGAAAGACTCTAACAGTGTTTACATAAATTTACCTGTCAACCTCTACTTCCCATTACTAGTGATTGGGAGCTCCAACTCACACCCACAAAGTGCTTGATCATCGTTGGGTGTCATCAGCCTAAGGTAACACCCTTGAATTACTCATTCAATGGCTGGACCGCCCTATGGAAGACAGTAGCTGGGAGGACTATGACCTATTGGCTGACCAATTTCCTACTTTTCGCATTGAGGACAAGTCGAGTTTTCAAGAGTGGGGTAATGTTAGGATGACACATCAAGATAAGCCTCTCCTAACGTGCTCTAGAAGGAAACATAGGAAGCATGTGCTTAACGAAAACGTGGAGCATTCCACGTTACAGCTTCTAGGATTTTTATCTCCTTTTATATTCTGAGTTAGTTATGCTTAGTGGCTCTGCCACCTTCCCCCTTTTTTTAGCAGTATGTTCCCCTTAGGGGAAGCATGTTTTATTTTATTCCAGTTTATTAATTATTCTACTAATAAATTATTCAGCACTTAGGTAGTTGGGTATTCTCAATATAAGTACCCTTAGGATTATCCTATTTGTTTTTTATGTTGAATTATATTTTCAGTTGTATTGGGTTTGTCCGTCCTAATGACTCTTTCAGGGAATAGACAGTAAAATTCAGATTCTGTTTTGGTGTTTATTCATTTTCTCTTGGTTTTCTATTTCTGATTCAAAAGATCCCCTTAGTTCCTAACAACTCCATGTCAGCCTTTTTTTTTAATAGTAAGAGAAATTTTATTGATTATAAGAGATAACACCTTTTCTTAACCTACAAGAATTTCTTAAATCATTATTAGTAAATATTTCTGAATAGTAATACTCCTCCTTAAGCCAAAACTTAGAAAGCTTGTAGCTTATTACAAGTAAAGCTCAATTAAGGAGATTCAACCTACTTCCTACAACCACCCCCTCGATATCTCTTGGCTGTGCTTCACAGCCACATTGTCTCACTCCGACTCATTGACAAGGCTCCCAAAAGTTTTCAACCTACTTATCATAAGTAGCTTTCTTGACTTTCTCCTAGTTCAACTACATGAATTACACACGAGGGGACCCAACAAAATGGAACTCCATGACCAAAATCCTCAATACACAATTCCTATGGTCTTCCCTTCTTACAACTACCTACGTCGTACCAAGAGACTTGGTTGCAACTTTTTTAACAGTAAAACCAAGTACCTAACTAGAGTAAATTAATTATTTGATCCCTAAAAGATGCATGTTCTCTCAATTTGGTTCTTGAAAAATAAAATGTCTCAATTTCGTCTCTAAAAGATCAATCCCCAATCCTTTTGGTCCTTTAGTTAATGGGATGGATGGAAAGTTAAATGATACGCTAATATGGCATTAAAGGATGTTGACTTAGATATTAAATAATGAATTAGATCATATTTAGCAATAAAAAATAAAATAAAATACATCATATTTATAAATTATACATAAAATTCAAATAGTGCATTTTGAGTATGCTTAACTTGTAAATCCAATGTGTTTTTTTTATAGCCAAAAATGATCCAATTCATTATTTGCAAAATTAGTATCTGTTAGTACCATTGTTAACTTTTCATCTATCTCATTAATCAAATGACCAAATTGATTGGGAATTGATCTTTTAGAGACTAAATTGAGAGAACACACATCTTTCAAGGATCAAATCATTAATTTACTCAACTAACTAACTAACAATAAAAATAAACATTTTCAAATTGTTGACTAGCTTTATTGGGTTTCTATTCTGATAGCGTGATTATAGGAAACCTTTATTAGGGTGAATATGTAATTATTATATTTTATTAACTTTTCCAAAATTAGAATAAGGAATGGTGTGTAATTTCATTGTCCATATTTGTAAACTTACGATTGAGCAATACAAAAAATATTCAGTCATTTAAAAATATTCATGGTATCAAAGCCTGGTTCCGATCCAAGGACCTATGAGAATTGACAATGGCACTGAGTACATGAATAAACACTTTGAAACTTACTTGAAAAATTATTGAATTATCCATCAAACCAATTGTCCTCAAACCAGTGCCTAAAATAGAGTGGCTGAAAGGAAACACAGACACTTACTAGAAGCGGCTTGGTCCCTTATAAACCGCATGCCTCTAAAAATCCTTAATTTTCAAAGTCATCATGAAGTTTTAAAAGGTAAGAGAGACTATGTTATTCCACCCAAAGTGTTTGGTTATGTTTGTTTTGTTTATATCAAGAATACTGGAAAACTTGATCCTAGAGCCCTTAAATGTTTCTTTATAGATATTCCCCTACTTAGAAAGGTTACAAATGTTATCATACTCCCTCTAGAAAAACCTTTGTCAGTATGAATGTTACCTTTCGGGAAATTGAACCCTACTTTAGCACACCCTTATCAACTCTTCAAGGAGAGGTTAATAAATTAGAAGAGGTGGTGTTCCTTGATTTAGAAGGCATAAGGAAGAATGTAGTTCAAGGGAGACTAATCAGGGGTACACTATTGGAGGTTAGAAAGATTGGACAGACCTGACTTGTTGACATACTCAAGGAGGAACTAGACAGACAGAGCTAAAAAAGCCATCATGCAATCTGCCGAATCCTCTAAATCCTCCTCCACTGGTGAGTTATCTATATTCCCTAATGAATTAGATTTACCTATTGCTCACAAAAAAAGAGTCAAGTCTTGTACCAAACATCCTATGTCTAACTTTATTTCTTATGGCTCCCCCTATCATATAGAGTCTTTGCTCTGTCTATTTCCTCAATGTCTATTTCCTCTGTGTCTATTCCACAGAATTGGAAGGAAGCTATTATTGATCCCAAGTGGAAGCAAGCGATGATTGATGAAATGAAGGCCTTCTCCAAAATGAGACTTGGGACTTGGTCCCTCCTCCACCAAATAAAAAATTGGTGGGTTACAAATGGGTCTCCACTGTGAAACATAAAGCTGATGGTTTGATAGAACGGTTCAAAGCTAGACTGGTAGCCAAAGGGTTCACGCAAACTTATAGAGTGGACTATCAGGAGACCTTTGCTCCTATTGCAAAAATGAACTCCATTAGAATTCTGTTATCTTGTGCAGTTAATCTCAATTAGGACTTGCACCAATTTGATGTGAAGAATGCATTTTTTCATGGAGACTTTGAAGAGGAAGCGTATATGGAGATCCCACCTGGGTTTGATAACGAACAAAGTCAAGAAAAGGTGTGTAAACTGAAGAAGTCTCTATATGGACTGAAACAGTCCTCGAGAGCATGATTTGACAAATTCAATAATGTCATGCTATCAACAAAGCAATGCTAACCATACCCTCTTCATAAGACATCAAAAAGGCAAACTCACTCTTCTCATAGTCTATGTTAATGATATAGTAATGACTGGAGATGATAAAGAAGAGATGTCCTAGTTGAAAAAGTTATTGACACAAGAATTTGATTTCAAAGATCTCGATAAACTACAGTACTTCTTGAGAATTGAGGTTGCTAAATTAAAGAGAGGAATCTTTATTTCTTAAAGGAAGTACATTCTGGATCTCTTAGAAGAGACAAGCATATCAAGGTGCAAAAAGGCAGAATCTCCTATTGAGAGTAATCACAAACTACAATTAGGGGTTGGGAAGTCAGTTGATAAGGAGATAAATCAGAGGTTGGTCAAAAAACTTATTTACCTTTCTCACACTAGACCAAACATAGCTTATGCAGTCAATTTAGTCAATCAGTTCATGCATGATCCTCGAGAATCCCATATGCAGGTTGTCTTTCGCACCTAGCGATATCTAAAGTTTAGCCCAAGGAAAGAATTACTTTTCTCCAAATATGGTTACCTCTAAATATAAGTCTTTACAGATGCAGATTAGGCTAGATTACTAGATGATAAAAAATCTACATCCGAATACTGTACGCTTATAGGAAGAAACTTGGTTACTTGGAAAAATAAGAAGCAAAGTGTTGTTGCTAGATCCAGAGCAGAAGCTGAATACAGAGTCATGGCACAGGGAGTTTGTGAACTTATATGGGTACAGAAGCTATTAGAAGAACCACGACTGTTGGAAAAGGAGAAGTCGTCCTTATATTATGATAACAAGACTACCATAGTATAGCTCATAATCCAATTCAACATGATCGAACAAAATACATTAAAATTGATAAACACTTTATCGAAGAGAAGGTTACTAGTGGAATGCAAAACCTAGTTTATGTGACGTCAGAAAAGCAGCTTATTGATGTATTTACCAAAGGTTTCAGCAAACAATTGTTTCATACGCTCGTTTACAAGTTGGACATGTATGACATCTTTGCACCAACTTGAGGGGACTGTTGACTAGCTTTATTGTGCCTAATTGGCTTTTATTCTGATAGCACAATTATAGGAAACCTTTATTAGGGTGAATATGTAATTATTGTATTTTATTAACTTTTTCAAAACTAGAATAGGGAGTGGTGTATAAATTCTTTGTCCATATTTGTAAACTTACGATTGAGCAATACAAAAAATATGTAGTTATTTAAAAATCTTCACTAATAATATGAAACTTGAAAGAGTTGAGATAATTTGTCGGATCTTTAATCTTTTTATTTCAATACTGCAATACAATTTATGTACAAGGGGATTCAATTATCAGGTCAAGCAATCAATCCCACCAAATTAGGGAAAAAGTAATATCCTAACTACAAATCAGGAATTTACACAAATAAGGCAACAATCAATAATAAAGACAAGTAGCCAAAAAGGAAAGAATATGATATAGATCTTCAGCACAAGTATTTTACAGCAAGTTTCAAGTTCCATGGGCTGAAACTGGGGAAGCCCAAGGGTGACCAGGCCACTGGACCTCACAGTAAGGGGCTGAGTCCAACGGCCAGTGACAGCAATGTCCAACAAAACTAACACAATCTCAACTATTAGAATTCTATACATATTAAAGTCCACATTCTTTTCTTTTTTTTTCCAAAAAAAAGAGAATTTTATTAATGAGAGAAAAGATACAAGTGAATACAAGAAGGACAAGCTGTCCTCTACAAAAGGAAACAGAAGATAAGAAAGAAAAAACAAGAAGCTAAATCAATAAAGCCTTCCAATCCCTTTGGAGATCCACAAGGGAAACCTCTCTAAACAAACCATTAAAAGAAACCCACAAAGAAGTCAAGAAAGTGATTCTATCCTTAAGAAGGTGAGGTGAGAGACGTTTATTTTTAAAGACTCTAGTATTCCTGATCAACATAAATTTATGCCCATTAATTCTATAGAAACGAAAGAAGGAAAAAAAGTAACTTGGCATACAATTATATAATGCTTGCTTCTCGAAAGAGGTAGATTTCACAGCAATCAATAGGCAAATAGTGGGGATTTAGCTCCCATAAAACTTGTTACAGCTCAAAATATACAGCAAAATATTGATGCAAGTTCATACCTCATGAAGATACCAATTGTATATACTTTTCCCTTCATGACCTCCAACATATCCATATGAAGCCGTCAACATTTCACCTTCAGTGTAATCTCCAGTGATTGATAAGAAATTTAAGCTTGGAGGAAGAGCTACAGAAAGTGCAGAAATTTGTAATGTCATTCATCAAGCTAGATTGTGTTTCAAAAAAATGATAGATATGTTATTTAAGGCAATCTAGTAAATGACATTCTGTTACTTGTACCCATGATACAGTACGCTAGAAATGCGTAAGAAAAGGGGAGAAAGAAGGGACAGGTAAACCTACTCTCAACTGCTCTATCAGATATTACATATGCGGGTTCACCAGATTCACCATCCAGAGTCATTGGAATAAATTTGGCAACAATGTAACAGCCAACAGCCCCAAGGGGTATGCGGAATGCCTGATCAGGTCAAAACCCAACAAGAAATTGGCACCTTATATATAAGGAAAAAGATTATATCCTTTAGTTTAAGAAACATTGTACCTCAAGATGAAGCTCAAACCAAAAACAAAATACCTACTTTGGCAATTTTGGAAGTGCTTAATGCTTCAAGACTGCTTTCACCATCAAAAGTTGATGAACATGTTTTAAACCACTGAACTCTGCTAGATGCTTCATTTCCTCCAGTAACAATACCAGTCACAGTGACCTTGCTATTCTCTTGTAAATCACCAATTATTTTGAGATTTGTTACCTTAGGGGGTGCTGAAATTTGGAGAAAGGAAGAAGCATCACGAGAAATCCATAACCATGCAACTTCATAAGTGCAAAATTAGAAGTAATTTTTACTTTTAAAATAATCCTCATCACAAATTTCAACATATTAGGAGAAGAATTGAAAAGAACCAAACATATAGATACATGTTTATATATGCAAGCATATAAGTTGGAAAATGAATATGGCTGCTTCAGAAAAGTACAGCAAACTTTCTAAACATATTAAAGTACAAAAGTTAGAAGCCTCCAGTGAATGCTTTTCTTTTTTAGACAGAAAGTTCATAAAGAAAGGAAGAAGATAAAAAATTGCGGATGAGCCTTCGCTGCACTCCTCAAAAGCATTAAGAGTCCATTGAAAAGAAAACTATCCAAGCAGCATCTCTACTGAAAAACCTAAACTAACATAACAAGTCAATATGCTGAGCACCCAATAGAATTAATATGAACAAGTCTATCCCATAAGGAAACAATAGTGGTATTAACCTGCTGGAAGCTGTTGACATTTATTGATGATAAGAAACATATGGAAATTGATATAGAATTTTATACCATACAATGGTTCCTTCCAACAATTAATACATTACCCATCACACCTAGAGACAAAATGGAAACTGCTACTGATAAAGTAAAATAGAATGGCAGTAAAAAAGAAAGCAGAAGAAACCTTGTTTCACCACAACAGACATTACTGATAAAGATTTTCCTTCCTGCCCTGAATGATAAACCAACAATTCCGTTACAAAAGAACATTAAAAATACAAAGAATTGAATTTGATACAGAGATCATGTCCATTCCACATAGAGAATACTACTTTCCCAAACCTTCAAAATTAATAGGTATGTATACAAAAGCCAACCGTCGACCAACATCATCTTTGGTTAAGGAATATTCAGATGTACCAGCTGATACTAAGAGAAAGTCTCTGCATAGGTTTGCCACAAGAGAATGAAAAGGAGCTTAGTAAAACAAAAAAATGAGAAAGTTATCTTTACAATCAATATAATTCATTTACTTAACACAAAAAGACGCATGCAAGTACAAATATGACCAAACTAGAATAGGCACAGCATGCACACATGTACAAGTAGACATGTTATGAGAGCCAGCTTGCATGGACACAACGCATGCACACACATAGAACCACAAAAGAGTACCATGTATCCAGAAGATGCATATAGATTTTAGGCTTTTCATATATCTTATTTAAAAAAGAAACAAGAATAAGGGGATCAAAGAATTTTTTTTATCCAAAAAAAAAAAAAAATTATCCCATAAAGCAAAACAATGAATGTAACAAAGTTATGCAATGATGGGGACTAGGTATAGTATGAGACACCCAAGTCTCACATCAAGTAATATGGGATGTTCAACAGGGTACTTAAATGGTTTGATTCTTTCCCTTCAACAACTAACTTTTGGGGGAGGGTTTCCCAAGTTACTTGGGTTCCATCATTTGGTACCACAGCCGGTTTGCCGACAGCATAGAGATGGCTACTTGCAAAGGGTTCTAACCAGCAAAAGAGCTGAATGTGATAGAGTGAAGCAATGCCAAGTGAAATGTAATAAAGTGCAACTGCTAAGACATCAGTCTTCAAGGATGGTGCTATGATGGGGACTAGGGATAGTATGGGGTTTGCCTAGAATAGTATGAGCTACCAAGTCCCACATCAAGTAGGATGAGATCATTGAGGGGGATCATGTTCTTTCCCAAGTCACTTGAGTTCCATCATGCAATAGTTTTTTCTAAGATATAAGAAAAATTTATCTATAGAAATGAGCAAAGATAGAACATAGTGTCGCTTGATCCATATAACCGACCTCACTTAGTGAGAAAAAGGTTTTGTTTGTTGTTGTTGTATAAGAAAAATTTATATTGGAAGATAAGGAAGAAATACCAAGAAAAAAGAAGAGCAGAGGAGGCTAAAAATTGTAACAAAGCTGGCCAATATGTTGGAGATAGAGAATCCTTGCCAAAAAGAGGAAGTAAACGCAACCCTAGCCTATAAAATATGTACGATCAAAGAGAAGCCAGCATTTTTTTCTAACCAGTTCCGCCAAAGGACTGCAGAAACTGCATATTGCCACAAAATTGGGCCCTCTTTGCTTAAAAAAGCCTTTAAAATGTATTAAGAAAGTTATGAAATAATTCACTTTCCAATTTGAGAAACACACAACAGAAAACCAGAATAAGAGATATATTATTTCAACTTATTGCCCCCATCCCTTTCATTGAAGCTTGAAGAGTATACTGACCCATCATCATTGTTCTCCCGTAACCACTCAAACTTGCTGGGACCCTCTCTTCCACCAAAATAATCACCAACTCCCTTGATGATACTTCCTTCAACAGCATCTCCAATTATTTTAACATTACTGACAGACGGAGGTGCTGCCATATGAAAAAGAAAATGATAACCAAAGAAGAATTAGACAATGACATCAAAACTTGTTCAGGTATATGACCACAATGAGCTATTAAGTTATACTTAAGTATTCTGCTTTTGAATATATATCCTAAATCCAATTGTTTTTATTAGCTTATACACTATCAATTTCCATTTATTCTTAAAGAAGACATCAAACTTCTTTAATTTTAACCCATTTCAACCTCACTACCCATAGTTTTTAAGAATTTTATCAAACCCTTTGTTTATCACATCAACCTTCTAATTAAATCATTCCATTCATTGTGGCTTCTGCACCATTGCATTTGCATCCATCCAATTTAAGCTTAGCTTTACCCATGAATTTCGTCTATAAATCCCTATGGGACAAAGCAACATATAAAAATGAATGTGTAAAACAAGGAAAATAATATATCAATAAAATGAAGTTCTCTAGAAATTATTTAAGTTCAAAAAGTATTATTTACTCAAACCATTGCAAAAGTAGTATAAGGTATGCCGCTTTTTAAAAAACTATACACAACAGAATGGCAGGGTAAAAGAAGCCTAGTATTCATATACGTAAGTAATTTAACATTGACAAATGACAAACATGAAGAGCCCAACTTTCATCACTTTTAAGTGTTTGGATCACTAGTTCAAGATGTTAAAAATATAGTCATCTACCAGTTCATCCATAATTCTCTTTCAAGATCTGTCTACATTCTGACATTCTCGATAATTATTCTAGCAGGGATTTTGTCATGGTTAGTCTTGTGCTAATTTATTTAACTTCATAATTGTGAGTTCACAGACTCCTACGCTTGATATGCATAACTACATCCATGTATTATCAGCTTGAGCATCATGATAAGTACTACTCAAAGAAAGACACATTAGAAGAAATGACAAAGCTATAATAACAAGGACAAATAGAATCCTCACCAGCTTTTATAAAATCTGTATACTTATATTGAGGATCTCCTTTAACACCTTCTTCTGTTACTGGTGTGTACATGAAAACTAAACTTGAATCAACATCATCTATGGTGAGCAGATACTCTTCATCCTCTGCTCCAGATATTACCACAGGACTGCTGTTCCATTTCCTCCTCAACCAACTAAGGAAAAGAAAGGAGATATAAAAAATGGCCAAGTTCAATTACATCATTTTTTATAGCAGACAATACTGCATATAAATAAACACACACAAACACACAGACACATACATACACGCATACACACATCCATACATCCACACAAAGGATATGCAAGTACTAACATAAGCAATGCTATCTCACCTAGCAACACCTTTTCCTGGAGTTCCTCCACACCAAGCTACCACAGCACAACCCTTGATAATACTTCCTTCCACAAGTTCACCTTGCACTTCCAGGCTTACAACCTTTGGGATTCCGCTTCCTTGTGCACGGTAGAAAAGTAAAGTCAAACTTAATGCATGTAACATGAATACGTTGAGAAGTTATTAAAACTCCATAACGTACATAGACAACATGGAAATCATACAGATCCCTTTTCTCCAACCAATCAGAAAGTAGGCATCTCACTTTCACTCAACAATAGTTTATTCAAAGAAAACTGAACAGTATATGAAAATATAACAAAAAAATCAGTCAACTAATATTTCTTGTTTTATCAAAAAAAATTTAGATGACCAAACCTTCTTTTAGAGAAAAAGAATTTATTCATTGGAAGAAAAGAATTAAAATGACAGATGAAAAGCAATTCTCCTAAATCAACATTTAAAAACCAGACAAACATTACTCAAAAGAGCTTTTTAATGAGTATTTTCAGTAGGGAAGCCAAAATAATGAGTATTTTCAAAAGAAGGTTTAACAGAAGAAATTCTGAATATACAGTTTCCCATTCCATTCTAATCATAAATACCACAAGCCCGAAAAAATAGAACAGAGCCATAGGACCTTTTGTTTCTTTTTTCTCCCAAAAATCATTGAACTTAATAGCTAACAAAGATCCAGATCTTCTGGACAAAATCATTGCTCATTATAGAAGCCAATCAGTCTATTCCAGCGCCAGTATGCCACTTCACAAGGCAAAAAGATATTAATGTCTTGGAACTCCCTATAAAATGTCACACAAACACCCAGAGAAATAACCTTGTTGAGACTATGAATCTAAAGCATATCACTCACATTTTCTATCAAGTACTGCAGTCCAAACAAAAACTTAATCGTAAAAGGAGCCTTGATCTTCCAAAAGGATTTAGACAAAAAAGGCTCTGGGCAGTTGAGTTCAAATCAGAAAAGCAGAGAAAAATTACAAGCAGGAACCCAAACTCTAAATCCTTTTATCTGGAAAATTGAAAATGCACAAAGGGCCAAGGAAATCTACTAAAAAATCAAGGACATCAACTACTCTATCATTAATATTTCTTCAAAATCAAAATTTCCGGAAAAAATAAAAAACCAGAATTTTTAACCCAACGTGTTCACTATTTAAGGATAGTTAAATAATACTTCATCTGACAACTAATATTTCTTCTTTTTATCAAAATCGACTGGTCGGTATTAGGAAATAAAGCTTCATTTCACGTAGAAACATCTTGATCGTACTATATCATTAATATTTCTTCAAAATCAAAATTTCCAAAAAAAAAGAACCAGAACATTTAACCCAACGAGTTCACTATTTAAGGATAGTTAAATAATACTTCATCTGACAACTAATATTTCTTCTTTTTATCAAAATCGACTGGTCACTATAGGAAATAAAACTTCATTTCACGTAGAAACATCTTGATCGTCCTCTTAGAGCACAATACAGTTTCACACCTCCCCCACGCATTTCAAATTTTCAATTCAGCAAGGATACTTACCAAAAAAAATCAGAAATTGTATTTAAACAGTAAATTAGAGTGGCAGCAAATCTTCAATGGTTTCAAATAACAATAAAAATATACAGAGAAGGATGAATATGAGTAAGAAAAGGAATTCATTATTCATTTCTTTATTTTGATACCATAAGCTCCACATTTTGCAGAAGCCAAAAGTAATGAGCCACTTTAATATAGTCAGACTAAGATCTTTAAAATTTGGCAATGCATCAATTAGGACACATGAAAAAGCCTACCTGGTAAAACATGTGAACTGATGGCATATATGGGAGGATACTCCATTTCTCCTAAAATGGGAGTACATTCCACTTTCAGAATTTTTTTTATGTCTTCATGTTTTGGCCAGTAAATCTGGGCATCACATAATGCCATGGACAGTAAAATTATATAAACATCAATTAACAAACAAAATTCAAGCAGTAATAATTATGTAACATTACATTACCTCACCAGTAGCATCTGGAATAGGAACAAAATTTGAAAGTGTCCTCTCACCAAGAAACCATTGATATTTCAAGACTAATGGTTGGTCCATACTCATTGCACTATCTTGTACAAAATTAAAGTGACAGCAACAAGCATCTTCTTCCAAAGGTTGATCTATGGAGGCTACCTTGAGAAAAAAACCAGGAGGCAAATGGTCCTTCCATTGTTCAACTAGAAAGTGGAAAGTTGACTCTGTTGATTAGACAACATAATTAGAAGTTAGAGCCTTCATGAATGACGTAACCTCAGTCAAATAACAAACTGAAAAATATTCAACATAACTCACAAACCATTCTAAAGACAGAAGTATTATAATAAAGAACAAAAAATAAAAACTCAGTAAAGCCTATAACCTATAGCAAGTGATGACGTTAAAATCACATTATCAGCAGTGCAATGCCAGGCACAAAATCATAGAGCCAAAAGAAAATATTCTAATAAAGGAACAAAAATAAAATTTCATAGAGCAAATTAACAAGTGGTTTAATAATTTCATTAGACCTTATAGTTTCACCCCTACTTCAAATTAGTTCTTATAAATTGAATGCTTATAATGGGTCCTGAGAGTTTCAAAATTTAGTAAATGGGGTCTGCCATGACAAGAGTACTATAATGGATGTGGCTAGCCTACATGCCATTTGATTGCATTATATGATATTCACCAGCTTATGGACACAGAAAATTTAATCAGAATAATCAATCAGGTTTAGAAGAAATTAAATTCAAGCACCAAACCAAGCTGATGATAGTTGATGTTTGATTCTAGCAATTTCTCATTACCTTACAGTCCATAGCTCAGTGTTAGCTGTCACATTTTTTAACTCTTTTTTGGCATCATTAGCTTACTGATCAAACTTTGTTGTGACTATAACCCGTTATTTCCAGGTTTTCCTTCTAGTGTTCAATTATTCACGTTGGCAAGTTGGCAACCCAAAGCAATGGTTAGTGTTGGTGATCTAATGGTGACTGATTCCTTGTTTTAAATTTAATCTATTCGTTTAATTGTATAGTTGACCTAGGTATTTATTAGGATTTGTGATTAGCTAATTCTTAGGAATTAGATTTATGACTAAGTGTGTCAAGACATGGCTGGATTTATGTGGATATGATTAGTTTAAATTTAGAAATAATTAGAATAGAAATCTAGTGTATTTAAATCCCTTAAATCAAGGGATTAAGATAGGCTGATTTGTTTCCTAGAATTTTAGGATTAGATTAGATTATTTCCTTTTTCTTCTCCTCTGTAACTCTATATATTTCCTGTACAACAGCCCAGAAAATAAGAATCAATTTTCCCATTCATTTCGTGACATGGTATCAGAGCCTGGTTCAAAAGGAACCCTCTGATTGCCTCTAGCATAGCATTCTGGTTGTGCCTTCATCGCCAACCTCCACCCTCCATTTTAGCCTTAATTGCTAAAACTTTCTGCAACCTTAATTGCTGTTTTTCTCCCATCATGTCAACGTTTGAGACATTTAATAGTGAAGAAATTGAGCAACTAAGGAATTTGTTAGGCTCCCTTGAAAAGCCTTCTGGAGCTTGTTCACTTACTTTTTCAGGTAAACTCTCATCCTCTTTTTTCATAATGCCTCAAAATTGTGTTATGATTGCAATTGGATTATAGACTCTGGAGCCACAGATCATATGACCCCTGCCTCTCAATTTTTTCACACATACACTCCTTGCTCTAATGCTTAGAAAAATTATTGTGGCTAATGGTTCTCTTGCCACTGTTGCTGGAATTGGTAATATCTATATCACTCCTAACTTTGTCCTCAAGGATGTTCTTCATATCCCTAAAATTTCGGCCAATCTTGTATCTATCCAAAAGCTCACTCATGACCTAAACTGTTATGTTACCTTTTTTCCAAATCACTGTGTTTTTCAGGAACAAGGCACGGGGAAGAGGATTGGACTTGCTAAGGAAAGAGGCAGACTTTACTATCTTGAACCATCCCAAGGAAGCAGTAGTAACCTATCTTTCTCATTGTCTTGCCTAAAGTTTTCCAATCAAAGGTCCATTTGGATGTACCACTTACAGCTTGGTCATCCTTCCTTTAAAGTTTTAAGAGTCATGTTTCCCCATCTATTTCAAGGATTAGATATTTCAAAATTTCATTGTGATGTATGCGAATTTGCTAAACATACTCGTGTACCTTTTCCTATTAGCAATAAAAGAAGCTCTAATCCTTTTGATTTAATTCATAGTGATGTTTGGGGACCTTCATTAATCCCAAACATTATTGGAGCTAGATGGTTTGTTTTCCTAATTGATGATTGCACTCGGGTTACATGGCTCTTCCTCCTTAAACAGAAATTTAATGTCAGTTCTATCATTCCCAATTTTCATTCTATGGATCAAAATCAATTTGGGGTCAAATAAAGAGGTCTAGAACAGATAATGCTAGGGATTACTTCAACCAAACCTTACTTCCCTTTTTTCAGTCCCAAGGAATTATTCATGAGTCTTCTTGTATTACCCCCAACAAAATGGGGTGGCAGAAAGAAAAAATGGGCACTTGCTAAATACTACCTGTGCACTACTCTTCAAAAGGAATGTTCCAAAAAATTATTGAGGGGAAGCTGTTCTAACTGCCACTTATTTGATAAATCGCCTACCCTCAAGTGTTCTTGACAACAAAAGCCCGATGGAAATGCTGAATAATTTTTATCCTCATTTCAAAACCTCTAATAATCTGACTCCCAAAATCTTTGGATGTACTGCCTTTGTTCATATCCATAGCCATCAAAGGGACAAACTTGAACCACGAGCCACTAAGTGCATCTTCTTGGGTTATTCTTCTACCCAAAAGGGGTACAAATGTTACAACCCTTCATAAAGAAAATTCGATATTTCAACTAATGTGACATTTGCCGAAAATACCTCTTTCTTTCCTAAATCCCCACCTCAACAAGGGCAGTCTCCTACTCAAGAAACTAAAGAATATTTTGAATCCATAAATAACCTTGATCTCCCTTCTACCCATGAACCAAAAATGTCAAAATCACCTACTGTGACTGATCCCATTCCTCCTACTCCTAATTTCACTACTCCTACAAAACACTTTCCTAGCTTCCCAAGGGTGTATTCAAGAAGGAAAGCTGCCCCTGAACTAACTCAAGTCCAAGAATCCAACCTAGAACCTATGAATGAAGCCACGGTAAGCTCTTCTTTACCTGCTGAACCTACTAATTCTTTTGATATTGATATAGACCTTCCCATAGCAATAAGAAAAGGCATTAGAGAGTGCACCAAGAGACCTCTATACCCATTATCTAATTATGTCTCTCTCAACCACTTGTCTCCAACCCATAAAAACTTTATTGTGAGTCTAAATACTATTGCTATTCCTAACACTGTTTCTGAGGCAGCTTCAAAAAGGGAATGGAGAGATGCCATGAGAGAGGAGATGACAGCTCTAGAGAAAAATAAAACATGAGATTGTTGACAAACTAAAAGGGGTGAATATAGTTGACTGTAAATGGATTTTTTCAGTGAAGTATAAAGCCAATGGGTCCCGTGAGAGGTATAAAGTAAGGCTGGTGGCAAAAGGATACACTCAAACCTATGGCATTGACTACTTGGAAACTTTTGCTCCAGTAGCCAAGATGAACACTGTTAGAATTCTATTGTCCCTAGCTGCACATTTTGATTGGCAACAGCTACAATATAATGTAAAAAATGCCTTTCTCCATGGGGACTTAACGGATTTGAGGGTGAACTAGGTAAAGTATGTAAGCTTAAGAAGGCTCTCTATGGCTTGAAACAGTCACCAAGAGCTTGGTTTGGTCGTTTTGCTAGAGTTATGAAATCCTCTGGTAACCACCAAAGCCAAGGAGATCACACTCTCTTCATTAAGCATTCGGCTGGAGGGGGGGTAACTGCTCTTCTAGTGTATGTAGATGACATTATAGTCACTGGAAAAGATGAAAGAGAAGATGGAGCTAAAATGTAGATTACTAAAGGAGTTTGAAATAAAAGAGTTGGGAAAGTTGAAGTATTTCCTTGGCATTGAAGTTGCATACTCATCCCAAGGAATTTTTATATCACAGCAAAAATATGTCACAGATTTATTCTTTGGAAACGTAAAAGGAGGATGTAAACCTGTCTCATCTCCCATGGACCCGAATCACAAGTTATGTGAAGCTAAGGAACAACAAACTGTTGATAAAGCTATGTATCAAAAGTTGGATGGCAAACTTATATATCTTGCCCATACTAAACCTGATATAGCTTATTCAGTGAGTGTTATAAGCCAATTTATGCATGACCCTAGAGAATCTCATCTACAGGCAGCATACAAAGTACTACACTACTTGAAGGGCAGTCCGAGAAAGGGAATTTTGTTCAGAAGACACAATGCTCTCACTCTAGAAGCCTATAATAATGCAGACTATGTTAGGTCTCTGGTGGATAGAAGATCAACTACCAGGTACTGCACTTTTCTTGGAGGAAACTTGGTAACGTGAAAAAGCAAAAAACAGAATATTGTAGCAAGGTCATCAGCAGAATCTAAATTCAAAGCTATTGCTCAAGGAATATGTGAATTAATTTGTCTTAAAATAATTCTGGATGATTTGAAGATTAAACTTGAAGGCCCTATGAAGCTGTACAATGATAACAAATCTGCTATCAACATTGCTCATAACCCCGTACAACATGAGAAGACAAAACACATTGAAATAGATAGACATTTCATCAAAGAAAAGCTGGAGGCGGATTGGTGTGCATGTCTTACATTCCCTCTGACTTACAACTAGCAGATATCCTAACTAAGGGACTTCACAGCTCAAGATTTATGGGACTCCTATCCAAGCTGGGAATGGAAGACATTTATTCCCCAGCTTGAGGGGGGGTGTCAAGATATGGCTGGATTTATATAAATTTGATTAGTTTAAATTTAGAAATAATTAGAATAGAAATCTGGTGTATTTAAATCCCTTAAATCAAGGGATTAGGATAGGCTGATTTGTTTCATAGAATTTTGGGATTAGATTAGATTATTTCCTTTTTCTTCTCCTCTGTAACTCTATATATTTCCTGTACAACAGCCCAAAAAATAAGAATCAATTTTCCCATTCATTTCGTGACAAAGTGTAATTAGTGTTGCATATATATGCAAGACTATCAATGATACCAAATCAGAGTGAACACAAAAATCTCTGATTTTCACATGGTATCAAAGCAACCCTAGAGTGCTCAAACATGAGTGGCATACAGTGAGAAGGGCATAAGAGCGTTTAACCTTGCATCATCGATACAACGATCGGTGACTCTCACTGCCAGCCAAATCAATGTCGCCAGCATCAGACTGGTTGTTCCCTATTTTCCAACAATCTACAACCTCGCGCGTGTCTCACGCACCGCCCTGCCTGACTCCAACCTCTCACGCACTGGCCCATGAACCAATTTTCCAACTATCGTTCATCACCTACGGCATCGCAGCACCATTTCCAACACATTCTGACCAAAACCTAGTAAGTCCAACCACTGGTTGTTGGAAGGTCCTATTTTCCATTGCCCCTCTTCATATTCTAGCCTTTGTTTCATTAGGCAGCCACTACACTGAGTCAGACATAGTCCAACATGGGTACACAAGAGGAAAAAGGGTCCAGCAATGTTCTAAGAGAGGTGTTGCACTCCAGCAATATGGAATCATTACCTGTGTTAATCACGGGACATTGATTGAATGGGAATAATTATCTACAGTGGTCTCATTCAGTTATGATGTACATCTCCAGTAGAGGAAAAGATGATTATCTCACCGGGCGACTTGGCAAATGGAAAACAATCTTGTGATGTCTTGGCTGATCAATTCAATGGGGAATGATATAGGAGAAAATTTTCTGCTCTATCATACTGCTAAAGAGATATGGGATGCCGCAAAGGAAGCATACTCAACCCATGAAAACTCTGTTGTCATATTTGAAATTGAGAGCCACTTGGCTGCATTTCAACAAGGAGACATGGCTATGAATCAATATTTTAACACTCTTACCAGACTAGACACATATGAAACTATCACACGATCATGTGCAAATGATGCAATGACTTATAGAAACTTGATGGAAAAGATAAGAACCTACAAGTTTCTGATGGGACTTAATAGCCAATTTGAAGAGGTAAGGGGGAGAATTCTTGGGATTAAGCCGCTGCCTTCATTGAAGGAAACTTTCTCTATGGTGAGAAATGAAGAAAGTAGGAAGAAGATCACTCATGGAGTTTCATCCATGAATGCAAATGTGAAATCCATGGCTATGGTTGCAATTGGTAATCCGCTTGGTGGAAACAAGTCAAAGAAGAATAATAAGCCTTGGTGTGATCATAGCAATAAGAACGGTCACACTAAGGAAACTTGATGGAAGATACATAGAAAACCACACAATTGGAAGTTGAAGAACCAACGTGAAACCCGAGGATATAATGCCACTACTAAAGATAAAAACCCATAGATGGAGATGTCAATTTTCACCAAAGAGCAACTGGAGGTCACTCAATAAATGATTTCCAACCAAACAGGAATTTCTAATGAAAAGGTGATTGGTACTGGGATAGTTGCTCAGTCAGGTAATCTATCTTTTGCTCTTAACTCTCAAACACAAAATGGATCTCTATGCATTGTTGATTTGGGTGCTTCAAATCATATGTCAAGTAATGAACTACTCTTTGATGATCTTGTTCCATGCCATTGGTTAAAATAGTTGATGGCTCCATATCTAAAGTGAAAGGAAAAGGAACAATAACTCTTTCCTCCAATACCAAACTAAAAATGTGTTACTCGTGCCCAAACTATCTTGCAATTTACTATCAAGTAGTAAAGTTGTATAAGATGAAGGCTGGAATGTGATTTGTAATCAAGATGGTTGCATTTTTCAGGATTTGGATGGAAGGATGATGATTGGCAATACTAAGGAGGAGGACGGATTGTATCTCATCAAGCTAAATTGCAAGAATAAGGCTCTCTCAGCCAGTACTATTCCCAATACTTTGTTATGGCATTATAGACTAGGTCATCCAAACTTTGATTATATGAAAAAATTGTATCCTAACCTATTCATTAAAAATTCTATTTTTCTTATATGTGAAGTGTGCCATATTGCCAAACACAACAAAAATACCTACCATCCTCATTCATATCATCCAAGGAAACCCTTTTCCTTAATTCATAGTGACATTTGGGGACCATGTCCAATAAAAAATATTTCAGGTGCTCATTTGTTTGTCACTTACATTGATAACCATACTAGAACAACATGGGTGTATCTAATGACATAAAAATCTGAGACAACGAACATTTCAAAAAGTTTCAAAAATTTGCCCATACGCAATTCCAAACAAATATTCAAATCCGACCAAACAATACCAAAGACTACTTCAATATCAATCTAAATGATTATCTTCTATCCAATGAGATTGTTCACCAAAGTTCATGTGTAGAAACACCTCAGCAGAACAGTGTGGCTGAAAGAAAGAATCAACACCTTTTAAAAGTAGCTCGGGCACTCATGTTTACAAGCTATGTTCCAAAAATGTATTGGGGAGAGGCCATCCTTACCGCCACCTACTTAATAAACCGAATGCCTTCCAAAATCCTCAACTTCACCACACCTTGCCAAAAGCTACTTGAAATTTTCCCATACATAAGAATTTTAAGCTCCATCCCTCAAAAGGTGTTTGGATCCACAGCGTTTGTCCATGCCTCCCATTCTAGAAAACTTGAACCCAAGGCGCCCACAAGTGTATATTCGTGGGATACTCTTCTACAAATAAGGGGTATAAGTACTATTCTCCTACAACCAAAAAAACCTATATCACTATGGATGTTATTTTTCTAGAAGATCAATCTTTTTACCCCCAAAACACCCATCCAGAGGGAGATAATTGAAAATGAAAGGGAGTTAGGGTTAGCTGTTTCACCAACCTACGAAGCTTGAACCTACTGAGCCTAAACCTACTGAGTCTGAACCTAAACATGGCTAAAGAGAGTTATTGGTGTACTTTAGAAGACAAAGACAAGATGAGATACAATCCACTGCTCCTCCAGAGCCAACTTCTAATCCAAGCCTTCAAGATGATAGTAACATTCCTGTTGCTCTACAAAAGAGGGTAAGGTCTTGTACCCAACATCCATTTGGTAACTTGTATCATATGATCATCTTTCCCCTACATATAAAGCATTTGTAGCAAGTATTTCTCAAGAACAAATTCCCACAAGTGTGAATAAAGCTATAAACAACAACGAATGGAGAAAAACCATCATGGAGGAGATGAGTGCCCTTGAGAAGAATGGCATGTGGTCATTGACTGAACTTCCAAAGGGAAAACAAGTTGTAGGATGCAAGTGGATATTCACTACTAAATACAACCCTAATGGAAGTATCAGTAGACATAAGGCAAGATTGGTGGCAAGAGCATTTACTTAAGACCCATGGAATTGATTTCCAAGAGACGTTTGCCCTAGTGGCAAAATTGAACTCTATCAAAATATTACTATAATTGGCAACAAACCTTGATTGGCCCTTTCAACTAGATATGAAGAATGCCTTCTAAAATGGCGACTTGGAAGAAGTATATCTAGAAATACCCACAGGCTTTGAGAGCAAAAGCAATTGTAGAAAGGTTTGCAAATTACATAAGTCACTCTATGGATTTAAGCAGTCTCCAAGTGCTTGGTTTGATAGATTTGCCAAGGCTGTTAAAAGACTAGGATACAAACAAGGGCAGGCAAATCACACACTGCTCACCAAAACATCATCTAATGGTAAAATTGCTATTTTCATAGTTTATGTTGACGACATTGTTATCATAGATGATTATACTGAGGAATTAAGACTGAAGGAAGCATTGTCTTAAGAATTTGAGATTAAAGACCTGGGAAAACTTCGTTACTTCGTGGAAATGGAGGTTGCTACATCCAAAAAGGAGATAGTAGTTTCTCAAAGAAAATATACTCTTGACTTGTTGAAAGAAATAGACATGTTGGATGCAAACCAGCTGACACTTCAATGGAGGTCAACTACAAGGAAAATCTCAATTCTAAGAGCACACCAATTGACACTACAAGATTTCAAAGACTGGTAACAAAACTGATATACCTCTTTCATACTAGACTTGACATTAGCTTCCCAATCATTGTGGTAAGCCAGTTTATGAATAAACCAAGTGAAGAACATATGAAGATGGTAAATAGAATTCTAAGATACTTGAAGATGGCTCTTGGAAAAGGTATCTTCTTCAAGAAGGGAGAAAGCAGAGATGTTAAAGTTGATACTGATGCAGACTGGGCAAGAGATGTTAATGATCAAATATCTACATCAGGTTATTGTACCTATGTTTAGGGGAATCTTGTGACATGGAAAAGTAAGAAACAACCAGTTGTAGCTCGAAGAAGTGTTGAAGCTGAATTTAGGGCACTTGCCCATGGAATATGTGAAGGCTCATGGCTAAAACAACTTCTTGATGAATTGAAGATCACACTCAAGGACCTTATAAAGGTTAAATGTGATAATATGGCAACTATCAGCATAGTAAAAAATCCTGTTCATCGTGACAGAAGAAAACATGTAGAGATAGATCGATACTTCACCAAAGAAAAGATAAAGGCCGACATGATTAATCCAAACTATATCCCTAGTAGTCATCAAGTTGTTGATATCCTTATAAAAGGACTTGGAAGAATCAAGTTTGAAGAACTCTTATCCAAGCTAGGAATGATTGACATTTATTTTTTTGGCGATCTAATGGTGGTTGATTCCTTGTTTTAAATTTAATTCATTTGTTTAATTGTACAGTTGACCTAGGTATTTATTAGGATTTGTGATTAGATAATTCTTAGGAATTAGATTTATGACTAACTGTAATTAGTGTTGTATATATATGCAAGAGTAGCAATGATATCAAATCAGATTGAACACAAAAATCTCTGATTTTCACAGTTATATAGAATATAATAGATAACAAAAAGTTGCTTGTGGCGCTCAAAAGAATTAACACAAATGACATGTTGCAGATTCATAGATGACACATAGCTTTATCTCCTGATATATGTATTACTATTATGTGCATGAATAGTGTAGAAACCGGAGAGCACTTATTCTTACATTTCTAAATAGCAGCTTCTTCATGGAAAAAAATGTCTAGGGCTTTTGGTGAGAATCAAGTATGTCCAGGATTTAGTACAGATTTCCCTGATTTGGGTCAAAAGTGTTGGATGGACAAAGGAGGCAGAAGTTTTTGGCAATGCACATTCTTAGTGTGATTTAAAATATTTGGTTGGAACACCAGAGCTACCTCAAATGAAGTTTCATGATATTATCATTACACAAAGCCCAGATTTTACACAGCATATATATATATATATTATATTGTGTCATAGTCGCTTGTTCATCAAACCCCAAAAAACAAAATAACTTAAGTAATGATGCTAAGATGACATAGTTGACAAGAGACTTAGACACAAATAAACTTAATGTGTATTCTAAGGACTAGGACTATTTACCTGCTGCATGCTCAGGGCGGCTAAACTCCCAACCATCTCTAATGCACAAAGCTGTATGTGCAGGATAACGCTTTGCCATTGCCAGTGCCTCACGAGAAAGATCTGCAATACTTTCCATTTTCAAAAATTAGCTTGACACATAAGAGCTTAACAGAATACACATGCACCCATAGAAATCAGTTGAAGAAAACAAATACAATGAGTAATACTTCACATATAATTAAGGTCAAGATGTATTATTCTTTCTATGAAGCCTGGCAACAATATTAAGATTCCAAAGGTTAAATATAATTTTAGCACTTGTACCTCTATCATTAAATTTTTTCAAAGTAGACCCAACTAGCAAAATTGATGCTGCTTCCAAATGAGGCATCTTAAGTATAGGATTCTCCTCCAACCGCAAATGCTACATTACAACAAAATCATCAAAAGTGACAGCACATTAGTCCACAAAGACAAAACCAAAGTTACCAGTAATTTGAGTGGCCAAAGGTCAGTAGGAAATGTTATTTAATTTTTTTTTTCTTTTTAATAAAAGATTGCTATATTTAATTGACAAGAGGAGAACAACAATCAAAGATACATATATACCTACGCACACAAACACAATGAATTCCAAGGGTTGTGCTTCAGTTTTAAGTAGTAGTAAGGATTTAGGAAAGTCTTGTAGGTTAAGAAACCGGCAACTCACTAGTTGTGTGCCCCGCTAAGATATATTAAAAATCTAGGAAAGTCTTGTAGGATTTCTTTTGTAAAATATAGAAAAAGAATTTATTGATGAGAGGATAAAAAACATCAATAGAGGACATGGAATCTTCCCAAAGCATAAATAAAAAGAAGAGCAAACTAGCAATTTAGTTTCCAAATTTGTAGAGCCATTTAGCAATATTCCTCTAATTATTTAGAGTGCATGAGTTAATATCTAAAAATATATATAGCTTGTTTCACTCCAGTACTTCTGTCAAATGCTTCATAACTGCCATTCAACTTTTGATGATGTTTACAATTAGCTAACCCACTTGGCACATCAATGGGTGATGTGGACCATTAGGTGGCCATATCACCTTGCCAATAACCCAACTTCCTCAAGAAAGAAACGAACTACTTGATTGGTGAAAGAAAGAAACATAGTCTTAACAGTTTTGAGCCCTAAAATGCTCGGGCATTTTTTACTTCAATTTCCCAATTCTCAAATGCCCAAAACACTGGACAATTTCTCAATTCTCACAGGCCCTGCACCAATCCAGAAACAAGGTTAGGATGCAACTCCCTGGGTATGTAACTCGGCCTCACCACAAAAAATTAAAGGCATTCATGAAGAGCTAATGAGTAAAAGTGATGGCTTCTTGGCGTGAGTTCTTGGAATTAGAGTGAGAAGGGTATTAAGATTCAGGGGAGAAATTCAATGCGTATGGGGAATGAGGTAATAAAGCAGAGAGAGAGAGGACTACCATTTTGGGTTTCAGGAGTTGAGTCAAGTACATGGCCAACTAGAGTTTCTTTTTAGGCTTCGTTATTTTGATTGAAAAGGTAAGAAGAGAGCTAAGTCAGAAAGTTGGAAAAGTGCAAATTATGTATTTTGTTTGGAAATCAACAAAGGTTGAAACTGAAAGTTGGCACAAAGACATTCTAGGAATTGACTTTCTCTTTCAGCATTTAATATCAAGTGTTTTAAATTTCCTATTTACAACTCGTTTTCATCTGTAAATTATCATTCATTCTACAATTGATTGTAATAAGCCAATGACAGGGTAGCAAGAAACCTATCAGTTTGCAGTTGGACATCTGAGATGCCTGAATTTGGTTTTCTTTTATTGGGCCATTAGATCTAAGTAAGCTTCAAAACTTAAATTTAGAGTTACCCTCTGAAAAGGTGATGTGGCCACTTAAAAGGCCACATCACTGATTCATGTGCCTACTGGGCAAGTAACTGTAAGTAAGCAAAAGTTGGGTGGCAGTTATCAAGCATTTGACCGAAGGACTAGATTGGAATGAGCCAGATGTTTTCAAGGACTAACTTGGACACTCAAAAATATCTAGGGACTAAAGCTAATGTTCCTAGCACTAAAGGAACTAAGTTGCTAGTTTATTCTAAAAGGAAAAAGAAAAAAAAAAACTGAAAAGGTTAAACAAATATTACACAAAAAAGCTTTATAACCGTTGTAAATCAACAGTACAGGCCCTAAAAAACCAATTTTCTGAAACTCAAAGGGACGCCAAGTTCCCAAAGAAGATTTTCCAGAAGAAACTTATGATTTAAGACTCTAGCATTCTGTTTTTAACCAAGAGATCACAGGACTACAAAAACAGCACTCCACCTAAGAACTTTGTACTCCTCATTGCTCCCAAAACCCATGAACTTAATAGTTAAAAAATTATCTTAGTCAGCCTGTGCCAGGGACAAATTCATTGCTCATTAAGAAATTAGTAACTTGTAGTGCACCAAAAGAAAAGGCTAGAAGTGTTTTTGTTCGGACCCTCCTTCTCAACATGGTATTAGAGAACAAATATCACCCAAATTAAATCCTTGCCCTACCTTCCCCAAAAAATATCTAGCAACTTGAGTTTTGTTTCGATTTTGTTTGATCATATATGTTAGAGATTATATTGAAATTATTGACAGGCCTTCACCTAATAGCTTAAGTTTTTTTAATGAAAAAAGAAATTTTATTCAAGGAAGAGAGTATAAAGGAAAACATGAAATAAGTTTTAAAGTTAAGGTGATCATTGACATAGCATCTAGCCCCCATTCTTAAAAATTAAATTTAAGATTCAGAACATGGTTTGATGGGCTTGTATTTTGTCCACACTTCAAGCCTAAGGTTCTTTCATGTGAGGAAAATGTTTGAGATTTTAATAAAACTATTCATAATCCTTCACTTAATAGCTTTAGTTTTTCAGTTGGAATGGTCCTTGATATTATATTTCAGAGGTTTGCCATTCTTTTATGAGATTTCAGTCTTTGAATGCATTGTTTTCTGTAATAGTTTGGCTTTTTTTTTAATAAAAGTGATAGTTTGGCAATATGGAGGATTATTTTAGTATTAAGGATGTGGTAAAGTCTTGTAATTTAAGAAATGAGTCACTTGTAGTGCATCCAAACTAAAAGATACATGTGTTTGTAGTGCATCCAAATTAAAAGATACATATGTCTTAGTATAAACAGAGGTCGACAGATCTATAATATACACACTGTCATTGAGTCTTTCAACAATATATTTCGTTTGATCCTTCCCTTTCCACATAACCATTACTCTCCCTACTTTCAAACAAAGTGCATCCATACTTTCGTTTGCTTCTTTTTTTTTTTTTGGTTTTGTGTGTGTGTGTGTGTGTGGGGGGGGGGGGGGGGGCGCAGTTTTGCAGTGAACAAGTTTTCTTTAAATTTGGGTTTTAAGGTCCAGGAGAATTTGGGTCATATTGTTCACACCTCAACTGGTTAACCTCTTCAGTTCAATCAAGATGAGGGGATTGAAGTGTATAGTCCTCACAGATTGAAACCAAGAAATTCACTTTGGCAATGGTGGGGACAATAACATGTCAATGAGTACCAATCCACATGTAACATGGCAACCCTTCGCACTTTTGGTGCTTTCCGTTAAAAGTAGTGACTCTAATAAAAAAGAAAGAAGAAGGATTATGGTGTCTAGGGCTCACTAGTTTACATATGCTTTAAAGAGAAAATTTACATATGACCTTAAACACTGGACACAAGCACTAGGAAATTTTGTTAGACAAAAATACAAATTGAACTACATATCTACATCCAAGCAAAAGTCTATTAACATAGAAGTGTAAAGATGTGAGATCACTTGACTGACCAGTCATTCATCAAGTCTAATCCAAATGAAGTCAATATACTAACCTCAAGAACAGGTAAATATGGAAACCCCTTAAGAGTAGAAATTCTGTTCTTGCTAGCAGCTAAAACCTGCATGAAATTATTTTCAATAAAAATTTTACTATAAAAGCATTATGTAATGCAATAAATGGTCAAAACTCAACACCAAAACAACCTGGAGTCGAGGTTGACTTGCCATTGCAAGAGACTTCAACTTATTTTGAGCAACAGAAAGGAACTGCAAAATAGAAATAAAGCATATACAAGAAAGTATTATTATTTTGAATCACTTCAGTTGAAATTCATAATAAGATATTGATTAAAAATCAGAAAACTGAAGCTTGCCTCCAAATTAGGAAGTTGTGGTAGGCTTGCCATTGATGTTATTTGGTTTCCAGCAAGATAGAGTTGCTGCATGAAAATTAGAGATTTCATAATGTCATTAAATTAGCATCATATTCTTTCACTGAAATTGGGAAACTAAAAGGAAATACATATATGTATAATGCAAGATACCTGCAATACTTTGCAATTCTCGAGAGGCTCAAATCCAGGCCCCTTAAAGTCATTAAAACTCAAATCAAGAACCTGGCATGGAAAATATTTTCTTTCAATCAGTTATTAAGAAATTTATTGCAACTAATCAAACATATATCCATATGGAGTATTGTTTCTATACAGAAATGTTGACAAAAAAAATAATAAGACAAATTTTAGATTGTACACAAACCTTTACTCTCGTCAATATTTCTATTCCTTCCAGTGTAGACAAGAGATTGTCTCGAAGATAGACGAACTGCCAATATAAATCATAAGTCAGAGGCTGTAATAACCATTAAAGCACACACTAAATAGGAGAGAAAACAAGTTACAACATGAAATTCTCTTCTTTGCATTATCCTTGAAAGAAAGTAAGGGGAAACAGCAGTTTTAAGTGATAATCTTGTCTCAAAAGAACTAAGCCTAAAGTTCTCTACCTTACATTACATAGTCCTTGAGTTATGAAAGAACTAAATTTAAAGCTATTGATATAAAAATGAAAAGCAATAACCAACAACAGCTCACTTGCTATAGTATTTCTAATGAGGAAAATTGGACAATGTAAGTCTCAATCTGGTTGGGACAATGTTATGCCTAGAAAATTGCAGCTGACTCAGTAAAACAAAGGAAAAATATGGAGGACCCAACTGACCAAGACAGTTTCTTGCCAATGAAAAATGTGGGTTACTCTGTTTGTAATGCAGACTACACTCCCGTAAAGGAAAGGAGAATAGTAAAATGTTAGCTAATCAAAATGTTAACTCTTATCCCTAAATTAAAAATTTGAATCTTGCCCTAATGAATAGGACAACTAATTAAAGAGCACAGAAACTCCAGTATGCTTATCCATATTATTCATCAGTTTAAATAATATGCAATCATTATCTAGCATAAAAATACTATCAGATAAACATTGAAAATTATACTTATCTGCCAGAACTTCAAATAGATATTGCCTACAATAAGTAGTGTGTTATATGGAAAATGAGTTTACCTCTAAGTTTGATGATAATTTTAACCCACTAGCATTGAGACTACGAACTCTGTGTCCCCTAAGATCCAGTCTCTGCATAATTAAAACATTGATCAGGAATAAAAAATAATTGTGATTAAAGAAACCAGAACACTAGCTGAATAATATATGGAGAACAAAATGCAAAGCAGTGGGAGTTTTCCTTCAAAAATAATGAGACACTGCGTTCACAAATTCCCAAAGGAAGACAGAAATGGGGTGAATTCTCCCTATGATGCCCAGCAGTGCCAATACATCAAACATCAACCAGTATTATATAATCAATATAGCTTGGAAACAAAAAGCTCACTAGATTGAAGGGTTAAGCTATAGGGACACCACCTCTATGTGTCATGCAGTAAAAAGGTATTCCAACCAAGCATGAAAAATGATGATGACTGACAAGCTGGTAGCTATTTAGATATCATAAATCAAAGAACCAAACTGACTTCACCATAAATACATTCATCCTCCTTTGGTTGCATACATTAGTTTTCTAAAATTGTTAACAAAGCATATATGAATTGCTTACTTAGGATGTATTTTTAGATTGGAGCCCTTTCTTGTGAAACTTTAAGAAATCATTTAACAATATTTAAGTGTTTCAAAGACAATCTTCTATATCTATTCACAATAATTACCTCTTTCATTCAGAATTTGATTCCTGTATAACTATTGTCAGCACAGCTAACAAAAGAGTTGTCTCTCAATTGAATCTAAAAAGCCACTGAATCCCTAGAAGAATGATTGCAAAGATACAAAGAAGACAAACAAGGGTTTCTTTCCTTCAGTTGCTAGCGTGCAGACTGTAATTAAATAGGCAGAGGGTCTCATTTAGGCATGTAATTATTCATCTAATATTAAAAAAATTGGAGATCCCTTAATTAATATTGAGAAACTTATCATCAATGATAAGTGTTAATCCTTCACGTTATTTTTTGGTGATGTCATCCTCTTGGAAGATCATCTTTGTATTTGGCTTCATCCCATTTAAGTGAGTGTGAGGTGACTGTGAAAAACTTCCGTTCATCATTTTTTGTATTAAGAAAAAATTTCAATACATACGAAAGTATTCATTTACATGAGACATGCACATGCAACATGAATACTGTAATTCTCTTAAGTAACAATGAGTGCCTTTACTTGCTTTAGTTGTAAGCCTGTTATGATCAAATATGTTAATTTATATCTAATGAAGGCCCCTGGGGCAGTGGAATTATAAGCCAGTACGGAAAAGCCTAAATGAGATAAAGTTGAACAGTCTTCCGAAAACATTAAGTTTTCTGCATTTGAAGTGTTGCAAGAATGATGCTTACCACATCGTCACTGGCCTTTATCTCAACCTGTGGAAGAACAATGAAACGTGAATCACGAGTTTCAGGAGTTGATCCTTTCCTTCTTCCAGACAAAGTAGAATTTCTATCCCGAGAGGATGACAATGACCCTGGTCTTAATGCACTGGAGACAGAAGGTGATCGTGCTGATGGGGAAGAAACCTTTGAAACTGTTCTCCGAGTAGATGTGCTGCTGCTACTATCCAATGAAGAAGTAACCTTTCTTGAAGAAGAAGATACAGATGATGCTGACTTAACCAATGACCTCTTAGCAATCTCCAGCTCAGTGACATCAGATGAAATGGATGTTCTCAGACTACGGCCCACTGGTGAGGCTGGAACTGATTTTCTAGTCTCTGAAATAATGGCTCGGGCTGAAGGTTTAGTAAGAGATGAAGACATAGAACTCCGCCTAAGCTCTGGTAGAGACCTCCTTGCAGGTTCTGTAACTGTAGAAGGACTGCCTTTTTTCCTGACAGTTGAATTAATACTGCTTTTCCTTCCTTCGGATATCAATGGCTTCTCAAGTGATCCTCCAGTACTATTTCCTCTTACCAGGGAAACTGAATTTTTCGAACCACCAGAAGAACTACTTATAACCGATTTCTTTGCACCCAATGTAGAATCTGAAACACTTCTAGGTTCTACTCTCTTTCTGACAGGTGCAGCAGTAGTTGAGTCCTTTGACCCCGCTGCAACCCTAGACTTTTTAGTTTCAGCAACTCTTTTTTTGCCTTCCGACAATGAATTAACTTCAGCCAGCTTCTCAGGAATTAGGGGCTTTTCTGACATATCTTCACCTGACTGCTCTGCGGGAACCTCCATTTTCTACCACCAACAAATTACCCAAAAGTAGTTCTTCTGATCTAGCTATCTAGTAAAATTGTGTTAGTAGTAGTCTAATTTGCAAGAAAATAAAAGGAAAGACCGAGATATTAAAAGACCCAAATTATCCTGAAGTTGCTCAACAATCGGGATTAAAATATACAAGAGAGCCCTCAGCTCTCAGCTCAACTAAGCAGAGCACAGTTCATCCGAAAGCTCAATAACAAGAAAATTTCAAAGGAAAAACATTCGTAATACCATAAAACAAAAATGTAGATTATATACAGCTTCAACAAATTCGAAACTTGAAAAAGAAAAACAGAAGAAACAGAGAACTAAAGACCCGTTGCTGGAAGTCAAAAAGCATTGAAAGATCTATCACAAAATGCAGGTTCTTACACTAAGTGTTAAGCAACCCCATTTCGATCCAAGAGAAAAAAAAAAAACAAAAAAGCGCCGAATAGTATGCAGAAGAAACTGGAGCAAGAAGCGCAAAGTGGGGACACGCAGGAGCACAAGACATGCAGGGGAACAATGGTTGAATGCAGGATTAATGCCTTACCTACAAAATAGAGATCTAGTAGAAGAAGACAGTGGTGATGGAATTGAAATTGAGAGACATGTCTAGGGTTTGATAATTAGCTGGGACGGAGAGAGTGGAGCATTGTGAAGCGTGCCCCGAAAAAGCAGAAAACAAGAGAGAGAGAAAGGGACAGAGGAACTGGAGCCAATGAACCAAAGTTGGAAAAGCGAGCTAAAGGACACAGTGGGTGGTAGGACTTTCAAAAAATTTTGAAAAAAAAAACTACCTTTGGATAAGATATTGTCTATAATATACGTTGGGGTTGGAGGGAAGGAATGCGTGTAAGAAATGATTTATAGGTTAAATTATTCTTTTTTTTTATAATTTTATTTTAATTTTTAATTTTTAAAAAATAAGTAATTATACCTTTTGAACAATTATAATATATATTTTAATATGTAACATTAGTTATTAATGATGAAATATTATGTTAAATATTGATGTATAATGTTAAGTGTACATAAGATGTATAATGTCCATCCAAATAATTTAAAATAAAAAAAATGAAAATAAACCAGAGAAAACCTTATCTTCTTTGCGGTTATAAATTTTGTTTTATCTTCTTCCTCCGCTATACCTAAAATTTTGTTTAGGTGTACAAAATATTGCAAATTCCTGAATAAAAACTACAAATTGAACGAATAAAAAATAAACAAAAAGCAAATCATCACCACTGAAAAACTACCATAATCTTTATTCCTTCCTCTTCCTCCTCTACTTTCACTGTTAATGGTATTGGCAACATACGAAGACAGATTCTTCAATTCATTAATGTTGGAACAACTTTTCTTGGCCATCAAAACCCCACCTTTCTTCTCTCATGAACTCGTCAACTTCATTTTCAATTTGAGACGATTCCATTACTCTCTTTTGGAAAAAAAATTTTCAACAGGATCGATGACAATGCATTAGTCAGTGGCCTTCGATTCTTTTTCTACAACATCGTTGAGAAATCGATTGAGCAATAATAGAGGACTAATAAATTCTTCTTCTTTTTTTTTCGTAAATCAAATAAATTTAATTATTCACATAAGTGGGCCATTAAAAAAATCTCTTACTTGATCCATTGAACCATGTAGCTAATAATATAAACTCAATTATTGATAAACCATATTCTTCTCTATATATATTGCACTTTTTTGGCCCACATTTGAAATTTGAACATTTCCTCCTAATGTATCACAAAGTTAAAAAATTTTTAAATAAACTTTTACTTAATTACTTTATAAATAAAATATTCATTCAGGGTCCCAACTTTTAGTATCATTTATTTATGCACAAAATAAATTGTATTTCGCCTCAAATTTTCAAATAACATATGTTTGACTTTTCCTTGAGAAATCAATAAATGAAATAAAGTAAGCAACTTTTCTCTTCCTCTTCCAGAAGTAAGAAAATTTTTTAACTATATTTATTTTATTTATACATTAATTAATTAAATTTAATTAGTTTTTTATTTTTTATAGTATATAAACTTATTAATATAAAATAAAAAATTAATTAAATATTATTAAATAATGTACAAATAATATAATATAATATATATATATATTTAAAAAATCTCCAAAAACAATATACATAAAAAGACAATCAGAAGAACAATTGCAACGGTAGAAGTTGCAAGTACTGTTCCTTTTGACTTTTTGACTTTAGTTTGGTGAGAAGAGTGAGACAGAAAAAGTTTTAAATTACTGTTGCAAACTCATGGAAATGTC
Organism: Senna siamea; assembly: GCA_031216115.1. Taxonomy (NCBI): domain Eukaryota; kingdom Viridiplantae; phylum Streptophyta; class Magnoliopsida; order Fabales; family Fabaceae; genus Senna; species Senna siamea. Next base: position 18,749,292 of record CM062355.1, on the reverse strand, counting down.
CAGTAAACTCAGGATTTCAATCGAGCTTATCGAGTTCACTCCGATTTATAATTCTTAGCCTTCACTTCCCATGTTGGCATTTGCAACAAATATATTGGGATTTGGGAACCTTAAAAGTTTCTACTTCATCAGTTTGTTATATATTTATGATAAGGTTCTTTAATTAAATTAAAATATATAAAAAAATTTTATAAAGAAACACTTATAAAAGAAATATGTTATATAAATAAATTTTTTATTAAAAAATATGATGACAACAATATAATTGTTATATCTAAATTTTTTTATTTAAACACTTATAAAAGAAATATGTTATATAAATAAATTTTTTATTAAAAAATATGATGACAACAATATAATTGTTATATCTAAATTTTTTTATTTTTATTAATAGCATATATGAAAATATAAAATACAAGAAAATACTTTTAACATGATATTATCAAAACCCATTAACATAACTCTTTCATAGAATAAAAAAAATGAAACATATTAATTTGTTTCTCTTTCTTTCCATTCTTCTTAACTCAATCTAGAAAAACAGAGATAAAAAAGAAAAATAATGTAAGAGAATAAAGAAGAGGGACGAGGAGTTGTGGCCACAAGTAGTAACGGCAATCCCAAACGTTTCATTGTGAGGGTTGGATTTTGATGAGGAAGAAGACAGCATTGCTGCGGCTAGAAACAGAGCACTTCCGCAACTAGTATTTAATAATAGTGCAATAATCAGCTTCTTTAATTATCGGATATTCAATGTAATGAATTATGATTTATGATCCTTCTTTATCAGCACCCATCATGATTATAAAACATAATTAAACATATATCTAATGACAACCTATGGAAAGAAAGTTACCAAATTTTGTGCATAACCAACGATTCAGAGTAGAAAATTGTTCTCTACCTGAAGTGAAAAGAATAGTTCCAGGAAAAGCGATTGATGAGCATTAATTTTGCTGAAAACTATGTAAAATATTAATAGAGATGACAAAATTTTTAGAATTGGGATCCCTCTTAAAATTTTTATATTTGAAAATTCGAATATGAGATTTTTTTTTTTTTTAAGAATGTAAATGAAAGATAAAATTTTTTTGAAATAAATTTGGAGATAGAGATGAAGATCATGTGCTCTGTCTTGTGAGATCTTATATCTTTGAAAATTTACATAAATATTTTTAAATTTATATATATTTAAATATTTTCTTTTGTAACTTTCTTTTTTAGTATTTGTTAATTAAAAAATTAAAAAATATGATTTATTAAAGTATTAGAATTTTTAAAACTCATCTTTTATGACTCTTTGTTTTGTTTAAAAATTTTAAATTATTAATAATATTTTATTATTTTTTTAAAATTAAGTATTTTTTATTAATATCATTTTTATGTATTATAAAAAACTTATACTATTATTTTAATGATTTTTGTTCACACTTAAGTTTCATAGCAACTTCATCAATCCTTGTATTCTTGTATTCTCCTAGAGAACAATAATGGGGAAAAAAAATTTCAACATAAAAAATGAAGATAAAATTAAAAAAAATAAGTGCCAAGATGAAAAGTAAGAAAGTACTACCCACTCAGCCGCTTTCTTCCGTGCTATCCCTAAATATTACAAAGGAAAGGATGGACAAAGCAGGATGTCTGTACAATCATGAGGGGACATCTATGGCCTTGAAGCTTTTTGATAAAATGCTCACAAGAAAGAAAAAAGTGAGGGTGAGGGGAGTATGCATATTGTCTGAAGCCGAGAATTGTCCTGAAATCTATACCACAGGCACAAAGTTCATAAAGATTAGAGATTAAAGACCATTTACTTAACATGGGAAAAACTAGGATTTGGGGCTCTCATTTATTTGCATTTATTATAAAAGATGGAAACGTGATGCTGTGTATGAGCATGTTAGAGTGGTTTAATTAAACAGGTAGAGTTGAGATCATATTTTTTAGTAATTAATTTATATGTATCTATAAAATATTAATATGTTTATTTTTAAACGTGTCACATATCTAATATATGATAAAATATTGATACGTTATAATAAATTGTGGACACACATTTGATACACTTACATGTGTATCAAAATAAAAAAATATTATTTTTATTAGCTCAAATATATGCTAACTGTGACTTAGACATGCTCAAGCATGAGTGATACTTAAACCAAATATAAGATGAATTAAAGAAAAAAAGAAAATACTATAAATTAAGATAATGAAAGTTTAGAAACCTATTTTTAATGAGATTATTAAACAAATTTTTAATTATTTTTGTTGTATATGAGATTTAGTAAATTTGATTTAAAAACTAATAATGTAGATTGCTTAAAATGTATAATAATATTAGTTATTTTTATTTTTTACAAATATATCATTAAAAGAAAACTTAAAATATATATATGCCATATTATGTTGTGTCATGTTTTATATTTTTTAAAGTTTGACATTTCAATGTGTCTATGTTCTAGTGTTCATGTTTGTGTCTGTGTCTGTGCTTCATAGTTCAATATTATTGGTTATTTTCTTTTGAATTTTTATTTAGTACATTGGTCTTAGAGTAAATTAAAATTACATTCCTTTTAATAAATGTTAAAATTACATTTTTTTTAAGATCTTTTATACTCTTTTTTAGGGATAAGAAGATAAAAATTTTTATGTGTAATTTTTATTTCTTTTTTATTAAATTTTTTAATAAAAAATTGATATGTATATGAATTATATAACTCATCTTTTCATAATTAATTTTTTTAAAAAGTTTTTTTAGATGCTTTATTTTTATTAGAGAACTTAATAATAATGATATAAAGAACTACATTTATGCAGTTATTTATATCTTTATTATCATATTTTTTAATCAAAATAAATATTTCAAAATTTAAAAAAAATTAATCATGAAAAGGATAAATTATATAATTCATATACATATTAGTTCTTAATTAGATAATATCATAAGAAAGATATAAAAATTATACTTAAATTTTTTTAATCAAGAAAAAGAGTTTATGTTTTTAAATTAAAAGAAATGAGAATATAATTTACTTTTAATTTAATTTTTAAAAAATTAATTGTAAAGAAGGTACAAAATCCTTAATACTTAAGAAAAGTGCTACTTAAGCTAAAACCCTTATGTACAGGTATTAACCTTAGTCCTTAGGAAATAAAATCAAATAATATTTGCATTTAACCACTTAGGGGTGAAGGCATGAAACAATATGCAAATTTTGGACCTTTTGCTTTCAATGTCTACTTTTTCAAAATTAGATCGTGCATTTTGTGAAGTGCATGTTAAACTGTATTTTTTAACACATTAATTTATTATTGAGTTAATATGTAAGTAGAAATAAAAGTAAATTACTACTTTAAATATTAACTCGTTGGTGAGTTAATTAATGTGTATTTCAATATATTTTATAGAGTTTCGTTTTACACATTAATCTATTCATAGCTTAATATGTATTTCATGATGAGCGTTATTCACATATTTCACAAGATACACACTTTAAAGAATATGATTCCCTATTTTCTTAGAGTTGGTTCCACTAGGATTGCGATTTGAGCGGAAGGCCAACTAGCTACAAGGAAGCTATGGGAAAATAACATAATTTAAGGTCAGAGAATACTTTTAATTTCTTATCTTTAATTTAAATTTTATTATTATTTTTCTTTAAATTCAATTGGTTTCATTTTAATCTTTTAACTTTAAAAAAGACCAATCAAAATTTTCTTAATCCTTAACTTTGTTAATTTTTTAACAAAAAATATTGAGTTAAAACTAATTTTAATATCTTTAAGCAATATTATTGTCAATATTATAGTTAGTTTATAAATCTTACATGTAAAAAAATCCTCAAATTTGAATTCTAAGTTCCAAATTTTATATTCATCAAACTTAAGTTGAAATATAACACTACCTATAAATTTATTTATTTTTACACGTAAGATTAATAGAATGATAATTTTGATAATCATATAAGGTATATAGAGATATTAAAATTAATTAGCTTAAACTTAATATTTTTTGTTAGATAAATTAATGATATTAAAAATTAAAAAAATCTAATTGATGTTTTAGAGTTAAAGGGCTAAAATCAAATTAATCAAATTTAAATGACAAAAATAAAATTTGAGTCAAAATTAAAGAATTAAAAGTTATCTTTTACCTAATTATAAATATGAGATTCTATTTGTATTGAGGGAAAAATGCAAAAAATAAAATAAAAAACATTGAATTTAATTAGGGTCATTTGCAAATAAATCTGACATTTTCAAAATTTGTAATTAGACTTTTAAAACTTTAGATTTTGGTAAATATGTCATTTTGCCTAATTTTCTTTCATTTGCTACCTTACTCTCAATATATTAATTGGGAGATCCCTACAATAAAAACTGTAATTTTGATATATTCATTTTAATATATCAAAAACCTAAAGTGATAAATAAATAAGTGCTGTTAAAAAAATTTAAACATAATAAAGATGTCTAATAGCTTTTGTTTCATACGTTGACAGAATTATCAATGCCATCTAGGCATAATTATGATTTAATACATTTTACACCCAATTTTACATTCTAAATTCAATAAAATAAGATATTTAGCACCATTAGGCACATTATTTGACAAACCTTATAATTATTTAGTTTACAACAAATGAAGTAATAGCTCTATAAGACCATTCAAATACCACCATACACATTTTAAAGTAGCCTTGACCTTCAACGAGCTTCAATCATAGTAATACTCACATCATTTATTGAATTGCCTCCTCCACTAGTGGATGGATTTAAACTATCACAAGTAGTTTTCTTGAAAATAAAAGCAGGTTGCTTTGGGGAAGGAAGAGATAAGTCATTACCCAACATGGAAACAACTGTTGACATAGTTGGCCTGTCTGTTGCATTGTCTTGGACACAAAGAAGTCCAATTTGGATACAATTTATAACTTCATGTTTAGGACATGTCTCACATATTGATGGATCAACAATCTCCATGGCTTTGCCTTCATTCCACAGGTCCCAAATCTAAATTAAATTGATTGAAGAAGCCATCATTAGGTTAGATTGATTATTAAAGGGAAATTTGATTTGAAGTAATTATGTCTTATAGAGATGCTTACATGTCCAACCAAAGTTGAAGTAATGTCATCATAATCACCACTGTTCTTCCTGCCTGTAATGACCTCTAACAGCAAAACTCCGAAGCTATATACATCAGATTTTACTGAAAAAAATCCTTTCATTGCATATTCTGGTGACATGTAACCACTACAGAAGATAATTAAAACTTGTTAGTGATTATTTCAATTTAAAACTTTACTAGAGGATAAAGCATTATTAATGATTGGAAAATAAGGGTTTTGGATATAAATTATTTTCTATTTAGGTTTTATATGAATTTGATTTTCAATTACTTAAGAGACCAAGTTGCATAATGATGAGAAACTAATGATATATGTTTGAATTGTTGGATACTTACTAGGTTCCAACAACTCGATTTGTATTTGCTTCAATTTGGTTTCCACTAAATATTCTAGCCATACCAAAATCAGCAATTTTTGGATTTAATTCAGAGTCCAACAAGACATTGCTAGCCTTTAGATCCCTGTGAATGATTCTTAATCTTGAATCTTGATGAAGGTATAAGATTCCTCTTGCAACCCCACAGATAATATCGAATCGTTTCCTCCAATCTAGCTGTAACTTCTTTGCTTCATCTAAATAAAATATTTAAGATATTAGAAGTACAGAATGCTTGATAAATTGTTGTATTATATGAAGTATGAAAAAACCACTATAAATAATCATTAGGTGACTTGGATGGGCATTTAATTTCCAAAAGAGAGTTTTAAAACAAAAAGTAGAGACCTACCAAAAATGAAAGAGTCCAAGCTTTTGTTGGGCAAATACTCATAGATTAACATCTTCTCTTCTCCTTGAATGCAACAACCTAAGATCCTTACAAGATTTCTATGTTGGAGCTTTGCAATTAAAGCAACCTCAGTTTTGAACTCTTCTGTGCCTTGTCCAGAATGTTTTGATAGTCTCTTCACTGCTATTGCCATTCCATTACTGAGTAGACCCTAAAGTCATCATCCAGTGTCAATTTCTCATAGTTTGCAAGAAAACATTACTGAAAAAATCTGCAAGTGTGCTCACTTATAAGCAAACAAATTATAAAGACACACACACACACACACATACCAATGACTTGATATACATAAGTTTTTATCATGTTAAACTACCTTATAAACAGAACCAAATCCGCCTTGTCCAAGCTTGTTCGCATTAGAAAAGTGATCTGTTGCTGCAGCTATGTCACTCAGTTCAAAGAATGGTAACTCTGAATTTTGTCCTCTGTCAAGTTCATGAATGCTGGGAGAGCCCTCAAAGTTATAGTCAAGCAAAGATTTGTTATGACTTGTTTTCTCTGTATTAAAACAATTGAAAGAGATTATGAGTTTTGATAAGAATCACACTTGTTAGTTCTGAGATACATATTTTTTAAAATAAGAATTTAGGTTACCTTTTTTCTTGTTCTTTACAAACCAATACATGAAAGAGGCCACCAAAAAAATTATCAAGCAACTAGAAACAACCAGAAGTGCAACCATCCCCTTCTTGCCAAGAAAACCATAGGGCTTCTTTGCATGTTTTGCTGCAAATAACAACAGGGAAAAATTAAAATTCCTCTGAATGCCTCAATTTGACTGAGTATAGAAAATGCATAATTAAGATGAATTCTCTCTTGTGTTCAATCATCTCAGCCAGGTTCAAATTCCTTCAGCCTAATAACAAAGATATAATTAAGCTTAGACAAAAGTGTCTCTTATACTTGGTACTGTAAAATCATGTTTGAATGAAGTGGTAAGAAAAAAAAAAAAGTACCTAACTCAACTGCATCAACACGAACGTACAAATCTTGGCCAACACCTGTATACGTCCTAATGTCCTCCATGTCGGCGTGCCACGTCAGACACCCACTCTGCGCGGCCTCATCTGCACTTGTAAAAGCTGCACACGAACAATCCCTCAAGCACTTCTCCCTGCACCCTTTCAACCCCAAGCTCCTATCCACACGTGCCTTCGAGGTATCTGGCACCTTCACACATGCCACCTTCACAAACCCCTCCCCACTTCGACACGTGGACACATTCGGCTTCCTCACACACCCACCCGACCCGTCTCGTAAATACCACTCGCGTGGAAATTTGGGTTCGAATCCAGGCAAACAGACGCACTCAAACTTGTCTGCATTATACGGGTCGCAATTACTATTTGACCCGCACCGACGGAACCCATCACAGTCCTCTTTCGGACCATACCATATTTGGAACCATCTGTGTTCCTGAGCCTGCCACGTGGACCGTCTGACGTGGCCAGTGTTGCCCACCACCATTATTGAGAACACAGAAGGGTCCTTCACTCCGTACATTATGCTGACCTCGTTGGCGTCGTCAATGAAGCTCACGTTAAAGATGAAGTTGGGCGTCATCTCTGGTACACCGCTCCATCTTTGACCCGTCCAGGATCCGACTCGCCATAGTGGATACCCGTTTTTGTACAGGAACAACTGAGGAAAGCCGGTGGGGTCGATTCTGTAAGTAAGGTTCCCGAGTCCCGGGTCGTCCGGGGATTTCCATGACGTGAGGAACCGGTTCAACCCGGTTTTCCGGTCCAACCCCAGTTTCATAAAGGCAAGCAGAGTATCACTTGGATGATCGAAACTCTGCCATAAAATCTTTTGGCTTCGGCCATTTTCGATCAAAACGAAGTTTCCTGTGTCTAGAAGCTTCGCGGAGGTACTGGGAGATGAGAATGAGACCGAAACGTTGGAAGACCAAATGGGATTTGTGTTTTGATTCTTGAGAACGACGACGTTTCCATGAGAGTTGATTGAGACAACTCCAGAAGTGTCATTCAGAGGATTGTCTCTGTTAGCGACCCACACAACGGTTCGTTCTGAGACTTTGTTGTACCAAATTCCGACGTAGCGGTTTGTAGACCTATTGCTGGGGCTGAAGAAACCGAGTGCGAAGGTTGCACTGCTGGAGATCAAAACATCGCCGTCTTTGAGGGGTTGGGTTGGGGTTATAATGTCAAGCGAGTGACATGAAGAGTATTGAAGGAGGAAGAGAAGCAAGAATGGAGTATTGACGAAGAGTTTCATGGTGTTATCAGGTAATGAATGAAGTGAGACGTTCAGGAAATTAGTAGTACGTTAGGGAATGTGGGGCCATGTTTTGTTAAGAGGGACATGATATTTTTAATCAGTGAGTGTTGAGGGTTATGATGATTAAATATGGATGAGATGAATGGTCCTGCATGTGCGTGATGAAGAAGGATTGGGATAGAGACAGGCAACTAGAAAATGAGGCAGTTGGTTTACATTGAAGTCATTTGGTCTTTTCTTTTCTATGTGCCTGTGTTGAGACTTCCAGATTTGTGGTAAAAGTTCTCTCTGTGCTTTCTGGGAAAAAGATGAACGTGAGTGAAGCGTACGTACTTAGGGATGCTAGGCTCAAGATTTTAACACGTTATACAAATATATATTTACTATATATATAGAAAGCGCGTGTTAGGTATGGAGGGGCAAATTTCACTGGTTGGATATTGATTGTGTCATAATGCGGGCTCAATTTTCTTCTTTCGTCAAGTACGTATAATTAAGAAATCTTGGAAGGAGAGTCGAAAAAAATTAAATGTTAAGAATATCAAATTCATTTCTAACTTAACTTAAGGTGATGCCATGACTCTTCAACTATGCCAAGGAAGGAACTCGAACCACAGGTCCCATCACTTTTTAGTAAAAATATCATTTTAGTTTAGATAAAATTTATATACAATTATTTATATTTTTTTTATAAATTTTTTTAATTAAAATAAAATATATACAAAATGTTTTTTTTAAAAATTAATTATGAGAGTAAACTTTTTTAAAAATAATTAATTATGAGAGAGATAAATTATATATATATTAGTATTTGATTATATCTTTGTTATAAAATTCTTCAATTAAAATAAAATGTGTAAATTTTTTTTTTAAAAAAATCAATTATAAAAGAGATAAGTTGTATAAATTATACTAATATTAATTTTTATTAAAAAATTTGATGATAAAGATATAAAAATTGTATATAAATTTTTTTTTATTTTTTAAGTTTAAAGTTATTTTTAATTAACATCTGTGGTGAAATTTTTTGTTCGTTAATTTTGGAATCAAATCTTTTTAAAATGAATGAATAATATGATGCCATTTCTTAATTTTATGACATAGTCGTAAAATTTTGACATGTCCCTCTTGTAGTTATAACAATCTTAATATTACAAGTATATGGTGTGTGTGTGTGTATATATTTCAACCTATAAGATACCAGCCCAAGCGTTTACTATAGTTGGGTTGTCCCTCACATGTGTGCGGGTCGGTTCGATTTGAATTGGAGGGTAACTTGAAATCAAACCATTTAAAAAGGAGTAGGATGGGTCGGTTTAGATTGAGCAAATTTAAAGATTGGAACCAAACCAACCTAGCGGGTTGGTTCAGGTCCAAACCAATTTTTTTATAAACTTGTATTAGAAGAGAAAGTAGAAAGTCACTAGGAAGAGAATCTTTATATTTATCTTCATGAAAGTTACAAGTTGTATATGTTAAGCAAAAAAAACCTAAATTCTATTGCCTAACATTTTCCTATAAACTTGGAGGTGTGACTAACTTAATATTATCTTCTTTCTGCATTTAACTTTTTCATTATTCCCCTCAAGGCCATTCTTAAACTCGATAGAATCAACAATTGTCAGATTGAATCTTAGCTACTATAATAGAATTCAAAATTACAAATTACATTAAAATAACATTAAAATCCATTGCATCACAAAAATAGCAATACAAATTACAAATTACAAATTACAATCCAACATCACAAGCATTCCACACCCTTCTTCTATGGTTCTTGAACCTTAAAAGTTCCCAACATCTCTATAACAACATAGAAAAGGAGAAAAATTAGTATTAGAATCATTATATATCTTATATGAAGAAAAATCAAATAAAAAAATTATAAGCATAAATTATTTGCCTATTTCAATTCTTTCAATTTTATCCATGCTACTTCTTAAATCAATTTCCTTTTCGTGGACTCTTAACCAATTTTGAGCACAAATCAAAGCTTCAACAATAATAGAATTCAAAGAACTTCTAAATGGATATAGAATTCAGCCTCTAGTGCTAAATGCAAATTCTGAAGATATAGTGCAAATTGGAATATTGCTAACACATCTCTAGTAATGCGAGAAAGAACTTGGTACTTCATAGTCTTTGATTTCCACCACTTCAGAATATCAAACCCATCATAATTAAATTCAACATCATCCTCTAATTAAGTATATTTCTAATTCATTCTTTTTATCATTGGTTTGCTTTTTCTTCAATTCCAAGTAAAATTAAAAAGACCAAATCTCATCATCTTCATCATTATCCCCACCTTGAGGACCTGGATAAAACACTTGATAATAATCAAACAATTTTCCCATGATCTCTTTTAACTTATTCAACATCAAACTAGACTTCCTTGAACCATACATCCTATTAAAAAAAAATTCAAAATATGCGATTTTGTGACGTGGATCTATAACAATAACCACAAACAACAAGTAGTTCATATTATCACCACCATCCCAATATTTATCAAGCTTTGCCTTCATGTTCTTAAACATATTACTCAACAACATATCATTAGACTCAGACCACTTCTTCAATAACTTGTTGATATCACATAATTTTTGAAAAAAAGAGAGTTAAAAGTAACATGCAAAGATCCAGAAAAAAAAGCATAGCTTCATAAAATACCTTTAAAAATTTAATGAAAATACATGCACAATTCCAATCATCTGAATAAGGAGATCTACCCTTATTGTCAAGTGCAAATATAAAAGCAAAATCATTAAACTTAAGACAACTAAATGCCTTTTCAAACTTTTTAGCAGTCTCCAACATCTTATAGGTGGAATTCCACCTAATAGGCACATCAAGTTTTAACATTAACTTGCAACCTATTTTAGCATCAACCACACACCTCTTAAAAGTAGCTAATCTTGTAGGAGATGATTTAACAAACTTACAGGCAACTCTAAGCCTATTAATAGAGGCATCTACCTCTTTCAATCCATTATTAACAATCAAGTTTAGACCATGAACGCAACATCTCAAATGTATAAACTCTCCATTAATATGGTAGTGTAATTGAGAAAATTTTCATAATCCCATAATCCTTTAAACACTTTTTCTAGTGTTTTCCCTATGACCCTTGTGGTCAAAAATAAGAAAAAAACCTAATATCTTTTTGTTCAATGTCCAACTATCATCAATGTAATGACTAGTCACACATGTAATTCAAATTTTAAATGGAAGTTCAAGTGTCAGTCGTAATAGATATCATTTGACCATTACATGACAAGATAGATTTCAACTTTGCCTTCTCAAGTAAGAATAATTTCAAACAATCTTTAGCTATTGTAGTATGAGAAGGAACTTGAAATTTTGACTTAGGTGTATGTGTATACAACTTAAAACCTTAATTTCAACAAATTTAAATGACAACTCATCTATAATTACCATTTTAGCAAGTGGCATTCTACACTCCTCTTGATTAACTGTATCTATCTTGACTATGTCTAACTCACTATCATCTTCTTCTTTAGGTTTTTTTCTTAAATGTCAATGTCTTTTGTTTCTTATTAACTTTTCTATTTGGATTTTTTGGGCATTCTAACAAGTGTCTACTTAAATTACTAGTTCCATGACTTTTGCTACCACATGCATACCTTTTCCTAAAATGATTGCAAGTACATCTATCACCACTAGCATTTTTAGTAAAATGAGTCCAAACATGTGAAGGTGGTCTACTAAGTTTTTGTTTTAAGGTTACCTCCCATTCTCTTTGTTGAGAGGATTGATGTTGCCCTTGACCTTCCCCTTGATCCCACTTGTAGGAGTTGATCCATCAACACGAGGTGGAGACGTGGAGTAAGTGTTAGTGCACTTGCTACTTGAGTGCTTTGTTGAGTTAATAAGATATCTTTCTCTTTTTTAGACATAACTGCATTTGTTCAAGTAAGAAAATAGAGAAATAGATAAATAACTATTCACATCCAAAATTAATTAAGCATGCATCTTTATCATAAACTTCATGAGTTCAAATGATTCATTTTCAACTTATTTATGAAAAGAATGTATACATACATATACATAAATATATATATATATATATGTATATACATATATAAGATTATATTTAGAGCAGCTTAATAAATATTCAGAATGACCCTTTCCCTCCTTCGACAATATTATTATTATTATTGTTGTTGTTGTTGTTGTTGTTTGTTTGTTTGTTTGTTGTTGTTGTTATTGATAAAGCAAGTTAATGCAGAATAGAAAGCTAATTAATACAGCCTCCTTAGTCCTTTCTTCTCCTAATCTAGCTTGTTAGATATAACTTAGAAGTCATCTCAATTCTCACTGTCTACAACATGGAGAACTAGGTGGTGGAGGACCTGTGTCACTCCAATATGCATTATTTAGGCCCTCATATTACTCTTGAAAATCTAACTTTAACTAAGCATGCATAATTAGTATTTTGGAAGTCCATGAGGAAGCTTGTTCTCATTAATCAATTGGTCAAATATATACCAAAATACCACTACATTTTGCACATATATCCAAATTCCATATGAGAAAATTATTTATTCACATCCAAAAACCAAAATAGAGTTAGGTGACAATAGAAAAATTCAACTTGAAGAGTGAAGGTGGTAGGCTAGTGGAGTGGTGGCTACTGGCTAGTCTACAAATGGTGCTTTGACAGTGGCCTACAACATAGTGATAGTGGCCTTCATGATTTGGTTACAGAGTACTATAATGGACACTAGACAATGGCCTTTGGTCGTAGTTGTGCAAAGATGCACGGCCTGTGAGCTTCAACAACAGTGGACATGGATGACTTGAAGAGTCTGAGTGTAATGCACAACATTAGACGATGGTGGTGTACTTTGCTCAGTCGCAGCTGAGTGTATTGAAGGTGAAGGAAGGTAGAGGGCAAGCTGAACGTAATGGCCAAGGGATGATGCCTTGATGATTCTTAAGGCAACAAGAGAGGGATAAAAGTAAAACGCATAGCATTGAATTTTTTTTTAAAAATATAAAAGTGCTGGTTCAACTAGTTAAGAATTTTTATAACCACTTATGGAACTGCCAGATTAGTGGGTTCAAAAAATTGACCCGAACCAACTCAATCCAAACCGATGGGTTGAGTTAATTTAAATGGGTTTGTAGGTAACTTGACCTAGTTAACACTCATACCTCACATATTGAAGTCTGATAAATTTGATGAAATAAAAGAAATATTTTCATCTTAAAATATATCATCGAGCCTTTGATCAAGAGACAAAAAAAATATTTTAGAACAAAACTAATTGTATTAATTTTTTTAATTTACTATAATATTCTTAACTTTTTTTATAAAACATTTTTTATTAAAAGAATATTTTAAAATCAATGTATTGAAAAATTTTGACTAGAAAATATCGGCTTTGAAGAATATTGAGTGGTGAAAATAGGTCTTTGTTTGAATATTAATACCTTGAGCGTTTTTCTAGGTTTATATGTCCAAACATCAATCAAGTGAGTCAAGTCAATGAAGTAGTTAGGTATATTTATTGTAATTTTATTTTTATATTTTAAATGAATTTTGTTTTAAATATTAATAGAATATTTCAAAATCAATGTATTGAAAAACATTAACTAGAAAATATGGGACTAGAAGAATATTGAGTAGCGAGAATAGGCCTTTGTTTTAATATTAATACTTCGAGCATTTTTGTAAGTCTATGTACCCAAACACCAGTCAAGTGAGTCAAGTCAATATTGCACTAAGCTTTCCTACTAAAGTTTATTTTCGTCCAATTTTTTAATGTCAATTATAAAAAGTTAACGTTTAATTATCACCAAGTATATGTTTATTAAATATTTTGCTATCAATTATTTAGGAGTAAATTAATGATTTAACTTTTAAAAGATAAAATATTTTAATTTAATCTTTAAAAGATTAATTTTTAATAATTTTGTTTGATTAATAAGATTGATAGAAATTTAAATGACAATAGTATTAATAGATGTTAACTAACTGTTAAATGATAAATTAAACTTTATTCAATAAAAAAAAGTTAAAATGAATAAGACTCCCTTATACTTTAACTTATGCACACATAACTCTCATATATTTTTAAATATGACCTAGAATCCCCTTGTAGTTTCAAAATAATACATGAAATATATTTTTGTCTAATAATGATAATGAATATATTAGCTTATAGGATGTTAGGTTGGAAGAAATGATTAAAAGATAATAGAGATATTTTTGATTTTTTACCATTAAAATATCAATTTCTTGCCAATATTTTTATCATTTCACATATTATCTTTTAATTATTTGCTCTAACATGACATCCTATAAACTAATATATTCATTGATGTTAGTTTTTTGATAAAAAAATTAAACAGAAATGAGTTTGATGTAACATTTTGAAAGTATAAGGGAGTTTTGGGTCACATTTAAAAATACAGAAAGATTATGTACATAAAGACAAAAGTATAAGGAGGTCTTGTCATTTTAACCTAAAAAGAAAGAAAGTAAAGTGTGTCTTAAAGATGTATAATTTGTAAAATAAAATCATAGAAATTGGACCTGGATTGGCCATCGACGAACTGCCAACCTATAGGCCAAACTGGCTAGAGTGAGGCAAATGGATCGCTTTGCATGTGACCCAGTTTAACCTGCTGAGTCAAGCACGACCCGATGAACTGGAACGAATTGCAACCTGTTAGAGCTTTTTCTTTTTCTTTTTCTTAAAAAGATGTCATTTCTAGTAGGTCAATTTTACTTCCTTCTTACTTTGAACCAGCAACCAAACTGAGCAAAACTTGAAGTTCTTCTCTTCCACAACAAACCAAAAGTTGCGATAGAAAAATCGATGCAGTGCACAACTGCCATAGCTCCCAAATTGGCCGCAGCATGTCGTTAGTCCCTCATCGGTTGGTTGAATTTTTTTTTTTCATTTTCTTGATTTAGATAGATTACTTCAACTTTAAGGATTATTGATGCTTGGTATTTATATCAAAATGATTTACTAGTTATTGAATTTAATAGTTATTGATTTATTCATACTGATTTCCTAGTTATTGATTTGTTGATAATAATTTACTAGTTATTCAAATAAGAACAACTACAACTCCCTTTTCAAATTTATTAGTGAACAATGTTGTTCATTTATTCTTTCAAATTTACTAGATATTGATGCTTGGTATTGATTTATCTTGGTTTATATTGTACTTGGTTATTGATGCTTGGTATTTAACAATGGCCCGTGGTTATTGATGCTTGGTATTTAAATCATAATAATGCTTGTATTGGTTATTGTTGCTTGGAATTTAACAATGGCGGCTGGTTATTGATTTTGTTATTAATTTATTCTTTTAAATTTACTAGTTATTAATGCTTGGTTTTGATCTTTTATTGATTTAAATTGCCTTGATATACAAACTTAGAATTTATAAATTGTGATGTTAGTTAGTTAGTTAGATTTAATTTTAGTTATTATTTGGTGTGCTTATTTTATAGGCCAAAATGCATATAATTCTTCCTAAACTTTGAACATTTTGCACAGAACTCCCTTGAGTTTTAAAACTCAACAATGGACTCTCTCAAACTTTCAAAATCTTGCAAATAATAACATCTGTTAAATTTTTCATCTAAATACTAATGGTCAAACGCCATGTCATTAGAGTTGACTCCACATAGGATTTTTACTGAGTTGGAATCAAGGGCATATTTGTATTTTTACTATAATTGACCCATCCAAATGATCCACCATTTCAGGCGTGTCATCTTCGCCACTCTCTTCGCCATCGTCGGTTGTGGGAAGAGTTTCTGCAATATCAGTAGAGTTCATCTTCTTCATCCTTCTTTTAATTCTTTTGCAATGTTTACCAAAGAAGAAATTAAATCAAACCCACCACCATTCATGGGCTCCATCTTTATCCAAGCTGCTCTTGCCCATCCTCATCCCTATGCTTCTTTATCCTATAATTCTTCTTTGTCTTCTTCACTTCTTGCTTCTACTTCTTCCATTGTTCCTCCTCACCTCATTGATGCCTCCATAGCCATCGCCACAAGATTTGAGTCCCACCTGGGGACTTGACTCGGGCTGATTGTGGTTTCCACGAAGAAATTGAAAATTTAACAACAATTGTCAATTTCTACGGCACCCACAGCCAAGGTTATGGCCCTCACGACCAAGGTGACAACTAACCCTCTGAAGCAACTCTTTGTATGATTCATTACCAGAGGTTGAATCGTTTTGCGTTGAACTGGGACTACATTGTTGTTATTACTTGCATTTTGATTGTTATTCAGGTTGAAGGAGTTGGAATAATTGAAATCCAAAAAGGGTATTCCATTATTAGTTGGGATCAGAAGATTAAAAGCAGCAGTGGAGGATTTTAAAACCGAGTTAGTCAAATTGAAGAACGGTTCCACGAGTATGATTTTGGCGAACTTCTCAACGCTTAACGTGTAGTCCCAAAGCAATGGGTCGACGATCTGGCTTCGTCTTTGAAGTCCATTCCACACAAGTTTCATAGTAGAATCAGAATCATCTACTAACCATCGACTAGATTGCAGAAACTCTTTTGATGCTTGCGGTGGTGGAGAGAGTGGCAAAAGCGACACTCCCGAGATGGTGGGTCATCTTGATAGGTCAATTATAGTAAAAATATAAATATGCCCTTGGTTCAACTCAGTAAAAATCTTATGTAAAGTTAACTCTAATAATATATCATTTGATCATTAGTATTTAAATAAAAAATTTAATAGATGTTATTATTTGCAAGATTTTAAAAATTTAGGAGAACCCGTTATTAAGTTTTAAAACTTAGGAAAATTTCATGCAAAAGGGTCAAAATTTTAAGAAGATTATGTGCATTTTGGGATATTTTATATTGTTACATCCAATTTAAAAGTTAAGTACATTTGACTTATGTTAAATATATTTGATTGTTTTTTTATAATTTGAAGTATGAAGTTATGACTTAATATATTTTTTAGTGATTTTTTTAGTTTTAAAATGAGAAAAATAAATTTAGTCTATAAAAATTTCAATTTATATATATTTATATTTTATCAAATCAATTGATTTTTTAGTGACCCGACGATTGATAATTTTTAATTTATAAATAAAATATATAAGATTTACAAACTATATATAAAAAAATTGTAAACTATATATTTTGATAATTTTTAATTTATAAATATTATATGTTTTATTTTTTATTATTAAATACTATTTAATTCATCATTTAATTAACAATCAAATTGATATTTATTAATGTTATTATTAATTAATTTTTTATTCATCTTATTAATTAAAAGATTAAATTAATTAAAAATTAATATTTTAAAATTTAAATAATTAATTAATTTATTATTTATCTATTATAACAATGATAAAAGTTAAAAATTCTATTATTAATTATACAACGTCTGTTAGAATAGACCTTAGTTAAATATAGAAGAAAACAAGAATAATTATATACCCTTTGTCCCCGCGGCATGCAGTTTAGAAATATGAAGAGCGAAGCAAAAAGACTTAAAAGTCGTTTACTAACAAAATGAAGTTTTGGCTTGACATATTGGTAACAGTTATTGATGGGACTTGACTAATTAAAGATTTAAATGATGGTACAGCTTAGTTGTTGTTTAGTCACACCAACGGCGTTTAATTCACTTGTAAAGCTGTACTACAACTTTGATAATGTGACAGTAAATTAATAATTTAATATTTAAAATATCATAATTTTTTAGTTTAATATTTAAAAAATAAAATATTTTAATTTAATATTTAAAACATTAATTCGTGATTAATTTAATTTTTTAATATTTTTTATTTAATAATTAAATTTTATACTAAACTTTTTTTATACGTAACCAAACAAACTAAGATATATATCTACAAATTTTTTATATAATAGATATTACACTAATTTTTCTTCTAATAATACCATGCGTGACCACTCATGGACACCCACCCTCTTGCACCTGGCTCGCTCGTACCAGGCCTCGTGCAAAGTCGAGAGACACCTGCCAGATGCGTCTAATCGGCCTACATGCTTGTAACTGTTCTACAACTCCATTTATATGGGTAGAGTTATTCCTAATAGCAAGTACGAGAATACTCATTCTATCAACTCTCTCTTTTGTTCTTTCACTCTCTTGTTTATCTTAATACCAGAGGGGTGACTTTCTCTATATAGCCCTGTTCTATTTTCTGTGTTCAGGTTAATGTCACCGTCTACACAACTGCGGTGATCTAATCTAAAAATGTTTCATCATCTTCTAATGCAATCATTTTTACTGTATTCACTTACCTATCACAAATTTTGTTTTAATTAATGATCAAAGATATTCATTATACAAAACATTTTCCTGGCTTTCAGCATATAAGTTATAATTTCGAAATCAAAATACTAGAACATGCAGATTTTCATGCGTATTCATGTCTGAGAGGCTATTTTCCCAGACAAATGAAAAATCCTAACGACCCTCTATTAACGTAATGGATGTATCATTGGACCCTGAATTTATTCTTCCAAGTGAAGATGAATCAGTCTCTGAGAAACATCTCTCTGAATAAATTCCTGGTCGACCAGGTTGAGGCAGCAACACACTCTCATCACTGTCCAACATCAAAAGCGCTTGTGACATTGTTGGCCTCTCTTCTGGGTTCTGTTGAACACATGAAAGTCCCACTTGGATACACCTTACTGCTTTAGATGGGCAAAACTGTTCCACAAGCAATGGATCCATCACCTCCAAGGCCTTCTCTTCAATCCAAAGCTTCCATGCCTACATTTATGAATGCATTGCATCTAATAGTTATTAGTTTTTTTAGATAAATCCCTATTTTGGTTCTCAGAAAATGGTGTAATTATCAATTTGACACCCTAATTTTTTTTTCTTGGTATTACTGAAGTACTTGAAGAGTATGATATCCTTCCAATTTAATGGCTCTTGGGGTGCTAAAATAATAATTTTACGAAAAAAATATACTAAAAGTATTTTCTTTTTGTCCCTTAATCTTTCTGTTGAGATTCAATTTCATCCTAATACTTTTTTTGGCTTAATTTTGTCCTTTATATGTTTTACATGTTTCATACTGTCTAAATTTCCAACAAAATAATTTGACCTATTTATATACTTTCATTATCAAATGCCTAAGTAAATTATATTTCTTTACTCATTTAGAAATTTGAGGGACCAAAAAGATACTTTTTCAATTAAATAATTGAGGGTTGAAACAAAATTATAGTTTCAGCTAATGACAGGTGACATAAAAAACTTTCAAGTTTTAATTTATAATAACACCATATTTCAATGACAAAAATACATTTACAATCATTATTTATAGTCAAAATCGCTAGTATTTAAAAATTCATTAAATTTTGACTAATTTGACTTAAGTTGGCAGAAGTGGTGAAAAATATCGGACATAGTATTAGGGTTTAGACTGAAAAGATTATAAGTGATACCCATTTAATATTATACTCACATGGCCAAGAAGATTCAGTTTGTGATCTGGATGAAAAAACCCTTTGTTTTTCTTGCCACTCAACAGCTCTAACAATAAAACCCCAAAGCTAAAGACATCGGATTTGAATGAGAAGTGTCCGTCTAATGCATATTCTGGAGGCATATACCCACTGCAATAATAACAAAAAGATAATTAGATTTAGTACTAAATGTTAGAAAAAAAATGAAGAGTTAGTTCATTTTGCATGGTGCATACTAGGTTCCAACTACTCTATTAGTCTTCGCTTCCGTTTGATCTCCACCAAACATTCTCGCCATTCTAAAGTCAGAAATTTTGGGATTCATCTCGCTATCTAAAAGAACATTACTTGCTTTCAAGTCTCTATGAATTATTCTTAGTCTTGAATCTCTATGGAGATAAAGGATTCCTCTGGCGATCCCAATAATAATGTCCAATCTCTTTTGCCAAGTAAGCACATAACGCTTTGTTTCATCTGTTTCAACATATTAAATACGTTACATGTGTGTATGGATATGTGGATGTAAATGTAGTGAAGTTAAGAGACTAACCAAAAAGTATGGAATCTAAGCTTCGGTTTGGCATGTACTCATAGATTAACATTCTTTTTTCTCTATGAATGCAGCAACCCAAAAGCTTGACTAGATTTCGATGTTGAAGTTGGGAGATCAAAATAACCTCATTCTTGAACTCTTGTAGGCCTTGTCCTGAACTTTCTGAGAGTCTCTTTACTGCTATTTCTTGTCCTGAAGCAAGTTGACCCTAAAATTTTCCATTAAAATCCAAGATAGTATCTTGTGGCTTCTTTGAAGTGTTATGTGTTAAATAACTAGCCAAGAGAAATAGTGATTTACTTTGTATACAGGACCAAATCCTCCTTCTCCAATCTTATTGAAGACAGAGAAATTATTTGTGGCAGCTTCAATAATGGCAATCTCAAATGATGGAAGTTCACTTCTAGGTCTGTTAAGTATTAATTGAATATCTGGTTCTCTACCTGCTTAAGCAAACAAGGATACTCTTTAATACAAAAATTTACACTAGGTCTTATGAAACTACAAGATGGCTTACCTCCATTTGTTCTCCTTTTCCTAATCATGAGCCATAATAAAAAGACAAGCATTGCTGAAGTTACTGATACAACCACTGGAATTAATATAAGTTTCTTCCTTTTTCTGTCATCAGCATTTGAACCTAACAGCAAAATAGAGATGTTAGATGTCTAATTATCTTTACACTTCAATATTTTTTTAATTGATTCATGACGTAATATACAGTTTACTTTTTTGTAGCTCATTTGCAATCTATTATCTCTGTGGTTTAAAAGTTTACAATTCAGTATCTAGTTTACATTGTTAGCTCTTAGGTATCTTTATGTTATTTATGGCTTAAAAATTGGACTAAACCTCTGATTTTGCTCTAAATTCTCAATTTCCTTACAATATTCCTAATTTTCTAGAGTATAGATTTTTGATCTTTAGCCATAATTAGGTCAAAAATTGGATGAAATGGCTAATTTTTCTTAATTTTATAATTTTCCTACAAAATCCCTTTTTCCTATGTAATGAAAATTAAAATTGCATCCATAACTAATCAACATCCCAAATTCAACACACACGAGTACAATATCTTTATTCTTTCCTATATGGCTAATCCATTATGAGTCTCAACCAAGAATCATCTATGTATTTGGGAAACTAGAGCTTTAGGTTGAGCATTTGAAAGGAAAATAGCATAAAAGCATCTGAAAATGAAGGCATTGGCTCTATTTTTTTTTTGTGCAAGCTTTATGAATATGCTTGTACTAGCTTAAACTTGATGTCTATAACTAAGTACAGACTAGAAATTAAGAATTTGGGTTCAATCCAAACATGCATTTTTCATTTGTTATTTTACTCAGAAACAGAGAGCCAGAGTTCTGAAGTTAACACCTAAAACAGCAAATGTCTTCAAATTTCTTACCTAGTTCTGAAGCTGCAGCTCTGATATATAGATCTTGCCCATAATCAGAAACCTCTCTGATATCCAATAAATCCCCAAACCAAGCGACACAACCTTTTCCACTTGAATCAATATCAAGTTTAGCATAAGCTACACAAGAACAGTTCTTCAAGCAAAATGCCTCACATTCATCAATACTCATGCTTGAGTTTGTGTGAAACACTGCAGAATCTGGCAGTTTCATTCCTGTAAGCTTCTTAAATCCCACTCCATTTCCACAAATCTCTGAATCCTTCCTAGCACACCCTCCTGACCATTCAAGCATTTTCCATTCTTGAGGAAATCTAGGCTCAAATCCTTCCAAACACTTGCACATTGGAGAATCCTTCATGCTGCAACTTCCATAAGCACCACAAATGCCATAGTCATCACAATGGCCTCCTTGAACAGTGAACTCAGAGATCCATGTTGAATGAAGGTCATTCCATGAATAGTGTTGAATCAAACCAGATTGAGTAAGCACAAATCTGGAAGTCACATTGTCCTTGACCTCATATG
The DNA here is from genome assembly GCA_031216115.1 of Senna siamea. NCBI lineage: Eukaryota > Viridiplantae > Streptophyta > Magnoliopsida > Fabales > Fabaceae > Senna > Senna siamea. The sequence continues at coordinate 18,727,146 of CM062355.1, read as the reverse complement.
AGTAATACACTTCACCAGAATCAAAAACAAAAATGGGTTTGAAAACTGGGTTTCCCATGAGTACTGGATCACCTTTGAATTGCTGTGCAAACCATGGTCCACTTCTGAACACCTTCTTCTTCCTCCCTTTATACAGAAGAAGCTGAGGAAGGCCACGTGGATCCACACTGTATGTGTATTCCCCTGAAGCAGGATCGTCAAAGCTTTTCCAAGATGTTAACTCTCTGTTCAAGCCTGTTTTGAAGTTCCATCCAAGTCTCATTCCTGGGAGTAATGTGTCTGAGGGATAATCAAAACTCTGCCATACATAGCTTCCATCTTCAAGGTCCTTCAACACCAAATTTCCGGAGTCTAGAAGTTGTGCCACTGGTTTTCTTGCAGATTTTGATGAGTTTGAAGACCATATGATACTTCCTGTATGGTTGAGAATGACTAGATTCCTCCCATCATTGCTGAATTTTAAGGTGCTAGTGGAATTTACAAGAGGGTTGTCTCTATTTGCAACCCAAATGATTGTAGGCTTTGGTATGTACTTGTACCATATTCCAAGATACCTGTGAGTGGAACTAGCAGGAGTGAAAAAACCAAGTTCAAATTTTTTAGCAGATGAAACTAGTGTGTGGCTATCAGTGAGGGATTGTATGAAGGTTATGGTATCCCCTGCATCTAAGACTCTTGGAAACAAGGATATCAAAGAGAAAGAAGTAGCAAGAAAGAAAATGGTGTAGGTGAAGGTGAAGGTGAAGTTTGTTTGCTCCATGAGAATTTTGATCCTTCATTCTGCTTCTTAAAAGGAAAAGCTTAGATTTTTACTGTTATTGCAACAGAAAAAAGAAGACTAGGTGAAAATAATTGACCAGTTAAATTAAGGAAAAAAATTCCTCAGTTGGGAGTAGGTGCAACTTGAGGGCCCTGTCTTCTTTTCCAAAGACAAATGGAATAGACTAAAACCCCAAGTTTGAAAATTTATTACTTCATAACTGAAAAATGCATTATTTTCAGAAGTCTAATTATTACATCAATTTTAAAATATAACAAAATACCTCCGAAACTAAGACTTATTTACAAATTTAATAATTAACTTTAATATATAACAAAGCAACCTTTTTTTTATATAAAAGAATAAATAGTAAAAAGATGCTAACTTTCAATCTAATTTAATGTTAAGATATTGCATGAAGAGAATGCGTCGCTATATATAGTTTTTAGACTCTAAACTCACTGTAAAAGCTTATCATTTTCCTCTCTTTCTCAATAAAGGAGAAATTACAGTAAAAGGTTATGCAATCTTTTAACATTACAGAAATAAGTGAACATAAGAAATAACTAAAGTTGTAATTAAATCTCAACTCAAGAAGTGTTTTGTTATATTTTAAAATATTGCACTAAAATTGCAATAAAATTTTAATTTAGATATTTTTCATTAAATTTTAAAGTTGATACACTGTAACTTAATTCAAAAGAATAAAATTTGCTTTTTTCCTTTCTTAACCCACCTTGAAAACCCAAGAGTAACTTAACAAGTATTTCTGTGGAGAAATACCTAGAAGTTAATTTCATATTAGCATCTAATATATAGTTAAGGAATTTAGGTCATCAGAACCGATAAAACTAACCCTTTTCTTTTGACAAGATGTTAGTGAGATGCCAGTCCCAATTCTATGATTGGCAGCACTGAAGCTACTTAAGAGGAACCAAAGTTTGAAATTTCATACTACTAACCTTCTTTTATTGCAGACTTTACAGTTGTTTAAGCACTCTTCACAACTGCAAATATTGAAATATTTTTAATGTCATTTTCAAGTGATAGAAACTGCAGATGACTCTTCATCAGTGAGTGCTGGAAGATGTTAATTGGGCCAAAACCACTTTTTACCTAACTCTAAACAAAAACATAATCCATTGGTTTGCATATAACCTAATAATTTAGGCTCAAAATCACCTTCCCTTGGACTTGGGCTTTTCCAGCTAAACTGGCTTTGTTTCAATAAGTACTTCATCAAACTTACTAACATATGTTTATTTTCCCACATAATAAACCAAAATAACAAAGTAAAGGAAAGAGTACTTTGGTTGTGGTGTTTCACCTAGGTTGATCTTATTTGGGAGTTTTTTCTGCTCTATATTTAACTCTCCAACCACTTTCAAAGAATGAGGATGAAAACACTAGAGCTTGTTGGTTCATGACAAGCCTGCTGTAGCGTTGGTCCACTTTTTTATAAATCTGAGTAAGCTCTTACACCTGTCTATTGTCACTCAAATATTGTCTCACTAACTAACTTGAGCTTTGAAGGACACATTGGTTCCCATGTTGTAAGTATGATCTGTCACCACCACTCTTTTGTAAATATTGTGCACCTAATACACCAGGTACTGTAACATTCCTCTTGAATCTTTCCCCTGAATATTCTCAGTTTGTCTTGAATTACTTTTGAGAATTTTGTATGTTACAATTATCTTTGCTACGCTAAGAAGCTAAGTATAATGCTTCCATCAACCATCATCATCAATAGTTTAAAGATTGCCATTGATGAATATTAACAGATGTTTACAATTTTACAACTATTGATAATCTTTAACCATTAATTATTTAGAGGCGAAATATTTAAGTCCCTAGTTCCATTATGCAGAAGCAAAAGAGACAACTTGACATTTATGAAGATTTGCAGCTACTTGTTCAAGGATACCTGATCCTTAAACTTAGTGATCATTGTCTACAAAATTACTTATAATCATCAAATGGAAAACTTTCTAACAAGTTTTCAAGGAATGCGCAGAGAAAGTCACGACAAATACAATCCGTAAAATCTGGCCCAGACTTGTTGAACTTAATTTTTTTTTTCATCAGACCATTGCCATCAAAACAAACCTTTCACTTTGGTGAGAGATTTATATGCAAGTTAAGACACACTAGGACTTCTTATGAGAACCAAATTTCTAAGCCATCTGGTGAGTGCGACTCCATGGCTTAAATGTCAATTGACTTCTAGTTCTGATATCCAGCTAGATACATGCATGAGTCTCAAAGCTAGTAGCCCTTGAAAGAAGTCTATGCGGCCAAATATTCCATTCAATCATGTCCAAATACTCATCACACAAAGAATTAAAACTTTCTGTCTTGGTTTTTTTGCTTATCTTTGCCCAAGCCACCACAGTACCTTAAACGGCATAATTTTTAAAGCAAATATTAAAGGATCGAATCATAATTAAACTGTGATATTTAGGTTAAATACAAACCAAGTATAAAGAGTTATGCCTCAACAAATAGTTATACCTAATAATAATACTCAATTCAATAATTAGCATGACAATACTTTTAATCTCTTGATAAATACTCAATCTAACATTTCTTTTGAAAGAAAAGTTTAGGTTTCCAAATCAAATGTGAACAAAGCCATTTACATTTTTAAATCACCATGACATCATCATGATTCATACCAGCATGATTTACTATTGCCCTTGATCTCTCTCTCCCCTTTTCTGGTAAGATCCTCAAGCAGAATTTCCTTTCATGCTTTCCCATATAAGATGCAGCTAAAGAGCAGTTCTTATAAGATAATTATTACAGAACCTTCAATCAGTTTCCTGAATGGAAATCGTCACTGCCTATCTATATAACCCAAAACAATGAAGACAGCAAACAGTACGGTTATTGCGTTGATTATACTACATCTCTGCTTCAAGTTTTGCATGACCTCTGACATCATAACCATAGAAAAACCCATCAGAGATGGTGGGCTTCTGATTTCCAAATCTCAAAACTTTGCTTTAGGGTTCTTCAGTCCTGGAAAATCCACATACCGCTATGTAGGGATTTGGTACCATAATTTGCCAGAACAAACTGTTGTTTGGGTTGCAAACAGAGACAATCCCATCAACGATTCCTCTGGAGTTCTCTCCATCAACCCACATGGAAACCTAGTACTCAATTACAACCTCAGCAACATCCCCCTCTGGTCTACAAATGTTTCTGTCACAACCCCAAATAGTGAAGTTATAGGTCAACTCTCAGATATAGGAAACCTTGTTCTCACTCAAAATGACTCCAAAACTGTGATCTGGCAGAGTTTTGAGCACCCCACAGACACCTTGCTTCCATATGCAAAACTGGGTGTGAACAAAAGAACAGGTCAGAGCTATTTCCTGCAATCATGGAAGACAGAGGATGATCCTGAACCAGGAAGCTTCTCAGTTGCATTCAACACAAGTGGGAAAGCACAGATGTTCTTGTACAAGAACAACCTTCCATGGTGGCGAGCTGGGTCCTACAATGGAGAAATTTTTGTGGGCACACCATTTATGAAACGAGCTTTAGCTTCCACGTACAATATTTCTGTTGTGGATGATGATGATGAAGTTGGGTTTTATTTTTACTCCTTTGACAAGTCTGTCATCACAAGGGTCGTAGCTCACCAGTCAGGATTCTTTCAGACATTTAAATGGGACTACCAGAAGAACCAGTGGAATCGATACTGGTCTGCCCCACAAGTGAATTGTGACAACTATGGAACATGTGGGTCCGACAGTGAGTGTAACCCTTTGGACTATGAGGACTTTCAGTGTTCTTGCTTACCTGGGTTTGAGCCCAAAGACCCAAATGAGTGGTATCAGAACAGGGATGCATCAGAGGGGTGTGAGAGGAAGAAAGGACCATCTATTTGTGGGAATTGAGAAGGGTTTGTGAAAGTAGAAAGTGTCAAGATTCCTGATACATCTGTCGCAAATGCCAAAATGGGTTTGAGCTTGGAAGAATGTGAAAATGAGTGTTTGAGAAACTGTTCTTGTATAGCATATGCAGCTGCTGATGTGAGAAATGGTGGAAGTGGATGCTTAGCATGGCATGGGACTCTAATGGATACACAAAAACTCAGTGACTTAGGCCAGGATTTGTTTGTTCGTGTTGATGCTGTTGATCTAGGTACCTTCATTTTCTTTCTCTTCATTCTGCTCCTGTTTATTTGGTATGTTTTGAAACCTTTTCTTTCTGCCCCTTCTCAGCAAACTATGCTAGGAAATCAAAAGGATCATTTTCTAAGCAGAAGATAGTGTCAATTCCAATAGCTTCTGTCGCAGCAATTGCTCTTTTAATTGCCTTGTGGGTGTATTGCTTTTGGAAGAGGAAAAGAAAAGGTCCTACTTCACTTCATTTCTGGATTTCTTAAAGATAGTTATGGATTCAACAAAAAAGGTTTTTTCGTTTGTGGGGTTCAAGGATAAAGTATCTTGTTTTAGATGAAATAGTTAGAGATTTAGGCGTAATTTGCATATAAAGTGTTTGTCAAATTGCCCAATTTAACGACTATTGGCTTTTGTTTTTTTCTTAATAAGATTGATAGAGTTGTCTTTGTCATAACATTCTTTAATTAAAATAAAATATATAATATTTTTTAAAAAGAACTAATCTTTAGATAATTATAAAAAATTTGTACATATATTATTTTTTTGTTAGAGAATTGAATAATAAATTAATAAAAATTATCTCTAAATTTTTTTTTCTTCTTTATATATATTTTAAATTTTTATTATTGTTCTCTTGTCTTGGATAATTCCAGATAAAATCACCCAACAACAATTAAACAAAGATTCGCCAACAATTAAGAACTTTCGGCTTTAGAAGACTAGACTTAGGTATAATTATATATTTACCATTAGGTTTTTTAATAAAAATAAAGCATATAGAAAAAAATTTAAAAATAACTAATCATGGGGTGATAAAATATAAAAACTAAGAAATAATTTTTTGACTAAAACATTGGATAACACAGATATATAAAATTGTACCTAATTTTTTTTTCCTTCTTGATATTACTAACATTTACATATTTCTTAATATTGTTCTCTTGTTGTGGCTAATTCCAGATAGATTGACCCAACAACAATTAAGTCCAGATTCTCCAACCGAAGAGGAACAAGGACAAAACAGAGAGCAACCAAATTTACCATTTTTCAGCATTAAGACTATAATGGCTGCTACTAACAACTTCTCCAGTGACAATGAGCTAGGGCAAGGGGGATTTGGTTCTGTCTACAAGGTAAATGCGAATGTTTAAAATCCCAATGTTATGAAACTATAATGAGAAAACTTGCCTTAATCTTATTCTCAATTAATTCCTCTATATGTAGTTGAAGCAATATTACTCTAGTTTAGCTAATGTTGTAAAATTAGTACAACTTATGCTTTAAACTTGTTGATATTTCAGGGCTCATTAGCTAATGGACAAGAAATAGCAGTAAAAAGATTGTCTAAAGGTTCTGGGCAGGGGACCCATGAGTTCAAAAATGAAATTAAACTGATAGCAAAACTCCAACATAGGAATCTTGTGAGGTTACTTGGTTGTTGCATTCACAAAGAAGAAAGGATGTTGATATATGAGTACCTATCCAACAAAAGCTTAGACTTCTTTCTATATGGTATGCCTTTGTCCTTCTTCATCTAATTTATATAACTTTTGGTTTTTTAAATGCAAACTTATTTTACTTAGAAATACCATACATAATTTGAAAAATTTTCAGTTTAAGAATATAATTTTGTTTTCATGCTTAATTTATATGTCTAGATTAGTTTCTCATCATCTTCAATTTGAAGTTTTATGTTTTCTTGTAGATATAAACCACAGGTCATCATTAGATTGGGATAAGCGTTTTCGGATTATTTTTGGAATTGCTCGAGGTGTTCTTTATCTTCATCAAGATTCAAGATTGAAAATAATTCACAGAGACCTTAAAGCTAGCAATGTTCTTTTAGATGCAGCAATGAATCCCAAAATCTCTGATTTTGGCATGGCTAGAATATTTGGAGAGGACCAAATCCAAGCAAGAACAAGAAGAGTTGTTGGAACATAGTGAGTATTGATAACTTATATATTTGTTAGAATATTAGAAAGATTAATTTGCACAAAAATGTTTTTATTCTATATATTATTATAATTATATGAGTTACTGCAGTGGTTATATGTCACCAGAATATGCAATGGAAGGACGATATTCAACAAAATCTGATGTTTTTAGCTTGGGTGTCCTAATCTTGGAGATTATTAGTGGCAAGAGGAGCACAGACCGTGAAATGGCAAGGGCATCCCTAAATTTGATTGGACATGTAAGAGTGGTAAAATTGTAAGGATGAAAAAGTATAACTAGCTAGATGAACATAATTTCACATCTTCTCTCCCATCCATTTTTTCATTAACAATCAATTTTTATCATCGTATTCTTTATAGGAAATAACTTGTAACTTTTTTTTATTAGAGAATCTCATGTCAAGGATATAAAAAAATCATGTGTTGTTGGTTTAATATGTGTAGGTATGGAACTTGTGGAGAGAAGGAAATGCCTTGGAAATAGTAGACTCAACTCTTGATCACTCATTTCCAAGTGATGTAGTCCTAAGGTGTATTCAAATTGGCCTCTTGTGTGTGCAAGAAAGTGCCCTCGATCGACCATCAATGTTGGAAGTTGTTTTCATGCTTGGTAATGAAATAAGCCTTCCATCACCTCAGAAGCCTGCATTCCTATATGCCTCCCACAAAGATTTTTCAGAGTCATCAACATCCGGGGGAGAACCTTCTGTAAATGAGCTCACAACTACAACACTTATTGCTCGATAAACACAACTTAGGCAAGACTACTACTTTTCAAGATATGATTTCTATGAATTTGGATCTTGTAAAGTGAGAAAATGATGAACAGTTGTGTTGAATTACACAGAGAGAGTATATATTATGGTCTACTTGCGCTTTTTTATTTATTTCTTTCTCTGCACTTCACTACTCCTCTTATCTCAGGATTTAAATCCGATTACTATGTTCTGTTGGACTTAACCTAAACTTTAAATTAGAAGTACTTATCATATTCATTTTCTATATCAAAATTTATTTGAGATCAGATAATACAAGGGTAAATTACATTTTTATCTTTCTTATTTTTAAAAGATTACGCTCTTTGTATTTTTTAAGAAATAAGAAAAACTTAAATTTTATCTATTTTAACCAAAATACTGTTATATGTAATTTTTAAAAACATTTGTGAGGGTTGAATAATTTTGACATCTTTTAGAAAGCTCAAGGTAAATTTCCCATAATATAATAATTTGCATTTTTTGTTTTGTTTATACAAGGGGGAAAACAAACTAAAAGAAAAATAGACTTTTTTTAAAATTGACATTTTTTACTAAGCCAATGTTCCATGAAACTTTGATTTCAACTACATATTTATAGTCGTCCATAAGCAATCTTAACTATTTTCTACAAAAATAGTAATCAAGAATTGCTTGCTTTTGAATGATATGTTTGATTGCTTTCGTGGAAATTTCTATCAATATTCTTTGACCATTTTAGCCATAATTATTATCAATTCCAATCTTTCTGAAAATCACGCCCTGAATTTAAACCATATTATAATTAATCACACCCTGAGAATTTTCTAAATGCAAATTTTGATTGTCTATCCAGAATTATTTTGAAACAATATCTCTTTTGGTATGGTCTTCAAAGCAAGTTTGGTGGCCAACATTGACTGCATGTTTTGGGTTGACACATTACACATCCAGAGGGATCTTCTTTGGCACCTTCGAAGACTACCTTATAATGGCATACAAGGTGAGCACAAAAATATTAGTGTACTTCATTTCTATGCCTTGGACTGAATAAACTTTGATATGATTATTTTGAACAATATCTCTTTTGATATGATTGACTCAAAGGGAAAGAAAGAGATGCAAGTTAAACAGCTATTCAAGGCTATCATTGTAGAAGAGACAATTTGAATAAAATTTGATATGATTATTTATGAGAGTGTGATAGATAGGCAAAGAGTTAGGACCAATATCTTTATGAACATGATGATTCTTAGTGGAAGTTTAAGATGCTTCCAATCATCAAAGCTAGAATTGAGAAAGGAGTAGCAAAAATTTTTGCTAGTATCTTTTATCCATCTGTATATTTACTGGATTGTTTTGCTGTTCAACACAATTTATCTTTCCTGTAATGATCAGAATTCTCTGATTGTGTCATGTGAAAAGAGAAATAGACACAGGGTGAAAATATAGTATTGGTCTCCATTATGTAAATGGAGCCCATCATTGAATTAATTTTGTGTCTCTCTTTTCACGTAACATCATCATGTTATTTTTTTTCATATGAGAGGATCCAAAATTACTCTTATTCATCGCCCAAAGTGAGAGAGAAACTTTATTTGTTACTTGGATCATGGACCTGACATTACTCGCTTTCAAGTCTCTGAATTATTCTTAGTCTTGAATCTCTATGGAGATAAAGGATTCCCCTCGCGATCCCAATAATAATGTCCAATCTCTTTTGCCAAGTAAGTGCATAACGCTTTATTTCATCTGTTTCAACATATTAAATGTGTTACGTGTCCTCATGATTTAGCAAAGAATGTTAAAAAAAAAAACATGCGCGTATGGATAGGTGGATGTGAATGTAGAAAAGGTAAGAGACTAACCAAAAAGTATGGAGTCTAAGCTTCGGTTTGGCATGTACTCATAGATTAACATTCTTTTTTCTGTGTATGCAACAACCCAAAAGCTTGACTAGATTTCAATGTTGAAGTTGGGAGACCAAAATAACCTCATTCTTGTAGGCCTGGTCCTGAACCTTCTGAGAGTCTCTTTACTGCTATTTCTTGTCCTGAAGCAAGTTGACCCTAAAATTTTCCATTAAAATCCAAGAAAGTATCTTATGGCTTCTTTGAAGTGTTGTGTGTTAAATAATTAACCAGGAGAAATAGTGATTTACTTTGTATACAGGATCAAATCCTCTTTCCCCAATCTTATTGAAGACGGAGAAATTATTTGTGGCAGCTTCGATAATGGCAATCTCAAACGATGGGAGTTCACTTCTAGGTCTATTAAGTATTAATTGAATATATGGTTCTCTAGCTGCTTAAGCAAACAAGGATACTCTTTAATGGGCGGCCCAGTGCACAAAGCTCCCACTAGGTGAGGTTTGGAGAGAGTCAGATGTACGTAGCTTTACTCGTGCAGGCAGAAAGACTGATTTCAAGATTTGAATCCATGACTTCCAGGCTACATGACAGCAACTTACCATTGTTCCAAGACTCACCCTAAACCTTAAACAAGGATACTCTTTAATAGAAAAATTTACACAAGGTCTTATGAAACTACAAGATGGCTTACCTCAATTTGTTCTCCATTTCTTAATCATGAGCCATGATAAAAAGGCAAGCATTGCTGAAGTTACTGATACAACCACTGGAATTATTATAAGTTTCTTCCTTTTTCTGTCTTCAGCATTTGAACCTAACAGCAAAATAGAGATATTAGAATATCTAATTATCTTTACTTTTTAATTGATTGAGGTAATATACAGTTTATTTTTTTGCCCTTTAGCTCATTTACAATAAATTATCTGTATATTTTAAAAGTTTACAATTCAGTATCCTAGTGTACATTGTTAACTCTTAGGTATCTTTATGTTATTTATGGCTCAAAAGTTGGACTAAACATCTGATTTTGCTCTAAATTCTCAATTACCTTAATATTCCTTTATTCCTATAGAGTAAAGATCGAAATCACTTCCTTAGCTAATTGAAATCCATCATTACATAAAAAATTAGGATGAAATCGCTAATTTTCTTAAATTTATAATTTTCCTGCAAAATCCCTTTTTCCTATGTAATGAAAATTTAAATCCCATCCATAACTAATCAAAATCCCAAATTCAACACACATGAGTACACTATCTTTCCAAATGGACAATCCATTATGAGTTTCAACCAAGAACCATTTATGGATTAGGGAATTAGTACTTTAGGTTGAGCATTTGGAAGGAAAATAGCATGAAAGCATCTGAATATGAAGGCATTGGCTCTATTTTGTTTTTTTGTGCAAGCTTTATGAATATGCATGTACTAGCTTAATCTTGATATCTATAATTATGTACAGACCAGAGTTCTCAAGTTAACACCTAAAACAGCAAATGTCTTCAAGTTTCATACCTAGTTCTGAAGCTGCAACTCTGATGTATAAATCTTGCCCATAATCAGAAACCTCTCTGATATCCAATAAATCCCCAAACCAAGCAACACAACCTTTTCAACTTGAATCAATATCAAGTTTAGCATAAGCTATACAACAACAGTTCTTCAAGCACACTGCCTCACATTCATCAATACTCATGCTTGAGTTTGTGTGAAACACTGCAGAAGCTGGGAGTTTCATTCCTGTAAGCTCCTTAAATCCCTCTCCATTCCCACAAATCTCTGAATCCTTCTTAACACACCCTTCTGACCATTCAAGCATTTTCCATTCTTGAGGGAATCTAGGCTCAAACCCATCCAAACGCTTGCACATTGGAGAATCCTTCATGCTGCAACTTCCATAAGCAGCAGAAATGCCATAGTCATCACAATGGCCTCCTTGAACGGTGAATTTAGAGATCCAGGGTCATTCCATGAATGGTGTTGAATCAAACCAGATTGGGTAAGCACAAATCTGGAAGTCACATTGTCCTTGATCTCATATGAGTAATACACTTTATCAGAATAAAAAACATATGGGTTTGAAAACTGGGTTTCCCCTGAGCACTGGATCATCTTTGAATTGCTGTGCAAACCATGGTCCACTTGTGAATACCATCTTCTTATTCTTCCCTTTATAACGTGGATCCACACTGTATGTGTATTCCCCTGAAGCAGGATCATCAGAGCTTTTCCATGTTAACTTTCTGTTCATGCCTGTTTTGAAGTTCCATCCAAGTCTCATTCCTGGGAGTAATGTATCTGGGGGATAATCAAAACTCTGCCATACATAGCTTCCATCTTCAAGGTCCTTCAACACCAAATTTCCAGAGTCTAGAAGTTGTGCCACTGGTTTTCTTGCAGATTTTGATGAGTTTGAAGACCATATGATACTTACTGTATGGTTGAGAATGACTAGATTCCTTCCATCATTGCTGAATTTTAGTGTGCCAATGGATTTTACAAGAGGGTTGTCTCTATTTGCAACCCAAATGATTGTAGGCTTTGGTATGTACTTGTACCATATTCCAAGATATCTGTGAGTGGAACTAGGAGTGAAGAAACCAAGTTCAAGTTTTTTAGCAGAAAACACTAGTGTGTGGCAATCAGTGAGGGATTATGTGAAAGTTATGGTATCCCCTGCATCTAAGACTCTTGGAAACAACCCAATTCTATGATTGGCAGAATTGAAGCTACTTAAGAAGAACCAAATTTTGAAATTTCATACCACTAACCTTTTTTTATTGCAGACTTTACAGTTGTTTAAGCACTTTTCACCACTGGAAATTTTGAAATATTTTTAATGTCATTCAAGTGATAGAAACTGCAGATGACTCTACATCAATGAGTGCTGGAAGATATTAATTGGGCCAAAAACACTTTTACCTAACTCTAAACAAAAAATTGAATCCATTGGTTTGCATATGGCTTAATAATTTAGGCTCAAGATCAACTTCCCTTGGGCTTGGGCTTTTCCAGCTAAAATTGCTTTGTTTCAATAAGTATTTCATCAAACTTACTAACATATGTTTATTTTCCCACATGATAAACCAAAATAAGAAGAAAAGGAAAGAGTAATTTAGTTGTGGTGTTTTACCACGGTTGATCTTATTTTCATTACTCTGAGTGTGGAGGAGACTTTTTGTTCAAAATACTTAAAAAGTATTTTGGTTTGGTAACTTAAACTTTATACTTCTTTTAACCAGTTGATATGGGATTATTTCCCATTATTTCCCATTGTCCACTTCTTTTAACTAGTCTTTTTGCAAAAATAAGTTTATCAAATTTTAAAATATAGTAGTTATGATGAAGATACAAGTTTGAATTTCGTAAAACATTCTTTTTTATGGGAGAATTTTATCTTAAGAATCTTGATGTAATATGATTAGTCTCAAATTTAATATGATTTTAGTTAAAAAATCTACCAAAATGCTCTAAAAACTCCCCACTCCAATGGCCTACATAAGGACCACCTTTTTTATAAATAGGTAAAAACACATTTTATTCCCCTAAATTTTATAATATTTTTTTAATTTTTTCCTTAAAATTTTTTTGCGATCAATTTTGTCTTTAAATTTTTGAATTGTAATTAATTTTATCTCATAGGCTAATGTTGTCCAAATTACTAATAAAAAATAGTGATGAGACATCTAATGTGTAATGTTAAAATATTAGACAAAAATTAAAATGTTGATTCACACGAATTTTAGAGATATATTTAATAATATATTTAAATTTTGAAAACACATTTCATAATAAATTCTAAGATTATAAGCAAGATTTTGCAACATTTAAACACTAAAAATGAAAACATATATTCTCATATTATTGCATTTCTATTCTCACCAAATTACTATCTAATATGACGAAATTATTCAAAGACAACTTGGCATTTTCTTCCAAACACAGTGTTCACGCAATGGAGGAACTCTATAATATGCATGACATTTACGATTTCAATGGTAGAACTCTATAAATCAATGTGAGAAACTTTACTAACGACATAGAAGTTAGACCTCGAAAGTTGTAAAACCTCGCTAGAGTTGCTTTATCTCAGCCATTAAATAAGGCTTCGCAAAGTGGATTTAGATGTTAGATGCTAGTATATTTTAATATTGCATGTCATATGCCACTACATTTTTTATTAATAATTTGGATACTATTAGACTTTAAGATAAAATTGATTACAATTTAAAATTTTAAGAATGAAACTAAGTTAAAAATTGATATTATAAAATTTTAAAACATAAAATATACTTCTATCTTATAAATATAAGTAAGATCTTACACTTATCTATTGTCACTCAACTATTGTCTCACTAACTAACTTGAGCTTTGAAGGACACATTGTTCCTTTGTTATGAGTATGATCTGTCACCACCACTCTATTTTAAATACTGTGCACCTAATGCACCAGTTACTGTAACATTCCTCTAGAATCTTTCCCCTAATAATTCTCAGTTTGTCTTGAATTACTTCTGAGAATTTTGTATATTACAATTATCTTTGCTACACTTAAGAAGTTAAGTATAATGCTTTTATCAACAATGATCTTCAATAGTTTAAAGATTGCCATTGATGAATATTTACAGATGTTACAATTTTACAGAAGAGACAACTTGACATTTATAAGCTTTGCAACCACTTGTTCCAAGGATACCTTATCCTTAAACTTGGTGATTGTCTAGAAAATTACGTATAATGATCAAATGGAAGACTTTCTAACAAGAAGTTTTTAAGGAATGTGAAGAGAAAGTCAATGGACGTGCTGAGAGACTTTCTAAGCCATCTGGTGAGTGTCAGACATGGCTCAAAAGTCAATTGACTTCTAGTTCTAATATCCAGCTATATACATGCATGAGTCTCAATCACTAGCTAGCAGCCCTGGAAAGAAATTTATGCTGCCAAATATTCTATACACTCATATCCAAGTACTCATCACATGAAGAATTAAAATTTTCTATCTTGATTTTTGCCTTATCTTTGCCAAAGCCACCACTTTACCTTTCAAAAACAGGAGAATTTTTTAAGAAAATATTATATGATCAAATCATAGTAAAAACATTTAGATTAGATACAATTAATTATAAAGAATCATGTCCTTTGATTAATAGCTATAATTTCAACTAAATAATAAGTACTCAATTCAATAATTAGTATAAAAATACTTTCAATCTTTTGGAAGAAAAGTTTAGGTTTCCAAATCAAATGTGAACAAGAGCCATTTACATTTTTAAATTACCATGACATCATAATGATTCATACCAGCATGATTTCCTTTTTGTGGTAAGATCCTCAAACAGAATTTCCTTACTTGCTTTCCCATATATAAGATGCAGCTAAAGGACAGTTCTCATAAGATGATTGATACGACAAGATGGGCATCAGACAGAACCTTCAATCAATTTCCTGAATGGAAATTGTCTCTGCCTCTCTATATAACCCAAAACAATGAAGACAGCAAACAGTACGGTTATTGCGTTGATTATACTCCATCTCTGCTTCAAGTTTTGCACAACCTCTGACACCATAACCATAGACAAACCCATCAGAGATGGTGGGCTTCTGATTTCCAAAGCTCAAAACTTTGCTTTAGGGTTCTTCAGTCCAGGCAAATCTACATACCGCTATGTAGGGATTTGGTACAATAATTTGCCAGAACAAACTATTGTTTGGGTTGCTAACAGAGAAAATCCCATCAATGATTCCTCTGGAGTTCTCTCCATCAACCCACATGGAAACCTAGTACTCAATTACAACCTTAGTAACATCCCCATCTGGTCTACAAATGTTTCTGTCACAACCCCAAATAGTGAAGTTATAGGTCAACTCTCAGATATAGGAAACCTTGTTCTCACTCAAAATGACTCCAAAACTGTGATTTGGCAGAGTTTTGAGCACCCCACAGACACCTTGCTTCCATATGCAAAACTGGGTGTGAACAAAAGAACAGGTCAGAGCTATTTCCTGCAATCATGGAAGACAGAGGATGATCCTGAACCAGGAAGCTTCACAATTGGATTCAACACAAGTGGGAAAACTCAGATGTTCTTGTACAAGAACAACCATCCATGGTGGCGAGCTGGGTCCTACAACGGAGAAATTATTGTGGGCATACCATTTATAAAACGAGCTGTAGCTTCCACGTACAATCTTTCTGTTGTGGATGATGATAATGATTTTGGGTTTTATTTTTACTCCTTTGACAAGTCGGTCATCACAAGGGTCGTAGCTCACCAATCAGGATTCTTTCAGACATTTACATGGGACTACCAGAATAACCAATGGAATCGATACTGGTCTGCCCCAGAAGTGAATTGTGACAACTATGGAACATGTGGGTCCAACAGTGAGTGTAACCCTTTGGATTATCAGGACTTTCAGTGTTCTTGCTTACCTGGGTTTGAGCCCAAAGACCCAAATGAGTGGTATCAGAACAGGGATGCATCAGAGGGGTGTAAGAGGAAGAAAGGACCATCTATTTGTGGGAATGGAGAAGGGTTTGTGAAAGTAGAAAGTGTCAAGATTCCTGATACATCTGTCGCAAATGCCAAAATGGGTTTGAGCTTGGAAGAATGTGAAAATGAGTGTTTGAGAAACTGTTCTTGTATAGCATATGCAGCTGCTGATGTGAGAAATGGTGGAAGTGGATGCTTAGCATGGCATGGGATTCTAATGGATACACAAAAACTCAGTGACTTAGGCCAGGATTTGTTTGTTCGTGTTGATGCTGTTGATCTAGGTACCTTCATTTTTGTTTTTTTTGCTTTATTTGCTCTTTGTTTATTTGGTATTATAGGCTTACATGCACAAAAGTATAATTTTATTTTATAATATAAAACATATTATTTTATAAGATCACATACGAAGAGTCTAAAATTATTATCATATAAATGTTTTCATACCTTTTCTTTCTGTCTCTTCTCAGCAAACTATGCTAGGAAATCAAAAGGATCATTTTCTAAGCAGAAGATAGTGGCAATTCCAATAGCTTCTGTCGCAGCAATTGCTCTTTTAATTGCCTTGTGGGTGTATTGCGTTTGGAGGAGGAAAAGAAAAGGTCCTTACTTTACTTCATTTTTGGATTTCTTTAAGATAGTTATGGATTCAACAAATAGGTTTTTTCATTTGTGGGATTCAAGTATAAGGTATCTTGTTTTAAATGAAATAGGTAGAGATTTAGGCTTAACTTGCATGCGATGTGTTTGTCAAATTGCCCAACTTATAAGAGCACAATGCTTTCTGTCCGCTTATTTGGAATTGCTTTTAAAATTAGCTTATTTTCAAATAACTGAAGTGAAAGTTTGAAAAAAAATAAAGTTAGAGAGAAGCACTTTATGTTTAAAAATTTAATTAAAAATACTTTTGTCAATATTTGAAAAGCAATTTGTATCTAAAAAATTTGTATAAACAATAATTTTTAAGTGTCAAATTATTAAAAAATATATGTTTATATTTTAGTTTGTTATTAATGTTATTTAAATAGATAAATAATTATAAATATTTTTTATTATTTTTTATTAATTAAATAAATTATTTTTATTAATGAAATAAATTACTTTATTAATTAAATAAAATCTTAATTAAAAATATTATCAATTTGAATTAAGTATCTATTAATATTATATAAATAGATAAATAGTTATAAATATTATTATTATTATTATTATTTATTTTTGTTAATTAAATAAATATAAAGAATAAAATCAAATTACAATATAATCACATAAAATGATACAAGGATAAATATTAAATTTTACATACAGCAAATAGTGGGATATTTTCTATATTTGGGAAAGTGAAGATGCTTGGGGGTGGAAATGCGGGAATGTCTACATCTAATTAGAATCAAATAAGTGATTTTTTTAAAACCAATCTTAAGATAATGATATAAAATTATACATGTGTCATTTTTTTATTAGAGAATCTAATAATAAAGACATAAAAATTATTCTTAAGTTTTTTTGTTCTTCTTAATATTTTTTAAAATGGTTTAGTATTGTTCACTTGTCTTGGATAATTCCAGATAAAATAGCCCGACAACAATTAAACAAAGATTCTCCAACAATTAATAACTTTTGGCTTTATAAGACTAGACTTAGTATAATTATATATTTGTCATTAAGTTTTTAATGAAAATACAACACATAGAAAAAATAATTAGAAAGAACTAATCATGAGATGATAAATGATAAAAACTGTGCACATAATTTCTTAATTAGAAATTTTCATAACAAAGATTTAAAACTCTACCTAAATTTTTCCCCCCTTCTTGATATTACTAGCTTTTAAAAATTTCTTAATATTGTTCTCTTATCTGCCAGATAGATTGACCCAACAACAATTAAGTCCAGATTCTCCAACCGAAGAGGAACAAGGACAAAACAGAGAGCAACCAAATTTACCATTTTTCAGCATTAAGACTATAATGGCTGCTACTAACAACTTCTCCAGTGACAATGAGCTAGGGCAAGGGGGATTTGGTTCTGTCTACAAGGTAAATGCGAATGTTTAAAATCCCAATGTTATGAAACTATAATGAGAAAACTTGCCTTAATCTTATTCTCAATTAATTCCTCTATATGTAGTTGAAGCAATATTACTCTAGTTTAGCTAATGTTGTAAAATTAGTACAACTTATGCTTTAAACTTGTTGATATTTCAGGGCTCATTAGCTAATGGACAAGAAATAGCAGTAAAAAGATTGTCTAAAGGTTCTGGGCAGGGGACCCATGAGTTCAAAAATGAAATTAAACTGATAGCAAAACTCCAACATAGGAATCTTGTGAGGTTACTTGGTTGTTGCATTCACAAAGAAGAAAGGATGTTGATATATGAGTACCTATCCAACAAAAGCTTAGACTTCTTTCTATATGGTATGCCTTTGTCCTTCTTCATCTAATTTATATAACTTTTGGTTTTTAAATGCAAACTTATTTTACTTAGAAATACCATACATAATTTGAAAAATTTTCAGTTTAAGAATATAATTTTGTTTTCATGCTTAATTTATATGTCTAGATTAGTTTCTCATCATCTTCAATTTGAAGTTTTATGTTTTCTTGTAGATATAAACCACAGGTCATCATTAGATTGGGATAAGCGTTTTCGGATTATTTTTGGAATTGCTCGAGGTGTTCTTTATCTTCATCAAGATTCAAGATTGAAAATAATTCACAGAGACCTTAAAGCTAGCAATGTTCTTTTAGATGCAGCAATGAATCCCAAAATCTCTGATTTTGGCATGGCTAGAATATTTGGAGAGGACCAAATCCAAGCAAGAACAAGAAGAGTTGTTGGAACATAGTGAGTATTGATAACTTATATATTTCTTAGAATATTAGAAAGATTAATTTGCACAAAAATGTTTTTATTCTATATATTATTATAATTATATGAGTTACTGCAGTGGTTATATGTCACCAGAATATGCAATGGAAGGACGATATTCAACAAAATCTGATGTTTTTAGCTTGGGTGTCCTAATCTTGGAGATTATTAGTGGCAAGAGGAGCACAGACCGTGAAATGGCAAGGGCATCCCTAAATTTGATTGGACATGTAAGAGTGGTAAAATTGTAAGGATGAAAAAGTATAACTAGCTAGATGAACATAATTTCACATCTTCTCTCCCATCCATTTTTTCATTAACAATCAATTTTTATCATCGTATTCTTTATAGGAAATAACTTGTAACTTTTTTTTATTAGAGAATCTCATGTCAAGGATATAAAAAAATCATGTGTTGTTGGTTTAATATGTGTAGGTATGGAACTTGTGGAGAGAAGGAAATGCCTTGGAAATAGTAGACTCAACTCTTGATCACTCATTTCCAAGTGATGTAGTCCTAAGGTGTATTCAAATTGGCCTCTTGTGTGTGCAAGAAAGTGCCCTCGATCGACCATCAATGTTGGAAGTTGTTTTCATGCTTGGTAATGAAATAAGCCTTCCATCACCTCAGAAGCCTGCATTCCTATATGCCTCCCACAAAGATTTTTCAGAGTCATCAACATCCGGGGGAGAACCTTCTGTAAATGAGCTCACAACTACAACACTTATTGCTCGATAAACACAACTTAGGCAAGACTACTACTTTTCAAGATATGATTTCTATGTTCTTTTAGACTAACCTTTAATTTAGAAGTATTTATCATCTTCATTTTCTATATCAAAATTATACTTTTATCTTTTTAATTTTTGGAAAATTACAATTCTTTTGTTAAAAAAAGAAAAACTTTAAATTTTATCTATGTTGACCAAAATACCATGTAATTTTTCAAAATAAATGGGATGGATGAATAATTTTGAAATCTTTTAAAAAGCTGAATGTAACTTACCCATAATATAATTATGTACTTTCTTTTCTTGTTCATGCAGGGGAAAGGAAAACAAACTAAAAGCAAAATAGACGTGTATTATTAAAATTGACATTCTTTATTAAGCCAATATCATTTGTAACTCAAAATAAATAATAATTTTTAAAATATATTTTTTAATAAATTATAATTTTTAAAAACATTTAATAATGTCATTAAATATATTTTAATCAAAATAGATGAAATTATCAATTTTTTAATCTTTCAAAGAATGAATATATATATATATATATTTAAAATAGAGAGAAATAGAGTGAGTGTATAATTTAATCGTATTATAATTACTCCTTTCTTTCTTGTTCTGTCCATGAGAATTTTCTTAATGCAAATTTTGATTGTCTATCCAGAATTATTTTGAAACAATATCTCTCTCGGTATGCTCTTCATGATAGCAAGTTTGGTGGGCCAACATTGACTTGGCATGGTTTGGGTTGACACGTTACACTACATCCAAAGGGATCTAGTTTGGCACCTCAAAGACAACCTTATAAAGACATACATGGTGAGCACAAAAATGTTAGTGTACCTCAATTCTATGTCTTGCACTGAGGTTCTTTAAACCATGTTACAATGTCTTCTTGTTGAAAGTGGTTAACTCAAAGAAGAAAGAGATGCAAGCTAATCAGCTATTTAAGGCTATCATTGTATAGAAGAGACAATTTGAATCAACTTTGATATGATTATTTATGAGAGTGTGAGAGATAGGCAAAAAGTTAGAACCAATATGAAATTTATGAACATGACTATTCTTAGTGGAAGTTTAAGATGCCTCCAATCATCAAAGCTAGAATTGAGAGAGAGGAGTAGCAAAATCTTTTACAATATCTTCCGTCCATTGAATTGTTTAATTTGTTGTTCAACACAATATCTTTTTTGTATATGGATCAGAAACATAACACGAGAGAGAATAATATTTAGAAGAAATTCTTACAACATGATTTGATGATAATTACGCATAATATGGGTTGTCTTTCCCTTTTTATTTATAAAAAAATTTCTCATAAAAATATTCATATTTCTGAATTTATTGTATTCCTTGCATTTATTTTCCAAGATTTCATTAATTAATACGAAATTGGATAAATTGACCTATTTTTAAAAGTGCAAAAGTTTGTGGACCTCTTTGCTAATTTAAAACATTTAAAGATGTTAGTTGTAATTGATTCAAAATTTAAGGGAGCTTTTAACTTTTTTTTTTTTTTTCATTTCAAAGTGTATGCTTGAATATACACACGTTTATAAACTTACACGCACATTTTTTATTTTTTATTTTTTATTTTATATTATAAAATATATTATTTTGTGAGACCCTTCAAAATCATTATAATATGTAAAACAAATTAAATAATAAAAATTTATTTAATTTATTATAATTTATTATAATTTTTATTTTTTTCATGTCCTCATATCATATATTTTATTTTATATTTTATATTATAAAATATATCATTTGTTGACAACCTTGACCAAAAGTGCCCAAAGTTATTATAATACAGATATATAAAATTTTTACAAGTTTTAATTTAATCTCCTAATTATTTAAAAATGGACAACGTTATGCTTCTATTTTGTAAAACTGACTCAATTTTTCCTCTCTAATATCACATCTTTATCTGAAATTTATCATCAAATTTAACATTTCACTAAATTAAATGCAAGTTTAAGTTAATGATTTTAGGTAAATAAATAATAATTAATTTAACAAATTATTAAATTTGGTATATGAAACTTTGGGTCAATAATATAACAAAAGAGCAAAAATTGATCATTTCATAAAATAGAGTGTAACATTGTCTATTATTTAGCTAGGAGAACCAAATTAAAATTTTTTATAAAATTAAATAGACCAAAAGTGTATATAATGGATGTTTTGTTGTATAAGAAAAACATTCAAATTTCAAGAAAAATTTTGCTAGATTTTTTGGCAACCCTTAAATAATATTTTGTGATTAAAAAAGTATTTATTATGATTAATATGACGTTGAATGCAATTTTGAGATGATATTTTCAATTTGGTACCTCTGGTGAATTTCATAATTTATAGATTTGTGTCTTCGGCTTCTTAAGCTAAGTCTTTTGAGCCACCCTATAATGGTATTCTTTTAATTTATCGGCCCATCTGTAATAATTATTCTGGAAAAAAGTTGCGACGGTTGAGAAATCAACCTTCAAATACAATAAAAATTGCTTCATAATGACATTTTACAAAATTTATATTTGAATAAAATAGACCTTTTCATAACGTGATGACTAGGATTTAATTAAAACTTAACATTTTGCGACTCATTGGTGGCTCATCTCTTTCGAAGGCGTATGTACCTTTGCATATAGATCAAATGCAAAGGTATACTTGAATAAAATAGAGCTACTTGGAGCCCTTTCTTTGTTGGTGTTTGTCTTTTGCTTGTTCCTCATTTATTGTTAAAAAGGAAAAGATTTTATTTGAGATATTTTTTTTTGGAAAGAAAAAATACAAAAAATTTATGGTGATAGAGATTCATTTTAAAATTAGAGACTAAATTTTTTTTTCTTGTGACATATAAATATATTATTTTTATTTATTTTATTTTATTTTTTATAAGTATTTTTTATTAGAGATAATTTTATTTAAAATATTATTGAACATTAAATATAAATATTATTTTTTTTAAAAATTTTAATTTTTTATATTGTGAAATATTAATTCTTTTTACTATATTTAATTTCTGTTCGTTGAAATATACTATTTTTTAATTATAAAAAATTTAAATCCAATTAAAAAATATTTGTAAGGAAAAAAATATCTAATAAATACTTAGACATAGACAGTCCAATTCACCGGCAGAAGCCAATTAAGATTTGGCAGCCAAATTGGCACTTGGCAGTCAACATTCAGAGGGAGGAGATTTATGAAGTTAGCAAAGTTGGACCTGAAACACCAACAAATTGGTTGGGAGATAAAAAGACAAAAGGTTAAAAATTATTATAATATAAATATATATAATTGCTTAATGTGAAGTCTCAACACTCCTGCGTGTAAAACTGACCACAACTACCAAAACCTAGATTGAATTCTTCATGGTATCTCTTATTAAAATAAAGCAACTATTATTATTATTATTATTTAGATATATCTAGATATATATATTTGTCGTCCTCCGTGGTTTTTTGTAAGTAAATCATTAAACTACATTAATAAAACTCAAGCAAAAGATAGTTGGCAATATTGTCTTAGTGAGAGTCTAAGAAAGTATTTTATCACATAAAATTAATTAAAAATTAAATGAAATTATAAAAAATATAAGAATAATTTGGTCTTCTTTTAAGGTTAAATTATTTTTGTTGTCTTTATGATTTTAATTAATTTTTAATTGAGATTTTAGAATTTAAAAATTTATAATTAGGTTTTTATAATTTTTATAATTTTAAATTTAGTCAATATTGTCAATTATTTTGTTAAAATTATGTTAAATTTTGTTAATGTTAACCAACACACACTATCTTAACATTTTAAATATACATGATTTATGATAATAAAAAGAAGAAATTAAATAACTATGTGAAAGTAACTTACATATATGGACTATAAGAACTATAAAAATTATTTGATTTCATTTTAAATAAAAAGGTTACAATTAAATTTTTTGTCTCTTAACTTCTGTATGACATTTTGGTTTTGTCCATAGTTTTGAAAATGAAATTATACCGGCTAGTTCAACAAAAAATTAATGAATTGGTCTTTTAGTTGGTCCAAAAAAATAAAAAAAATTGATAGTTAAAAGAATTGGTCAAATTAGTTAAAAAATGACAAAAATTGACAATTTGACCGGTTGACTTGGTTTATTGGTTTTTTTAAAATATTTTAGAGAAATTATATTTTACACTCCTTAATTATACTTATATAACATATTACTCATATAAATTTTGATTTATAAAAAATCACTCATTTAAATTATTCAAAATATTAAAATTGTATTTAAGAAACTTACAAAATCTTTCTTTTTTCTTTCTCTATTCTTCCTTCACATATAATTTGAAATTAAATTAAGGAAGAGAAAAAAATAAATTATATAATAAGTATATAGTTGTTAAATTTAACTCTAAAAATAATAAATTTTTAATTTTTTGAATAGTTAAGAAGAGTGATTTATTACAAATAAAAATTTAGATAAATAATATGTTATATAAGCATAGATGAGTATTAATAGTTAATATTATTTATTATATTATATTATGTAATATTTATAATATTATTTAATATATTATATTAAAAATTGAAGATATATTATAATATATATATATAATTATTACCAATTCAATTATAGTTAGACTAATGAACCATAAATCAGTACTTTAATTGATCCAATTTTTCAAATCTTGGTTTTGTCCCATAATTGTTTTTGGTTTTAATTTTATTTTATTTATTAATTGATGCAATTTCTTCTTCTAATCAAATGCTTTTTGTATATATTATTAGCCTCCTAGAGTTATATATGAAGCTTTTGTAAAATTTCTCATAATATATAGTTGAGTTAGTGAAACAGTTTAAATAAAACTAAACACAAATTATTAAATTAGTTTTAACTTTAAACTTGTTTGAATTTATTAATTTTTTAGTTTTAAATACCTAAATAAATAATTTTAAAAAAATTTTAAAGTATTTTAAATACCTTATCTGAATTTTAATTATGTTTTGACTAGAATTATTATATGTTAACTTCGCATAGGACTTATATATTTGAAGAGAGAAAGAAATTATATTAATAGTAAAGATAAAAGATAAAAGATAAAATTAAATTCTATAATAAAATTAAGAAAAAAATTAATTTTAACCCAATAATAATTTCTGTCTTTAATTTTTCTGCCGTGAAGGTCATTGTCTGTACTTGTTGACTCTGAAATTCTTATTAAGATGAAGATGGGAAGTACAACGTCGACTTTGGGCAAGCCAAAGAGGGTCATTCGTTAAACTTCGAACATCTTTAACAAAATCTTATTTCTTAGCCATCCTAATCACTGTTTTCAGTGGGTTGTTATTAGACGACAGTTTTCAATACTCAAACAATTTTAAAATTACATGAATTTTACTAATCAATACTTTCTATAAAAAAATTAATAAAATTAATATATTTTAATATTTAAAAATTATTTTAATTAATTACAAATTTTATTAATTAATACTTTAAAAATTTTAATATATATATATACACACATACACATCAAAAAATAATTTATTATTATTTTTATTAACAATATATATTATTTAATTTTTTATCTTTGTTATAATTATTTATTTATTTATTTTTTCATATCATATATTTTATTTTATATAAAATTTAATTTTAAAAATAATAAAATAATTTTAAAATTGATATAATATAAATTAGACACTTTGTATATATAAATTTATGTATTATTTTTTTAATTTTTAAAATATAATATAAAATAATATTTATTAAATTTTAAAATAATAAATTAAATAATAAAAGTTAATTAATTTTTTATTATTTTTTAACTTTTTAACTTTTTATTTTTTTAAATTACCTATTTTATATTATATAATATATAATTTACGAAAATAATAAAAAAATTCTCAACAAGCCGCGTGTTATTGACAAACACGCCAGCAAAACACACTTTTTCTGTTTAAAGTAATGAATTGAATGACCAGTTGGCTTGAAAACTTAGACCAAAGACCGTAGGCAAGAGGAGTTTTCAGACTACAATCATGGATATGAAGAAGCCAAATGCGTCATCTCCTTTCTACAATTTCTCTTCTCTCACCTTTTCACTTCAACATGATCATGGGAGTTATTCTTGGCCTCCTTCATCTCTATCTCTTTTGGAGCTTAGATTTACTCACTTTCTTCTCTACAATTTCAGTCTCTGTAAATACCTTAACTTCATCGGAATCTCTTGGAATTAACCAAACCCTTGTATCTGCTAGTGAAGTTTTTGAACTAGGCTTCTTTAATTCAACTACTTCCAGTTCAAGATGGTACTTAGGTATTTGGTATAAGAACATTCCAGATAGAACAATTGTTTGGGTCGCAAACAGAGACACCGCACTGGAAAATTCCACCGCAATTCTGAAAATCGGAGACGGGGGAACCCTCGATCTTCTTTATCCTTCTGGAAACTCCATATGGTCCTCCAATTCGAATCAATCAGAAGCGACGCCTATAAATCCTGTGCTTCAGCTTTTGGATTCTGGGAATTTGGTTCTTAAAGAAGCAAATGAGAATGATAGCAGCAAGTTTCTATGGCAGAGCTTTGGTTTTCCGACGGATACTTTGTTACCTGGTATGAAGCTAGGATGGAACTTAGACATTGGAATCGAACGGCGTATAACATCGTGGAAGAGTGAAGATGATCCATCAAGTGGAGATTTCTCTTTCAGGCTTGAATACCGTGGAATCCCAGAAACTTTCTTGTATAACAAAGAGGTCAGAAAATTTCGAAGTGGACCATGGAATGGTATTAGATTTGGTGGATTACCTGTACTTTCGTCACAAGCTGTTGTTCAGGATACTTTAGTTGAAGATGCACATGAAGTGTACTACACGCCTTCATCGATTTTGAAGGGCAATCAATCAATGCTTACAAGGCTTGTTGTAAACTGGACAGGTGAAGTTCAACGTTTAGCGTGGACAGAAAGTAGCAGAAGTTGGAATAAATTATGGTACGCGCCTAAAGATGAATGTGATAGTTATTTTGGATGTGGTCCATATGGTTTATGTGATGCCAATGCTTTTCCTGTATGCAAGTGCTTCCAAGGGTTCAACCCCAAGAATCAGCAGGAATGGAATTTGAGAGATTTTTCTGATGGGTGTGTGAGAAGTGATGGGTTGGACTGTGGGAAAGACAAGTTCTTGCGGTTGCAACATGTGGAATTACCTGATACGACAACTGTGTTTGTAAATAGGACTATGTCACTTACAGAATGTGAGGAAATGTGCCTGAAGAATTGTTCTTGTAGTGCTTATGCTAATGTGGAGATTACTAATGGTGGGACTGGTTGTGTGTTTTGGACTGACGAGCCTAAAGACATGAGGCAGTTTTCTGAAGGTGGTCAAGATGTCTATATCAAAGTAGCAGCTTCTGTTGTTGGTAAGTTTCTTCATCCATGTTTCATTCCCTAAATTACTTGTTTGTATGCTGAAATCCTATTTGATTACCTAAGATGACCATACTACAAGTATAGTTGTTTATTTCTTAAATGACTTTGGATCTGCAGGTGGATCTGGCAAGAAGAAAAATGTAGGCATCATTGTAGGCATTACAGTTGGTGCAGTCGTCATATTTTTGGTGGTGATTGTCTTTCTTATATGGAAGAAGAGAAAATTGCAAAATATAGTGAAAAGAAGACCAGAAGAGATAGGTAATACAAAAGTAATATGTATAATCTGATGTAGATACTGAGATGTTATTTTTCCTTTCTTGTGCTATTACATATAATGTTTTTGTTGTTCTCCAAACTAGGTACATATGGGAGAAGTCAAGATAAGCTATTATTTTCAGGTAATATGGAATATTCAAGTGATAGGAGCATGGATGACCTAGAGTTGCCATTGTTTGATTTTAACACTATAACAATGGCTACAAACAATTTCTCAGAGGCAAATAAACTTGGACGAGGAGGCTTTGGTAGTGTTTACAGGGTAATTTTTTGTAATGTATATATAATATAGCTGTCATTAATGATTCTCCAATTCTTAAAAAAACCTGTCCCCTAATAGGATAACATTGATAGGAATGATTGTGGTAATGCCAGGGTAGATTAATTGAAGGCATAGAAATTGCTGTGAAGAGGCTATCAAAAAGCTCTGGACAAGGAGTTGAAGAATTCAAGAATGAGGTTAGGTTAATTGCAAAGCTTCAACACCGAAATCTAGTACGAATGTTTGGTTGCTGCATTGAAAAGGATGAGAAGATGTTGGTCTACGAGTATATGGAAAATACAAGCCTTGATTATTTTTTGTTTGGTGAGTTTTTACTAAATTCAGCATCTTCAGTGTTTTATTAGTTCTTTGTAAGAATATCTGATTCTGGACAAGAATTTCTATTCAAAGACTTGTTGATGTTTATAAATAACCAATAAAAAACGATTTACGTACAGACAAAGAAAGGAAGTACTTATTGGACTGGCAATTGCGTTTCAACATTATATGTGGAATTGCTAGAGGGCTTCTTTATCTTCATCAAGATTCTAGACTTAGAATTATCCATAGGGATCTCAAGACAAGCAATATTCTACTTGATAGAGAAATGAACCCAAAGATATCAGATTTTGGAATGGCCAGGATATTTGGCAATAGTCAGACAGAAGCAAATACAATAAGAGTTGTTGGAACATAGTAAGTATCCCAATAACACACCACTCTCTGAAAAGCTGAGGAATGCAATTTGAAGTGTAATATTGTGTCTAATATTTATCCAATACGGTTTGGATCCATTTTTGAAATATCAGTGTCTTATAGTTAAAATGCCATATTCAAGTGTCCCAATAATTCATATATTCTTGTGATATGCAGTGGCTATATGTCCCCAGAATATGCATTAGATGGCCTTTTCTCCATAAAATCTGATGTTTTTAGCTTTGGAGTTCTTGTACTAGAGATCATAAGTGGCAAGAAGAATAGAGGATTTTATTACTCTGATGAGTTAAACCTTCTTGGACATGTGAGTGAGAAAGCTATATTTTCTAAATTTTATATTAGTACCCTTGTTAATAGTATATTCTACTAACAGAAAATTTGTTCTGCTTTGTGATAGTCATGGAAGCTGTGGAATGAAGGGCGTGCACTTGAACTGGTAGATTCATCATTTGGTGATTCGTATTCATCATCTGAAGCTTTAAGGTGCATACAAGTTGGCCTCATATGTGTGCAAGAGCGACCAGAAGATCGGCCAACAATGTCTTCTGTTGTGTTGATGTTGAGTAGTGAAACTGCATCAATACCACAGCCTACAAACCCTGGTTTCACTCTTGCAAGGGCTCCTATTAATACTGATTCTTCTTCAATCCCACAAGAAGAATCATACTCAGTGAATCAAGTCACAGTCACAATTGTAGATGCTAGGTAGCAAAAGAAGTACTACTAACGTGAACATTTGTATTTGGAGTTTTATATTTTTGAAAAAGCTTGTCCATTCTTAAAACTCAATAATTCAAAATTCAAATAGAAGCTGCATTTTTCAATGTACATTTTGTGAATTTAATCTTCCATAAAAGCTGCGGGAAGTATATTCGTTCCAGGAAAAAAAAAAAAAAAGGTTCAATTAAGCAGACAGTTGGACTATTTGGAGTGCTCTAGTTTCCAACAATTTTGATGGTATTAAAATTTTCACGATGATGATGTGATATTCTTGTAAAATATTCTCAAAATGACAATCACTATATAATTGTCATTTTTTATTTGACCCTCTTTTCTCATCTATATATTTTATTTTCTTACATACATTTGAATGTTAATTAGATTTTTAGAACAATCATAGAATAAATGGTGCCACAAGTAGCAGGATGGATGAGGCAGACAGGAGTTTATCAAACATATAAAAAATAGTTGTAAAACTGTATACTTATTAGTTTAATTAGTTCTAACATGTCACAAAAGATGCAGAGATTGACTATTTAATAAAATACAAAAAAAAATAAAAAAATCAAGGGTGGAAAGATTTAACTGATTTGTCCATGTGGTAAAAGAAGTTCAACTTATATACTACACCTACATGCATGGGATGCGAGCAGCTAAATGGCATGAGCAAGAAGGAAACTCAAATGTTCAAAGGTGGAGAGTCGTGACTCCATGGGTTTAGCCTTTTATGAACAATTCAGAGATTTGTTCTTACTTTATCTCCATCCTATCTGAACCGTACAACAAAATTATTCCAGGAACACACGTGAAGGACATCATGGATCTAATGGTGTTGGGTGAAAAAGAAGACAAACTGGATCCGTGCCGTCACTTAATTAATGACCAAAATGAATTACAATTACAAACACTTGATTGTAATCTTTTTGTCAAAATTCTCAATGAATACAAACACAATGTCTAATATAAGAAAACATTATTAATAAAAATTATTTAAAGTGTTTAAGGCACTTAAAAACATCATCTAACAGTCCCTAAATTACAAATAATTCATCAACAAACTTTCTCAAAAACACCCCTTGATACAAACACAAATAATGGAGAAAGAGAGAGTTTAACACACAAAAATAGAGCAAAACAGGAGAGGGGAAAATGACTAAACAAACAAGCTTCACTCCAAAAATTTATGGTTGGATATGAAGAGGAAGATGTTAGGAACATGCCATAAAATTTTAGCCCGATCGCAGCAAAATCTACCATCTGATTTTGCCAAAAAGATGCGCTGTTCTGCACAAATTTTTAAATTTGATTTCTCTCTCTAAAACTTGGTTTTTTTTTCTCTCTACAAACTCCATCCCTACTGAAAAATGCATTAAAATACCATAGGAATATAGGATAAATGGGTCATGAACTTGGATTCAAATGGAGCTCCAAATAGGAGTGACTCAGCTTATCACAGCTCCAAATACAAGCTCCAAGAAAAATTCTTCATCCACAATAACTCCTTACAAGCTTCAATAGCAGTTAAAGATTCAGATTCAGTAGTAGAAAGAGCTACACATTTTTGCAATTTTCACTGACATGAGGTAGCTCCCTCTACAAAGCTAAGCATGTATCTTGAAGTGGATTTCTTAGAATCAACATCTCCTGCCATATTTGCATCTGTATAGGCAACCAAAAGAGGGTTCTTACTTCCAAAATATAACAAAAACGTAGAAGTGTCTTGGAGATATCTTAAGATCAACTTCAATGTATTCCAATGCTCTTTGTCAAGATTGGAGAGAAATCTACTAACTCTTCCTACAACATAAGCTATGTCAGATCTCATGCAAATCATCACATACATCAAACTACCCACAATTGAAGCATAAGGAACCTTCAACATTTCTTCTTTCTCTTTTTCATTGAATGGATATTTAAAGCTTAACTTAGAGTGACTACCAAGTAGAGTACTAACAACCTTCACCTTGCTCATGTTGAACCTATCAAGCACCATCTCAATATATTTCTCTTGAAATAACCATAATTTCTTAGTCCTTCTATTATGAGTGATTCTCATGCCAAGGATTTGCTTTGCTGGTCTTATGTCCTTCATAACAAAAATTGACTCATCTCACTCTTCAGTACTTGTCAATCTTGAACTTTTCACAACCAACTATCAACATATCATCCACATAAAGTAATAAAATGAGAAAATCTCCTTCTGAAAAACTCTTCACAAACACATAATGATCTGAAGACGTCATTTTGAAGTTATGCTCACTCATAAAAGACTCAAACTTCTTATATCATTGTCTTGGTGCTTGCTTCAACTAATAGAGAGTTTTCTTTAGGTGACAAACAAGGTTTTCTTTTCCCTTCGCTTGAAAACCTTCCAACTGTTCCATATAAATCTCTTCCTCTAAATCATCATAGAGAAAAGCAGTCTTCACATCCATATACTCAACCTCTAAATCTTGACTAGCAATTAAGCTAAGAATAGTTCGAATGGATGACATCTTCACCATAGGAGAAAAGATTTCTTCAAAATGAACTCCCTTCTTTTGATTGAAGTCTTTGACAACAAGCCTCACCTTGTACATAGGACATATCGCATACTCATCTATTTTCAGCTTATATGCCCACTTGTTTTTCAAAGCCTTTTTACCTTTAGGAAACTCAACAAGCTCATAGATATCATTGTGAGAAAAAGACTTTATTTTTTCTTGCCTAGCACTAAACAATTTATCACTGTGTTAATTAGTTACAACTTCATGAAAATTTTCAGATTCTTCCCCATCAAATAATAACACATACTCCAATGAAGAATATCTTGAAGAAGGTCGACGCTGTCTATTAGATCGCCTCAACTGAGCATCACCTACGACTTGTGGTTCTCCAGCTAACTGATCATCTTGTTCATTATTCTCATGCCCATCTGTAGGAACACTAACATCACGTGTGTCAAGTGCATCACGCTGCAAGCTATCGAAAACTCGATCTAGTAAGATAGGTGGAGCGACATTAAAACTCATAGGGTCATTATTATGAGTATTATATCCTTTCACAACATCCTCAATAGTTTGCTCTTCAAAGAAAACAACGTCTCTACTCCTGATGATCTTCTTCTCTACAGGATCATAAAGCTTATATCCAAACTCATCAAGATCATAACCAACAAATATACACTGCTTAGTTTTGGCGTCACGCTTTGATCTCTCATCTCTAGAAATGTGAACAAAATCTTTGCAGCCAAAAACCTTTAGGTGTTCATAGGAGACATCTTTCCCACTCCAAGCTTTCTCTGGTACATCTTCCTGTAAAGAAAGACACGGAGATAGATTAAGGAGATAAGCAGCAGTATGTAAAGCCTTATCCCAAAAAGTTTTTGGTAACTTTGCATGAGACAACATGCATCTCACTCTCTCAATAAGTATTATGTTAGATGCTTCTGCCTCATTAATTAATTAGCTAGAGAACAATTAGCTATGGGTAGTGATACACCTGACACAAGTGATGTAATTGTTCCTACAGATGGGCATGAGAATACTGAACAAGATGATCAATTAACTAGAGAACTACAAGTTGTAGGTGATGCTCAATTGAGACGATCTAGTAGAGAGCGTCGACCTTTTTCAAGATATTCTTCATTAGAGTATGTTATTATTTGATGGGGAAGAATTTGAAAGTTTTCATGAAGTTGTATCTGATTAACACAGTGATAAGTGGTTTAGTGCTAGGCAAGAAGAAAGAATGTCTTTTTCTGACAATGGTATAAGAAGTTTGAGTCTTTTATGAGTGAGCATTGCTTCAGAAAGACATCTTTAGATCATTATGTATTTGTAAAGAATTTGTCAGAGGGCCATTTTCTCATTTTATTTCTTTATATATGTAGATGATATGTTGATAGTTGGTCATGACAAGTTCAAGATTAACAAGTATTGAAGAGCAAGATGAGTCAATTCTTTGCTATGAAGGACCTAAGACCAGAAAAGCACATCTTTGGCATGAGAGTCACTACTGAATAGAAAGACTAAGAAATTGTGGTCATCTCAAGAGAAATATATTGAGAAGGTGCTTGACAGGTTCAACATGAGCAAAGTGAAGGTTGTTAGTACTCTAAATTAAGCTTTAAACAATGTCCATTTCCTAAAATAGAGAAAGAAGAAATGTTGAAGGTTCCTTATGCTTCAACTGTAGGTAGGTTGATGTATGTTATGAATGAAGTTGGATTGGTTGGAAAACTCCAACACCGTTATCTTGTGAGGGTTTTGGGTGGATGCATCCAAGGAGAAGAAAGCATGTTGGTTTATGAATACATGCCTAATGGAAGTTTGGACCATTTCATTTTTGGTAAGACCACCTTTGCAGAACTGTTTAATTCTTCATGATTCACTCTTACTTTTAACATAGAAAACATCTGCATGCTTATCATCAAATGTGCATCTTTAATTTAAGTAGTTTGTGCTGTAAAGACTAACTGTGCTCTCTCTAACCTTTTTTAGATCCTAGACAAGGAAAATTTTTGAATTGGAGGAAACGGTATGAAATTATTATGGGCATTGTATGAGGACTACTTTACCTTCACCAAGATTTCAAATTAACCATCATCCATAGATATTAAAACTAGTATACTAGACAATGAATTGATACCCAAAATTTCAGACTTTGGTATTGCCCATATTTTTGAAGGAGATCATTCTCCCATCAAAGCAAAAAGAATTGTTCAGACTTAGTTAGTTGCATGATGGATTATGGATTACTAAGAAACTGTTCCTTTGCATAGGCTAATATATTGTTTTAATTGCAGAACAAAAAACCAATCCAAATCACTGCCATAAGCTGTTGGGACAGGTAAAATCTAAACCCTGATTGATTTTCTAGGAACAAGACTTGAATGCAATTTCATAAGTATTTGCTATCAGGTTTTTCAATAAAAACATAACTGCTGAACATTTTTTTCTAACTAAACAACGTACCATTGTCTTCCTTTCTAGTGTTTTAATTGAATCACTTTAAACCAAACACCTAAAGAACTGTAGTTTTTTTTTTTTCCTTTTGGAATTTGTCCTCCATTAATAACTGTTCTTGTGTATCTAGGCTTGGATACTGTGGAAAGGAGGATGACCCTTGGAGTTTATGGATGTCAATTTTGACCTTACATCTATCCCATTTCATCTACAAAGATGCCTACAAGTTGGTCTCTTGTGTGTGCAACAGTTCCCTGAGGATAGACCAACTCTGTTGTCTGTGCTTTTCATGTTGGCCAATGACTGTTTGACAATTCCTGAACCAAAGTTTCCTGCTTTCTTTGAAGAAGAGTCTCATGATTGTAGTGAGGAGGAGAACTATAGTAACAATGCTATGACGATTACTCTACCGGAAGCTCGAACTTAGCAACTTGTTTAGCTTTTACTCTTGAAGTTTGTACTTGTAATCTAAAGAAATGCAAGTGAAGATCCATTTTTGTGGTTTTAAATTTCAAAAACCATTCTTCCTGCTTCCTTTCCTATTAAGAAAGTAATGGTGTCTGCTGAATAATATGCAGTGGTTGTATGCAATACCCAAATATGCAACAAATAACCATTTCTATGTGAGCTCTAATGTATTTAGCTATGGAATTATAGTATTAGAGATATTGACTGGTCTTCACTGAAAAGTAGTTTAGATCATTCAAGAGCACTGCTGTAGTAGTAATGCTATGACTATCACCTTTAAAGAGACTCAAAATTAATAACGTGTCATGATTTTTTTCAAACATACATGAAGTATTATGTATAATGAAATGCAAGTGAAGATGCATTTGTAATTTCAAAAATCTCAGTCATATTTGTAGTTTGTACTAGCCTTTATGAAGGTGGTCCAAAGCTTTCTCAATAGATTGATACAATTTTGTACATATCATTTGTCACCATTTAATTCTTATGAATTATTATGATTCTTCTTTATGTTCAAGTATATTTTACGGTTTTGATCTCTCTTTATTGCTTAAATCTTTTATTGACTTAAATAATTGGTGTGCTGTTTTAGAATTTGTTATTAAGAATCTTTAAATAAAATTTGTTATTCAAAAATATAATCTAAACAATCTTATCTAACATTATATGAGGTATCAATGAAATTTTTTGTTTGTGTCCGGAAGAGAGAGAATCAATGATAAATGATATGATATTTTTTGAGAGGAAAACCCTAATTTCCTCCTTTAAACAGATATGATATTTTTTAATTTAATTTTTTATAGATTATTTTTGTCAATTTAATTCTTCAAATGTATAAGTACTTTTAATGTTGTTTTTTTACCTAAATTTCATTTATAATTTTTTACTTAACACAATATTAAAGTATAATTTAGTTGATGACATGATTTTTTTACATATTATGTATTAATCTACACAAGATAAAATGTCAAGATATAAATCAAAATTTTTTAATTACATATATAAATTATTTTTTTAAATAATTGTATATCTAATGGTAATTTAAGAATTAGGTTTGATTTGGATATTAAACGTATTTTTGAGTAATTACATACATAATTTTTTTAAATATGATATAGATTATCTATTACTTATAATTTTTATATTTTTTATCACCTATAACTTTTACATTAATTTAAATATTAAAAACTTTGTTAAATGAAACATTTACATATAGAGGTAGACTTAAATGTCATCTAAACTATAATTTGATATTTTTATCTTTGATTAAAATTTTAGATAAAAAATTAATAAATAAAATTTTTTTGTACAAATTGTAAACTTTGAGAGTTTTAGCTAAGTCAATTTTTATAATTTAATAAAGTTATTTATATATTACTTATAATTTGAGAAGGTTATATGTATTTTAACTTTATTATAAGAGATAAGTTGCTTTTTTTTGTTATAATATTTTATTTTGGAGTAATTTTTTTCTTTAAAAAATCATCTATTATAAACTACAAACTGACTTTCCCGAAGGAAAAAAAAAATTCCAAACCTGTGCCGTTGCCTCATTTCTCTTTTATTTTGCTTTTTTTTTTCTTTAACAAATAAATCTTTTCACATAAAGGCTCTTATAAGAGAAGAGATGTTAAAGATTTTTTTTTTGTATTATTTTCTTTCTTAACAAAAATAAAAAGGTTATCATTATTTCCATTTGCCTTCCTTCTTTCTTAAAATCTTAAAGAAAATTGTTGTTGCTCATTTGTTATAATAACAAAGATTAAAGATTTCTACATTAATTATTGTAAGTTTGAATTTAAATTTAATGAAATTTTCATTTTTCATTAAAAAATAAGCTTGATTAACTAAGATAAAGTTTTACTACTTAAATATATTAATATTT
Organism: Senna siamea; assembly: GCA_031216115.1. Taxonomy (NCBI): domain Eukaryota; kingdom Viridiplantae; phylum Streptophyta; class Magnoliopsida; order Fabales; family Fabaceae; genus Senna; species Senna siamea. Next base: position 18,690,900 of record CM062355.1, on the reverse strand, counting down.
TTTAATTAATAACTTTATTAATTATTAAATGAATTTTACCAATACCGGTTTGAACAAAAATTTATATTTGATCTTATGCTTGATCCACTATTCTATTTTTGAGTTGATATCAAATATTACGTTATGTTATATATTATAATATTTTATTATATGATATTATATATTATAGTATTCATAATATTTATATTTGATATGTCAATGTGATAATATCTTAAATAAAAATAATATAAGATATAAATATTTGGTTACTTATACTAATGGTAAAAGAGTACTTTTAAATTTTTAACTTTAACTCAGATTTTAATTTTATTCATTAAATTTGATTAATTTTATTTTAGTCATTTAACTTCAAAAAATAAATTAATTTTTTTAATTCCTAATATTGTTAATTTACTTAATGAAAAGTTTCGAGTTATAACCAATTTTAATATCTTTATGTCATATTATTACTAACATTATTAGTCTATTAATCTTAAGTATAAAAAAATAATAAATTTCTAAATTTAAATTCTAAAATCAAAAATTAAATACTCATCAAACTTAAATCTAAATGTAGTACTACCTATAAATTTATTATTTTTTATATGTAAGATTAATAAACTAATAATATTGACAATAATATATTATAAAAATATTAAAATTGGTTCAAACTCAACAATTTTTGTTAAATAAATTAATAGTGTTAAGAATTATAAAATTTTGATTAATTTTTAAAGTTAAAGAATTAAATTAAAATCAATCAAAATTACAAGACAAAATTGAAACTTGAGTCAAAGTTGAGGAATTAAAAATATTCTTTTTTTTATACTAATCAATGGTATTTATTTTTTTATTTTTAAATTTATCCTTATAAATTTAAATAAATTATCTATTATATTTATACTATAATTATTTAAAAAAAATTTATAACTAATTTAAAATTAAAAAAATTAACCATAAGCCCATACTATTATAATAAAATGTTGATTAAATGTTATATAATCAAGTAGTTTAATATAACTAAAATACTCAATAAAATATTTTAAATAACAATTCTCTAAATGACAAGAAAAAAGAAAATAAATAATATTATTAATTTATGTTAAAAAATAAATAAAACATAATATGACTAAAATTAGTATGTTAAAAAAATATCTCACCCAATGATGTAAAAAAACATAATATTTTTGATGTTAACTCCTTTTTTAGTCTGATGTGATAACACATTGTTATATCATATTTCTAATGTCAAAACATACATAAATCTATTATATATTAATAATTTTTTTTATTTTTTTAAAGTATATTTTTATTATAAATAATATTATTTAAAATATTATTAAATATTAAATATAAATATATATTTTTAATAAAAATTTAAACTTTAATTAATTATATTATGAAAATTAATTCTTTTTGTTAGACCTAACTATATTAATCTTAATAGTTGAGTAAATAAAATTTAAAAATAGGTTTAAAAAGTAATTTAATATAATTTTCATTTTTTAATAATTATAAATTTTATGGGCACATATTTTTTTGCTATTTTTTACCAAATTTTTAAGTACCTGAAGAATATATACGAATTTGAATCTGATCGCGACCGAAAATTATATTTGGAATTGAGTCGTTATCACACGGACTGAGTCTTGGTTTCTTAGCGCGAATCAGAGATGTGGATCATTAGTGCAATGACTAGTGCACAACATTCCTAAAAGTTGCGTTTACATGGCAGCACTGGAAGAAGCACAACATGTGATGATAATATTATGGGTATTTGATAATATTTATTTTAAAAATATATTTAATATTTGATGAATATTAAATATTAGATAAAATATAAATAATAAAATATACATATTTATCAGATATTAAATAGATATAAATATTAAATTTAAATATTTTATATATATTTAATATAAATAAATAAATATGATATTTGATATATAATACTTAAATCATATATATTATAAATAAATTTTATACTTTTATTAATATTAAAATTTATTTTTAATTTTAATTTATAATAATTATATAAATTTTTTTATTATAATATATTTTTTACAACTATTTATAATATTAAATTTTTTTTTATTAAACAGATATTGAATAGATTTAAGAATGGCAACCGGCAAGACAAGGAACAAGGACGCACGCTTATCATTGTTCCCAAGATCCATCCTCATTCTCACGTGGGAAAAAAAAGTCTGTTCATCTTTATTTTTTGCGAAAATTTGAGGACTATCAAAATTTTTACAGACATCAATAATTTATTAAAATAATAATATTAATTTTTTTAATATATATATAATATTAATAAAAAAATATTCAATTCTATTAAAATAATAAAAAATTAATTATAATTTTAAAATTTTTTTATAAAATAAAAAGTTATAAAATATAATTTTTAAGAATTCTACTTTTTAAAATTAATTATTTTTATTTTTATTTTTTAATTAACATATAATAAAAAAAGTTAAGAAAAAAATTAAATATATATATTTAAAAAATATTTATATAAATTTTTAAAGACGAGAATTTCACAATGAGGCCCATAATTTCTATTCCCATCTCTAAACTTTTTTTAGGTGAATTTTATCTTTCATCATCATCTTTGTAAAAAAATTTTTTTTTAAAACTTGAAAGTTTTATTATTTTTATATAGACTATTTAATTATAAAATATTTAATATTTATTATTTTTTAAATATTTTAAATATTAAGTAATTTTGAATATAAATATTAAAATTAATATTTTTTTAAATATAATTAAAATAAAAATATTAAATATTAAATATTTTAAACAAATATAAATGAAAAGGGGTGTCTTCTTGCCGTCGCTACTCGAGAGGTTGAGCTTCCATCCATTAGATTAGATTGTGTGATACACACAGATTTGTCCTCCACTTTATTTAGAAAAGGACAATTTAATATCCATTAAAATTTTGTTTCTCATCATCACAGCTCTAAATTCTAAAACTTCTGCCAGTGTTTAAGTCAAATTTTAGTAAGTCTTCCCTTTTGATTTTGTTTTGTGCAGTTTAGATATTTAGTAAAAATATTTAAATATAAATTTTAAATTAATTAATAAAAGTTATAAATTTAACATAAAATTAAATAAATTCTTACCGATTATTATATTAAAATATTAAAATTATTTTTAAAAAATTAAAATTCTGATAATATAATAATCAACTTCCTTATTTTGACAAATGTGTCTTTTTACCTATCTCCATTCGTAACGAATGAAAATAAAAATAATAATTTTGTGAATAATATCAATTAAAAAGTTTTCAAATAAAGGTAAATTTAAAGAAAATTAAAAACATTATAATATAAACAATCGAAGGTAATAAAATAATTGGTAAGAATATATTAAATATGTTAAGGTGATTATATTATCAGAATTTTAATTTTGTATGAATTAAAATTGATCCATATTTTTTTTTTATTTCATCATTTTCCTCAGTTCAAAGGATTTAAAACGTTGATCACGTCCCCTGTGCGTGATTGTAAACAGGGACTCGAGGTTCTCGAGTACGTGTACCGTGTCATCAATACTCTTTAGAATTAGGTCACATAAAGCACGTTGGTTCAACGTGTTGAACTAAGACCATTAATATCAAGTTACCAAAAATGAATCAACTTGCTCTGATTTCTTGTCCAACTACACCAAGAAAATGTTTTGGACATGAATAACACAACCCAATTACTTAAGCCTACTTTCACAACCAAATCTCCCATTTTTTCTTTGCATAATCAAACATGAAAATTTTCGTTTTCGCTTTCACTAACCTCCACCTCTTCTTCTTCACTTTCCTCACTTTCTTCACCACGTATTCAACCTCTTCTGATATCTTAACCTCAAACCAATCTCTCAGTACCAACCAAACCCTCGTATCATCAGACCAGATTTTCGAACTTGGTTTCTTTCCTTCACTCAGTTACAAATACTATTTGGGAATCTGGTACAAGAACATCAACGCACGAACAGTGGTTTGGGTCGCAAACAGAGACAACCCACTTGGGGATTCAAAGGGGTACCTCAAGATCGGAGACAGAGGAAACATACAGATTCTGAATCAAGCAGGAAACCCCATATGGTCCTCAAATGAAACCACAGCTAAAAACCCAGTTCTTCAGATTCTACATACAGGAAATCTGATTCTCAGAGAGGAAAACGACACTAACGCCGTGAATCCTCTGTGGCAGAGCTTCGATTACCCCACAGACACGCTCTTACCAGGCATGAAGATTGAATATAACTTTGACACGAAAACAGAGAAACACATAACATCATGGAACGCAAGCGATGACCCATCGAGCGGAGATTTTTCCTTCAAGCTCGATCCCAATGGCCTCCCAGAGATATTCTTGTGGGATAAACAGACCAAAAACTACCGAAGTGGTCCATGGAATGGATACAGATTCAGTGGGGTACCAGAAATGAAACCCAACACAGATACCATCAATTTCACATTCTACGAGGATCAACATAGAGTGTTCTACACTTTCTACATTGGAAATCAATCTCTGCTTTCGAGACTCACTGTGACACCTGATGGGCTGCTTCAACGCTTGACATGGATTGAAAGCAGCAACACATGGACGACATTCTGGTACGCTCCGAAAGACCAATGTGACGACTACAGAGAGTGTGGGCCGTACGGTTTGTGTGACGTGAACGCTTCACCGGTTTGCAAGTGCGTGAAAGGGTTCAAACCGAAGAATCAGCAAGCATGGAATTTGAGAGATGGGTCGGATGGGTGTGTGAGGAACACAAATTTGGATTGTGCAAGTGACAAGTTCTTGAAAGTGACGGATGTGAAGTTGCCGGAGACAACCTCGGTGTTTGTGAATAGGAGCATGAACCTTGTGGAGTGTGAGGATTTGTGTCATAGGAATTGTTCTTGCACTGCTTATGCTAACATAGAGATTACTAATGGAGGAAGTGGGTGTGTGACGTGGGACGATGAACTCATAGACATGAGGCAGTATACAGAAGGTGGGCAAGATCTGTATGTCAGATTGGCTGCTTCTGATGTAGGTATGTTCCTTTTTCTTCTTTTATCTTTCGTTTCTTAGTTTCAATGTTCATTATATTCTGGGTTTGATTTTCTGTTTCATGATCATATCTATATCTGTTGTTCTATCTTGGTAGTTTTAATTAATTAAACAAGGGTTTAAAAAACCCTCATTTCATATAAGTCTCTTAGATTTGATTTGTTTTGCTAAGGCTTTAATTTGATAGAAATTGCATATATAAATGCTGACTGAATCGATATTGGAATTTTTGTTTGCAAATTGCCAATTTGTTTCCAATTTTTTCTTACAAAAAATGTTTGTTCCTAATAGGAGAGAGATTCAGGGGTGAATGTTTAGCAACAAGGACCAAATTATAACATTTTTTTAAAGTCAAAGAAGCTATATGGAATAAATCAAAGTTAAAGGACATATATAAAATGAGAGTAAAAAATAATGGACCAAAATGATGTTGAATTGTGAATTTTAGAAATGCTTATTCATGGTTTGATTTATTTATCTAAGACAGTGTGAATGAATAGGCGACTTAAATTGACAAGGGGAAGTCATGGTTCTAGAAAAACAGGGGACCAGAACTTTGTAGTATTGGAGTTTTTCTTAGTTATAACATAACTTGCTTGACTTGCATAGTCTTATGACAATAATAAAAAACTTATAATACTACGTGTATATATATATATATATTAAAAAAATAAAAGTCATTCGCCAATAATTAAACTTAAAGCTTATGCATGCCAACTATGTTAGTCTTCAACATTGATGTTAATTAATGTTAACAGTTTGAATTTAACATTCTTTTCTACTATTCTAGAAGCCTTACTATGTCTTCATTCAAAAGGGCAAAAATAAAAGAAAAAAAGAGGTGAAGTGAACATGTTCTCTTTTGCTTTCTTCTTGGGAGATTTGGGAGTAGCTTTTTTGGTGGTCCTTAATTTTAATACTTTACTAGCTTAGTATCTTTATTAGAAATACTTTGGTTTTTGCTAACCAATCTCTTAATTAAGATATTAGTTCTAATTGATTGATAAAATATTTAAAATTGGTAAAAAAATTAACGAAAATAATAATTTTTAATATTTAAAAATTTTTTTAACTAATAAGATGAAACCTTAATTATTGTCATAGAGCACTCGTGATTGTAATTAAATTTTATTATAGCAACAAGAGTCATAAGCAATGAGGGAGTGGGTGGGAATTGAGGAATAATCATGCACACGAGTCCCATTCCCATTTGTCGTTATAGGTTTGCTACTCCACTAGTATAATATTTAGATTAGAATTAGATAGAATTTTTTAAATCAAGTTTTTAATAAAGTTAAAATATATAGAGAAATTTTTTTAAAAAGACTACGTCATGAGATGATAAATTGTTAAAGAAAGACCTGATAAGAAATATATAAAAGTTGTCATGTTCAAAGGAATAACTAATGATATTTATTTATTTTAATTTTTTTTGAAAATATCATAAAAATCTAAGATTGCTTACGCAATATTTTTTCCACAAAATATTTATAATTATGAATGTGATTATAGTTTCATTTGATATGCTCCATTTCAATAATTTTTTTTAAATTTAAAATCTTTCAATATATAACAAAAGTATTGTTAGAAGCATTATACTATTAAGGCACAAAATAATTATAATTATAAAAAAAATACAGACAGAAAGTAAAAATATTTATAATTATAAAAAATAAAGACATATATATATATAAAGTTAATATATTAAAGATGCTTCTTTTTTATTAATTTTTTTATCTTCATATAAAAATGATTAATAAAAGGGCACATTAAAATTTTGTGGGCCCACCGGAGGAAGGCTAAAAGGCCTTTTGCTTCTGGTAGATTGCTGACGTGGCTCAACTAATTCAATGGTTAGGGTCCGAAACGGTGGCTCCGAGGCCGCCATTCTGACGTGTTAGTTTATAGTTGGGCCCACATTCAGTTAATGTTGAAAGGAAAATGTTATGACGTTGTCAAGTTTCTTAAATCTTAGAAGGATTTTGTTAACAATACTGATTAAAGTTTTGATGAAATTTTTTAATGTTAAAATTTATTATTTTTATGAATTTTAAGGCATTAAATATTTATCAATCAATAAAAAAAATAAAAATACTAGTAAGTAAAACTCATCTTATAAATAGATTAAATTATTTATTGAATTTAGATTTTTTAAAATGAAAAAGTGATAAAATAGAAAAATAGAAAAAAAATATAAAAAAAGAAGATAAATTAAGGTTTCATCATAGATGAATTAGAGCATATAATTTTAAAAAATTTTGATTTCATCCCTTTAACACAATTTATTATGTGAACTATATTATAAATTTTTAAAACTCAGAGAAATCAACTAAAATTTTTTAAATACTAAAAATTGAGTTTTATATATCCTAGTAAATTTGACATATATATATTAAAGTGGATGATAATTTTTTAATTTAATTTTAAATATAATATAAAAATTAAATTAAATAATTTTTTTTCATAAATCTCACTTTCATATTTTTATTTATTATATGATTTAAAAGACAAAAAAAGTCTGAAATTATTATAATATAAATATATTGAAAGTGAAGGTAGTTTTAACTTTTAATTGTCTTTTTGAGGCCCATAGCAAACTTTTGGTGAAATGGCACACATCATTTAATACCTTTTATAGTGGGACGCAAGAAAGAAGCTGCTCTTTTAATAAGTAATGGTGGCGGTAGTTGCCCACACATATTTTCCTGTTTGCATCAAACGGTTTGACAAGTAACGGGAATTAGGTATATTAAGATTTGAATTTTGATTAGAAGAGGTCTTTCTTTGTATTTATAAAAAATTTAAAAATAGTTTAACAAATTAAAAATTAAAAATAAACGAAATTTGTGCCTAGTTCTTCTTCTTTGCCTTTTCAGAATTGTGAATTTTTGAATTGGAAAATTGTTGAATCTGCAATTTAATTTGTTGCCAAAGTCAAATTGAGCACCACAAAGTTTTCTCTTGTACACATTACAAAACAATTGCTGGGAAAATGAAAGGAAGTTTTGTATTAGATGAACATTTTTGTTATGCAGTTCAAGAACATAATATGCATATGCCCTTATTATAATGGTTTTAAATTTTAAGACGGTTTGATTATTGATTTCTAAAACTATATATTAATATTAATATATATATATAATATAATATAAATTTTAAAAATAACTTCTCAATACTTTTTTATTATTTTTAAAATATAAAAATTATTCTTTTTAATTTTTAAACACTCGTGCATGCTAAGTCATTGATATAAAAAAATTTCTTCATACACTTATACCATAATATATAAACAACTAAGTCTATTATTTTGGCTTTCACCCCTCTCTAAGTTATAGTTTGCTACATAGTTTGATGCCTTGAATAATTTACATGCTATACGTTCAATCTTTATTTATTTTGTTGCTTGCACATTTTAATTGCATGTGCTGTATCAACTTCTTTGAAAATCTGAGGTTTACATAGAAGGTACTTCAAATTAAATCAAACTTAAAAGTTAATATCTTTACTTAAATTTCTGTCTTTCTCAGATGACATAGAATCTGCAGCTCACAAGACAAAAAAAATAGCAAAGATCGTAGGCATTACAATTGCTGTAGCTATGATACTTCTGGGATTACTTCTCTATTTCTTATGGAGGAAGAGGAAATTACAGAGAATACTGAACGCAAACACTACAGAATTCAGAGGTAAATGGTAATAAATATATATGTAATGCTTCCCATATGAATGCATATATATGATATGCAGTTGAGCTGTTTGATAAAATGTTTTTGCTTATTTTCACTGAGCCAGGTTCCATAGAGAGAAGTCAAGATTTGCTAATGAATGAGACAACGTTTAGAAGTAATAGAGGAAACTCTGGTGAGAGAAACATGGAAGAACTAGAGTTGCCATTGTTTGATTTTAATACCATAACAATGGCTACAGACAACTTCTCTGAAGTAAATAAATTGGGAGAAGGAGGCTTTGGTAGTGTTTACAGGGTAATTTGCTTCTGTAATTGAAATGTCTTGAATAAATTTTCAATATCACAAAGCACTGTTAATTACACAACTAATAGGAGTTTATATATGGCAGGGTAGATTAATGGAAGGCCAGGAAATTGCTGTGAAGAGGTTATCAAGAAACTCTGGGCAAGGAATTGAAGAATTTAAAAATGAGGTGAAGTTAATTGTCAAGCTTCAACATAGAAATCTTGTTAGGCTATTTGGTTGCTGCATTGAGAAGGATGAGAAGATGCTGGTTTATGAGTACATGGAAAATAGAAGCCTTGATTCCATTTTGTTTGGTGAGTTTTATTAATATTATTCTATATCTTTAAGCTTTAATAAAATGCTTGATGTTGATAACAGTAAATATTACAGACAAAGCAAAAAGAACTTTACTGGATTGGCAAAGGCGCTTTAACATTATATGTGGAATAGCTAGAGGGCTTCTTTATCTACATCAGGATTCCAGATTTAGAATTATTCATAGGGATCTCAAGGCAAGCAATGTTCTACTGGATAGAGAAATGAATCCAAAGATATCAGATTTTGGAATGGCTAGAATATTTGGTGCAGATCAAACAGAAGCGAATACAATAAGAGTTGTTGGAACATAGTGAGTAACACAAAAATTTTATTGATACACTATTACTTCTTATGAGAGTGAGCCTTGGAGCTACGGTAAAATTGCTACCATGTGGCCCAGAGGTCACATGTTCAAATCTTAAAAATAGTCTCTCTGTTTGTAGAGATAAGGTTGCATATATTTGACTCTCCCTAGGCCACATCTAGTGGGAGCCTCGTGCACTAGGCCGCTTACTTCTTATAGAACGATCATTGTGACCTCATAAGCATAACTAACATATTTCTCATATGTGCAGTGGTTATATGTCACCTGAATATGCTATGGATGGTCTCTTCTCGGTGAAATCAGATGTTTTTAGTTTTGGGGTTTTAGTACTAGAGATCTTAAGTGGCAAGAAGAACAGAGGGTTCTATTACTCAAACGATGATTTAAATCTTCTAGGACATGTAAGTGAATGAGTTTATTTTATTGGAGTCCTACTTTGTAGATAATTTGTCATATAATCTTGTTTTGCCCAAAAATTATGATTATGTTCTCTTGTAGGCATGGAAGCTGTGGAAAGAAGGAAAAGCATTAGAACTGATCGATCTGTCGATCCATGATTCATATTCACCATCTGAGGTTTTTAGATGCATACAGGTGGGGCTCTTGTGTGTGCAAGAGCGTGCAGAAGATAGGCCAACAATGTCTTCAGTGGTATTGATGCTGAATAGTGAAACAGCACCAATGCCACAGCCTAAAAACCCTGGGTTTTGCCTACAAAGAAACCCTATTGAAACAGATTCTTCTTCAAGTAAGCAAGATGAATCATTCAGTGTGAACCATGTCACAGTCACAATGCTACATGCTAGGTAGTGAGAGAAGTATACCCTCATTTAGCATATACACACACACACACACACACACACACACACACATATTCACAGATGACTTTGTGGAATGTGTAAATTTTCCCTCATATGATAGTTGCGGCATCTTTAAGATCATCTTTGATCTTGTTTTGGTGTAATATGGGAGAGATATGTGCTTTCACTTAACAATACTACTTAGTTTGTACTACTACTTCACCTTGTTGATATCTGATTACATTATATCACTCACATGTACAGTCTCTGTTTTTTACTCGTCATTGTTAAACTAATGTAGGAGGAAGGCTTTTCTAGTTTGGATCTTGTTGCTTGATTGAAGTAATCATCTAGTTAATCATCATCTAGGAATAGTCCTTGTTACGTTTGATCAACTAACAGGTATTAGCTACTTATCATGGAGTCCCGCCATTAAAATTTCACTTGAAGCTAAACATAAGCTAGGATTCATTGATGGAACCATCCAGGCACCATAAACGCAAACTGAATACAGAAAGTGGAGGAAAGTGGACGGGATAATCAAGAGTTGGATACTAAATTCAATTGCCAAGGAGATCTCAGAATCATTCATTTACTGCTTGACTTCCAAAAGCCTGTGGGATGAAATCAAGGAATGATTCAGAGTAAACAATGGACCACAACTATATCACATAAAGAAAAATGAGCACAATTGATCAAGGAGTAGATTTGGTGACAACTTATTACAAGCTTCACAAGTGCTGGGATAAAATGAACAGGCTAATGCCAATGCCATTTTGTAGCTGCAATGGATGTACTTGTGGTTTGCTCAAGAAGCTGGGAGAGATAGAGTCATCTATGAAGCTTTTGCAATTTCTAATGGGATTGAACAAGTCCTATGACATTATGAGAGGCCAAATTCTAAATTTGGATCCACTGCCCAATGTCAATAAAGCCTATTCAATGATTCTCAAAGTCAGAGGCAAAGAGAATTTAACACTTTATACGTTGTAAACAACACAGATGCTAGTGCAACGATGGCAAGGGGCTCTAATCCAAGAAATGAAGGAGAGACCAAGAAAATAAAGGACATCAGCAAGAGTGAGAGATACTTGTAAGACAGTGATAACAATTGTGAATCACATAACTTCTTACAATACAATTCAATAATGTCTCATTAGGGAGCAGAAGAGATTAACACATAGCTTCAGCTATAACCACAAGTAGATTTTTCTTGATGAAAGCAACTAGACATTGAGAAGGGTAGAACAAAATGTCTTCCTTGTCCAATATCCAATGTGCCAAGAGAATACTAGAATTTTGGGTGAAAGGGCTTTCTGACTAAGAAGCAGTTTCTCCTGTGATGAGAAAACTGGCTAAAAGTACTTTTAGTCCGGAAACTATCATTGATTTGTGAGAAATATTCCTTTCATCAAAGAAATTATTCCCTATGTAATTAGTAAAAAAATTCAAAATGACCATTACCCTTTGAATAACTAATAAGAGAGAAAAGTGACATTTCAATGAAGACCACATATTAATTAACATAAAGAATAATAAATATATATTTAATAATGTATTTTAATAAATCTTGTGATCATTGCCACAAATGTGGTCATGTTTCAAGATTCATGGGTACCTTGACTAGTTCAAGGAGCTAAGAGAACAAAAGAAAGCTAGTTTGAAAAAAGCAACAACGAATCTAGCAGCAGCATACAATAACTTGAGACTCCACTCAAATGCTGATCAAGAAAGTAAACAAACAAATCTAGCATCTATGGTTTCCCTCCTCATCAAACAAGAAGTTGCAAAATACTTGAAGGGAAAGGGATTAGCCATAACAGTGAACATGCTAGCTATGCAAACATCATTGACTTTGCAGGTAACACCCTCACATGTAATAGTAGTTAGCTTGACAATATCACTTGAATTTTAGGCATAGAAGCATCTAATCATATGTGCTTAAATATAACCATGTTGCAGCATGTTAAAACCTTAAACAAAACATACCAATTCATTTCCAAAAAGCCATGTTCGTGTTGACCCTAAAAAATACCACTGAAAACATACTTTTGGCGACTCAAGACTAGACCCTTTAGGAAACACAATTAATGGCGACCCCAAAAGTCTCCACCAATGTTGATAAGATCTCTTGCAAGATAAAAATCGATCCCAATCCTGTGGGATCGAAATTTGGTGGGATTGGAGCAAGATCAATCTTCCACAATATTAATTCTTTAGCATTAAATTATCTACTAGTTTGCATTTTTTGGTTGCTGTCTTCAATTTATTCAATCAACTACTAGTTTTCATTTTTTTTTTTTAATTTATCTTAGACTTAGCCAATAGTTATATATTCTCTCTTGAAAAATTATTCTGTTAATTTTGATAATTTATTTGAATTAGACATTGTATCCATTGATAGTTTTATGCTTATTTAAAAATTTTATATTATTATATATTTTTTAAATTATAAGTGATAAAATCTTATGATCTTCGATTTAATCTTTCTATTCAATCTATTTAATTCTCCTTCTTATCTTACATAGGATCTCAATCCTAACAACAGTAGTTTTTTCAGTCACATTTAAAGATATTTTTTATTTTCTGTTTAAACTAGAATGCCCTGATCCATTAAACTTAACTTTTCAGGCCTTTTTCACAACTCATCTGCATTGAAGGTCTTTAAGCTACATAACTTTGAATTAAGTCTCTTCCGTCTACGATTATGTCTCTAAGTGTCATGGATTAAAGGAGAGAGTGATATGAAGTCGACAATGTTACGACCTCAAAATTGCTATTCCCAAAATTTTCCATTCGTAAACAGTTACATAGCATGCAATACAAGCATGCCCTAGACCGCATCTCTTGAGTTTCATTGTTTTACTTGGTAAGCTAGTTACCAAAGAAACCCCAATTAATGGTGGTAGCGCCCTATTTCATACTTGGTTTTCCTATTATGTGTATTTTATGCATATATTCTTAGAATTGAACCGAATCGACATTTATCAGTTTATAAATTAGTAATCAGCTAATTAAATGATTGAGTTTGCTTCTAAGAATTAAATAAATAGTTAGACTGACGAATTGTTACTGAATTAGAGGGGTATTTAATTTTTTTAACTTTTTTTTTAATTTTTGGGAGTAAAATATTTGATTGAATTAGAATTTTAGAATTTAAAATTTCATATGATTATGGTATATAAGTAATATGAATACCTAAGTTATTATGATTTAAATTTATGTTATTTTTATATATACAATTGAGTTATTGATTTGTATAAATTACTCATTATATTTATAGTATTTTTATAATATAAAATATATTATTGATATTAAAATATTTAATTATTATTTTTATGATATTATTTAATTTAATCACTAATTGAATCAATTAACGTATGATTTGATAAATTTTTTGATTCCACAATCAATCTAAATTTGAAAACATTGCATTAAATTTTAACCAATAGGATCAACTTAAAAAATATATTGAAAATTTCCTTTTTTTAAAAGCAGGGAGCTAATTTTATACGCAAGTCATATAAAAGATTATTGAAGTTCTATATTGGTGTATTAACAAACATGCGTCTAAATTCAAGCTACTATAGTGGTGGACCAGATCAGAAGCACAAGATTAGAGAATATTATATTTCCCTATCATATTATATAATTTTAAATATTTTTTAATGTATATCAAACCTACTAATATATATATATATATATATATATATAAAGTTATCGTTTGGAATTTTAAAACCAACGACCAAGAACGACTTAGACGATTCAAATCCAACAAGCATACGGAATAATTATATTAAGTCAATAAAAATATTCTCTTTTTTTTTGTCGATGTTCCAAATATACGATCGTTGACCATCGCACACCACACATATATAATTTGTGGCCAATTGTATTACGTAAGTATATCTTTGTCTTTTGTGAGAGAGAGACTGACCAAAAGAGAGAGAGAGGTAATAATAAAAATTGACATAATATAAAAAGTATATGAAACATTTGTATTCGGAATTTTCATTATATATTTCACAGATAAATCTGAAAGTTTTACATTTTAACATATTGAATATTTACAATCATATGATGAATTTAAAGGCGTATCCAACTTTTTTCTTAATATTAAGTTTAATAAAATCTTATAAGGCTTTTGTGCATGTGAATTGTGAAAAGTGCTTGATTTTATGCACTCGTTCATATAAATGATCATAAAAGATTATATTTGTAATTATTGTTGAATTCATATATAATTATGAAGTCGTGACATATTAAAAATTTAATAAAAAAATATGTAAATAATTAAAATGATAATTATAAAAAAATTAAATTATTTTTAATTTTATTTATTGTGACGAATCTATATAAAATTTGCCCAACATTTTTTCAATTGTGAAAGCCGTCAATTATCATTATAGCGGTATCTCTACGCCGTCAAAAGTCAACCATACAGATAGTTGTGCTATATTACCAAACTTCGGTTTACAAGGATAAATAGATTTTCTATTTTTTGAAATAAATTTCTTATCCTAAGCAAATAATTTATTCGGGACTTTGCATCATTCATAAGATATTGAAAACGGTAGAATGGGATGAAAAAGCTACCAACTAGCTAGTTATTTACAATTATACATAATTAATTATACATTTAATAATGTGCATGCAAGTAACTTTACTCAATAGCCTAAGGAATACAGCATGAACCAAGACTTTCTTTTCTCTTAATGGCAAAGTGAATTCAAATCTTCTATATAAAATCTCAAATATACACACACAACACCCCTGTGTTTCTGTGTAGGTTGAAAGGGAAGAGTAAACAAAACTGGTAAAAAAGGAAGGAGAAAACGCAAATTGTTCTCTACTTCTATCTCCCTACCACCATTGTAACCGTCAGATTATTTGAGGAGACATCAAGACCGTCCATATGAAAATCTCTGTCTTCAGATCTCATCCTCATTGAAGTGAGCAAAGGTTGACTTGGCAAAGGAAGAATTGCTTCACTCTCTAGCATCAATACTACAGAAGACATGGTTGGTCTATGAGCTGCTGAATCCTGCACACATAACATCCCTATGTGTATGCATCTCAAAACCTTATTCTTAGGACTAGAATCGCGAATCGAAGGATCGACAAGCTCCATTGCTCTGTGTTCATTCCAAAGATGCCATGCCTACACCAATTCCATCATTAAACACGTAACTTTTAGCTCTGCAATCTGAACTTAGGGTTGAAAGTAATTCCTCTTGCACAAGGTAATAAGTTATTGAAGTGTGTGTGAAATTATATAGAATAGGAGTTACTTACATATCCAATGAGACTTGAGTCATCTGAATGGCGAAAGCTAGTGTTTCGGCGGCCACTTACAATCTCGAGTAGTAGTACACCAAAACTATAGACATCGGATTTAACTGAGAATAAACCTTCCATTGCGTATTCAGGAGACATATAGCCACTGTAAAGTGATATATACTAAGCTTAGTCTAGCTCTATATAAGGATTAATAAATGAAAGATTTGTATAAAGGGACAAATAAAACACACTTACTATGTTCCAACAACTCTAGTTGTATTGGCCTCATTTTGGTTTCCCCCAAATATCCTAGCTAAGCCAAAGTCTGAAATTTTTGGGTTCATATCTTCGTCTAACAAAATGTTGCTTGCCTTTAAATCTCGATGAATTATTCGTAGTCTTGAATCTCGGTGCAAATAAAGTAGCCCTCTTGCAATTCCTTCGATAATTTCAAAACGTTTGTTCCAGTCTAGTTGTGTTTGCTTGACTGGATCTGAACCAGAAAGTGAAAAATCCTTATTAGAACAATCCATTTGGTAAAAGAATGTGTAGTTAGTCCTTTTCCCCCCTCATACCTAATTGTCTTAAAAATGCAGAAAGAATGCATAGGCAAGGCAAAATATATGTATTAGAGAATCTTACCAAATAAAAAGCAATCCAAGCTTTTGTTTAGCATATATTCATATACCAGCAACTTCTCTTCCCCTTGAATAGAACATCCCATTAGTCTAACAAGATTTCTATGTTGTAGTTTGGCTATTAGTATCATCTCATTCTTAAACTCTTCTAAACCTTGTCCAGATTTTCTTGAAAGCCTCTTGACGGCAATTTGTTCACCCCCGCGAAGCTTCCCCTAGTAAACGGAATAGACAAACTTTGATTAGATTTTAGCTAACCTTAATTTTATTCCAAGAAGGCAAGTTCAAGAAGAACATTTTTACCTTGTAGACAGGACCAAATCCTCCTTGCCCAAGTTTATTTTCCTCTGAGAAATTGTCTGTGGCTATTGCGATACAATCAAAATTATATAATGGCAGTTCTGGTCCACTTAATTGACTACCCTCCAAACTAAGTTCCATTGATCCTGAAAATTCTGCTGATACTTGTCTACTCTTGCTTGCGTTATCGAATATCGGTATGTCGCTATTCTTACAACACGAAGCAGCAGTACCTACTGGGAAAAAGGAAGAAAGAAACTTACATTGAGTTATATATTAAGAAACATTTTTATTACTATTATTCCATCAAAGAGAGAAATAGTTAGGGAAATGAATGGTTTACCCTTTTTTCCCTTGAATCTCCACAGTAGCCAGAGAAAGATTCCTAGGCAGATTACTCCCAACACAACAGTTGTTATTAGCACGATTTTGGTCTTTTGTTTGCCATCACCTGTATTTGCAGACATAGAAGTCATATACTGTAATCACAACCTGACCATAACAAAAACTAGTGAGAACTTGTTAGCTTCTTAATTTTATAGTGATGTTCTCCTTTCTCACTTTCTCAAAGACCAAAATATAAACAGAAGAGAAATCCATGTGTTAATTAATAGTCGAGATATTTATTTTGCTGCAAGATTAGCTCAATCATGACAAAAAGTCCTCTTGGAACATTTGTCCAAGAAAAAAATCATTGACTACTGTAGTACATTTCGACAAAATTTAAGTAGCAAATTTAGGTTCATCACAATTCATAAAATATCACAGAATTACCAAAACTGGAACAAGAGAAAAGAAGCCACATACTATATGATTCTGTTTCTGACTTTAGAGTTGTTTATTCTTGCAAAATTATGACTAATTGCAGATTTTCTCGAACAAAACTTTAATTTATGTTGGCGATAATCACAAAGAGAAATAACTCAAAATCATAGGTTCTTTTACCTTACCTAATTCAGAATGAGCAAGGCGGATATACAGTGTATTTCCTCCATTTTCAAAGTGTTGAATATCAATTAACTCGCCATGCCAAATCAAGCACCCAATTCCATTAACATTAGCATATGCAGTACAATTACTGTCCTCCAAACAGTTGCTTTCACAATCATCACCGTTTTGAGAATTCACCAGCTGCGCGAAATCTGGCAACTTCCTGCACTTAAGCTCCCAGAAACCGTCTTCTCCAACACTTACTTCTGTTGCAGAAGCAGCAGAACTAGTATTACTATGATTATTCCTTTCAGCCTCCAATGGTGTCATCCTCTTACACCCATCAGACCAAACCCCATTATTCCACTTATCCAATTCTTTTGGTTCAAACCCTCTTATACAAACACAGTTTGAGTTTGGTGAAGTGACTGAACTGCATTCTGCAAAACTCCCACACTTGTTATAAATCTCACAATCACCATAAGGCTCCTCCTGCATTCTGATCCATTGCTTCTCACCTTCGTTCCACTTGAACTGCCTCTCGTACCCATCCCATCCAATCTGAAATCTGACCTTGTCACTGGCGTTCAATGGGGTATAAGCTAAATTCCTTGCTCCTTTCTCGTCAGTGTTGAGTCTAAAACCATAGAGATAACTCCCTGTCATGTTGGAAACACCTGTGAATATTCTTCCATCCCAATACCCACTTCTCCATCTTCTCTTTTCTCCTTCCCATATCACTATCTGCGTCGATGCATGTGGATCAACCCCCATTGTATAGTTTCCTTTTGCAGGGTCCGTTTCAGATTTCCATGACACAAAGGCTCGTATCTCCCCAATGGAAACATTCAGTGGCACAGTCATACCAGGAAGGAACGTATCAGTAGGAAAATCGAAACTTTGCCATAGCTCTTTTCTGTCATCAATGGAGGAAAGAACGAGGTTTCCATTATCATGAAGGATAGCTTCTGAGTTATTATTCTTGGGATTTGATACGTTACTTGACCAAACTAGGTTATTTTGTCCGTCTAAGATAACCAAATTGCCGTCACTTGCAATTTTTACAACGCCTTCGTTACCTTTAATGGGTTTATCTCTGTTTGCTACCCATATAATCTCCGGTCTGGGGATTTTATAGTACCAAATTCCGACGCATCTCAATGATGTGTTACCTATATTGAAGAAGCCCAGTTCGAAATTGAGCCCCTCTGAAACTAAAGTGTCACCATCTTTGATTGATTTGTCTGGTGTGATAGAAGTGGCTGCGACGGAAAACAGAGTGAGGAAACAGAGGATGAAGAAGAGCAAGAACAAGAACAAGAACAGAGGATGTATAGCAGCATGTGTAGCAGTCATGTTTCTGAATGGTGTTTCGACAATGGGTAAGAACAAAACAGAGTATGCGTAACAATAAAAAAAGAACAAGAAGAAGAAGATGACGATGATGAAGCTTCAACGCCGTCCAGTGCTGGTGTTTTCTGACCTACGGAAGAAGGTGGTGATAGGTGAAGTGTGGCGCTGAAAAGCAGACATAGAGACGAAGGAAATTGACTAGTTTTAGGTAATGATTCTAGAATTGAAGATTACACGCTTTAGGTGAAAATAAAATGAGGGAAAAAGGATTGAATCCAATTTGTCAATGACAGGCTATCGGATTGAGGAACAAGTGGAAATTGATAATCAAAGATCATCAAAAGGCGTACCATTGTTAATTTGTAATTTTCTTAAAAAAGACTAATAAAGTTTGCTTTAATGATATTATGACTAATCACTGGCCCTAATGGATCCCACACAAGGGATGTTCATATTTCCAGCTTATGTACATTAGATGTTATGATGCATTGCTTTTTCTTTTTTTTTTAACAAGTATGTCTATTATAGGTAATCTTACAAGGAAAAAAAAAAGTGTTTTGAAGGTCCAAATTTATATAAATTTTTTACATATTAACAATTTAGCATAAAAATTAAAAATAATATAATTTTAAAATAATTTAATATAATTTAATTTTTTATAAATGTCAATTTTAACTATATATATTTTTCTCATTTTTTTCACTAAATTATTAACATGTGAAAAATTTATTTATGATTTTTATGAACTTCAATTCATAAAATTAAGGTTCTTTTTAACAAAACGTATTATTTTAAATATTTTTTTGATGAAAATTTAAATATTACACACTAACCCTTTTGCCAGATCTTTAATTTCTTTTTTAATGAGCTGAAGATTTTTTTAATGAAAATAAGCTCTTAAATTTTTAAAATCATAATTTTTGCATTAAATATCAAAATCGTAATAAGAGATAGGGAGGAGATTAATCTATATTCTTATATTTAATTTTAAGACATTTTTATTATTGAATTTTAAAACTACACAGCAGTACGTAAGTTAAATATATATTTAATATAAAAAACACTTATTTTATAAAATATGAGTAGTTGGCCAAACAAGTTTTTAGAATATAAATACTTTTGAGTATTTATTCAACTAAATTGATTTAATTAGATATCCAAAAAAATCATTCATTTTTTTCTTCAACTGAACAAATCTGAATAAACTTTTGATTTGGATTAATAGATCAAAGATCAGTTTATGGAATAAATTTTTTTATAAAATTTAAAATTTAAAATATTAATTATGAAAATATAAATTTTTAACAATAAAATTAATATTAAGATTAATTTAAAAAACTTTAAAATAATTTTAATTATAGAAAAATCATAATTTAATCAAACTTAATATGTATAATTAATGTACAATATATATAATTAAATAGTTAATTTTTAATCAATTTGATTTATTGAATTGAATGTTATCCAAAATCATCTAGTAATTGAATTAATTAAATTGAATTTATCAAAATTTAATCTAATCAATCAATCTTAGTTAAATCAATTTGGTTGGAACTCAATGGAATTAAATTGATTACTAGATGATTTTAGATGAAATTTAAATTAAACTGATCAAACTAATTAAAAATATATTATTTAAATATTTTACATATTATATGTTAATTATAAACATTAGATATGTTAAGCATATATTATAATTTATCTATAATTAGAATTATTTTGAAATAATTTTTAATTAATCTTGATATTAATTTAATTGTTAAAAGTATATATTATCATAGTTAAGATTGAAAGAAATATTTAATGTTAAAAAAATGGATCATTCAATTCAAAGTAACCAAAATTAATTTGAATTGAAGTGGAAAAAAAAGGACAGTAATTAGGTGAATATAAAATACATAATACTAAAATATTTGGGCTTAGGAATCTCATAAAATTATGTTGGAACTTCTACAACCCAAAGGTATGTCAGTCACCCTGAGTTGGTAAGATGGGGCCCATTAGTAATTAAGGAATCCAATATTAATTATGCAAAATTAATTATAAGTTGGGGATGATTTATACTAATATTTACGGATTTAAAGCCTCAGAGAAGAAATTGAAGTCATAAAATATAGAGAGAAAAAAAACTTTAATTCATATAAAATAAAATTTTAATTTATTCATCTCTTGTTTGTTTTTCTCTATACTTTATAATTTTATCTTTTTTTACATTTTAGAATATTTAAATCCAATATTCACTTAGTATGAATAGAATCAGGGAAAAAGTAAATTTACTCACTTTAATTATAATATCTCCTCTAATTAAAAAATAATTGTAATTCATCACTAATATGAGTTGAATCTAAAAATAAAAAGAGTTAATATCTTATAATGTAATAAGTTAAAATTTAAATTTTTATATAAAATTTTTTTTATAATTATTACTCGATAATATTTTAAATAAAATTATCTTAAATAAAAGATTCTTACAAAAAAAATATTAATTATAATTGAGCTAGTAACTAATTAATCATATTATTATAAATTTTTTATAATTTAACATTAAAACTTTTAATTACATAAAAATACTAAAATAAGTACCCTCTCTCTTTCATCCTCTTATTTATCTTCTCCAATTATTTATTCATGAATTTTATTGGTCCTAATTAATTTAGTTAATTTTTCTTAGGTATTCTTTATCATTGTTCAAGACATGAAATGTTATTTTCAAAATTTGACAAGAAAAATAATTCAGTTGATAATAAAGATAATGGAAAAGGGAAAAGTATTTAATATACATGGTTTAAAGTAGACCTAATTATAGGTCTAAAAGCCTTATAAATTTGAAAATAAAAGTGTGAATAAAAAAAATTTATTTTTAAAAAAACTTAATTAAATTCGGGCCAAGCTTGAATTTTTTTTTAAACCCAACCTAAATTTTTTTTAAATAAATATTTAACAAAAAAAATATATTAAAATATAAAATATATAAAACAAAATTTTTTTATTTAAACTTAATATTTTTTTATAAACAACACGAATTTAGATGATAAAGTCTAGTTTAAAGTTCTAAATTTAGATGATAAAGATCTTTTCACAGTAGATTTAAATCAAAGGTGAGTTGTAACTTTTAAAAGTTTGGGTGAATTATATCTATCTCTCTTAAAATTTAATTTAATTATACTTATCACTTTTAGTTTAGAAAATTATATTTAATTTTTAAATTTATTTTTAAATAAAAATAAATTTTGTACAAAATAAGATTGTGACATTATTTTTAATATAATAATAAATACAGTTAACTTTATTCTAAAATAAAACGTAAAATACACTAAAATAAATTAGAAGAAAAATTTATGTTAAGTTCTATTAAACTTTAAGAATATTAAAATAATTTTTAAAAGTAAAAAATAATAATAAATATAATTAGTATAATTTAGTATACAAATTATAATATCCCGCCATCATCGTCTCTAGTTTCTAGTGACAATGAGCACGGACAACGACTAACACTAGAAGAGGAAGAAAAAAAGGACGGTGTCAATGTAAAGACTTTGACATAAAAACACGAAGATGTATGAAACAAACCCACACAGCAAATTAAATAGACATAGTGAAGAAAAAAAGAGAGAATAATAAGAATGGACCATAAAGAGAGAATAATAAGAATGAACCATCTTAGACTACATTTTTTTTCTAAATGTTGAAGTAAGTTATTTTTATATATTAATTTGCATATGAGTTAATGTGTAATATAAATATTCTATGTTATATATTAACATATATATAAGATAATGTGTAAAAATAATATACTTTAATATTTTAAAAAAGACGTTTTCATATGAAGATTTCTTTTCATGAATAATAGTGGTTTGTAGGATGTTTTTCTTTTATATTTTTAATTTTTTTAAATTAATTTTGAGAGTAAAAATTTTTATGTGTATGTAAATTGTATCACATTATTTATATATCAATCAATAATGTTTACTTAATTTTTAAAATTTTAAATTAAAAAATTATATAATAAATAAAATAAAAATATTTAATTAAATATATAAATGAAATCACACAATCTGTATATTTAAACATTTTGATCGTGACAGAATCAAAAGGTATTTTTAACCTCAAAGTCAAAAAGCATTGTGAAATATAGATAGCCATTACCAAGTTTGGCTTTGATTAGCTTATTCTTCTAAATGGAATTTTACCTACTTTTTATAAGTCCAAAAATTATATAATTTACTTTTAAATTATAACTAAATTAAATTTTAAATTTTAAATAAAATTTTTTTGTTTATCAAAATATAAATAATGATACTATTAAATAATAACATATTATTGTTATTGTGAAAATATAAAAAAATATTTTTCTGTTTTTATGGATAAAAAAATATTTAAATATAGAAAGGACTTATTGCTTTCTAATCAATGATGAGCATAACTTAATTACTCACTGGACATCAACTTTCATATGAAAGGCCTGCTACCGTTTAATGCTATAAAATATTGAGGTACTGTGAATTATTATTCAAATTTTTGTTTTGGGGAATATTTATATTTAGTTATCAATAATGATAATGTAAAATATATTTTATAATTTTAAATTTTATACTAATTTTTAATTTTATTTTTAAAATTTTAAATTATAATTAATTTTGTCTAAATTATGATATAATATTAAGTTTAAAAAAATTTAAAATGATTTAAATCATATATAAAGTATTTATTAAAATCTTTATTAAATAATTAACTTTATATTAGATAATAATTGAGTGAGACTAAAATATTATAATTTAATAATATATATTATTAATTTATTTTTAAATATTATCAAAATTTTATTTTTATTTTTAAAATTTATTATTAAACATTATATTATTATTTTTTGTTAATAATTTAAATGATTCACGACCTTAAAATGAAATAAATTATAATTTTAAATTTTAAAAATAAAATTAACTAAAAAAATTCAAAGATAAAATTAAAAATCAGTAAGTTTAAAGATATAAAAAATATTTTTGTTTAATTATAATATTTTAAATAAAATTATATTATGAAAAAGAAAATCTTGGGCATTTAAATTTCAGAACTTATTATGACGTTATAATTGCAGTGAACTATGAAAACAGGATGTGTTGGAAGTACAGGTGATCAGGTGATCACGTGTAGACAGTGTAGTCACTAACTTCGTTCGTTTTTAGAGCCAGTAATGTGAAAGGAAACATAAATAAAAGATCATAATAACAAAAATTATCAAATAAATATCATTGAATTTTTTATAAAAATCGGAGCTGATATATTGCAACATATTAATCTCTATTTGGCCAAGTTTATGCGAGGCAACAACAATTTTTAATATTATTTTATTTAAATAATGTGTTTGACCTATTTTATTTTTAAATATTTGTAATCAAGTAACAGTAGAAGTAATTTTTTGAGGGGAGTAAAAAAAATAAGGTTTTTTTTTTATTTAAATGTAAAAGCACAAAACGATTTTTTAAAGACAATTATAGCTTTTCCAAAAATCATTAATTAAAATAATTTTTACCTATCCGCTTAATTATATACTAGTTTTAATAATTTGATAGTAAAATTATTTTTAGAAAATTTTGTTAAATAGAACGTTAATAAAATTTTTTTATCAAATTAGTTTACCAAATACACGTTACTTTTTTTTCTCACTTTTAATTTTTTTCAAAGTTCTATTTATTAAAAAAAAAAACTATTTCACGCATAACTTTTATGTGAAAAGTATATTTCCAAACTAGAGAAATGACTTGTATACGATTTTAATTCTGTGGAATAGTTTCTCCTCTCTTTCGTATAGTGAGAGAAATTTTTTTCCATTTTTGTAAAATAAAAATTAAGAATGGAGTTTAATTCTTGTTTTCATGTGATAAGAGTTTTCTTCTCTGTCCCTTGTGCCGACAGTTTTCTCTTCTCATTTTGAGAATTTTTTTTCTTTTTAATTAGTGAGTTATGATTCATAAATTTTTAATTGAAGTTTATCTTTTTATTATGATGCAATTGATGTTATAGAGTTCGGTCAATTGCGAAATGATTAAAGTCCAATCATAAATGTGAAACTATTATATTGATCAATTTTTGGCAATTACTCAAAATGCTTCATTGGGTTTATATTTTAACAATTGTCATGTGGCAGTTTAGATCCCACGTTTTATCATTCTTCCTTTTCACAATTGTGAATGATATCAATCATTTGTCTCACCAAATTTGTTTCTTGTCGTAAAACAAATGTGTCCCGTCAATTGGTTGATTTTTTATATTCATATTTTCATTAATATGCATTGATGTTTTGATATGGACTTCTTCTTATATATATATATATATATATATATATATATGTAATTTAAAAATTTTATTGCATTTCAACTACTTAATCTGATTTAGATTAGTTTTGGTCTCAAAAAAAGCGTAAAATTTTTCTAACAGTGATATTTTCATATACAAGAGATTACTCCAATCCATCCACCCAACCACTTAGTGGTGAATTATATACAATTTTTTTTATAATTATTCTCCTCTTAAAAATAGTTATATTCAAGATATTATCTGATATTAAATTAAACATTTATCCAAATAAGATTCTAACATTAATTATTATATTATTATATTATGAAAGACTAATTAACTCTTTTCGATAAATTCAATCTCTCTTAATGAGAAAAAAAGAATTTACCCATAGTCTATATATTAATATTACTTCTCGTTTAATCTGCAGGAATTGGTAGTGGGATTGTCGCGACTAAGGGTGAAGATGGGGAGAATTTTTAGTGTTAATAGGTTATCTGTTCTTCTTTCTAATTTTTTTAATTAACATAACTGATGGAAATAAAAATTACAAAAGAAGTGATTTAAAATAATACGTACATATAAATTCGAAAAACATTTACACAAATCTTCGAAGGCGCGAGCACGATTTTTATTTCAATCTCAAAATTGTTTTGGAGAAATATTTTCTCTCATTTTCCATCCTCCAAATAGGACAGATTCTGTAGAGATGGCACATTTAGTGAGTTTGCAGTTTGTGATTAGGTGCTGACTTACATACTTAAAACAACAGATTAATTAAAAATATCATATATTGATGAAATAATATAAGGCAGTTACATTTTTTTAGGAAGTAGAAACATAGTTTATGGAAGATATTGATGGACACAGAAAATATATGAAAAGACTATAAAGACATAAAATGGTTGGCCTTCTATCACGTTGTCTTATACATTAATTGAAATTCAATTTCGAAGTATTTTGATAGCCAGGCATCAATAATATTCGTGTAATTAAGCCAATATTTTGACCATTTGGGAAATGGTTTGTACTAGGTTTTTGTGGAATATCAATGTTGTTTCTCTATTAGATAATGGATCCAAATATATACATTTAACAAATTTGTCATTATAGCTTTGTTGTTATGCTACATAGGCTAACATTTGGCAGTTATAGTGAGAATTTGTCTGCACTTTTCATCTATCAATAAAAAATAAATTGCTAAATTTGTTAATATAACTTTATATAAATATTAATAATGATATATATGACGGTTGGTAAATTGAAAGTTTGGCAATCTCCAGTTAAGTTCTCATACATTTTAATAATAATGTCTTATTGGTGCTTAAAATATGCTATTTTAATATAGTTTATACAACTCATATAATTGTTTTTTTAAAAAAACTTTTTATATGTTTTATTTTAATTAAAAAAATCTTATAATAAAGATATAAATAATTATACATAAATCTAATCCTTCTAAACAAAGGGTACTAGGATTTTCCTTATCCCTAAAAGGAAAGGCCTAATATTTGTGGACATGGCCTAAGTCGTATGTTACATGCAGCAGAGAAATTACGCAAACAAACTACAAGAGATCCAAGATAAAGAGAATGCAACAATGTTGAAACGTGTCCCTGAAGTACGTGAAGAATGCTCAAGGTAGCAAAGCATGATCACTGATAAATCAGCTAGCAGTATTCTTCAATAATGAGGATTCATCTCCAAATTTATGCAACAGCTTACAGCTGAGAGTGATACCTGGGTCTGTTGTAATATTGAGTTTGTGGTTAATATTGATCAATTATAATTAATTAAAAATTTTAATTGAGAAATAAAAGAGTTGCACATTTATTTTTTTAAAACAGTCATAACTAATATCATTTTTGATATTATGAAGGTTATGAATTCTCCTATAAAAAAGAATGAAAACATCTCAGTTTCGACTGTTGAAATTTTACAGTGTTTTGCTTCATTTCTCTTTCTCTCTTGTTTTGTGATTTTCTCTGGGACATTGGGTTAGTATATAAGTTGTTATCTCTTCCATAACTGTTATGACTTTTATTTCATCTTCATCAGGTATGTATAACAAAGTCCACTTGAGAATATATGTCTTCACTATACAAGCTTTGTTATTGATTGAATAGATTTCAATTGATGCAATATGCATGTATAAATACGTGCATGTTTAATTTAGCATCCTACCATTGTGGGTAGAAGCAAAAACAAATCCTTTAAGGAAAAGCAATAAATGACAGATCGAGTATGGAGAAAGTGTCAAGGATGCATGGAAGGAGAGACTTCTTACTGAGGCAGGAAAGGAGATTCTAATAAACCAATATTGTCTATCCCCACACAAACAACATCAGAAGATCAGACTCATGGTACTAGTATCATACTCCGAATGGGATCGATCTATACCACAAAATTCGAATACAAAGTACTTCACGCTTACAACCAAAGATTATATAAAAGATATCAACGGTCCAGAGTTGTGTCTAGCAAAAAGAGTTAGTTCTTATAACATGGCGAATTAAGTTCAAATTTTTACTGATTAAATTTAGTGTTTGATAATACTTTATATAGAATTGTCATTAGTAAATAGATAGATGTGGGAAACTAAAAAAAAAAGATATATAAAAGATTTTCAGGCCAATCTAACCTCAGTTTCGTGAATGAATATGAGGAAGGAATGGATTACCTTTCCTAGACCTAGACTGGCTAGTATTGGTCATGACCGAATGGAAAAATCACGATCTAATACTTTTCACCATTTACAAAATTAGGGAAAGAAGAATTGAAGAAATAAGAATAGATTGGATTCAAGCAGGCATGAACACTGGTCATCTTCTATGGTCAGAATGCGAACATCTTTTACATAAAGTGAAAAAACGTGTGGCCTAGGAATTTGAGCACTAGGAACTTTACATGAAGAACGTTATCAGAGACTTCAGCCATCGATTCTGAAGCTGAGATATATAAAACTCCTGCCGTACCACTTTTTAAGCAACACACATCCTAGCCAAACTTGGATAATTATCAATGTTCTTTATTGTCTTTCTAATTAAGGAAGATAATCATTTAAACCACATATATGTAAAAATTGTCTGAGAACTTTAACCAGTTAATCTTTTTCATGTCCTAATTAATGCCTTTTTATAATCTGACATTTCAGAGTGTGTTAAATACTAAAAATAAATATCAAATAAAAGATATTAATTTTTCTCAACGTGATGAATTAATATTCAAATTTTTGTTGAAAGAAGTATTTATATTTAGTGTTCGACAATATTTCGAACAAAATTATTAAAAAATACTTGTGAAAAATAAAAAAAATATTAAAAATGAGTGACTAATTGAAGTGATAAGTAATTTTCTTTTCCTTAAGCAATGATTGGATTTTAGCTTTGTGTATAAAAACATTTTCATTATATATTTCTACATTCCTTCCCTTAAGCAATGTTTAAGGTGGAACTCTTGCAACACTTAATCAGTACCAGTCATCAAACATGGAGTTTCATTTTATTGATGTGTAACTTTGTATGACTCTATGAGTTTTGATGTAATGGATTTTTAACTAATTAGTGATGTGATTTTATTTTTTATTTTAGAGTCAAATTGACCCATTCGCCCTTTCATAACCATATCCCATAGTATTATTTGCATTTTCAGTCCTTGAGATTATTACATTTTGAGAGAGGAATAAAAAATCAAAGTTACTACAGTTGAAGTAAGCACTCCTGGCTAGGATATATCTTAGTACACTGAATTATTTTATAGTGTAATATGATGCCTTTTGCTTTAATGAAATTCATGACCAAAAAAAAAGTTTAAGGCAACGGCACCGCTCATCCCTCTCACAAGGAGATGATGAAGGAAAGATGAAATAGTTAAGATACTTTGAGAAAAATTTTTCTTGAAAATTTCAATAAAACTTAAATCATTTCAAAAATTTTCTAAAATCAATCACAGGAACGGACAATTATTCCTCCCTCTTCAATTGTTTAAAAATATATTATAGTTAGCACTTTCATATATTTTGTATAAGTGCATAAATAAAGTCATTCCATTTTACTTTGTTTTCAATTACGTAAGTGAAAAAAGTCATTATAATTGAATCAATGGAAAACTCAAGTGATCGGATTATGGATTTAAGTCATTAAAAATTTGATTGAATTAATAAAATAAATAATATATAATTAAAAATTTAAACAATACAATATTATAATTCTAAAATCATATATATTATCTAGTGAAAATATCAAGTCATAAATTAATATTTCAAGTAATTATACTACATCTGTTTTCAAATTTGTATAAATTATATTAAAACCTGACCCCTCTTCTTTACTTTTATTTTCAGTAGTTTGATGTTGTCAAATTTACCTCTCGAATTTTATCTCTGTTTTTCTCTCATCTCAACCTCTTTTTCTTTTGGCTTTCTCAGTTTTCTGCATCGCTCTTACATGAAGCTTTCATGAAGCACCTCCATCAGAGCTCTTGCGAATGAATATTTAATTTACTTATCATTTCAATCAACCAAATATTTTACCTTAGTGGGAAATAGATTTCCACTTTCTACCTCTCCTCGCAACTTGGACAGAAAATTTAAGATAAAATAATGTAGCCACATGATACAGAGAATGACTTGAGTATAAAAATATGAGAGAAATGCAACTTAGTTTCTTCTATAAGTAAGCAGCTTTTCAGCGTCTTCAATACTATTGATTAGACTCGTTACTAATTTTTGTAAGTAAAAATTTTATTGGACATTGATTCAATTAACTTATTAATTCGATCTGGTTCTTAAATTACATTCCTCTTTTTTGACATTAAAAGCTACAATTTTACGCATTTAACTAAAAATTTTTATATTTAACTCAATGTTAATTGGATGAAGGATTGAAAATTCAATACTCCTATGAACCTACCAAACAAACAAAGTAGTAGGAAATAATGGTTTGGTGCATATGCATCCCTGCATCAAGATGCATGCTTTTTATTATTATTACTTGCCATGATTCCATTTGGCACTCACAATATTGGATCAACATAAGAGCAAGCAATGACTTCTGTACGGATCCCTTATTTAATGCATATAGAAAATGAAAAATTATTGCAAGTTGCAACGGGTGAAGATGGCACTAATAATGGTCAGTGTTAATTATTAGGAAGTTGGCCATATATAGTCATACTGATCATCAACAAGTTTATGAGTGTCATCGGAATTTTTTTTTTAATTCATGTTTATCTTTAACTAAGGAGGTCTACTAAAACCAATTATATTTGTCAACATAGGATAACTTTATTTTTAATTAATGAAAATTTTATTTACCTTTTTGTATATGCCATATTTAATAAAAAAATAATTGTTAAAATATAAACTAATCTTCACTCCTATTTTATAATAACTTGATAGAAAATTTATTTTAATTAATAACAAGTTGCTTTTCTTTTGGTCAAAATTGCCATAATCTAAAAATTTAGGCAAAAATACTTTTTATGTACTCAAACTTTATATCAATTTTTAATTTTATCTCTAAAGTTTTTTGCTATCAATTTTATTCTTAAAGTTTCGAATTACAATCAATTTCGTCTTACAACCTAATGCCGTCTAAATCACTAACAAAAATAGCTGATATGATATTTGACATATATATTTGATTGACTTAATACTCATTACTTACATATTTATTATCAAATATGTCCTTAAAATCAGTAAAAACTGTCAAATGTATCTTTAAAGTTTATGAATACTGATAAATGTATCCCCAACTCCTTCATAAAGCCACATAAGACTACTTACACATTGGAATTCACGAAGCCACATCAAACTACAAAATGATGCTGCGTAAGTAAACAAAGCAACAACTCTATTTACATGTTATTGAAGTGTCACATTACTAAATAGTTTCTATTGAAGTAACTTCATTGATTCCTTTGAAGTCACACTATACTAAATTCGTAGACCTAAAACTCGCCACTGAGTCCACCGTTGAAACCTACCACTGAAGTCTGCCATTGAAGCAAAAAGCAAAGGTATGAAAGATATGTAAAATATTGGATTTTTTCCTCTTTAAACCATAACCTAGCGTTGTTATTATATGAAGATATTAATGAGTTATACTATTCATCAATGACTTTATATATAATGGGTTTTTTTTATGATGGGTTGATAATGAGTGATTTTTTTTGTATGGCTTGTGGTATCTTATATGTGGAATCATGAATGTATATTCTGTGGTAAAATAATGGCTTGTATGCTGAACTTATATGTGTTGTAAGTGGTCTTATATGGACTTGTTTACTTTTGAAGTCCACCATGGAAGGAAATTGGTTAGAAAACCAACTTTTACATATGCTAGTGGCTTAACAAGTTTGTGGAACAAGTGTGATATTGATAGATAGAGTTTTTTGAGAAATTATAAATTGTTTGAAGGATTTTGGGACACATATGACAATATTCATAAACTTTGGGGATATATCTGATAGTATTCATAAATTTTGAGGGATACATTTAACAATAAATATGTAAGTAGTGAGTATTGAGTTAACAAAAATATACTCGTAAGACACTACATCAACTATTTCTGTTAGTAATTTAGACAATATTAGGTTATGATATAAAATTGATTGTAATTTGAAACTTTAGGAACAAAATTAATAGCTAACAAACTTTGGAGACGAAATTTACAATTGATATAAAGATTGGGAATATAAAAAGTGTTTTTGCCAAAAATCTATTAGGTTGTAATTGAAATCTCAGAGATAGAGTTGTCTAAATATGGTGTTTCTATACACAAAAATCAAATTTGAGAATTTATTTATATCACTTTAACCAACAAGTAGTTGGTTGACAACAAGTTTTTGAAATAGGTTAAAACATCATTTATGTCCCTTAACTATAACCATCATTTCACATAAGTCTTTTAGAATGAAAACATAATATCACTACAAAAAAGAAGTGTTTTTATGGTGCCTTAATTAGTGGCGCTTCACTAAAGGCATCACTAACTTGATATAATAGTGGCATTTATAGAGGCACCAGGGATTTTTTTTTTAATTTTGCGGCGCCTATGATAGAATTGTTGCACCTAAAGTGCCCTAAAATTTAAAATAATATATTTTTTAATATTTTGTACTTTACTGGCACTTTTTAAGCGTCGTAAAATTCCAAAATTGCACACCAAAATTTTGTTTTATTTTACTGGCACTTTAAACATGCCTCTATTATTTCAAATTCTCTTTTTTTTTTTTTTAAATTTTAACGGCGCTTTGCAGGCGCCAGAAAAAACCCTTTTAGTGGTGCTTATTACTGGCGCTTAACCGAAGGCGCCACCAAATCAGGAAAATTATTGATTTTTTAGTGCATCTAAAGTGCCATTACATTTAAAATATTTTTCTTAATTTAGTAGTGCTTAACAGTTATCGTAATTCCACTTATCAAGACTTTTATGGTGCTTTATTTCCAAAATTTCGCAGAATCTATCCACATTTTCCCTCGTCCTGGTGCACGACATTTCCTTCATTCGGAGACATTTTTTCAGCATTTCTTACATTTTTGTGCACTCGTCGTTGACTCACTAGGGCGTTTCCCAAATTTTTGCTAGTCATTCACTTGTTCCACTAGCTCCTCGGCGTTCACTCCTTCGCCCAGGTACTCAGTCTCTCCTTCGGTGATTTTTTAGCGTGCACTCGTTCTCGGCATTTACTCATTCGCCAAGGTTTCTCTATAACTTTTTTTTAGTTTTTGATTTGTTTAGGGGTTTCGACTTGATTGTGGGGCTTGATTTATGTGGGGGTTTTGATTTGCTTGTGGGGTTTCAATTTTTCTGTGGTGTTAGAAATATTTGTGTGGTTGCATTTGATGGTGAGTCTTCGGTTTGTTTGTGGGTTTCTATTTTTTTGTGGGTGTTTTCCATTTGATTTACTGGTTGCCTAAAATTTGTCCTTTGCAAACTTTGATTCGGTTTTGCAGTCCTTTGTTTTGTTTCCTTGGTAATCGTTGCTATGTCTTTGCATTTGAACAAGTTTTTTTTTAAGTTTGAGGCTATTTGTTTTAATGAATCATATGGAATAGAAATTGATCTTCTACTTCTTGATTGTGTTTTTACTTCTGCTCAATAAATCTAATGATTTTGAATATTATTATTTTAATGGATTTTGCCTACTTTTGGTAGAGTGATATATTCTGGATTACATTTGGCTAATTTCCTACTTTGTTTGCATAAATGAATGTAAAATGGCATATAAATAGCTAAATGATGGTTTTAAGAGGTTAAAGAATGTGTTGTGATGCCTTTTTTTTGCAAGTATGGGATGTTTTCAGTGTTTTAAATGATGAAGAGATGATTTGAAATGCTAAATAGTATGCTTGATATTATTTTTAAATGGGAAATTAGACGGTTTGAATATATGGAGGTAATGTGGTTTGAATATATTATTTTGTAATATAAAAATGTGCAACAAACTTCCCATATGCTTTTTGGAACATCAACACCAACTCTAAAACCCTCGTTGAATCCAAGAGTTTCTACAACACCATCATTGGAATTAGCTTATCATCTGCATTAAACAAGGAAGAACATTTTCAAGATATTGTAAATTTAATTAAAAAAATATTACATCCAAGAAAAGTAAAGTCATGAATCTACATAAGATAAAGTAAAATGGAGAATAGCAAAAAAACTTTGTAAGAAATGATGAGGCACAAAGAAGGAAGCATGCACAAGCAGTGGAAGACACAACATATATTAAGAAGTTTAAGTAATCCTTTCATATCCTTCTAATTAATTTCATTAAATGAGAGAGTGTTTCTGTTTGTAGCATAGAAAAGTCACTTTTTGTGTTATTTAATAGAAATGCTAGTGTTTGCTATTCTTTATATTGTACATAAGTGTTACACATTTATGTTGGTAAGGTGTGTTTGTGTTCTTGGAGCTTTTTGACATATAGTTTGGTTATTTTCATGGCTTTAAAATAGAGGTGTGTGCATTGTGATTGAAGCCTTTAATACCCTTATTAATCATAACTTGATATTGGTATTTCAAGGCAATAGTAGCTTACTCTCTTCTTCTTGTTCAAAAATTTTCATTTTGATTCTAAGCATTAGTTTAACATGGTTGATGTATTCCCTTGTTTTTTTTTCTCTTCAGTAATTTTAAACTCCTTATTTTGGTGTTAAATGGTGATTATAGTGGATATCATTTTTTCTCTTCCTAAACATGCAAAATGCCATTTAAATAATAAAAAAGTAACTTGAAGTGCTGAATATATATATATATATATATTGTCCACTTCATTTTGAACATGTCTGTTGCATTTCAAAGTATGCTTTGACTCAAAATATGTGTGTGAAAACTTGTGATGGTTGTCCAAATCCTTTTGACTTTTGAGCAGGTTTTCTACATTTCAAAGTGTGTTTTTAACTCAAAATATGTATGAAAGCATGTGGTTGTTGTTTAATTTGTTCTGGACATATTTTTACATCTTAGAGTGCTTGTTTGAAAGTCAAAATATGTGTAGGAACATGAAGGTGTTGTCCATTCAGCATTGATGAAATTGAATTTGTGGGAACATTTTTGCATTAGTTTTCTCATAAAAGTCTGCTTTTTTTTTTTTGCAATCTACAATTTTGTTTATGCACTCTAAAAAATTCTATTCTGCCCTGGATTAAATTTTCTACATTAGATTAAAATTATATTTTGCATTATTCATTAGTTATTTTCTATATTGCTAAATTGACAATGTGTTTTTATCAAAGTTAAACGTGGAGTTATCATACATGTCCATAAGTTTTAAATTTCGTACCATAGCTCGAGAACAAGGGTTGAAAACATAAAATAGCAAAATATTTAGCTCATTCAGTACAAATAGTTATGTAACCAACAGTGACAATCGACCAATATTTGGGAGTGTTCTTTACTATGGAAAGGTGGTAGACATAATTGAGTTAAATTATCATGGTCAATTCATGATCACAATGTTTAAGTGTAAATGGGCTAATACAACAATAACATTGGGAATGAAAAGGGATTACCTTGGGTTTGATTTGATAAATTTCTTGCTATTGATTCACACCGGCACATATGCAGATGATGAGCCTTATATTCAAGCTTCTGAAGCTCAAAAGGTATATTATGTTGACGATCAAGTTGACAGAGAGTGGTGCATTCCTGTTCACTTGAAGCCACGAGATTTGTATGAGATGGGAGATGAAGAAAATGTCCATGAGAATGAACTATACCCACAACAACAATTAGCATTATTATTATTATTTTTGATGATGTAGAGAGTATACCTTTAGCAAGGGGAGTTAAAGAAGAAGAATTACCTATCATAGATGTTGTTGATAGTGTGAATAATAATGATGAGGATTAAATATTGTATAGTTAGTGGTTGATTTTTCCTTTGTTTCAACAAATATATAAGATCTTGTATGGTATTTATTTAAGACTAGCATTATGGTTGTCAATATGAGTCTTTCAAGTAATTCTCTGTTCAAACAAATATATTTTTTTATAATTTTTTTTCATTTGTTTTTATCTTTACTTTGTTCTGTTATATGAATTGAAAGTTGTAGACATGAGAAGATTAAAGCAAAAGGCCTGTAGAACCCGTGGAAAGTCCTCAACTGTCCTTACTCTATCTCTATCCCCCACTCTGCATCCTTTCGAACCAGTGCCATCTCTACCACAACCTATACTTTAGAATCAATGCTAACCCCATCCCAAACCTTAGAACCAGTTTCAACTATTGCCTTAGCCTAGTCCTCAAGTGGAAGGATTAGAATTTCATTTTGGACTGTTAATATTATCAATAATTGAAATTATTTTATTTTACTATTTAAATTATTGATATTATGTTGATGTATTTTTCATTTTACAAATGAGCAAGGAAACACTAGAGAAGGAAATTGAAGATTGCATGACGTTTGGACATCCTATAGGGCAACGTGTAGTTGTACCCTTTAACGAACAAGGCCAACCAATTGGGGAAGCAGCTGGGCTTCTGGGTGGAGTCATTGGAGTGATTGGAACTAACTTAAATGCATTTCCTATAAACTATCATTCATGGGATAAAGTTCCTGATAACTATATGGATGCTTGTTTTGATAATTTAAAGGTAATATAAAATTTTTACTTAGTATAAAATTACATTTCTATTGGTGTATGCTTTAAATGAACTAATCTTTGATATTGTTATTTGAAGACTAAATTTTGCTTAGATGAATGGGTTGCAAAAAATTTTGTGTTGAAAAAAATTAGAAAGAAGTGGAGGAATTATCAAATTGAGTTGTTTAACATGTATTACAAGTGGGATGACACTAGGGAGCAAAACATTTTAAGCCATCTTGACTTCATACCATAAGACATGTGGGCAGCCTTCATTGATTACAGATTAGATCCAAAGACCCAAGTAAGTTTCAAATTAGATTTTTAAATCAAAGGAGTTTTACAACAATACAACATAATTGTATGTGTTCACTTTCTAGGAAATAAGCAATAATAACAGACTAAATTGACATAAGTTGAAGATGCCACATACTTGTGGGTCCAAAAGCATCGAAAGAAAGAAACATGAAATGGTAATAATACATTTTTGTTATGATGTGCTGAATTCGCAATAATGATATTTTTCAATTAACATATGTTAGGAATTGGCAAATGGCTAGCTTGTGAGCAGGGGAACTGTATTTGTTGCAACACACAGGAAGGCAAATAGATCTTATGTCAATGATGAGGCTAGGGTTGTAAGTATAAGTATTATAAATACTTAGTTGGAATTATTGTGTATTGACTGAGGGTGCTTAAACCCCAACGATTTGAAGTTATCTCCGTAGAGAATTCATTTTGCTTGTTACCAATGTCTTGTGTCTTTGATTCTTTTCTGGTTGTATATCATGTAGATGTTGGGTTCATATGGTGGGAGTGGTATAACCCTATTATTGTATTTTCCTTGTTGTAGCTATCAATGTTGGGTTTATATGATAGGTTATGTATATGATGCAGATGTTGGCTTCATAGGCTGTTTGAATGTATGTTATGCTAGTTAGGACCAATTGCTGCACTTTATGTCTTTGCTTCTTAGTTAACAAGTTAATTTGTTATTTTAGGAAAAAAATATTAGAAATTAAAAGTTAAGGAACTTCATCTGAGACCATTTATGAACAAGATTCTTTAGGATAAGTGTTGGGAAAAGAACATTCAGGAAGAGTTCGTGCTTTAGGATTTGGTCCTAGTCTAATTCAAGTATTTAGCTTGAGTACAACTCGGTTTGGTCGGTTCTCAATTAATCAGGGTGCTAATATTTCTAACATCGCTTTTCAACAGGAAGTTTCAAGGTTACATCCTTCAAATCAAGAGATGAGAAATGCCTTGGGTTACATTTTTCAAAATTTCTTGGGAAATGTTTCACCTTAGTTTGCCCACTTTTTTAATCCTCAGGTTGGTTTGATAATTATTCTTTTATTCAAAAAAATTATTTCCTTTGTTTGATTCAAGCTATAAAAAACTTGTTAATCCTTTCAAGCATTTGATGCAAATAGTGGATAGCCTTCAATAGAACCTCACTCGTCGGCGGGGGAAGATCCTACTCAGTAGATGGGGTATTAAAATCCTATGTATAAAAATTTGGTGCAAGGAAACTTAGGGTACTGACTTGTTATTAATTATTTTGAATTATAATTAGGAATTATATATGTTGGGTTTATGTTATTTTGAATATAGAAATTTTATGCAATTAAGATACTATTTTGAATGTATCATATGTTGAGTTTATATTGTTTGATGTTAATTAGAAAATGTAAATATGGTACGAATCATTTCAAACAAAGATATTTAAATCATTTCGGCACTTTAAAAGCTTGATGAACAATGATTTTAAAAATCTAACTTTAGATAGCGCTTAAAGGGTGTTAGGAACAATTGAATATAAAAAAATTTATATATATATGAATTAGCCTAAAATGATGGTGAAATGAAATAGAAATATTGATCAAATTAGTGACGCCTTTTGACCAAAATAGTGGCACTTATAAGGGGCCAAGAAGTACAATTAAATACTACAAAAACATCGTGGCACTTGGAAGGCGACATTATTTCAAAATAAAAAATTTAATTCAGAAAACATAATGACTAATATTAAACAAAATAATTTATCCAAAAATATAGTGACACTTAAAAGGCAACACTAGTATTAAACAAAATAATTCACCCAAAACACATAGTGACGCTTGGAAGGGGACACTATTTTAAAAAAATAAATCAATCGAAAAACATTATGACACTTAAAAGGCACCACGATCATAAATTAGGAAAATTGAATAAAAAATTTCACATAAATAATAGCGGTGCTTCCCAAGCTCTAGGAAATGCATAAAAAAAGAAATTTGGAAAAGCGTTAGAAAAATATTGGAGCGCTTATCAAACACCACGATGTAAAATCGTGGCGCAAACTCCCAAACTCAGCTGAAGCGCTAGTAAAAATGGTACCGACACCAAGAATCGCGACGCTTGTCCAAATGCCAAGAAATTGTATTGAAGTGCCACTAAATAATCACCTAAAGTACCACTATTTTGTTTATTTTTTGTAATATATATATATTAATGACTAATGAGTATGGCATCTTTGCAGTGTGAACTTATGATATGATAAAACATAATATTATTTTACCTGGTTTAATTACTTGTGACTTTATATTTTATTTCATGCATGATACATATCATTTTAGAATGAAATTAAAACTTTATTATTTAAATTTTTAAAATTAATCTATGTATATTAAATGTTCAACTTTTTTTTATGTTACCTAGCAATTGGACTAGTGGCATAAACATTCGCATCTTTCAACAAGCGAGTAATTAATCTAGGTAAAAAACTATGGTAACTATGTTCATTAATATAAGTATTTAAGATTAGATTTATATGTAGTTATGGATTTATTTATTATCATATTTTTTAATTAAAATAAAATATGTGAAAACTTTTTTAAAAAGAGCCAATAAAAAAAATGG
Organism: Senna siamea; assembly: GCA_031216115.1. Classification (NCBI taxonomy): domain Eukaryota; kingdom Viridiplantae; phylum Streptophyta; class Magnoliopsida; order Fabales; family Fabaceae; genus Senna; species Senna siamea. The sequence continues at coordinate 18,651,652 of CM062355.1, read as the reverse complement.
ATTATATAAACATATACATGTCAATCTTTAATTAAAGAATTTGATAGTAAACAAAAATATAAAAATTGTACATAAATTTTTTTTCAAGTATTTAATAGACGCATCATTTTTTAAATTAAATATTATTAATTATTATCTTTAATTATATGGTTATTTTTTTAATCTATTTTTAAAAATGATCTTAAAATTTTAACAATTTTTTAATCAAATAATTTCAAAATATTCTAAATTTTAAAAGAATGACTAAATTTGATGGACTTGAATGTGGTGAGAACATTTTTCTTAACATTCTGCCACCTTCCAATATTTTAGTAATGAAGTGGTCACTGGTCGGTAGTCACTACTTAGCCTTTAATTAATGATTAGACAACAGAACTTTCACAATGCACTCAAATGTTTACGAAGTGAAGGCAGGTTAATTAGTACCCACTTGTCACGATTAGCTGGATTATATTGAACTGAAAATGCATTGTCAAAGCAAATTCATAGATATTGGCTGCGGATTCATACGCACAAGAGCCCTATATAAAGAAGAATAGACTTTTCTTTCCACCAAAAAGTTCAACCCAACAAATTTTCATCTCAACATTAATTATGGAGTCTAATCGGTGTAAACATTTTGTCTGTCTCTTGGTGTTTTTTGTCAGATTTTGTCTGTCGTTTGCTTCTTCTGGAGATTTCATTACCTCATCTCAATTCATCAAAGACCCTCAAGTATTAAGCTCAGGTAGTTTCAAACTTGGGTTCTTCACCCCAGAAAACTCAACCAATCGCTACGTGGGAATTTGGTATTTGTCTGAATCCACTGTCGTTTGGGTAGCTAACAGAGACCAACCACTCATGGATTCTTCTGGGGTTGTCACTATTTCTGAGGATGGCAACCTTGTAGTGTCGAATACACAGAAACACACTCTTTGGTCGTCTAATGTGTCAAACATTGTTCTTCCCAGTAATCCAATTGCTCAACTTCTGGACACTGGCAACCTTGTTCTGAAAGATAATACCACAGGAAACACACTATGGGAAAGCTTTCAGCATCCTTGTGATTCATTCTTGCCAATAATGAAACTTGCTACGAACCCAAGAACAGGGGAGAAAGTAAAGCTTACATCATGGAAAAGCCCTTCTGATCCGTCCATAGGAAGCTTCTCTGCAAGTCTTGAACGTCTAGACACTCCTGAAGTCATCGTCTATAATGGGTCTAAACCATATTGGCGATCTGGTCCATGGAATGGCGTGGTATTCCTAGGAATATATCAGATGGCTGGTATGTATCTTAGAGGATTCAATCTTCGAAAAGAGGATGGTGCAAGTTTTTTGACTTGTGAGTTTTCAAACAGGTCTAGTTTAGTAGTATTCAAGTTGAATTCAACAGGAAAGTGGGTATTAACAGGATGGATTAACAACAAGAAAAAGGGAAGCCGGATTTTTCAAGACTCTGAGTGTGATGTTTATGGTCAATGTGGAGCATTTGGAAGCTGTAATCGTCTGAGTTCTCCTGTTTGTAGCTGTTTAAATGGGTTTGAGCCAAAGAATGAACAAGAATGGAAAAGGCAAAATTGGTCAAATGGGTGTGTGAGAAAGTCACCATTAATGCAGTGTGATGGTGGTGGAGAAGATGGATTCTTGAAGCTAGAGATGATGAAAGTGCCTGATTTTGCAGAGCGATGGGATGTTGAGGAAGAAAAATGCAGAGAAATGTGTTTAGAGAATTGTTCTTGTTTGGCATATACATATGACCGTAGCATAGGCTGCATGTCTTGGGGTGGTGACTTAATTGACATACAGAAATTTCCCCACGGAGGAGCTGATCTTTACATTCGTCTATCCAATTTAGAGTTTGGTACATTTTTTTTGGCTCAATGTACAGATTAATTTTTTTTTTATTTTTCAAATTTATTTTCAGTTATCTTTTTATTCTTATAATTTCAGAGGAAAAGGCAGAAAGTAGTGGAGATAGGAGAACAGATAAAAGAAGGAATAAGTGGAAGAAGATGACTATAATCATTGCAATTTCTTCGACAATGGCAGCCACTATTTTGGCTGCATGTTCATATCTTTTATGGACAAGTGCAGCCAAACATAAAGGTACATGCACCATAGTTAATGCCAACGGAGACACTTTTCATAGTGCTAATAAATATTTATTGGTATTGGAATCACACAAATATTCCTTCAGATATCTTGTATCTATCAAATATTAATAAAGGATAGGTGACGTAATATCTATTACTCAAATAATAAATATTATTAAATACAATTTTATACTTCTAAATGGCGTTTTATTGGAGACTTTTAGTTGTGTTTTTTGTTTTATTGAAATTTTTATTTTTTTAATTTTAGTTTATAACAATTATGTGAGATTTTTTAATTGTAAAATAATTTATATCGTTTGAATTTTTTTTTATTTGGTGGATGGCAACTGGATATACAATTTTATTACAAGATATTCAATATTCATTATTTATTATTATTATTTTTTGATATTTTTGATATTTTAGATATATCAAAATTTAGAGTTTCAAGTAATTTTGTTTTAAAATTTGGTTAGAGAGTGAATTTAAGATATTTTAGACGAATACAAATATGAAATACCTACAATGAAATTTTTTTGTCATTATTATATCTTGATAAATGCAATTTGTGTATTATGCAAAGTAACAAGTTTTGGTTGAACACAGGTGAAAACAATCAAAATGATTGGAATAACTCAAAAGAATATAAACTGGAGGAGCTACCACTGTTTGAATTTGAAAAACTTGCAAGTGCAACAAACAATTTTCATGCAGCTAACAAGCTTGGAAGAGGTGGTTTTGGTACAGTATACAAGGTATGTATTCCTTGTCATTTTTATTTTTTAATACATCACTGTCAACTTATATTATAAAAATCAGACCACTATACAGTTGAACCATGATTCAACTGAAAATAAAAAAAAAACATTTTTAATAAATATTATATGAACCTAATGCTTATATATATAAGACTATATTGTATTTTAGAGTATATTACACTCTTTTTTTCTCTATTTATAAAATTTTACTCATTTTTTTTAAAGATAAGAAAGATTTATAATTTTATTATTTTAACTAAAATACCTTAAGTGATAATATTAATTTTTTAAAAATTATAATTTATTGTAAAATAAATTTTAAAAATTATTATTTTAATATGATTTATTTTGAGTTAAAAATAATAAAATTAATTTATTTAAACATAAAATGTCTTTTTTTATATTAATCAAAATAATAAAATCAAAGCATAATTTATTTTAATATCTCTTAAAGGAATGAAATGTAATTTTTTCTTTACTTGTGTGTATATAAAATTGATCTGCATAATTGGATTGATTCTTATTTTTAAAGTTATTTTGTATAGATATTATATATATGTACTATATAACAACATGAAACAACTTGGAGCAATGGTAAAGTGTTTATTTTCTACTTTTGGTGTATGAGTTTGATTCTCCTTAATGCAAATTTTCACAGAAATTCTGTTCAATTGCAAACCGGCTGGGTTTGGCTTGTTTTTCAGTTTGAATGGGCCAATTACATTAACTTTGGTCAATTTTGAAGAAAAATTGTTATATGAGAGGACCATCCAATTTATATTTTCATACAATACTTTATTCTTTTGTCAAAACTATCAATGTTCAGAAATTTATTGAACTCCAATTAATTTAATTCGAATTAGTTAAAGTTTCATAGCGAGAGTAAAGGTTTTTTATACACAATACTTTTATCCATATATATAGGTGTCTTTTTAAATATAATTCATTTTCTTCAAGGGAGAGTTGCAAGATGCACAACAAATCATTGCAATTAAAAGACTTTCAAGAACCTCTCGACAGGGCGTAGAAGAATTTATGAATGAGGTTATGGCAATGTCTAAGCTTCAGCATCGAAACCTTGTAAGACTTCTTGGCTGTTGTGTTGAAAGAGATGAAAAGATGTTGATATATGAGTATATGCCAAACAAAAGTTTGGATGCAGCACTCTTTGGTTAGTTCATGTTCATGCTCTTTTTGATTCCTTATCTGCCCAGAAAATTGAATTGTTTTCATCACATGACTTAGTTTTGCTTCTCATACTTTTTTTTAGATCCAAACAGAGTGATAGTCTTAGATTGGAAAAAACGTTTGAACATAATTGAAGGGATTGCTCGTGGTCTACTTTACCTTCACAGAGATTCAAGATTAAAAATAATACATAGAGATCTCAAGCCAAGTAACATTTTATTGGATGAAGAGTTAAATCCAAAAATATCAGACTTTGGGCTAGCAAAGATATTTGGAGGTAGTGAAGATGAAGCTAACACTAGAAGGGTTGTTGGAACATAGTATGTTTCTATGACTCACATTTCCTGCTTTTCTAACTACATATTCAATATTACAATGAGATTATAATTAACAATTGAATTTTTTTGGATGCAGTGGATATATGTCTCCTGAATATGCATTAGAAGGATTATTTTCAGAGAAATCAGATATCTTTAGCTTTGGAGTTATACTATTAGAAATTGTTAGTGGGAAGAAAAATACTAGCTTTTATTTTAGGGAGATGTCTTTGAGCCTCTTGGGATTTGTAAGACTCAAATTCATTGATTGGCTGGTTAATTTTGAATTTCAAGTTCATTGTGGTATATATTGATGCTTGTTTCAAATTTCTTTTAGGCGTGGAAACTATGGAATGAAGATAACATTTCATTTCTAGTAGATCCAGAGATAGATGATCCATGCTTTCATATGGATATTTTGAGATGCATACAGATTGGACTTTTGTGTGTGCAAGAGCTTGCTAAAGAGAGGCCAACTATGGCTGCTGTAACTTCCATGCTTAACAGTGAGATTGTGAATCTTCCTTCACCAAGTCAACCAGCTTTCACTAGAAGGCAATACACAGTAAATACAGAATCTTCTCGACAAGCCAGTGGAATACTCTCCATCAATAATGTCACTTTCACAAATATTCAAGGCAGATGAACATGTAGGGCGTTTGTGTCATTCTCAAAAAAAAAAAAAAGTACTAATTTCATCATTTTTCCTGCAATCTTCAGAATCCATGAACATCTATGTTGTTTCTAATGAATATTAAGGTTGCCAATGTGGGTTTATCAATGGCTGAATGTTAGCCCCTTTTTTTTTTTTTTAGATATTTTCTATAAGAAGTAATCTATCAAGGTATAATTAAACATTAAATGTGAACTATTCTCTCAACGGAGATTCAAACTTGGATTCGTTACGTTATGAAAGACTAGTCTATTTTGTTAGACTTAACCTTTGTTGATAAATGTTAGTCTTTTAACTTGCATTTACTATTTTCAACTATAAAATTAATAGGTTACATGGTCTTAAAAGAGCCTAGATAACCTAAACACAATTTGTTAGGAATTAATCTATTCCTAACCCACTTATTTCTCTACTAAAACTACAATGATCATGATCTTTAAGGGGTTCGACCTTCTACATTTGAAAATTTGTACATTTCTCTATATTTAGAAAGGAATATGAAGAAAAAAAATATTTAGTCTCTAATCTATTCAATAAGAATTTCTATCAATTTAGGTCTATTTTTTTCTCTTCTTATCTTTCTCTAGATTTAAAAAATGTATCATTTCTCAAATATAGATGATCAAAAATCATCTTTAAATGATAATTGTAATATAGATTCAATATTGTGAAGTTATTGATGTTGATCATGAAAGGTAAAAGACCCATTTTCACCAAAATCATATTGAATGGACTAGGCAAACTATATCATGAGGCCTAGTATATATACCTAGTGATACAAATTCAATAATACTATTGTGAACATCACAAATACATATAGATATAGCACTATAAACAAATCAGAAAAGTATAAAAGAAATTCTAAAACAATGTATTTCATTTATAATTGATAATACAAATTTTCTAATAGATGCAGGTTAAAAGTCTAATATTCATCCATTGTAAACCCACAACTGGAAACCTCAATATGCATTAGAAACAACAGAAATGTCAATATATTCTGAAGATTGCATGACAAATGATGGAACTCGTATTTTTTTCAAGAACGATACTATGGCCCCATATGTTCATCTGCCTTGAAAATTTGTAAAAATGACATTATTGATGGAGAAAATTCCATCGGTTTGTTGAGAACATTCTGCACTCACTGTGTACTGCTTTTTAGTGAAAGGTTGAGTTGGTGGAGGAAGATTCACAATCTCTAACAGCAGCCATTGTTGGTCTGTCTTTGCAAGCTCTTGTACACAGAGGTCCAACCTGTATGATTCTCAAAATATCCTTATGAAAGTATGGATCATATATCTCAGGGACTATTAGAGAATTGAAGAAATGTTGCCTTCATTCCATAGTTTCCATGCCTAAAAAAAATTCAAAACAAGCATCAATATATACTACCAATGAACTTGAAATTCAAAATTAACTAGCTAGTTAATGAAAGCTAGTGATTCTCTTCCCACTAATAATCTCTAGTAATAAAACTCTAAAACTAAAGACATCTGATTTCTCTAAAAATAATCCTTCTAATACATATTCAAGAGATATGTAACCATTACATTAAAAAAAAAACTCAATTGTTAATTATAATCTCAATACTAAATAGGATGTTAGGAAAGTAGAAAATGTGAGTCACAAAGACATACTATATTCCAACAACTCTTTTAGTGTTCACTTCATCTTGACTACCTCCAAATATCTTTGCTAGCCCAAAGTCTGATTTTTTTGGATTTAACTCTTCATCCAATACAATGTTGCTTGCCTTGAGATCTCTATGTATTATTTTTAATCTTGAATCTCTGTGGAGGTAAAATGGACCTCGAGCGATCCTTCAATTATGTTAAAGCAGTTTTTCCAATCTAAGACTATCACTTTCTTTGGATCTACAAAAAGAGAAATTAAGGAGAAAAGCTATGTCAGATGACCATACCAATTCACTTTTCTTGGTAAATAAGGAATCAAAATGAGCATTAACATGAAACTAACCAAAGAGTATTGCATCTAAATTTTTGTTTGGCATATACTCATGGATCAACATCTTTTCATCTCTTTCAACACAACAGCCAAGAAGTCTTACAAGAATGCGATGTTGAAGCTTAGAATTCACCATCAACTCATTAATAAATTCTTCTAGTCCCTGTCCAGAGGTTCTTGAAAGTCTTTTAACTGCAATGTGTTGTTTATCTTGCGACTCTCCCTTGAAGAAAATGAATAAAATTAAAAAGGACACACACACATATATACAGTTGAAAGCATTGTTTGCAAAACTATACTGCACAATCCTTTCATATGACAATTTTTTTTTAATCATTTCGTGAACTCTTCGTAACTTTCAAAATAACAACCAAACAAATTATGCAAATCAATTTTATATGCACAAATAAAAAAAAATGTAGTTAAATATAAATTTGTATCTTATTCTAATATAATAATAATATCAATATATATTAAACTATAGGTATTATGTTCATAATAATATATTTTTTGGTTGATAGTGATTTACTAAAAATGACAATGAATACATACCTTGTATACTGTACCAAAACCGCCTCTTCCAAGCTTGTTTGCTAGATCATAATTGTTTGTTGCAATTGCAAGCTTTTCAATTTCAAACAGTGGTAGCTCCTCCAGTTTGTATTGTTTTGAGTCTCTTATTATGCTTTCACTATCATTTTGATTCGTTTCACCTGTGTTGAACAAAAACTTGTTACTTAAAAGTTACATTATTCTTTATGTCCTTATAATTTTACTTAATTTTAAATTAAGTTTCTATAGTTTAAAAATCTTTATTTGAGTCTCTATAATTTAACAAAATTTTAAATTAATTCCTATTATTAATTTTGTGTTTTGTTGATTTTGTTAACACATAATATCTTAACACTCTAAATATGTATGATTTAGGTCAATAAAGAGTAGAAAAAATAATAATAATATAAAAATAACTTACATATATGAAATAAAATTCAATTTATGTTAAGTAATATGAAGGGATTGATTTGAATTAAGTAAATTCATAATGTTAAGATGATATATAATTATGATATCATTAAAATTTAACAAAATTTGAAGTTTAGAAACTAATTTTAAAATTTGTTAAACTACAGGGAGTAAATTACAAATTTTTAAATGAAAGGAATCTAATTAAATATTAAGTGAAACTTTAAGTACTATATGAATAATTTAACTTAAAGAAATTTCTTTTATTGAAAAATAATGAAAAAACCTCTTTATTTAAATCTTCGCGGGCCCCTTCCATTATTGCATAGTTTATTTGCACTATTAAATTTGTTTCCATTAATGGAGCATATACCTTCAGCATTGGCAGCACTTGTCTTTAAAAAATATGAGCATCCAGCAAAAATAATGGCTCCTATTGTCGCAGAAATTGCAATGATTATTGTCATCTTCCACTTATTCCTTCTTTTATCTACTCTTCTATCTTCACTATTTTCTGTGTCTTTGTCTGAAATTATAAGCATAATAGGATTAAACAAATGCTATCAGAATGATCTAAGGGTGAAAAGTGGAAATAAATTTGAAAAAAAAAAGGGTAGCCTAGCATACAAGCTCCTACCATGTGAGAGGTTAGATGTTTTCAAGATTTAAACCCACAGTTTTACGGTTGCTCTAAAACTCACCATGTTGAACAAAAATTTAAAAAACCAAAAAATTAATCTGGAATTGAACAGAAAGAGTTACCTAGCTCTGAATTTGATAGGCGAATGTAAAGATCAACTCCTCCATGGGGGAATTTCTGTATGTCAATTAAGTCACCACTCCAAGACATGCAGCCTATGGCAGCGTCATATGCATATGCCAAACAAGAGCAATTCTCTAACCACATTGCTCTGTATTTGTCTTCCACATGATCTGATCGCTCTGCAAAATCTGGCACTTTCATCATTTCTAGCTTCAAGAATCCATCATCTCCTTCACCAGTTTTACATTGCAATCATGACTTTCTCTCACACACCCATTTGACCAATTTTGCCTATTCCATTCCTCTGGATTCTTTGGCTCAAACACATTTAAACTGTAACACCCCAATTTCATAGCTATTTTCTTAATAAATAAATTTTAATTTTAGTAGAAATTTTTTAGCTATGAGACTGATATGTTATCATTACTCTTAATCCTTGTTACTTACCTGAGTAAAATTTTGAGATTTTTTTTATGTCTATTGATTAGGCTTGGGTTTCATTACTCAAATAGTTTATCCATACAATACATAGCGGAAGATTAAATAAATAATAATATTTAATTGCAACGTTATAAATAAAACCCGATTATATTCATATTTGTTCCATATTTACAATGTTATACATATATTTCGGAATGTGTAGTATTTTTAGTCTTCAAGAGTAAAGAGGCAAAAGTCCTGCCACTCAAACCCTTTGTTCCAAAATTCTACTTTCACATATCCAGATATATATGTCCATTCCACTATATACATCCAAAGAATGCCCATCCCAATTCTATTTCCACAAAATATATGAGAATTAAAATGAAATGGGCTGTCATCTAAGTCATAATATTATATTAAAAAAATACATACTTTTCATCCATTCTATTGGAGATGATCCTCCATAATTGTTATTATATATATATATATATATCCTAGACCACATTAAATGTGCCTAGGAATGGTACTTCTACCATTACTACATCAACCTCAAACTATACCATATATCTTGTCATCTAATACACACCAGATACGTTTATGAGAATATTATCTCAATAGCTAAGCAATCTCATTTATTTCATAAGACATCTAGTGTGTAATGATACAAAAAAATGTCTCTACCTTCACTTTAAGAAAGAAATGTCTATAATTGAGAAGGAATGCAATGCAATTTTGTATGAATTATATAGACATGTGTGGCATACACATTTAAAACATTACAACCATCAATTGGGCATTTAAAAAAATCTCAATTAAAAAAAAATAGCATTCACCAATCAGAGAACTATTGGTCACCATTTCACCTCTTTATGCCACCAATTAGGGCTACCCTTTTTATACTACAATTTACCTTGGGGGAAAAATTTAGTGTTATGTCCCTAGGTACAAATTTAGTGCCATGCCCCTAGGTGAAACTTTGGTACCATAATTAACTTAACCAAATCACCTTACAGGATAAATTTAGTATCATGTCCCTAGGTGCAAATTTAGTGCCAAGTTGTCATAAATAAATTACTTTAGGGGAAAATTTAGTGTCATGCCCCTAGGTGCAAATTTAATACCATATTCAACATCATTATAATATAATATCTACAATGCCATCATTTAGGGCCATCAAGCATCCCATTTAAATTTTGGCATTTACATCTTTATGCCATTAACATTAATCACCACATAGTTCATCATGCTTTAATGCCATGAACAACACTAAATAATTTAGCATTTCCAAGACATAAATTTAAATACCAAACTTCCACACTTTAATGCCATCATTATAATACCTCAATCTTATAGTCTTTCTTTATAAATAATTTTTTATAATAATTCATTTAGCTATAAAACTGACATGTTATGCTTACTTTCATCCTTAATTTTTTCTCGAGTAAAATTTTTCTTTTTCCAAATTTATCAAATGTATTAATTGAATTAGGTTTGGGATTATTTACTCGGTATTACATTCATACAATACGTAGTGGCAAAACTAAATAAATAATCAAATTTAGTTACAACATCCTAAATAAAACTTGCATATATTTGCATTTGCTACATATTTACAAGAAATACAATGTCGTTTAATACATATATTTCAGGATATGCATATTTCTACTACTACTACTAGGGTAAGGAGACAATAAGTCTACCACTCAGACCCTTTAACAAAATTCCTACTAGTGGATATCCTTTACATATCCTGACATATATGCTCATTTCTTATATACATCCAAACAACTTTTATTCATATCCCTCTACTAAGGAGGGAGTTCCTTAATAGTTACTACATATGCAGTTTAAATCCCTATAAAAGAACCTAAAAGAGAATATCTACGTATGTCATCTTAACTCCGAGCCATACCAGGAATCTCAGCATCTGATACATGCCAGATATAATTGTGAGAAATAATTTCTTAATAGCTTTACAACCTTATCTTTTAAATTAATCTAACATGTACCACCATAGTAATGTGAAAAAATTGTTCTACATTCTTTATTAAAAATCTCATTTTTCATTCTATGGGCTTTGATAAATAATTCTCTTTAGCGTGTATGGTATACATATATGAATATCTAATGTGACAGTGTATTACGACAATTCTAACCATTCACCTTACATAGTTTACCAGCATCATGATCTCAAGAAACAATTGCTAAATATTAATAAATATAGGAAAACAATTTATCATTAATAGGAAAACAAATATCAATCATAAAAAAAACTATAATTAATCTGTGGCTAAAAGCCAAATCTCTAAAAAAGAAAGACTTAAGAGTATCGGGAGAGTCACTCTGTGAACTACTCTGCGTACCACAACCTACATGAGTGAGATAATTTTATAAAATATGTGACAATTCTGCCATGGGTACTATTTGAGGCGTCCCCCAGTGGATCCGAGTACCTACGATGGTTACTGTCTTTTGACAGATACTATGAAAATTAAGCTCACGGGATCACTGCTAACTGCACAGATCATTTCCTCTTCGCTTTTGGGACGGATCATGATGTTGTGGAATCACCACCTCTTACTAGTGGATCATATTCCCAGTACACTATCTCTTACATATATTCTAGAATGATTTAGCTTGTACCCATTATTATGCTAAATTCTAAGTAAATGTTTCCTTTTTTTAGCCATCTAAGCTACAGTAACTTAGAATTTGCAACTATTACGATGTTTTCTAAAATTTTCATTCTGAGTGGATGTTTAACCATCCATATTTATGACACAACTGTGGAATGCCTAACGACTGTCCCATAACGATAATTGGTCACTCAGTTATAAGCTTATCTATCCTAGAACATATATTAGAAATATTTCCTCTAAGTTTTCTTTCTTGTATTTCTATGTTTCCCTCTCTTTTTCTGTGTCTTATCATGATACTATACTTTCACAAACTATGACCCTTATAACAATTCCATGACCAAATTGCATAGAAATGAGGGTTATTGTTCTCGGCCAAGAGGAGAAATCAAGGAAAAATAATAATTTCTTACTTTAAAATTTCTAATTTCCTCTCTTTCCATTTTATATTAGAATTACATACTATCCCCTTTCATTTCCATACATTTTTTCATGTTATATTTTATCTCATATTAAGGGTCCTAAGGTGAACATTTACACTTTTTCTCTGTCATCCATTTCCATTTCATAAATTTTTTTACTTAATTATGCATTTATATAAATGTCTTTCCTTTCATAAAAACTTATATAAATGCATAATTATATCTACCACTTTTTGGTTGTCTATTTTAAATGCTAAGATTTTCATGATTTGGAAATTTATATATGAATTAATTTTTGTTCATCTCTTTTCTTTTCTTCCACATCTTGACCAAAATCAAGCTAAATTCTTATAAAATTTCTATAAGTTTTTTTTTTTTTCTACATGTTGTTGGCCAAGATACCTAAAAGTGTGAGAATGAGATAATTATCACTAAAATTTATTTTCCTTTATCCTTCACTATTGGCCTAAATATTAATCCATACTTTAAATTTATTATTCACACTATTTTCTTTGTCCATCCACAAGCTAGTCTTGACCAAGCAAAAAGGAGAATTAGGAAAATATATAATTTTATTAATTAATAAATTAATTCTTTACCTTCTTTGTTCTTAGCCAAAAATTGTGCAACATTGACACAAAATTCTCCATTTACCATTACACAATTTCGGCCAAGTGAGGGGAATTGGAGAAAATATTATTTTCTTAAATACTAAATCCTTTATTTCTTCCTTTTTATTCATAGCCAAAATATAACTTATTGGATAAACACATAGGTGCAGAATTTTTTTCCACACCCACAACTCATGTTCATGGCCAAGCAAGGAAGAATGAAGGAAATGTCTCATTTTCATACAACTTCACATCCTATCCCATTTTCATCATCATTTAGGCATAAAACATCAATTATACATCCAAATCATGATAACCAAAGTATCATAAAACCATCAATCAAGAAAAAGGGAATTTTTCATGGAAATGAAGAAAAATTTGCAACTAGTCATAAACACTTCCACAAATTCAATCAACACTCCAATATGCTTCCATACAACATTCCAAACAAAGCCCAATAGAATTCTAAGCATTTCATAAATGTAGAGAGATTTTGGACACTGTTCATGGCAGCCATGGAAGAGGATTAAAAGCTTGAAACTACCATGAAACATGAAATAAATGGTGGGAGGATGTAAAGGTACCTTGGTTTGCCAATAAAAAAGCTTTTACTTTGATGTTTCTTGACTTCTTTCACGTTCTTCCCCTCCTTCTCCCTTCACGGTGCAGCTTCCTCTTCCTTTCTTGTGTTTTCACATCACACAGCTAGTTTGAAGAAGAAGAAGAAGGACGGTGGCTTTTAAACAATAAGGTAAAAAATTATTTTGTCTTTTAAAAAAATTCTTACTTTATTCTCTAATTTTTCATCCTTTTCTCTTCATTTGTGTTTCATAATTTTAAAAATTATCACAATATAAATTTCATAAATATTTTTATTATAAAATGACAATTTTATCTTTAAAGTATAAAATTATAATTTTATCCTTAGTATAAAATTACCGTTTTTCCCTTTTAGCTAAAATAACTATTTTACCCATTTATTGGCTTCTAAAAATTTTGAAAATTTGGGAGATTATTCTTGAAAAAATTTATCATCATTTTTCAAGTAAAATAATAATTTTATCCTTATGATAAAATTACTATTTTACCCCTGAGTAAAATTACTATTTTACCTTTGGGTAAAAATTATTCATTTTGCCCTTAGATATTTTTCAACGTCATAATAACTTTCAGATATTTTACCAGCATAATCATTACACTTTCAGATATTTTCTCACCATCATAATGACGTATCATAAATGCACGAGATATTTTAGAGGTGTAATAATTATATTTCGTCCTTTTATGAAAATTTATTTCCTTCATTTTAGTCCTTAACGTTTTCTTTCAATTTAGTCCCTTCTATCATCTTAGAGATCTTTATGCCAATTTAATTAAAATCTTTAAACATAAAATTACCAAATTCATAAATTTAAAGCATAGATGAAATTTGAAAAAATACAGATATTACAATCATAATATGCATAAAGAATATATTTAATAATTTCATCCTTTCCCTCAAGCTTTCAGTTAACAAGATCAATCATAACTTCTTTTCCATTGAATAATAAAAATGGAAATTTTCCTTGAGGGAAAGAGCATCCATTCAGCCAAGCAAGGGAGGACAAGTAAACAAGACATTTTATGCAAAATGTTGCATTTACCTTATCCTTTACCTCATTTAGAAATTTCTATTATTCATAACTAATCTATTCCATTTTTTTCTTATTAATTTGCATTGCATTATTCCTCCAACTAGGTGACATAATATTCACCTATTTTCTTTATTCATGATGAAAGAAAATATTAAATCCACTTCTTAATTTATTTCCTTATCTAATTTAAAACAATAAAAATAAAATAGTCATTCATGCAACAATCCATTTTCTATCAATTCAAGAGGGACAATTCGGCCAACACACTAAGGAAGAGAAGAAAAAAACAATTTCATTCACCTATCTTCCTTTTTAGCTACCTTACTTTGTTAATAGAAATAATGTTTTCTTGAAACTTTCTTGAACTTTTCTCCTTCCTTTCTCCTCCTCTTGCTCTCAGTTCTGATGCCCTTTTTCCTTGCTTTGCATTGCAATTTTGCCCAAATGAAGGAGGAAGAAGAGAGGTTTTATTAAGAATTTTAAAATGACCATTATGTCCCTTTGAAGATTTACTATTTTACCCCTCCTTTTTCTTTTCTTTTTTTTTTTTCATTCTTTTTGAGACATAGAAGCCTCCTTTTTATGTAAGTGGAATTACAAAAAATTATTGAATGAAATGACCATCTTATTTTGTGGACAAAATGACAATTTTGCCTTTTGAGGTAAAATTACTATTTTGCCTTTTTTGGTCAAAATGACTATTTCACCATTTTATTAGCTTCCAAAAATTTTAAAAATTTTTGAGATTATTCTTAAGGAAATTTATTATCATTTCATAAGTAAAATGATAATTTTATCATTGTGATAAAATTACTATTTTATCCCTGAATAAAATTATCATTTTACTTTTGGGCCTCCTGATATTTTTCTATAGTCATGATGATGTTCAGATATTTTGCCAACATAATCATTATGTTTTTATATATTTTTCTGGCATCATAATGACTTATTATAAAAACGTGAGATATTTTAGAGGTATAATAATTATATTTTGTCTTTTTATAAAACCTTTAGATTCTTTACTTTAGTCTCTAACTTTTTTTTTTTTATTTAATTTCTTTCCTCATTTTCAAATTTTTTAGGGCAAGTTTATAAAAAATTTTGGACGTAATTTGCTAAATTTTAAAATTTAAAGCATACCCAAATATAAGAAAAATGTGGATATTACATAAACAGCAACAAACAGGCCAACTCTGACGATTACAGCTTCCAAATGCTCCACATTGACCATAAACATCGCACTCAGAGACTTGAAAGTACTTGTTGCTCACAATTTCCTTCTTGTTAATCAACACTGTTTTTACCCATTTTCCTATTGAACTCAACTTAAAGACTGCTAACTGAGACTTATTTTCCATTTCTTAAGTTATATAACTTGTACCATCCTCTTCTTTTCCAAGATAGAATCCTCTGAGATACGAAGCACTCATCTGATATAGTCCTAGAAATACCCTGCCATTCCATGGAACAGATCGCCAATATGGGTTAGACCCATTATAGACGATGATTTCAGGAGCGTCTAAACGTTCAAGACATGCAGAGAAGCTTCCAATGGATGGATCAGAAGGGCTTTTCCATGGTATAAGCTTTGCTTTCTCCCCTGTTCTTGGGTTTGTACCAAGTTTCATCATTGGCAAGAATGAATCACAAGGATGCTGAAAGCTCTCCCATAGTATGTTTCCTGTGCTATTATCTTTCAAAACAAGATTCCCAGAATCCAAAAGTTGAGCGATTGATTATTGGGAAGAACAATGTTTGACACATTAGGGTTTAGGGTTCAGTCAAATACCAAATTCCCACGAAGCAATTGGTTGAGGTTTCAGGGGTGAAGAACCCAAGTTTGAAATCACCTGACCTTACTGTTTCGGGGTCTTTGACGAATTGAGATGAGGTAATGAAATCTACAGAAGAACCAAAAGATAAACAAAATCTAGAAAAAAGCACAAAGAGACACACAAAATCTTTACACAGATTAGTCTCCATAATTAATGTTGATTGTTATGGGGAAAATGTGGGTTTGGTGTTTAGAGGGATGCAATGAAGAATACCTGTTTGTGTTTTTCATGTACACTTGAAGTTTTTACTGGGAACGAACATATTCTTCTTTATAATATATGCTGACTTTCATATATGGCTCTTGTGCGGGAGAATCCGCAGACAACATATCAGCAGGTTTGTTTCAGGTCAATGTATGCATCATTTTGCTTTAATAATACTTTGTTTTTAAAATTTAAACTGTTACTTAAAAAAAAAAGAGTTCGTCCTATTCCAATCAATTATTAGTTGGTTTAATAATGAGTTTTCAATCCAAAATAATACATGTAATAGTGAAATTTCCGTTGTCTAATCATTTGATTGCATTTTGAAAATTCTGCTGTCTAATTATTAAAGGATACCACTGGTCATAATCTCAACCACTTCTTCACTAAAATATTAGAAGGTGGCAGTATTTTGAATCCTGGCTTTCATCCATCATGTATTAGCATGTGATTCTGTAGCGCAACAAATGTGGTTTGCTTTCTAAAATATGTTCGGAAGAATAATTCATTATTCTGAAAGTAATAACAGTAACTTTTATATCTTATAAGAGATTTATATATATAATTTATATAATTTATTTTTTAAAAATTTTATATATTTTATTTTAATTAAAAATTTTGATAATAAAAATATAAAAAATTTTATATAAATATGATCTTATTTTGATTGATGTACGCAAGCTTACACAAGATCAAGAATACCTTTATCATATATCCCAAAAAGGTTGATTTTGGATTCTTGCTTGGAGTATTGCTTGATTTTTTAGTGATGGTTTTATCCATTTTTAAACTATGTTTTAATATTATTAAAATGAATATTATTGCTGTTATAATTTTTGTTTAAATAATTAATTTAAAAAAGTTATAGTAGCAATAATATTTGTTGCAATAAACTTTAGCATTGAAAAAAATCGTTGGTAAACAAGCAGAGAGTTTAGCAGTGGTTTTTTCTGTTTCTAAAGTTTCTTGCAACAAAAAGTATTGCTACTATAACTTTTTAAATTAATTATTTAAACAAAAGCTATAGCAGCAGTAATATTCGTTGCAATAATATTAAAACATACTTTAACAGCGAAAAAGGCCACCACTAAATGTGCCAAGATCCAAAATTGGCAGACCCCTCCAAACATAGAACTCGGACGTAGGTTAGGCTTTATACTCTAGTTCTTAATTTTTCAGTCAACATTTAAATAGGTTTGGTAATTTAAAAAAAAATATAACTTGGTTTCATATATAGTATAACAAATATTAAATATAGTGGAGTTTTCCATACACAAATATTCATGTATTTTTTTTAACTTTTAAAATATAATATAAAATAATAATTATTATAATTTTAAAATAATAAATTAAATAATAAAAAATTACTTAATCTACTTATCTTTTGTAAGTTTTTATTATTTTTATTTTCTCTCTCATATCTTCATATTACATATATTATTTTTTATTTATGTTATAAAATATATAATTTTGTAAAACTACTGACTAAAAAAATTTAAAATCATTATAATATAGGTATGAAAAGAATAATGGTATATAAGATGAAAAGAGAAAATAATCACAGATGTTACAAATTAATAATTCAAATTAGTATAAAACTCAATGAGGATATTATTAAATATTTATGGCCTACAATTGAGGGAGTTTTCTACATACTCCCAGCACAGTTATGAGATTGTTGAATCAAGTATTCAAGCCCTTTATTATGAAAATTTGAGGTGGTATATTTAGCTCATATCTTAATTTACAAGAAATCAAAAGAAGAGTATATATTGTATTACCTGAGGTACTAGGAGAATAAATTAAGTAAAAGTATTTTGATGTTTTTAAAATTTACATTAATTTTATATTTTATCTTTAAAATTATTTTATAATCAATTTTATTCATAAAATTTTAAATTATAATTAATTTTATCCTATAAGTCTACGTCATTCAAATTATTAACAAAAATTTGTGATGTGATATTTGATATAATATTAAAATATTAGACAAAAAATAAAATGTTAATTTATAATAACTTTGAGAATATAATGTTAAATGTTATATTATTATTTTTTATTAATAATTTAAATATCGTTAGATTATGAGACGAAATTAATTATAATTCAAAACTTTAAAAATAACATGATTAAAAAAAATTTAAAGATAAAATTAAAAATTAATATAAAAATATAAAAATATAAAAAATATTTTTACCAATAAATTATTTATGAACCTATAGAAATGCAACTTTATGACAGATATATTACTATTTGTAAGTTATGTAGTTAGCGCTAACAAAATTTATGTAAATGAAGATAAGATTTAGGCAATCTTACGCTGACCACAAGCAAGTTAGTTACTTTTTACAAGCGTTATATTAAAAGCTTTAATTAGTACCATCACTGCCTCGATTATAGAGTTCTTGAAGAAACAGAAATTTCATGGGAGTGAAGACGCTGACACTGCATTGAGAAATTATGCACTGCACTGCACTAGTCTTAGCCTTATCTGGTGATACCAATGGTATAGGCTACAATGTTTTCCTATCCCAAAAGAAAAGATTCATTGCTTATTGAGAAACTCATCAAATGAAAGGAGGAAATGGAGTGCTTATTATAAGGAACTTCACTCAATTAGATCATCAAGTCTTGAACTTCACTCAAAAGTTCCCTTATACTCGAAAGCACAAAACAAGAGTAGTGCAGGACAAAGTTACAGATGCGTTAAGCAAGCGTACAACTTTACTAATCACAATGCAACAAGAAGCTGTAGGATTTGATGAAATTAGGAGTTTATAAGAGACAAATGAGAATTTTCATGAAATTTGGCAGTTGAGTATTACCAGACAGCTATCTGGTGATTTCCACATACATTATGGGTTTCAAATGCGAGGCAATTAATTTGGCATTTCCAAAATTTGCTTATGGGAGAAACTAATTGAAGAAGGCATTAAGGAGAGATGTAACCAACTTTGTACAGAGGTGTTATGTTTTTCAGACAACGAATGGACAATCACTGCGTGCTCAATTATGCATGTCACTATCTAATACAAAAAAATATCGAGGAAGGGTTTGTCCATGAATTTTGTACTTAGACTACTGGGAACCAAAGGGAAGTTGATTCTATATGTTCGTCATGGTTGATAGACTTTACAAGATGATACACTTCATTCCTTGTAAGAAGACTTCAAATGCAAATAAGATAGCCAAACATTGTTCTTCTAAGAGCTTGTCTCTTTGTATGGTGACTGGTAGTGTCAAAACATGTCGACTTGCACTGACTCATTTAATAAATGAGCTTAGACTATAAAGTCCAGGTTTATTCGTTTTGTCCTACGAGCTAAATCGTGGGTCTTTTTTTTTTTTTTTAATATTTTAAAATAAATTTTTAATAAAATAAAAAGTAATATTACTATTTTTTTAATCTATTTAACAAATGAAAACCAATTAAATTATTATGATAAAAATGATATGTCTAAATTCATGTATTTATTTTAAAAATTAGTGTTATCTTTAACTTAAATTAATTTTTTATTCATGTTGTGAAAATAAATTAGTAACATAACATATAAACCAATTTTAAATTTATAAACTTTTTATTTTAAACTAATTTATATTAATTTTTTAATTTTTTTAATTTTTGGTAGGAGGATTTGTTTTTCTCACAAGTTAATCGTGCCAACCCGTTTAGGTTAATTTTTAAATGGGCTAATTTTTCTCTCTCCAAATTGGCCATTTAACAAGCAAAACAGACTGACCAAAGAAGCACGAACTATTTTGACAATGTTAATGGTGACCCTAAAATCATTATGTGAAATTGAGATAGCAAAGTTTTAGGACATTTCTGGAAGACTTTGTGGAAGATGTTTGTTTCTTCCTTGAATTACAGGAGAACAGTTCAGCCCTAGAAAAACAGTTATACTGAAGTACTGGTGAATAACAAGACTTTGAACACTCTCATTCACTGCATATATGAAGGCGTTCGGATCTTCGGCTGTCCAACCAAAACGACGTCGTTTTTTGCCATTTTTTTTTCAAAAATTTTTGACTCAAAACGCACCGTTTTGGGTAAGTGAAACGGTGCGTTTCATCCTTTTTTTTTTGGACGCCCGCCACTGCCAAAACGGTGCCATTCCACTTACATGAAACGGTGCGTTTTTCCTCCCCCCAGAACGGCGTCGTTTTGACATTGGCGAGCGTAAAAATAAAAAAGGACGACTTGCTTTTCGTGTCGCGGCAATCTCTTTCTCAGATGCAGTGGATGATGGGGCAGCAGAGGAAGGGGCACCTTTTTTCTATTGCCTTCCCGTTAAACTCCTTTGGTAGTTAGTGCGTGAGGAGACGATGGCCGAGATTCGATTCGCCGATTACCTCCTACGACTCGGGCAGCTGGAGAGGGTACTTCTTCTCCTCATCTTTCTATTTCAGGTGCACCTCCGGGCGGGATGCTTCAGCAATCCCTTTCAGAGCGCGCCGCACCTGAGCACCTTGTGCCACCGCACCACTGCTGTATGCTTTTAGAGGAGTGCAAATTTTTAATGCTGTATGTTTCTCGACCTCAACCACCGTCTCCAGTTCCAGAAGGTCCTGAGGAAGGATCGTTACCCAGAGCCTCTGTTTCAGAAAATGGAAATGTCAATAATACTGAGTTCCCAATAGTGGATTCTTACCTTATTCACGATTTTGATGAACCTCTTTCCCTTCAAAGTAGAAATTCAAGGATTTCAACTAATAAACTTCTTGTTTTTTTGGGCAATGTAGGTAACAAAGGCATTTACTGAATGACCTGAGATTCAAGACAAATCTTCAGAGGTGAAAAAATATTTATTTAAATGAATTTCTTGTTTGTCAATATGTATTCTGATTTGTGGTCCCTGCTTTGTTACTTGACAGCTAGTAATATACACTTCCTTCTTTTTTTGTGTTTTTTTAAGCGTGAATGTTAATGTTTTTTGTTGTGTGTTGTATTTTTGTTTCCTCTTGCTTCCAATTCCCTTAGATAAGGATCCCCTTTATTAATAGTGAAGTTAGATTTCTAGGCTATTTCATGCATCATATGTCAAGTCATAGAGTTAGATGTGCACATTGAGTTATTAAAGAGTAGTCTTACACTCTTTCATGGAACTCTTCATCAAAGAAATTTCATCTTTTGTATTGTCTGTTTCCTGTCATGCAAGGCCATCATGTCAGGGGGCACAACATAATATAGCCACTCAAGATGATGGCCAGTTGATTATTTATGCTGATCATGATCATCAAGTTGATAAAGGCTTGGTAAAGGCTCCAACCAGATCATGATCTATATCTCTTGGGAAGGGAAATGTGACTCCCTTTTTCCATTTGAGAACATGTTATTTGACATGGATATTCTGGAACCAATGAACTTTTCAATGCAGTTATATACTTGAAAGGAATGGATAAGGGAAATATATCTCTGAAGAGACATAATTATGGAGTGCTTATCACCTTGAATGTTGCAGGAAATTGATATAATTATGCTTTTGTATAATATTGATACATGTAGATGCGTATTATGAGCTGCATATGTTTTTTTATCCTATTTATCAATATGGTCTTTCTCTATAATATATATATATATATATATATATATGCCTAATAGAATATATATTTTTAAGTGAATATTTGACTTTTGAAGCCTCTATTCATAATTACTGCACTTTAAGTTCTCACCTTAATAAGTTAACTTCTATTGTGTTAACAATATCTTTTCTTTTTCCTGATATACTTTTTGTTTTCAAGGGCAATATCCTTTACAGGTTGATAGGCTCATGAAAAGGGTGGAAGCTGCCTTCATAAAGCACTTTGCAAATGACAATCACAGAAAAAGAATGAATGCACTGATTGTAAAGAATGAATGCACTAATTGTACTCTGATTGTATTTTTATGTTATGTAATAGGAGTTTGATCCATTAGTGAGAGTCATTTATATTTTTTTGTTGTATTTTTATGTTATGTAATAGAAGTTTGATCCGTTAATGAGAGAAGATTTTATTTATTATTTTGTAATATCTAATGTAATTGACAATTTCAATCAATGTAACAAGATCTTTTTAGCTTAATTGTTGAGATATCTGTTTTTGCTATCTGATTTGCTTAAAGGAGATACCAACAAAATTGCAATACATTACAAGCTGTTTAAAATGACAGTAAAGCACAAAAATTAAGAATGGACTATAGCCTTGTACCAGTAATTCAACTTTATTTTCTAAACCACAGTTATCACCCAACAAGATATTGCATAGCAATTTTTGCTGTCTCTGTCTTCCCACATCATAGAAATTTCATACATGTACAGCATAGAAATTTCAATCGGAGTTAGGAAGGGAGAATTTCATTCACCTCTCATCATCTCATTATAAGCTGTATCTGTCATAACATAAACATGAGAGCTATTTATACATTTCTACCTATAATAATCCAAGAAAAAGAACAAGCCAGATTGTACACATACATAAATTATTTCTTGAGAATATCTAAAATAGAGATTTGCAGAACTGATGGCTCATTTAGACATACTGTACAAGGAATAAGCACCATTACACATTAACAAATTGAAACGCATCATAAGTCGGGGTCACCACAAGCCGGGTCTCTAAGAGAGGTTGTTTTGTCGAGTGGTTCCTACGTAGATAAATCCAACCACAATAAGTAATAATTGAATAAATTATCACGTACACGTAAATTTATCGTTATTATTAGCCTTACCATTAGCAATCTTGTAAAACTAAATTGGTTGTCATCTCTATTTAAATCCTCACATTGTGCTTGACTTAAAGCTCCAATGTCCTGGAACAAAAATGAATGTAAGTTAAATTTATTTTCATGTTGTTCAAATAAACAAGTTTTATATAAGTACTGTGCATTGGTGAGGTTGTGAACATGCGATGACTGGTTGTGACATGGAATTTAAAGTTCTTCTCTTCGGACGTTGTAGCTCAACTCAGCTCTTCGGACGCCTCTTTCTTTTATACCCGACTCGCTTCTTAATACCAGTTGGTTGTGATATCCCAGTTGGTTTTGACACTCCGGTTGGATGAGACACATCATCTGACACTTGTGTTTTTCCCGCCCGAAGTGCCATGACTTTTTTGGCCGCGTCGTCCAGCGTTCTATGAACGATAGAGAACTCTTCTTCACAACCCGATACTTTAGCAGCTATCTTAGTCATCATTCGAATGAGTTCTCTATATCGAAGCGTCCGCATCAATTTAGGGTCCTCTACAACTTTTTTTCCCTGCATATCATATATAACACCACTTCTGGCCTCCTTTGTCCACCTTTTCAAAATGTATTGGTCTGGAAGCATTTTCACATCGTTGAGGTCAAATGCTTTTAGGCCATGGCAGCACAGTATACCAAGAGTTTCAAACCTCATACAGCTACAAGAAACTGACTTCTCTTGGGGATGAAACGAAACTGTCGACATCCGGATTCAAACACCTCTTGACGTCTGCATTCAAACTCTCACTGAGTTGTGTGCACCGTATGCCCAATGTGAAGACTTTCTTCATAAAACAAGCTGCCCATTTTTCCTTTTGTGCGTAGACCGAGGCAATCAACTATTTTTACTGACATTGTATTCTGATAGTATTCGAGTCCAGGCCGCTTCAAACCGTGCCTCATCCTCGAACTCATACATACAAGCCTTGAAGTCTCGTAAGAAGTGCGACCCATGCTTCATCAAGTTCCCAAGGTGTTTGATGCCGTTTTGCATCAAGTGCCATGTGCATAATCCATGGGTTGTCTCAGGCAAAACCTCACGTAGGCCTTTAGCCATAGCTTGATCTTGATCAGTGAAGATAGTGCGAGGCTTCTTTTGGTTGTGTGCCTCCAAGAATGTCTCAAATAACCACTTGAAGGAGTTTGTTGTTTCATCATACAACAATGCAGCACCAAAGATAACCAATCCTCTATGATGGTTGAAGCCTGAAAATAGTGCAAGAGGCCTCTGTGCGCTGTTCGTACAATATGTTGTATCAAGTGAGATAACCTCACCGAAGAAGCTATAATCCAACAACATCCGTGCATCAGCCCAAAAAATGTTAGTAATTTGTTCTTCTGTATCCATCTGGTAGGCATGAAAGAACGATGGATTATCTGTAATCTGTTTCTGAAAATAACCTAACAAACTCCCAGCTTCTCCGTACATTAAGCTCTTTTGGCGTCGAGTGTGGAGATAGTTCTTCTGATCTAAACGGGTGAATCCAAGATTGCTTCGTCCCCCCACGTGCTTACTCATAAATGCAAAAGTAGATCTTTGTTGGATCCCAGAATCGTTTGCCAATGCTATTTCATGTGCCTGAACGTCGGACACGTTACGCTGACAAGGCAGCATGTGTGCGGTCTCAGGGAGGTGTAAATCATGATTATGTTCTTCTATTAAATCATGAACTTTGTACTTCTCATTCACGAGGGCTAGCGATATTCTTACTCTACAGTCTGTTCTTGTCTCCGCTTGAGGTTTAACTACTAAATAGTCCCTCTTATCTTTCCCTTTTAGCCCTTCTTTACAACAAGCAAATCTGAACGACGATATTTTCGTCTTGTCTTTCTTATTCTTGTTGACGTATAACTTCTTAACCCCGAATCCCATCTTACTTCCATAATTAGACCAAAACATCCATGCACTCTCCATGCTGTCAAATTCCATTCCTATTTTGGGCCTCCAATCAACCTACATGGTAGAATTTTCCCTACAACACAAAGATTCAAATTATATGGGTTAATTAAATTACAATTCTTGCCAAACACTGAACCACTAAATGCCAGCTTATGCATGCCATGCTACAGATCATCATATTTTTATTCTTATTTATAATGATGACCATCATATTAATATATTTGCAAACGTGAAATACTTTAAAAGTATTATGATATGATGATAGAGCCCTGGGTTGTATCTCACAGAGTATCTAGGATAATTCCATAGAAAAAAAAATGCACTGAACAGAGAAAAACACTACATTGACTATTATAGGACAGTATATCAGCACAGAATAACAGAAGAAAATAATACTGGTTGATTTGTGATGGAGTCCCAAGGATGATACTGAATAATACTCTTGTTATTGATAACTTCCCACTCAAAAAGTGCTACAAGACGACGCTGAAGGCTGGACAACCAGCAATACAGACTGACAGACCCATTGGCAACCAAACAGAAACATAAACAGCAGAAAAAATAAGACAGCACCCACTCACAGCGACCAGAAGAATAAGACAGCACCCACTCACAGCAACCAGAATACAGCACCCACTCACAGCAACCAGAATACAGCACCCACTCACAGCAACCAGAATACAGCACCCACTCACAAAGAACGAATACAAAGACCCACTCACAAAGAACTGAATCGACACCCACTCCACAAAGAACGTAAGACAGCACCCACTCACAGCAACCAGAACAATAAGAAAGAACCAAACTCAAGCATGAATGAAACAAAAATTACCTTTTATACTTCCACAAATTCATCACATGCAATTATGCAATAAACAACTAGTTTTTACAATCAACAAGAGATACACTTGGCTAGAAAACTACACAGAAAACATGTATGGAAGCCATATATATATGGAATGAAGACTCCTTTCATGCACTTGGCTGAAAAACTACACAGAAAAGGCAAATGGAAGTCATATAACAACATGGAAACGTGGGTGGAGCCATACATGATCGACAGTTGTGGACTAAGCTGCCGTTCGCGTGCTTCACCGCCGGCAACGAAGAAGGGACCACCGAGCTATATGGATGCTTTAGCACGCTGTTTTCGCCCTTCTCAATCCCAGGTCACGCCCTTAGCATCGACGGATGATAATGGATCAAAGTAGCTGCATCACACGATCATAATGGACACCGAAATCCTACAGAAACCCGACCAACTTTCACCAACTCTGCCTCAGACCGAACGCGAGAAGGAGCTGCTGTTTCTACAATTCTGGCCAGTCGAAACGCACCGTTTGGCCTCCTCCAAAATGGCGTCGTTTTATGCCCTTTTTTTTCGAAAATTTTTGACTCAAAACGCACCGTTTTTGGTAAGTGAAACGGTGCGTTTCGTCCTTTTTTTTTATGCTCGCCAATGTCAAAACGACGCCGTTCTAGGGGGAGGAAAAATGCGTCGTTTCATGTAAGTGGAACGTCACCGTTTTGGCAGTGGCGGGCGTCCAAAAAAAAAGGACGAAATGCACCGTTTCACTTACCCAAAATAGTGCGTTTCGAGTCAAAAATTTTCAAAAAAAAAAATGGCATAAAATGACGCCGTTTTGGTTGGACAGCCGAGGACAGCGGGAAAGTTGGACAGCCGAGGATCCAAACGCATATATGAAGGTAGACAAAAGCAATGAGACCTTTCCTTGGCACAAGCGAGTCAACATTTTTCTATATAGAATAAGAAATAGATTATTTGGCTTTTATTTTGTTTCTTTATTTGAATTTTTTCAATTAACGCCTTTTATTGAATTTTTTTCTAGCATCCATGCTTTGTCAAAGACAATTGAACAAAACAATTTTTGAACTATTATTCAGATCGACTTTCATTCTCTTTTGAGAGTTAAAATATCATTCTTTTCTCTATGTCAATTAGCATTACAATCATTATCTCTAAGGTCATGACCATCTAAGTATTGGTAGAAAAGTGATAAGATGATGAATGGTTTTTCTAAAGAGTAAAGATTACTATGGATTTCTAAAGCAAATCTATCATTGACAACCTTAGGATGCATCAGAGACAGCAAAATGTTCATAGATTCCCAAAATTTGTAAATAAATGATGGTGAAACTAGGTTGCTTTTAGGAATGGCATAATGGCACCATGTGTAATCATCTACCCTTGATGTTTGTGAGAATGACATTATTGATAGAGCAAATTCCATCGATCTGTTGATAAAATTCTGTATGTAAAACCTGCTTTTTAGTAAAAGCAGGTTGTGTTGGTGAAGGAAGATTCTCAATCTCACTATTAAGCATTGAAGTTATAATGGCCATAGTTGGCCTATTTCTTGAAAGTTCTTGCACACATAGAAGTCCAACATTATGGATCTTATAATATCCTTGTAAAAGTGTAGATCAAATATCTCTGGATCTATTAGTGATGCAATGTTGTCTTCATTCCATAATTTCCGTGCCTGAAAAAATATCAAAATAATCATGAGCATATACCATTAAGTTTGAAATTCACAATTAACTAGCTAGTTAATTAATGAATTTGAGTCTTACAAATCCCAGGAGGCTCAAAGACATTTCTTTATGGTAAAAGCTAGTGTTTTTCTTCCGACTAACAATCTCTAGTAACAAGACTCCAAAGCTAAAAACATTTGATTTCTTTGAAAATAATCCCTTGATTGCATACTCAGGTGAAATGTAGCCGGTACATTCAAATTGTTTGCAATTGTTTATCTTTCTGCAATACTAGATGTAATGTTAGGATTAGGAAATGTCATAACAAAAAATATGATAGTCACAAACATACTATGTTCTAACAACT
Organism: Senna siamea; assembly: GCA_031216115.1. Taxonomy (NCBI): domain Eukaryota; kingdom Viridiplantae; phylum Streptophyta; class Magnoliopsida; order Fabales; family Fabaceae; genus Senna; species Senna siamea. Next base: position 18,623,695 of record CM062355.1, on the reverse strand, counting down.
CTTCTAGTGTTGGCCTCATCTTCATTGCCCCCAAATATTTTCGCCAAGCCAAAGTCTGAAATTTTTGGATTCAATTCTTCATCAACAAGATGTTACTTGTCTTGAGATCTCTCTGTATTATTTTCAATCTTGAATCTCTATGCAAGTATAGTAGACCTCGAGCAATTCCTTCAATTATGTTATAGCCTTTTCTCCAATCTAAGACTATCACTTTCTTTGGATCTATAAAGGAGTAAGTAAGAAGTAAAACTATGTAAAGAGACCAAACCAAAATTGCATCTCATTTTCTTATCAAACAAGGAAATAGAGAATTAGCATGCATGAACCAACCAAAGAGTATTGCATGCAAGCTTTTATTTGGCATGTATTCATAGATCAATATTTTTTCATCTCCTTCAATGCAACCACCAAGAAGTCTTGCCAGATTGTGATGTTGAAGTTTAGAAATCACTATGACCTCGTTCATAAATTCCCCAAGGTCCTGTCCAGAGGTTCTTGAAAGTCTTTTAACTGCAATTTTCTGCTGTATATCTTGCAATTCTCCCTTGAAGAGAATTAACAAAGTTAAATCATATATATATATATATATATATAAAGTTTGAAACTTAAAATGACCAAGCAATACCTTGCATACTCCACCGAAACCTCCTTGTCCAAGCTTGTTAGTGGGGTGAAATTTTTTTGTTGCAATTACAGTCTTTTCAAATTCAAACAATGGAAGCTCCTCTAGTTTATCTTGTTTATAGTCTCTTATGCATTGACTCTGATCATTTCGATTGGTTTTACCTGTGTTGAACAACTGGTTACTATATATAAAATAGAAATTTTCATTTAGGCTCTATTTTGTTTTATGGGAAAATAATTTTTTTAAAAAAATTTTCTTTAAATTCTTTTTTAAGAAAATGTTTCTTTAAAAAGAATTTGTTGGAACTCAAATGTAGAATATGGTAGCTTCAGTAATGATGTTGACTTATGGCCTTGTAAGTGATATTAGCGACAGTAAACTTACAATAATGTACTAAAGTTAAAAAAAATTGTTTTCTAATTAGTTTTAAGATTTTTTTATCACAACTAAAATAAAATTTAGATTGGTGATTTTTCATTAAAACAAAAAAAATTTGTGAACCAATTTTTTAATAAAATAAACAAAACCTAATAGAGAAAATTATAACAAACCTTTTTTATTTCGATTTTGGATGTCTGTATTTTATTTTGTATAGTAGTTCTCTGCAGTAAGCAAGAGTTAAAAAAAAAAAAAAAGAGATTCACACTAAATATTTACTATAAATAGATTAAAAATTAAATTTTTTATCTATATTTTATTACAAAAAAAAACATTATTTTTTAGATATGGACACTTTCATTTCAGCGTTTTGAAAAGAAATTTTTTGTGCAAGCACCAAGAAAAGTGGCCAGCAACAGAATATTGTCTCCGTTATATATATATATATATATATATATGGTTTATGGTACCTTTAGATTTGGACCATTTGGTAGCTCTTGTCCACAAAAAATATGAACGCACTGCAATAAAAACAGTGGCTCCTACTATCTTAGTCACTATCTTCTACTTTTGTGTCTGCAATCATACGGGAATAGAACAAAAAGATAAAGCAAATTCTATCAGACCCATCTGATAGTGAAATGCGGAAACAAGTTCTAAGAATGATGACATATTTGAAACTATTTTGACGTAGACCTATATAGATTTTCATGAAACTATTTTTAAAATATATTAAAACAAAAACAGAGCCAGACATCTCTAAATTTCGATTTTATATTATTTGCATTTATTCTCTGCAGTATTTCTCTAATAAGAATAAAAAAATAGAAAAAAAAAAAAGAGATCTAGGATCAAATATTTTTTTTATCTGTAACTTACTACAAAAAAAAATGTACTATTTTCAACTATAAGGATCAGAACTTCTATATTTCCTTAGCCGTGATTCATGAACATTGAAAAATAAAAAGTTACCTAGTTCTGAATTTAGTAGACGAACATAAAGGTCAACTCCTCCGTAGGGAAATTTCTGTGTCAATTAAGTCACCACTCCAATACATGCAGCCTATGGCTTCATCATATGCATATGCCCAACAAGAGGAATTCTCTAAACACAATGCTCTGCATTTGTCTTCCTTGACTTTAATCTTCTTGATGAAGTCTGGCATTTTCATCATCTCTAGCTTCAAGAACCCATCTTCTCCACCACCATCTCGCTGCATTAATGGTGACTTTCTCACACACCCATTTGACCAATTTTGCCTTTTCCATTCTTGTTCATTCTTTGGCTCAAACCCATTTAAACAGCTACAAACAGGAGAACTCAGACGATTACAGCTTCCAAATGCTCCACATTGACCATAAACATCACACTCAGAGTCTTGAAAAATCCAGCTTCCCTTGTTCTTGTTGTTAACCCATCCTGTTGCTATCCATTTTCCTTCAGAATCCAATTAAAACACTCCGAAAACCGACTTATCTGCCAATTCAAAAGTTACAGATTCTGCAACATCATGCTATTGAAGCTTGATTCCATCAAGATACGAAGCAACAACCTGATATAGTCCTAGAAATGCCCTGCCTTTTTGCATCATCTATTTTTGAGAAATGATACATTTTTTTAAAAATTTAGAGAAAGATAAGAATTTATTCTGAATGAATTAATGATCAAATATTTTTTCTTCATATCTCTTTTTAAATGTAGAAAATTATATAATTTTTCAAATGTAAAAGGTTGGACCCCTTCAAGATCATGATCATTGTAGTTTTAGTGGAGAAATAAGTGGGTAACGAATAGATTAATTCTTAACAAATTATGTTTAGGTTATCTAGGCTCTTTTAAGACCATGAAACCCATTAATTTTATAGTTGAAAATAAAAATTTTTTAGAAGATACAAGTTAAAAGGCTAACATTTATCAACGATAATTAGATCTAACAAAAGGAATTAGTTTTTCATAACATAACGAATTTAAGTTTAAATTTTTGTTGAAAGAATGGTTCACATTTTGTGTATAATTATACCTTGATGGATTACTTCTTATAGAAGATATCTAGAAAAAAAAAAAAAAAAAGGACGAACATTCAGCCATTGATAAACCCACATTGGCAACCTTAATATTCATTAGAAACAACATCAATGTTCATGGATTCTGAAGATTGCAGGAAAAATGATGAAATTAGTACTTTTCTTGGAACACAAAGGCCCTACATGTTCATCTGCCTTGAATATTTGTGAAAGTGACATTATTGATGGAGAATATTCCACTGGCTTGTCGAGAAGGTTCTGTACTCACTGTATATTGCTTTTTAGTGAAAGCTGGTTGACTTGGTGAAGGAAGATTCACAATCTCACTGTTAAGCATGGAAGTTACAGCAGCCATAGTTGGCCTCTCTTTAGCAAGCTCTTGCACACACAAAAGTCCAATCTGTATGCATCTCAAAATATGCATATGAAAGCATGGATCATCTATCTCTGGATCTACTAGAAATGAAATGTTGTCTTCATTCCACAGTTTCCATGCCTAAAAAAAATTTGAAACAAGCATCAATATATACCACAATGAACTTGAAATTCAAAATTAACCAGCCAATCAATGAATTTGAGTCTTACAAATCCCAAGAGGCTCAAAGACATCTCCTTAAAATAAAAGCTAGTATTTTTCTTTCCACTAACAATTTCTAATAATATAACTCCAAAGCTAAAGATATCTGATTTCTCTGAAAATAATCCTTCTAATGCATATTCAGGAGGCACATAACCACTGCATCCAAAAAAATTCAATTGTTAATTATAATCTCATTGTAATAATGAATATGTAGTTAGAAAAGCAAGAAATATGAGTCATAGAGACATACTATGTTCCAACAACCCTTCTAGTGTTAGCTTCATCTTGACTACCTCCAAATATCTTTGCTAGCCCAAAGTCTGATATTTTTGGATTTAACTCTTCATCCAATAAGATGTTACCTGCCTTGAGATCTCTATGTATTATTTTTAATCTTGAATCCCTGTGAAGGTAAAGTAGACCACGAGCAATCCCTTCAATTATGTTGAAGCGTTTTTTCCAATCTAAGACTATCACTCTGTTTGGACCTAAAAAAAAAAGTATGAGAAGCAAAACTATGTCATGTGATGAAAACATTTCAATTTTCTGGGCAGATAAGGAATCAAAAAGAGCATTAATATGAACCAACCAAAGAGTGCTGCATCCAAACTTTTGTTTGGCATATACTCATAGATCAACATCTTTTCATCTCTTTCAACACAACAGCCGAGAAGTCTTACAAGGTTTCGATGCTGAAGCTTAGACATTGCCATAACCTCATTCATAAATTCTTCTACGCCCTGTCGAGAGGTTCTTGAAAGTCTTTTAACTGCAATGATTTGTTGTGCATCTTGCAACTCTCCCTTGAAGAAAATGAAATATATTTAAAAAGACACGTATATATGTGATTAAAAATATTGTGTATAAAAAAACTTTTGTTAAAAGAGAGTTTTACTCTCGTTATGAAACTTAAACTAATTCAAATTAAATTAATTAGAGTGTAATAAACTTTTGAATATTAATAATTTTGACAAAAGAATAAAATACTGTTTACAAAATCTAGATTGGATGGTCCTCTCATAACAATTTTTCTTCAAAATTGATCCAAGTTAATGTAATTGGCCCAATCAAACTGAAAAACAAGCTAAACGCGGCCGGTTTGCAATTGAACAGAATTTCTGTGAAAATCTGCATTAAGGAGAATTAAACTCATACACCAAAAGTAAAAAATAAACATTTTACCATTGCTCCAAGTTGTTTCATGTTGTGATATAGTACATATATATAATATCTATACAAAATAACTTTAAAAATAATAATCAATCAAATTATGCAGATCAATTTTATATACACACAAATAAAGAAAAAATTACATTTCATTCCTTTAAGAGATTTTAAAATAAATTATGCTTTGATTTTATTATTTTTATTAATATAAAAAAGACATTTTATGTTCAAAATAAATTAATTTTATTATTTAAACTCAAAATAAATAATATTAAAATAATAATTTTTAAAATTTACTTTACAATAAATTATAATTTTTTAAAAATTAATATTATCACTTTAGGGTATTTTAGTTAAAATAAATGAAATTATAAATCTTTCTTATATTTAAAAAAATGAGTAAAATTTTATAAATAGAGAAAAAAAGAGTGTAATATACTCTAGACTAAAATATAGTCTTATATATATAAGCATTAGGTTCATATAATATTTATTAAAAATGTTTTTTTTTTTAATTTTCAGTTGAATCATGGTTCAACTGTATAGTGGTCTGATTTTTATAATATAAGTTGATAGTGATGTATTAAAAAATAAAAATGACAAGGAATACATACCTTGTATACTGTACCAAAACCACCTCTTCCAAGCTTGTTAGCTGGATCAAAATTGTTTGTTGCACTTGCAAGTTTTTCAAATTCAAACAGTGGTAGCTCCTCCAGTTTATATTCTTTTGAGTTATTCCAATCATTTTGATTCATTATTTCACCTGTGTCTAACCAAAACTTGTTACTTTGCATAATACATAAATTTCATTTATCAAGATATAATAATGAAAAAAAAAATTTCATTGTTGGTATTTCATATTTATATTCGTCTAAAATATCTTAAATTCACACTCTAACCAAATTTTAAAACAAAATTACTTGAAACTCTAAATTTTGATATATCTAAAATATCACAAAATAATAATAAATATTGAATATTGAATATCTTGTAATAAAATTGTATATCCAGTTGACATCCACCAAATAAAAAAAAATTCAAACGATATAAATTATTTTACAATTAAAAAATCTCACATAATTGTTATAAACTAAAATTAAAAAAATAAAAATTTCAATAAAACAAAAAAAACAACTAAAAGTCTCCAATAAAACGTCATTTAGAAGTATAAAATTGTATTTAATAATATTTATTATTTTAATAATAGATATTACGTCACCTATCCTTTATTAATATTTGATAGATACAAGATATCTGAAGGAATATTTGTGTGATTCCAATACCAATAAATATTTATTAGCACTATGAAAAGTGTCTCCGTTGGCATTAACTATGGTGCATGTACCTTTATGTTTGGCTGCACTTGTCCATAAAAGATATGAACATGCAGCCAAAATAGTGGCTGCCATTGTCGAAGAAATTGCAATGATTATTGTCATCTTCTTCCACTTATTCCGTCTTTTATCTGTTCTCCTATCTCCACTACTTTCTGCCTTTTCCTCTGCAATTATGAGAATAAAAAGATAACTGAAAATAAATTTGAAAAATAAAAAAAATTAATCTGTACATTGAGCCAAAAAAAATTTACCAGACTCTAAACTGGATAGACGAATGTAAAGATCAACTCCTCCACGGGGAAATTTCTGTATGTCAATTAAGTCACCACTCCAAGACATGCAGCCTATGGCAGCGTCATATGCATATGCCAAACAAGAGCAATTCTCTAAACACATTGCTCTGCATTTGTCTTCCACATGATCTGATCGCTCTGCAAAATCAGGCACTTTCATCATCTCTAGCTTCAAGAACCCATCTTCTCCACCACCATCACACTGCATTAATGGTGACTTTCTCACACACCCATTTGACCAATTTTGCCTTTTCCATTCTTGTTCATTCTTTGGCTCAAACCCATTTAAACAGCTACAAACAGGAGAACTCAGACGATTACAGCTTCCAAATGCTCCGCATTGACCATAAACATCGCACTCAGAGTCTTGAAAAATCCAGCTTCCCTTGTTCTTGTTGTTAACCCATCCTGTTAATACCCACTTTCCTATTGAACTCAATTTGAATACTACTAAAATAGACCTGTTTGAAATCTCACAAGTTATAAAACTTGCACCATCCGCTTTTCCAAGATAGAATCCTCCGAGATACGTGCCATTCATCTGATATATTCCTACGAATACCCTGCCATTCCATGGACCAGATCGCCAATATGGTTTAGACCCATTATAGACGATGACTTCAGGAGCGTCTAGACGTTCAAGGCTTGCAGAGAAGCTTCCTATGGATGGATCAGAAGGGCTTTTCCATGATGTAAGCTTTGCTTTCTCCCCTGTTCTTGGGTTTGTAGCAAGTTTCATTATTGGCAAGAATGAATCACAAGGATGCTGAAAGCTTTCCCATAGTGTGTTTCCTGTGGTATTATCTTTCAGAACAAGGTTGCCAGTGTCCAACAGTTGAGCAATTGGATTACTGGGAAGAACAATGTTTGACACATTAGACGACCAAAGAGTGTGTTTCTGTGTATTCGACACTACAAGGTTGCCATCCTCAGAAATAGTGACAACCCCAGAAGAATCCATGAGTGGTTGGTCTCTGTTAGCTACCCAAACGACAGTGGATTCAGACAAATACCAAATTCCCACGTAGCGATTGGTTGAGTTTTCTGGGGTGAAGAACCCAAGTCTGAAACTACCTGAGCTTAATACTTGAGGGTCTTTGATGAATTGGGATGAGCTAATGAAATCTACAGAAGAAGCAAACGATAGACAAAATCTGACAAAAAACACCAAGAGACAGACAAAATGTTTACACAGATTAGACTCCATAATTGATGTTGAGATGAAAATTTGTTGGGTTGAACTTATTAGTGGAAATAAAAGTCTATTCTTCTTTATATAGGGCTCTTGTGCGTGTGAATCCGCAGCCAATATCTATGAATTTGCTTTGACTATGCATTTTCAGTTCAGTAGAATCCAGCTAATCGTGACAGGTGGGTACTAATTAACCTGCCATCACTTCTTAAACATTTGAGTGCATTGTGAAAATTCTGTTGTCTAATCATTAATTGAAGGCTAAGTAGTGACTACCGACCAGTGACTACTTCATTACTAAAAGATATAGAGGTAGCGAAAGATAAGCAAAAGCTAGAAATCGCGAAGAAACGTACGAGGTTTCTCATTATTAGCTTCAACATTGGCAGACATTGATAACAAATGTGCATAAATTTTGATCTCTCAGTCGCTTTAAAATCATTAAACATAGAAGGTGCGTTCCAACCAAACCCAATTACTACTTTTTAATTTTTAGAATAAATTAATTTTTTAATTTTTTAAAAATAAAATATCTCAATTTAATTTTAAAAAGATTAATTTTTAGTCAAATAAATAAAAAGTTACTTATGACTATCAAATAATGAATTAAATCATATTTAATAAAAAATATCCACAATATATTTTAATAATGTTTAATTTATTAAATAAAAGATATCAAATACAAAAATTAAATAAAAAATATAAACTATACATTTTAACAATATTTATTTATTTTTTTAATTGTTAAATATAATGGCCTCTAATTTTTATTATCATTATTTTAGAAGCAACAAGTAAAGGAATGTGCTTTGAAAGCGTTGGACTTTTTTTATAATATTTTAAAACATCTACAATTTAGTTTTATATTAAAATAATTTAAATAATAAGTTGTTTTTTTTTATTTAAACAGAATTTTAAATTCAAGTTTTAACTGTTTTGTATATAAAAATATTCATACGATAGAGTTATTTTCCCTTATGTCATTTTAATCAATTCAAGTCAAATTAATTAGAATCTAATAAATTTTTTTAATATTTTAATAATATTTTAAAAAAATTTAATACTATTGTCATTCATATTTTAATAAATTAATAATTTTTTAAAAAAATTTGGGATAACTCAAAATTATAATTTAAAATCAGATTATATAACTTTTACAAAAAAATTTAAATTATGTATTAAAATATGAATAATAATAATACTGAATTTTTTAATATTATGAAAGTACTAGAAATGTATCTATATGCCGACAAGATTCTTAAGGTGAAAATTATAAATGTAAAATATAAGGCTTAATCAAAATTTTCATTTTGGCAGCAGAGAAGATTGTGCAGGAGATCGAGGTAAAATATGTGGATGAGTGGGAACAAAATGATTCTCATGCTATCTAGTTGGCTTGATTTTTCACAAGGAGTTTGTCAAAGTAATCATTGTGGCATTTATTTATGAGAGAGGTTTTAAAGGACAAGGCAATGAATGAGTAGGTAGTGTGTTACATACATTTAGAAGATGAAACTTTACATTCTGACTCTGTATATTTAAAAATTGATATATTTTTTTATATTTAAAAAGATATAAAAAATAAAAGATTTATATAGATAAAGATTTATTTTAAATAAATTAATAATTAAATATTTTTTTTATTTTTTTCTAAATGTAAACACATATACTATTTCATAAATTTAAAAAATTGAAATTCGCAACTTTATTTGACCCAAAAAAATAGAATTTTGATTCTTCCAAATTTAAAAATAATATATTTTTTTTAAGTTAAAAAAGATAAAAAAAATTAAAAATTAATTTATAGAGACCTACCTTAAGAATCAATTAAAAATTAACTTATAGACCTACCTTAAAAGGATTAAGGATCAAATATCTTTCTTCTTATTTGTCTTTAATTTTAAAAATATATATATATATTTTTAAATTTAAAGAATCAGGACCCAAGAAATGAATTCTGTTAGTGGGAGCTCCAACTTTTATTGATTTATTCATTTAAAAAGAATTATGTATTTTATTTTTGTCTCACATGCAAACAGAGGAGCTTGAATTCCCTCTCCATATCAATTCATAATTTAAAAGACGAAACTATTCATCACTTATTTTTTTAGTCATATGTAATCTAACTTACTTATATTTGGCTATATATTACAATAATGTCACCAGATGCAATTGTAATTTTTTAATAATTTTTATAATTACAATTTGAAATTTAATATATATAGTTTAAAATTTAACTTTTTTATAATTGTAAGTTTCACTCTGTCACATAAACTTTTAACTTATATTTATTATATTATAATTTATATTTATTTTAGAGACCTTCGAAAAAGTTGAGATTTTCATCTTTAATTCTTTTGAAATTTTTGTGAAATATTTTTTGAAAAAAATGACGGAAATAAAAAAAAGTTAAGACGATAAGGCTAACTATAATATTAACATTAAGGTATTCTTAAGACGATAGACATTAAGATTTTCAATCCTAATGAAATTCATCTACTTACACGATCAGATAAACATTATAAATATACTGTGTATAACACAACCTTTCCCATTCATCATAATTTTCTCAATCAAGCTCCATTCTTCAATCATGTCTGATGATATGGAAATCTACTGGTTTTATTGCGTCGCTGAACGACCTACGCATCCTGAAGTCTTTCAAAACCTACCCATCCAACACCACATTTCCTTAGACACACAGAATTTCAATGTCACTTTTTATGTTAGATTTGAACTTCGTTGTCACTGTGGCTATATCCATACAATCAATATTCCTTCATCTCTAGTTTCTTCCCATTACATCTCCTGCAAAAGCTTCTTTCAAGATGGTCCATCTTTTTTGCGAAGCAACTTGTACCACCCACTGCTTTCCCATGAAATGATTGACATTTTAATTCCCAAGATAATGTCTGACGCTCGACAATTAATCACAAATTATTCTCGTAGTCATTCTTTTGTTGGAGACCGTTGTATTGTGTACCCTTTGGCTGTGGATGTTTTTGTTGAATTACCACAGACCGAAGAGATTGTGGCTGAACTAGAACGATTTATGTGGGAGTCCGAGCAACAAGTTCGAATGGTTTCTGCATCTGAAGACGCCATCCAATCGCTTAAGGTTCAACAAAATGTCGTTGCTGATAGTGATAACAATTGTTGCTGTATTTGTCTTGAAGATTTTTGTGACTCCAAGCAAGTTTCGGCAATGCCATGTCACCATATTTTTCATAGTAATTGTATTGTGCAGTGGCTAAAAAATAGTCACATGTGTCCCTTATGTCGTTTCCCATTGCCTACCAACTCTTAGAAATTTTGTTGTTGTTAACATTCAATATTATATATATGGAATTTTATTGTTGTTGAAAAATTTGAATGGTTATGTAATACAGTTTTGTCTGACATGTTTTCAAATTTTATGTACTATAAGAAGCCACATCTATTATTCAAATGATAGTTTATAACAATGATGTGTTTGATTTAGAAGATGAAACTATTCCTCACTTGTTTTCTTATTCACATGTAATTTCACTTACTCTTATTTGGTTATTGCAGTATCATCAAATGTAATTTTGCAATTTAAGATATAAAGTTTAAAATTTATTTATCATAGATTAGGAAACACCAAAAGTTGCTTTAATTTCTTTTGGCCGTATAATTAGCTTTTGGATCCTCTGTTGGGTTCCCTGATGGGCTTTTTAGCGGCGTTTTTATCCGTCGCTAAAGTGTGTTTTAATATTATTGCAACGAATATTATTGTTGATATAAATTTTGTTTAAATAATTAATTTAACAAAAGTTATAGTGACAATAATATTTGTTGCAAAAAACTTTAGCAACGAAAACAACCGCTGCTAAAACGCCCAGCAGGGAGACATCCAGCAGGAAATCCGGACGCGTATAATTATGGCCATGCATGAGCATCTACGTTAAAAGTTTTTTATTTTATCTTTATGTATAATATTATAGATATATCAAAAGTATTTTAAATTTTTTTAAAATATCTTAAATTTGTGAATACATTTTTTTATGAACCAATTTTATTTTCTTGTTTAAATAATAAATTGATTTTAAATTAATTATTAGTCTAGATACATTGCATACACTTCATTTTAAACATTTTTCAAATACAAATTAAATTATTTTTATATTTTAAGCGTGCGCACTGCGCACACACATTTATTTAGTGCACTAAAGCGCATAATTTGTTAATCTTATTTTTTGACTAATAAATTTGAAACATAGAAAGAAATTATTTCATCAAAAATTAATAATATTATTTTTAATTAATATTACTTTACATGTTTTTAATGTTAGTAGTTTTTAAATTTTGTTCAACGATAAATATATTAATTTATGATTTAATAATTCAATTGTAGACAAATCGATATTAATATTATTAATTTTATTTTATAATAAATAAACAAATAATTTAAAATAAAATTAATAAATACATTATATAATTTTATAAAATATAAAATAGAATAAAAATATAATATATCTTTTTTTAAATTAACCCTAATCAGATTTAAAAATGAAATCTATGACTATTTTATGAAGTAAAAAATATTTAGATATATTTTTATCAACTCTTCAAATTTCAAAGAAAGACTACAGAAAAGGTACAAGATTTATTATCTATTCCTACTTTTAATCAACTCTTCCATCTTCGTATGTCTCATATTCCTTTCATTTTTTTTCTCTCTCTCTTTCTCTTCTTTGGTTATTGTATTAATTGTAATGAACCGTATAAACTTATACAATGTATGCGCCAAAAACCCAATAATAAAAATTGCATTATAAAAGCTTATACAATCGTACCTTATATAGTGTGCCAAACATGCCCAAAAGTGTATGACAATTTTTATAATTTTAAAATATAAAATAAAAATAATTATTATATTTTATAATAATATAATTAAGTAATAAACAATTATATAAATTTTTTCCTTATGTCATATATTTTAACTTTATATTGTTTCCACTTTTTCTTCACTCTCTTCGGATCACGTATTTTTTAAAAATTATATTTTTTTTTATGTAAACACATCATTTCAGGTTTGTTATTGTTCTTGAAAAATTTTTTTCAATATATTTTTTGGTAAACACGTAAGAGGTTTTCTCTCATTACCTAGATTTTCTATTAGTTTGAGTTTGAAAAATAATAGAAAAGTTTGATTTAGAAATACATCATTCAAGTCAAAAAGAATTGAAAGGTAGAAGATCGAGGTTGACTTTTTGTTTTTAGGACTAAACCAATTTGTTTAATAAATTATTTAATTATTTTTGGGTAATTTTTTCATTAGTTCCATTAAAATGGAATGGAAAAAATAGGACGGATAAACGTAGGGTGTGCTTGGGTTTCCTTGTTTCTATTTTTATTTTATTTGAAAATAGAAAAAGTAAATTACACATCTTTCTCATAGGAGATAAGAAAAATGTAAAAGTTTATCATTTTTTATATCAAAATATTTTTATATTTATTATTTATATACTTATATATGTATTTGATTATTTACTAATTTAAATTAGATTAATCAAAATCAAGTGAGTTTTTAGAAACTGAAGTTTTCAACAACAAAAAATGTATTTGACCAATATAAAAAATAACTTTTAAATAATTTAAAATAAAATATTTTTATTATTTTTAACTCAAATAAATAATAATAAAATAATATTTTTTAAAAAATATATTTTTCATATATTATAAATTTTTAAAAAATTAATAATTTCATAAAGGGTATTTTAATTAAAAAAGATAAAATTATAAATTTTTTAATTTTTAAAAAGGAAGAATGTAGGTTTTTAAAATAAAAGAGGAGTATTTATTAAAAAAAATCATTGAAAATGTATTTGGTACAGTTTAATAGAAATATTCTTTGAAAATATTTTTAAAAATAGGATCAAAATAAAATAAATGTCTAAAAGATGATTTTTGCTTTTTTCACATAATAATCACTTTTATTTTTGTAATAATTTAAAAATTAGACACTTTAACCTTATAATTATTATCATTTAATAATTGTTAAACTAAAAACTTAATAAAAAAAATTATATTCATTAAATTTATTTAACTTGAAAAAAAAATTTAATTTTACATCACAAAAATATTTTGAGAATATTGAAAACTAATTTTAAGAAATAAAAATTGAAAATAGTTTTATAAACCAAACACAATCTTAATAATATTGGACAGATAAGAAAAATACGCTAGGGGGCAAATTAGACTTAGATCAAACCATAAAGAGGTAAATTCTAAGTTATCATATTTAAAATATTTGAAAAACATCACGGTAAAATATATTAAACTTTTTTTGGATTAATATTCTCTTAAAGTTTAATTAAATTATATATAATATTATTTTTTTTAAAAAAATTATATTGGACTCTTTAGAACATTTAATATGATGTTACGAAATTTTACTATGAATTTATTTCTTGTCAATAAATTTAACGTTTCCAAAATAATATATAATCTTTCTATTAAATCATAGAGGTATTAAACTCATTTATTTAAAATAAAATGAGCGTAAATATAGACTTGAATATTAAAATTGTCATAAAACTGAACTTCTTTAGCAAATAAGTCAAATCTAAAAAGTTCATAACAATATTATACATATAATATATATTTATGTACACGTAGAAAATTTAAATTAATTAATAAAAAATATGAACTTTCATATAATATATATATGAAATGATTATATAAATTTATAAATTATATTTTTTAATTATGTATAAATTTTTTATATATTTAAAATTTTTATAAAATATATAAGATTATATTGTATATTATTTAAAATTTTAAAAAATATAATATACATTATGTAAAATAATTTTTTATAACTAGCATTTAATATTGTTCAATTAATATTAAATATTTAAATTATCAAAATTATTACTTATTTAAATAACATCTAGATTTAAGGGGGTAAATTGATAATAAATTAAATTATAAGAGATTAAATTAAAAAAGAGAATCTACGAGAGACCAAATTGAGAAAACTAATATTTACGAGAGACCAAAATGATGTTTTGGTCATTATTTTTTCTTTAATTTTTAAAAATATTTATGAATATATAACAAAGATAATAGTTTTTATTAAATTTTGGTAAAATGTTACTTAATTGAATTTTCACTTACTGACATAAACTTTTAACATATATTTATCATATTATAATTTATATTTATTTTACAGACCTTCCAAAAATTTGAGATTTTCATCTTTAATTCTTTTGAAATTTTTGTAAAATATTTTTTTATATATACATATATCTCAAATAATGATAAAATTTGGAACCAGATTTAGTTGGACTCTACTTACTACTCCATGTCATTTCAATAATAATAAAAAAAAAAAAGAAGTTACCACGCGTTGAAGATGAGGCTAACTATAATATTAATATTAAGTACTCTTAAGACGATAAACTTCAAGATTTTCAATCCTAATGAAATTCATCTAAGTACATGATCAGATCAACATTATAAATATATTGTGCATAACACAGCCTTTCCCGTTCACCCTAATTTTCTCAATCAATCTCCATTCTTCAATCATGTTTTAAGATCTGACAACCTACTACCATTGTTTGATTATGGATGTTGTGGTTGAAGTACCGGACTTTGACGAGGTTGTGGCTGATCTCGAAAGATTTATGCCACAGTCCGAGCAACGTGTTCAAACGGTTCCTGTATCTGAGGACGTCACCAAATTGCTTAAGGTTCAACAAAATGTCGTTGCTGATGGCGATAACAATTGTTGCAGCATTTGTCTTGAAGATTTTCTAAATGGTGAGCAGGTTTGGGCAATGCCATGTCACCACATTTTTCACAAAGATTGTATTGTGAAGCGGCTAAAAATTAGTCAAGTGTGTCCCTTGTGTCGTTGTCCAATGCCCAATAAGTCTTAGATATTATATATAATTTGTTGTTTTAACATTCAGTATTATACATATGAAAATTTATTGTTATTGATGAAGAAATCGAATGATTATGTGATGTTTTTTGAACTCAATTCTTTAGTATGTGTGTTGTCTTACTCATTAATTTATTATTCAAATGATAGGTCATGACGATGGTATCTTTGATTTAGAAGATGAAACTATTCATCACTTATTTTCTTATGCACACGTAATTTGACTTATTTCTATTTAGCTATTGCAATATATATCATCGAATGCAATTGTAAACTTTTAATAATTTTTTTTACAATTGAAATTTAAAATTATGTGATAGAGTTTGAACTAGTTTTATTTTCTTGTTTAAGTAATAAGTTGATTTTAAATTAATTATTAGTCTAGATTCTTGGCATAAACTTTATTTTAAAGAATTTTCAAATGCAAATTAAATAAATTTTATATAGTGCGCACGCACATTTATTTAGTGCACTAAAGTACATAATTTTTTTAAAATTTTGAGAATATAAAAAATAAAATAATTCTTATATTTAAAAATAATAAATTTAAGTCATCGCTTACTTCCCACTTTCATTTATTAAAAATGTTCACTAGCTGTCCCTAATTTCTCTCTCTCCTATTCTGACAAAATTATAAAAAATAATACAAAATTAAAATTATGGTCCAATTAAATGAAAAAAAATATGATTTATAGACAATAAAATCAGGATCAAAATCAACTTTAGTGCACTAAATAAAAAATGATAGTCATTAAAAATAGGTTGAAAATAGAAAATATCCAAAAGATATTTTAGCTTTCACAATAGAACCACTTTTATTTTTGTAATTATTTAAAAAAGTAAACTCTTTAACCATATTATTATAGTTATTACTAAAAAAATAAAAAATGATAGTCATTAAAATTATTTAACTATTATTAAATAATAGTTAAATAATTTTAATTTTAAATGAAAAAATATTTTGAGAATATTGAAAACTTAAAAATGAAAAGTAAATTTAAGAAAAAAAAATAGAGAAAATATTGAAAATATTTTCATAAACCAGACACAAGGAAGCAAATTAGACTTAGATCAAACCATAAAGAGGTAAGTCGTAAGTTATCATATTCAAAATATTTGAAAAAAATTATGATCAAGAAAATATTAAATATATTTTTGGTATGAATATTCTCCTAAAGTGTAATTAATTATATTTAATATTATTTTTGTTTTAAAAATTATATTGGCCTCTTTAGAACATTTGATATGATGTAAGAAAAAACGAGTGGAGCTTTGATTCGCAGTCAAGCCTAAATAGATGCCAAATAATACTGTAAATATAATATATATTTATGTGTACATGTTTAAGTTAAACTAAATAAAAAAATTATAAGCTTACATTTAATATATATATATATATTATATGAATTTATATATTATATTTTTTACATATTCATGAACTTTTTTATTTATATAAAATTTTTATAAAAAATATATAATTGCATTATATATTATTTAAATTTTAAAAATATATAATATATTATATGTATAAAATAATTTTTTATTATTAATTGTGGTAATTGTCAGGATAACAAGTCAATTAAGCATCAAATATTTAAGTTTCAATTATTTCAACAAATGAGTTTAATATATTAATTAAAGTTTTTAATTTAATAAATAAATTGAATTTAATTCAGAGTCAATTTTGTATAGTTCAAGAATAGTTTAGTTCGTTTATATGCCTAGACGACATTGCAATGCAGATTTTTTATTTAACCAAAAACTTTTAAGCGGCGGCTTTATTCATCCATAAAGACAACATCAGATTTTAGCAGCCAATAGTGCCGTTGCTGTAACTTGCATTTTAAATGTAAACAATTCATTTTTTCCAAGTTTGAAAATTTAGAAGTTATCTCTTAATCAATTTTTTAATTTACCTATTTTTTTAAGCTTCTAAGAATAAAAATTAATCAATCTAAAACTTTTTTGAAAATTTTGTTTGTTTAAAAAATATTTTTTAGAATACTTAAAAAGTTTAATTAAATATAAGATGTAAAATTGTAAATTCAAAATTATTTAGAAAAGAGATATATTAGTTTATATATAAAACTATTCTTAAGACAAAAATTGTAATGAAATATTAGATATAAAATTATAAATTCAAAATTATTTAAAAAAGTGATATATTGGTTTATATATAAATCTATTAGATGTAAAATTGTAAATTCAAAATTTTAAATGCAAGACACATGTATCTGCTGGCACATTCAGATAAACATTATTTAATATTAAATGTGTATAAAAACCTTTTCCAATGGTCTCATCGAAACGCACACATGTTCATCTAGCTAGCTATATTATACACGATTCCTATTCTCCCTAATTTTCTCAATCAATCTCCAATATCCTTCAATCCTTCAATCATGTCTAATGTAGTTATGGCAATCTACCTTAATCGCCTTGCTAATCAACCTACAAATCCTGAAGCCTTACAAAACCTTTCCTTCCAACACCACAATCCCATGACTCAAAAAATTTCAATGCTAATTTTTGTGTTTAATTTCAACTTCATTGTTGTCACTCTGGGCAAACTCATACACTCAACATTCGCTCACCTCCAATTTCTTCCCATTATATCCCTTGCAAACACGTTTTTCAACACGGTTCATCTTTCCTGCGAAGTAACTTATACCACCCACTGCTTTCTTATGAAGCGCTTGACGTTTTGATCCCTAAGATAATATTTGACGCTCAACAACTATTCAACAATCATCCTTGCCGTCAATCTTATGTTGGAGATCATTGAGTTTTCTATCCTTTGGCTGTGGATGTTGTGGTTGAATTACCAGAAATTGAGGAGGTTGTGACAGAAATTGGAAGACTCATGTTGGAGTTTGAGCAACAAGTTCAAATGATTCCTGCATCCGAGGACGCCATCCAATCGCTTAAGATTCAACAAAATTTTGCTCATGGTGATAACAATTGTTGTTGCATTTGTCTTGAAAATTTTAGCAATGCCGTGTTATCATGTTTTCCATAATGATTGTATTGTTCAGTGGCTGAAAAGGTATAATATTTCGAATCTATTCCTACTTTTAATCAATTCCTCCATCTTCGTATATCTCATCTTCCTTCCTTTTTTTTTCTCACTTTCACTTTTTCTTTGGTAGGTTTGTTTTCCACCTTTTCTGTTTTTCATGGCTCTTTCGTCTTTGTGTAAGTCTCTTTCCTCTTCTCTTCTTTTCTTTATTTCTTTCCTTCTATCTTTCTTCGTCTTTGTGTAAGCCTCTTTCCTCCTTCTTCTCTAGATCTCTTTTTCCATTTTTCCATTTTCCCCCCTCCTTTTCCTTCTTCTTCCTCTTGTGAGAATCCATGGAGGAAAGCAAACTTTTTAGACCAGAAAAACTATTGAACCGATTGATTTTTTTTATATATGATTTTTGACCCATTTTTAATCATGTTGATTTTCAACATTTTCAAATGGATACCATGATCAATTTATAGGTTTTTTAATCCGATCGATCAATCCAGTCAAGTTATTTAATGATGTAGGCGCCAAACACCTAATAGTATAATACGTTGATTACAGAAATAATTGTCCATATAAACTCATACAATATAGTGTATACGCTAAACACCTAATAATAAAGATTGCATTATAAAAGCTTATACAATTTTACCTTATAGTGTGCCAAACGTGCCCAAAGTGTATGACAATTTTTATAATTTAAAATAAAAAATAAAAAATTATTATTATATTTTATAATAATATAATTAACTAATAAGAAATTATATTACTTTTTTCCTTGTGTCATATATTTTAATTTTATATTCTTTTCACTTACTCTTTATTCACTCTCTTCATATCATATAATTTTTAGAGTTATATTTTATTTTATATAACATTGTTGAAAATTAAACTTGATTTGGGCTCATAAATCATTTTTTTTTTTACAAACTAAGGCCCATCATCTAGATAATTTCATAATGATCAAGTGAATCTAGATAATTTCACAGAAATATATAAAAAAGTTTCTACAAAATTCTTAAGAAAAATCTAAGCAAGTTGTAGAAAAATCTTGTATAAATATCTTGGACATTTGGTTAGAAGTTTCTAGATAATAAATAATAGCCACTAGATCAAAAAGTGTTAGAATAGGTGTCCAACTATAAATAGGGATGTTATCTTTCATTTTGTAACAAGTCAATAAATCAAGAGAAGTTTGTAAGAAAAATTGTATCATCTCTTCCTTGTTTCTTTCTTTAGCTATCCTCCCTTCAAAATATTTTCTCTTCCAAATATCAATTTTCTAAATAAACCCCTTCCAAATTATATTAAAAACATTTTTCCTCCAACATAGTGATATTAGAACCACAACATATAAACATACATGACAGCCGTGGGCAAGACTTCATTTCAAGGAAAAGTATCAAGATGAAGGCCCTCTATTGGGTGCCCATGATGCTTAGGATATTGTAGAAAAAGGCTATGTTGAGCCAGCGGATGAAACTATTCTCTATCCCAAACTCAAAAGAATGCTTTAAAGGATGCAAGAAAGAGATACAAGAAGGCTCGCTACCTCATCTATAAAGCTTTGGATGATGATGACTTTGAGAAAATTTCAAGTGTCTCATCCACCAAAGAAGCTTCAAACCTCGTGCAAAGAAGCCAAGCAAGTAAAGAAGGTACGTCTTCAAACTCTAAGGGGTGAGTTTGAATCTTTGCATATAAAGGAATCCGAGTCTATCTCCAATTATTTTTCTAAAGTTTTGGCAGTTTTCTAATCAAATGAAAAGAAATGGTGAAAAATTAGATGATGTAAGAATTATAGAAAAGATACTTCATTCTTTAAGTCCTAAATTTAAGCATATTGTAGTAACAATTAAGAAAACAAAAAACTTGGAGGAGATGACTATTGGTCAATTATTGGGATCATTACAAGCATATGAAGAAAAACATAAGAAGAAACAAGATATTGTAAAGCAACTTTTTAAAATGCAAATTAAGGAGAAAGAAGAGAGTACGACCAAGGACCGTGCTCAATATGAAAGAAGTTATGGCTAAGGACATGGTCGAGGACGTGGATGAGGATATGGACGTGGACTTGGAGGCTTGAATAATGAAGATAAAAGAGATTTCTCAACAAATGGTCGTGGGAGGAGCAACCCGAGAGCAAGGTATGATCGATTACAAACTAAATGTTATAATTGTCATAAATTCAGACATTATGTTTCCAAATGTAGAGCTCTACCTAAAGTTGAAGAAAAAGCCAACTATGTTGATAATAAGAGTCAAGAAGATGTCATGCTATTACTAACATACAAAGGTGACAATGAAAGGAAAGAAAACACTTGGTATCTCAACACAGGGGTGAGCAATCACATGTGTGGAAAAAGAGACATCTTCGTGGAGCTTGATGAAACAATAAGTAGCAATGTTTCTTTGTGAGATAAGTCTAAAGTTCCAGTAAAAGGAAGAGGTGAGATAATGATTTGCCTAAAAAATGAAAGTCATCAATTTATTTCAAATCTTTATTATGTGCCCAGTATAAAGAATAATATATTAAGTTTGGGACAACTCTTAGAGAAGGGCTATGACATTAACATGAAAGATCAGTCTTTCGATAAGAGATAGTAAAAATAATTTGATAACTAAGGTGCCAATGTCCAAAAAAAGAATTTTTTTGTTGAATACACAAAATTATATAGAAAGGTGTCTCAAATCTTGCTACAAAGATACATCTTGGCTTTGGCATCTTCGATTTGGGCACTTCAATTTTGGAGGCTTGGAACTGATCTCAAAGAAAGAGATGGTCTGAGGACTACCTTCGATCAATCACCATGAACAACTATGTGAAGGCTATTTGATAAGAAAAAAATTTAGAAAAAGTTTACCAAATGAGTTAAACTTAATATCTCATAAGCCATTAGAGCTTATATACACAGAAGTTTGTGGACTAATCAAGCCAAGGTCTCTTAGTAAAAATACTATTTCCTTCTCTTTATTGATGATTTTTCTAGAAAAACATGGGTGTATTTTTTGAGATATTAGAAAAGTTTAAATCTATGGTGGAGAAGGAATATGGGTGAAAAATCAAAGCAATGAGATCAGATTAAGGAGGAGAATTCACATCCAAAGATTTTCAAGAATATTGTGAAGCTAATGGGTGTCCATTAACTATTCCAAAATCTCCCGAACATAATGGAGTGGCCGAGAGGAAGAATAGAACAATCCTAGACATGGTGCGAAGCATGTTGAAGAGCAAGAATCTACCAAAGGAGTTTTGGGCAGAAGAAGTTGCTTGTGCAGTCTACTTATCAAATCATTCACAACTAAAAGTGTGTGAGGAAAGAAACCACAAAAAGCATGGAGTGGAAGAAAGCTCGGAATATCTCATTTACGAGTGTTTGCAAGCAAAGCATATACACATGTACTAGAAGAAGCAAGCTCGATAACAAGAGTAAGGCATTCATCTTTATTAGGTATAACTCTAACTCTAAAGGCTATAAGTTTATAATCCTAACACTCAAAAAATTGTGATAAGCCAAGACGTAGAGTTTGATGTGGAAGGAATATGAGATTTTGGTTCTGATAGTGATTCCAACTTTACTCCTTAATTTGAAGACCTTAAAATGTTCAAACAAGCAGAAGATATCTAAGAAGAGCAAGCAACTCCACCCACTTCACCTACGAGGGCAGTTGACGACTAGCCGCCATCTTTCTTAAATGAAAGGGCCACACCATGTGCACATAATTTACATGAGATCTACGATGAAACTAAAAGGTTAGAAGATCTTACCTTATTTTACTTATTTGCTAATTATAAACCTATAACTTTTGAAGAAGCTGCTAAAGTAAGAAATGGCGAGATGTGATGGATGCGAAAATTAAAGCCATCGAGAAGAATGACACATGAGAGCTCACAAAACTACCACAAGGACATAATTCTATTGGAGTTAAGTGGGTTTACAAAGCATATAAGAACTCTAAAAGAGAATTTGAGAGATACAAAGTAAGAATAATTGTGAAATGATACAGCCAAAGAGTAGGAATTGACTATGACAAGGCATTTGCTCCAATTACTTTATTAGAAACTACAAGACTCATCATTTCTATTGTAGCTCAACATAGTTGGAAGATTTATCGAATGGATGTCAAGTATGCTATTTTAAATAGAGTTCTCGAAGAAGAAGTTTACATCCAATGACCAATGGGCTACAAAGTGAAAAATCAAGAAGATAAAGTTTTAAAGTTGAAGAAAGCATTGTATGTGTTAAAGCAAGCCTTGGGAGCTTGGAATAGCAGAATCGACACATATTTACAAGATAATGAATTTACAAAATGCTCACACGAGCATGCACTCTATGTCAAAATTAAAAGAGAAAACAAATTGATTGTGTGTTTGTATGTAAAAGACTTAATATTCAAAGGGAATTGTCAAGTATGTTCGAAGAGTTCGAGAAAGTAATGATAAAGGAGTTCGAGATGATTGAAATTGGGCTTATAGCGTATTATCTTAAAGTCGAGGTCAAGCAAAAAGATAATGAAATTTTTATCTCTCAAGAAGGCTATGCAAGAGAAATTTTAAAGAAATTCAAGATGGAAGATATCAATCCTGTTACCACCCCAATAGAGTGTAGGATCAAGTTATCAAGACATGATGAGGGGAAAATGTGGATCCAACACTGTTCAAGAGTCTGGTTAGAAGCTTACGATATTTAACTTGCATGAGACCAGACATTATCTATGCTATAAGGCTCGTGAGTTGCTATATGGAGAATTTGACTACAAATCACTTTAAAGCTGCCAAACAAATTCTTCATTATATCAAAGGTAAGATTGATTATGGCATGTTTTATTCTCTAACTAATGAGTACAAGTTTATTGGTTACAGCGATAGTGATTGGGCTGAAAATGTCGATAATTGAAAGAGTACTACAAGATTTTTGTTTTTCATGGGCAACACTGTCTTCACATGGATGTCAAAGAAGCAGATAATAGTCACCCTCTCAACATGTGAAGCTAAATATGTGGCTACTGCATCCAGTGTTTTTCATGCAATTTGGCTAAGAAGTTTATTGAAAGAGCTTGGATGGACACAAGAAAAACCAAAAGAAATTCGTGTTAACAACAAATCAACTATGACGTTAGCAAGAATCACATATTTCATTATCGAAGTAAATACATCGATACTCGATACCACTATAAGAGATGTGTTTTTAGAAAATAAGTTCAAGGAGAGTACGTGAAATCAAAGGATCAAGTTGCTGACATATTCACCAAGCCACTCAATTATGAAGACTTTATTAATCTAAGAAGCTCTCTTGGAATGACAGTTTAAGAGGGGGTGTTGGAAATTAAACTTAATTTAGGCCCATAAATCAAATTTTTTTTTACAAACTAAGGCCCATCATCTAAAGAATTCTATAATAATCAAATAGATCTAGATAATTTCATAGAAATATATAGAAAATTTTCTACAAAATTCCTAAGAAAAATATAAGCAAGTTGTAGAAAAATCTTATATAAATATATTGGATATTTGGTTGGTAGTAAATGATAGCTAGCCATTAGATCAAAAAGTGTTAGAGTAGGTGCCTAACTATAAATAGGGGTGTTACCTTTCATTTTGTAACAAGTTAATAAATCAAGAGATGTTTTTAATTTAATTCGAAAGGGGTTTATTTAAAAAATTGATATTTGGAAGAGATTCCTCCAACAAAGTGGTATATAGAGGAGAGATGTTTTTAATTTAATTTAAAAGGAGTTTATTTAGAAAATTGATATTTGGAAGAGAAAATATTTGAAGGGAGGATGACTAAAGAAAGAAACAAGGAAGAGATGAGACAAGTTTTCTTACAAATTTCTCTTGATTTATTGACTTGTTACAAAATGAGAGGTAACACCCTTATTTGTAGTTGGGCACCTACTTTAACACTTTTTGATCTAATGGCTATCATTTACTACCTAGAAACTTCTAACCAAATATCTAAGATATTTATACAAAATTTTTTTACAACTTGCTTAAATTTTTCTTAGGAATTTTGTAGAAACATTTCTAGATATTTCTATGAAATTATCTAGATCTACTTAATTATTATGGAATTATCTAGATGATGGGCCTTAGTTTGTAAAAAAAAAATTTTGATTTATGGGCCCAAATTAAGTTTAATTTCCAACACCCCCTCTCAAACTTGATTTATCATTCCAAGCGAGCTTCTTAGCTTAATGAAGTCTTCACGCTTGAGTGGCTTCGTGAATATGTCAGGGACTTGATCCTTTGATTTGAAGTACTCTACTTGGACTTTTTCTCTCGAAAAACATTCTCTTATATGTGTCCATCCAAAATCGATGTGTTTACTTCGATCATGAAATACAAGATTCTTTACTAATGTCATAACTGATTTGTTGTCGACATGAATTTCTGTTAGTTTACTATGTGTCCATCCAATCTCTTCAACAAACTTCTTAGCCAAATTTCTTGACAAACACTTGATGTAGCAGTCATATATGCAACTTCACATGTTAAGAGGGTGACTATTAATTGCTTCTTTGACATCCATATGAAGGCAATGTCACCTATGAAAAACACAAATCCAATAGTACTCTTTTGATCATCGACATCTCTAGCCCAATCGTTATCGCTGTAACCAATAAGCTTGTAGTAGAGAATAAAACATTCCATAATCAATTGTATTGGCAGCTTTGAAGTAAGTTGTAGTTAGATTCTCCAGATAGTGACTCATGAACCCTGTAGAATAGATAATGTCTGGTCTCGAGCAAGTTAAATATCATAAGCTTCCAACCAGACTCTTGAACAGTGTTGGATCCGTCTTTTCTCCTTCATCATATCTTGATAAGTTGATCCCACACTCTATTGGGGTGGCAATAGGATTGTTATCTTTCATCTTGAATTTCTTTAAAATTTCTCTTGCATAACCTTCTTGAGAGATAAAAATTTCATTGTCTCTTTGCTTGATCTCGACTCCAAGATAATAGGCCATAAGCCCAATGTTAGTCATCTTGAACTCCTTTGTCATTGCTTTCTTAAATTTTTTTAACATACTTTGACAATTCCCTGTGAATATTAAGTTTTCTACATATAAACATACAATAAATATGTTTTCTCTTTTAATTTTGTCATAAAGTGCATGCTTGTGTGAGCATTCTGTAAATCCATTATCTTGTAAATATATGTTGATTCTACTATTCCAAGCTCTCTGGACTTGCTTTAACCTATACAATGCTTTCTTCAACTATAAGCTTTATCTTCTTTATTTTTTACCTCGTAACCCATTGGTTGTTGGATATAGACTTCTTCTTTGAGCACTCTATTTAAAAAGGCAGACTTAACATCTATTTGATAAATCTTTCACTTATGTTGAGCTACAATAAAAATGATGAGTCTTATACTTTCTAATCAAGCAAATAAAGCAAATACCTCATCATAGTTAATTTTTGCTTTTTGGCTGTATCATTTCACAATTAGTCTTGCTTTGTATCTCTCAACTTCTCCTTTAGGGTTCTTCTTTGATTTATTAACTTGTTACAAAATGAGAGGTAACACTCCTATTTATAGTTGAGCACCTACTCCAACACTTTTTGATCTAGTGGCTATCATTTATTATCTAGAAACTTCTAACCCAATATCCAATATATTTATACAAGATTTTTCAACAACTTGCTTAGATTTTTCTTGGAAATTTTGTAGAAACTTTTTTAGGTATTTTTATGAAATTATCTAGATCCACTTGATTATTATAGAATTATCTAGATGATGGGCCTTAGTTTGTAAAATAAACTTCTGATTTATGGGCCCAAATCAAGTTTAATTTCCAACACATCATTTTAGGTTTGTTACACTACTTGGAAATCTTTTGTAATGGATTTTTTTGGTAAACATGTGGGAGGTTTTCTCTCATTGCTTAGATTTTCTATTAGTTAAGATTAAGAAATAATAGAAAAATCTAATTTAGAAACACAATATCCAAGTCAAAAAGAATTTGAAGGTAGAAGATCAAGGTTGACTGGTTTTTAAGGCTAAAACAATTTGTTTGATAAATTATTTAATTATTTTGGGTAAATTTTTTATTAGTTCCATTAGAATTTAATGGAAAAAATAATACGGGATAACTTAGGGTGTGTGTGATTTTCTTGTTTTTTTTATTTTAATTGAAAACAGAAAGAGTTAATTATACACCATTCCTAATTAAAAAAATAAAAAAACTAAAAATCAAATATTTATGTTCAAATTGTTTAATTTTTTCGGCCAATACTTCGGATCGTTTAATTAAATGAATTTTAATAAACTTAATATATTAATTGTAATTATTTATTTTATAAATGAAATGAGTTTAATTCATACCTTTGATGAGTTGAATTTAAAATTTTCATGATCAACCTTGTTTACTTTTTTAACAAAACGTTTCAATTGCTGTAACTTTCATTTATCTTAAAACAATTGAAAAATTCATGTTTGAAAATTTAGAAGTTATCTCTTAATTAAAATTTTAATTCAATTCCTTAAAAAAATTGTAATTTAATTATATTTATATGATTTTAAAAATCAAAATTAATTAATCTAAAACTTTAAAAAAATAGTTTGTTTAAAAAAGAATATTTAAAAAACTTAAAAATTTTAATAAAATCTAAGAAGTAAAATTATAAATTCAAATTTATTTTAAAAAGTGATATATTAGTTTATATGTAAAACTATTCTTAAGATGATAATTTTAATGAAATATTAGATGTCAAATGATAAATTCAAAATTATTTAAGATGTGATATATTAGTTTATATATAAAACTAAACATAAGATGTTAAACTTGAAAATTTTGTGACGGCATGCAGGTTACTTCAATGCCGAGTTACCATGTTTTTTATAACGAGTGCACTGTGTAATGACTAAAAAATAATTACTTGTGTCTCTTGTGATGTTACCCAATGCTTAGAACGCTTAAAAATTATATGTAATTTGTTTGTTAACATTCAATATTATATATATATGAAAATTTATAGTTGTTGAAAAATTTGAATGATTATATGATACTGTTTGGACTCTGTTCTTCAGTACGTGCTTTGTCTCACATGCACATTCATTCAAATGATAGGTCATGACGATGATGTTTTTTATTTAGACGTTGAAACTATTCATCACTTGTTTTCTTATTCTCACATATTAGAGGAAACCGCATCTATTATTCAAATAATAGGCTTTTGCAATTATTTTTAATAATTTTTTTTCATAATTGCAATTTAAGATTTAAGATATAAAGTTTAAATTTTATTTATCATTGATTAGTAAACATCAAAAGTTGCTCTTTCCCTTTGCCGTAAAAGGCCATCTTGAGTATCTTCATCAAAAGCTTTTATTTTAATTTTTTTGGAAAAATTATATTTAATGTTATAGATATATCAAAAGTAGTTTAAATTTTTATAAGAAAATATCTTAAAATTGTGAATACATTTTTTTAATGAACTAATTTTATTTTCTTGTTTAAGTCATTAATTGATTTTAAATTAATTATTATTCTAGTTACTTGACATACACTATATTTTAAAGAATTTTCAAATACAAATTAAACTAATTTTATATTTTAAGCGTGGGCATTTTTGGGAATAAATTACAAGAAAATTATCTAATTAGTACTGCTACTAGGAAATTGTTGTGGCATACTAAATTAGCTTAGGCTTCTTGATGGGAACTAGCTAGGAAGAGTGTGGATGCCTAATAGTATGGGCTAGTTAAGCTCCACGTCATATATAATATTTAATAAGATACTTAAGTGATTTAATTCTTTTTCCTCAACAAATGACTTTCCATGGAGTATTGAGTTTTATCATTTGATATCAAAACTAGTTTGCCAATAAAATAGGGCTAATTGTAGAGTATTTGATTGGTGGAGAGATTGCAGTGGCACATGTTAAACATTTGACCAAAAAAAATTACAATTCCATCTTATGACATTGGAAAAAAGATAGTAACAAAAATATTTTAATGACGACCAAATTATCAAATCAATTTCTAAACATCAAAGGCAATATAGGATAATCAGGATTCTCTAAAGACATTCTTGATTATGTATATAAAGTTAATTTCTGATAGAGAAACTTCATGGTCAGTTTGCTATCTGCCTTCAAAGTTTGTGATAGTGGCATTATTGATGGAGCATAGTTCTCCACTCTCATAAGTTGGTGTCTCTGTATGCAATGTGGCCTGCCTGTGAACAAACCCAGGTTGCTTTGGAGGAGGAATATCCACACTCTCAATATTGAGCTTTGAAATTACTATCGCCATTACACCTCTGTCTCTTGCAAGTTCTTGTACACATAAAAGCCCAATATCTATGCATCTCAATATATCCTTTTTAAAAATTGGGTCTTGTAAATTTGGATCTATTAGAGATGTGATGTTGTCATCATTCCATAATTTCCATGCCTGAGAAACATTAACAAGGATGAATACTAAAGTTAAACTTGAAAGCTAAGATCAAATTAAAGACAATAGAGGCTTTACAAACAACATAAGGCACCACATTAGAGTCTTGCAGATCCTAGAAGTGTCAGAGATTCTGCATCATTATAGAAGCTAGTTTTTCTTCTTCCACTAATGATCTCAAGCAAAAGAACTCCAAAGCTAAAAACATCAGATTTTCAGAAAAAAGTCCCTTCATAGCATATTCTAGAGAAATGTACCCACTGCATTTAAACCATAAAAAAAATCTTTGAGCTCTTAGACTGATACTATCTTGGACAATGTGAAAATCGTACTTACTATGTTCCGACAATTATTTTTGTATTGGCCTGGTGTTCACTATTACCAAAACTTCTGGTAATTCCAAAGTCTGATATTTTGGGATTCAATCGTTCAACTAGCAATATGTTACTTGCCTTCAAATCTCTATATATAATTTTTAGTCTCAAATCTCTATGAAAGTAGAGTAGTCCTCGTACAATTCCTTCAACTATTTTGAAGCGCTTTCCCCAATCTAGGCATTTAAGTTTTGTTGGATCTGCAAAAGGTAAATTAACACCAAAGTTTTTCTTTTCCTCCTATGCCAAGTATAGAAATCAGTAAGGTATCATATGAACAGAAGGTGATAAGAGCTAACCAAATATATATGCATCCAAACTTTTGTTTGGCAAGTACTCATAGACCAAGATCTCTTCTCCTTCAAAGCAGCAGCCAAGAAGTCTAACAAGGTTCCTGTGTTGAAGCTTAGAAATCACCTGCACTTCATTTATGAATTCTTCCATCCTCTGTCCAGATGCTCTCGAAAGTCTTTTAGCTGCTATTTCTTGTCCATCTGGCATGGAGTTTATTTATTTTCTACATGTTCTTGTATTCAATTCAGACAAAAGCCAATCAATAGGAAACAAAACCTATGAAGTCCAATCCCTCAATCCACTCTTACGATATCATATAACAGATTACCTGATTGTTTAGCAATCCTTTTCCAAAATACATACGAAGAAGCAGTAATATATGAGAATTATTCCTATTAGAACTGCAATTATAATGATTGTTCTCGTCTTTGTGTCTTCATCTGAAAGAAAAGGAGCAAGTTCAGTTCTAGTCATAATTGCAACTATGAAGCATGGACACTTCCACAAATAGGCCATGCATGTCCGTATTGAACTTCAAATTACACATTAAATCTTTGATTTTGTCATGTCTGACAGTATTTATGCTTCTTAGGTCTGCAGATATTTAACAGAAATGACAAATATATATTTAATTTTATAAATAATATATATATATATTTTGATCAGAATAGATAAAATTCTAGATTTTTTATCTCTCAATAGAAATGAATTTAATTTACTCAAAAATACAACTACACTTTAATTTATAAATTTATTATCTCTCAATTAAATTTATTATATTTTATTTATAAATATATAAACAAATTGGAAAACATGTGAGAATTATGATTCAAAACATAAATTCATTTTGTCCATCATCAAAAGTAATGTTCTTAATAAAAAAACACAACGTTCAAAAATTAAAAAAGAATGCAAAATTTTCTTATGTTACGAAATTATAATTCCATTTTATATATTATCAAAAATAATAATAAATCAATTAATAACCATAACTATTTACTTTGAAATTTTATGCATATTATAATTAGCATTATATTCTAAAAAAATTTAAAAAAATTGCCAAAAGTCAAGAAGTTTTCTCATAAATGATATTTTTAATATGTTTAATGTCCCTACGTAACATATTTTTCAAAAAATAAGGACCTACTTCCTATTTCTCTAAACAACACAATTTAAAATTTCCATCAAAGTCCAGTAGCCTAGTCAAACATGCTACGATTTTGGATGTTGTGCATCTATATTTTATATAACACCTAATTGTACATTATTTCGTAATTAGATTAATATATTTTTATTCTATTTTTATTTGTCACTTGTGAGTTGATGTATTATTATTTCTTTTTTATTTGTGACTTATAAACATTAATCTTAGTATATTATTATTCATTTCTTCTTATTTTTTTTATTGCAAAAAATGATAGAAAAATTTGATTACAGAGAATCTAAACACCTTTAAAACATAAGAAAATATTCATTTTTGTATTTGGCATATTGTAAATACTGCATTTTGTCTTGTCTAATTTTAAAAATAAAAAAATTGAAAATAAAATATAATAATACAAAAATATTTCCTATTTTCCTTACTTTCATCTTCATTCCTTTACTGCCGCCGTCAGCCAATCTCCCCGCCGTCATAATCCCTCTCGCCGCTGCAGTCGTCTGTAAGTTAAATCGATTTCTTCCTCAATTTTCGCTCAGCACAAATTTTAATTGATTCATGTATGGGTGTGCTTCGGTTGCTGCATCTCCTGGACTGATTTAGTGATTAATCTCATAAAAGACTGGTGTTGAGCTACTCTGTGGGTGAATCTAGGTAAGCTGTGGTGTTGATTCATATGTTGGCTATCTATCTCGGTGTGGGATTATCTCTGTTATGAAATTTTGGTTGTAACCAGAAAGTGAATAAATTGCAAATCTGCGTTCTTTTTCTCTGTTTTGGGTCTGCCACATATGTTTTTGCTCTTTCTAGCAACTGCCTTTTCCTCTCAAATCTAAATTTTGACTCTAATGTTAAATTACATTGGTTTTCGGACTTTCTAATATGAAAGTCGATATGATATCATGCCCCTCCTCGTCTTGCTTGCACATAAAGTATCATATCATACCAAATCTTTATAAATTGCTTTAATGTTTTTCACTCTCCTTTGCCTTTTTTTTTTTTTTTTTTGGTTGTGTCTTGTTTGATACCGATGTTTTAGTATCTGTCTGTGCTTGATCCAACAAAAGGATAATTCAAAACTTGATTTGTTATTTTTTTCAAAAGGATAAACTTGCGTATGTTCTCATTTTATATATTCAATTTGTTTAAAGATTAAAAATTAAGGACATGACAGCATTCAAAACTTGATACACACAATACTTGACAGCAGAGTGTCAAGAGATATTTATACTGGACGCACAAAATGTTGTTTCCATATTCTGCTAGGAAGGAGCAAAACATTCCCTTTATGTTGTCAAGGCTTTATTGTCACTGTCTATCTCCCCTGCATGTTTGTGAGAGTAACATTATTGATGGAGCATGATCTATTGCTCTGTTGGGATGAGTCTGCACAAGTACTCGACACAACCTGCCTCTGCATGAATGCAGGCTGACATGGAGGTGGGAGATTAACAATATCACTGGTAAGCATGGAAACTACTGTAGCCACAAAAGGCCTGTCTCTTGCAAGTTCTTGCACGCATAGAAGGCCAATGTGTGTGCATTTCATAATGTCACTAACATAACCTGGATCAGATATTTCCGGGTCTATGAAAGACATTATATCCTCTTCATTCCATAATTTCCATGCCTAAAAAGAAAAAGAAAAAAAAAGCAAGAATCAGTAGCAGCATAAACCATCAACAATCAATAGAGATTTGTAGATATTATGCAATGAATTAATGTGGAGAAGCTTACAAATCCCAAGAGGGTCAGTGAGTGTTCATGCTCATAAAAGCTAGTATTTTTTCTACCACTGATGATCTCTAGCAACAAAACTCCAAAGCTAAAGACATCTGATTTCTCTGAATATAGTCCTTCCATTGCATATTCAGGAGACATATAGCCACTGCATTTAATCCTTATGGTAAAGTTCAACTCTTGAATATTGGAATGCTAGCTTTTCATCATTATGTTATATAAAGAGAAGGCAAAACTTACTATGTTCCAACAACCCTTCGTGTATTGCCTTCATCCTCCTCGCTTCCAAAAATTCTTGCCATACCAAAGTCTGATATCTTTGGATTAAGCTCTCCATCTAGCAAGACATTACTTGGCTTTAAATCTCGATGAATAATTTTTAATCTAGAATCTCTATGGAGATAAAGTAAACCACGAGATATTCCTTCAATTATGTTCAACCGCTTTTTCCAATCCAAGACTTTTTTCTTGATAGGATCTGCAAAAATATAACATTATGTTTTACAATATTAAAAGAAGAATTTGATTTATTCAAATGAAAACTAAATCCTGATGGCTTTAGGTCCTCAGTAAGGTTCGCACTTCCATTTTCCTGATGGCTTTCTCCTGTGTTCAGCAATAATGTTCCTTTATTTTCCGTTCTTCTTGTTGAATGCAAGCATAGTAAGTTATGAATTTTGAATTTTGAAGAAGAAAACAAATTTTATTTACTTTATTGAAAAATATACTAAGTTAATACCAAATAAGACATTAGTGTGTTTTGTGACCAAGCAATGAAGAGGACATGAATATTCTTGAAATCATTTAATTAATAAAATGGCAAACAAACCTGAATGCTTAGCAGTCCTTGCCCATAAGATATATGCGCAGGTGGCAATGCCAATAATCCCTACTATCACTGTAACTGTGATGACTACTGCTACTTTCAAGTGTTTCTTCCCTCTATCTGTATGAATAGCAGTAAATAGTTCAAAATCGATATATTGACAAGCCTAAGAATGAACTAATTCAGAAATATTATAATTTGAAGGGAAAATTATACTTTATCCCTTAAATTATGCCTATATAACATATTACCCACTTAAACTTTGATTTGTAACAAATTACTTCCCTAAACTATTCAAAATACTAAAATTGTTATCTATAGAGTTTAATTTAACGAAACATGCACATGATCTATTTTTAACCCTTCTCTAATCTAACTTCTCCATGTACACCAGTATAGAGGTCGTTGCTTTCTGTCCAGAAGTTATTAAAATTCAACATAGCATGCAGGGTCAATTTGGATTTAAATTTAATCTATTAGTTTTGAATAGTTTAAGATGGTGATTTGTTGTAAATCAAAGTTTAGGTAGATGATGTGTTATATAAGCATAGTTTAGGAGGATGAAGTGTATTTCCCCTAATTTGAAAATGTAGGTTGGTTCAACTGGTTGAAAGGATATAAATCTACTCTATGTGTTCTCATGTGTTTAAGGTTTTGAATCCTCTAGTCCCACTCAGTGGCCAATATCCTCGCCAAGAAAATCTCTTGGCATCATCCAAGGCATACCATTGGTATCCTGATCGGCATTAAAGTAACCTATCCCCACTATCATTTATTTTAAAAAAAAAAATGAAGTTAAAAGAAATATCATAATCTCAAATACTTCATTGGAAAAAAAATAAAATCCCTACCAAGTTCTGAAGAGGCTTCACGGATATAAAGATCAACTCCTCCACTTGGGAATCTCACTATGTCAATTAAGTTTCCAGTCCAAGACATACAGCCTATGCCAATATCATATGCATATGCTGTACAGGAACACCTATTTAAGCACTGGATTCTGCAAGTATCCTCAGAAACAGATGATTGCTCTGCAAAATCTGGCACTTTAGTCATCTGAAGTTTCAAAAATCCATCCTCTTTGCCTGCATCACTCCCATTTCTCACCCTCCCACACTCTAGTGATGCCCTTCTCACACATCCACTTGTCCAGATTTGTCGATTCCACTCCTCGATGTTTTTTGGCTCAAAACCTCTCAAACAACTGCAGATTGGAGAGCTACTGGAATCACAGCTCCCATGTATCCCACAAAAGCCATAAATATCACAGTCGGTTTCTTGAATCATACGCTTTCCAACTTCGTGTTTGTTAATCCAGGTGGTGTAAACCAGTTTTCCTTCTGAGCCCAAAACAATAGTTCCGAAGAAAGACTCATTAGGCAAAGAGTAAGTTATATGAACAGATCCATTCTCTTCCCTTCCTATGCTGAATCCATTTAGGTACACAGCAGTATACATCTTCTCTAACCCAATAAAAACCTGACCATTCCATGGACCTGATCGCCAATATGGCTTTGTTTGGTTCCAAATGAACACTTCAGGAGTACTGAGGCGTTCAAGGCTGCCAAAGAAGCTTCCAATGGATGGATCAGAAGGGCTTTTCCATGAAGTAACCTTTATTTTCTCACCTGTTTTTTCGTTTGTACTAATTACCAAATTTGGAAGGAATGTATTACTGGGATGTTGGAAACTCTCCCATAATGTCTTGACTGTGTCATCTAGCAGAACGAGGTTGCCAGAATTCAGGAGTTGGGCAGTGGAATTGGATGCCGTGTTTGATACATTTGAGGTCCAAAGAACCTCTCTATTTCCATTCAACACTACAAGGTTTCTGTTCTCAGATATAGTAACCATCCCTGAAGAATCCTGCAATGGTTGGTTTCTATTAGCCACCCATATGACATTGGAGTCAGAGACATACCAGATTCCCACGTAGCGATTCGTTGTATCTTCAGGGCTGAAGAATCCGAGTTGGAATGCACCGTTGTTTGAACTAACAGTTTCGGAATCTCTGATGAGTCGAGCTGATGTAATGGTGTCTATGGCAGTGCCAAAATCTAAACAAAAGCTTGAAATGACGAGAAGAACATGAAGCAAGTTTCTATGTGTACTAAATCCCATTACTAGAAGAACTGTAGCTCTAGTGCCATAAACATTGAGAAGTTTATCATACGTTTCCTTGTCTGTCTAGTAAAACAGATAAAACTTGGTGCAAGAAGTGAGAGAAATTTTTGCATATCAAACTTTGACTTAGCTTTCTTTCTCCTTAAACTTCCAACACAAACTTTAGTTCTTGCTTCGTGTTGTTAAGCCAAAATCAGAGTAAAAGGCTGTGTTTTTCAACTCGTGTTAATTTTGCGTAGGATTTGGGCTATAGAAAAGTATTAATAGCCGAGGGTTTCGCGTGATTTGAGAGTTACTTTAGAAAAATAATGCATATTGCTTGTTGATCCACCTCTTCTGACAGAGATTGGTTTCTGCTGAATCAGTGTATAAGTTAGATCCTTGGGGTTTTTTGAATTTTTTGTGAAGTTGGCTAAAATATATTTATAGTATTAAGATACCATATATTAATAATATTAATATAATTTAAAAGAAATTGACAATAAAGACTAATTTAAATTTTTTTATGTTATAGATACTCAATTATAAAATTTTAAATTATAAAAACTTAATTAATAATTTAACCTAAAAATTTTAAAAAGAATTTGTTGGAATTTTGAAATTTCTCATTCATTTCTTCTAACATTGTCAAGAGTTTATTGAGGGCACAATCAGAGTTTTAATACATAATGGCAACAGGTGAGGGGTTAGAAAGCGTCGGTTGGAGCTCACCATCTCCATATTTATTCTTTTCCCCCTCCTCTATCTTTGTCTCCGTAATTGTATTAAGAAACTTTTTGCTCTCATCTTCATTTTTATGAAAAAAAAATCCTCAAATTTAAATGCTTAGACATGATGATTCTTACGAAAATCTCCAAATTTTAAAAATTTTGCCATCCTTATCCTTTTAACATACATACAACCAATATTTTAAAAATTAAATTGATCAAGGTATTAATTTATAATTTAATAATTTAATTATGATTAAATTAGTATTAATATTATATATTAATTTTATATTATAATTAAGTATAATAATAAGTATTTTGCTTATTTTTATTACATAAATATAAAATATATTTTATATTTTTAAACAAATCAATAAACTACTTATTAATTTTTTAAAAAAATTTTAAAACATGTTATAATATACAAATAATTATTATTATTTCTTTATTTTCTTTTCCTTTCTATTTTTTTTAATTCTCTATTCTATTTCTCCTTTGTCTTTTTTATTATATGTTTGAAAATTTTATGAAAAAGATCAATTTTTTTTATTGGATGAACCATTCAACTGGTTTGTTCGATTTTGATCAAGTTTTTTAATTTTTAATTGATTTTTTATAAAACTAATTTTAAGAATTGATCAGATTGATTAAATTTTTTGATTGAATTGACTCGTTTGATCCGATTCTTAAAAAAATAAAAACATCATAAAAGATGAAGGTATATCATCTTAATTCCCAAATTAATTAAATTTAGAATTCCTAATCAAATCCCAAGTCCCCTAATCTTACCCCAATTCATATATTCTAGACTACGATTTTGAATTTTTAAATTCCTTAACTCTAAAATTACCCTTCCACTTTCTACTGCAAATTTTAAAAACGTCCTATAGTGAAATAAATCTTTTTCACCTATCTAAATTTCAAACCCGGTTCCCATTTCAAATTCACCTTAGTTATTAAATTGGGAGCTAGAAACTTCAATTTAATGATGTGGGCAATATATAGATGTCTATTTAATTGAAGTAATGAATCAAGAGAATCAAAACCCTCAAATTCCACTTGAGCGAGACAAATTTTCATGCGTCTAACACCTCCTATTTTGTATTACAACACCAAAAAAAAAAAAAGTTAACTTAAAAAGTATTGTAATTCTTATAATTTTATTTCATTTTTAATTAAGTCTTTATAATTTAAAAATTTTTAATCCAGTTTTTATAATTTAAAAATTTTTTGAATTAGTCCTTGTTGTTAAAATTATATTAAATTATACTAATATTGTCAATATATAATATCTTAACATTCTAAATATGTATGATTTATATTAATAAAGATAAAAATAATAAATAATAATATAAAAATAATTTTTATATATGAAATAAAATATAATTTATGTTAAGTAATTAATTTAAATTAAATAAATTTATAATATTAAAATAATATATCATTAATATATCATTAAAATTTAATAAAATTTTGACAAAAATTTAAATTAATTAATTAATTTAAAGATTTATTACTTAATTATAAAATTTTAAATTATAAAAATTTAATTAAAAATTAAATAAAACTGTAAGATTAAGAGAGAGAGAGAGAGAGAGAGAGAGAGAGAGAGAGAGAGAGAGAAAGCAGACTAGGCTTTCCACCAAGTCCCCCTCAAAATTCATGTTCTAGAAGCAAGGAGTGAAGGAGGAATTTTCTAACATCACTTTCCAACGTTTTCAAAGTTATGGACTTCTCTAGCAGCTTGTTATAATCTTTTTCTAAGAAGAATTTGGCGTCATATACAGGTTTGAATTCTCTATATTTAAGAAATAATATATTTTTTTATAGGCCTATCTCTTGCAAGCTCTTGTACACGCAAAAGACCAATATGTATGCATCTCAACATATCCTTGTGAAAGCTTGGATCATATATTTTCGGATCTATTAAAGGTATAATGATGGCATCTTCATTCCAAAATTTCCATACCTGAAAACATTAACAAGCAAAAATGCTGACATTTAATTAGACTTCAATGTTCAAAAGCATATCAGCAAAGGGATAGAGCTTTTGCAAGTGGAAAGACTTACAAATCCAAGAAGTGTCAAAGATTCTGCATCCTCATAAATGCTAGTGTTTTTTCGTCCACTTACAATCTCCAATAGTAAAACTTCAAAGCTAAATACATCAAATTTTTCTGAAAAAAGTCCTTTTATTGCATATTTTGGAGAAATATAGTCATTGCATTTAAATTTTAAATCGTTAAGTTCTCAGTATGCTACTATTATGTCGGACAATGTAAAAAGTATACTTACTATGTGCCAACAATTTGTCTTGTATTTCCCTGATCTTCATGGCCTCCAAAAATTTTAGCTATCCCAAAATTTGAAATCTAAAATATTTGGATTCATCCCTTTGTCAAGTAATATTACTTGTTTTCAAATCTCTATATATAATTTGTAATCTTAAATCTCTATGAAGATAAACCAATCCTCAAGCAATCTCATCTATTATGTTAAAGCGCATTACCTAATCCTAGGATTTCTTTTTTGATGGATCTGTGAGGAATAAATTAAAGTGTAATGAAGGAATAACAAACTCCTATCAAACTTGCATATCAAGAAATACCAAACCTTGTTGAACTAAGAAACCTAAGAAAATGCGACTAATTAAAAATATAAGAACCATACCAAAATAAGAAAGAATATTAAGTTTAACTGCCAAACTAGTTTGCCTTTGAAAACTCATTAACACCCAATTAAAATTTCTTTTTCCTCAAGCTTAGTATAGATTTAGTAACTTCCATTGGTGAACTATGATATGCATAAAAGAAGATGAGAACTGACTAAAGATAGATGCGTCCAAACTTTTGTTTGGCATGTATTCATAGGCCAAGATCTCTTCCTCTCCTTCGGTGTAACAACGAATAAGTCGAAGAAGATTTTTGTGTTGAAGCTTAGAAATCAATTCCACTTCATTAATAAAGGTTGAGGAAAACTGTTAATTTTTTGGATCGAGCCGCTTCACAAGGACACTATCTTTAAGAGATATTCTGTAACCCCTTTGAATATAGGAAGCGACATCCTCCAGGATTAAATGAACTCTTCTTGCGTTAAACAAGGGAACAGAACAACAAAAAATTAGGAAGCACCAAGGAATTAGTTAGAATATATGAAAGTTATTCTAGAGGAGATTTAATTTATACTGAACGCAGATAAGCATGATAGTTGATGGTTGAAGACACATCATTTATGACTCAAAATTAAGAGAATGACGTTTACAACTTTAAATATTTTTTTATAAGAAAATAATTAATTATTAATTAATTAATTAATTAAAATAATTTTTAGCAAAACAAACCTGTCATCGCATTTATTTCATAGATAGGGAGAGGGGAAAAATAGTCAGTTTTTAACTGTGTTCCCTTTTGATGGCCATTGTTGTGTGCGTGAGGCTCATCTTTCTCTTAGCCCATTTACTTCCCCTATATTCACATTTTAACTTATAAACTCTTTGATCTCCTGTCACCTAATTGATGTGGAATTTTGTTTGACACACTCATATGTTATAATTTATAATACTCCCCCACATGTGTCAAATAAAGCACCATTTTATTGAGTTACATTCAAGGATATAGCCATTGTATCTAGCTTCTTTCCAACTATGAACTAGACCTAAACCAATA
Source organism: Senna siamea (assembly GCA_031216115.1). NCBI lineage: Eukaryota > Viridiplantae > Streptophyta > Magnoliopsida > Fabales > Fabaceae > Senna > Senna siamea. The sequence goes on along the minus strand of CM062355.1, from coordinate 18,583,873 downwards.
ACACTTAGTATACTGAGATTTTAATGAAGCCTACTTCTATGAACCAACAACTCTGGATGTATACTAGAGGTTTTAAGAGTCAGATTATACCCCTTACATTTTTGTTGTTAACGACGATTTAACATGTTATAATGACCCTGCGCATGCCTGGTGCATAATAAATGCTCTAAGAATTTTTAATTTATGTGTATCTACAATTAATACACCACCTGGTAGGAGTCTGAAATCATTAAGTGCTTTCGCTCAGCCTCACCAAAATGCATTTTAACACTTTCTCACACATTATAAGAAAGGACATAATAATTTATTTAGGGCTAGTAGAACTAACAAACTACTTGTTCTTACTTATGAACCTTCTTCATGGGATCACCAATCACAAAGGTTGGGTTGCCATCACTATTAATTTCAAAATATCCTTAGTCTCATTCCCCTTGATGTTTCAATAATGTTTCCTTCCCAAAGGTTTTGTTAATGGATCCACTAAGTTTACTTTTGACCTTACAAAATTGATTAAGATCACTCCGTCCTTTAGTAGTTGCCTTAGAATATTGTGCCTCAATCGAATATGTCTACTTTTACCATTAAAGGTTTTGTTTTTAGCTATAGCTATCGCAAATTGACTATCACAGTATAATTATATTAGTGGTGTTAGCTTCTCACCTAATGGAATATTTGATAAGAAATTTTTTAACCATTTAGTCTTAGTACCAACCAATTTCATAGTAACAAATTCAAAATCCCTTGAGGATTTGGTTATAATATTTTTTTTGGCTAACTTCAATGTGACAGCACCACCATCAAAATTAAAAACATAGCCACTAGTGGACTTTGTCTCCTCTGAATCTGAGATCCAGTTAGCATCACTATATCCTTCTAATAGAGTGGAAAATCCACTATATTATATATCACAATTCATGATGCCTTTCAAGTATCTCAATACTCTTATCACATTGAGTATATATACTCAATCTACATACAACATAAGTTATATCTGGCCTGGTATAATTCATTAAATGCAACAGACTCCCAATTGGATCTCCTTTTATGCTTCTTTAAATGTATGCTAGCATCATAAGGAGTACTTAAAGGAGCTTCATCAAACCATTCAAACTTTCTCAAAATGTTCTCAGTATAATGTTCTTGAGAAAGTAAAATATCATTCTCATTCATTGTGATTTTAACACCTAAAATTACTTTTGCTTCACCCAAGTCTTTCATATCAAAATTTGAAGTAAGGAAACTTTTCATCTTCAGCACAATATTCATACTAGTACCAAAAATAAGCATATCATCCACATGTAAACAAATAATTACATAATCATTATTCATTACTTTTGTGTAAACGCACCTTTCTAATTCAACGGGACAAAAGTTACCATTTATCAAAACTTGATCTAACTTTTCATGCCATTGTTTGCGTGCTTGTTTCAAGCCATATAAAGATTTTACTAATTTACAAACTTTGCTTTCTTGCCCAGGAACAATAAACCCTTCAGGTTGTACCATATAAATTTCTTCTTCCAAATCACTATTTAAAAATGTTGTTTTAACATCTATTTGATGAATAAAAAGCTTATGAATAAAGGATAAAGAAATAAGGATTCTCATAGAAGAAATTCTTGTTACAGGAGGAAAGATATCAAAATAATTAATATGTTCTTTTTTAGTAAAACATTTGGCTACCAACCGTGCTTTATATTTATCTTTGTTCCTATCAAGAAAATATTTTTTCCTAAAGACCCATTTGCAACTAATGGGCTTTGCTCCTTAAGGCAAGTATATAAAAGCCTAGGTTTTATTTTTATTTAAATAATATATTTTAGCTTTAATTGCTTCATTCTAAGACTCAAAATCATAGGAAGAATTAGCTTCATAAAAATTTTAAGGATTATCTTGCACTAAGAATGTATAAAAATCGTTTCTAAAAAAGGTTTCTTTTCGTTGTCTTTTACTTCTCAGTAAACTTTCAATTAAACCTTCATTAGAATTTTCTTGAGAGGAAGAAGAAGAATTTTTAATTCTCTTAGGAACATGCTCAACTTTCAAAGGAAATTTTTTTTCAAAAAATTATGCATCTTTTGTTTCAACAATTGGGTTTTTATTCAAAACATCACTTTTCAAAAATAAAAATAGGTAAGTAGCATTTTGTTGAGCATAACTAATAAACATGCAATAAGTAGTTTTAGAACTAATTTTTCTTTTCTTAATAAAACTTTTACAAGATACCCCTACACTCTTAAATATTTCAGATTGGGTACAAAATCTTTTCATAATTCATAAGGTGTCTTATTAGTTTTCCTATGGGATATTCTATTTTTTAGAAAACAAGCAGATAATAAAACTTCACCCCATAAATTATTAGATGCATTATAACTTACAAGTAAAACATTCATTTCTTTTAGAGTTCTATTTTTTCTCTTTATTACTCCATTAAACTTAGGTGAATAAGGAGGAGTTACTTCATCGGTTATTCCTTCTTTTTTACAAAATCATTTAATAATAAATATTTTCCTCCTTTATCAGATCTAACTCGTTTAATTTTTTTATTTAATTGATTTTCTACCTTTATTTTATAAATAGTAAATTTTTTAAAAACTTCATCTTTTGTTCTCAATAAATACACTTTAGTATATCTAGAAAAATCATCAATGAAAATAACATAATATCTTTTACCACATTTGGTTTTTGTTTGTTTTAAATCCCCTAAATCAGTATGGATTAAAGATAATAATTCAGTTTCTCTTTGTGTAGAAAAATGTGATCTTTTTGTCAATTTGGTTTTTGCAAAGACCTTACATTTATTAATATCCTTATTTTTAATTCTAGAAATTAATTCAAGATGTTGTAATCTTTTTATATATTTTCTATTAATATGCCCTAATCTATCATGTTATATATTAAAGAAATCAATCAAGTAAGTAAAAGAAGATGCATTATTATTCATATTGTTAACACTTGTACAAAAAGACCTTGATTACAGTAACTCTTCCCCACAAGAACATTGTTTTTTGTCATTACGATCTTATCTTATTCAAATAACACTTTAACCCAAGTTTTTCCTAATAAAGCCAGAAAAATTAAATTAGCTCTAACATCGGGCACAGACAGAACATCATTTAGTAGCAAGGACTTTCCATATGTAAGTTTAATCACCACCTTCCCTTTTCTTTGAACCTTAACAGTCTAAGAATTTGCAAGATAAATTTAATCTTTCCCTTTTTCAAAAGAAGAATACATTTTTTTGTTTGCACAAATGTGTTTGGTAGCTCCTGAGTCTACCACCCATTTTTCATATCAGAGATGAAGAGGGCTTGAGAGAGTAGTACAATGATGATTTCCTCACTACTGTTGTCATCTCCTTCAACCAAATTTATATTTGGCCTAAGAGGATTACCATCCTTTCAAAAGTTTCTTTTAGCCATCTTTCTGCATTGTGCTGCATGATGTCTTAGTTTACTACGCACAAAATAATTTCCCTTCTTCTTGAACTTGGGGTTATAATTTATGAATTTTTAATCAGGATTCTTATTGTTCTTATTATTGGAGGACTTGTTGCATGGTTTTGTTTCAACCAAATTTGCTTTAACGACCATCTCTTTTTCTTTTGCTATTTGGATTGTCTTTCGATTAGTATCTTTAATGATAATGTGAGTGATCAAGTTTGTATGTGACAATTGTTTTTGTTTTTGCTTCAAATGCTTTTTGTGAACATTGAATGAATTTGGCAATTTTTTAATTAGAATCTCAGCAACAAACTCATCAAACAATTTGATCTTTTCAGTATAAAGTTCTTCTAATAATCTGTGATACTCGTTATTTAGAGTTGATGTCCTTGTCATCGGTCATCTCCCATCTATAAAAATTACCTTCCACAAAGTTTTGCTTCGCAACATCTTCAATGGTATATTTAAGAATCAGCGACTATATTTTGCTTGCTTCCTTATAGACACTATAAATGTCAAATAAGTCATTAGACAAGGTATTCATTAAGGTATGTCTGCAAACCTTATTGGCATGTTTCTAGAAATCCTTTTGAGTTTGGTTAGCATCAAGAGAAGGCTTCAGCTTGCGTAAGTGTGTTGACAATTCCATGCATGTCTAAGACTATAGATGTGTTCGTGCTAACATTTAAAATTCTTTCCATCAAAAGCCTCTATTTTAAATGTATCAAGGAATGGTCCAAGAAGAGGCATAGTAGCATTGTCATTTGTAGCCACAGCAAATAATATCTCTGAAGGAAACTTTTAATTTTTTGAATCTGAGTTATTACAAAATATTATCTTCAAGAGATATTCTATAAACTTTTTTAAAAAAAGAAGTGACACTCCCTCCTGAAATTAAACAAAATTTTCTTGTGTTATACAAGGGAACGAGGCAGGAATCAGTGACAATATATGGAATCAGTTAGAACGAAACTTTTGTTAGAAAGTGATTCAAAGTGTGCCGATTATTTGGGGTATTGGGTTATAGGTTGTTAGCATGAGTCAGTATTCTGTTTGCATTATTTTATTTAGTTAAAGGTGTTCCTAATAAATAGCCTAGTGGTTGCCGATATAGCCAAGGTATTAGTGTAGTTTGTTTTCTCGTGAGCCTATAAATATAGGCAAGTCTTCAGCTTTATGCAGTGTGAAATATATCAATAAAAAAGTCCATGGCAGCTTTGACTTAAAAGTATTGCAGCTTTACTTTTTCGCCTTTTGTTTCCTCTTCCCAACAAATTTGGTATCAGAGCATTTATCTGATCCTGTGGACAAATTGAGTGCAAGTGAGCGTGGGTCCATTGGGTTTAAGTGAGTCACTTGTATTTTACGGGAAACACAAGTGTCTCTTCAACTTCAACAGAGCTACAAGAATGGCAATGGTAGCTGGATTTTCTTCCTCTCGACCCATCCTACCCATTTTCAATGGAGAAAAATATGAGTGGTGGAGCTTCAAGTTGAAAACATTGCTCAAATTGCTAGAGCTATGGGACTTCGTGGAGTATGGGTTTGTTGATATACTAGAACCCACTGAAGAAGAGGTGAGGCTGAAAGAAAACAAGAAGAAAGATACAAAGGCATTGTTTATTCTCCAACAAGCAGTCCATGAGACCATTTTCTCACAAATTGCAGTAGCAACCACACTGAAGGAAGCATGGTCCATTCTACAGAAGGAGTTCCAAGGTGATTCCAAGGTTATAGTGGTGAGATTGCAATCTCTAAGACGTGACTTTGAAACCTTGATGATGAAGAATGGTGAATTAGTTACTGATTATCTATCCCGAGCAATGGCAATAGTGGGTCAAATGCGCTCCTACGGTGAACTGATTTCAAATGAAACAATTGTTGCGAAGGTCTTGCGAAGCTTGACACCAAAGTTGGACCACGTAGTAGCTGCCATAGAAGAAGCTAAGGATTTGTCAATTCTTTCTGTTGATGAGCTGATGGGATCTCTTCAAGCTCATGAAGTAAGAATCAACAGGTCAATTGAAAAAAGTGAAGTCATTCCAAGTCAAAGAAACAGACACCGAACAAGGAGCAAGTGACCATTCAGCAACTAGAGGGCGCGGAAGAGGAGGATCTCGTGGTGATCGAGGTCGTGGTCGCGGAAGTGGTAGGCAGAGGAAGGTATGATTGGCAATGGCAGTCCAATGAGCAAGGTAATAAGAAGAATGGTATTCAGTGTTATCATTGTAGGGGATACGGGCATATAAAAGCAGATTGTTGGTATAATGACCAGAAAATGAATTTTGCAACATAAAAAGAAGAGGAAAACAAACTCTTTATGGCTTGTATTGACACTGATAATAAGCCAAGTAATTTATGGTTTGTGGACAGTGGATGTTCGAATTACATGACGGGTACCAAATATTTGGTTAAGGAGCTTGATGAGTCACAACGGTTGAAGGTGCAGCTTGGCAACACAAGGGAGATGCAAGTTGAAGGGAAAGGCATAGTGGGAATAAACACTAGTCATGGGAAAGTAAAAATGCTGGATAATGTTCAATTTGTACCTGATTTAGGATACAATTTATTCAGTGTTGGACAACTAATGGCTGGTAGATATTCTGTTTTGTTTGATGATGATGCATGTGTTACTACCAACAAGAATTCAGGTAAAAAGGTTCATGTCAGCATGACTCCAAACAAGATGTTTCCGTTAGATGTCTCTAACATGGAAAATTTTGCTCTCACTGCAAGTGCAAGGGATGATTCAAAGCTATGACATTTGAGGTACGGGCACTGAATGTCAAAGGCTTGAAATTGCTAAGTGATAAAGGTGTGGTTCATGGACTACCTAATATTGGCTCTCTTGATTTATGTGAGGGGTGTATTTATGGGAAAAAATATTAGGAAGTCATTTCCAGTTGAAAACGCATAGACAGCTTCCAATTGTCTAGAATTAATTCATGCTGATATATGTGGAACTATGCTAACTAAGTCCTTGGGTGGGAGTAGTTATTTTCTCCTGTTTACGGATGACTATAGTCGCATGAGTTGAGTTTTCTTTTTAGAAAACAAGTCAGAAACTTTTAAGAAGTTCCAGAAATTTAAAGCTATGGTGGAGAACCAAAGTGGCTGCCATGTCAAAGTTCTTCGCACAGATCGAGGAGGAGAGTTCATGTCGAAAGAATTTAATCTATTCTGTGAAGAAAATGGCATCCAAAGGGAGTTAACAACCCTCTATACTCCATAGCAGCAAGGTGTTGCTGAGCGAAAAAATCGAACAGTTGTGGAGATGGCAAGAAGCATGTTACAAGCAAAAGGACTTTCAAATCTATTTTGGGCAGAAGCTGTAGCGACATCAATCTATTTGTTGAATCTCTCACCAACAATGGCTGTCATGAACAAAACTCCATATGAAGCTTTGTGTGGAAGGAGATCCAATGTAAGTCATTTACGAGTTTTTGGGTGTATTTCTTATGCTTTGATACATTCTCAAGCTCTTCAAAAGCTTGATGGAAAAATTGAAAAATGCAATTTTAGTGGCAATTGTACTCAATCCAAAGCATATAGATTGTACAACCCTATTAGTGGCAAAATTTCAATTAAAAGGGATGTAATATTTGATGAAAATGCAAGCTAGGATTGGAATGAAGAGCAGGAACAACAAGGGGTTTCCATAGAAATCTATGTAGAAGAAAGACAAGCGACAAGTCTAGCAAGTTCACCCTCTCATTCATCAAAGGCATCAACTCTTGATGAGTCTTCAACTGAGACAATTCAATTGAGAAGATCAACAAGGGTCAGAACACTAAATCCTAAATATGCTAATGATATATATACTAGTCAATTTGCTTTTGCTCTCTCAGATCCTCTTTATTATGAAGAAGCAGCAACAAAGGAAGCATGGCAGAAAGCAATGTTGGAAGAAATGAAAGCTATTGGGAGGAATGGAACATGGGAGATGGTGGAATTACTGAAAGGCAAAAATGCAATTGGCTTGAGGTGGGTTTTCAAGACAAAGTTTGCTGCAGATGGAAGCTTACAAAAGCACAAAGCCCGTCTTGTGGCAAAAGGTTATGCACAACAATATGGTGTTGATTTTGAAGAAACCTCTCCAGTGGCACAGTTTAGCGTTGGCTGCACAATTGCAGTGGCCAATTTACCAATTTGATGTCAAGTCAGCATTTCTTAATGGAGATTTGTAAGAAGTCTATGTAGCACAACCAGAAGGTTTCAGAGGGCAATGAGACAAATGTGTACAAGCTGAAAAAGGCATTGTATGGATTGAAGTAAGCCCCTAGAGCTCTGTATGGCAGAATTGATGGATATTTTCAACAAAAGGGGTATCCTAGAAGTGAGAATGAGCCTACCTTGTATGTGAAAAAGGAAGGTACAAATGATTTTATCATTGTTTGCCTTTATGTTGATGATATTATTTATACTAGTTCTTCAAGCTCTCTTGTGGATGAGTTTAAATCTCAAATGGTGAATGAATTTGAGATGTCAGATATGGGTTTACTGCATTGTTTCCTTGGCCTTGAAGTTCATCAAGCTAAAGATGGAATTTTTATTTCACAAAAAAAAAATGTTAGGGGCCTTCTAAATAAATTTAGCATGCTTAATAGCTAGCTTACAGCTACTCTCATGAACATTAATGAAAAATTGCAGCTTGAAGATGGAGAAGAGATGACAGATGCTAAGAGGTTTAGAAGCTTGGTTGGAGGTTTAATTTATTTAACCCACACTAGACCCCATATTGCATTTCTTCTTGGCGTTATTTCCAGGTTTATGCAAAGACCTTCAAAAGCATACTATAGAGCGGCCTAGAGAATCCTACGTTGCATTGCTGGAACCTTAGAGTATGGCATTTGGTACTCGAAAACTACAGATTTCAGATTGTGTGGGTGCATTGATAGTGATTGGGCAAGTTCACGGGATGATAGACGAAGTGTCTCAGCAAATGTTTTCACTCTAGGCTCAGGAGTGATCACTTGGAGTTCAAAGAAGCAAGTTATAGCTGCACTGTCAACCTCTGAAGCTGAATATGTTGCAGCAACCTCAGCAGCTTGTCAAGCCATTTGGCTAAGGAGAGTATTAGCAGATCTTCAACAAGAACAGAAGGGAGCAACAGAGATATTCTCTGACAGTAAGGCAACTATTTCCAAGACCAAAAACCCAACATTTCATAGTAGAACAAAACATATTGATATTCGTTATCATTTCATACGTGATTTGGTTGCAAAAGAGGAGATAGCCTTAGAATATTGCAGTGCTGAAGAGCAGCTAGCTGATGCACTGACAAAAGCTTTGTCAAAAGAAAATTTTTGCTATTTTAGAGCTTTACTTGGTGTGTGTGACTTTGAATCAAGGGGGAGTGTTAGAAAATGATTCAAAGTGTGCCGATTATTTGGGGTATTGGGTTACTTTTAGCATGAGTCAATATTTTGTTTGCATTATTCTATTTAGTTAAAGATATTCCTAATAAATAGCCTAGTGGCTGCCGATATAGCCAAGATATTAGGATAGTTTGTTTTCTTGTGAGCCTATAAATATAGGCAAGTCTGAAGCTCTATGCAGTAAAAGTCCATAGCAGCTTTAACTTCAAAGTATTGCAACTTTTCTTTTTCTCCTTTTGTTTTTGTCTCGTATGCATCCTCTTCCCAACAGCTTTGGCATCCTTTTCCATAAGAGATATGCAGAAGCAATTATGAGAATTGTTCCTATTAGAAATGAAATTGTAACAGTTGTTGTCATGTTCCTGCCGTCATCTGTATCAAAGAAAAGAAAAAGAAATTTCAGATTCAGAGAGCCTTCATTTTCTGACAGTTAGTTCAACACTATACTACACATAAGAAGAAATTTGGTAGGCTTCCCAAGTTCTGAGTAGGCCAAGCGTATGTAAAGATCTACTCCTTCTGAGACTATCTGTATGTCAAATAAGTCTGAACTCCAAAACATACAGCCAAGGCCTGCATCATATGCTTAAGCTATACAAGAGCAATTCTTCAGGCATGGAGTTCTGCAATCTTCAGTTTCTTCATTTTCAACAAGTAACCACTCTACAAATCTGGCACTTTTGTCATCTCCAGCTTCAGAAACCCATCTGCTTTACTAGCTTGAGATCCATTATTATTCACCATTTCACACTGCAGTACTTTCCTTCTCACACACCCACTAGTCCAGTTCTGCTTATCCCATTGTAACCTGTTTTTTTGGTTGAAACCTTTTTAATTGTTAGGAAATTCGTGGCTTTGATAGTATATTCACTATACTTAATGAAATCACGCCCCATTATATTTAATGACAGATTTTCTCTAGGATTTTACAAAGCTGAATCAATATTATAGTCAGTAAAATAAGAAACGTTTTTCTTGTTTTTAGAAGACAGAAAAGGATAAATATATTTTTCAAATCATAAAACTATTTTGTGGGAAACAGATAATAGGCATAATCTTTTAAATTTTAACAGTTATTTATCAGAACTATTAAATAATTATTAATAAAATTGTTAATATAAAATATTATTCGGACTGATATACTTTAGGTCCAAGGTTTAAGTGGTCAAGTGTCCATCTTTGACTAATATTAATCAGGTTAAGGTCAATATGTAGACTTTGGAATTTTCTTTTCAAATTTCCCTAGAAAATTTCCCACAAGGAGGAAGTTTCAGTATAGACTTGTTTGCAAAATTGAAATACAGGTTAAAAGTTCCTTCCACTTCTTCGATCCGAAATCCATTAGGGAACAAAGAACCCATTCTGGCTATCCCGAGAAACTTGTGACCATTCCAAGGACCACTCCGCCAGTAACGGCGATTTTCTTCCCAGACTTGAGCAACATTATGAGATTCAAGGCTGCTAGAAAAAGCTTCCATAGGATGGATCAGAGATGCTTTTCCATGATATAATTTGCACTTTCTCACTTGTTTTTGCTTTAGTACTGAGTTTCATGTTTAGTAATAAAGTATTACAAGGATGCTTGAAACTTTCCTATACCATATTTCCACTAGTTTTATCTGAGGACTAGGTTTCAAGAATCTAAGAGCTGAGCACAGGAATTGGATGCCATATTTGAGATATTGGTTGACCAAACAATCTGGTTTTGGCCATTGAATATTAGAAGATTGCCATTCTCTGATATAGTGACAATCCCAGAAGAATCTGTGAGTGGCTCGTTTCTGTTAGCCACCTAAACGGCATTGGATTCAGACATAAACCAAATTCCCACATACCTGTTTGTGGAATTCTGAGGACTGAAGAATCCCAGAGTGAACATGCTGTTATTTGACCTTAATGTTTCGGGCTCTTTGATCAATTGAGATGGTGTAACGGTGTCCATGGCACAGACCAAATATGGAAAAGAGAACAAAGATATAAGCAAAATTGATAACAAGTTAAGGTTTCTACTGAATCCCATGAAAATGATGAGAACAATTGGAAGCAGAATTTGGGTTTTGGAATACTGTGACGATAAGCTGTTCTGCTATGTGTATTCCCACTCTGCAAGCAATACTTGTGCTACAGTATTTGAAATGTATATATATATATATATATATATATATAGGGTATGACTGGTTCTGTTATGACTTTGAATTTGAAAAATGCCTCTTGATGAATTAAGAATAGTTGAAGCAGTGTGAAAAGAGCTTAATTAGTCTGCAGAAATAAAAAATTTTCTATTGCATTCACAAGTTTATCATGTTCTAGATGTCTTCGAATGTCCTCAAGTTATTTGATCAAACGCATGAAAGATCCAAGTATTGTTATATATAAAATCTGAATTCTATTAAGAGAACCTCTTTAATCCAATAATGCTTAAACACACACAACAAACATGCTCGTATTTGTAATCATATGGAAATTAGGTTCCAGTATTTATGAAAGTGAATTCTAAATTAATTAATCGCATATCGTTACTAGTAATATATAATGTTGGAACTTACCTGTCCCGCTTTAGGCCAAAATTAAATTATATATAGTTGAATATATTAATATATTAGTATAGATAATATATAAAAAATTCAATTGTATGTTAGATGTGAGAAAATAAAATTATGAGAGAATGAGATGTTAAATAATTTTTACTTTTGATTATATTTAAAATATAAAATTTATATTATAAATTAAAAAAATTAAAAAAAATCAACATGTTCTAATATGACTATTTAGTTCATCTATACTGACATTAATAAATATACTACAATAAATGTACAAACATAAAAATGTTATAATAACTACAACTGTTTCCCAAAAATGTTACTTAATTGTACTCTTTGAAAGAAAGTTGTTGCATAGAAAATAATAAAATTAATTCATTAAATATCAATTTATGATTTTTTTATTAAATAAATGAAAAGTAAAAATCATAATTTTTAAAAGGATTTGTTGATTTTTTGAAAGCAGTCCATCATTAATTACTATGGTGATTCAATTACCTATTCTCTTAAGAGAGAGAGAGAAGAGAATAGTATATATAGGTAAAAAAAAAAAAAGAAACATTATCTCTTTCTTAATTTTAATTACTATTAATTAAAAATTTTAAATAAAAAAATTATTATTTAATATTCTCTTCCCTTCTATTTTATTTTCTTTTTATTCTTTGACTTCTCTTTTCCTCATTCTCAAACTCACTTTGTGATGTGTTTGAGAGAGAAAGGAAAGAAGAAAAAAATAAATAAATTGTAATAATTTTTTTGTTTATTTTTAGAATTAAAAAAAAATAAAAAATTTTAAATTAATTCTTTTTAATTTTTTATTAATTTTAATTATCTTAAATTAAAAAATTTTAAAAGATTTAATAAGATAAAAAAATTCATAATTTAATTTTTTTTTCTTTTTTATTTTCTCCCTTCCCTTTCCTTTCTTATTCTTAGCCACACCCTGAGCCATGTCCGATCGATTGCTTGGGGCATCTAATTGGGCAGATCAGCTAAGCGTCTACCAGTCTGGCGATGGTTCCACCACGTAGGGTGGCTACGGTTAGACGGGTCCTTATCAAAAGTCATTATATTTTGTAATCTCATTTTTGAGTATATAAAGTTAACATTATTGGCAGCAATCTCAATTTCAAACAGTTTGTAGAATTGCATCTTCTAAATTCTTATAATAAATATAGTGTCAAAAGCAATTTGTTCCAATATAAATGTCACGACCGCTGACCTTTTTTTAATTATATTTTAATAAATACAAAATAATTTATTTTATTAAATTTTTAATTTTATAATTTATCAAAAAATAAAAGAAAATGAATTATTTTAAATTAACTTTACATTAAAACAAACTTGTCCTTATAATTTTACCACATTTTTTAATTTAATCCTGATAATTTATTTTTTTGTAATTTAATTTTTATATTTTTTAAAGAGAGAGAGAGAGAGAGAGAGAAATAGAGGGAAGAGGATCTGTTTCAAGTACAACTCTACAACTTTAGCATTTGCGCTGTTCATTCATAAGACTAAATGGTATTCATTTTCTTTTATACTGATTTTGGATCCTCTGCTTGGTATTTTTTTATTTGGCACTTGGTATTTTTAGCGGCGGTTTTTTTCGCTGCTAAAGTTGTTTTAAATATTATTGCAACGAATATTACTACTGCTATAAATTTTGTTTAAATAATTAATTTTAAAAAAATTATAGTAACAATACTTTTGATTGCAAGAAATTTTAGCAGCGGAAAAATCGTCGCTAAGTGCCAAGCGGGTTCCAAATAAAAAACTGCCAAGCAGAGAATCCGGACGCTTTTATACTTTGGGTGCAAATTAAAATTTAGAGTTTATTCTGAAATTTTAAGCTTCTTTCCTTTGCTCTAACGGGAGCAATCCTTATTTACACTATAGTGTATAATAAAAAAATTTCTTTAACAGATATCATTTTCTTCATTTATCACTTCTCTATATGTTGAAAGTTGCAGAGAAGAAGGGATTTTCATTTATCACTTCTCTAGATGTCTAAAGTCGCGGAGAAAAAGGGACTAGCATTTTAGGTAAAATTTAAGAATTTGAGTGATAGGATATGTTGAAAATAAATAACAGTCCATCACCTAATTAAACACTATTGAACCATGATATCAGTCAACCAAGCAACCACTGACTCGTTGACCTTATGATGATCCAACTAACACTTAGGGTCAATCTCTTCACTTGTCACTTTTCTTATATCTTGAATCACTGTTTGATGTTAATTAGTCGCTTGACATAATATAAATAAGAGAGAACACGCCAAATAAAATACTCCTATACAAATATTGTCCCAGTCTCTCTACCATATAAATATCCTTCCATCACCACCATTTTGGATAGTTACAATTTGGACTATGGAGAAGATATTCTGGAGAACTAACTTAGAATAGGAAACTCATTAAGTTTTAAAGGCTTAAAATAGCATTTGTGCTTCTTGTTAACTCATTGGCATAGTTGGCTAAAATTTGAATATGGTATTCATTGGTTAGTCTATTTGGTTCGGAGTGTATATAAATTTAGATATTTAAAAAATAATTTATTTAAAAATAGAATTAAACAATTTAACTTATTTAATTTTTACGAGTTAAGCAACTTAAGCAAACCTACATGTAAGTCATTTCGTTTAAAAACAATATATATATTTAATAATTAAATAAAATTTAGTTTAAAGTAAACATTTTATATATATATATATATATATATATATATATAATATGCTATTCAAACAGAAGTGTTTATTTGGGAAGAAAGTAATCGCCCTTACTGGCGCACTGGTCCCTGGAATGGCCAGTTCTTTCTTGGGATGCCCAGGATGCTAACTTTGTTCCTCAATGGCTTTAGGATGGAAGAAGTGGAAGGAACTTTTAACCTTTTTTTCAATTTTGCAAACAAGTCCATATTGAGGACTTACATGCTAAATCCTCAATGTAATATTGAGAGAAGACTTTGGGATTTCCAGACAAAGAAATGGACACTTGAGACAATACTTAATCAAGATTCTGAGTGTGATGTTTATGGCATATGCGGCCCATTTGGACTACGAAATTCTCAGAGATCACCTACCTGTAGTTGCTTAAAAGGGTTTAAACCCAAGAACAGATCAAAGTGGGATAAGCAGAAATGGACTAGTGGGTGTGTGAGAAGGGAAGTACTGCAGTGTGAGAGAAGGGTGAATAATAATAATGGCTCCCAAGCTAGCAAAGAAGATGGGTTTCTGAAGCTGGAGAAGGCAAAAGTGCCAGATTTTGCAAAGTGGTTACTTGTTGAAGATGATGCAGATTTCAGAACTCCATGCTTGAAGAATTGCTCTTGTATAGCAAATACATATGATGCAGGCCCTGGATGTATGTTGTGGAGTTCAGACTTATTTGACATACAGATATTCCTAATGGAGGGCTTGATCTTCACATACGTTTAGCCTCCTCTCAACTTGGTACTCTTTTAAATCCTTTATGTTGAGCATATCTGTAGTTTAGTGTTCAAATTAATGTCAGATAATGAACTCTGTTTCAACTTTGTTTGTTCTATCTTTAATACAGATGAAGGCAGGAACATGACAACAACTATTATAATTACAGTTCTAGTAGGAACAATTCTTATTACTGCTGTCTCTCTATGTTTCTTGTGGAAAAAAATTGCAAAGCCAAAAGGTAATTTGTTTCCCATTTTTGGTTCTCGCTTGATTTTAATATAAAAACTTAGAAAACTAAAAGAAAAAAGATGCATTTGTTTAACACAGGGGAAACCTATATGCCAAGTCACAGGAAAAGAAGTATTAAAATCTTTAAGCAAGTTAAAATGGACGAGCTTTCATTATTCGATTTTAGGGACCTAGCATTTGCAACAAACAACTTTAACTGAGAAAATAAACTTGGACAAGGTGGTTTTGCTCCGGTATACAAGGTAATTTTCATTTATTAAGGTTCATCTTCATCATCTTCCAAGTCATAAGAAATTACTCATTTTATGATTTTGTTTCAGGGGAAGTTGCAAGATGAACAGGAAATAGCAGTGAACAGACTATCAAGATTATCTGGACAAGGAATGGAAGAATTTATTAATGAAGTGGAATTGATTTCTAAGCTTCAACAGAGGAATCTTGTTCGACTTCTTGGCTGCTGCATCGAAGGAGAGGAATAGATCTTGGTCTATGAATACATGCCAAACAATAGTTTGGATGCATACATCTTGGTTAGTTTGGATTCATTCATCTATGGAGTGATATAATTAAAGTTTTACTTTATACCTTCCTTTTCATCACATTTTCCTTTGATTTATTCTTTGCAGATCCACTAAAACAGAATTCTTGGATTGGGAACAATGCTTTAACACAATTGAGGGAATTGCACAAGGATTAGTCTATCTTCATAGAGATTCGAAACTAAAAATTATACATAGAGATCTAAAAGCAAGTAATATATTGCTAGACGAAGGGATAAATCCAAAGATATTAGATTTTGGAATGGGTAAAATTTTTGGAGGCAATGATGATCAAGTGAATACAATAAGAATTGTTGGAACATAGTAAATGTGTCTTCTACTTTGTCCAAGATAATGCTAAAGATGTACGGTTTAAATGCAGCGGCTACATTTCTCCTGAATATGCAATAGAAGGACTTTTTTTTAGAGAAATCTGATGTCTTTAGCTTTGGAATTTTGCTATTAGAGATTATTAGTGGGTGTAAGAAATACTAGCTTTTATGAGGAGCCAGAATCTCCAACACTTTCAGGATTTGTAAGACTCTCCATGACTCCATCTCTATTGCCTTTGGTAATTTGATTTGAACATTGAAGTCTAAGTGCTAGAATTCTTGCTTGCAGGCATGGAAATTATGGAATGATGACAAGAACATTATACGTCTAATAGATCCACAAGTATATGATCCAAGCTTTCTCAAGGATATACTAAAGATGCACACATATTGGTCTTCTCTGTGTGCAAGAACTTGCAAAAGATAGGCCAATTATGGCCACTGTAATTTCAATGCTTCACAGTGAGATTATGGATATTCCTCCTCCAAGACAGCCTGCATTCATCCTCAAACAGACCATGTCATGTACTGCAAAAACAACCCAAATTTATGATGAATTATGCTCCGTCAATGCTGTACCTATTACAAATTTAGATGGGAGATAACAGTATAGCACAAAGGTTATAGTGCTGCTCTTTGAATTGAAAAAAAAAAGAAGAAGAAAAGATTGTTAATATAATGTACTCGAATGATCTTCAATATTTATGGTTTTCCCAATGTCTTGTTTAAAATGTAAATTAAAGTTTCCTTTTTGTGTCCATCTTTATTAATTAGAAATGCAGTCTTTGGAGTATGTAGAATTGAGCAAGTTTGTTTATGGGTAAATTATTGACATGAGGAGAATAGTGTACTTTACATACTTATTTTTTTTACATGAGCCAAGTTATATTTTGATTGAAAAATTTTATCCTTAATTTAACTTCAAGCTTAAAATGTTTTGGTAAAAAAATGTCACAATCCAATGAAAAATGATGCCCTAAAGTATTTTTATAAAGTGAATTTCTTAAAATAGAAGAGAGATTAAAAAAATAAATAAACAAAAAACTTACCTAATAAATTATGACTCAATTTTTTTTATCTCTTTTATTTTAAGAACTTCATCTTTTTCTCTCTTAAATAAAATAATATAGAAATAAAAGTTTTAAGAATATATATTTTTAGTAAGTTATAATATTAATCAAAGGAATCATTTTATCTTGAAGCATATTTTGGTAATCTTTTGTATAATTTTAAAATAGAAAAATAAATTGTGTAATTTAAACATCTGAAAAAAAGTGCACGACGCCTATGCAATTTTGGATTTAGGATTTGTGAACAATACTTTGAGATGCATATTTATTAGGCGTCTTTGCAACGCTTTTGCAACTTGCAAGAAAAATCCAGTATGTTGACTTTAGACGCACCCCAGATCAGGATCCTTGCTAAAAAATAAATGTGTTGCTTTCAAATCTCATGAAGAAAACAAAGTTAGATATAGTTTTTAATTATATTTTTATTATTAATATTTTTTAATCAAAAACAAGTAAAAATTTGTCACAACTCATCACTTTATAATTACTTTTTTCTAAAATAAAATATACACGTTTTTTTATCAAAAAAATAATGATCGGAGGTTAAAAAAAAAGATAAAATACTTGTTATTTGGATGTTGTTTTATATATCAATAATGGAATGAAATGAATTAAAAGGTAAAAATTTTAATCTTATTCTTTTAAATTTTATCTCTTTTAAAATTTTATTATAAATTATTTTAATATTAAAATCAAGTTAATTTTATATTTTATTTCTATCTTTTTCAATTTATATACCTTATATCTCAAGTTTTTATGCAAATTTATTGAGTATCATTTTTATTGATTGAACTATTAAACATAAAAATATGAAATAACTATCTAAATAACAAAATAATCTATATAAAATAAGGACTAGAGCAAAAAATATATATATATATTCATATAATAATGTTATAAGAAAAGGAAAAATTAGCTAGAATAGTTGTGAAAATTTACTTTTTTGTTTATTTTATTTTTCATGCTTTTCATTGCAATTTATTTTGTAATGAAGTGAAAAAAACAAAGAATGAACTAGAAGCAAACATGGAAGCAATGTAAGTACGAGAGGAGTTAGAATTGAAAAGTGTGCTTTTGATAAGGATGATTAGGGTAAAAAAAATGCAAAAAACGATAAATAAAAGGAATAATATAAATGTTATTATTACATTTATTATTTTTTTAATGCACAATTTAATTAATTTTGCAAAAAAGTCACATAATCTAATTTTAAATTATTATTGAATTTAATTTAATATAAGTAACTACAATAGTAAATTTTTTCAGTTTGATTAAAGTACAAATATTTTTTAATAAAATTATCAATATTTAAAAATATATTAGATTATGATTAATATAATTTAAATTAATTGAAATTTCATAACAAATATTAAATTCTCTTAACAAATTTTTTTATCAATAAAATTTTAATATTTTATTTAAAGAAAATAGTATGTAAACGTAAGTACTTGAAGTTGTATTTATTTCAATATTGGAAACTGAGTTTGAAACTAGAACAATTTGGGCTATAATTTCATTGGCAATCGAAATTAAAATTTTACTCTATAAATATGCTTGCAATTAATTTTTATAAAGTATTTAAAGCAGTAATATATTTTATGTAGTCTAATTAATTTTATAAATATATTTATATTAATTTTAAATATCTTATAGTCAGTCACATTATTGTTGAATAGCTTCTATTTTGTTGTTATTGGAGTGTTCCCATAGAATGTAGTTTAATTGCTTGTTTATTCAACCAAACGACAAAAATTATACAACTACTACTCAGTCTATATGCCAATTTTATAAACAAATTATATGACTAAGTATGCCCCTAAACGTTGACAGTTTTACATTAGAGTCAATTGGTTAATGATTTTTTTTTCTAAAAAGAAATAAGGTTAGACTTATACATAATTTTTTTATATTTTTGTTATCAAATTTTATAATTAAAATGAAATATATAATTCTTTTAAAAAATAACTAATTATACAAAAATAAGTAGTATAAATTATATATATGTCAATCTTTGATTAAAAAATTTGATGATAAAAATTATATTTAAATTTTTTTAAAATAATATGTGAAGTCTTTTATAATAAGAAAGATAAAAAACTTTAATTCTTAATCTATTTAAAATAAGTTATATATTCTTTATTTTTTTATCTTTCTTTGTTCCAAAAAAATTTATAAATCTTAAACCCAACAACCCTGAATACTAAATCTATTAACAGTCAATTTGGGTTCGTCTATAGTCATATTTGGTGGCATTTTCACCAATGCACTTTTTTTTTAAAAGGTTAAACACCAAAAAGTCAGGTCAATAATCTAATTTTTTCACAAACTCTATTTTTTTTGTTTTATACAAAATTTGTTTAATGTTAGATGAATTGATACGTAATTCATAAAAAGATGAATTAACATTTTTTTATATAATATTAGAAAAAGAAAAAGAAAGAAGAGAGAAGAGAGGGATTAACTTTTTTTTTTATATAACATTAGAGAAAGAAGAAGAAAGAAGAGAGAAGAGAATTTGAAGAAAGAAAATGTAACAAAGAGAGAAGAGATGAAGAGAGAATAAATACAAAAGTTAAGAAAAAGAAAAAAAACAGAAAGGGAGATAAAAAATTTACTAAAAAAGGAGAGAGAAAATTTAAAAGTTTATGTTGGTATTAAAAATTTAAAATTTTACAACTTAAAAAATATTATTTTTGAAATTAAAAGTATAATATAAATTTATACGTTTTAGCTAAATTTTAAAATAAAAAAGATAAGTATAATTCACACTACAATTGCGTTGCATGACATGTTGCTAATAAATATTTCTTACATGAAGGTCAAATGTTTGACTATCACGAAATTGCTTAGTACGTGGATTTACTTAAATAACCCTTTGTATCTTGCGAATGTAGTGAATGTACAATATAACTGGATTCCAAAATATCATTTAATTTTTCGACTTGTGAGGAACGTCAGATATTATTTTAATTTTATATTAGTATAATATTATTTACTTTGAGTTAAGTCTTCACAAATTTATTTTTAAATTTTTTTTAAAAATTTTATATTTAATAAAATTAAGTAAGTATTTATATATAATATTAATATTTTATATATTTTTGATTTAAAACTTTAGTTGACACTCCAATAACATAAGTTGTAATCTTTATGTCGGGAAAGCTTTTCATTCAATTTGGTCTTCATAATTTAAATCAAACTTTGATACTATTTATTAAATTAAAATGAACTTAATATTTTAATGAGATATAAATTTAAAATATAATTTAATTAGATAAAATTTATAATATATACTTATCAAAATTATGATATTAAAATATTAAAAAAAATAAAATCTGTAATCATAATTTTTTAATATTCTAAAAAAATTTTGAGAGGGAGATAATTTTTAATGACAAAGAGTGTATGAAATTTTTGAGTAAGACATTTTTAAATAACAACAAATAAAATATTTTTTAAATATTTTATTTTAAATTTTAAATTTAAATTTAAATTATAATAATATAATATTAATATTTAATTAATATTATTTACAAATAAATTAAATTAATTTAATAATTAATTAATTAATCTAACGGAACTGTCCAAAAGGTCTTGAGAGCCGTTCTTTCACTTTTTTTAACGTCGGCTCACCGATATACTAAAAATTTTGAGATTTGCATGAACTGCCAGAATAGAATTTTTTCTCCTGTTCTTTCACATGTCCATTTTCTTCTACTCCATTTGCTTGTGCAGTTTTGCATTATAGTTTCTGCCACAGTCAACAGTATCGCTAGCTCATCTTCACTGTAGTTTTATGGGTTTCAGAGGTCTTCTTTTGATAAATCTCTACCTTCTTATGCTTCTTTTCTTCCACTTGTGTCTGAGATCTGCGAATGGCATCATCACATCAGCTCAATTCATCAGAGACCATGAAACATTAACCTCAAATAGCCATGACTTCAAGCTTGGATTCTTCAGCCCTCAAAATTCCACAAACCGCTATGTGGGAATCTGGTATCTCTCTGAATCCAATGTCATATGGGTAGCTAATAGAAATCAGGGATTAACTGATACTTCTGAAATTTTCACAATCTCTAAGGATGGGAATCTTGTTGTACTGAATGGACAAAACAAGAGTATTTGGTCCTCAAATGTGTCAAATATTGCAACTAATTCAACTGCAAAACTTTTCGACACTGGGAATCTCATACTCCAACATGACAACACTGGAGAAACCATATGGGAAAGTTTCCAAAACCCTTGTGATTTTCTTGTCCCAAAGATGAAACTCAGTATCAACAAAATCACTGGACAGAAGGTGAAAGTCACATCATGGAAAAGCCCTTCTGATCCATCCATTGGCGACTACTCCATTTGTCTTGAACGCCTTAATGCTTCTGATGTATTTCTGTGGTTCAATGGAACTCGACCGTACAGTCGAACCGGTCCATGGAACGGTAGGGCTTTTCCAGGGTTACCCACCATGTCAACTGGGTATCTATATGGATGGAGAGTGGAAAAAGAAGAAGATGGAACCGTTTTTCTAACTTATAATTTTGCTAATGACTCTGCCTTTGGAGTTATTGACTTGAACCCACAAGGACAACTTTGGATGACATGGTGGAATAACAAAAGGGAGGTTTTGAGGCAGGTTTTGAATGGCACTTATTGTGATCTATATGGGATGTGTGGGGTATTTGGAAGCTGTAATTGGCAGAGTTCACCTATTTGTAGCTGTCTGAATGGGTATGAACCAAGGAATGTAGAGGAATGGAATAGGCAAAATTGGACTAGTGGGTGTGTGAGAAAGACACGAAGATGGGTTTGTGAAACTTGAGGATATGAAAGTGCCAGATTTTGTGATAAGGTCAACGGCTACTAAAGATAATTGCAGAGCACAGTGCTTGAAGAATTGCTCTTGTGTGGCTTGTGCATATGATTTTAATGGCATTGGGTGCATGCATTGCAGTGGAGATTTGATTGACATACCAAAGTTCTCTAGTGGAGGAGTTGTTGATCTTCACATTCGTCTGCCCTATGCAGAGCTCGGTATATTTTTTTTTGGAGAAAATATACAATTTAGTCCCTAGAAATTATACATCTCTTGGCATTTCAGTCCTTTTATTTGTTTTTCTACACGAATAAGTCTTTTAGAATTTGTAAATCATAACATGTGCTTATTGAATTAGCTCTTTAAAGTAATGGCATTAATGTGTAGTGAGATACAGAGTATGAGGAACTTATTTGTGTAAAGGAATAAATCTAAGGACTGAAGTCTCAGAAACTATATTTTTTTAGGGTCCAATTTGTTTATTTTCTCTTATCAATTTTTGTTGTTGTTGTTTTTTTTTTCTTTTTTTTTTCTATGTTTAAAAATCTAATGTTTCTTGGTAGAAAATTTTCATTAAAATTGTTTGAATTTTTAATATGAATTGCAGAAAAGCATTCGCATAAAAGAACAATAATTGCAGTTACAGTGACAGTAGGAATGCTTACCTTAGCAGCATGTGGATATCTTTTGTGGAAACTAAGTGCTAGCTATACAGGATAAGTGTTATTTTATAGTTTTGATCCATAATGACTACACACTTTCTGATAGCCTATTTGGATTACTTTATTCGTTGAGATTGTGGTGTTGAAAATGAATTATGCGGCTTAAAAGAAGTAAAAAAAATTATTCTTTTACACTTCCATTAGAAGTTTGACATATTTACTTATTAAGTGTATTTATTAAAAACTATTTGCTACTTTACCTAGTCAATTTGTCTTTTGGTAATTTAATACTTCAGAAGTGGTTCTGCCTAAGAATATAAAAAAAGTTAGTTCTCTTCAAAATCAATTCATTAAGATGACATTTCTTGAGGTCGTACCTAGGAGACCTTATTTTCCGGTTAACTATGACAAGGTATGACCTGCAAGATAGATAGAGTTTGAACCACAAGGGGGTGAGAGCTCTTGTTGTAGACTCCAATGTTCAAGTCAATAATGGAGTGAAGAGAAGAGGCTTAGAGGGAGAGTAAAGGAGGAGTGAAGTCCATTAGAGTCTACCAGGAGTAGAAGAAGGGTTTATATACCATGAGCTTTAGGGTAAAATAGTATTTTTGCCTTCTGAGTTGGATCATTGTGATGAGTTTTTGTCCCAATACATACTTATCAACACTAGAAAGAGGGAGGATATACTGTAAAAGATGACAATTGAAGCAACCACTGATTATAACCAAGATTGCAAAGAGGAATTGTTGACTGATTTTAGCATCTGAGATAAGTTTTATCTTTTTAATTTTCTTGTGATGAGTTACAATTACATATTCATTTTAGAGATTCTTTTATTTTTGAACCAAAGAAAGTGTTGTTGCTCAACATAGGAGAAACACATTCAGAAGGAAGAATGATTCAGCACAAGGAGCAAGTCCAGTTGGATGAACTGCCTCTTTTTTATTTTGAAGTGATTTCAACTGCTACAAACAACTTCCCCTTAGCTAATATGCTGGGGCAGGGTGGTTTTGGTTCAGTATATGAGGTAACTTTTTTTCTTGTGTTTCAATAAGCTTTTCTACATAAATATATAGTACTATAACTGCTATTAATTTCTTTTGCATTGGCTTCCAGGGACAATTGCAAGATGGACAACAAATTGCAGTCAAAAGACTTTCTCAAGCATCCAAACTGGGGCAAGAAGAGTTCATGAATGACGTATTAGTGATTTCAAAGCTTCAACACCGCAATCTTGTAAGACTTCTTGGCTGCTGCATTCAACAAGATGAAAAGATATTCATATATGAGTTCATGCAATTCTATTTGGTAAGTTTATCTTGTTTTCTAAGTCTACTATGAACTAAAAAGAGGATTCAAAATGATTACTTGCTTTTTGTTGTTTTTGCAAAACCAGTTGTTTCTGTATGTGCTTTGCTTCTTATTAGTTTATTTATTAAGAATTTTATTTATTTGTTTAATTAAATTAAGATTAAGAGATGTTAAGGATTCAATATATTTATTTGGTTTCCCATACCTCCATTACTAATAACTTCTCTCTTATCCAAGTTTATCTTGTTAAGTCTATTATGGAAATAAAAGAGATGTCAAAATGATTTAGCTTCCATTTGTGTTTTCCAAAATGCATTTCTACTATGTTACCTACTTTTCATTGTTTTTGCAGATCCAATCAAAAAGAAGGAATTGGATTGGGAGAAATGATTTAAAATAATGAAAGGAATCTCTCGAGGTCTACTTTATCTTTATAGAGATTCTAGGATAAAAATCATACATAGAGATTTAAAGGCTATTAACATCTTATTAGATGAAGAGCTAAATCCAAAATTATCAGATTTTGGTATGGCTAGAATATTTGGAGGCAGGGAAGATGAGGCAAAGACTTGAAGAGTTGTTGGAACATAGTAAGCATGCCTTCTTTTCATAAACATTACAGTATATATCATACTAGAAACAATGCAAGCTAACATTAAGTTTTTAATGCAGTGGATATGTCTCTGAATATGTAATGCGAGGATTATTTTATGAGAAATCAGATATTTTTAATTTTGGAGTTTTGCTACTAGAGATTATAAGTGGAAAAAGCAACACAAGATTTTATAACATTGAGGAATCTCAAAGCGTTTTAGGATATGTAAGTACTTGTGCACTTCTTGTCATTTATATGAACTTTAAAAATATGACATTCATACTTATTTTATTTATATTTTTAGGCATGGAAACTCTGGAAGGAAGATAGTTATGTTTACTTTATAGATCCAGAATTGGCTTACCAAGATTCTGCAAGGACATTTTGCGGTGTATACCCATAGGACTTCTCTGTGTGCAAGAAGGAGCAAGAGAAGCTTCTGTCGTATCTATGCTTTGTAGTAAGATTGTCAATCTTCCAATTCAAAGGGAACTTGTGTACAGAATCAGACAAGATCAAGTTCAGAATCCGCTTCGAGAAAGGTTTGCACTCTGCCAACAGTGTCAGCATCATTAATTTAACTGGAAGATAATAGATTTTATGTTATTTAAATTTAAGAAATGATAGATTTATCTAAGGGTCTTTTTGAAAACAAGGGAGGTAGAAAAGAAGAGGAATTGAAGGGAAAGAAAAGAAAAAATTAAATGATAATTTTTTTTTTTTGTTTAAATCTTTTAAACTCTCTCAATTTAGTATAGTAAAAATTAATAAAAAAAAATATTAAAGGAAGTCAACATAAAAGTTTTTAATTCTTTTTCTGGAAGGTTACCTCATTTTTTTTGGTTCTCCAAAATTCTTTCTCCAAACTTATTTTTAAGTTAGAGAGAAATAAAAAGTAATAGTAAAGAGCATGCACTAATAAGAATTCATTTCGAAAGAATTAGAGTCCAAATAATTTTTTTTATTTCTTTTTAAATATAAAGAAATATATTATTTTTTAAATCTAAAAATTTTGAATCCAACATAATATTAGTTACTATAACATATAATGGAAAGTAATAAAAGTGAAGGCTAGATTTGTATATAGTTTTTTTTATATTTTTGTTATTAAATATTTTAATAAAAATAAAGTATTTGTAAATTTGTTTTTTAAATAACTAATAATGAGAATGAAGAGTTGTATAAATTATATAAATATTATGTTTTATTTAAAAAATTTGATTAGTCAGATATCCTTAGTAAAATGATGGTGATATTTCACTCAGATTTACTTAATTTTGCTATTCATAAACGGTAAATTTCATTATGTTCCATATTATTGATTCAATTTTGATATTTATTTAATATTATCTCATGTTGTATTTTGTCAAAATAATTTATTTGTCATTTAGATTTGTCAAATTTATCACAAAAACAAAAAAATTCAAAATTCAATTTTAATCTTAAAGTTTTGGAAAACTTAAGAAATTTAATTGAATGAAAATTGAAAAAATGTAAAATAAAGTCACTCGCTCACATCAACTTTTTGTTTAGTTATTTTCAAGTTTACTTTTTTTAATTAGAAATTAAATTAAACAAATAGAAGAAAATTTAAATTTATTGGACTAGCCCATTTTTTTTATCCATAATCTGCTTGCTTATTTATTTTTTCAAAGAGAAAATTAAAATATACACATAAGGTAAACTACTCTTTCTTCATTTTTTTTTGTTTTGATATGAATTAAAAATGTCATTTATTAATATTATATTGAAATTGCTTTCAATAAAGATATTTTAGGTAAAATAGATAAAATTATATTTTATTTGTTAGGGTAAACTACTTTCCTATTTCTTGAAAAATATTAAAATATCTTTAAAGATAATATTAATTTCATTTATTAAAGACATAACTTATCAAAAGAGTTATTTTTACAATTTTTATTTAAATATCATATGTTTTTAATTGAAAATAATAAATTTAATTTATTCTAGATTTTAAAATTGTACTATTTTATGTGGTCAAATACATGTTTTTAAAATAATATATTATTTAATTTCCTTATGTCCCATTCGATGTTATTTCTAAAAACTTTAAAGATAATTGTAATTTTAAGAGAGAAAAATAATATATTGTTTTAAAGAAAAATTTCACTTACTTTTTTAGAGATCTAAAAATTATACTTTTCTCTATTTATTTAAAAAATTATACTTATTTCTATAAATATAAAAAATTTATAATTTCATCCATTTTGATTAAAATTTCTTCAATAATAAAATGAATATTATTTTTGTCTTAAAATTATAATTTATTAAAAAAATAATATATTTTAAGAATTATTTTTTTAATATTACTTATTTTAAGTTAAAAATATAAATTCAATTTTAAAGTGACCTTTTTATGTTGCTCAAAGAATCATCACGTTGTTGCACATAACTAGTGTATCATCATATCAAAACATCTAAACCTTCATTTGCCAAACAAAATCAAATATCATTATTTTAAAGTATATAAATAAATTATATCATATCATTACATATAAATAAATTATATCATATCATTACATATAAATAAATTATATTGTATAATCACATATAGATAAATTATAATATGTTATTGCACGTAAATAAATAATATTATTTTACTGTATGTAAATAAATTATATTGTATCGTCATACGTAAATAAATTATACCATATTATTTCATATAAATAAATTATATTGTACTACTATAAGTAAATAAATATAAACAATCATTAAAAAAAAATAAATGAATGAAGTTAAATTCTATAAATATAATCAAACTTTCCTGATTTAAGTTTAATGACCATATACACAAGTTATATATTATAATATTAGCACTTATATATAATAAGAAGATATAAAAAATTGTCTAATTGTTTATTATGGCTAATTAGATAATAAAAAAGATGTAACTATGACAATAAGAGAAATTATTAAAATTATTAAATAAAAAAATTAAAATCTCATTCATTATATATTCATGAATCTTACAAAATTAAAGAATTAATAATTTTTATAATTTCAACACTGATTACAAATTGAATAAATATCCACCTCTACCCCTAAATGAAGAATATTTTCAAACTCAATATTTCACTTCTAACATTTTAATTTTATTTTTTAACCCTAGTATTTATATAAAAGAGAGTTTTCAATCACTAACTTATTATTTCATTCCTAATTTTTAAACTCACCATTAATTTATTAAGTTAAAGATTAGGATTTCAAAATATAAGTGATATGAGCAGGTATTTCATTAAAAAAAAAAAAAAAAGCTAAGAAAATTCTCATTTCAACTTCAAGAAGGAAGAAAGCATTCTCCTACTATTTCAACAAGAAATTTCTAAGATTCTATCAAAGAAAAATGGTCACCATCAAGATCCAAGAGGAAGAAAAATAAAATTCACTAAAGCTCAATAACACCTAACTTTCCATCGCCTCTCTCGGAGCTCAACGAATCCACGATGTTGGTGCCGCATTCCTGCAACCAGCAGCTACTACATGCTGCCGTGGACGGAGGACGGTGGTTCGGGTGGGCGGTGACTGGCCGGTGGGTTTTAGGCGGTGGTCGGTGGTGGAAAGAGAAGAAGAAGGGGTGAGGGAGTTGTGAAGGACAATTGGTCTTGTGAGTCTCGACACTTTTAAGGGAATTAATGACGAAATTTTATGATGATAATGAATTAATGACACATTGGGTATTTTCAAGATAAGCTTTGAATGCATATTTTGATTTAAGTTAGAATGTGGAATAAAATGGGAGTGAATTGGCAAAAGTTTCACTAAAGATATCTGAAGTCCTCATCTAAGGTGAAATTTAGGTTAGCTATTATATGGTAAAATTGTATAATCGTATGTTGCAGTATTGATGTTTTTGCAAAATTGCATTCAGAGAAAATATGAGTTTATTTTGTCCCCTTCCAAATAGTCACCAGGTGATAAAGAAACTCTGGAGAAAGTCATCTAAGGTGAAATTTAGGTTAGCTATTATATGGTAAAATGGTATAATCGTATGTAGCAGTATTGATGTTTTTGCAAAATTGATAAAGAAACTCTAGAGAAAAACTTTGCATTTTTTGTGATACCCAAATACTACTGTTTACATAGTGATTTCAAATGAGATTCTTACCAAAAGAATAACGGGAGAAATCTTTCTCTTGGAGACCAACAGACTATTCACATATATCATTATTCATGAATACAACAAGTAGGAAAGAAAAATTACATGGTACTAAAGCTATCTGCCTTTTATGTCTGTGATACTGATACTGTTGTTAGAAATGGATATTAAACTTTGTTCGTGGCACACTGAACTAGACATGTCTTGCCTCTGGATGAATGCAGGTTGCCTCGGAGAAGGAAGATTGACAATCTCAATATTAAGCATAGAAATTACAGAGCTCATACTTGGCCTTTCTCTTGCAAGGTCTTGCACACAAAGCAGTCCTATGTGTATGCACCTCAAAATTTCCTTCTCAAGGTTAGGATCAAATATTTTAATATCTATTAAAGACACAATATTCTCTTCATTCCATAATTTCCATGCCTAAAATTAAAAAAAAAAACAAAGAAGCATGAGTATCAACAATGGAAGCTTGAAAGTTAACAATGATAACAAAAAACAGAGCCCTATAACTATGTATTAAGTAGGACAATGAATTGTAGAAACTTACAAATCCTAAGAGACTGAGAGAATTCTCGTTGTTATAGAAGCTAGAGTTTTTTCTTCCACTAACAATCTCTAGTAGTAGAACTCCAAAACTAAACACATCTGATTTTTCAGAAAACAATCCTTCCATAGCATATTCTGGAGACATATATCCACTGCATAATTAAATAGAACAATTAATTTTCAGAGTTTTTAATATTGTATCAGTCTCAGATAGATAAGAAATACTTACTAAGTTCCAACAACTCTTCTAGTATTAGCTTGATCTTCATTCCCTCCAAAAATTCTAGCCATACCAAAATCTGATATTTTTGGAATTAAGTTCTCATCCAGTAAGATATTACTTGCTTTTATGTCCCTGTGTATTATTTTTAGCCTAGAATCTCTATGAAGATAAAGTATTCCTCGAGCTATTCCTTCAATGATGTCAAAGCGCTTTTTCCAAGTTAGGAGTTTATTTTTTGAGGGATCTACGAGAGTAGAGGGAAAACATTATATTAGTTTTGACTAAAACATAAAGGTCTTAATAGCTCTGAAAAATACTACGATTTTGCTATATTTCCTTTTCTGATTTCATTCTATACATGCTGAATTAAGATCAATCTAAACGATTTAAAGTGGTTATGAAACAAAAAAGAAGAGAAGCAGCAAAATAACCAACCAAAAATAAATGCATCCAAACTTTTATTTGGCATGTACTCATATATCAACATCTTTTCTTCTCCTTCAATACAGCAGCCCAAAAGTTTGACAAGATTGCGGTGTTGAAGCTTTGAAATAACATCAACCTCATTCATAAATTCCTCTTGGCCTTGTCCAGATGCTCTAGAAAGTCTCTTCACTGCTATGTCCTGGCCATTTGGTAGTTTCCCCTGGAAAAAAAAAAGATAATAAAGAAACAGTAATTTTAGACATTGGTAAGAAACAACAATTACCTTCCCACAATAACTTTGGAATTAAGTTTGCATGGATGAATGTACCTTATAGACTGGACCAAAACCGCCTTCTCCAAGTTTATTAGATAAATCAAAATTGTTTGTGGCTGTTGCAACCTTTTCAAATTCGTATGCCAATAGCTCCTGTTGTCGAACTTTTGACAGTTCTCCATTAATGATATCACTTGTTTTTTCTGCTTTTGCTTCACCTCTGTTTAGTAAGAATGACCATTTGCTCTTCCTATTACTCGCTGATTCATAAAATTGTATTGAATTTAGCAAGAGTGAAAGACATGGAAATACCCCTCAGAAAAAAGGAATAACAGAATCTACCAAACAATATATCACTCATATGAATTTTAATTTTAAATTTTGAAGATGATATTGAATGGAAACTTACTTGATCGTTTAGCTGTCCATTTCCACAAAAGATATGCACCAGAGACAAGGATGATGGTACCTGTTATCACTGTAATTGTAATGACAATGATCTTTGTCACATCTCTATCCTTTTTTGCATTAACAGAGAAAGTGAATAAAGTTATAGAAAGAAATCTATCAAGCCCATAAATAGGTATATGTCGAAGAATTAGATTTGAAGTATTTGACAGATAAAAAAAATTAAGATACCAAGATCTGAATAGGCTAAACGAATATATAGATCATTTCCATCAGTAGAGAACTGTTGTATGTCAATCAGATTGTCTCCCCAAGACATACAACCAATCTCTGAAATATACGAATACGCTGTACAAGTGCAATTCTCCAAGCACTGGCTTCTGCATGTGTCTTCCGAAACAGATGACAATTCACCTAAATCTGGCACTTTGACCATCTGCAGCTTCAAAAACCCATCTCCTTTGTCATCTGTGGACCCATTTTTCAGCCTCTCACACTGCAGAGCTGTCTTCCTAACACATCCGCTAGTCCAGTTTCGCCTATTCCATTCCTCTTTATTGCTTGGTTCAAACCCACTCAAACAGTTGCATATTGGTGAACTATTTGAATTGCAGCTTCCGTATGCTCCACATAAACCATAAACATCACATTCCGATTTTTGAATATTAGAATTTACTTGGAAAATTTTCTCCTCATCAATCCATTGTCTTTCCTGTAATAGGCCATCAGAATTTAAGACATAGATTGTGAAGTCAGACTCTTCAGGTAAAGTATAAGTCAAATAAACAGTTACTTCCCCATCATCTATTATAGTGATCCCTTTAAGATAGAATGAATCCATCATGGGTATACCCACAAAGACTCGGCTATTCCACGGGCCGCTGCGCCAGTATGGGCGAGTCCCATCCCAGATAAACAGTTCAGGAATGTTTGGTCGTTCAAGGGTGATAGAGAAGTTCCCAGTAGATGGATCTGTTGAACTTTTCCATGATGTAAGCCTTTGTTTCTCACCTGTTATTTTGTTGTTAGTCAATTTCATATTGGGAAGAAATGTATCAGAAGGATGCTCAAAACTTTGCCATAAGCTATTTCCAGTAGAATTATCTAGCAGGACAAGGTTTCCAGAATCCGAAAGCTGGGCACTAGAATTATATGCAGTATTTGACAAATTTGATGACCAAATGGTCTGATTCTGGCCATTTAATACCACAAGATTGCCGTCATCAGATATTGTAACAATCCCAGAAGAATCCTTCAATGGTTGGTTTCCATTAGCAACCCATAGGACATTGGATTGGTATTTGTACCAAATTCCCACATAGCGATTTGTAGAATTCTCTGGGCTGAAGAAACCCAGTGTGAAGGAACTCCCACTGGAGCTGATAGTTTCAGGGTCCTTGATGAGATGAGATGATGAAATGGTGTCTGTGGCAGAGCAAAAATCAGAAGAGCAACCCAATAGGATCAAAACACAGAATAAGCTCGTATAACTGCAAAAGAATCCCATTGCTGAGAAGTAAACTTATTACAGAATGGTGGTTTTAGATGTCATGAAAGATGACTTTGCCTTTTTCGCTAAGATTTTTGGTTACAGCTCTCCTAAAATTCAATGGACTTCTAGCTTCTCCGCACCCACCAATTTAGATTATTATTAGTCCTGCATTACATAAGATTCTTTGACTTATTTTATTGGGTGAAAAGTAAGAGAGGAAAACAAAAATTATGAAAAATGAATAAAAAACTTACTTTAAATAATTAAGGGTCAAATTTTTTTTAGTCCTCTCAAATTTATTTTTCTCTTATTTTAAAAGATGAAATTCCTTCGCTAGCCTTTCCAATTGAATATTTGCAATTCTTCCTATTAAAATTGAAGTCATATATAAAAATTGATCTTAGGATATGAATGATATGAAAGGTACGCATGAGATAATTATTGAAGAACCAAATCCTTAACTTTTTTTTTTGGCAGGTTTCTCATACTTTTCTCTATTTGTATTCTTGATACATTGTTGACGGTATTTTAGTTTTATTAGAAGAAATTAAGAATCCATGAAAGAAGGTCTCACAATGACAAAAGCCACTTTGAACGACTAAGTGTAATGACTAAATCTACTGGTTATAATGAAGACACAACAGTTTTGAGACTCTTCACAACTAGGATGAGTAAACGATTTGATTTTTTTTTTGAAATCATTTTAACTAATCAAATTGATATGATTAAATAGTTAGAAAATCTAACTAATTAATTTATTCACTTAGCCGTAACTAATTTGTTTAATTTAGTCTTGGTTAGTTTGAATTTGATTAAATTTAATAGTTGAATTAAAAAAGTAGTTATAAAATTAAAAGAAAATGAAAATTAAATATTTTTCAATATCAATTATGAAAATAAGTACTTCTAACAACAAAATTCATAGTAAAATTATTTCACAAAACAACTTTAAAATTAGGTTAACCATAAAAAAGTGTTATTTATGCTAAAACTAACATTGATTAATAAAAAGTTTAACACAACAGTATTTTATTAAATTTATAATTAGTGTGTGTGTGTGTGTATAAGTATAAAGTATAAATTGACCGTGGGTTGCTAAGAGCAAAGAAAGTTTAGAGATTTAGCCTTTATAATTAAATTCATTGGTCAAATTGATTAAATTAGTTTTGTCGAATTTTCATGATCCAATTAATCGACTAATTTTAATTGATTTTCTTATATTAAATTAAATTAATTCGGTTAGAAGTGGATCTATTTGGTTTAACTCATCCTAATTTCAACAATTAAGACAAGAAGGTCAATAAAGCACGTTATCAAAAGTCTACAAGGCAACTTATCATTTTCTTCTAAATGACCACGTAAAAAATATCATATCATTAATAAAAAATTTGAGTTTTATTATAATTTTAATTTGAAAGTTATTATAAATAAGCTAGCTTATATATTTGAGCAAATATTACTGAGTAATTTTTATGTTTCTTATCACTAGTTCACTCTTGTTGGTCAGGAAAGAAACTCATTTTTAAAACTACGTAGTTTTGAAAAGTAAATATTACTACAAATATATCTAAAATTTTTGAAACATTTGAAATATTCAAAACATTAAAAAAACATAATAGATATTGAATATTAAATACCTCATAATCAAATAATATATCTTATATCTAAAACTCAATATCCACTCAATAAAATAATTTTAAAGTATTATAAATGACTATAAAAAATTATTTTACAATAAAACATTTTACATAATTATTATAAATTAAAATTAAACAAAAAAATTTTAATAACACTAAAAAGCATGAAATTTTATTTAATAATATATATAATATTTTATAATACATATCATTTGAATAGAGTATTTTATTTATTCATTCATTTCGGATAGATAGAAGATATCTGAAACTAATATTTACACCAATTTAATACTCGGTACAATATTTAATATCTATTAGATATTAAATATTTTTTCAAATAGAACCGATACTTATAATACTCATACCTATTATTTTTCCTACTTCAGAAGTGCACCACATTTAAACTGAAAATTCGGTTAGCTATTATTTTGCAAAATTGTATGATCCCCTGCTGCACCATTGGTGTTTTTGGAAAAATGCATTCAGAGAAAATATTAGTCTATTTTTTTCGCCATCCTAACAGTCATCAGGTAAAAAGAAAACACTAAAGAAGAACTTACCATGTTTCAAAATACCAAAATATTATTGTTCACATGGTGATCTCTTTCCTTGGAGTACTTCAGACTATTCACATATATTGATGAATACAACAGGTAGGAAAGAAAAATTACAATTATTTCAGTGACAATTTGGTACCAAAGCTATCTGCCTTGTGTGTCTGTAATACTGATATTATTGCAAGAAATTGATATTAAACATTCTTCATGGCACACTGAACTAGACATGTCTTGCCTCTGGATGAATGCAGGTTGCCTCGGAGGAGGAAGATTGACAATCTCACTATTAAGCATAGAAATTACAGAGCTCATACTTGGCCTTTCTCTTGCAAGATCTTGCACACACAATAGTCCTATGTGTATGCACCTCAAAATATCCTTCTCAAGGTTAGGATCAAATATTTTAAGATCTATTAAAGATACAATATTCTCTTCATTCCATAATTTCCATACCTAAAATTAAAAACAAAAAAAGCATGAGCTCAACAATGGAAGCTTGAAAGTTAAGAGTTGCAATGATAACAAACAATAGAGCCCTATAACTATGTATTAAGTAGGACAATGAATTGTAGAAACTTACAAATCCTAAAAGGCTGAGAGAATTCTCGTTGTTATAGAAGCTAGAGTTTTTTCTTCCACTAACAATCTCTAGTAGTAGAACTCCAAAACTAAACACATCTGATTTTTCAGAAAATAATCCTTCCATAGCGTATTCTGGTGACATATATCCACTGCATAATTAAATAAAACAATTAATTTTTAGAGTTTTTAACATTATATCAATTTCAGATAGATAAAAAATACTTACTATGTTCCAACAACTCTTCTAGTATTGGCTTGATCTTCATTCCCACCAAAAATTCTAGCCATACCAAAATCTGATATTTTTGGAGTTAAGTTCTCATCTAGTAAGATATTACTTGCTTTTAGATCCCTGTGTATTATTTTTAGTCTAGAATCTCTATGAAGATAAAGTATTCCTCGAGCTACTCCTTCAATGATGTCAAAGCGCTTTTTCCAAGTTAGGAGTTTATTTTTTGAGGGATCTACGAAAGTAGAGGGAAAACATTATATTAGTTTTGACAAAACATAAAGACCTTAATAGCTCTGAAAAATACTACGATTTTGCTATATTTCCTTTTCTGATTTCATTCTATACATGCTGAATAAAGATCAATCTAAACGTTATAAAGTGGTTATGACAAAAAAAGGAAGAGAAGCAGCAAAATAACCAACCAAAAATAAATGCATCCAAACTTTTATTTGGCATGTACTCATATATCAACATCTTTTCTTCTCCTTCAATACAGCAGCCCAAAAGTTTGACAAGATTGCGGTGTTGAAGCTTTGAAATAACATCAACCTCATTCATAAATTCCTCTTGGCCTTGTCCAGATGCTCTAGAAAGTCTCTTCACTGCTATGTCCTGGCCATTTGGTAGTTTCCCCTAGAAAAAAAAAGATAATAAAGAAATAGTAATTTTAGACATTGGTAAGAAACAACAATTACCTTCCCACAATAACTTTGGAATTAAGTTTGCAAGGATGAATGTACCTTATAGACTGGACCAAAACCGCCTTCTCCAAGTTTATTAGACAAATCAAAATTGTTTGTAGCTGTTGCAACCTTTTCAAATCCGTATGCCAATATCTCCTGTTGTCGAACTTTTGACAGTTCTCCGTTAATGATATCACTTGTTTTTTCTGCTTTTGCTTCCCCTCTGTTCATTAAGAATGACCATTTGCTCTTCCTATTACTCGCTGATTCATAAAATTGTACTGAATTTAGCAAGAGTGAAAGACATGGAAATACGCCACAGAAAAAAGGAATAACAGAATCTACCAAACAATATATCACTCATATGAATTTTAATTTTGAATTTTGAACAAGATATTGAATGGAAACTTACCTGGTCGTTTAGCTATCCATTTCCATAAAAGATATGCACCAGAGACAAGGAAGATGGTACCTGTTATCACTGTAACTGTAATGACAATGATCTTTGTCACATCTCTATCCTTTTCTGCATTAACAGAGAAAGTGAATAAAGTTATAGAAAGAAATCTATCAAGCCCATAAATAGGTATATGTCGAAGAATTAGATTTTAAGTATTTGACAGATAAAAAAAATTAAGATACCAAGATCTGAATAGGCTAAACGAATATATAGATCATTTCCATCGATAGAGAACTGTTGTATGTCAATCAGATTGTCTCCCCAAGACATACAACCAATCTCTGAAATATACGAATACGCTGTACAATTGCAATTCTCCAAGCACTTGCTTCTGCATGTATCTTCGGAGACAGAGGATAAATCAGCAAAATCCGGCACTTTAACCATCTGCAGCATCGAAAACCCATCCCCTTTCTCATCTGTGGTCCCATTTTTCTGCCTCTCACACTGCAAAGCTGTCTTCCTAACACATCCGCTAGTCCAGTTTCTCCTATTCCATTCCTCTCTATTGCTTGGTTCAAACCCACTCAAACAGTTGCATATTGGTGAATTATTTGAATTGCAGATTCCATATGCTCCACATAAACCATAAACATCACATTCCGATCTGTAAACATAATAATCTACTTGGAAAACTTTCTCCTCGTCATTCCATTGTCTTTGCTGCATTAGGCCTTCAGAATCTATGATAAAGATTGTGAAGTTAGACCCCTCGGGTAAAGTATATGTCAAATAAACGGTTCCTTCCCCATCATCTATTATAGTGATCCCTGTAAGATAGAAAGAATACTTCATGGGTATACCCACAAAAACTCGGCCATTCCACGGACCGCTGCGCCAGTATGGGCGAGTCCCATTCCAGATGAACAGTTCAGGAATATTTGGTCGTTCAAGGGTGATAGAGAAGTTCCCAGTAGATGGATCTGTCGAACTTTTCCAAGATGTAAACCTTAGTTTCTCACCTGTTATTTTGTTGTAAGTCAATTTCATATTGGGAATTAATGTATCGGAAGGATGCTCAAAACTTTGCCATAAGCTATTTCCAGTAGAATTATCTAGCAGGACAAGGTTTCCAGAATCTGAAAGCTGGGCAATAGAATTATATGCAATATTTGACAAATTTGATGACCAAATGGTCTGATTCTGGCCGTTTAATATCACAAGATTGCCATCCTCAGATATTGTAACAATCCCAGAAGAATCCTTCAATGGTTGGTTTCCATTAGCAACCCATAGGATAGTGGATTGGTATTTGTACCAAATTCCCACATAGCGATTTGTAGAATTCCCGGGGCTGAAGAACCCGAGTGTGAAGGAACTCCCACTGGAGCTGATAGTTTCAGGGTCCTTGATGAGTTGAGATGATGAAATGGTGTCTGTGGCAGAGCAAAAATCAAAAGAGCAACCAAATATGATCAGAACGGGGAATAAGTTCGTATAACTGCGAAAGAATCCCATTGCTGAGAAGTAAACTTTTTACAGAATGGTGGGTTTTAGATGTCATGAAAGACGACTTGGTCTTTTTCACAAAGACATTTCTTTGGTAGGTTACAGCTCTCAAAATTCAATGGAGTTCTCGCTTCTCACACGCAACACCAGTTTAGATTATTATTAGTTCTGCGACATGCTAACGGCAATTGCTAGTTTTTTTATTTTAATATGTACCCTCCTTCTGCTTCCTATTATAATTGAAGTCATCTATAATTAATGATCTTAAGTTATGGATTCCATAATTATATTCTCACTCTTTATGGATTTTTTTATCTCGTCGAAAGGTACGCATAAGTATATAAAGTATATTTGATGTGTATGATAGTTGACTAAGAAAATTATTTGTATTTTTTATTCTTAAAGTTATGACTTTCGATATTGATTATAGATAAATTTACGAAGTGCAGACTTTGACGAACCATTTTCATGGAAGCAACAAAATGCAATTATTGTATATCTTGGTAAACAAAAAATTTGACTTGAAAACTAAGGCGTGTTTTTTTTTTATTCTTTTAAAATTATTTTATAAAGTTAGTTTTAAAAATTTATATTAATATTATTTTTTTATATTTATATACATACTATTAATAAAAAGATTTATTTTTTATATTTTTTATTTTAAAAAATTAAAATTTAGAATAATTTTTAATTGCTCTAAATTTTTTGTTCTCAAAACATTTTTTTATTTTTTATTTTTATCAAAAACAGTTATTTAAAATTTCAAATATGTATTTTCTATTTTTCTTTTTTTTAAAATTAAAAATAATTTTTAAAAATTACATTCAAACATGTCCACAATAATAGTTGACGGAACTGGTATTCTTGATTGTAACAAAGAGATTAAACTAGTTGTTTCAATCGAAAATTATAAATAGTAATATTGCATGGTTACTATCAAAAAATAATGCTCATGGAAAAATAATATTGCAATCTTATAGGAACTTTGAATAACTAAAAATTTCAATTTAGGCATCAGATTGAACGACTTGCAGTACTATTTAGTATTTATAGACAAAAATCCTAAAAAACTTTTAAAAATAAGACAGTATTTAAAATATTCCAACATAATCCATGTAACTCTAATGTGTATTTAAAAATGAGGAGAGAAAAAGAAGGAAAGGAATTAATGAGAAATGGAAGGAGAAAGAAAAAAAATTAAGTAATAATTTTTTTTCTTTATTTAAATCAAAATAATTAAAATTAAATAAAAATTTTTCAAAAAATTAACATAAGATTTTTTAATTTTTTCTTTTTAAAAATTTTAAAAATTAAAAAAATGTTAATATGTTTTCTTTCCTTTCTTTTCTTTCTTAATTTTTCTCCTAAAATTAATAATTAGGAAGTGGCGTAATAAAAAATTTAAAATTTCTCCTGGCACTGGCTTTTATATTTGTCGTCTAAAGCGAATGACCATTCTTCAAAATCTAACACTGTAACCATCTCCAACTTCAAAGACCCATCTTCTTTTCCAGAGATGTATTCCTATTTTTTCCTTTCGAAGTTGAACTTCAAACACATGCATCAGTCCTGTTCTGTCTACTCCATTCCTCCCTATGACTTGGTCCCCTCTCAAACAGTTGCATGTTTACGGTTCTTTGGCTGAAAAGTCATAATAGCACTCAATCACCTCAATAATGACTTTTTTTATTTAATCTTTTGTTATCAAGAAATAATTATGTGATCAATTTTGATTGGTTATAATTATATAACTTTAACTGATAAGAGTTAAATCTAATAAAAAAAATTAATATCTCATAATGTGATAAATTAATGTTCAAAATCTTATTAATAAAGATATTCATATATAGTGTCTGATAATATTTTGAATAAGATTATTTTTAATAAAAAAATTCTTACAAAATAATTTCATTTGCTATATATATGAGACCATTATTATCCATATATTTAATGGTGACTCAATGCTTAAATTCTGATTGATCATACTGATTCACTTTGTATATGAGGCAAAATTTGATTAGTCACTAGCTATATATTTATTTCCTAAACACTCTTTAGGGACAATTTCTTATTGGTCATTAAATATTAATGTGGGACATTTTTGCCAACTAGAAATTTTCAATTGGCTTATAATTTATAAATGACAACTTTCTATATTTACTGTAGTTTAATATTACATCTTTTGTCATATTATGATTTGCTATTGTGTTTCTCTATATTTACTTTCGCTATTGTTTAAAATTGGCATACCGAAATGCAAGATTGAGAACAATTCTATACGAATGCTCATATCTAAAGACATCGTCATCCCGGTTTCTGTTTCCTCTTTGAATCTTCTTCAGTGATGTAAGGAGGTATGAGTCAGGTGGCTAGCAAATGTATCAAATGTGAAGAATCTGTGAGTGGCTCGTTTCTGTTAGCCACCTAAACGGCATTGGATTCAGACATAAACCAAATTCCCACATACCTGTTTGTGGAATTCTGAGGACTGACGAATCCCAGAGTGAACATGCTGTTATTTGACCTTACTGTTTCGGGCTCTTTGATCAATTGAGATGGTGTAATGGTGTCCATGGCACAGACCAAATATGGAAAAGAGAACAAAGATATAAGCAAAATTGATAACAAGTTAAGGTTTCTACTGAATCCCATGAAAATGATGAGAACAATTGGAAGCAGAATTTGGGTTTTGGATAACTGTGACGATAAGCTGTTCTACTATGCGTATTCCCACTCTGCAATCAATACTTGTGTTACAGTATTAGAAAAATATATATATATTTATATATATAGGATATATATATAGGGTATGACTGGTTCTGTTATGACTTTGAATTTGAAAAATGCCTTTTGATGCATTAAGAATAGTTGAAGCAGTGTGAAAATAGCTTAATTAGTCTGCAGATATAAAAAATTTTCTATTGCATTCACAAGTTTGTCATGTTCTAGATGTCTTTGAATGTCCTCAAGTTACTTGATCAAACGCATGAAAGATCCAAGTATTGTTATATATAAAATCTGAATTCTATTAAGAGAACCTCTTTAATCCAATAATGCTTAAACACACACAACAAACATACTCGTATTTGTTATTATATGGAAATTAGGTTCCAGTATTTATGAAAGTAAATTGTAAATTAATTGCATATCGTTACTAGTAATATATAATGTTGGAACTTACCTGTCTTGCTTTAGGCCCGAATTAAATTATATATATTTGAATATATTAATATAATAGTATAGATAATATATAAAAAATTCAATTGTATGTTAGATGTGAGAAAATAAAATTATGAGAGAATGAGATGTTAAATAATTTTTACTTTTGATTATATTTAAAACATAAAATTTATATTATAAATTAAAAATAAATTTTAAAAAAATTAACATGTTCTAATATAACTATTTAGTTCATATATACTGACATTAATAAATATACTACAATAAATGTACAAACATAAAAATGTTATAATAACGACTATTTCCCAAAAATGTTACTTAATTGTACTCTTTGGAAGAAAGTTGTTGCATAGAAAATAATAAAATGAATTCAATTAGATATCAATTTATGATTTTTTATTAAATAAATGAAAAGTAAAAATCATAATTTTTAAAAGGATTTGTTGATTTTGAGAAAGCACTCCATCCTTAATTAATATGATGATTCAAGTCGATATGAAAAGTGAAAATAATAAATTTTAAAAGGATTTGTTGATTTTTTGAAAGCAGTCCATCGTTAATTATTATGGTAATTCAATTACCTATTCTCACTTCTCTAACAGCATCCCTTAATTTATCACTTCCCCAGATGTTGAAAGTGGCAGAGAAGAAGGGACTCGCATTTTAGGTAAAATTTAAGGATTTGAATGATAGGATTTGTTAGAGACAAGTAATACTGAGTGGTCTGATCCATCACCTAATTGAATACTATCGAACTGCTGATCTCAGTCTACCAAGCAACCGCACTGACTTGTTGACCTTTGGTTGATCGAACTAGCACTTATGGCCAATCTCCTCATTTGTCACTTTCCTTAACATGAAATCTCTTTCACAGTCAATGTCTGATGTCAATTAG
Source organism: Senna siamea (assembly GCA_031216115.1). NCBI lineage: Eukaryota > Viridiplantae > Streptophyta > Magnoliopsida > Fabales > Fabaceae > Senna > Senna siamea. The sequence continues at coordinate 18,542,341 of CM062355.1, read as the reverse complement.
TCACTTGACATAATGTAAATAAAAGAAAACACACTGAATAAAGTACTCCCTATACAGATATCGTCCAAGTCTCTCTACTCTATAAATACCTTTCCATCATCACCATTTTGGATAGTTACAATCTGGACTATAAAGCATATACTCTGGAGAACTAACTTAGAGACTCTCCTTGACTCTCTCTGAGTGCCTGCTGTCCTTAACAAACTCATCAGGTTTTAAAGGCTTAAAATAACATTTGTGCTTCTTGTTAACTCATTTGCTTAGTTGGCTAAAATTTGAATATAGTATTCATTGGTTAGTCTGTTTAGTTCGGAGTGTATATAAATTTAGATATTTGAAAAATAATTTGTTTAAAAATAGAAATAAACAATTTAACTTCCTTAATTTTTACGAGTTAAGCAACTTAAGCAAACTTACACGTAAGCCATCTCGTTTAAAAATAATATATATATTTAATAATTAAATATAATTTAGTTTAAAGTAAACATAATATATATATATATATATGTATATATATAAAATATGCTATTCAAACAGAAGTGTTTGTTTGGGAAGAAAGTAATAGCCCTTACTGGCGCAGTGGTCCCTGGAATGGCCAGGTCTTTCTTGGGATGCCATGGCTTTAGGATGGAAGAAGTGGAAAGAACTTTTAACCTTCTTTTCAACTTTGCAAACAAGTCCATATTGAGGACTTACATGCTAAATTCTCAATGTACTATAGAGAGAAGACTCTGGGATTTCCAGACAAAAAAATGGACATTTGAGACAATACTTAATCAAGATTCTGAGTGTGATGTTTATGGCATATGTGGTCCATTTGGACAATGCAATTCTCAGAGATCGCCTATCTGTAGTTGCTTAAAAGGGTTTAAACCCAAGAGCAGATCAGAGTGGGATAAGCAGAAATGGACTAGTGGGTGTGTGAGAAGGGAAGTACTGCAGTGTGAGAGAAGGACGAATAATAATAATAATGGCTCTCAAGCTAGCAAAGAAGATGGATTTCTGAAGCTGGAGAAGGCAAAAGTGCCAGATTTTGCAGAGTGGTTACTTGTTGAAGAAGATGCAGATTGCAGAACTCCATGCTTGAAGAATTGCTCTTGTATAGCTAATACATATGATGCAGGCCTTGGCTGTATGTTTTGGAGTTCAGACTTATTTGACATACAGATATTCCCAAATGGAGGGCTTGATCTTCACATACGTTTAGCCTCCTCTCAACTTGGTACTCTTTTAAATCCTTTATGTTGAGCATATCTGTAGTTTAGTGTTCAAATTAATGTCAGATAATGAACACTGTCTCAACTTTTTTTGTTCTATCTTTAATACAGATGAAGGCAGGAACATGACAACAACTATTATAATTACTATTCTAGTAGAACAATTCTCATTACTGCTGCCTCTCTATGTTTCTTGTGGGAAAAAATTGCAAAACCAAATGGTAATTTGTTTCCCATTTTTGGTTCTTGCTTGATTGTAATATAGAAACTTAGAAAACTAAAAGAAAAAAGATGCATTTGTTTAACACGAGAAACCCATATGCCAAGCAAGTCACAAGAAAAGAAGTATTAAAAACTTGAAGCAAGTTAAAATGTAGGAGCTTTCATTATTCGATTTTAGAGACCTGGCATTTGCAACAAACAACTTTAACTTCGAAAATAAACTTGGACAAGGTGGTTTTGGGTCCAGTATACAAGGTAATTTTCATTTATTAAGGTTCATCTTCATCATGTTCCAAGTCATAAGAAATTACTCATTTTATGATTTTGTTTCAGGGGAAGTTGCAAGATGGACAGGAAATAGCAGTGAACAGACTATCAAGATTATCTGGACAAGGAATGGAAGAATTTATTAATGAAGTGGAATTGATTTCTAAGCTTCAACAGAGGAATCTTGTTCAACTTCTTGGCTGCTGCATCGAAGGAGAGGAATAGATCTTGGTCTATGAATACATGCCAAACAATAGTTTGGATGCATACATCTTTGGTTAGTTTGGATTCATTCATCTTTGGAGTGATATAATTAAGGTTTTACTTTATACCTTCCTTTTCATCACAATTTCCTTTGATTTATTCTTTGCAGATCCACTAAAACAGAAATTCTACTTTGTCCATGATCAAGTGAATACAAGAAGAATCGTTGGAACATTGTAAATGTGTATTCTACTTTGTCCAAGATAACGCTATTAGTATCATATTGAAAACTCAAAGATGTATGGTTTAAATGCAGCGGCTACATTTCTCTCGAACATGCAACAGAGGGACTGTTTTAAGAGAAATCTAATGTCTTTAGCTTCAGAATTTTGCTATTAGAGGTTATTAGTGGGCGAAGAAATACTAGCTTTTATGAGGAGGCAGAATCTCCAACACTTCCAGACTCTCCATGACTCCATCTCTGTTGCCTTTGGTAATTTGATTTGAACATTGAAGTCTAAGTGCTAGAATTTTTGCTTGCAGGAATGGAAATTATGGAATGATGACAAGAACATTATACATCTAATAGATCCACAAGTATGTGATCCAAGCTTTTACAAGGATATACTAAGATGCATACATATTGGTCTTCTCTGTGCACAAGAACTTGCAAAAGATAGGCCAATTATGGCCACTGTAATTTAAATGCTTCACAGTGAGATTATGAATATTCCTCCTCCAAGACAACCTGCATTCATCCTCAAACAGACCATGTCATGTACTGCAAAAACATCCCAAATTTATGATGAATTATGCTCCGTCAATACTGTACCTATTACAAATTTAGATGGGAGATAACAGTATAGCACAAAGGTTATAGTGCTGCTCTTTGAATTGAAAAGAAAAAAAAAAAAAAAAGGATTGTTAATATAATGTACTCGTATGATCTTCAATATTTATGGTTTTCCCAATGTCTTGTTTAAAATGTAAATTCAAGTTTCCTTTTTGTGTTCATCTTTATTAATTAGGAATGCAGTCTTTCGAGTATGTAGAATTGAGCAAGTTTGTTTATAGGTAAATTATTGACATGAGGAGAATAGTGTATTTTACATACTTTTTTTTTTTACATAAGCCAATTTTATATTTTGATTGAAAAATTTTATCCCTAATTTAACCTCAAGCTTAAAATGTTTTGATAAAAAAATGTCACAATTCAATGGAAAATGATACCATAAAGTATTTTTGTAAGGTGAATTTCCAAAAATAGAAGAGAGATTAAAAAAATTAAAAAAGAGATAAATAAAAGACTTAGCCAATAGATTATGACTCAATTTTTTTATCTCTTTTATTTTAAGAACTTTACCTTTTTTACTCTTAAATAAAATAATATAGAAATAAAAGTTTTAAGAATATATTATTTTAGTAGGTTATATTATTAATCAAAGGAATCGTTTTATCTTGAAGCATATTTTGGTAATCTTTTGTATAATTTTAAAATAGAAAAATAAATTTTGTAATTTAAACATCTAAAAAAAAAAGTGATCGACGCCTATGCAATTTAGGATTTGAGAATAATACTTTGAGATACATATTTATTTGGCGTCTTTGCAACTTGCAAGAAAAGTCCAGTATTTTGACTTTCGACGCACCCCAGATCAGGATCCTCGCTAAAAAATAAATATGTGTTGCTTTCAAATCTCATAAAAAAAAAAAAAAAGAAGTTAGGTATAGTTTTTAATTATATTTTTATTATTAAGATTTTTTAATCAAAAACTAATTAAAAATTTATCACAACTCATCACTTATAATTACTTTTGTTGAAACATGTTGTAACAAATTATTTTTTATTAATGAAAAATTATTTCCAACAAATAGAATTATTATTAATATGCCAGATTTTTAAAAATATTGAAAAAGGTAAAAAGATAAATTTATAATTTATAAAAAGATTCAATATTTTTTTATTAATAATTTACAAAATGACTCAATATTTTTTGATCAATTTTAGTTGATCCAATCTTTTTTAAATATTAAAGACCCATATTTTGAAAATCACAAAAGGCCCACGTCCTTTTTAAAGCCCATAGACAAAAGAAAGTCTTCTTCAAATTTTAAATATTTTGGGCACCAAAAAAGAAAACTTTTGGAACAAATATTACAAGTATGAAAATATTAGACAACTTCTACTCTACACTAGACAGGTGACAGAAGACAAAAGGCTAAAGAAATAGCCTCCACCAAAGTGCAGTAATACATCAGAGTAGAAAACAAAACAATAAGATAGTTTTAGATAGTACAGCAGAAAAGTAGAGAGACTTTTTTAGAATAAAACAGAGATAGATGTTAGAATTTAACAAACTAATAGTAGTCTTTTCCAGAATCTAGCAGAAATACAAAAGAGACTTTATAGGCTAGCACAAGTCTCCACAGGATACTTTTATCCAAAAAAAGTAAATGGAACAAATCTTAAGGTCAAATTTCAGTCATACCTCTGTGTCTTCCTTCATAAAGCACTTAGTTCAACGTACACAAGAAGGATGGAGCTACTGGTTGATCCTCAGCCATTTTGAGAAGTTGCAAAAAATGAAGAAAAGCATTAAATGAAGGTTGCAACGTCTCTCAGCAAGAAGGAGCGTCCATATCCTACAAAATATCAAACATTTATTAAGGGGCATTAAATGTGAACTATAACGGTTAGTTTTGAAGGCCTTAAAGATCAATAAATTGAGGTGAATAGCGCTGCATGAAAGTTTGAGAGAGTTATTAAGTTGAGCATTGAATATTATTCTTAATTCTCTTCATCTCTCAATGTGTTTAAAGTTTATTTATTCAGTTATTGTTTATTGTCGAAGGTCATAAATATTGAGTAGAAATCCTTTTCATTTCTTCTATCTAAGAATTGTGTTAGGAATTTAATAGTAGGAATTAGTGAGGTGGATGTTTGGTTTAAGTCAATAGGTTACTAATTAATTTGTTTGGAGTTTGGATAATTTCATGAGAATACAGAGTGGAGTAAAAGTAAGTATGTTGAACCTTAATTAGACTACCAAGAGAGATAAAAGTTGGTGTATGTTGAGCTTAAGTATAGGAAGGTTTCTTAGGTGTATTTTTTATAATTACCCTTATAGTGATTGTTGGTTTAAGTCAGCAAGTTGCTGATTAAGTTAGTTGGGATTGTGAGTAAGTTTAAGAAAATACTAAGTGGAGTAAAAGTAAGTGTGTTGAGTCTTCTTTCAATTGACAGATAATATAAAAGTTGGTGTGTGTTAAGCCTAGGTGTAAGAAGGTTTTCAAAATATATTTTTGGTGATTGCTTGTATAATAAAATTCTCTTACTGTGTACTTTGGAAAAGAATATAAGATCAAAGTTATTTTGGATCCAAGCGTTTATAAATTAATTGTGTGATTTCTCTCTGCCTTACACTCACCATTAACCTTATTAAAAACCTTAAACTTGTTTTAAGATGTGTATGCTCTGTTCACTTTAAAATTTTACTAAATATAGCATATACTCAAAAAGAATTTTAGAAAGAATTTTTAAAAAGATGTTTATTTTTGTCCACTTTAAAATTATAACATACACTTGAAAAAATTTTGGAAAAAATTAAGAAAAATAAAATTAACTAATTTAACCCCCTTTCTTAATTCATTGTCTGGCTAAAAACTTTTTTCCTAAAAAAAATCTACATGTTTTTTTATCAAAAAATTAATGATTGGAGGTTAAAAAAAATATAATACTTGTTAGTTCGATGTTATTTTATAAATCATTAATGGAATAAAATGATTTAAAATTTAAACATTTCAATCTTATTCTTTTAAATGGTATCTCTTTTAAAATTTTATTATAAATTATTTTAATATTAAAATCAAGTTAATTTTATATTTGATTACTATCTTTTTCAATTTCTATGCCTTATATCTCAAGTTTTTATGCAAATTTATTGATTATCATTTTCTTATTGAATTAAACATAGAAATATGAAATAATTATCTAAATAACAAAAAAATCTATATAAAATAAGGAATAGAGGAAACAAAAAATTCATATAATAATACTATAAGAAAAGGAAAAATTAGCTAGAATAGTTGTAAAAATTTACTTTTCTGTTTATTTTATTTTTCATGCTTTTTATTGCAATTTTTTTTTGTAATGAAGTGAAAAAAAATTTACTTTTCTGTTTATTTTATTTTTCATGCTTTTAATTGCAATTTATTTTGTAATGAAGTTAAAAAAACAAAGAATGAACCAGAAGCAAACATGGAAGCAATGTAAGTACGAGGGGAGTTAGAATTGAAAATTGTGCTTTTGATGAGAATGATTAGGGTAAAAAATATGCAAAAAGAGATAAATAAAAAGAATAATATATAAATGTTAGTATTACATTTATCAATGTTTTAACACATAATTTAATTAATTTTGCAAAAAAGTCACGTAATCTAACTTTAAATTATTATTGAATTTAATTTAATATAAGTAACTATAATACTAAAATTTTCAGTTCGATTAAAGTACTAAAATACTTCCCTACGTTTTTTATAAATGAGAAGCCATACAAGTCGTTGTACCTTGTTGAGGTATAAACTAATAAAATGGTTCGACTGTGTTGATTTCTTTTTCTAATTTTTATTATTTTTCTTTCATTTCACTTTCCCTTAATATGTCATATATACATAATAAAATTTAGAATGCCTATACTTTTAGACCATAGAATTGGAAAAAGAAAAAAAGTGCAACAAGAATTAAACACTTGAAGTTGAAGATTTTTTTGGATGAAACTATTAATATTCAAAAATTGATTAAATTATGATTAATATAGTTCAAATTAGTTGAGGCTTCATAACAAGTGTTGAGTTCTCCTAACAATTTTCTCTTTCTATCAATAAGATTTTGATACTTTGTTTAAAGAGAATAAAATAAATGTTTGTAGTTGAAGTTGTATTTAATTCAATATTGGAAACTGAGTTTGAAACTAGCACAATTTGGGCTATAATTTCATTGGCAATCCAAATTAAAATTTTACTCTCTTATAAATATGCTTGCAATTAATTTTTATAAAGTATTTAAAGCAGTAATATATTTTATATAGTCTAATTAATTTTATACATATGTTCACATTACTTTTAAATATCTTATAGTCAGTCACATTATTGCTGAATAGCTTCTATTTTGTTACTTGTTATTGGAGTTTTCTTATAGAATGTAGTTTAATTGCATGTTTATTCAACCAAACGACAAAAATTGTACAACTACTACTCAGTCTATGTGCCAATTTTATAAACAAATTATATGACTAAGTGTGCCCCTAAACGCAGACAGTTTACATTAGAGTCAATTTGATAATGAATTTTTTTCATAAAAGAAAATAACCTTAGATTTCTATATAATTTTTTATATTTTTGTTATTAAATTTTATAATTAAAAATAAAATATATAATTTTTTTAAAAATAAATAATCATAAAAAAATAAGTTATATAAATAATACATATGTCAGTCTTCGATTAAAGAACAATGATAAAAATATAAAAATTAATTTAAATTTTTTAAAAGAATATGTGAAGTCTTCTATAATAAGAAAAAGATAAAAAAAATAAATTCTTAATTTATTTAAAATGAGTTATAAATTCTTTAATTTTTTTATCTTTCTTATTATAAAAAATTTTATAAATCTTAAACCCTGCAACCCCGAAATCTAAATCTATTAACAGTCAGTTTGGGTTTGTCTATAGTCATATTTGGTGGCATTTTCACCAATGCAATATTTTTTTAAAAGGTTAAACATCAAAAAGTCAGGTCAATAATCTAATTTTTTCACAAACTTTATTTTTGGTGTTTTATGCAAAATTGGTTTAATATTGGACAAATTGATATGTAATCCATAACAAGTCGGATTAAAATTTATTTTTATATAATATTAGAGAAAGAAAAAAGAGAGAAGAGAGAAAAGAGAGTTTGAAGGAAGAAAATGTAACAAAGAGAGAAGAGATGAAGAGAGAATGCATAAAAAAGTTAAGAACAAGAAAAAAGAAAAAAGAAAAAAATAGAAAGAGAGATAAAAAAATTGCTAAAAAAAGAGAGATAAAATTAAAAAATTTATGGTAGTATTAAAAATTTAAAGTTATATAACTTGACAAATATTATTTTTCAAATTAAAAGTAAAATATAAATTTATATGTTTTAGCTAAATTTTAAAATAAAAAAGATAAGTATCATTCACACTACAATTGCTTGACATATTGCTAATAAATATCTTACACGAAGCTCAAATGTTTGACTATCAGGAAATTGCTTGACATATTGCTAATAAATATCTTACACGAAGCTCAAATGTTTGACTATCAGGAAATTGCTTGATTTACTTAAATAACCCTTTTGTGTATCGTGCGAATGGAGTCAATGTACAATACAACTTGGTCCCAAAATATCATTTAATTTTCAAACAAGTCTTAACCCTTGTTCTTTCGCTTTTTTTTAATGTTGGCTCACCAATATACTGAATTTTCAGATTTGCATGAATTGTCAGAATAGAATTTTCTCTCCTGTTTTTTCACATGTCCACTTTCTTCCACTCCATTTGCTTGTGCAGTTTTGCATTATAGTTTCTGCCACAGTCAACAGTACCGTTAGCTCATCTTCACTGTAGTTTTATGGGTTTCAGAGGTCTTCTTTTGATAAATCTCTTGCTTCTTATGCTTCCTTTCTTCCACTTGTGTCTGAGCTCTGCGAATGACACCATCACATCATCTCAATTCATCAGAGACCATGAAACATTAACCTCAAATAGCCATGACTTCAAGCTTGGATTCTTCAGCCCTCAAAATTCCACAAACCGCTATGTGGGAATCTGGTATCTCTCTGAATCCAATATCATATGGGTAGCTAATAGAAATCAGGGATTAACTGATACTTCTGGAATTTTCACAATCTCTAAGGATGGGAATCTTGTTGTACTGAATGGACAAAACAAGAGTATTTGGTCCTCAAATGTGTCAAATATTGCAACTAATTCAACTGCAAAACTTCTCGACACTGGGAATCTCATACTCCAACATGACAACACTGGAGAAACCATGTGGGAAAGTTTCCAAAACCCTTGTGATTTTCTTGTCCCAGAGATGAAACTCAGTATCAACAAAATCACTGGACAGAAGGTGAAAGTCACATCATGGAAAAGCCCTTCTGATCCATCCATTGGGGACTACTCCCTTTCTCTTGAACGCCCTAATGCTCCTGATGTATTTCTGTGGTTCAATGGAACTCGACCGTACAGTCGAACCGGTCCATGGAACGGTAGGGCTTTTATAGGGTCACCCACCATGTCAACTGGGTATCTATATGGATGGAGAGTTGAAAATGAAGAAGATGGAACTGTTTATCTAACTTATAATTTTGCTAATGACTCTGCCTTTGGAGTTATTGACTTGAACCCACAAGGACAACTTTGGATGACATGGTGGAATAACAAAAGGGAGGTTTTAAGGCAGGTTTTGAATGGCACTTATTGTGATCTATATGGGATGTGTGGGGTATTTGGAAGCTGTAATTGGAAGAGTTCACCTATTTGTAGCTGTCTGAATGGGTATGAACCAAGGAATGTAGAGGAATGGAATAGGCAAAATTGGACTAGTGGGTGTGTGAGAAGGACACCACTGCAATGTGAAGAAAGTGAAGTAGACAAAGAAGATGGGTTTGTGAAACTTGAGGATATGAAAGTGCCAGATTTTGTGATAAGGTCAACGGCTACTGAAGATAATTGCAGAGCACAGTGCTTGAAGAATTGCTCTTGTGTGGCTTATGCATATGATTTTAATGGCATTGGGTGCATGCATTGGAGTGGAGATTTGATTGACATACAAAAGTTCTCTAGTGGAGGAGTTGATCTTTACATTCGTCTGCCCTATGCAGAGCTCGGTATATATATATATTTTTTTTGAGAAAATATACAATTTAGTCCCTAGAAATTATACATCTCTTAGTATCTTAGTCCTTTTATTTGTTTCTCTACGCGAATAAGTCTTTTAGAATTTGTAAATCATAACATGTGCTTATTGAATTAGCTCTTTAAAGTAAAGGCATTAATGTGTAGTGAGTTACAGACTATGAGGAACTTTTGTGTAAAGGAATAAATCTAAGGACTGAAGTCTCAGAAACTATATTTTTTTAGGGTTCAAATTGTGTATTTTCTCTTTTCAATTTTTGTTGTTGTTGTTCTTTTTTTTTCCTTGTTTAAAAATCTAATGTTTCTTGGTAGAAAATTTTCATAAAAAATATTTGACTTTTTAATATGAATTGCAGAAAAGCATTCGCATAAAAGAACAATACTTGCAGTTACAGTGACAGTAGGAATGCTTACCTTAGCAGCATGTGGATATCTTTTGTGGAAACTAAGTGCTAGCTATACAGGTATCAGCGTTATTTTATAGTTTTGATCCATAATTACTACACACTTTCTGATAGCCTATTTGGATTACTTTATTCGTTGAGATTGTGGTGTTGACAATGAATTATGCGGCTTAAAAGAAGTAAAAAAAAATTATTCTTTTACACTTCCATTAGAAGTTTAGGACATATTTACTTAGTAAGTGTATTTATTAAAAACTATTTGCTACTTTACCTACTCAATTTGTCTTTTGGTAATTTAATACTTCAGAAGTGGTTCTGCCTAAGAATATAAAAAAAGTTAATTCTATTCAAAATCAATTCATTAAGATGACACTTCTTGAGGTCGTACCTAGGAGACCTTATTTTCCGGTTAACTCCGACAAGGTATGACCTGCGAGATAGAGAGAGTTCGAACCACAAGGGGCTCAGAGCTCTTGTTGTAGACTCCAACGATCAAGTCAATAATGGAGTGAAGAGAAGAGGCTGAGAGGGAGAGTGAAGGAGGAGTGAAGTCCATTAGAGTCTACCAGGAGTAGAAGAAGGGTTTATATACCATGAGCTTTAGGGGTAAAATAGTATTTTTGCCTTCTGAGTTAGATCATTGTGATGAGTTTGTCCCAATACATACTTATCAACACTAGAAAGAGGGAGGAGGGATTGAGACGTGTATATACCGTAAAAGATGACAATTGAAGCAACCATTGATTATAACCAAGATTGCAAAGAGTAATTGTCGACTGATTTTAGCGTCTGAGATAAGTTTTATCTTTTTAATTTTCTCATGATGAGTTACAATTACATATTCATTTTAGAGATTTTTTTATTTTTGAACCAAAGAAAATGTTGTTGCTCAACATAGGAGAAACACATTCAGAAGAAAGAAGGATTCAGCACAAGGAACAAGGCCAATTGGATGAACTGCCTCTTTTTGATTTTGAAGTGATTTCAACTGCTACAAACAACTTCCACTTAGCTAATATGCTGGGGCAGGGTGGTTTTGGTTCAGTATATAAGGTAACTTTTTTTCTTGTGTTTCAATAAACTTTTCTACATAAATATATAGTATTATAACTGCTATTAATTTCTTTTGCATTGGCTTCCAGGGACAATTGCAAGATGGACAACAAATTGCAGTCAAAAGACTTTCACAAGCATCCAAACAGGGGCAAGAAGAGTTCATGAATGAGGTATTAGTGATTTCAAAGCTTCAACACCGCAATCTTGTAAGACTTCTTGGCTGCTGCATTCAACGAGATGAAAAGATATTAATATATGAGTTTATGCCTAACAAAAGTTTGGATGCAATTCTATTTGGTAAGTTTATCTTGTTTTCTAAGTCTACTATGAACTAAAAAGAGGATTCAAAATGATTACTTGCTTTTTGTTGTTTTTGCAAAACCAGTTGTTTCTATATGTGCTTTGCTTCTTATTAGTTTATTTATTAAGAATTTTATTTATTTGTTTAATTAAATTAAGATTAAGAGATGTTAGGGATTCAATATATTTATTTAGTTTCCCATACCTCAATTACTAATAACTTCTCTCCTACCCAAGTTTATCTTGTTAAGTCTATTATGAAAATAAAAGAGATGTCAAAATGATTTGGCAAGCATTTGTGTTTTTCAAAATGCATTTCTACTATGTTACCTACTTTTCATTGTTTTTGCAGATCCAATAAAAAAGAAGGAATTGGATTGGGAGAAACGACTTAAAATAATCGAAGGAATTTCTCGAGGTCTACTTTATCTCCATAGAGATTCTAGGTTAAAAATCATACATAGAGATTTGAAGGCTAGTAACATCCTATTAGATGGAGAACTAAATCCAAAAATATCAGATTTTGGTATGGCTAGAATATTTGGAGGCAGGGAAGATGAGGCAAAGACTCGAAGAGTAGTTGGAACATAGTAAGAATGCCTTCTTTACATAACTTTACAGTATATATCATACTAGCAACAATGCAAGCTAACATTAAGTTTTTAATGCAGTGGATATATGTCTCCTGAATATGTAATGCAAGGACTGTTTTCTGAAAAATCAGATGTTTTTAGCTTTGGAGTTTTGCTACTAGAAATTATAAGTGGAAAGAGCAACACAAGATTTTATAAAATTGAGGAATCTCAAAGCCTTTTAGGATATGTAAGTATTTATGCACTTGTCATTTATATGAACTTCAAAAATATGTCATTCATGCTTATTTTATTTATATTTTTAGGCATGGAAACTCTGGAAGGAAGATAGTTATGTTTACTTTATAGATCCAGAATTGGCTTACCCAGATTCTTGCAAGGACATTTTGCGGTGTATACACATAGGACTTCTCTGTGTGCAAGAAGTAGCAAGAGATCGGCCAACTATGGCTTCTGTCGTGTCCATGCTTAGTAGTGAGATTGTCAATCTTCCAATTCCAAGGGAACCTCCATATGTACAGAATCAGACAAGATCAAGTTCAGAATCCGCTTCGAGAACGCAGGATTTGCACTCTGCCAACAATGTCAGCTTCACTAATTTAACGGGAAGATAACAGATTTTACATTATCTAAATTTAAGAAATGATAATTTATGTAAGGATCTGTTTAGGAATGTGGAGAAAGAGAAGGAGAGGAATTGAAAGAAAAGGAAAGAAAAAGTTCAATGATAATTTTTGTTTTTCTTATTTGAATCTTTTAAACACTTTCAATTTACTGTAGTTAAAATTAATAAAGGGTAAACATTAAGAACTATAAACATAAAGTCTTTTAATTCATTCTCTTAAAAAAATAATTTTCTTCTCTTCTCTAAAATTTTTTTTTCCAAACTCATCCTTAAATTAGATAGAGATAAAAAGAAAAAATAAAGGACTTACATTGATAGGAATTTATTTTGAATGAATTAAAAATTGAATGATTTTTTTCTTTTTTATCTCTTTTTAAATATAAAGAAATCTATTATTTTTTAACTTAAAAAATTTTGAATCCAAGATAATATTAGTTACTATAACATATAATGGAAAGTAATAAAAAGCAGGGCTAGATTTGTATATAGTTTTTATATATTTTTGTTATCAAATATTTTAATGAAAATAAAGCATTTGTAAATTTTTTTTTGAAAAGAACTAATAATGAGAGTAAAGATTTGTATAGATTATATAAATATTACTTTTTATTTAGAAAATTTGATTACTCAGACATCCTTAGTAAAATGATAGTGAGACTTCACTAAGATTTACTTAATTTTGCTATTCATGATGGTAAATTTCATGTTGTTCCATATTATTGATTCAATTTTGATATTTGTTTAATATTATCTTGTGCTGTATTTTGTAAAAATAATTTATTTGTCATTTAAAATTGTCAAATTTATCACAAAAACAAAAAAAAAATTCAAAATTCAAAATTCAATTTTAATCTTAAAATTTTGGAAAACTTAAGAAATTTAATTGAATGAAAATTTAAAAAATGTAAAATAAAGTCACTCTCTCACATCAACTTTTTTTTTAGTTATTTTTTAAGTTTAATTTTTTTAATTAGAAATTAAATTAAACAAAGAGAAGATACTTTAAATTTATTGGACTAGCCCTTTTTTTTTTTCCATAATCTGTTTGCTTATTTATTTTTTCAAGGTAAACTACTCTTTCTTTTATTTTTAATCCAAATTAAAAAAGTCATTTATTAATATTATATTGGAATTTCTTTCAATAAAGATATTTTAGGTAAAATAGATGAAATTATATTTTATTTGTTAGGGTAAACTACTTTCTTATTTCTTGAAAAATATTAAAATATGTTTTAAGATAATACTAATTTCATTTATTAAAAACATAACTTATCAAAAGAGTTATTTTTAAAATTTTTATTTAAATATCATATGTTTTTAATTGAAAATAATAAATTTAATTTATTCTTGATTTTAAAATTGTACTATTTTATGTTGGTTACATACATAATTTTAAAATAATATATTATTTAATTTCCTTATGTCCCATTCGATGTTATTTCTAAAACCTATTTTAATTTTAAGAGAGAGAAATAATAATATATTATTTTAAAGATAAATTTTACTTACCTTTTTAGAGATCTAAAAATTATAATTTTTCTCTTTTTTTTGAAAAATTATATTTTTTCCTATAAAAATAAAAAAATTTATAATTTCATCCATTTTGATTAAAATTTATTCAATAACAAAATTAATATTTTTGTCTTAAAATTATGATTTATTAGAAAAATAATATATTTTAAGAATTATTGTTTTAATATTATTTATTTTTAATTAAAAATATAAATTTAATTTAAAAATGAATTTTTATATTGTTCAAATACATATTTAATTAAGTAAATTATATCAACTTCTTCTAAAGTTTGACAAAATCTCACTTATCACTCATCTAGTTTCAAAAATTACACTTACCTATCATCTCATTTTCTGTTGACGAAGATGACTTTCTGTACATAATAAAATTATAATTTTATAATAATAACTATAGTTAAATTTATACTCAAACAAGAGATTCTTATTATAACAATAAAAAACTATTATTTTGAAATGAACATATGTCAAATATTAACTTTACTGATAGAAAATAAATTAGAAAGAATATATGTAAAACATTTTATCATACTTTGGAGATATCTAGTGTAATTTTTGAAATTAAAAGATGATAAGTGCAATTTCACCAACCCTTAAAAAGGGTTTGACACAACTTATTATATTTAATTATATAAATAATAAAATGGTGTTATGGTGAAAATGAGTAAAATTATACCTTTTTTTATCGCTCATGAGAAATGAGTGTAATTTTTTAAAACTAAAGAGAGAGAAATATAATTTTGATATATCTCAAAGAATGAAAGTATAATTTATCATAATCTTATGAAAATGTAATATTCATATATGTGTTTTTTTTGAAAAATTTTCTCATAATAAGTACTTTATATGTGTTAAATAAAAAAAAATTAATATAAAGACTTACCTTTTATCCAAACGGGAGCAAACTTTAAATGTATTAAATATAATTTTTAAATTAGAGAAATTGTGTTATGACCCAAACCATTATGACATGATCGGTGCATAAACTAAGTCGACAATAAGGCTAAGTTTAACAAGCCAAAGAACAAGAATTAAGACAACTTTATAAGACTCAAAACCTCATTTCGCACACCCCATTAAATATAGCATATACATAAAATTCTTTACTATAACTTTTAGTTCAGAAAGTTACCAAAATTTGGCAAAATCTCCGCTAAAAGATATCACCTTAGTACAATAATATTTATTCTCAACATTAACCGACAATAAATAAAAGAAGCAGTCTTCACCTAGGCCTTTCAAAGAACTTAAATCTTGTCCAATCTAATCATATAGTTTAATAGTTGTGACGTCATGAAATCAATCAACTTCTAAATCTTGTCTAACTTAATCATACAGTTTAATAATTGTGTCATCATGAAATCAATCAACTTCTCACTTGACAAAGAACTTACCACAAGAAATATTTCAAATCATGCTAATCCATAGTACTCTAGTCAACCACCTACTAATCTTGAAAATGGTAAGGGAAATGAGAGTAAATCATACAGACTTAGTGAGTATATAATAAATAAAGTGCAGAAAATGAGAAACAATTATATGACCAAGTTCTTTAAATAAATAAAGGAGAGAATCCCATTGTCATAGATTAACATTTATAAATACGCATATCTTGAAGGAGGGGAAAAGAAATCTAGTGGCTAAGTCAAATAACCAAAATATAATATGCACACACTACCTTTTAGAAAGATTAAATAAGTTCTCGGTCATGGCTTGTAAAACATCCCTATTTGGTTTACTTAAGAAAGAAATTACATGAGAGAACTCAATTACCCAAAGAATCATGTTGGTGCATATAACTAGTATATCATCATATCAAAACATCTAAACCCCCAATTGTCAAATAAAATCAAATATCGTTGTTTTGAAGCACATAGATAAATTACATTGTACTGTCGTACGTAAATAAATTACACTATGTCACAACATGTAAATAAATTACACTGTGCTGCTGCCCGTAAATAAAATACACTGTATCGCTACACATAAATACATTATACCGTGTCACCACTCATAAATAAATTATATCATACCATTGTACGTAAATAAATTATATTGTACCACTGTACGTAAATAAATTATACCGTGCTGCTGCATGTAGATACATTACACCATGCCACTATACGTAAATAAATATAAACAATCATAATTATAGAATTCATTAGAGAGAAACAAATGAATGAAATTAAACTCTACAAATATAATCAAACTTTCCTGGTTTTATGTTCAATGACCATATACCCAAATTATATATCGTAATATTAGCACCTACATATAACAAGAAGAGGCAAAAAAATGCCTATTTGTTCACTATGGCTAGTTAGATGATAAGAAAGATGTAACTCAGAGGAACATAGCATGACAATGAGAGAAATTATTAAGTAAGAAAATTAGAATCTCACTCATTGTATACTCACCTTGCAAGATTAAACAATAAAAAATCTTTACAATTTCAAAACCAATTACAATTGAGTAAATATCCAGCTACATTTAGTGATATTTACCCCTTTATCAAATTTAAAAGATATCATAATTCTAGACTTCATTTAAAAGAAATCATATTTATACTTTTAGGAATGTTGGCAAGAAGAAAAAGAAGAATCTGACATTTGGAAATTTTTGGAATGTCAAAAGTTCACTGAAGATATTTGAAGTCCTCCAATGCTTCAAAACTACACATCTAAAGTGAAATTTAGATTAGCTATTATATGACAAAATTGTATAATCGTCTACTGCAGCATTGGTGTTTTTGTAAAAATGTATTCAGAGAAAAGATTAGTTTATTTTTTTCCCCCTTCCAAACAGTCACGAGGTGATAAAGAAACTCTGGAGAAGAACTTACCATGTTTCATGATACCAAAATATTACTGTTCACATAGTGATTTCAAATGATATTCTTACCAAAAGAAAACCGGGAGAAATCTCATCTCTTGGAGACCTATAGACTATTCACATATATCATTATTCATGAATACAATAAGTAGAAAGAAAAATTACAATTATTTCAATGACAGTTTGGTACTAAAGCTATCTGCCTTGTGTGTTTGTAATACTGATACTGTTGTCAGAAGTTGAAATTAAACTTTGTTCATGGCACACTGAACTAGACATGCTCTCCCTCTGGATGAATGCAGGTTGCTTCGGAGGAGGAAGATTGACAATCTCACTATTAAGCATCGAAATTACAGAGCTCATACTTGGCCTTTCTCTTGCAAGGTCTTGCACACACAGTAGTCCTATGTGTATGCACCTCAAAATATCCTTCTCAAGGTTAGGATCAAATATTTTAAGATCTATTAAAGACACAATATTCTCTTCATTCCATAATATCCATACCTAAAATTAAAAAAACAAAAGCATGAGATCAACAATGGAAGCTTGAAAGTTAAGAGTTGCAATGATAACAAACAATAGAGCCCTATAACTATGTATTAAGTAGGACAATGAATTGTAGAAACTTACAAATCCTATAAGGCTGAGAGAATTCTCGTTGTCACATAAGCTAGAGTTTTTTCTTCCAATAACAATCACTAGTAGTAGAACACCAAAACTAAACACATCTAATTTTTCAGAAAACAATCCTTCCATAGCATATTCTAGGGACATATATCCACAACATCATTAAATAAAACAATTAATTTTTAGAATTTTTAATATTGTATCATCGTCGAATAGATAAGAAATACTTACTATGTTCCAACAACTCTTCTAGTATTAGCTTCATCTTCATTCCCTCCAAAAATTCTAGCCATACCAAAATCTGATATTTTTGGAGTTAAGTTCTCATCCAGTAAGATATTACTTGCTTTTAAGTCCTTGTGTATTATTTTTAGTCTAAAATCTCTATGAAGATAAATATCCTTCGAGCTATTCCTTCAATTATGTCAAAACGCTTTTTCCAAGTTAGGAGTTTATTTTTTGGGAGATCTACGAAAGTAGAGGGAAAACATTATATTAGTTTTGACTAAAACATAAAGACCTTAATAGCTCTGAAAAATACTACGGTTTTGCTATTTTTCTTTTTCTGATTTCAATCTATACATGCTGAATAAAGATCAACCTAAACGTTTTAAAGTGGTTATGACACAAAAAAGAAGAGAAGCACCAAAAGAACCAACCAAAAATAAGTGCATCCAAACTTTTATTTGGCATTTACTCATATATCAACATCTTTTCTTCTCCTTCAATACAGCAGCCCAAAAGTTTGACAAGATTGCGGTGTTGAAGCTTAGAAATGACAACAACCTCATTCATAAATTCCTCTAGGCCTTGTCCCGATGCCCTAGAAAGCCTCTTCACTGCTATGTCCTGGCCATCTGGTAGTTTCCCTTGGGAAAAAAAAATTATAGAAACAGTAATTGCAGAAAATGATAAAAACAAGAATTACCTTCCCACAACAACTTTGGAATTAAGTTTGCATGGATGAATGTACCCTATATATACTGGACCTAAACCGCCTTCTCCAAGTTTATTAGACAAATCAAAATTGTTTGTAGCTGTCGCAACCTTTTCAAATTCATATGCCAATAACTCCTTTTGTTGAACTTTTGACAGTTCTCCGTTAATGATATCACTTGTTTTTTCTGCTTTTGCTTCATCTCTGTTCGTTAAGAATGACCATTTGCTCTTCCTATTACTCGCTGATTCATAAAGTTGTATTGAATTTAGCAAGAGTGAAAGACATGGAAATACCCCACAGAAAAATGGAATAAGAGAATCTACCAAACAATATTTTACTCATATGAATTTTAATTTTGAATTTTGAAGATGATATTGGATGGAAACTTACCTGATCGTTTAGCTATCCATTTCCATAAAAGATATGCACCAGAGACAAGGAAGATGGTACCTGTTATCACTGTAACTGTAATGACAATGATCTTTGTCACATCTCTATCCTTTTCTGCATTAACAGAGAAAGTGAATAAAGTTATAGAAAGAAATCTATCAAGCCCATAAATAGGTATATGTCGAAGAATTAGATTTGAAGTATTTGACAGATAAAAAAATTAAGATACCGAGATCTGAATAGGCTAAACGAACATATAGATCATTTCCATCAATAGAGAACTGTTGTATGTCAATCAGATTTTCTCCCCAAGACATACAGCCAATCTCAGAAATATACGAATACGCTGTACAAGTGCAATTCTCCAAGCACATGCTTTTGCATATGTCTTCCAAAACAGATGACAGTTCAACTAAATCTGGCAGTTCGACCATTTCCAGCTTCAAAAACCCATCTCCTTTGTCATCTGTGGTCCCATTTTTCAGCTTCTCACACTGCAGAGCTGTCTTCCTAACACATCCGCTAGTCCAGTTTCGCCTATTCCATTCCTCTCTATTGCTTGGTTCAAGCCCACTCGAACAGTTGCATATTGGTGAACTATTTGAATTGCAGCTTCCATATGCTCCACATAAACCATAAACATCACATTCCGATATTTGAATATTAGAATTTACTTGCAAATTCTTCTCCTCATCAATCCATTGTCTTTCCTGTAATAGGCCTTCAGAATTTAAGACAAAGATTGTGAAGTCAGACTCATCAGGTAAAGTATAAGTCAAATAAACAGTTCCTTCCCCATCATCTATTATAGTGATCCCTTTAAGATAGAAAGTATCCATCATGGGTATACCCACAAAGACCCGGAGATTCCACGGTCCACTGCGCCAGTATGGCCGAGTCCCATGCCAGAGGTACAGTTCAGGAATATTTGGTCGTTCAAGGGTGATAGAGAAGTTCCCAGTAGATGGATCTGTCGAACTTTTCCAAGATGTAAACCTTAGTTTCTCACCTGTTATTTTGTTGTTGGTAAATTTCATATTGGGAAGTAATGTATTAGAAGGATGCTCAAAACTTTGCCATAAGCTATTTTTAGTAGAATTATCTAGCAGGACAAGGTTTCCAGAATCTAAAAGCTGGGCAGTAGAATTAGATGCAATATTTGGCACATTTGATGACCAAATGGTCTGCTTCTGGCAGTTTAATGCCACAAGATTGCCACCCTCAGATATTGTAACGATCCCAGAAGAATCCTTCAGTGGTTGGTTTCTATTAGCAACCCATAGGACATTGGATTGGTATTTGTACCAAATTCCCACATAGCGTTTTGTAGAATTCTCGGGGCTGAAGAACCCCAGTGTGAAGGAACTCCCATTGGAGCTGATAGTTTCAGGGTCCTTGATGGGTTGAGATGATGAAATGCTGTGTGTGGCAGAGCAAAAATCAAAAGAGCAACCAAATATGATCAGAACGGAGAATAAGTTTGTATAACTGCGAAAGAATCCCATTGCTGAGAAGTAAACTTGTTACAGAATGGTGGGTTTTAGATGCGTCCGGATTCCCTGCTGGGCGTGTCCCTGCTGGGCGTTTTAGCAGCGGTTTTTTCCGTTGCTAAAGTTTTTTGCAACAAATATTATTGTCACTATAACTTTTGTTAAATTAATTATTTAAACAAAAGTTATAGCAGCAATAATATTCGTTACAATAATATTAAAACACACTTTAGCGACGGATAAAACCGCCGCTAAAAAGCCCAGCAGGGACTACAGCAGGGAGCGCCCAGCAGGGGATCCAAAAGCGTTTTAGATGTCATGAAAGATGACTTAGTCTTTTTCACAAAGACTTTTTTTTTTTTTTTAATTGGTTACAGCTCTCCTAAAATTCATTGGACTTCTAGCTTCTTACATGCAGCCACCAATTTAGATTATTATTAGTTGCCCTCTGATAAAAGATTATTTGAAGTATTTTTAGGGCTTAAGGGTTAGGTCCACTTACTTGTTCTTTTGTGATTTTTCCAATTTCAATTGATTTTGATTGGAATAATAGAAAATGAGAATATCTGTCAATTAAAGGAAATGACTTAGCATTATTCAATATAGTGAAATAACAATAAAATATTATTGGACTTCTAGCTTCTCGCAGCCACCCATTTAGATTATTATTAGTTTGGCATTAGAAAAAATTCTTTGAATTATTTTATTGGGTGAAAAGTAAGAGAGGAAAAAATTTTTTAAAAATAAATAAATAACTTACTTTAAATAATTAAGGGTCAAAAGTTTTTTTTTTATTCCTCTCAATTTTATTTTTCTCTTATTTTTAAAGATTAAAATCCTTTGCTAGCCTTTTCAATTGAACATTTGCACTTCTTCCTATTATAACTGAAGTCATATATAAAAAACGATCTTAGGAAATGAATGATATGAAAGGTATACATGAGATAATTATTGAAGAACTAAATCCTTAACTCTTTTTTGTTAGAGTTTTTTCTTCCACTAACAATCTCTGGTAGTAGAACTCCAAAGCTAAACACATATAATTTTTCAGAAAATAATCCTTCTATAGTATATTCTGGAAACATATATCCATTGCATAATTAAATAAAACAATTAATTTTTAGAGTTTTTAATATTGTATCAGTCTTGGATAGAGAAGAAATACTTACTATGTTCCGACAATTCTTCTAGTATTTGCTTGATCTTCATTTCCTCCAAAAAAATTTTAGTCATACCAAAATCTGATATTTTTAGTGTCAAGTTCTCATCCAGCAAAATGTTACTTGCTTTTAGGTCTCTGCATATTATTTTTAGTCTAGAATCTCTATGAAGACAAAGTATCCCTTAAGCTACTCCTTCAATTATGTCAAAGTGGTTTTTCCAGGTTAAGAGTTTATGTTTTGGGGGATCTACAAAAGCAAAGGGAAAATATTATATTAGTTTTTAATAAAACATGAAGAATTCCTAACCTGAATAGCTTTGAAAAACACTACGATTTCAATATTTTTCTTTTTCTGATTTCATTTTATACATGCTGAATAAAGATCAACCTAAACATTTTAAAGTGGTTAACACACAAAAAAAAAAGAGAACGATCAAAAGGACCAACCAAAAATAAATGCATCCAAACTTTTATTTGGCATGTACTCATATATCAACATTTTTTCTTTTCCTTCAATATAGCAGCCCAAAAGTTTCACAAGATTACGGTGTTGAAGCTTAGAAATAACAACAACCTCATTCATAAATTCCTTTAGGCCTTGTCCCAATGCCCTAGAAAGCCTCTTCACTGCTAATGTCCTGGCCATCTGGTACTTTTCCCTGAAAAAGAAATAAAGAAACAGTAATTGCAGAAAATGATAAAAACAAGAATTACCTATAATATTCTAAATATTTTGCTAATTTAAATACTTCAGTAGCTAAAATAATTGAGAAAAATGTGATGAAAACTTAAAAATTTTGTGGATATGGAATAAGTGAATTATTTTGAGCTTATGGCTCAAATTTGAAAATTTTTGGAAATAAAGTTTTATCTGATAATGAGATTTTTATCTACTTTGACAAACTTAGCAGATATATTTGGGAGGCCTATGATACTTTAAAAATATTCCAATCTCTTCCATGCTATTCCATATTTTAATATGAATCAGAATGTGCATTCACAATTCGTTTAGAGTAAGTCGGTAAATGACCAAAATGCTCTTAATATCTAAGAAACCCAATTTTTCCTTCTCTCCCACTTTCAGAACTACAACTCTTTCTTCCTCTCCCACATAGCTTCATTCTTTCCTTCTCTCTCGTTTGGCCCATCCCTTCTTCCTTTTGAACCACCATCGCGTAGTCACCTACACCGCGTTGTGCCGTCGTTAAACTGTAAGACCCCTACTGATGCTATCTTGGGCTTTGCTGGACCATCGCAGTGGCAAAAAATGGGTCTTTTTCTCCCTCCTTTTTCGTCCAATCGTGTTGTCAATCCAACTGGAAAATGTTGCCCTTTGGCTACACTGCCTCCACCGACAGGTAGCACAAGATGCCTTCTTTCTTGGGCATCCTTCAACCGCCGGAGAATCGCCGCTACATGCTCGGATTGAGGCAAAACGTCTTCACTGCACCACCCGTCTTTCTCGCCAAAAAATTATGATTAAACCGCTGTAGTTCACCGTACTAATTTCAGATCCATCATCCTCGTGTTTCGATCTACATTTTGGACCAATTTCAATTATCCACCATTGTGCACCACTGTTGATCGCCATCACAGTGTCTTTTTCGGTAAGCCATTGAAGCCAGTGTAGCCTAAATGCTT
The DNA here is from genome assembly GCA_031216115.1 of Senna siamea. Taxonomy (NCBI): domain Eukaryota; kingdom Viridiplantae; phylum Streptophyta; class Magnoliopsida; order Fabales; family Fabaceae; genus Senna; species Senna siamea. Next base: position 18,518,903 of record CM062355.1, on the reverse strand, counting down.
CAAAAATGCAATATAGAAGCTCATCGAGATTATAGAAATATTTTGGCGGCTGTTAAAGTAGCCTAAATTATCGGTGAGATACCATGATATATGGATAATTATTTTGGTTGGTTTGGATAGAATAATATTTAATTACATTCTTGCATAATTTCATATAGAGAGGAAAATAGAAAATTGAATAGCAGAAAGGAGGAATTGAGAAAATTACTGCTGGATCGGTAAGTAAGGATTTTGTACAAATCCTTTCTGATGAATGTTTGATGAAGGAAATACCGTTTTCAAATATTCATTACCTATTTTGAACTAAATATGAATTTAATTGTGTATGAAATTGTGTACTTTTCTTAGACAGCCATGGGAAACAATTAGGATATGTATTGTCTTTGATTTTGTGATAATTGATGAATTCTGTGTTTATGTGACTGTTATTTTCATATACAAGAATTTATGTAATTTTTTTGATTACCTAAGATTTATTATTGAAATTCTGAATTTGAATGCATAATTGTGAAAAATTATATTTTGTTTGGATAATGATAAGAAAATATATTTTGTATGATCTGTGTGATCTGGAATTGGTGTTGTTATAGAGTACCTTGCACGTAGGCGTCCTCATGTGGCTGAAGGCACGGGGACTGGTGGCATTGTTGGGTTGTCTCTGTGTGGCCAAAGGCATGAAGACTAGTTAAGCGTGTGTAATGCACAGTGGGTTATTATCGTGAGGCCGAAGGCACAAATGACTAGTGGTGCGGTAGGGTTGTCCTGTGTGGCTGAAGGCATGGAGACTGGTTTCACGCAGTGCAAAGCACAGTGGGATTGTCCTCGTACAAAGGGAAAAGATATAGAGGGAGATGATGTGATGAGAAATATTAAATTGTATGAAATTATTACATCTTGATATTTATGAAAATAAAGTTTAATGATATTATTTTTTCTAAATTATTTTATAGAGATTGATTCCAAGATTTTAAACCATATACCCTGTAATTATTTCATGATGATAAAAACTCTGTGCGAGTCTGTTTCCCATTCTGTGTGTTTCTTTTATCTTACACTCATTGGGTCTGTGTGACTCACCCCCATTACTTTATAGTTTTTTTCAGATCCTCCTCAGGTTAAAGATTAGAAGAGAATAGAGTTATACTTCTATTTTGGGTAGGCTCTATCTTGAAGTCTCGCAGGCTTATTAATATCGCAGGTTATCACTACTATAGCATTAAATTAGTTATATGTGGACATAATAGAAAATTTTGTAGGCTTGTAATAGCCAGTTGTATTATTTTGCGTTGTAATGAATGTTGTTGTATTCGGGCTATTGTAAAAATTAAGGAAAACATCCTATTTTTAGGGGAAACTCTACTAAAATTTTGGTAGAGATTGAAACGCTAATTAAGGATTTAAAAGCAAAAATTAAAATTTTTTAATATTATTATCATGAGGTAAATAAATTCTTAGGCTGGCTAGACTTAGTAGGTGTAGTGATAGGTCTATGCGCCAGTCATGGACTCAGAATTTGGGTCGTGACAAAGTTGGTATTAGTGTTTAGGTTTGTTATGTACTTAAAGCTGCGACAATGGAGGGTAGTGGAATCTTCTATGTAATTTTATAACCGACCATCACACAATTACATATTAGAAGCTACTATCATCCATTAGTATCATTGAGTCCTGCATTATTTTAGGAATGTTTAAATCATGATTATGTTCGTTAACTCTTCACATTAGATTTTTATCTATTACTCTTTCTCTTTCTCTTGTTATAGGAAAATATGCCACCGAGAAAGAGGATTCCTAACAGAAGATTCTCTTTTGATGAAATTTCTTCGTTACCTATTGATGCCCCACTTAGAAATCAAGGGCAAGGGCGTGGTCATAGCATTGGCCTTAGAGGTGGCCATGGCAGGAGTGTAGGTACTGCTCAAGCACCAATAGAGAAAATTCTAAATATTGGGCATAGTCGTGATAGAAGTGTAGGTACCCCTAAAGTACCTATAAATGAGACTCTAGAAGTTAGGAGTGGGGACCCAACATTAACTGAGATTGTTACTGGATTGTAAAATATGCATAAAGCCATGAGAGAAATGATGGATATGATGGCTCGCCAGTAATGACAGCAACAACAACAACAACAGATAGAACAGGTTGTAACTCCTAGGCCAGAACAGGAGATTAGACAGGAAGATGTCAGATCTATTTTATAGAAGGGGCAAATTGAGGTTTCTCTACCAGAATTCTTGAAGCTAAAGTTTCCATCTTTTTCAGGGACTAGTGCTGATGAAGATCCCCAATCTTTCCTAGATGGCATTGATCGTATTTATCGTGCCTTGGGTTATTTTTCAACCAGATCAGTGAAGTTGGTAGCCTTCAGATTAAAGAATGTGGCATAATGGTGGTACGATGGCATACAAGGAGGCAGGCCTTAGGGATCACATCCTTTGACGTGGGAGGAGTTTTTGAGCTATTTATCAAATGTTTTCTTCCACAAACAGTTTGAGATGCTAGGGCTAAGGAGTTTGAAACTCTAAGATAAACAGAAGATATGACAGTGATGGAGTATCATATGACTTACACCAGATTGTCTCGGTATGCTTTACATCTGGTAGCCACAAGGAAATGCACGTTAAACACTTTATAAATAGTCTTCTTGATTACTTGTTTAGATTTGTGGCAAGAACCAAGTATGACTCATATGAAGAGGTATTTGAAACTGCCCTACTATTCGAGACACGCAACAAAGAAAGTAGAGGGAGAAGAGAGTCTCGAAAATGACAATGTAGATGAGAGTAATCAAGAAAGTTCTCGAGGTCGTCAGAGTGCACAGTCAGTGAGGAATATTGCAATAATCTCTTTAAGACAACCAATAAGTTCCCAACAATGGGGAGGCTACAGTGGGTACACTTCTAGACCTAATTCAAATAATCAAAATACTCAATTGAATTCAAATCATTTTAGAAGTGGTGGTGGAAGATTTGTGGGAATTCCTTCTCTTTATTCTACTTGTGGATGAGTGCACACTGGCTCATGTTTTGTAGCAAATAGGAGATGTTATTAGTGTCATCAGTTAGGACATATGATGAGGGATTGCACTATGAGATCAATACAACCATCCTCTAGCTTTGGGTCGACTTCAGCACCAATGCCATTAGCTCCAACAACTTCACAACTGTTGAGCCTAGTGGAAAGTTTTGGAGGTAGAGGATTTAAGAGCATACCATATAGAGGAAGAGGTTTAAACAGTAGAGGTCAAGGACAAACCAGTGAAGGTTAGGCTCGTGTCTTCACTATGATGAGACAGGATGCTCAGGCATCCAATGCTATGGTTATAGGTACACTTTTAGTATGTTTATGCAAAGCTAATTTCTTGTTTAATCTTGGAGCCACTCATTCTTTTGTATATCCATTCTTTGCTTCTCTGATTAATAAGAGTGCATCGAATCTAGATGAACATTTGATAGTATCTACACTAGTAGGAGATTTAATTGAGGCCAAACAAGTTTTTAAAGTATGTGAAGTAAAGATAGGGGATAAATCTCTCCTAGCTGATCTGATTGTCCTGGATGTAATGGGTTTTGATGTGATATTAGGCATAGACTGGTTGTTTTCTTATCATGTTAAAATTGACTGCTATAAAAAGATTGTTAGGTTTGATCTACATGAAGGAGAGACATTTACCTATCAAAAAGACCAATGCCTTACACTGTTAAAGATTATCTCGGCTTTATGTGCAAGGAGGTTGTTGAGGAAGGGATGTGATAGTTTTATGGCAATGGTTAGGGATACTCGGGTGGTGGAAACGAATCTGGATCAAGTGCCAATTGTTTGCGAGTTCCCTGATGTTTTTCTCGTGGAATTACCTAACTTACTTCTAGATCGAGATATTGAGTTATGTATAGATTTAATTTCTGGCACTCAACCTATTTCAATGCTACCATATAGGATGGCTCCTATGGTATTGTAAGAATTGAAAGAGCAATTACAAGACCTTCTTGATAAAGGTTTTATTCATCCTAGCACTTCTCCATGGGGCGCTCTAGTATTGTTTGTAAGAAAGAAGGATGGTTCAATGCATTTGTGCATTGACTATAGACAGTTAAACAAGGTGACAGTCAAGAATAAATATTCCTTACCTTGAATAGATGACTTATTTAATCAACTTCAAGGAGCTAAATGTTTCTATAAGATTGACTTGAAATCAAGGTATCCTTAGTTGAAGATCAGGAAAGAAGATATTCCAATGATAACTTTTTGAACTCGCTATGGGCATTATGAGTTTCTGGTTATATCTTTTGGACTTACTAATGCCCCTATAACATTCATGGACTTGATGAATAGAGTCTTTAAGCCTTTCCTAAATCAATTTGTGATTGTCTTCATTGATGACATTTTGGTATATTCAAAGACTAAAGAGGATTATAAACAACACTTAAGGTTGGCTCTGCAAACCTTAAGGGAGCATCAACTTTATGCTAAGTTTTCCAAGTATGAGTTCTGTCATGACAGTGTGGCTTTCTTAGGACATGTGGTGTCAAAGGATAGAATAAGTGTAAACCCTAAAAAGGTGGAAGCAATTCAGGATTGGGCTAGACTTACTTCAATGACAAGGATACGTAGTTTCCTAGGATTGGTGGGATATTATCGATGGTTTCTCAAAGAATTTTCTAAAATTACTGCTCCCCTTACTAGGCTGACCAGAAAAGGAGAAAGATTTCAGTGGACTGATAAATGTGAAGAAATTTTTTAGAAATTAAAAGATTGCCTTACTTTAGCTCTAATATTGACTTTTCCTACTGGGAGTGGTGGTTATACTGTTTATTGTGATGCATCAAGAGTAAGATTTGGTTATGTACTAATACAGCACGAAAAGGTAATAGCCTACGCATCTATGCAATTGAAGAAACATGAGTAAAACTATCTCGCTCATGACTTGGAGATGGCAGTTGTAGTCTTTCCTTTAAAAATTTGGAGGCATTATTTGTATGGTGAGACTTGTGAGATTTATACTGATCATAAGAGTCTCAAGTATATTTTACAACAAAAAGATCTTAATCTTAGACAACGAAGGTGGATGAAATTGCTAAAGGATTATGATTGTACAATATTATACCATCCTGGGAAGGCCAACGTTGTAGCAGATGCTTTGAGTAGAAAGTCAATGGGAAGTCTTAACTATATTTCAACAGTGAGAAGGCCACTGGTCAAGGATTTACATAAATTGGAAGAGGATGATGTACAATTTGAAATTAAGGAAGCCAGAATGCTTTTAGCTCATATTCATGCTCGCTCTTCATTAATTGAGAAGGTAAAGGAAGCACAAAAGCAAGATTCTCAAATATGCAAGCTGATAGAAGATGTAAAAGGGGGCAAGCATAGTAATTTCTCCATATCACCAGATGGAGCATTAAAGTATGAACAACGATTATGTGTTCCTATGGTAAAGGAGATAAGGGAACAAATTCTTGAGGAAGCCCATAAATCCACCTATATTATCCATCCAGGTGCAACAAAGATGTACCATGATTTGAAAGAACTATACTAGTGGGAAGGCATGAAGAAGGATGTGGCAGATTACGTTTCTCGTTGTTTAACATGTCAACAGGTAAAAGCTAAACATCAAAAACTAGCTAGTTTGTTACAACAAATGGAAATACCAGAATGGAAATGGGAAAAGTATTACAATGGATTTTGTGGTTGGTCTACCCCGTACATCGTGAGGTTATGATTCTATATGGCTGATTGTTGACAGATTAACTAAGTCAGCTCACTTCCTTTCGATGAAGACCATATATGGAGTGGCAAAATCTGCCTAGTTATATCTTGATGAGATTGTTAAGTTACATGGGATTCCACTATCTATTATCTTTGAATGAGGTCCACAATTTTAGATCCATCATCCTCGTGTTTCGATCTACATTTTAGACTAATTTCAATTGGGCATTGCCGTGCGTCGCCGTTGATCGCTGGCATAGTGTCTCTTCCAGCGAGCCATTAAAGCCGGTGTAGCCTAAATGCTCCAAAAATGCAATATAGAAGCTCATTAAAGTAGCCTAAATTATCAGTGAGATATCACGATATCTGGATAATTATTTCAGGTGAGTGTTTGATAAATGAGGAATTAAGAAAATTAGTGCTGGACCAATAAAGTAAGGATTTTGTACAAATCCTTTCAGGTGAGTGTTTGATAAAGGAAATCTCTTTTTCAAATATCCATTACCTATTTTGAACTAAATATGAAATTAATTGTGTATGAAATTGTGTACTTTGCTTAGACAGCCATAGGAAACAATTAGGATATGTATTGTCTTTGATTTTGTGATAATTTGATAAATATTCTATGTTTATGTGACTGTTGTTTTCAAATACAAGAATTTATGTACTTTTTTTGATTACCTAAGATTTATTATTGAAATTCTAAATTTGAATGCATTAATTGTGAAAAATGATATTTTGTTTGGATAATGGTAAGAAAATATATTCTCTATGATCTGTGTGATCTGGAATTGGTGTTGTGGTGGAGTACCTTGCACGTAAACATCCTCGTGTGGCTCAAGGCATGGGGACTGGTGGTGCTTTTGGGTTATTTTCGTGTGGCCCAAGGCACGGAGACTGGTTAAGCGCGTGCGATGCACAATGGGTTGTCATTGTACGACGAAAGGTATAGATGACTAGTGGTGTGGTAGGGTTGTCGTGTGGCTGAAGGCACAGAGACTGGTTTCGTGCAGTGCAAAGCACAGTGGGGTCGTCCTCGTACAAAGGGAAAAGATACAGAGAGAGATGATGTGATGAGAAATATTAAATTATATGAAATTATTACATCTTGATATTTATGAAAATAAAGTTTATTAATATTATTCTTTCTAAATTATTTTATAGAGATTGATTCCAAGATTTTGAACCATATACCCTGCAATTATTTCATGATGATAAAAACTCTGTGCGAGTTTGTTTCCCATCTGTGTGTTTCTTTTATCTTATACTCACTGGGTCTGTGTGACTCACCCCCTTACTTTACATTTTTTTTCAGATCCTCCTCAGGTTGAAGATTAGAAGAGAATAGAGTTATACTTCTATTTTGGGTAGACTCTATCTTGAAGTCTCGCAAGCTTAATGATATTGTAGCTTATCATTACCGTAGCATTAGATTAGTTATATGTGGACATAATAGAAAATTTTGTAGGCTTGTAATAGCCAGTTGTATTATTTTGTGTTGTAATGAATGTTGTTATGTCTGGGCTATTGTAAAAATTAAGGGACACGTCCTATTTTTAGGAGAAACTTTGCCAAAATTTTGGTAGAGATTGGAATGCTAATTAAGGATTTAAAAGTAGAAATTGAAATGTTTTAATATTATTATCATGAGGTAAATGGCTAGACCTAGTAGGTGTAGTGATAGGTCTATGCGCCAGTCACGGACTCAGAATTTGGATCGTGACATTACCTTCCCACAACAACTCTGGAATTAAGTTTGCATGGATGAATGTACCCTATATACTGGACCAAAGCCGCCTTGCCTAAGTTTATTTGACAAGTCAAAATTGTTTGTAGCAATTGCAACCTTTTCAAAATCATATGCCAATAGCTCCTGTTGTTGAACTTTTGACAGTTCTCTGTTAATGATATTACTTGTTTTTTCTGCATTTGCTTTACCTCCGTTCAATAAGAATAACTATTTGCTGTTCCTTATACTCGCTGATTCATAAAAATGTATTGAATTTAGCAAGAGTGAAAGACTTGGAAAAACCGTATAGAAAAATGGAATAATAGAATCTAGCAAACAATATTTTACTTATATGAATTTTAATTTTGAATTTTGAAAATGATATTGAGTGGAAACTTACCTGGTCATTTAGCTATCCATTTCCACAAAAGATATATGCACCAAAGACAGCGATGATGATGGTACCTGTTATCACTGTAATTGTAATGACGATGATCTTTTTCACATCTCTATCCTTTTCTGCATTAACAGAAAAAGTGAATAAAGTTACAGAAAGAAATCTATCAAGCCCATAAATAGGTATATGTCGAAGAATTAGATTTGAAGTATTTGACAGATAAAAAAATTAAGATGCCAAGGTCTGAATAGGCTAAACGAATATAGATCATTTCCATCAATAGAGAACTGTTGTATGTCAATCAGATTTTCTCCCCAAGACATACAACCAATCTCAGAAATATACGAATATGCTGTACAAGTGCAATTCTCCAAGCACTTGCTTTTGCATGTCTTCTGAAACAGATGACAATTCACCTAAATCTGGCACTTTGACCATCTGCACCTTCAAAATCCCATTTCCTTTCTCATCTGTGCTCCCATTTTTCAGCCTCTCACATTGCAGAGCTGTCTTCCTAACACATCCACTGGTCCAGTTTTGCCTATTCCATTCCTCTCTATTGCTTGGTTCAAACCCACTCAAACAGTTACATATTGGTGGACTATTTATATTGCAGATTCCATATGCTCCACATAAACCATAAACATCACATTCCGATTCTAGAACAAAATAATTTAGTTGTGAATTTTTCTCCTCATCAACCCATCGTCTTTGCTGTAGTTGGCCTTCAGTATCTAAGACAAAGATTGCGAAGTTAGACTCCTCAGGTAAAGTATAAGTCAAATAAACAGTTCCTTCCCCATCATCTACTATAGTGATCCCTTTAAGATAGAAAGAATCCAATTCCATCACGGGTACCCACAAAGACCCGGCGATTCCACGGACCACTGCACCAATATGGGCAAGTCCCATTCCAGATGAACAGTTCAGGAATATTTGGGCGTTCAAGTGTTATAGAGAAGTTCCCAGTAGATGGATCTGTCGAACCTTTCCGTGATGTAAGCCTTAATTTCTCACCTGTTATTTTGTTGTCAGTAAATTTCTTATTGGGAAGTAAAATATAATTTCTGAAAAGTATAGGCGCCAACTTATAAAATTCAAAAATTATAGGGGCCAGACTAATATTTCAGACAAATTATAGGTTAACTTTATAATTTTCAGAATATATAGGGGCCAATCTGAAAAAATAGATCTGATGCTGATGTGGCTCTGATGTGTCTCTGATGTGGATAGTGACACAGTAGATGATGCGGCTTACATGTTGTGCTAACGTGGTTGGTTTCTATTAGCAACCCATAGGACATTGGATTGGTATTTGTACCAAATTCCCATATAGCGTTATGTAGAATTCTCAGGGCTGAAGAACCCAAGTTTGAAGGAACTCCCTTTGGAGCTGATAGTTTCAGGGTCTTTGATGAGTTGAGATGACAAAATGCTGTCTGTGGCAAAGCAAAATTCAAAACAGCAACCAAATATGATCGAAATAGAGAATAAACTCGTATAACTGCGAAAGAATCCCACTGCTGAGAAGTAAACTTGTTAGAGAATGGTGGGTTTTAGATGTCATGAAAGATGACTTAGTCTTTTTCACAAAGACTTTTTTTTTATTTGTTACAACTCTTCTAAAATTTATTGGACTTCTAGCTTCTTTCATGCTGCCACCAATTTAGATTATTATTAGTTGCCCTCTGAAAATGGGTTCTTTGAAGTATTTTTAGGATTGAAGGGTTAGTTCCACTTACTTGTTCTTGTGTGATGTTTTCAATTTCAATTGATTTTGATTGGAATAATAGAAAATGAGAATATCTGTCAATTAAAGGGGATGACTTAGCATTATTCATTATAATGAAATAATAATAAAATATTTCACTGTCTAACTAAAATTACTATGTTCGAGTTCATTAGATTTATAATAATAACTTATTAGAATTCAAAATTACATTTTTTAGTGAAATTCTACAATTTCTTAATTTTTTCTTTAGATAAGAGAGAGATATAAAATAAAAAAATTAGGAGAGATACATAAAGTATTAAGTCTGAATAGATTATGGTTCTAGTTTTTTTAATCTTTTGTAACTTTATCTCTTTCTTATTTTAGAGGATTCAAATCTTTTACAAATTGCTAGTGCTTTTAAAAGAATATGTACCTCTCTCTTATTCTAAAGGATCTAAATCCTTTGCAATTGCTAGTGTTTTTAATTGATTATATATGTACCCTCCTTCCTATTATAATTGAAATCATATATAAACAATGATATTGGAAAATGAATGATATGAAGTGTATGCATTTGATAATTATTGAAGAACTAAATCCTAAACTTTGTTCTTCTTTTTTTTTTGTAGGTTTCTTAAACTTTTCTCCATTTGTATACTTGATATCTCTTTTTTGTTTTACTATAACATCTTGATATAGCGTACTTTTTTATGTTTGTCTTTTAAAATTATATTAAGGTAAAAATTTAAGTTTATACATTTATATATTTTTTTATAAAGGTAAGTGAGACATTGTTGACGGTATTTTACTTTTATTAGAAGATGATGTTGCATATATTTTTATCAAACCAAGAAACTAAAAATATTTTGATTCATGTCAACAAATTTATATAAAAAACTCAATACAAATAAGGCTCAACCCAGGATGGTACATTAGGAAGGAAGCAAAAATATTGGAAAGAAATTAAATTGATACTTACTGCATAATAATTTATGAAGTAAGCATAAATAAGGAGAGTATCTGTCATCACTAAATATACCCATTATAATTGATAATTTACAATTACAATACTAACCAAAAGGGAAAATAGAAAGTGTTATTTATTGCACAATATTCCTTAATTACAAAAAGTTAAATGAAGGAGTCAGAAAGGGAAACAAGGTCCCTGTCAGCAAGGATTGCTTCCTGATCCCCTCTTTAATATTGCTAATCATTAATGCCTTGGAGAAAATGTGATCTAATTAGTTAGAGTATGAAAGTTAACTCATTAATTGCTGGAGAATATAAAAAAGGTAGGATGAAGATTTGAAATGGAAATATTAATACAAAAAGTCAAATACAGAGTCCTAAAATAGAAACAAGCTCCTAATAGCACAAAATCTTCCTCCATTAACTCTTGATTATACGTAGCTTTCATGAAAACATAATTCAAATTAAAGGATATAAATTATGCAAAAATCAAAGGAAAAATCCAAGATCTGTTCAAGCTTCCAATTGTTATCTCCAGGCCTTATATATATGGTTCATATTTGCCAATGATACGATAGAAAAGAAGTGAGAAACTAAAAAAAAATACTAAGAAAGAATTTGAAATTTATATTTATTCTCTTTTTGAGTTAATACTATGTATCATAAGTTATGTAACTTAAACTATTCTCTCATTTGTTTTTGCATCTTTAGGTGTTGATGCAAAGTAGTCCTAGGTAAAAACAAATTAAGAGGATACTTTATAGTAAACCTAGAGCGCATATTATGTCTCTAAGTGTTGATATAAAGTAGTCTTACTTGAAAGTTCATAGGGTTGATCCTTAGAGGAACTAAGATTAGGAGGAGAATTTATAGAAAACTTAGAGTGTGTGTTACATCTGAGTCTTTGTTTAAGTTAGTCTTAGGTAAAAGCCCGTAGGGTTGATCCTTAGAGAAGCTAAGATTAGAGGGATATCTTATATCATGCTTAAAGTGTGTGTAGTTTACTAGGTTCCTATACTGTGAGCATAAAAGCTTCAGTACTAATCCCTTGACAAAGGTTGCTCGATTATAAGGTTATTTTCCTAATATTTATAAAACTCTCTTGTTGTGTGATTGAGGAGATAACATAGGAATCTTGGTTTTTGGATCTTGAACCTCTATATATTTCGTTGCCTCTTTTATTGCTTCTTGTTAAACTTATTTTCATATTAAACTATTTCTTATACAAAAGGAATTGTAAGAAATTATGAGACCAACACAGCTCTAGTAGTCCTAGATGAAACCAAAAAGAACCAGCTAGAACACTAGAAAAACCCAAGACAAGAAAACACCAATATATTGCAAGACACTTCAGAATCAAGCAACAACAAAACACACAAGGTTTATAGTGGTTTCGATTGGTATCCTACATCCACTCTTCAAGATGCTTCATGTCCTTTACTGATAGAGTCTCCAAGAACTTTACAAGAGCTTCCTCACACTTGAATTGTCACTCTTAATCTCAGCACCTCACCAAAACTGCATTGTTTTGCTATTTTCTTAAATCTATAAATTTGCATCATCCTAAACTCTCCTGGGTAAGGCTTTATATAGAGAAAGTTTACAACTTATATCCTTGCTTACAAGACATGGTTGTATTCTAACTAACACTTAACTAACTACTTAATATAACATTTAACATATCCAATAAAACTATTGTAATAACATTGCTATTGTCATGAACTCTTCTACAATATTACTGCTGTTATGGATTCTGTCCAAGGCTGCATCATTTGAAGGACCAATATTTTCTACAAATCTCTACCTTGGTTCTTTAATAGTAAACTCTTGTGTAGATGTCCAAGTTTATGTGTTGAAACTTCATTCTCTAAGCCTACACATGTTCACCAAGTTTAGGCAGTGTTCAAACTTGTTGGCTGGAATGACCTTGGTCAGTATATCGACATGGTTTTTTTCTATACCAACTTTCTTAACTTGAATAACTCCCTTTGCAATGATGTCTCAGATGAAATGGATCCTTACATCAATGTGCTTAGTCCTTTCATCAAATGACTAATACTTTGATAGGAAAATTGCACTTTAGCTATTGCACATGACTTCGACTTTGAGTTCCTTTCCCTCCAACTCTTCTACAAAGCCTCTCATCTATAAAGCTTCCTTTATGGCTTTTGTTAAGGAAATATATTCAGATTCTGTTGTTGACAGTGCTACCATAGATTGCAAGTTTGCTTTCTAGTTGACTACATTCCCATATAAGGTGAAAATGTATCTAGTTATTGATATTCTATTTTCCACATTTACTGCATAGTTAACATCAACATAACCAGTAATTGGATTTATGTCAAAATAGGTTTTGCTAAACTTTAATCTAAAATCTGTGGTCTTTTTTAGATATTTGAGTATCTACTTGACTGCTATCCAGTTTTCCTTACCTAGATTTACCATGAATTTGCTAACTAAGCTTACTCCATAGGCTATGTATAATCTTGAACACACCATTGCATACATTAGGCTGCTGGTTGCATTAGCATAAGGGATTCTGCTCATGAATTTGTGTTCTTCTTTATTGTTGGGTGACAGTTCTAAAGACAGTTTGAAATTTCTTGCAATAAAAGTAGAAATAGGTTTAGCATTAGACATATTGGACCTTTTCAAGACTTTTTCAACATAATTCCCTTGGTTAAGGTAATTGAGCCTTTACTTCTATCCCTTATAATGTCCATGCCCAAAACTCATTTTACCTCTCTTAAGTCTTTCATTTCAAATTCTAAATTCAGAACTTGCTTGAGTTTATTGATAGCCTCAATGTCCTTGTTGGCTATTAACATATCATCTACTTATAAGAGCAAATATATGTAATTCCTTGTAGCTTCCCTCTTAAAGTAAAAAGTACTATAATAAGTACTTCTTAGGTAACCTTTGGATGCAAAAAAATTGTCAAACCTTAAATACCATTTCCTTAGGGATTTTTTAAGTCTATACAATGATTTCTTTAACAAGCAAACCATATTTTCTTTTCTTGGTACCTCATGCCCTTCTGGTTGCTTCATGAATATTTTTTCTTCAAGCACACCATGTAAGAATGTTGTTTTTACATCTAGTTGTTCAAGTTATAAATCATAGACAGAAATAATGACAAAATTATTCTTATACTGGTGTGTTTTACTACAAGTGAGAAAATTTCATTGTAATATATCCCTTATTTTTGAGAGAAGCCTTTTGCTACAAGCCTTGCCTTGTATATGCTCTTCTTCACTCTAGGAATTTTTTTTTCTTTTGAAAATCCATTTACAAGCTACAAGTCTTTAATTATTATACTTTTCAACAAGTTCCTAGGTATAATTTTTCATGAGGGAGTCATATTACTCCTTAATGGTAGCTTTCCACTTCACAGAATCATTGTAAGCTATGACTTCCTTTTATGTTACAGGATCTGTGCTGCCATCCTTAGCTTCTACTATCAAGACACATGCTATAAATTGTATAAAGCCATACCTTTTGGGAGCTTTCCTCTGTCTTATTCCTTTATCTATAGCCAAAATGTAATCATTTGGGTTTGTTTCAGATTAAGGAATTTCAGTTTGGTTATTGTCACTTTTATCAGGCTTCCTTGGCTCTACCTCCATTTGAATTCTCCCTTCTGCACCTTTATTTTCTAAAGCTGCAGCTTGTTGCACATCATTCTGTAGGATATTTTTTTCTTGAAAGATAACATCTCTATTGCAAGTTACTTTTCCTTTTCCAAATTTTATAATCCATACCTTGTACCCTTTCACCCTATCCAGATATCCAAGGACAATTCCTTTCTCTGATTTGGGTTCTAGCTTTCCTTCATTTGTGTGAATATATGCATCATAACCAAATATTCTCATGTGTTTAAGGGTTAGTGCCTTACCTATCCAAATTTCCTCTAGTATTTTAAACTGGATTGGTGCAAAAGGAGTTCTGTTAATGGTGTATGCAGCTGTGTAGACAGCTTTTCCCCAAAATTATTTGCTGAGTTTGGCATTTGACAGCATGCATCTCACCCTTTCTAAAATGGTTTTATTCATACTTTCAGCTAGGCCATTTTGCTGGGGAGTTAGCCTAACTATTTTATACCTCACATGCCATTATCCTTGCAAAATTCATTGAACTCTTCACTTAGATATTCTAGGCCATTATCTATTCTGAGCAACTTCACTTGTCATTTTGTTTATGTCTTAACCATGGCCTTCCATTACCTAAAGGTTTTGTAAGCTTGGATCTTGTGTTTTAATATATACACCTATACTTTTCTTAACCAATCATCAATGAAAGTAATATAGTACCTAGCTCTGCCTAGTGATTATATCTTAGCGGGTCCCAAAATGTCAGAATGCACATAATCTAGGATTCCTTTTGTTGTGTGTGTACCGGTAAAGAATTTTGCTTCTTTTTTTTTAACCATATAAATAGTGTTCACAGGATTCTGGCTTGTCATAGCTAATGCTTTCTATCAAACCTTGTTTATACAATTATTTTAGTTCCTTTTCATTGATGTGAGCTAGGCTAAGGTGCCATAATTTTGTGGAATTATCTTTAGGGGCTAGACAAGAATTACTTAGACTGAGTTATATTTTTCCTTGTAGTATGTAGAGTTCATTATATATGACTCCTTTCAAGATCTGCTTGGATCCCTTCTTGATAGTAACGGAGTTGCTTTCTTCAATGAATTCATATCCTGCTTCACTCAACATGCCAAGGAAGATGAGGTTTCTCTTGAGTTCATGCATATTTCTGACTTGTGTAGAGTTTTCATAGACCCAATGCCAGTTACTTTGCAAGGTGAATCATTACCCACCCCGCTAGCATTTACTATCGTGTAATTGTCAAACCAGTGAAGATTTGGTGTCATGTGAAAGGTGAAACCTAAATCAAGGATCTATTCCTTATTGCTTGGTTGATCTATGATAGTAAGAACATCAGAGCTGTCATAACCATCTGTTATAGTCATAAAGTTAGCTTCTTTCTTTCCTTTGCCATGATGCTTCTTCTTTCTTTCTAGATAATCCTTTCAAAAATGTCCCTCATTATGGTACAAGTAGCAGCTCTTCTTAGTTTTTGACTTCTTGTTGGGATTCTTGTTCTTGTTTTATTTCTTGTCATGCTTTCCATGAGCATATAGGCTTTCTATATTGATAGCTCCTTTTTTCTCAGTAATCTTCTTCATTGTTTCCCTAGCATTGAGTGCAAACTTGCCTTCTTCCAAGGTGAGTGATTCTCTTCCAAATATCATAGTACGAACAAGATTTTTGTATGATAAATGGAGGGAACACAATAGCATAATAGCCTGGTATTCATCGTCAATCTGCACATCAATTCTTTTTAGATCTAAGATTGCTTTTGTGAACAAAGAAATGTGCTCCCTTATGGATGATCTTTCTTTCATCTTGAGCTGATGGATTCTTTTCTTAAGGTACAACATTTTTATCAAGGATTTGGTCACGTATAATCCTTCAAGCTTCAGCCACACCCTTGCTGTAGTAGACTCCTTGGCAACTTTCCTCAGTACTTCATCTCTCAAAGAAAGGATGATCATGTTGTGTGCCTTACTCATCATTTCTTTCTTTTCTTTATCCAACAGGGTTAAAGGTAATTTGCTCTCTCCTGCCAAAGCATCCTCGAGTCCTTGGTGGACAAGAAGAGCCTCCATATTCAGTTAAATCCTTGGTGTGATCTTCTTAACTATTTTCTTTTATATTTAGTTAAATTTTACAAGAAATTTTTTGTATAGGTGTCTACTGAAAGCTTAAACTTTTGAAACAATTTAATAGTCACCTAATTCTCAACATACACCTAACCTGTAGCTAAAATCCACCAAAGTATTTTGGTTTTAAAAGAAAACAAATTCAACTCCCGTTTATTATCTGTCTAACAAACTACACAAATATATCGATCATTTCCTCCTTCTAGTAACTATTGAATGTCAACCAAATTTCCTCTCCAAGACATACAACCAATTTGAGGATGATATGAATATGCTACAACAGTGCAATTCTCCAAGCACTGGCTTCTGCATTTGTCTTCTGAAACAGATGACCAAGCAATTTATTAGTTGACCTTAAATCTCAATTCATAATTCCTATTTCTTAGTTTAGAATCTTTGTAAAGGCAAAGCATGAAACAAGTTATCTCATCAATTTCAAAGTTATATGTCTATTCAAAGGGACTTTCAAAATAGAACAAAAACCTTAGTCATGCTCTTAAAATAATTTTTACAATCTTAGTATTTTGAAATTTAAAAATTGTAAAATACTTAAAAAATGCACCACATTTAAAGTGAAGGCTAGATTAGATATATTTATCATAATGCAACATCGTTTTTCCACAAAATTGAATTTAAACCAAAGATCTTTTTATTTCCCAAAAAAAATAAAGAACAACTTGTTGTGATTGGAAAAGCAAAATCTTATAATTCATAACATGACTTAAAATGAATGTCTTATAATAAGAGGAAAGAAAGAGGTGAAATCTTAGCTCTTTAAACATAAAAGGAACTTTTTCCACCATACTTTAGACTTTTCAAAACAATAATGCATACAGCACTTGGAACAATTGTCAAATTTTATCAATCTTTTCAGTGGCAGTTTGATGATTTAGCTATCTCCCGTGTATGTCTGTCATACTGACACTATTATTGGAGAACAATCCATTTTCTAAAAGGAATACTGAACTCAACATGCTCTGGCACAAGATGAATGCAGGTTGCTTTAGAGGAAGAAAATTTTGAATCTCACTATTGAACATAGAAATCAGAGTGCTCATAGTGGATCTTTCACTTTCGATGTCTTGAACACACAGAAGTCCTATGTGTATGCACCTATTGATATCCTTTCTCTAGGTTTGGATCAAACATTTTAGGATCTATTAATGGTACAACATTCCCCTCATTCTAGAATTTTCATGCCTAAAATAAAATGAGAGAAAAAAACATGAGTTTCATATCAGCATTCAAAGTTTGAAGTTTAACCTTGTAAATGAATCCTTTCATATATATATATATATATATATATATATATATATATTTAGGAGGGCAATGAGTTTTAGAAACTTACAAATCCTAAAAGACTAAGAGAATGTTCATCATTATAAAAGTTGGTGTTCTTATCCCACTAACAATCTCTAGTACTAAAATTTCAAAACTAAATACTAAATATATCTAATTTCTTAGAAAATAATCTTTCTATTGTATATTCTAGGGCCATATATTCAATGCATTATGAAATAAAAGAATTAATTCTTAGACATTTTAGTATGTTACATTAGTCTTGAATAGAGATAGAATTCTTACTATGTTCCAACAACTCTTCTAATATTAGTTTGATCTTCACTTCTTCCAAAAATTCAGGCCATACCAAAATATGATATTTTGGGAGTCAAGTTCTTATCTAACAAAATATTACTTGCCTTAAAGTCTCCATATATAATTTTAAGTATAGAATTTTTATGTGAATAAAATATCCCTCGAGTTACTCCTTCAATTATGCCAAACATTTTTGCCAATCTAGGAATTGATATTTTGGTGGATCTGCTACAGTAAAGGGAAGGAATTTTTTTGTTTTGAACACTACGTAACAAATTCCCTAACTTCAACAGGCTTAAGAAACTAAGCAGCCTACAATTATTCTTTTTTCTTTTTCAATCCATCTATGTTGAATGTAAATAAATCTAGAGCTTTAAATTGAACATTACATAGATAGAAAAGAAGGGATCAAAAGAACCAACCAAAAATGAATGCATTCAAACTTTTATTTGGCATGTATTCATAGATCAACATGTCTTGCTATCCTTCAATACAGTAGCCTACGAGTCTTACAAGATTGCACTGTTGAAGCCTACAAATAACAAGAAGCTCATTCGTAAACTCTAGAGTCTAGACCTTGTCTACATACTCTAGAAAGTCTCTTAATTGCTTTGTCCCGGCCATCTTTCAGTTTTCCCTTAAAATTTTATAAAACAACAGTTATACACAAAATAGATTCAGAATTGATTATGTTAATGAATGAATGAATGTACCTTATAAACAGGACCAAAACCGCCTTGCCAAAATTTATTAGATAAGTGAAAGTTGTTTGTAGCAATTGCAACCTTCTCAAAATCATATGCCAATAGCTTTTGAAATTCAACTTGTGAGAGTTCTCCAATAAAGCTGTCACTTGTTTTTTCTGCATATGTTTCACCTCTGTTTAATAACAAAAGTAATTTCTTCTTCCATTTTCTGGTTGTTTCATAACAAGGCAATGAATTTGGCGTGATAGAAAGACATGGATATGTTCACAGGAAAATTGAATAACATGAACTACAAAACAATATTTTACTTGTATGAATGTTGCATT
Organism: Senna siamea; assembly: GCA_031216115.1. Taxonomy (NCBI): domain Eukaryota; kingdom Viridiplantae; phylum Streptophyta; class Magnoliopsida; order Fabales; family Fabaceae; genus Senna; species Senna siamea. The sequence continues at coordinate 18,500,032 of CM062355.1, read as the reverse complement.
TTAAAGAGCCTTCAAGTAGTAAAAGTTATTCAAGATTTGAATTGCTAACGCCTATAATAAAAGTTAGAATATGAAAAACACCAGTGTAACGTGACATCGGTGTCATGGCAAAAAGAGTTTTGTTTGTGTTAGTCCATAAAAAATATAGACTATAGCTGTCATACTATAGTCCAAAAGTCTTTTTTTGGTGCTTGTTATGAAATAAATTAGAAATGATATTAACAAAAAATAAATTAGAAATGATATTAAATAAAATAAATTAGAAAGTGTTTTCAGTACCTTTTTTTAGTTAAAAAGTACTTCTGATAAAAAAAACACATGTACAAGCTCATAGAGCATAAATTCAAAAATGTATTCTAACATTATTTTAGACAAAATTATTCTTTTATAATTATTTTAAAGATAAATTTCATTTTTTTTTGAGAGATCTAAAAATTATACTTTTGTCCTATTTTTTTTTGAAAAATTATACTTTCTTTCCTTATAAATATAAAAAATTTATAATTTCATCCATTTTGATTAAAATTTTCTCAATAATAAAATTATTATTTTCGCCTTAAAATTATAATTTATTAAAAAATATATATTTTAAGAATTATTGTTTTAATATGATTTATTTTTAGTTAAAAATATAAATTTAATTTAAAAAGTGACCTTTTTGTATTGGTCAAATACATATTTAATTAAATAAATTATATCAACTTCTTCTAAAGTTTGACAAAATTTCACTTATCAATCTTCTAATTTCAAAAATTACACTTACTTCTCATCTCATTTTTTGTCGACAAAGATAACTTTCTGTACATAATAAAATTATGATTTTATTTTAATATAATAATAACTACAATTAAATTTATACTCAAACATGAGATTGTTAATACAACAATAAAGGCAACTATTATTTTAGAATGAACACATACATGCTAAATATTAATTTCATTGAAACAAAAAAATTAGAAAGAATATTTGTATAACATTTTATCAAACCTTGGAGATATCTTGTGTAATTTTTGAAATTAAAGGATGGTAAGTGCAATTTTACCATCCAGGGGTTGACATAAATTATTATATTTAATTATATAAATAATAAAATGGTATTTTGGTTAAAATGAGTAAAATTATACATTTTTTTTATCTCTAATGGGAAATGAGTCCAATTTTTCAAAACTAAAGAGATAGAAATAAAAATTTGATATATCTCAAAGAATAAAAGTATTATTTATCATAATTTTATGAAAATATAATATTCATACATACATCTTTATTGACAAATTTGCTCATAATAAATACTTTTATACTTGTTAAATACAAACAAGTTTTTTTTAATATAAAGTATTTTTTATTATTGTATCCAAATGCAAAATAATTTTTACTTTTTATAAAAGCTCTATTAAAAAAAAACTCCATTAAAAAAACCTATCCAAACGAGATCAAACTTTAAAGGTATTGAATATAATTTTTTAAATTAGAGAAATTGTGTTATGACCCAAACCACTAGGACATGATCGATGATGCATAGACTAAGTCGACAACAAGGCTAAGTTTACCAAGTCAAAGAACAAGGACTAAGACAACTTTATGGGACTCAAAACCCCATTCCACACCCCATTAAATATAGCAAGTATATAGAATTCTTTACTATAACTTCTTATTTAGAAGTTACCAAAATTTGGAAAAACATCTCCTAAAACTCAGATATCACCTTAGTACAACAATACCCATTTTCAACATTAAACGACTCAAATCTTGTCTAACCTAGTCATACAGCTTAATAGCTATGACATCATGAAGGCAATCAACTTTTCACTTGATAAACAACATACCACAAGGAAATATTTGAAATCATGCTAGTCCAGAGTACTCTAGTCAACCACCTACTAATCTTGAAAATGTGAATGGAAAGGATAGTAAGTCATACAGACTTAGTAAGCATATAATAAACAAAGTGTAGAAAATTAGAAACAATCATATGAACAAGTTCTTTAAATAAATAAAGGAGAGAATCTCATCATCATATATTAGCATTTATAAATAGGCAAATCTTGAAGGAGGGGAAAATAAATCTCATGACGAAGTCAAATAACCAAAATATAATATGCACGAACTTCCTTTCAGACTAAAAGATTAAATAAGTTCTCGCTCATGACATGTAAAACATCCTTATTTGGTTTAACTAAGAAAGAAATTACATGAGAGAACTCAATTACCTAAAGAATCATCATGTGTTGCACATAACTAGTATATCACTATATCAAAGCATTTAAACCCCCATCCACCATAAAAAAAATCAAATATCATTGTTTCGAAGCATATAAATAAATTACATCATGTTGTCCCATGCAAATAAATTATATCGTGTTGCCACATGTAGATAAATTGCACTGTGCCACTATACATAAATACATTACACCGTGCCGCCGAACGTAAATAAATTACACCATATGGTTACCATGCCACTGCACGTAGATAAGTTACATTATGCTGCCACATGTAAATAATATATAAACAATCATAATTATAGAATTCATTAGATAGAAATAAATTAATAAAATTAAACTCTATAAGTATAGTCAAACTTTCCTAATTTTGTTTCAAGGACCATATACCCAAGTTATATATTGTAATATTAGCACCTATATATAACAAAAAGAAGCAAAAAAAAATGCCTAATTGTTTACCATGGCTAGCTAGATGATAACAAAGATGTAGCTAAGAGGAACTTAGCATGACAATGAGAGAAATTATTAAGTAAAAACATTAGAATCTTACTCATTATATACTCACCTTGCAAGATTAAGCAATCAATAATCTTTACCATTTCAACACCAACTGCAATTGAGTAAGTATCCACCTTTGCCCTTAAATCAAAAAAATTTCTAAATTAGCATATAACCTATACATTTGGTGCCATTTACCCCTTTATCAAATTTAAAAGATGATAAATCTATGAAATAGAGTTAATTGAGCTATTTTTATGCCAAAGATTAGAGTAAATTTGTTAGATAATGCTGATTTTGTAGCTATTTTAGTGTGTTTGAGAATTTAGTTGTGTTTAATATGTTTAGGTTATTTTTAGAGCTTTTAAATGGTTTTAATTATGTTTAGATATTTTTATTTTCAAATTTAAAGTTGCTTATAGTGGTTTTATCTTGTTTTTCAAGCCTAAATGCGAAGAATTTGAGGAGTACAAGTTTTGGAGCCTAGGCACCAAAAGTTCCATAAAGCATTGGCTTAAGAATTGCAAGCCAACGTGTGAGGTCATGTGCAGCAATCCTTATCATTTATAGCAACTTGGAGCGTTACCTTCAAATCCTAATGTCAAGGCTTGAGTTCGATTTAGAGAGATTGGATAACTTGGTACTCGTGGTGCGTAGGCTCTACATCACAGATACACATTAAGGGTAGTTTCGTCTAGGAAATTTTTAGGGCTGATATGAAAGGAAAAATTAGGGTGTTTTAGAGGAATTCTATTATGAAACTCTAGGGAGAAGAAGGAATAAAAGGGAACACCAAAAGGGTAAGAAAATGAAGCTCAAGGAGTGCATTCAAGTGGAGATTTGAGAACAAAAGGCCAAACGAAACTTCAATATCGGAGTTTCTTCTTTCCTTTCCTTTTTTATTTCTACATTTGTGATGTTCTCTGAATTGAGCTTTGTGAATCTTGTAAATATGATAGGCTAGGTTTATTTTCTCTAGGATTATAGTCCCTTGTCACATGAATTGACTTTATTATTAATTTCTTATCTTTAATTTCAATGTTAATGAGTTTATTCAATTTACTTTTCGTTGTTCCCTTTTTTCTTGATCACCAATTAGGGGAAACTAAAAGGATTTGAGTTAGTCATGAGAAAGGTACTTGAATTTAGTGTTAAAACTGAATATCATTTGTTCGTTGTTAATTAATTGCTAGAATTTACTTAATTCGCCCAAAGGATAAGAATATACTGATGGGTCTTACAGAATCATGATTAGCCAAGCTTAATGCATTCCTTTAATGGAATTCTCATAGAAATATAGTGAATTGAATTAAAGAAATAGAATTTATAATGAGTTGGAAGGTTTTTATAATGAAATTAGAGGCTATGGCTAGCTTATTACACATTGGGTTTGGATAAAGTGAGTAGTATTATTGCAATTTAAGTGCTAAGTTAGACTATAATCCTAGGGACCTTAATTTCCCATAGTTTCCTATTATTAGCATTGTATTTTGATTCTAAATTTACATTGTTTTACCTTAAAATCAACTATTGGTTTTGCTTGGATGAGGTGAACACAATGATACTGGTACTTAATGAAACTTTTGATTAGAATTCCCTGAAGGCGATACTCTTATTTCATTATTATACTATTTGTTGATAGTGTACACTTGCACTATATCAATAGCCTTGCAACAAAAGATAACACAATTGAGTAAGTATCCACCTTTGGCCCTAATTCAAAAACATTTCTAAATCATCATATAACTTATACATTTAGTGCCATTTACCCCTTTATCAAATTTAAAAGATATCATATTTTTACTTTTAGCACGTTGGTTTCTCCTTTCAAGAAGTGATTTTTTGGAATGTCAAAAGTTCACCAAAGATATCTAATAAGAAGAAGAAGAAGAAGAAATCTAATAAAATGTGGAATAAAATAGAAGTGATTTGAGAATTTTTAGAATGTAAAAAGTTCACTAAAGATATTTTGATAAGTTAGGGGTAATTTTAGAATTTTATGATTGTAATGAATTAATGACACATTGGGTATTTTTAAAATAAGCTTTTTGAATGCATATTTTGATTTAAACTAAAATGTGGAATAAAATGAAAATGATTTGAGAATTTTTGGAATGTCAAAATTTCACTAAAAATATCTAATAAGAGACTTTTAAAAGATAAAAAAACTTTTATCAGGTAAAAATTTATTTTTAAAGTTGCTTAATATCTTACTTAGTATAATCACGAATTACTATCAATAAAATTTGTTTTACTCTTAAATTTATTTTCTTATAGCATCTAATACACCAAAATCACTTAACTCAAGTTTCTAATTTATTTCACTAATTTAATTATTATTATTTGTAATTTATTTTAAATTATTTTTTTAATTAAAAATAACAGGAATGTTACACAGTTATATAATACAAACCCGGGAGACGAGGGTATGGGAAATTATGATAGATAGTTGATGGTAATTGGTAAAGTAGATCTAACCCTAGATATCTCCCTACATCTAAACAAAAACGTAGATAATATATGCAAAATATGTCGAGCTACTATACCAGCCTCGTTAAGCATATCTTCTTGTTGAATTTCAAACCTGTAGAAAAGTAATTCAGAAGGTAATAAAACAGCAAAGTTGGATTGTATGTAAGGCTCAAGAGTAAGTAACCCATATTTGAAAAATTGTAGCAGCCTGAGATGTGAAGCTTCATAAGAAGGAAAGATATTAAGCACTATAACTTTCCACAAACCATTAAACATCCACAACCCAGAGTAACAGACAATGGACTTTTTTCGTATTCAGTAATGGCCAAGGAATTGTCGAAGGTGATATGAACAAAACATGAATCGACACAGTCTGAGAAACTAGACGTGCTTAAGATTCAATTCTTCCTATTATTTGTAGTGGTAAACTCAGTAACTTGTGCCTTGATCAGAGAAAGAAGTTATATCAGGCTATGGTGTTGTCCTTCCATAAGGGACTTGTTGCAGTCCAAACAGTATGAAGCATTACAAAAATTAAGCATAGTTGGAACTTAACAAGTGTTGTACCTTGAGATGTAGATACACACAACTGATCCACCCAATTGAAAATGGTTTCATCATATATGTCAGAAGTCCCAATACCACAATCCAATCCAAACCACAGAGCTCTGAGAATATCAGTGTAGGAAAATGTGAGATAACGTCTCAAAAAATTTATTACAAAACAGCATAACCTATTCGTATTAAGGTGATGGGCGGATAGCACATCTGTTGAAGAAAGCGCAACATTCCTAAGCTTCCAAATGAAGAGTAACACCCTTGGAGGTAATTGAAGTTTCCAGAATCATTTCCAAGGAAACTCATTTGTAGCAAAATTAGGATACTGCTGAGAATTATTTTTTTTTTGAGTTATTACAAATTGTAAGTATAATTTTATCAAACTTGAAAAAAGTTAGAGCAGGCAGGGCACAAAGAGGATGTAGTTAACAGAATACAGAGAGAAGAATTGAGAGTAGAAAAAAGTGAAGGAAAGAGAATGAGAGTAAAGGAATAAGATGAAGGAAGCAGATAAGAGATACAATGAGCTGAATATGAAAGAAAAGAGACAAAATGTGAGAAATGATGGCTCATCCTTCTCCTCTTCCATTGCCATTTCATTTCTTTTATTTTTGGACAGCAAGCCATCGTAATCACAACAAGTGAGAAAAAATGTGAAAAACCCACTCAAAAAATCACGATCTAGCTAAATTTCATGATTCTCATCCTCTTTGTTGGATTCAAGGTAGAAGGGAGAAAATGTGAAAAGAGAACAAAAAGTATTCTTCTTTTCGGGAGAGAACTCCCCTGTTTTTGGCGTCCTGCAGCAAGAGAGATTAGAGAAGGTGATAGAGCTTCAGTTTTGAGTGGAGAGAAGAGAAGAATAATCAGATTGGGAGTTCGCCGGTGAAAGTAAATCCATTTTCCTTGATTGGAAATAGAGTCTGTTTGGGGATTGTTCTTGGATCTATTGAATACAGATTTGTGAGATTTGCTTCTGATTTTGGTGCAATTTTGATTAAGATTTGGCTTCTTTTTTTCTTTTTTTTTGTATTTAATGTTGCCTCTTGCATATCTTCTTACATGTTTTAGACTTTTAGTTAATCTGTGGCATTCTTGACAAGTGAAGGTTCTAGAGAACCAAAGTCATCAGCCTAATTTAATTCATCACCAACCTAGTCACTATTATTGAATTTTTTTAAGATTGCATTCACACAAGGATTTAACTCTATAAATAGAGAGCTTCAACCTCATTTGTGAGATAGAACAAACCAAAAGAGTTTGCATGAGTTTGAGAAGCAATCATAAAGAGAGATTGTAAAGATAGAGTTTTTTTTTTGTAAAATTTGTATTCTTGCATTTTATCCTTGATAGTAATAGAAGCATTTTTCTCTCAAATGTTTTCTCAGCATGATCCTGTGATTCCCAACAAGTGATATTAAAGCCTAGGTTCTTGAGTTGGCCAAAAATTGTAAAATTTTTTCATAAAAAATACATACTTTAAAAAATTCACGCTTTATTTGTTGCTCAAAATCTTATTATGAATATATCATTACATTCCTCTCATCGAGACGGTCATAGACCAATTTTTTAGTCTTCAATTGGACGCCAAAAAATGCCGAACGCATCGCCACTCTCCCACCACACGCGGGCGACCATTCTCCCACCGATATACACGCCATCACACACTACTAAAGGAGAAGACAATACACATCATTGCCACGTCATGCCATGTCAGTGACATGTGTAAGTCTTGTCATTTACTGTGTTAATGTCCACATCAGAGACACATTAGAGCCATATCAGCATCAGATCTATTTTTCAGATTAGCCCCTATATATTCTAAAAATTATAAAGTTGACCTATAATTTGTCTAAAATATCAATTTGGCACCTATAATTTTTAAAGTTTATAAGTTGATCTATATACTTTTTAGAAATTACATTGTGGGCTCTATATTTTTTTCAAAAAATTATATTTTAACCTTTAATTTTTTAAAAATTATATTTTGACCCCAAAAGAGCCTTCTCACCATTTTCAACCTTTCCAAATGTAACGATGTTGTTTGTTTTGCAAGATTCAATTTGATCAATAATTATTTGGAAGGTGAAAAATGACCACAAAGGAATCAACATCATGTTTAGGAGCTATTATTATGCTCACAGCTACCAACTACATGTTATGGAAACCTCAAATGGAAGATTTCCTTAATTGTAAAGATTTGTTTGACATAATAGAATTGAAGGGTGTTAACCTTGATCTGTCTAAATCAACCGAGTGGAAGAAATTGAATCAGAAAACTATTGGCCAAATTCGACAATGGATTGACCATAGTGTCTTCCACCATGTTGCACAAGAAACAGATGCATATGCCCTTTGGAAGAAGTTAAAGGACATGCACTAAGCTAAGACTGCTCGAAACAAGGCTTTATTGATGAGACGCTTAGTCAATATGAAGTTGAAGAATGGAACTTCAATTGTTAAGCATACCAGCGAGTTCCAAAGTCCGGTAAACTAATTATAATCTATTGAGAATTCGCTTGGAGATGAAATGCAGTCTCTACTACTCCTAAGTTCTCTTCTTGATATTTGGGAAACTCTTATTGTTACTCTCAATAACTCAGCCCCTAATGGAAAACTTACCATAGTTGTGGTTAAGGGTACCCTATTTAATAAAGAGGTTTGAAGAAAAAACATGAGCACATATCAGACTCATTACTTAGATTATATGGATGGATCATTACTCAATGTATAAGTGACTATGACTTAGATTATATGGATGGATTCTAGGTCAAGGCAGCCCTAATCCTAAGTAGCTAACTTATAATTAGTTACCTACGCAGTGTTATCTGTGGGATTCACAATGATTGTCCCATACTAGCCATTGATCATAAGGTTAATCATCCTCATACTATAGCCCAATACTACTTTGAAAGTGCTTTAATTGCTTAATTTATGCGGATTCTTGGCCTTGTGGGTATTCTTAAGGAAAAAGGGTCATTTTTCATCAAATATGGGTTGCAAGTTCCTTGAGAAAATAGTCAACTTGTAGCTTTTTGTCACAAATTGGGAGCTTGGATGAAGGTAAACAATTGACTTCCTTGGGTAAGTAGTTAACTTCTTGGCAAGCAATTGACTTCTTGCCCTTAGTTTCGAATTTTTAGGTTTAACACGAAAGTCGACTTCCTTGGGCAAGTAGTTAACTTCCTTGTTTCTACCTTTTTTTTACTCTTTTTAGCCCTCAAATCATGTAGTTTAACTATCAATCCATCCATAAAACTTTTTCCCACATTAAATCCAATAATATACATAAAAAATAATGCATTTTAAGGCTATATCCACATTAAACTAAGCAATTTCGTTCTTAGAGGAAAGATAAACTCAAAACCATTCTCAATCCTTCATTTCTATGCAAATCAATCACACACAAGGTTATACAAGCACACATCTATACTTAAAAAATATAAAATGCAAGTTAAATCCCTAGTTGTACAGTTTTAAACACCATTTAAAGAATTTTCATTTTCTTGACCCATTTTCAAGGAAAGAGAAAAACAAGGGATTTGTGGTTTAACTAATTACCTTGAGTTCCTAAGAACTCGTGCGTGTGATTTGGAGTTTAGAAGTAGTTCATATGATCCTTAGCAACTTTCCTTAATCTACTTTGCACTTGCTTCCTCTCTTTCTTCCTCTAGCTTCACTCTCTCTCTCTATCTAGTTCATAAAGTCACTCTCTCTCTCTATCTAGTTCATAAAGTCACTCTCTCTCTCTCTCTCCACTCTTTGCTTTTTATAGAGGTTAGAACATGGGGAGAAAAATGCAGTTAGCAAAAATTCAAAGATATTTGCCACTTAATCCCTAGGGTTAAAATGTAAATTTACAAACTTATAGGGCATTCTACCTCTTAATGTCATCTTTACATCTTATTGCCATAAACATCTCAGCTCATGAATTCTTCTTTTTACTATAGCGTTTGTTCCTTCGGGAAAATTCCTTTAATATGACACCTACCTTCAAAACTCCATTTCTCCTAAATCGGACATCCATTCAGTTTGGTTTTGCAATCAATTCCTTTAAAATTGACTTATCTATATCAAGACATCAAGCTTACTGTAATTATATAACTACTAGTAAAAGAAAATTTAATTAAAGTAAAACTGCTACAGGGGATGTTAACATAGGGCATCTCATCTTATCTGCCCTTAAAAGGTGCATGTGTTACTTATAAGAACTGAATTTCTTGCAATGTATAGTTTTAACTCCAAAAAGGGGAATCTACTAAATTCAATTCATATATTTTTCTCAATCCAAATATAAATAAAAAATTGGATAGTGATATCTTTTTTAATCCCTCAGTGAAATTGCTTGTGATAAAGTTAATTTTAAAGGCGATCTTTTTGGGGAGCTCGAAGTTTGCCATATGGTAAATTGGAAATGAGAGTAGGACAGATTTGATAAGAGTTAATCTACCTGCTTTTGATGAAAGCGATGATTTCCATTTAGCAATACCATGTCTTGCATGTGGGGATTTCTAATTTTTGTACCACATCATAAGATATGAAATTGTGAAAGGCCCCACTGTCAATGAGTACCACCACCTCTTCTTCCTTGGTCCTTCTTTTAAACATCAAGGTATTGTTTGATGAAATTCCCACAATGGAATTTAATGATAACTCCATTGGTACTATTTTTTCTGTTTTGTGTCCTTATCTTTTTCAGCCTCTTTGTCCTCTACCAATAAACATACCTTTAATTGATGACTCTTGCATTTTTTGCGGGGACCAAATTTCTCATCACATCTGAAGCACAACCCCAGTTCTTTCTTCTTTTTCCATTCAGTTTTTTTCATGTGCCTATATTGCCCAGAACTTTTATTCAAAGAGGAAGATGACGTTACTCCCTCTGTCTTCGCTTCTGTCAATGTTGTCATCTTGTGAGTTTCTTCCTTGTTGTCGTGAGTCTGATTTTGGCCGGTAAGTGAAACGATTTTGGATGGCTCCTTCATGTTGGAGACCCTGGTAAGTAGAGGCCCAAATTCTCAGCCCAAGTTCCTATCTTGGATTTAGTCATTCTAGTTGCCTTGGCCTATGATTCTCTCCTCTATTCTATTGGATTGGCCCATTAGGTCTTTAAGTGTATCAACTCGATCCATCATCACCTCTGCTCTTACTTCCTCCTTCAACTCGTTTTGAAAAGCCCCCATTAACATCTGCTCACTGGCGTCTTTCTGGGGAGCTGATAGCAATTCAAATCCCTCCTTGTATAGCATGACCGACCCTCTCTGCTTTAAGGCTATTAATCTTTCATAGCCATCTTCTTCTTGAGAGGGTTGAAACCTCTAAATCAACTCAGCTTTAAACACCTCCCATGGCCTAATGGGGTCTTTTGCCTCCATCCATTGAAATCAATTGACTGAGTTTCCTTCTAAACAAATGGCAACAGTGTCAATGTTCTCCTCTTCACTCAATCAATTCACTTGGAAGTATCTCTCCACACAAAAAATCCATGCAATAGGGTCTTCTCCTACAAAGAGCGGAATGTTCAAATTTCAATATTTATTTTCATCTACACTATTGCCACTTCTATGTTTACTCTTGATGTGGCGGCTCTTGGTGCCTGATGCTCTTCTTCGACGACTCCTTTCCTTGAGTTTCTAAGAGTCACTTGAATCTCAGCTATGGTCTCTCTCTCAATTCCTGTACATATTCAGTGATCAATCCCATTTCTCCCTTGATGTCTCTTATGGCTCCCCTAATCTCAGAAACTTTCTTCTCCACTCCATCAATTCTATTCTCCATTCTAGTATTTACCATTCCATAACCCTGCTAAATTTGCTCTGACACCAATTGATGGAATACTGAAATGCTACTGTATTATATTTATAAATTCACGTTAACAGAATCTGATACAGCACAATAACTAGAAAAACAACCTAAGAACACCTTACACTCCTACTACAATAATACTATCAGCATATAGATATCCAACATTAGACAATATAAGGAAAAATAAGGCAAAAATATCTCTAGCACTTCGAGAGGCTAGACTTTCCTTCCCTATCCAAACTCTTGCCTAAAACCTCATACACAATCCTCCAAACCTTTATATATATCTCTCTCTTGGCTGTCTACTCCATTAAGCCGCTGTCAGAGGTGGTTATTTGGCCAAATCTCACTTTCACCCCTGCTACCATCTGTACCTTTTCTTTCTGCTATATACCTCCAACCCAACAACTTCCATAAGCCTATCATGGTCCTTGTTGTGGGAATATAAACTCCGGAGAGGAAGAGTTGGTGGAAGATGGAAATGAAGATGGAGTAGAAGAGGCCAACAGATAATGAAATGGATTATCTAGAGACTGTAATAGTGTGGACAAGTCAACTTTTACATAAGCCATGAAATTGAAAACAAAATGACATACAAAGGTTACCAACCAAGATCCACAAGAAAATAAGTAAATAGGGAACCACTTGTATCCCAAGAGTAAGAACAGAGTCAAACAAAACCAAAGTGATTTATGCATAACCCAAACTGATTAAGGTAGATTGTTAAACGTAATTCATGATGGGATGGTTAAGAACAGTAGAGACTCAAATGACGAATTGAACATCATGAGGACTTGTTAATTTTATTTTAACTCAATAACTTAGATTACAAAAATTCATTCAGTTAGCTATTATATGGAAAATTTGTATAATTTTCTACTACAGCATTGGTGTTTTTGGAAAAATGCAATCAAAGAAAAGATCAATTTGTTGTCTCCCCTTCCTAACAGTCAACAGGTGATAAAGAAACTCTAGAGAAGAGCTTACCATGTTTCAAGATACCAAAATATTGCTATTCACATAGTGATTTCAAATGAGATTCTTACCAAAAGAAAAGTGGGAGAAATCTATTTTCTTGGAGTACTACAGACTATTCACATATATTCATGAATACAACAGGTAGGAAAGAAAAATTACAATTATTTCAATGACAGTTTGGTACTAAAGCTATCTGCCTTGTACATCTGTAATACTGATACTGTTGTTAGAAATTGATATCAAACTTTGTTCAGGGGACGCTGAACTCGAAAAGCTCTGCCTTTGGATGAATGCAGGTTGCCTTGGAGGAGGAAGATTGACAATCTCACTATTAAGCATAGAAATTACAGAGCCCATACTTGGCCTTTCTCTTGCAAGGTCTTGCACACACAGTAGTCCTATGTGTATGCACCTCAAAATATCCTTCTCAAGGTTAGGATCAAATATTTTAAGATCTATTAAAGACACAATATTCTCTTCATTCCATAATTTCCATGCCTAAAATTAAAAAAAAAAAAAAAAATTAATCATGAGTATCAACAATGGAAGCTTTAGAGTTAAGAGTTGTATTATTAACAAAGAATAGATCCCTATATCTATATATTAAGTAGAACAATGAATTGTAGAAACTTACAAATCCTAAAAGGCTGAGGGAATGCTCATTGTTATAAAAGCTAGAGTTTTTTCTTCCACTAACAATCTCTAGTAGCAGAACTCCAAAGCTAAACACATCTGATTTTTCAGAAAACAATCCTTCCATAGCATATTCTGGGGACATATATCCACTGCATAATTAAATAAAACAATTAATTTTTAGAGTTTTTAATATTGTATCAGTCTCAGATAGAGAAGAAATACTTACTATGTTCCAACAACTCTTGTAGTATTTGCTTGATCTTCATTCCCTCCAAAAATTCTAGCCATACCAAAATCTGATATTTTTGGAGTCAGGTTCTCATCCAGCAAGATATTGCTTGCTTTTAGATCTCTGTGTATTATTTTTAGTCTAGAATCTCTATGAAGATAAAGTATCCCTCGAGCTACTCCTTCAATTATGTCAAATCGCTTTTTCCAAGTTAAGAGTTTATGTTTTGGGGGATCTACAAAAGCAGAGGGAAAAGATTATATTAGTTTTGAATAAAACATGAAGAATTCCTAACCTAAATTGCTCTGAAAAACATTACAATTTTGCTATTTTTCCTTTTCTGATTTCATTTTATACATGCTGAATAAGGATCAACCTAAAAGTTTTAAAGTGGTTTTGACACAAAAAGTAAAAAAAAGGGAAGAGAAGGATCAAAAGGACCAACCAAAAATAAATGCATCCAAACTTTTATTTGGCATGTACTCATATATCAACATCTTTTCTTCTCCTTCAACACAGCAGCCCAAAAGTTTGACCAGATTGCGGTGTTGAAGCTTAGAAATAACAACAACCTCATTCATAAATTCCTCTAGGCCTTGTCCAGATGCCCTAGAAAGCCTCTTCACTGCTATGTCCTGGCCATCTGTTAGTTTCCCCTGGAAAAAGAAATAATATAAGGAAACAGTAATTTCAGACAATGATAAGAAACAGCAATTACCATCCCACAATAACTTTGGAATTAAGTTTGCGTGGATGAATGTACCTTATAGACTGGACCAAAACCGCCTTGTCCAAGTTTATTAGACAAATCAAAATTGTTTGTAGCTGTTGCAACCTTTTCAAATTCATATGCCAATAGCTCCTGTTGTTGAACTTTTGACAGTTCTCCGTTAATGATATCACTTGTCTTTTCTGCTTTTGCCTCATCTCTGTTCGTTAACAATAACCATTTGCTCTTCCTATTACTCGCTGATACATAAAATTGTATTGAATTTAGCAAGAGTGAAACACAAGGAAATACCCCACAGAAAAATGGAATAAGAGAATCTACCAAACAATATTTTACTCATATGAATTTTAATTTTGAATTTTGAAGATGATATTGAATGGAAACTTACCTGATCGTTTAGCTATCCATTTCCATAAAAGATATGCACCAGAGACAAGGATGATGATACCCGTTATTACTGTAATTGTAATGACAATTTTCTTTGTCACATCTCTATCCTTTTCTGCATTAACAGAGAAAGTGAACAAAGTTATAGAAAGAAATCTATGAAGCCCATAATCAGGTGTATGTCGAAGAATTAGATTTTAAGTATTTGACAGGTAAAAAAATTAAGATACCAAGATCTGAATGGGCTAAACGAATATATAGATCATTTCCATCAACAGAGAACTGTTGTATGTCAATCAGATTTTCTCCCCAAGACATACAACCAATCTCAGAAATATACGAATACGCTGTACAAGTGCAATTCTCCAAGCACTTGCTTCCGCATGTGTCTTCCGAAACAGATGACAATTCACCTAAATCGGGCACTTTGACCATCTGCACCTTCAAAAACCCATCTCCTTTGTCATCTGTGGTCCCATTTTTCAGCCTCTCACACAGCAGAGCTGTCTTCCTAACACATCCGCTGGTCCAGTTTCGCCTATTCCATTCCTCTCTATTGCTTGGTTCAAACCCACTCAAACAGTTGCATATTGGTGATTTATTTGAATTGCAGATTCCATATGCTCCACAAAAACCATAAACATCACATTCCGATTTTTGAACAGTATAATTTACTTGGAAAATTTTCTCCTCATCAATCGATTGTCTTTCCTCTAATAGGCCTTCAGAATTCAAGGCAAAGATTGTGAAGTCAGACTCATCAGGTAAAGTATAAGTCAAATAAACAGTTCCTTCCCCATCATCTATTATAGTGATCCCTTTAAGATAGAAAGAATCCATCATGGGTATACCCACAAAGACTCGGCCATTCCATGGACCGCTGCGCCAGTATGGGCGAGTCCCATCCCAGATGAACAGTTCAGGAATATCTGGGCGTTCCAGTGTTATAGAGAAGTTCCCAGTAGATGGATCTGTTGAACTTTTCCATGATGTAAGCCTTAGTTTCTCACCTGTTATTTTGTTGTTAGTAAATTTCATATTGGGAAGTAATGTATCAGAAGGATGCTCAAAACTTTGCCATAAGCTATTTCCAGTAGAATTATCTAGCAGGACAAGGTTTCCAGAATCTGAAAGCTGGGCACTAGAATTATATGCAGTATTTGACAAATTTGATGACCAAATGGTCTGATTCTGGCCATTTAATACCACAAGATTGCCATCCTCAGATATTGTAACAATTCCAGAAGAATCCTTCAATGGTTGGTTTCCATTAGCAACCCATAGGACATTGGAATTGGATTTGTACCAAATTCCCACATAGCGATTTGTAGAATTCTCGGGGCTGAAGAACCCCAGTGTGAAGGAACTCCCATTGGAGCTGATAGTTTCAGGGTCCTTGATGGGTTGAGATGATGAAATGCTGTCTGTGGCAGAGCAGAAACCAAAAGAGCAACCAAATATGATCAGAACGGAGAATAAGTTCGGATAACTGCGAAAGAACCCCATCGCTGAGAAGTAGACTTTTTACAGAATGGTGGGCTTTAGATGTCATGAAAGATGACTGGACTTAGTCTTTTTTCGCAGACTTTTCTTTGGTGGGTAGTCTTTTTCACAAAAGTCTTCTTTGGTGGGTTACAGCTGTCGCAAAATTCAATGGAGTTCTAGCTTCGCAGACACCAATTTAGATTATTTAGTTCTGTATCATGTTAACGGCAATTGCTAGTTTTTTAAATTGAATATGTACCCTCCTTCTCTTTCCTATTATAATTGAAGTCATCTATAATAAATGATCTTAGGAAATGAATTATATGAAGTGTATGCAGAAGATACTTATTGAAGAGCTAAATCTTTGCAGGTTTCTTAAATTTTTCTCCATTTGTATTCTTGTTTACTTATTGTTGTTTTACTATAACAGCTTGATATAGCGTAATTTTTTAAGTTTATTTTATAAAATTATATTAAGGTAAAACTTAAGTTTTATATATATAAATATATATATATTTTTTATAAAAGTAAGCGAGACATTGTTGATGGTATTTTAATTTTATTTGAAGAAATAAAGGAGAAGCCATGAAATAGGGCCTCACAACCACAAAAGCATTTTGAACGACTAAGCTCAATGGACCAAAACGACTGGTCATGGGAAAGACACGATTGTTTTGAGACTCTTCACACTAGGGTGAATAAATGATAGGATATGATTTTATTAGCTTTTTTAATCATTTTAACGAATCTAATTGGTATAATTAATTAGCTAGAAAAACTATCTAATTAATTTAGTGATTTTGGTCATAACTAAATTTTTTTTAATCTACTCTTGGTTTGTTTGGATTTGATTAAATTTAATAGTTGATTTAAAAAAACAGTTATAAAATTAAAAAATGAAAACAAATATTTTTCAATATCAATTATGAAAATAAGTGTTTCTAACAACAAAATTCACAGTAAAATTATTGCTCAACAACTTTAAAATTAGTTTAACCATAAAGAGTATTATTTATGATAAATATAAAATTTACCAATGAAAAAGCTCAATATAAAATTAACTTTAATAAATTTATAATTAAGATATAAATATAAAGTATAAATTTTCTTAATATATTAAAAATTTATAATTAATAAAAGAAATATAAAATTTAAACATTATATCAATGTAATAGGTTGAATTGGCTTGGTTTGGATCAAAAGCATACATATCCAGTGATCAAATTGATTAAATTGCTTTTGTCAAATTTTTATTCAGTTAATCCAATAAATTGATCAATTTTAATTGATTCTAGTTAAATTAAATTAAATTGATTCAGCTAGATGTTAATCTATTTAGTTTTAGTCATCCTAATTTAACAACTAAAACAGTAAGTTCAATAAAAGCATGTTGACAAAAGTCTACAAGGCAATTAAGGAAACTTCTCAGTTTCTTCTAAATGACCACGTCAAAAAATATCATATTATTAATAAAGAATTTGAGTTTTATTATAATTTTAATTTGAAATTTATTATAAATAGGCTAGTTTATTTATTAGAGCAAATATTACTGACTAAATTTTAAATTTCTTATCACCAATTGACTCTTGTGCAGGAACGAAAAATATTACTACAAATAGTTTATGTATTCGATAATTATATTCTCACTCTTTATGGATTTTTTTATCTCGTCGAAAGGTACGCATAAGTATATAAAGTATCTCTGATGTGTGTGATAGTTGACTAAGAAAATGGTTTGTATTTTTTATTCTTAAAGTTATGACTTTCGATATTGATTATAGATAAATTTATGAAGTGCAGACTTTGACGAACCATTTCATAGAAGCAACAAAATGCAATTATTGTATATAGTAAACAAAAAATTTGACTCGAAAACTATGGCCTGTTTTTTTTTTTCTTTTAAAATTATTTTATAAAATTAATTTTGAGAATTTATATTAACATTATTTTTATATATTTATATGCATACTATTAATAAAAATATTTATTTTATATATATGTTTATCTTAAAAAATTAAAATTCAGAATAATTTTTAATTTTTTGAATTTTTTGTTCTTAAAATATATTTTAATCTTTTATTTTTTGTCAAAAATAATTATTTAAAATTTTAAATGTATTTTTTTTATTTTTTAAAAAATTACATTCAAACGTGTCAACAATAATAATTGACTGAACTGGTATTTTTGATTGTGAAAAAGAGATTAAACTAGTTGGATGAATCGAAAATTATAGATAGTAATATTTACGATCAAAAAATAATGCTCGTGAAAAAATAATATTGCAATCTTATAGGAACTTTGAATAACTAAAAATTTCAATTTAGGCATCAGATTGAACGACTTGCAGCACTATTTTGTATTTATAGACAAAAATCCTTAAAAAATTTTAAAAATAAGACAGTATTTAAAATATTTCAACATAATCCATGTAACTCTAATGTGTATTTAAAAATGAGGAGAGAAAAAGAAGGAAAGGAATTAATGAAAAATGAAAGAGTGAAAAAAAAATTAAGTAATAATTTTTTTTATTTAAATCAAACTAATTAAAATTAAATAAAAAATTTTTAAAAAATTAACATAAGATTTTTTAATTTTTTTTCTTTTTAAAAATTTTAAAAATTAAAAAAATATTAATATGTTTTCTTTCCTTTCTTTTCTTTCTTCTCAATTTTTCTCCTAAAATTAATAATTAGGAAGTGGCGTAATAAAAAATTTAAAATTTCTCCTGGCACTGGCTTTTATATTTGTCGTCTAAAGCAAATGACCATTCTTCAAAATCTAACACTGTAACCATCTCCAACTTCAAAGACCCATCTTCTTTTCCAGAGATGTATTCCTACTTTTTCCCTTCGAAGTTGTACTTCAAACACATCCATAAGTCCTGTTCTGTCTACGCCATTCCTCCCTATGACTTGGTTCAACCCCTCTCAAACAGTTGCATATTTACAGTTCTTTTGGCTGAAAAGTCATAATAGCACTCAATCACCTCAGTAATGGTTTCCTAATTTAATCTTTTGTTATTAAGAAATAATTATTTGGTGAACTTTGATTAGTTCTATAACTTTGACTAATAAAAATTAAGTCTAATAAAAAAGAATAATATCTTATAATATAATAAATTAATATTTTAATTTTTATTAAAAAAATATTTATATTTAATATTTAATTATATTTTGAACAATATTATTTTTAATAAAAAATATTTAAAAAATAATTATATAACTTGACAAGTCATTATTATACATATTTTAATGATGATTCAATGCTTAAATTCTCATTGAACATGCTGACTCACTTTGTATTTGAGGACTCACTTTGTATTTGAGGCAAAATTTGATTAGTCACTAGCTATATATTTATTTCGTAAACACTCTTTTGGAACAATTTCTTATTGGTCATTAAATATTAATGTAGGACATTTTTGCCAACTAAAAGTTTTTAATTGACTCATAGTTTATAAATGACAACTTGTAATTGAAAAAATTTTAATTACCTGTAATAATATTTTGTACGACCAAAATATAAATTTTTGTTTTAAAACTTTAGGGTTGATGTACAAAATATTTTTAAGTTTTTTTAAATAATAACATTTTTTAATTTATTTATTCAAATATTAACTATCAAATACCATGATTAACTCTATATAAGATTTTTTGTTAGGTTAGAGTAAAGAGATTTTGGTCTTTTTAATCTTTTTAATTAACATTAAGTAAATTGAGCCATTCTTAATTATTTAAATTTTGAGTCGTCAAAAATTTAAATTAAATTAAATTTATTTAATAAATAAATAAATTTGATTAATATATTAAATTCTTTTAATTAAATGAATCAAACTTAAAATATTTAATATTTAGTTTGTTAAATTCGTGAATAGTTTAATTAATAATAAAATATTATTTTATATAATATTTATTATATTTTAAATTTTAAATAATATATATTATATAAAAAATATAAAATAAATATAAAAATTCATGTATAATTAAAAAATATTATATAATTTATTTATATATATAAATTAATACTTATTTATTTAATTTAAATTTTATATGTACATAAAATATATATTATATTTATATTATTATATGTGAAATAAATTAAATTTGATGATAATTTTTTATTTATTTTAAAACTCATATTCATCAATTTTAAATAGACGAGTTTGATGACAGTTCAACTCTATTTAGTTTTAGGGCTAATTACAGGACTTACATGTTAACTCAACCCGAAATCCATAATACCATGAACCAAGTTGCCGGTGCAGAGCCTCCGATTGCTCTCCTCCGGCGCCCAAATTCCAACCGTGTTCGATGAAAATTTTCTCGTCGTCACCATGCCGCCGTCTGATTGAAGAATTTCCCTCAACAATGTATGGATTAACGTGTCCCCCATCTACGACGATGGCTTTATACTAATCTACGGAATCGACAGGTTCTTCGATCCCCATTTTCATTACAAAGGGCCATTTGAAAGACCCAATCAAAATGCTGCGTGTGCGCTAAATAACCACACTGTGAGTTCCTCCAATTCTTTGAATCGAGCCTTGAAATCCGGAGGGTACTCTGTGATGGCTTCGTTTCTTGGAATGCAACTCTCTTCGATTGAGGAGGAGACTCCGATGACCATCTTCGCTCCACCAGATGATAGGCTTGCGAATCATCTTGGGAATTTTCGCGATTACCCATCTTTCTTTCTTCTCCATGTTGTGGCCTGCAAGGTTCTCTGGAACAATCCGGTGGATATCAACGATGGATTAGAGTTACCCACGTATTTGCATGGGTTTTCCATCAACGTCACGAGGTCTAGCGGAGTGTTGATGTTAAATGGAGTCCAAGTTTTCTTTCCAGATTTATTCTACAATGACGAGTTTGTTGTTCATGGCGTCATGTTCTGCCGATACATAACAAAACCCAAGAAGCTGCAGAATCTGTCTGTGATTTGGGAGCTAAGCCTGATGTGAAAACTGTGTTTGACCGTGATGAATTTTGAAGCCTGAAATTACTTCTACTGTCAGCTTTCAAATGCATTTTCTTTGTGTATATTTTCAATTATTGGTTTATATCTCTGATGCTATGACTTCTGATTTCACAATATGCACTTAATATTTGAGGGGATTGTTCCTGTATAATTGGTTTTCTTTCCTTCTTTATGTGATATAATGAAAAGAGGGAGAGTCCGTCTCAAATTTGGCTCTATGCTTTATGAATTCAATATATTCACTTTCTTCTCTAGCTTCCTATATGTGAAGTACCTCTTCTTCAAACTTAAGTATCATGTTCAATACGTGTACAAATCAGATACAACACTTGGAATTATAGTTTAATATTACATATTTTGTCATATTATGATTTACTATTGTGTTTCTCTATATTTACTTACCTTATTGTTTAAAATTGGCATACCGAATTGCAAGATTGAGAACAATTCTATACGAATGCTCATATCTAAAGACATCGTCATCCCGGTTTCTGTTTCCTCTTTAAATCTTCTTCAGTGATGCTCTTTAAATCTTCTTCAGTGATGTAAAGAGGTATGAGTCAGATGGCTAGCAACTGTATCAAATGTGAAGCTAACCACTTCAGTTAGTGATTCCTTAGATGAATAGATCACGTGTACAGGGAAGTCATCTGATTGAACACTTGACTAGCTTCTATAAATATGTTTATAGCTCAGGGATCCAGAAAGAGAATCAATTTGATCATTTTCAATCGTTCTGTTTCATTTCTATATCTCTGTTGATCTCTCCACTCTAAAACGTTTCAAGTGATAACCTTCTAACTGCAATATAAGGTTGAGATGACACACAGTTATCCTTGGATCCAAGGGGTTGGGTTTTCCTATTGACACACAAGAACAGAACCTCGATCCAGTAGTTCTAATTTCTGATACTGTAATTTGGCTTTTGATGTTGTTTTAGTGTTTACTACCAATTCTTGTGGATTTTTTTTTTCACACATGCGTTACCTATCATGTAATTCTTATATTCCATTTATAAATGAGCGAGAGCTTAAAAAATACTAAAACTATTATTTAGTGATCCCCTAAATCCTGAGGTGTATTTATGTTTAGGTGAACGGGCCATGGTACATAACTAAATATCACAATTACATGTCCTAAGTTCTTAAGAATTCCACTTGCATTTTCATGCTATCATTTGGCAAAGATAGAAACAACAGCAAATCTCTTGTTATAATTGAACATTTTATGTATATTATATTTTTTAAACTTATAGTGTTACTAAATTTATTTAAATTGTTTTAGTTGCTGTCTAAATTTTCCTGCCATCATTAATTTAGGCCATTTTCAAAACAAATGTTGAACATTTCTGTGCAGAGTTCACTTAGCCAAACATATGTTGGTATTCAATTGCAACATCTTTTGTGCTGCAAGTACTGTTGTCGATTCAAGGGAAAGAAATGATATTCACAGTTATGGAAGAAAAATGATATTTTAAATATTCCTTACAGTAAGATATGCAAAAATTTTACTATTTTAGTATGACAGAAGGGAAAAAAATGAAGTTTACATGTACAAAAATTTAATTTCTTTCATATACATAATTTCTATCTAGCTAAAGAACTATCTCCACTAATCATGTCAAATGAGACATCAGTTAAACAATTAGGTGAAGTGGCATGAGCTTGAGATGGCAGAGTCATCACCATTCCCAAAAAATTGTTTCAATTCTATGACCACTTGAGTCATGGTTGGCCTATTCATGGAGGTTGATGCCACACAAGCCATTGTTGTATTCAGGATTTTCCTTGCAGATTCTATGCTAAATTCTCCATGTAATCTTGGATCCACAATATCTTGAATCTCCCCTTCTTCTGGTATTGAATTGAGCCTTTGAATTATGTGAGTTCTCTCTTCAGATTTGACTATGGCAGGTTGGCCCTGTAATTATCCCAAGCAGAACAATCCCAAAGCTAAAAACATCACTTTTTTCATTCAATCTGTTTGACATAAAGTACCTGAGAAAATACTCCAATCCTACAGTTTCCAGATTCAACTTCTGTGTCATAAACAGAACCACCAAACCTGTCAAAAGACATAAAATGATAATTTGATTTGCTTCCTTACCTTCTGCCACATCTACTGCAATTTGGAGTCTTTGATTCCACCTCAAGAATTTTCCATTCATGTTTTGAGAGTAAGAAGGACATAATATGGAGTATGGACAATTATCCAAATGTATAAGGTGTTTTTATTTTAAATTTAATTTTTCAACAGAATGTCAGATGGTAGTCACTTTACCTTTATCTAGTTGTCTTCTCTTGAATATACAGAAAGCGATTACCACTAATATAATCATGAGTGCTGCACCCAGTGATGCTACTAATGCAATGACCACCTTATTATTCCCTCTTCTCTTGTGGCTAGATTCATGAAAAACTCAGGCTTGGATTTCCATCAAAACTTTCATGCACATCGGATTACAGTACTCTACCTATGCCCTACCGATATATCCTTCTCATTTTGGTCCCTTATATTTAGCGATTTTCTCTAATTTGGTTTCTCTTGAATGGTCATTCTCAATTTGGTTCATACATTTGAAATCCTTAAGAAGTTTGTCCCTCTGTGTCCAAACCATCAAAGTATATAACAAAAATATTGAGTTAGATGGTTTTGTGCCAACTGTACACGTTAAAAGGGCAACACAATTGAATCTTTTTCAACTAAAACCTCTTTTTGGTCCCTCATGTTTGGTGATTTTCTTAGTTTGGTCATTCTTAAATGGTCATTCTCAATTTGGTCTCCTATGTTTAAAAATCATTATCAAGTTTGTCCCTCAGTTTCAAACCATCAAAATATTTAACAAAAATACTGAGTTTGATGGTTATGCATTTTTTCTCAATCTCCCAAAGTCTTATGTTAGGATTACAAGATCTCCTCTCCCTGCTGTCTCAATCCATAATGCATTGTGTGTTTTTCTCTTAAAAAACGTTCAATCTAAATACTTTGTGTTGCAATGGGTGGTGGAGAAGAATCATTTGGTCTTGCAAAGTCATCATGGAATAAGTTATCATCATCTTCATCCTGTTCTAAAATTGTCCACCAAAAAGCTGAGAAATATTGTTAGTGTGGGTTGAAGACCATCTCTCGCATCTCCAAGACAAAGAAAAATCCAAAAGGGAGGTCTATAAGATATCCTAACTACGAAAGTAATTCAGGATGAAATTATTTTGAGTGAATAGATGAACCTGTTTGTTCTGCCAAAAGGAAAATTTTATAGCGAATATTTTATAGGGAGTACTTATTCTATCATTGATATTAATTTTGTTGTATGTTATTTGTGCTTGGTAAGTAATTACAGGTAAGATGAGTTTATGGTGTAACGGAACTTGGTAAGATTGAGTTATGGTGCAGTAGTTATGAGTAGTTATGTGATTAGTTGTTGTATTGATGTAAGAATCATGTGTGTAGCTTAGCAACTTGATGCTTTATTTTGAAAGAAAATTGTACTTTTGTTCTTCTCATGTCAATTTTTCCATGGAAATTATAATTCCAACTTTAAGTAATTCACTCCAAGGTGTCAAGGAATTACATCTTTTGGTAATTGGTACATACTAGGCTATTGCTGTGTGCTCCTTTAATTTCACTATGATCAATTCAAGTAGGTTAGTGGGAAATAGAATGATGAGACATACATCACAATAGCTAGTGAAAAACTTTCCATAAAATTACATATAAAAACATGACAATTATCATAGCCATTCCATTCTAATGCATTGCATATAATATAACAAGCTCATTTTTTGTCCCACTAGTTATGCATATACCACTTGAATCCAATTTAGTATTCTTCTCAATGCAGTCCCATACTTGCAAGAGGATAATTTTGGCTAGTTGATGGTCATACAACACCTTAGAGAGGAGACCATGCACAATCTTCAATCCTAGCTTATTACCAAGTAAAAGTCCCAAGCTAAGAAATAATGAAGGAAATAAATCCAAGCTCAAATACTAAATATCCCAAGCTCAAAGTTGCAACATAATGCCAAAATTTTACATAATACATCAATATAACACAATTATAATTACATTGAAATATCAATGGAAGACATAGTCATACTTTCATGGAAAAGACTAGATACCTTGTGTTGGTTTGTGAGCGCACCTAAAGGGGATTCTTCATCACTCTAGCACTTCCACTAGCCAAATCAATTTCCTAGATTCATTCACACAACATAATAATCATTAGAAGTCTAGGGTTTAGCAAGTCCATAACACTTTTTAAAGTGAAACGTGGGTTAGATATATGTATCATAATGCAGCATCATTTTTCCACAAAAATGATTTTAAATGAAAGATCTCTTTATTTCCCACATAAAAACACAATAAGAGAAAAGAATGTCTTATAACTCATAGTATGACACAAAATGAATGTCTTACAACAAGAGAAAAGAAAGAGATGAAATCTCAGTTTCGAAACATAAAAGGAACTTTTTCAACTATAAAATTTTCATACACCAATGCAAACAACACCTGGAGCACTTACTTGTCAAATTTTATGAATCTTTTTAGTGACAGTTTCATGATGTAGCTATCTCCCTTGTATGTCTGTAATACTGACACTATTGTTGGAGAACAATCCATTTTCTGCAGGGGAAACTGTACTCAACATGCTCTGGCACAAGATGAATGCAGGTTGCTTTGGAGGAGTAAGATTTTGAATCTCAATATTAAGCATAGAAATCACAGTGCTCATAGTGGGTCTTTCTCTTGCAAGGTCTTGCACACACAGAAGTCCTATGTGCATGCACCGCATGATATCCTTCTCTAAGTTTGGATCAAACATTTTAGGATCTATTAATGGTACAACATTCCCTTCATTCCAAAATTTCCATGCCTAAAATAAAATGAGAAAAAAAAAAAGCTTAAGTTTCATATCAACATTGAAAGTTTGAAGCTTAACCTTGCAATTGGAGCCCTATATATATATATATATATATATATTGAGGAGGGCAATGAATTTTAGAAACTTACAAATCCTAAAAGGCTTAGAGAATGCTCATCATTATAAAAGCTGGAGTTTCTTCTTCCACTAACAATCTCTAGTATTAAAACTCCAAAACTGAAAACATCTGATTTCTCAGAAAATAATCCCTTCATTGCATATTCTGGGGCCATATAACCACTGCATTATTAAATAAAACAATTAATTCTTAGGCTTCTCAATATGTTACAATAGTCTTGGATAGAGAAAGAACGCTTACTATGTTCCAACAACTCTTCTAGTATTAGCTTGAACTTCACTTCCTCCAAAAATTTGAGCCATACCAAAATCTGATATTTTGGGAGTCAAGTTCTCATCTAACAAAATATTACTTGCTTTAAGGTCTCTATGTATAATTTTAAGTCTAGAATCTCTATGAAGATAAAGTATCCCTCGAGCTACTCCTTCAATTATACTAAAGCGCTTTTTCCAGTTTAGGAGTTGATGTTCTGGTGGATCTACAAAAGTAAAGGAAAGGGTTATTTTTGTTTTGAACACAATATAACAAATTCCCAAACTTCATCAGGTTTAAACTAAGCAACCTATTATTGTTCTTTTGTTTTTTTTTCAAATTTTCAATTCGTCTATGCTGATTGTAGGTAAATCTAAAGTTTTAAATCGCATATGACATAAATAATAAATAAGGGATCAAAAGAACCAACCAAAAATGAATGCATCCAAACTTTTATTTGGCAAGTATTCATAGATCAACATTTTTTCTTCTCCGTCAATGCAGTAGCCTATCAGTCTTACAAGATTGCAGTGTTGAAGCCTAGAAATAACAACAATCTCATTCTTAAATTCCTCAAGACCTTGTCCAGATTCTCTAGAAAGTCTCTTAATTGCTATGTCTCGGCCATCTTTCAGTTTCCCCTTGAAGAAAATACCAAGAAACAACAGTTACACACAACATATTCAGAATTGATTAAGCTTTCATGAATGAAAGTACCTTATAAACAGGACCAAAACCGCCTTGCCCAAGTTTATTAGACACGTGAAAGTTGTTTGTAGCCATTGCAACCTTTCCAAAATCATATGCCAATAGTTCTTGAAATTTAACTTGTGAGAGTTCTCCAATAAAGCAGTCACTTGTTTTTCCTGTATATGCTTCTCCTCTTTTTAACAAAGAAAGCCATTTGCTCTTCCATTTTCTCACTGATCCATAACAACGAAGGGAATTCAGCATGATACAAAGACATGGATATGTTCCATAGGAAAATAGAATAACATGAACTACAAAACAATATTTTACTTATGCGAAATTACTGAGATGATGTAAAAATGGCATATTACCTGAGTGTTTAGCTATCCATTTCCATAAAAAATATGCACAGGTCACAATGGTGGTGGTTCCTATAATTATAGTAATAGTGATCATGACTGTCACATTTCTCTCTTTTTTCTCTTTTTCTGCATTAAGTGAAAATGAAGAAAGTTTAAACAAAATTTAATTTAAATCGAAAAATAGGATTATGTTAAAAGAACTACATTTCAAGTATTTTAAGAACACAAAATTTAAGATACCAAGATCAGAATAGGCTACTCGAATATATAGATCAATTCCTCCCTTTGAGAATTGTTGTATGTCAATCAGATTTCCACTCCAAGACAAACAATCAAATTGGGCATCGTATGAATATGCGACACAAGTGCAATTTTCCAAGCACCGGCTTCTGCATATGTCTTGGGAAAAAGATGACCTTTCTGCAAAATCTGGTGCTTTAACCTTCTGAAGCTTCAAAAACCCATCTTCTCTTCCATATGAACTCCCATTTTTGACTCTCTCACACTGCAGAGCTGTTCTCCTAACACAACCACCAGTCCAATTTTGTGTATTCCATTCCTCTCTATTGCTTGGTTCAAACCCTTTCAAACAGCTGCATATTGGTGTACTATTTGAATTGCAATATCCAAATTCCCCACATATTCCGTAAATATTACAATCTGAAAATGGATAACTCAAGAATGTATACCATTGATTCTTGGCATCATCCCAATATTTTCCCAATAGCTTTCCTTCTGAATTTATGACAGCAAATCTTTGGATGTCAAGTCCATATGAAGTCCAAGAATAAGAAACGGTTCCGTCCGCCTCAGTTACTAAATTGTTACCATTATTGTAGTCCAAATTCATGGACTCCCCTGTAAAGTCTCTGCCATTCCATGGACCACTGCGCATGTAAGGGCGTGTTCCATTCCATATGAACAATTCAGGAAGATTTAATCGTTCAAGACTAACATAAAAATTCCCAATGGACGGATACAGACTTTTCCATGATGTAAGCTTCAGTTTCTCACCTGTTCTTTTGTTGCTAGTAATTTTCATACCGTTCAGATATGTATCCGAAGGATGCTGGAAACTTTGCCATATGATGGTTCCTGAAGCAGAGTTATCAAGCAGGACAAGGTTTCCAGAATCTAAAAGCTGACAAGATGTATTAGATGCAAGATTTGGCACATTTGAAAACCAAATGATTTGCTTCTGTCCATTCAATACCACAAGATTGCCATCCTCTGATATTGTAACAATGCCCAGAAGAATTTCGCAATGGTTGATTCCTATTAGCTACCCACATAATAGCAGATTTAGACAAGTACCAAATTCCAACATAGCGATTTGTAGAATTTTGAGGGCTGAAGAACCCCAATGTGAACAAACTCCTATTAGAGCTAATAGTTTCAGGGTCCTTGATGAAGTGAGAAGCTGTGATGGTGTCTGTGCCTGTGGTTAATTCAAAGCAATAGCTGGAAAATGTGATGATAACAAAGAAACAGGCTTTGCTGCAAAAGAATCTCATTGCTGCGATCGAAGATTCTTGATGCCAATTCGATGAATGAAAGCTAATTTTTATTGAGACTTTTCTTTAATGGGTCACAAGTCTCAGAGTCAATGGTCTTCTGTCTTACGACTCTTACCATACACGGTTGCCAATTTGGATACTATTCAACAGAAGAATTTTCCTTGCAATAAAAATCTTAGAAAGAAATGTGGAACAGTTCTTACTAAGCTTATTCGTGCTTATATCATCATTTATACAACCTTAACATTTTGAAACTTAAAAGTCGTCAAATACTTCAGATATGCAGGACATTTAAAGTGAACGCTAGGTTAGACGTATGGCCATATATATATATTGGTTTCAGGTTCCATTGGAGACAAACCTTATCGTAATGTAGCGTTAATGTTTTTCTGCAAAACAAAGTTCTAACGACAGATCTTTTTATTTTCCAACTGTTAGGTTATTGTATATAAAATCAAGTCAGTTAGTTTAGTTTGACAGTTTGCCTTATTAGTTAGTCAGGTAGTAATTAGTTTTAGCCATGTGAGCTGCACATTCCTGTACATTACACATATAGACATATTTGTATATATAGTGATATCTCAGTAACACAAAGTATAGGATTTCCATTCTCTTAATTCTCTTTCCTATCAGTTTGTATACCAACAAAAAGCATATGACAGTGAATAACTTACGGTGTCTCAAGATTGCAACATTTCACACTATTAAGCTTACAACATTTCACACTAAACGTAAGTGTAACTTTATGCATAATATTTTAGACTTTTCACAAACAAAAGCATACAACATTTAGAGTAGTTTCTTGTCAAAATTTCTAAATCTTTTCACTTTTTCTGTGACAATTTGATGACATTGCTATCTCCCTTGTATGTTTGTAATACTGACACTATTGTTGGAGAACAATCCATTTTCTGTAGGGATAACTGAACTCAACATGCTTTGATAAAGGATGAATGCAGGTTGCTTTGGAGGACGAAGATTTTGAATCTCACTATTAAGCATAGAAATCACAGTGCTCATACTGGGTCTCTCTTGCAATATCTTGCACACACAGAAGTCCTATGTGTATGCACCTTAAAATATCTTTCTCTAAGTTTGGATCAAGAACTTTAGGATCTATTAATGGTACAATATTCACCTCATTCCAGAATTTCCATACCTAAAATCAAATGAGAAAAACAAAAAAAAAATGGCATGAAACATTGAAGGTTTTAAACTTAACCTTGTTAATGGAGCCCTGCATATTGAGGAGGGCAATGAATTGTAGAAACTTACAAGTCCTAAGAAACTGAAAGAATTATCATTATCACAAAAGTTGGTGTTTTTTCTTCCACAAATAATTTCCAAAACTAAACATATCTGATTTCTCATAAAAGAATCTTTTTATCGTATTTTGGAATCATATAACATGATTAAATCAAACAATTAATTCTGAGAGTTTTTAATATGTTACATTAGTTTTGGACAAAGAAAAAATACTTACCATGTTCTAACAATTCTTCTAGCATTAGCCTAATCTTCACTACCTCCAAAAATTCGAACCATACCAAAATTTGATATTTTGGGAGTCAAGTTCCCATCCAACAAGATATTACTTGCTTTAAGGTTCTTATGTATAATTTTTAGTCTAGAATCTCATATGCAAATAAAATATCCCTTGAATTATTCTTTCAATTATGCCAAATTGCTTGTGCCAATCTTGGAGTTGATGTTCTGGTAGATCTACTAAAGTAAAGAAAAGATTTGTTTTTGTTTTGAACACACCATAACAAATTCCCAAACTTCAACAACTTTAAGAAACGAATGAACCTACAATTCTTTTTTTTTTTTTTTCTATCCATCTATGTTGAATGTAGATATATCTAAAGTTTTAAATCAAATACGAGATAGATAGAAAAGAAGGAATCAAAAGAACCAACCAAAAATGAATGCATCCAAACTTTTATTTAGCATGTATTCATAGATCAACATATTTTCTTCTCCTTCTTAACCAATCAGTCTTACAAGATTGCAGTGTTAAACTCTGAAATGATAACAATCTCATTTTTAAACTCCTAAAGACCTTGTCCAGATGCTCTAGAAAGTCTCTTAATTGCTATGTCTTGGCCATCTTGCAATTTCCCCTTGGAGAAAATATCATGAAACAACAATTACACACAACTGATTCAGAATTGACTAAGATCATTTCATGAATGAATTTACCTTATAAACAGGACCAAAACCGCCTTGCCCAAGTTTATTAGACACGTGAAAGTTGTTTGTAGCCATTGCAACCTTTCCAAAATCATATGCCAATAGTTCTTGAAATTTATCTTGTGATAGAAAGCTGTCACTTGTTTGTTCTGCATATGCTTCATCTCTGTTAAAGAACAAAAGCGATCTGCTCTTCTATTTTCTGCCTGATTCATAACAAGGCAATGAATTTAGCGTGATAAAAAGACATGGTTATGTTCCATAGAAAAATAGAATAACCTGAACTACAAAACAATATTGTACTTATAAAGGTTGCATTATAAAAAGCCTTCAAGTAGTAAGAATTAATTGAGATTTAAATTGCTAACGCCTATAATAATAGTTCAAATATAACAATTATGATTACATTTGAAACTACTGAGATGATATAAAATGACAATAATTAGCTGAGTGTTTGACTATGCATTTCTTTAAAAAATATGCACATGTTACACAGATAATGGTTCCTATTATTATAATAATAACGATGATGACTGTCATGTCTCTTCCCTTTCTGTACTTAGACAAAACGAAGAAAGTTTAAAGAAAATTTAATTGAAATAAAAATATATGATTATGTTGAAGAATTACCAAGATCAGAATAGGCTACTCGAATACAAAGTTCAATTCCTCCCTTTGAGAATTGTTGCATGTCAATCAGATTTTCTCTCCAAGACATACAATCAATTTGAGTATCAGACGAATAAGCCACACAAGTACAATTTTCCGAACATCGGCTTCAGCATTTGTCTTCTGAGAAAAATGACAATTCTGCAAAATCAGGCACTTTAACCTTCTGAAGCTTCAAAAACCCATCTTCTTGTCCTTATGAACTCCCATTTTTTACTCTCTCACACTGCAGAGCCGTTCTCCTAACACAACCACCAATCGTATTCCATTCCTCTCTATTGCTCGGTTCAAACAGTTCCATGTTGGTGTACTATTTGAATTGCAATATCCAAATTCCTCACATAATCCATTAACATCACAGGTTCAATTTGTATAAGAAATGAGTATTTGCATAGTTTCTTGCCATCATCCCTTTGTTCTTCTAATATCCTTCCTTCTGAATTTAAGATAGAAAAATATCTGATGTCAGACCCATATGGTAAAGCCATAGTATAAGAAACAGTTCCATCCCCCTCAGTTACTAGACTCTCACCATTTTCAATGGACGGATCAGACAGACTTTTCCATGATGTAAACTTCAGTTTCTCACCTGTTCTTTTGTGGCAAGTAACTTTCATACCATTTAGATATGTGATGGATGCTGTAAACTTTGCCATATGATGGTTCCTGAAGCAGAGTTATCAGGCAGTTATTATTCTCTACTATATTTTAATTCTCTACTCTCTCACTCTCTCTAACTTTTTAAATTTTTATTTTATTTTATATACATTAATATACAAATTTAAAGATCAAGTACAAAAAACCTCAAAACTATTCTAATATAAATATCTAACATTGGTTTGAAGATTGAGAAAATATTCCAATTATTTTGGTTCACAACCTCATATATTCAAACTGGCGAACCTTAACTTCTTCTCGAGGCGACAGTGAAATCTAACCTATTCAGTTAATGCAATTTGATTTTGAAAATGATCTTCTTAATCGACCCCATTTAATGGATTAAGTTTGATTATTGTAAGAGCAGTTTACTTATTTAATTAAAAACATATTAATTTTTCTTAGCACAAGCGATTGAGTTGGTTTTCTTTCCGCAATTAAAAGTCCTTGGTGAATCTTAAAAAGAAGTAAGTTATGTGTATGTTGTAAGTTAGGTAATTGTTAAAATTTTTTAAATATTTTGAAAATTATCTTCTTAATCAATCCAATCTAATGGATTTACTTTGATTATTGTAAGAGCAGGTTACTTATTTAAAAACACGTAAATTTTTGTTAGTACAAGGGGTTGAATTGGTTTTCTTTCTGCAATTGAAACTCCTTGGTGAATTTTTAAAAGTAGTGGTTAAGTCTATGTTGTAAGTTAGGTAATTGTTAAATACTTTTAAAAGTTTAAATCTCCATCAAACACTTTATTCTAAAAAATATTTGTAAAGCTTAAATTGAGAGTTAAAAGAATCACACCAAAGTTTATAGAAATTCAAATTAACACTATAATCTTACGTTTTTTTTTTAAGTACACAATAAAAACATTTATTAAAATTAAGTAATTATCAAAAATACAACTTGATAACTTTTTAAGAGATCAACATATATCACGTTTATGTTAATATATATTTTGCAATTTTATGAAAGATCAATACACTTTATTTTTACACACATAAATATTACATAATGAAAAATTCAAAAAATTCTAACACAACTTTAAACCAACAACTTACTAATTTATATCTAACACTTAATCTCCTAATTAACTATTTTAGATTTTGTATGAGATACTTAGACAAAAAAAAAAAAAAAAAGAGAGAGACGAAAGAAATTTAAAACATAATTAAAGTTCAACAACTAACAATCTCACATAGGGCAATAGGGCAAAACATAGGGCAATAGGGCAAATGAGCAGTGATGCCCATAAATATAAGACTCTCCCAACAGACTTGAGATGTTTTGAAAGCTTGGCAGAGGAAAAATCTTCATTTGCAGAGAAACAGATGCCTAGAAATGTATTGCATAAGAAGTGGTCGGCTATAGAGTATTTTGTACGTTGGCAGCCCTCTCCAATTTTCTTACGAGACTATAGTTATTAGGTTAGCATACACTTCTCATGTTTCACCTACTCTTCTAATTTCTACTTTTTTTTATTTTGAATAAAGTGAAACTTGTTTAACTCTCGAAACAAAAATCCCCTTTTCTTCAAATCTTTATTCTCGAGCTGCAAGTAAAAGAGAGAGCATTGTGATTTCCCTTTCTGGTGTCTGTCAATTTTAGTGTTGTAACCACTTGCACCTATGACCTTTGGAAATGCTAATTTTACGCTGAAATATTTTTTATTTAAATGTTTCAGGGTTGAAGGCATATTCTAGCCAAGTTTTAAAAATACTATACTTATAAGATGGGCTTAGATCTTTAGAATTATATTTGGATATAGTTATTAAAAAATGATCCAAAGGGCTTAAACATATTATGTGTTGGGCTCTCTATTTAAAATCTATTTTTGGGTCGAAAATTATCATGGGCTCCTTGTAAAAACTTTTATTCAAGTCTCTTAATCTTCAGTTTAGAAACTCAAGCTCTTTGCTTTAAAATTTTAGGAGCCCAACATTTATAATAAACCAATTTAGCAAATTATTACATTATAAAAGCTGAATTTTTCATTATATAAGTAAAGGTGTCCCAACAACTCTTTACCAAAAGAACATGTTAAACATATATCTTGAGGCAGCTTTCTCCAATATGGACTATAAGTTGCAGTGAAAAGGTTGTGTAATATACTTCTGGTCAAGGAAACACTGAATTTAAGAATGAAGTACTCATAATGTCCAAGCGACAAAATTATTTACGAAAATACCTTCTCCAAGCATGTATAAACTAAATAAAGTCTTGACAAATCTTAATTGATTATTTAAATGATGAAATAAATACAGGATGTTACATTAACTCTATGCAATTACTATTGTTTCATTTTTGCTTAATTTTTTTTAAAAGCTCAGTTATTTTCAGATTATATTAAATTTGAAATTAACGTTACTAAAAACTAAAAATTCTTTTAATAAGTGCGAATTAGAATCTTTTTCTTTATGAAGGTGGAGCTATAAGCTTTGACTGATATGGAGATACAAATTTGCATGTTGAAATTAGGAAAAGCACTTACATAAGCCAATCAATTGGCCTCTTCATTTTAATAAAGAAAAATATATATACATACTTTACTAGAATAAAATGCATTTACTTTTTTTTTTGTTTTAACCAAATAATTGCACTATCACGACCCAAATTCTAAGATTGTGACCGGTGCATAGACCTATCATAATACTTACTAGGTCTAGCTACCTTAAGAACCTCTTCATCTTACAATAACAATATTAAAACATTTTAATTTTTACTCTTAAGTCCTTAATCATCATTCCAAATTCTATTAAATTTTTGACAGAGTTACTCCTGAAAATAGGACATTTTCTCAAGTTACAATAGCTCAAACACAGCAACATATTTTAGTCAACTAAAAAAAAAAAACAACTGGCCATCACAAGCTTATACAAGTTTCCATCATGTCTACATACAAACTATGACATTCAACAAACTAGTCCAATACTAAAGTGTTGATAAGCTACGATATCATTAAACCTAGAAGACTTCAAAGAGGAGCCTACCTAAGATAGAAGTATAACTCTATTCACTTTTACTCTTCAACCTGAGGAGGATCTGAAAAATGTAAAGTAAGAAGGGTGAGTTACATAGACCCAGTGAGTGTAAGATAAAAGAAACACACAAAATAGAAAACAGACTCGCACAGAGTTTTTATCATCATAAAAATAATTACAGGATATATAGTTCAAACTTTTGTAATCAATCTCTAAAAAAATAATTTAGAAAGAATAATATCAATAAACTTTATTTTCTTAAATATCAAAATGTAATAATTTCATATAATTTAATATTTTCATTACATCAACTCCCTATGTATCTTTTCCCTTTGTAAGAGGATAACCCTACTGTGCTTTGCATTGCGCTAAACCAGTCTCGTGCCTTCAGCCACACAGGATAACCCTATTGCGCCACCAGTCATCTGTGCCTTTTGCCGCATGATGACAACCCACTGTGCATCACACGTGCTTAACCAATCTCCGTGCCTTCGACCACACGAAGATAACCTAATAGTGCCACTAGTCCCTGTGTCTTCAGCCACACGAGGAAGCCTACGTACAAGGTACTCCATCACAACACCATTTCTAGATCACATAGATGATACATAATATATTTTCTTATCATATCTAAACAAAATATATTTTTCACATTTATGCATTCAAATTCATAATTTCAATAATAAATCTTAGATAATCGAAAAAGTACATAAATTATTGTATTTGATAACAACAATCACATAAACACAAAATTCATCAAATTATCACAAAATCATAGACAATACATATCCTAATTGTTTCCCATGGCTGTCTAGGCATAGTACAAAATTTTATCACAATTGAATTCATATTTAGTTTAAAACAAGTAAGGGATATTTGAAAACGGTATCTCCTTTATCAAACACTCACTTAAAAGGATTTGTAAATAAATCTTTACTTTAGCGGTCTAGCACTAATTGTCTCGATTCCTCCTTTCTGCTATTCAATTTTTCTAGTTTCCTTCCAACAATTTAGGCTACTTTATATCTGTTAAATGCCTGAAAATATGAATGGTTGCTAGAATACTCATATAATTCCAGCGAGCTCCTATACTGCATTTTTTAGAGTGTTTAGGCTACACTGGCTTTAATAACTAACTGGAAAAGACACTATGACAGCGGTCAATGGTGATCAACGGTGATGCACGTCGGCACACGGTGAACCACGACGATTTATACTTTGATTGGTCCAAAATATAGATCAGAATGCGAGGATGAGGAATATGAAATTAGTATGGTCAACCACGACAATTTAACCGTGATTTTCCAGCAAAGAAGGTAGACAGTGCAGCGATGATGTTTTGCCATGATCGGGGCGTGTGGTGATAGTTGTTCGACAGGTGATAGCTAGCCGAGGAAGAGGACGTTCTAAGCTAGCCATTGGTGGAGGCGATGCAGTTGACAGTGGCGATCTTCCAGCCATTCACGGACGCTAAAAATTGGGACAAAAGATGATGAAAATGACCTCTTTTCAGATGCTGCTAGCTAGGAAATTTCATGGTAAAGCTGGCGATGGAATAGCGATCTCACACTGACGAGCTTCGCGTGTAACAACGGAAAAGATTCGAAAGAGTTTTTAAAGGATTTTAAAAGATAAAACTTGATTTTAACCCTAATCCCAAACAAACGAAGCCTGACACGTATTTCGAGGATAATGACTTGATACAGAAGGTCGTTTGAAGCCAGGAACACAATCAAACAGAAAGAAATGCAATCCGGCGATCAGAAACTAACGGAAGGAGTTTCGTGCGTCACTTTCATCGACGGAGGCCGAGACTTTTGCATAAAAATGCGTGCCAATGTCTGGAAGGATGTCGACACCCTAAAAGATCCCCGGGTGGCCTGGGAAAAGTCGGGATCGCCCCTGGAGGCTTTAAATTACGCGAAAGCCCGCCATTTCTCCCATTTCACTCTCTCTCCTCACCACACTCTCTCTCTTCTCTCTTTTCTCTCCACCTTCCTCCACCGTGAACAGCCACCACGGCCACCGTGGGCCGCCACCAAGGGTACCACCCGACACTCATCGCTTCACAACCACCAAAGAACCAACCACCGCCACCAACGGCCAGGAGATGCCGAAAAATGCCATTTTTCCTCCATCGCGAAATTTCTCACCGACGCGCCGTCCGACGCCGCTGACCGCCACCGCTTCACCACCGTAGCCCGAGCCGCCACCGCTTCCAAAGAGTTTCGGCCGAAGGAGGCCGACGCGCCGGATCGAGGCAAAACGCCGTCGCCATGCGAGACGCCGTGGCCAAAAACACCGCCAAACGGCCGTGAAC
Organism: Senna siamea; assembly: GCA_031216115.1. Lineage (NCBI taxonomy): Eukaryota > Viridiplantae > Streptophyta > Magnoliopsida > Fabales > Fabaceae > Senna > Senna siamea. The sequence continues at coordinate 18,462,417 of CM062355.1, read as the reverse complement.
CGCCGTGCCACCATCAGATTCGGACTCTTGAGCTTGCGGGCTTCACCTTGGTGTGATTTTCGAGACAAACCGCACCTCATCGCTGCAGCGCCACCGTCGCCGTAGGCGCCGCCGTGTGCTGCCGTGTCGGAGTTTCTGGACGTGCATCCCGAGAAACTGAGATCAAGACGTAGAATTCCATAATCCGAAACGATGGTAAGGTCCGCTTTCCCAAAACTGATGTTATATGGTTGAAATGGTGCCGACGTAATTAGGCAATTAATTAACCTAGGTAAGCGTAACCGGTTTAGGATTGAAAATTGGATGACGTGGCGAATCTAAATATTCAATTTCATGTCCAAATAATTAATTGGGCTCGACCGAGATTTCATAGAGTCCGACTTGAATTGAAGCGACCGGAGACCAGGTAGGATAATTTACACTTCTCGAACCCTAGAATTGATTTAGTGAATACCTAACTGATTTAGACGACTTGTATGGATTTGCGTGCTGCTTTCGATGGGATAAAATTGCATGCCTGTGTGCTGAAAACCCTAATTGCATGTTAGACACCTTGTTTATCGAGTTTAGATGCCTTTAGGACGGATTTACTTAGGGTTGGGTACTTGATAGCCGGTATGGGACGGCCGTTAAGTATTCCTCGTACAGGAAGCTTTTAAACGAAACTATTTTTGTCAGATTTAGCCTGTACTGAGTTAGGGGTTGCGCGTTAAACCAGGACGACCCTAAGAAAGGTTTAGGGAGTATAAGGGTGGATAACCTACACAGGGAAACGTTGTGATTTAGGCGTGATACCCTAGAACCCTGAGGAATAGCCGACCGAGTGCATGTGAGTTCGAATAGACTGTATGAGGATGAGAATTGGCGTATGTGCACATGCTGGGGGCATACTAGATGTTGATTCTCACCCGGTCCTTGAGTGAGTGATTGGTGTTACGGATCACACTCACAATATAGGCTTGATTCGGGTGATTGGTGTTACAGATCACACCCAACGATAAGAGAGGTATTCTCTCTAGACTACGTGCAATTAGAAGATGATTTAGATTTGGTTACAGTGAATTTGTAGCCAACGTGGATTGAGAGACACAGGGCATGAGATTTTACTTGATTTTGATAATTGATTTTAAAAGAAAATAGATTTCCTGATTGTGATATATTGCCGCAATTTCCATGTGTTTAAACGATTTTAAAGATAAGGTATTCCACTTTGTTTTAATCGATTTCGGAAGACGATTTGGTGTTCACACCGAGTATTCAACTGGTTTTCGAATGATAATTAAATTGTAAATTATTCTACTGGGATTCATATCTCATTAGGTTGTGTACTCAGATGAACAGGGGACGGCGAGAGCCAGGCGATAGCCGGTCGACTCGAGGATAGATAGAAGGATGATTAGCTTAGGCTTGAATCATTTGTATATATACTTTGATGACACCGTTACTTAACGGATTCTGTTTCTTGTAAATTTTGTATGAACTAGATCAATGTATATATAACGCTTTGAGCAGTATGTATGGATTGTAGCGATGAATTGATGTTCTTTGTGTATAGATTTATATTACTATGTTTCTTCTTTGTTGTTGGGTGGCCGTTGAATTTTAAACAGTGATTCTCAGATTTGGGATATGACCAATTTACAGAGGAAACTCTGCCGGATTTTCAGTAGAATCTACCGCTGTAAATTTATGGATTTGAATTGAAATGTGTATGAATGTATGATGAGACATGTATGAGTTTTAGATTTCATTCCAGAGGTATTATTGATGATGTATGTATGTGTATTTAGTTAGCTGCGTGTGAATCAGGGTTGAGCATGTCTGAATGGATAACGGAGAATCTATTTGGGTTCACGCTCAACCAAGAGCAATCCTGACGTTCCCACATAGGGAATAAACATTCAGAATACCACATATGCTTCCGCTAATCAGATAAGCATCGCGTATGACGTATTAGGGGGTCGTTACATCGCGGCCTCAAACGGCGCCGATGGTGGTCTACAAAGGTAAGAGCAAATTAAAGAGGAGGAGGGAGAGAGAGAGCCATGGGAGAAGAAAGGAAGGGAATTGAGAGTCCATGAAGCAAGGTTACAACGTTTTAGAAGTTTAGGTTTCAAGTGTAACAACGGGAAAGATTCGAAAGAGTTTTTAAAGGATTTTAAAAGATAAAACTTGATTTTAACCCTAATCCCAATCAAACGAAGACTGACACGTATTTCAAGGATAATGACTGGACACAGAAGGTCGTTTGAAGTCAGAAACATAATCAGACAGAAAGAAATGTAATCCGACGATCAGAAACTGACGGAAGGAGTTTCGTGCATCACTTTCGTTGATAGAGGCCAAGACTTTCTCATGGAAATACGTGCCAACGTCTGGAAGGATGCCGACACCCTAAAACATCCTCGGGTGGCTTGGGAAAAGTCAGAATCGCCCCTGGAGGCTTTAAATTACGCGAACTCCCGCCATTTCTCTCATTTCACTCTCTCTCCTCACCACACACTCTCTCTCCTCTCTCTTTTCTCTCTCCACTTTCCTCCACCGTGATCGGCCGCCACAGCCACCGTGGGCTACCACCAAGGGTACCAACCGACAGCCCTCACTGCCCACAACCTCCAGCAACCAACCACGGCCACCAACGGCCGCCGGAGCCGCCAAAAAAACGCCGTTTTTCCCCTCCATCGCACGAAACTTCCCCAGCTCGAATCGCCGCCGTCCGTCGCCGTTGACCCTCACCGCCCCCACCACCGTGTAGCCCGAGCTGCCAGCTGCCTCCAGTAGATCGGCGTCGTTGAAAGGAGGCCGGACGCGCCCGGATCGAGGCAGAACGTTATCCGCCGTGCAAGAAGTTTCGTGGCTGGAAAACACCGCCCAAACGGCCGTGAACTGCCGTGCCACCACCGTATTCGGACTCCTGGGCTTGCGGGCTTCACCGTGGTGTGATTTTCGAGGTAAACCGCACCTCCTCGCCGTACGCCGCCATGCACCGCTGTGCGCCGCCGTATGCCACCGTGCCGGAGCTTCTGGACGTGCATCCCGAGAAACCGAGATCACCGTGACGTCGAATTCCATCATCCAATCACAGTGGTAAGGTCCGTTTTCCCAAAAACTAATGGTATATGACTGAAATGGCTGCCGAACGTAATTAGGCAATTAATTAACCTAGGTAACTGTGTAACCGAGTTTAGGATTGAAAATTGGATGACGTGACGAGCCTAAATGTTTAATTTGATGTCCAGGAAATTAATCAGGTTCAGAAACTGAGACTGCGTGGAATTCTGAAGTGATTTAGAGCATTCGGAGACCAGGTAGGATAATTTACACTTCTCGAACCCTAGAATTGATTTAGTGAATACCTAAAAGATTTAGATGACTTGCATGGATTTGCATGCTGCTTTCGATGGAATAAAATTGCATGCCTGTGTGCTGAAAACCCTAATTGCATGTTAGACACCTTGTTTATCGAGTTTAGATGCCTTTAGGGCAGATTTACTTAGGGTTGGGTACTTGATAGCCGGTATGGGACTAGTTAAGTATTCCTCGTGACAGAAGCTTTTAAACGAAATTATTTTTATCGATTGCTTTGTCTTGAGTTAGGGATTACGCGTTAAACCAGGACGACCCTAAGAAAGGTTTGGGGAGTATAAGGGTGGATAACCTACACGGGGAAACGTTGTGATTTAGGCGTGATACCCTAGAACCCTGAGGAATAGCCGACCGAGTGCATGTGAGTTCGAATAGACTGTATGAGGATGAGAATTGGCGTATGTGCACATGCTAGGGGACGCCCTCGATGTTGATTCTCACCCGGTCCTTGAGTGAGTGATTGGTGTTACGGATCACACTCACAATATAGGCTTGATTTGGGTGATTGGTGTTACGGATCACACCCAACGATAAGAGAGGTATTCTCTCTAGACTACGTGCAATTAGAAGATGATTTAGATTCGGTTACAGCGGATTTGTAGCCAACGTGGATTGAGATACACAGGGCATGGGATTTCACTTGATTTTGATAACTGATTTTAAAAGAAATAGATTTTATGATTGTGATATATTGCCGCAATTCCCATGTATTTAAACGATTTTAAAGAAAAGGTATTTCACTATTTTCGAACTGATTTCGGGAAGACGATTTCGGTGTTCACACCGCTGGGTATTCAACTGGTTTTCGAATGATAATTGATTTGTAAATTATTCTACTGGGATTCATATCTCATTAGGTTGTTTACTCAGATGAACAGTGACAAAAGGTGAGCCTGCATTTATAGCCGAGGCTGACTTGAGGATAGACGGAGAATGATTAGCTTAGGCTTGAATCATTTGTATATATACCTGATGATACTGTTATTTCTCAGATTCTGTTTATTATGAATCCTGTATGGATTGGACTGAATGTACATATAACGTTTCAGATAGTATGCATGGATTGTAGTGATGAATTGATGTTGTTGTGTATGGATTTATATTAGTTATGTTTATCACTGTTGTTGGACTGGCTGTTGATGTTTAAACAGGTGATTCTGTATTTGGGATATGATCGAATTACAGAGGAAACTCTGCCGGATTGTCGGTAGAAATTACCGCTGTAAACTTATGGATTTAAATTGAAACGTGTATGAAGGTATGACGCGACGTGTATATAAACTTTAGATTTCATTCCAGAGAAATTTATGATGCATGTATGTATAGTTAGTTAGCTGCGTGTGAATTAGGGTTGAACGGAATTCGAATGGACGACGGAGAGTTTATTTGGGTTACGCTCAACCAGTATCGATCCCTTGACGTTCCCACATAGGGAATAATCATTTAGAATACCCCATATGCTTCCGCTAATCAGATAAGCATCGCGTATGACGTATTAGGGGGTCGTTACATCAAGGCATTTTGGATCATTTTGCTATTTTAGGCTAGGTAAAATTTAAATGCATTTTCTAATTCATCTTAAAATTTAGGATTGCATGGAAAAGGTTTGGGTGTTTTTAAAGTATCCTAGGCTTTCCAAAAATATCTGTTAAATTTGTCAAAACAGATAAAAATCTCATTATTAGATAAAATTTTATTTCTAAAAATTCTCAAATTTAAGCCATAACCTCAAAATAATTTACATGTTCCATCTCCAACAAAATTTCCAAGCTTTCATTAAACTTTCCCAATTATTTTAATTACTACTGCATTTAAATTATGAAAACTTTAAGATATTACATTCTCTCCCCCTTATGAAATTCGGTTCCTGAATTTCAACTTTACTGACCTTGATTCTCAAATAGGTGTGGGTATTTGGCAAAAATTTCGCTCTCCACATCCCATGTAGCTTCTTCTTAAGTGTGATTTCACTATAGCACTTTCACCATCACTATCTCCCTTGATCGAAGTTTCTTAACTTGTCTATCCAAAATCACTAATGGTTCTTCTTCATTTGTCAATCCCTTATCTAGATAAATCTCTTGTGGCTTGATTACATGTGAGGGATCAGGCAAATATTTCCTCAACATGGATACATGAAAAACTAAATGAACTCATGCAAGATCAGGAGGCAATGTTAATCGATATGCCACAGCACCAATCCTCTCCATAACTTCAAATAGCCCTATGTATCGTGGACTTAGCTTTCCTTTCTTACCAAATCTCATTACACATTTCATAGGAGATACTCGTAAGAATACATGATCATCTACCATAAATTTCAAATCTCATCTCCTGTGATCTGCATAAGCTTTCTGTCTGCTTTGGGCTGCAAGTAAACATTCTCTGATGAACTTAACCTTCTCAAATGCGTCTTGCACCAAATCCAGTCCTAACAATTTCACTTTTCCAGCTTCAAACCACCCAATTGGGATCTACACTGCCTACCATACAAGGCTTCAAATGAAGCCATCTAAATACTAGCTTGATAGCTATTATTATAGGCAAACTCTGCAAGAGGCAAGTATTTGTCCCAACTCTCACCATAGTCCAGTACACAAGCCTTTAGTATATTCTCCAGAATTTTTATAGTCCTCTCTGATTGACCATCTGTCTAAGGATGAAAGGTCGTACTGAGATGTAAACATGTACCCAAGGCATCTTGGAAAGCCTTCCAAAAGTGTGAAGTAAATTGTGGACCTCAGTCAGAGATAATAAATAGTGGAATCCCATGTAACTTAACAATCTCATCAAGATATATTTGGGCATATTTTTCCACTCCATATGTGATCTTCACCGAAAGGAAGTGAGCTAACTTAGTTAATCTATCAACAATCACCCATATAGAATCATAACCTCGTGATGTACGGGGTAGAACAACCACAAAATCCATTGTAATACTTTCCCATTTCCATTCTGGTATTTCCATTCGTTATAATAAACCAACTAGTTTTTTATGTTCAGCTTTTACCTGTTGACATGTTAAACAATGAGAAACGTAATCTGCCACATCTATCTTTATGCCTTCCCATTAGTACAATTCTTTCAAATCATGGTACATATTTGTTGCACCTGAATGGATAGTGTAAGTGGATTTATAGGCTTCCTCAAGAATTTGTTCCCTTATCTCCTTTACCATAAGAACACATAATTGTTGTTCATACTTTAACGCTTCATCCAGTGATATAGAGAAATTACTGTGCTTCTCCCCTTTAAGATCTTCTATCAGCTTACATATATGAGAATCTTGCTTTTGTGCTTCCTTCACCTTCTCAATTAATGAAGAGCGAGCATGAATATAAGCTAAAAGCATTCTGGATTCCTTAATTTCAAATTGTACACCATCCTCTTCCAGTTTATGTAATTCCCTGACCAGTGGCCTTCTCACCATTGAAATATGGTTAAGACTTTCCATAGGTTTTCTACTCAAAGCATCTGTTACAATGTTGGCCTTCCCAGGATGATCTAATATGGTACAATCATAATCATTCAGTAATTCCATCCACCTTTGTTGTCTAAGATTAATATCTTTTTGTTGAAAAATATACTTGAGACTCTTATGATCAGTATAAATCTCACAAGTCTCACCATACAAATAATTCCTCTAAATCTTTAAAGAAAAGACTATAGCTACCATCTCCAAGTCATGAGCAAGATAGTTTTGCTCATGTTTCTTTAATTGCCTCAATGCATAGGTTATTACCTTTCCATGCTGCATTAGTACACAACCCAAGCCTACTCTTAATGTACCACAATAAATAGTATAACCACTACTTCCAGTAGGAAGAGTTAATATTGGAGTTGAAGTAAGGCAATCTTTTAATTTCTGAAAACTTTCTTCACATTTATCAGTCCACTGAAATTTTTTTCCTTTTCTAGTCAGCCTAGTAAGGGGAGTAGCAATCTTAGAAAATTCTTTAACAAACTGTTGATAATACGCCACCAATCCCAAGAAACTACGTATCTCTGTTATTGAAGTAGGTCTAGGCCAATCCCGAACTTCTTCCACCTTTTTAGGGTCTACACTTATTCCATCCTTAGACACTATGTGTCCTAAGAAAGCCACACTGCTTAGCATAAATTTGATGCTCCCTCAAGATTTGTAGAGCTAGCCTTAAATGTTGTTTATGATCATCTTCACTCTTTGAATACACCAAAATGTCATCAATGAAGATAATCACAAAATGATCTAAGAAAGGCTTAAAGACTCTATTCATCAGGTTCATAAACGTTGTAGGAGCATTAGTAAGTCCAAAAGACATAACTAAAAACTCATAATGCCCATAGCGAGTTCGAAAGGCTGTCTTTGGAACATCTTCTTTCTTTATCTTCAATTGATGATACCCTGATCTCAAGTCAATCTTAGAGAAACATTTAGCTCCTTGGAGTTGATCAAATAATTCATCTATTCGAGGTAAGGGATATTTATTCTTAACTGTTACCTTGTTCAGCTGTCTACAATCAATGCACAAACACATTGAACAATCCTTCTTTCTTACAAACAATACTAAAGTGCCCCATGGAGAAGTGCTAGGATAGATAACACCTTTATCAAGAAGGTCTTGTAATTGCTCTTTCAATTCTTGCAATTCTATAGGATCCATCCTATATGGTGGCATTGAAATAGGTGGAGTGCCAGGAATTAAATCTATACATAACTCAATATCTCTATCTGGCGATAAGCTGGGTAATTCCTCAAGTAAAACATCAGGAAACTCACAAAAAATTGGCACTTGATCCAAATTCATTTCCACCATTCGGGTATCTCTAACCATTATCAGAAAACAATAATATCCCTTCCTCATCAACCTTTTTGCACACAAGGTAGAGATAATCTTTATCAATGTGAGGCATCGGTCTCCTTAATAGGTAATTGTCTTTCTTTCAAGTAGATTAAACCTAACAATCTTCTTATAGTAATCAAGTATAACATGATAAGAAGACAACCAATCCATGCGCAATATCACATCAAAACCCACTACATCTAAGACAATTAGATCAGCTAGGAGAGACTTATCCCCTATCATTACTTCACATGATTTAAAAACCTATTTGGCCTCAATTGAATCTCTTACTGGTGTAAATACCATCAAAAGTTCATCTAGATTTGATGCACTCTTATTAATCAAAGAAGCAAAAAATAGAGATACGAAAGAATGAGTGGCTCTAGGATTAAACAAGACATTAGTTTTGCATGAACATACGAAAAGTGTACCTATAACCGCAGCATTGAATGCCTTAGCATCCTCTCTCGTCATAGCAAAAACATGAGGTTGACCTCCACTGGCTTGTCCTCGACCTTTACTATTTGAACCTCTTCCTCCAGATGGTGTATCCCCAAATCCTCTACCTCTAAAACTTTTCACTGGCCTCAATGGTTGTGAAGGTGTTGAAGCTAATGGCATTGGTGCTGAAGCTGACCCACAGCTGGAGGATGGAGGTGTAACATATGATGACATTGATAACATATTCTATTTGCAGCAAAATAGGAGCCAGTGTTCACTCGTCCACAAGTGGTATAAAGAGAAATTCCAATTAATCTTTCACCATCGCTGCCAAAATAATTTGAATTTGATGAAATATTCTTGTTACTTGAAATAAGTCTAGAAGTGTACCCACTGTAGCCTCCCCGCTGTTGGGAATTTATTGGTTGTCTCAGAAAGATTACTGTAACATTTCTTACTGACTATACACTCTGATGACCTTGAAAACTTTCTTGATTACCCTCGATACGCTTTCACTTTTGAGACTCTTTTCTTCCTCTAATTTCTCTGCTACGTGTCTTGAATAGTAGAGCACTTTCAAATACCTCTTTATATGATTCATATTTAGTTCTTGCCATAGATCTGAAAAGTAACCAAGAAGGCCATCTACAAAGCGTTTAGCACGCATTTCCTCTATGGCTACTAGATGTGAAGCACATCGAGACAATTTGGTGTAAGCCATATGATACTCCATCACAGTCATATCCTCTGTTTGTCTTAAAATTTCAAACTCTCTGGCTCTAGCATCTCGAACTATCTGCGGAAGAAAATGTTTCATAAATAATTCAACAAACTCCTCCCACATCAAATGAGGTGATCCCTGAGGCCTGCCTCCTTGTATGCCATAATACCATCATTATGCCATATTCTCTAATCTAAAGGCTGCTAACTCCACTAATCTTGTTGAAGAACAGCCCAAGGAATGACAAATACGATCAATGCCATCTAGGAAGGACTGGGGATCTTCATCAGCACTAGTCCCTGAAAAAGATAGAGGCTTGAGCTTCAAGAATTCTGGTAGAGAAACCTCAATTTGCCCCCTCTGTAAAATAGGTATGACATCTTCCTTTCTAATCTCCTATTCTAGCCTAGGAGTTATAGCTTGTTCTGTTTGTTGTTGTTGCTGACGAGTCATCATATCCATTATTTCTCTTATGGCTTGATGCATATTTTGCAATCCGGTAACAATATCAATTAATGTTGAGTCCCCACTCCTAACTTTCAGAGTCTCATCTATAGGTGCTTCAGGGGTACCCACACTTCTATCACGACTACGCCTAGTGTTTGGAATTTCCTCTATTGGTGCTTAAGCAGCACCTACACTCCTGCCACGGCCACCTCTACGACCAGTACTATGACCATGCCCTCGCCCTTGATTTCCAGGTAGGGCATCAATAGGTAACGAAGAAATTTCATCAGTAGAGAATCTTCTATTAGGAATCCTCTTTCTCGGTGGCATCTTTTCTTATGATAAGAGAAAGAGAAAGAGTAATACAGATAAGAATCTAATGTGAAGAGTTAACGAACATAATCATAATTTAAAAATTCCTAAAATAATGCAGGACTCATAATACCAATGGATGATAGTAGCTTCTAATATGTAATTTTGCATTGGCTGGTCACAGAATTACATAGAAGATTCCACTACCCTCCATTGTCGCAGCTTTAAGGACTTAACAAACCTAAGCTCTGATACTAACATTGTTACAACCCAAATTCTAAGATCGTGACCGATGCATAGACTTATCATAATACTTATTAGGTCTAGCAAGCCTAAGAACCTCTTCATCTCACAATAACAATATTAAAACATTTTAATTTTCACTCTTAAGTCCTTAATCATCATTCTAAATTCTATTAAATTTTTGGTAGAGTTACCCCTAAAAATAGAACGTTTTCTCAATTTACAACAGCCTAAACACAACAACATATTTTAGTCAACAAAAAAAAATACAATTGGCCATCATAAGCCTATAGAGTTTCCATCACATCTACATACAAACTATGACATTCAACAAACTAGTCTAATACTAAAATGTTGATAAGTTGTGATATTATTAAGCCTATAGGACTTTAAGGAGGAGCCTACCCAAGATAGAAGTATAACTCTATTCACTTCTACTCTTCAACCTAAGGAGGATTTGAAAAATGTAAAGTAACGAGGGTGAGACACAGACCCAATGAGTGTAAGATAAAAGAAACATAGAATGGGAAATAGACTAGCACAAAGTTTTTATCATCATAAAAATAATTACAGGGTATATTGTTCAAACTCTTGTAATCAATCTCTAAAAAAATAATTTAGAAAGAATAATATCAATAAACTTTATTTTCATAAATATCAAAATGTAATAATTTCATATAATTTAATATTTTTCATCACATCATCTCCCTTTGTATCTTTTCCCTTTGTACAAGGACAACCCCACTATGCTTTGCACTATACGAAACCAGTCCAGTACCTTCGGCCACACAAGACAACCCTACCGCACTACCAATCATTTGTGCCTTTCGCCGCACGATGACAACCCATTGTGCATTACACGCGTTTAACCAGTCTCCGTGCCTTCGACCACACAGAGACAACCCAATAGTGCCACCAGTCCCTGTGCCTTTAGCCACACGAGGATGCCTACATACAAGGTACTCTACCACAACACCATTTCCAGATCACACAGATGATACATAATATATTTTCTTATCATATCCAAACAAAATATAATTTTCACATTTATGCATTCAAATTTAGAATTTCAATGATAAATCTTAGATAATTAGAAAAGTACATAAATTATTGTATTTGATAACAACAATCACATAAACACAGAATTCATCAAATTATCACACAATCAGAGACTATACATATCTTAATTGTTTCTTATGGCTATCTAAGAAAGGTACACAATTTCATCACAATTGAATTCATATTTAGTTCAAAACAGGTAAGGGATATTTGAAAACGATATCTCCTTTATTAAACACTCACCTAAAAGGATTTGTAAATAAATCCTTACTTTACCAGTCCAGCACTAATTGTCTTTATTCCTCCTTTTCGTTATTCAATTTTTCTAGTTTCCTTTTGACAATTTAGGTTACTTTATATTTGTTAAATGCCTGAAATTATGAACGGCCACCAGAATACTCATATAATTCCCGCGAGCTCCTATACTGCATTTTTTAGAGTGTTTAGGCTACACTGGCTTTAATGACTAATCGAAAAAGACATTGTGACAGCTGTCAACAGTGGTCATTGGTAGTGCACCATAGCAGACAACTCAGCTTGGTCCAAAATGTAGATTGAAACGTGAGGATGAAGGATCTGAAATTAGTATAGTAAATCACAGCAGTTTAACCGTGATTTTTTGGTGAAAAAGGCAGATGGTGCGGCGACGATGTTTTGCCTCGATCCGGGCATGTGGTAGTAGCTCTTCGATGGGTGATGGCTGGCCGAGGAAAAGGACATCATGGGTTATCCGTTGGTGGAGGCGGTGCAACTGACAGTGGAGATTTTTTGGCATTCGTAAAAACCAAAAATTGGGTTGACAGATGATGAAAACGGCCTCTTTTCAAACGTTGCTGGTCGGGAAATTTCATGGTAGCTGGTGGTGGAATGGCAGTCTCATGCCAGCGAGTTTCATGGCCTAAAATGACTTTGCAGAGGTGAGAACAAATTGGAGAGGAGGAGGGAGAGAGAGAGCTACGGGAGAAGAAAGGAAGGGAATTGAGAGTCCAGAGGCAAGGTTGTAGCATTTTAAAAGTTTAGGTTTCAAGGAATTTTGGGTCATTTTGCTATTTTACTCTAGGTAAAATTTAAATGCATTTTCTAATTCATCTTAAAATTTAGGATTCCATGGAAAAAGTTTGGGTGTTTTTAAAGTATCTTAGGCCTCCCAAACATATCTACTAAGTTTGTCAAAATAGATAAAAATCTCATTATCAGATCAAATTTTATTTCTACAAATTCTCAAATTTGAGCCATAACCTCAAAATAATTTACTTGTTCCGTCTCTAACAAAATTTCCAAGCTTTCATTAAACTTTCCAAATTATTTTAATTACTGCTGCATTTAAATTGTGAAAATTTTAAGATATTACATGCACAATATAATATCATTGTTTTCAACTTTGCTAAAATAGGTTGTCCGAATTTTTATACCAAACACTTAATTTTTTTCATTTAAAATATGAAAAGAAAACACCACCTGGCAATATTGGATAACATATTTGAATAAGGCAAGACATAACATAGATCCCAGTCCAACCAACATTATACTAAATGGCTATGTTATTTTTTTAACAGTTTAAATGTTTGATATAAATGAAGAGAACAAGAAAAAATTAAAATCTAATTTAATGTATAGGATTATGATAATATCAAATTTAGACAACAAGGGATTTAATTTGAACATTTTGATGAATTTTGGAACTTTAATAGTATATTTTTTAAGCCAACCTTTACATATTTCGTTGCTTCAGTTTAAATTTTTTAGAAAGTGGGGAGGCCAATACCCTAGACTTCCTAAAATGTTCATGTTGAAAATTAGTTTGAGTGTTTAACACGACATTAGCCAAAGTTGGCAAGCTTTGTCCACAACCACTCTATATAGTCTCAATCAAATATGAAGATATGACTGATTATTAATTGTAGCGTTGACTATTATATAGCATCTGTTGTCGTTTCAATTACACATACTTGTAAGTCAAAATTAGTTCCACTCAAGTTGAGATCGATTCGTCCACGAATAAGGGGTTTGATTGTTTTTGTTATGTGCTTATGCCAGCGTGTGGAAGAGATCACTCCAGTCTTAGACTTCCACCAAAAGATAATGACAAAATTATTTGGATTTTCAGAAACAAGTTTAAGTTCAAAGAATTATGAAGCACAAGCAATAGATATTTAGTTGAGACATATTTGTAGAGAAGTTAAATCAACGCGCAAATTGGTTAGTCAATCATAGCTTATCTCTCCCCCAAGGTCTACACCACATGGAACGTTCTCCTCTTATAATCTAGTGTAGATATTTTCGGAGTCTCTACTCTCAAGTTAGTTGCTGTTTAATTTGTTTCCTTCTCTTATTGGGTTTCGGTCAGTTGCTCTATCAAAAAAAAAAAAAAAATGAAACACAAGCACTTTAATTAATTTGGTATATATCTGTGTTGAATTTGTATATGATGACATGCATATGAAATATAAATTTATGAATTAAAATTCTCTCATATAAAATAATAATAATATGAAAATGTCATATAAATAGAAAGATAAACATAAAATAAAAATATATTATTGACCCATAATTTTTTTATTATGTGAATGAAATCTATTATTTAATTTTGTGTCTCTCCCTTCACATAATATTATCATATCATTTTATAAATTAAAAAAGTCAAATATTAAATAATAAACAAACATATCAAAATTTGGTTGTATCACAATAACGTTATTGTACCAGTGTTAGAGGCAAGAGCAATAGAAGGCTAATAATACTGTAGAGAACAAGTGTAATTGTTAATTGTCAAACCCATTTTCCACTTCCTTTTACGATTAGATGTGTACGGTACTACACAAATAATATGAAAACTTATAAAAGCAAACCATGTTGTTGCCCAATACACATGTCCAACATCACTATTACAAAATACCATGGTCATTAATTCTCGTAATGTACAATACATATGTACAGCATCACTATTACAAAATATATACACTACAAAAAAAGTAATAATTAACGGCAGTTAACAAAAACCACCACTAAAATCACAACTTTGCGGCAGTTTATCAAGTGTCAGCAATTACATAGTTTTGTGGCGCTTTCTTTCATCTACTGACGGTTAAGGCGTCGGTAAATTCAAAAAGAATAATTTTAAACAAAATGAATTTACCGACGGTTATAATGCGCCGCAAAATGACACTATTGGGCACTTATAAGCATCACAATTTGTGGCGGTTTTTACACACTAGGAAATGACAAATCTTACGGCCATAATGCGGCACCCTAAACTTTTTCCGGTGCTTGCAATGCGTCACAAATTGTAGAAAAAATTTTGCTCCTTTCAGCGCCATATTTCCCTCCTCCTAAAGCATTTCTGACTTTTTCCCTTTACGCTTGCCTTCAACTCCCTCTCATTCGCTCACTCATTTCCCACAACTTTGGACGAAGAGTTCGCTCAACCGTAAACCTCAATCAGTCGCTCAATCTCGTTCGTTCACTCGTACAACCAATTCGTTTGGTGATATTGGTTGCAACTTCAGACGGTGAAGCATATAACATTATCTTCTTCAGTGAGTTTTAATTTGTTGATTTATGCCTTATGATTTTCGATTGGTTTGTGGGTTTGGATATGATTGTGGGGATTAATTTGTTTATGGGGTTGGAATTGTTTGTGGGTTTCAATTCTGTAATGGGGTTCAACCTGTTTGAGATTCTAATTTGGTCATGGGTTGCGATTTTTTGTAGGGTGCGATTTCGATGTGGGTTTCAATTAGTTTAGAGTTTTCTGAATTAGAAACATGTGTTTACTTGTGGATTGCGTGTCAATTGTGATTAAGAAATGGATTGCGATTTTTCTGTATTGGAAATTGTTTGAGAAATCTGGCTTGCTATTTGGAATTTCCATGCCAAAGTAATTCGACTTAGAATATTACAAAGTATTTTTTACATGCAAATAGAGTTTTAGGAAAAATATTGTGGCAGATTGCTTATAACCTAGAATATTACAGAGTACAAGATACGTTTGAGATTGCTTATGAAATTTGTTTAATTTCAAATGATTTCTTCTCTAATAGAGTTTTAGGAAAAATACTGTGAGAGAGAATATAAGGATTGGTCTTATTCATAAAAAATCCACTCAACCAAAATCTAAACCTAACACCACCAGCCTTGTGTTAAATTTTAAGGATGAAGACAATGAAAATCACACCCTACATCACTTGATCAAAGAGGTGGTAATGGTGTTGGAGCATAAAAATCAGACAATTTCATACCACCATACCCCTCTTGGCTAAAAAATAGGTATAAGTGCAAGTGTGCAACAATGTAAAGAATATTACCATGTCAATGTTGAACTTCATTGCCTGTATCTAATTGAGGTGCTAAAAAAAAATCTGCCTGCAAAGTTAATATATCAAGTATAGTTAATTATAACATGTAACATAAAGCTGAAAATTAAACACAACAGATATACCCTTGCGGTTCTAGTTAATCCTGCAATAATTTGCAAACATTGATTTTGGAATAAAATGATATTCAATTTGCATCCAAAAGACCAGACTAGAAGACAGAAGTACACATTGATATTATATATATATATATATATATTGTTTCGAGGAAGACGACATTTTTTTTTTTGAAATATCTAAGTAAGGCTATCCATTTATTTTATTTTGCAGGGAAAAAAATCACAATTCAACTTTATCTGATCGAACAGTATGGATTGTGTAGAACTTACAAATTTTTCAAGTTTTCAGTTTTTGTAGGTGCTAGTTGCTAGGGGAAAGAGGCTGGAAAAAAAAAAATTGATAGAGTAGAACCGTTCATAAGAGATTTTCTATGCTTTGTAATGTGGGTACAATTTAAACTTGCAACTTCATACTTTTATAGTGGTGATGGGAATGCTATTTGAATTATGCACATCTCTCTAGGAAAATAAATACCTTGCTTGAATTCAACTGTACAATGAGAGTCTTGAGTTTCTGAGTTGTTAAACTAAGTTATATTGTGCTTTTCATGGTGCTAATTTGCTAAATACTTAGTTCTTTGGTTCATGCAGTACAGAGGAGGATCTGAACTATTGGTCGAGTTAGGTGACCAAAGGTACGTCATTCCTTTGCCTCCAGAAATTCAAGGAAAGGTCGGTGGAGCCAAATTCATGGGCAGAAGTCTCTTAGTCACATTGCTGTAACTCCCAGAGGTATCATTCCTTTTCTTTCTCTACTTTTATGCTTGAGGGAATGCTTCTTCCCTTATGATGATTATTATAGTGTCAGAATTAATTTTTGTTTCTGATTATTCTGCATAGGTAGTTCAGATAATGATTGTAGGAATTCTGTCACTTGTTCTTTGTCTTTACAGCTTTTATTATAGTTACACTTTGTATTATAATGATTGTACATGAGTTACTTTGGCATACCACTTATTGTTCCTCCTGAAGAATTTGTTGGATGCACTTTTGAATTTGTGAAATGGTGGTAAATTGTGAATTATGTAATAGGTTTTATAGTACTAGTATTGAAGTATGATTAACACTTCGGTTAGGAGATCTATAGGTTCACATTCTTCAATCTTCTTGTACACATAACACTTCACATCTGCAGTGTAATGCTTCCAGCATCTCAATTTTCATGTCAATTTCACACAAAATTTCATATCAAAACCAGCCTAGTATGTGGACAAAATGGAAACCAATTTCACAATATTATTACGTGGTCAGACTTACTAAACTTATTAGGGTTACTTTCCTATTAACTCTCATCTAACAGTTTTCATCGATTTAATCCAGCAACAAAACACCCAATGAATATGTGAAATAGTCACTACAGCAACAAAACACTGCCAATAAGTAATCCAGCAAACAATCCAATGCCATGGGTTTTATATAATGAATCTGATCTTAAGAAGAAATCCAGGCAACATTCTATGCCATCCCTAAAACCCATTGAGCAGAATCAAAATAGCATAAGCCTTAATGGTTCAAGGAAAATCGACACAGTAGCATAATATTGATTTTTCAGTTACACTTAAATGCAGCCCATGAATTAAACACCCTATTGAGGATCCCAGCAGTTCACCGAAAATCAACATAGAAGATTCAAACATCAAACTCTACCTTTCTGTCAGTACTTTCCCATTTAGCTAGTTAAATCTCAATCATCAGACTAACCTCAAAGTTAGAATAACAAGATAATAAATTATATGGCATGATCTTGCAAAGCCTACTCTGACGGCAAGTAAATTCATTGTCACGGAAGAAGAAAAACAAACAGGGGCAATAACATTATTCCTTATTCATAGCAAGCAGCACCATGAATCAACAACTTCTTCAGCAATATTGTCATTCAAAAAAAAATTCACAGCAACCCAGTAATAACCCAGTATGTTGTAGCAAAATCATGACCCAACTTCTTCGTTAACTTATTATATATATCACTATGATTCCTTTGCCGCTGGAACATTCAGATCCATGTCTAACTGAAAAACTCTTCAAACTGATCTAGAGTCAATTTTATGTATGTTGTCATTTTGCTTTTTGACTTTTCTTTTGTCTAATGCTACAGAAAGGAACAAAGCCATAATTTTAAAAAAAAATTATAATTAATTGCATCAAGGCACATATGTGAACGTATTGATTGCTTGTTCTAATTAGCTCTCATTATATGTATACATAAATTTCAATCACTCACTTCCGGCCCATCTTAATTTGAATATAGAGCTCTTTGAAGCAGCCTCTTAGCTGTACCTTTTGTTTTGACTGTTGGGGCATAGTTTTTTTCAGAGAATGAGGAAGTTGTGACTATGTATGATTCGTCGAACTGCATATCTCCAAGTGATGAAGTAAAGAACCAAAATTGCTTTATCACAATGAACAGGAGGTGCTGCTGGATATATATATAATCATACATAGTGACAACGCTAACATCAAAGATATATAACTATATATATATATGTGTGTGTGTGTGTGTGTGTGTGTTTTTTTATATTAATATATAGTTTTCAGAATACTGTGATTGGATTTGGGTTTTCTTTGAGAGTCAAACCTAACTCACTTATTATAACTCATTAATTACTAAATTTAATTTTATTTAATGAAAAGATAACATATAATATCTAAATTTATTAACAATAAGAAAAAAAAATCTAATTATTTCCATAAATATCTAAATTTATTTAATGAAAAATAATATATAATATCTAAATTTAATCTTAAACTAGTAATCTTTACTGGAGTCAATGTTGTGCACTGCTTATGAAGTTGGGTCTAATTGATGTAGAAATGGCAAATTATTGATGTCTTATTGTGGCTTTATTGTTAATTTATGAGCTGATATCTTTCTTGTCCTGTTTTGATTAATCAAAAGATTAAAGAGTATATCTTTCCTGCCCTGACTATGACTGTGCCTATGGCAAAAATTAATCAAAAGATTGGACTTCCAAATTAAGATATGGCCTGTGACTGTGTAGATATCTTTCCTGCCCTGTTTTAATTAAAGAGTATAATTCCCTATTCATCATTAAATACAAATTGTTATTCAATTCTCCTATTAACTGAACATTTTCGTAACATCCCAATTCTATATTCTACTATTCATATCCTGTGTAGCAGTTTTCAAAAATAAAGTGACGAAATTTTTTTTTGTTAATACTTATATTTTGGATATCTGTATTTGATTAACTCCTCTTTGCTATATTGCAGAGGGTAAGCAAAGACAAACAAAAATTAACGTTGATCTCACGCCATTTCGTGAATAGAAGGTAGGCAATTTTTTTTTTTCTGTATATGTTTTGCTATATTTTTGTTTTTGTATGAATTGTTTATATGTAGAAGAACTTAAAAATAACTAAAAATGGTTGATTCCATATATAAAACCTTATTAATTAGTAAACCATATAAAATGTAACCGCCAAATTCCTAATGCCAGTGATGCAAAGCCATAAAAAGACAATATCCATTAATTTATAGGGCAATGTCTCATATCATTCAATTCAACCCCTTAAAAATTCATGAAAAAATTGTATTTGTATTTTCTATTAAAAATGGTTATTTCTCCCCCTAAATAATAAATTTTGCTAATGGGAGGGTAATGAAATTTAATAGTTTTGGACCTTTTGAAATAATATAACATAAATCACTAAGGAATCTATATATATGGCATCTTTATATATCCAATAAAATAGTTTTTTTCCCACTTTGTTTCTAAAATGACTATATATATACATATATATATATATATCATAAATACAATGTTGTTTTCAGTTTACAGTTAAGCAGCCATGATTAAGATGATTGGGTAAATGAGGATAAAATGGGATATATTGAAAGGAGCACCAACCACTTTTTGGGAAAAGCTTAAACTTGAAGCATAACACAAGCAACAATGTTGCAACGCTATAACTAGAAAAGCATCAAATATTTCAAATTTTGTTCTGCATGTTTAGGCTATATGGCCACCCATCATGTTTCATCACTTCACCACTTTCTCTCCTGCAGAACAAAATTGGCAAAACCAAAACAAAGAAAAAAAGAAAGAAAGTCATATATAAAAGTGGATACAATTATATATGTAAGTATGTAGTACACAAGTTAAGAATAGATTATTTGTATAAAATATTAATACAAAATAAATATTTTTGTTGGTCTTGAAGGATAAATGCCCTCTACTATTTGATATTTAAATTTTTATTAAGGATGTGAATAACACAACATCATGATGGCTAAAATTTAAACCACTTCGAACGGTGTAGACATAAAATAAAGTATATCATTTATTAAAAATTTAAAATTATCTAACAATAAAAAACTCCATCTATTTTGTTAATAGTAATACTTTCTGCATTTCACTTGAGTCATAGGAGCATCTTTTGTTGAAATGTATTTTATTGGCATTGTGATTGTTATGAATTTTTTTTTGTCTTTCCTTGATGCTTCTCCACGTATTATTTTCCTTTGTTAGTTTGCGCTTCACTTAACCAAGTAGTAGTTGATATAGTTTTGAATTTAGTGTAACATTAACATTGATTCATATTAGATGTTAAATGGCACGTTATTTCATTGGCCTTGCAGATTTGTACTGAGGAGATTGCTAAGGTATGGCTTTAGCGATGTTTGCAAATTTGAGTGCTTTTGTACTATATCATAAGTCCAGTGATGTGATATTATGTATAACATATAAGGTTAACTTGCTTAGTTGTTCTTAATTATTGATATATATTGTTTTCAATTGTTAGATATATAGGAACTAGGTATGGATAAATCTTGGATTACAAAATCACTCGTCAGTCCTGAGTACGAGGAAGGATTGAACAAATTTTTAGATTTCGCGTTTGCACACACAATGGCTAGAGGCGTCATAAAATGTCCATGCACTCGTTGCGGATTTAGGAAATGGCAAAGTAGAGAAGTAGTATATGATCACCTAATTTGTTCCCAATTCCCACAATGATACATGGTCTGGGTTTGGCATGGGGAGTTAGTAATGGGAGATGTCAATAACACTTCACATAGTGTTGAGGGGGCAGATGTTGGTCAACGTGGTTTGTCTAATGACAATTTAATAGAAGATATGGTCCATGATGTATTTGGATTTAGAAGGCATGTTGGGGTGGAAGGAAATGAATCTGTAGATGAAGTTGAGAGTGAGGTGCATGGGTCATATCGACGATACAGGGGGGTGATGAAAACTATGATGATTTAATCAGAGGTTGCAATGAGGATCTTTATCCAGGGTGTTCAAAGTACTCAAGGCTATCATTTTTGCTCAATTTGTATCACATCAAGTGTTATTGTCGAATGTCTGATAAAGCTATGTCCATGATACTTGAACTATTAAATGATGCGTTTGGGTATGCAAAAATTCCCAATTCCTTTTATGAGGCTAAGAAAATAATCAACAAACTTGGTTTTAATTGTAGTAAAATTGATGCTTGTCCAAATGATTGCATGTTATATTGGGGAGACGATGCAAGTAGAGAATTGTGTAAAGTGTGTCATACATCTAGATGGAAAGTTAGAGAAAATGGGGGTAATATTTTAAATGGGAGTAAAAAAAAGAAAAAGCAACCTGCAAAAATTTTACGGTACTTTCCATTGAAACCTCAGTTGTAACGGTTATATATGTCCTCCAAAACCGCCAAGCATATGAGATGGCATGCAGATGAAGTTAAGAATGATAGGCTAATGAGACATCCAAGAGATTTTGAAGCGTGGAAGTCTTTCAACGAAGCTTATCCAGAATTTGATAGAGAAGTTCGTAATGTACGAATTGGATTAGCGAGTGACGGGTTTAATCCCATTTCTCCCTGAATGTCTCTTATGTCTCCCCTTATCTCAGAAACTTCCTTCTCTACTCCATCTATTCTATTCTCCATTCTAGTATTTACCATTCCACAGCCCTACTAAACTTGGTCTGATACCAATTGATGGAATACTGAAATGTTACTATATTATATTTATAACTTCACCTTAACAGAATCTGATATAGCACAATAACTAGAAAAATAACCCAAGAACACCTTACACTCCTAGTACAAGAATACTACCAACATATAGATATCCAACATTAGACAGTATAAGGAAAAATAAAGCAAAAATATCTCTAGCACTTTGAGAGGCTAAACTCTCCTTCCTTATCCAAACTCTTGCCTAAAACCTCATACACTGCCCTCCAAACATTTATATCTCTCTTTCTTGGCTGCCTGCTCTAGTAAGCCACTATCAGAGGTGGTTATTTGGCCAAATCTCACTTTCACCCCTTCTGCCATCTGTACCTTTTTCTTTTTGCTATATACCTCCAGTCCAATAACTTCCATAAGATTCTCTGCCATTGGTTCTCTTCCTTTGCCATTGTTTTTAGCGACAATTTTGTTCGTTGCTAAACTGCATTTCAATATTATTGCTGTTATAATATTTTTGAATTAATTCTTTTTAGCGGCGGTTTTTTTTGTTGCTAAAGTGCATTTCGTAGAAACCAGAAATGAAGATGGAGTAGAAGAGGCCAACAGATAATGAAATGGATTATCTGGAGACTATAATAATGGTGACTAGTCAACTTGTACATAAGCTATGAAATTGAAAACAAAATGACATACAAAGGTTACCAACCAAGATCCACAAGAAAATAAGTAAACAGAGAACCAGTGAATAGTTGTATCCCAAGAGTAAGAACATAGTCAAATAGAACCAAAGTGATTCATGCATAACCCAAACTGATTGAAGGTAGATTGTTAAACATAATTCATGATGGGATGGTTAAGAACAGTATATACTCAAATGACAAACTGAACATCACGAGGACTTGTTAATTTTATTTTAATTCAATAACTTAGATTACAAAAATTCATTCAGTTAGCTATTATATGGAAAAATTGTATAATTGTTTGCTGCAACATTGGTGTTTTTGGAAAAATGCAATCAGATAAAAGATCAACTTGTTGTTTCCCCTTCCTAACAGTCACCAGGTGATAAAGAACTCTAGAGAAGAGCTTACCATGTTTCAAGATACCAAAATATTATTGTTCACATAGTGATTTCAAATGAGATTCTTACCAAAATAAAAATGAGAGAAATCTCTCTTCTTGGAGTACTACAGACTATTCACATATATTGATGAATAAAACAGGCAGGAAAGAAAAATTATAATTATTTCAGTGACAATTTGGTACTAAAGCTATCTACCTTGTATATCTGTAATACTGGTACTGTTGTTAGAAATTGATATCAAACTCTGTTCATGGGACACTAAACTTGAAATGCTCTGTCTCTGGATGAATGCAGGTTGCCTTGGAGGAGGAAGATTGACAATCTCACTATTAAGCATAGAAATTACAGAGCTCATACTTGGCCTTTCTCTTGCAAGGTCTTGCACACACAGTAGTGCTATATGTATGCACCTCAAAATATCCTTCTCAAGGTTAGGGTCAAATATCTTAAGATCTATTAAAGACACAATATTCTCTTCATTCCATAATTTCCATGCCTAAAATTAAAAAACAAAAAAATTAATCATGAGTATCGACAATGGACGCTTCAAAGTTAAGAGTTGTATTATTAACAAACAATAGAGCCCTATAAATACTATGTATTAAGTAGAACAATGAATTGTAGAAACTTACAAATCCTAAAAGGCTGAGAGAATGCTCATCGTTATAAAAGCTACAGTTTTTTCTTCCACTAACAATCTCTAGTATTAGAACTCCAAAACTAAACACATCTGATTTTTCAGAAAATAATCCTTCCATAGCATATTCTGGAGACATATATCCACTGCATAATTAAATCAAACAATTAATTTAGAGTTTTTAATATTATATCAATCTTGGATAGAGAAGAAATACTTACTATGTTCCAACAACTCTTCTAGTATTTGCTTGATCTTCATTCCCTCCAAAAATTCTAGCCATACCAAAATCTGATATTTTTGGAGTCAAGTTCTCATCCAGCAAGATATTACTTGCTTTTAGGTCTCTGTGTATTATTTTTAGTCTAGAATCTCTATGAAGATAAAGTATCCCACGAGCTACTCCTTCAATTATGTCAAAGCGCTTTTTCCAGGTTAAGAGTTTATATTTTGGGGGATCTACAAAAGTAGAGGGAAAAGATTATATTATTTTTGAATAAAACATGAAGAATTCCTAACCTAAATAGCTCTCAAAAAAACTAAGGTTTTGCTATTTTTCCTTTTCTGATTTCATTTTATACATGCTGAATAAAGATCAACCTAAAAGTTTTAAAGTGGTTTTGACAAAAAAAAAAAAAAAGAAAGAGAAGGATCAAAAGGACCAACCAAAAATAAATGCATCCAAACTTTTATTCGGCATGTACTCATATATCAACATCTTTTCTTCTCCTTCGATACAGCAGCCCAAAAGTTTGACAAGATTGCGGTGTTGAAGCTTAGAAATAACAACAACCTCATTCATAAATTCCTCAAGGCCTTGTCCAGATGCCCTAGAAAGCCTCTTCACTGCTATGTCCTGGCCATCTGGTAGTTTCCCCTGGAAAAATAAAATAAACAGTAATTACAGAAAATGATGAAAACAGCAATTACCTTCCCACAACAACTTTGGAATTAAGTTTGCATGGATGAATGTACCTTATAGACTGGACCAAAGCCACCTTGCCCAAGTTTATTAGACAAGTCAAAATTGTTTGTAGCAATTGCAACCATTTCAAAATCATATGCCAATAGCTCCTGTTGTTGAACTTTTGACAGTTCTCCGTTAATGATATCACTTGTTTTTTCTGCTTTTGCTTCACCTCTGTTCATTAAGAATAACCATTTGCTCTTCCTATTACTCGCTGATTCATAAAATTGTATTGAATTTAGCAAGAGTGAAAGACATGGAAATACTCCACAGAAAAATGGAATAACAGAGTCTACCAAACAATATTTTACTCATGAATTTTAATTTTGAATTTTGAAGATGATATTGAATGGAAACTTACCTGATCGTTTAGCTATCCATTTCCATAAAAGATATGCACCAGAGGCAAGGATGATAGTACCTGTTATCACTGTAATTGTAATGACAATGATCTTTGTCACATCTCTATCCTTTTCTGCATTAACAGAGAAAGTGAATAAAGTTATAGAAAGAAATCTATCAAGCCCAAAAATAGATATATGTCGAAGAATTAGAATTGAAGTATTTGACAGATATAAAAATTATGATACCGAGATCTGAATAGGCTAAACGAATATATAGATCATTTCCCTCAATAGAGAACTGTTGTATGTCAATCAGATTTTCTCCCCAAGACATACAACCAATCTCAGAAATATACGAATACGCTGTACAAGTGCAATTCTCCAAGCACTTGCTTCTGCATGTGTCTTCCGAAACAGATGACAATTCACCTAAATCTGGCACTTTGACCATCTGCAGCTTCAAAAACCCATCTCCTTTGTCATCTGTGGTCCCTTTTTTCAGCCTCTCACACTGCAGAGCTGTCTTCCTAACACATCCACTGGTCCAGTTTCGCCTATTCCATTCCTCTCTTTTGCTTGGTTCAAACCCACTCAAACAGTCGCATATTGGTGAACTATTTGAATTGCATATTCCATATGCTCCACATAAACCATAAACATCACATTCCGATTTTTGAACAGTGTGATTTACTTGGAAATATTTCTTCTCATCAATCCATTGCCTTCCCTGTAATAGGCCTTCAGAATTCAAGACATAGATTGTGAAGTCAGACTCATCAGGTAAAGTATAAGTCAAATAAACAGTTCCTTCCCCATCATCTATTATAGTGATCCCTTTAAGATAGAAAGAATCCATCATGGGTATGCCCACAAAGACTCGGGTATTCCACGGACCGCTGCGCCAGTATGGGCGAGTCCTATCCCAGATGAACAGTTCAGGAATATTCGGGCTTTCAAGTGTGATAGAGAAGTTCCCAGTAGATGGATCTGTTGAACTTTTCCATGATGTAAGCCTTTGTTTCTCACCTGTTATTTTGTTGTTAGTCAATTTCATATTGGGAAGAAATGTATCAGAAGGATGCTCAAAACTTTGCCATAAGCTATTTCCAGTAGAATTATCTAGCAGGTCAAGGTTTCCAGAATCTAAAAGCTGGGCAGTAGAATTGGATGCAATATTTGGCACATTTGATGACCAAGTGGTCTGATTCTGGCCATTTAATACCACAAGATTGCCATCCTCAGATATTGTGACAATTCCAGAAAAATCCTTCAGTGGCTGGTTTCTATTAGCAACCCATAGGACATTGGATTTGGATTTGTACCAAATTCCCACATAGCGATTTGTAGAATTCTCGGGGCTGAAGAAGCCCAGGGTGAAGGAACTCCCATTGGAGCTGATAGTTTCAGGGTCCTTGATGAGTTGAGATGATGAAATGCTGTCTGTGGCAGAGCAAAAATCAAAAGAGCAACCAAATATGATCAGAACGGAGAATAAGTTCGTATAACTGCGAAAGAATCCCATTGCAGAGAAGTAAACTTCTTTTTACAGAATGGTAGGTTTTAGATGTCATGAAAGATGTCTTAGTCTTTTTCACAAAGACTTTTCTTTGGTGGGTTACAGCTCTCCCAAAATTCAATGGAGTTCTAGCTTCTCACACGCAGACACCAATTTAGATTATTAGCAATTGCTAGTTTTTTTAATTGAATATGTACCCTCTTTCTCTTTCCTATTATAATTGAAGTCATCTATAATAAATGATCTTAGGAAATGAATGATATAAAGTGTATGCATAAGATACTTACTGAAGCTAAATCTTCACAGGTTTCTTAAAATTTTCTCCATTTGTATTCTTGTTTACTTATTTTTGTTTTACTATAACAGCTTGATATAGCGTAATTTTTTAAGTTTATTTCATAAAATTATATTAAGGTAAAACTTAAGTTTATATACATACATATATATATATATATTATAAAAGTAAGCGAGACATTGTTGATGGTATTTAATTTTATTTGTAGAAATAAAGGAGAAGCCATGAAACAAGACCTCACAACCACAAAAGCATTTTGAACGGCGAAGCTCAATGGACCAAAACTACTGGTCATGGGAAAGACACGATTGTTTTGAGACTCTTCAAACTAGGGTGAATAAAGGATATGATTTTATTAGCTTTATAAATCATTTTAACGAATCTAATTGGTATAATTAATTAGCTAGAAAAACTATCTAATTAATTTAGTGATTTTAGTCATAACTAAATTTGTTTAATCTACTCTTGGTTTGTTTGGATTTGATTAAATTTAATAGTTGATTTAAAAAAACAATTATAAAATTAAAAAATGAAAATAAATATTTTTCAATATCAATTATGAAAATAAGTATTTCTAACAACAAAATTCACAATAAAATTATTGCTCAACAACTTTAAAATTAGTTTAACCATAAAAGAGTATTATTTATGATAAATATAAAATTTATCAATAAAAAGGTCAATATAAAATAAACTTTAATAAATTTATAATTAAGATATAAATATAAAGTGTAAATTTTTTTAATATATTATAAATTTATAATTAATAAAAGAAATATAAAATTTAAACATTATATCAATGTAATAGGTTGAATTGGCTTGGTTTGGATGAAAAGCATACATATCCAGTGATTAAATTGATTAAATTGCTTTTGTCAAATTTTTATTCAATTGATCCAATTAATTGATCAATTTTAATTGATTCTAGTTAAATTAAATTAAATTGCTTCGGTTAGATGTGGATATATTTAGTTTTACTCATCCTAATTTAACAACTAAAACAATAAGGTCAGTAAAAGCATATTGACAAAAGTCTACAAGGCAACTAAGGCAACTTCTCATTTTCTTCTAAAAAACTATCATATTATTAATAAAGAATTTGAGTTTTATTATAATTTTAATTTGAAAGTTATTATAAATAGGCTAGTTTATTTATTAGACCAAATATTAATGAGTAAATTTTAAATTTCTTATCACCACTTGACTCTTGTGCAGGAACGAAACTTATTTTTAAAATTCACGTAGTTCTGAAAAGTAACTATTACTACAAATATATCTCTCTCATTTGGATCTTTATGTATTCCATAATTATATTCTGACTCTTTATGGATTTTTAATCTCGTTGAAAAGTACACATAAGTATATAAAGTATATTTGATGTGTATGATAATTGACTAAGAAAATGGTTTGTATTTTTTTTCTTGAAGTTATGACTTTCGATATTGATTATAGATAAATTTACAAAGTGCAGACTTTGAGGAACCATTTTCGTAGAAGCAAGACTATGCAATTACTGTATATCTTGGTAAACAAAAAAATTGACTTGGAAACTAAGGCCTGTTTTTTTTTTATTTATTCTTTTAAAATTATTTTATAAAATTAGTTTTGAAAATTTATATTAATATTTTTTTATATATTTATATATATACTATTAATAAAAATATTTATTTTTTATATTTTTTATTTTAAAAAATTAAAATTTAAAATAATTTTTAATTGTTCTAATTTTTTTGTTCTCAAAACATATTTTAATTTTTTATTTTCTGTCAAAAATAATTATTCAAAATCTTAAATATATATTTTTTAAAAAAAAAACTAAACATAATTTTTAAAAATTACATTCAAACGTGTCAACAATAATAGTTGACTGAACTGGTATTCCTGATTGTGAAAAAGAGATTAAACTAGTTGGTTGAATCGAAAATTATAGATAGTAATATTGGTTACTATCAAAAAATAATGCTCACGAAAAAATAATATTGCAATCTTATAGGAACGTTGAATAACTAAAAATTTCAATTTAGGCATCAGATTGAACGACTTGCAGTACAATTTAATATTTATCGAGAAAAGTCCTAACAAAAATTTAAAATGTTCCAGCATAAGTCATGTAATTCTAGTGTGTATTTGAAAATGAGGTGGAGAAAAGAAGGAAAGAAATTAAAGAGAAATGAAAGGAGAGAAAAAGAAAAATTAAGTGATTTTTATTATTTAAAATTTTTAAATATTAAAATAATTAAAATTAATGAATAAAAAAATCTTAAAAAAATTAATATAAATTTTTTTATTTTTTTTTAATTTTAAAAATTAATCAAGAGAAAGGTTAGTATATTTTTTTTCTTTTCATTCTTTTTTCTTCTATTTTTTTTCTCTTAAACAGAATTTTAATAATTAGGAAGTGGCGTAATAAAAAATTTAAAATTTCTCCTGGCACTGGCTTTTATATTCGTCGTCTAAAGCAAATGACCATTCTTCAAAATCTAACACTGTAACCATCTCCAACTTCAAAAACCCATCTTTTCCAGAGATGTATTCCTATTTTTTTTCCTTCGAAGTTGTACTTCAAACACATCCATCAGTCCTGTTCTGTCTACTCCATTCCTCCCTGTGACTTGGTTCCCTCTCAAACAGTTGCATATTGTTAGCTAAATAATGAATTAAGAATAGGAGTTAAATTAGTTCTTTTAAAAAAAAATATTTTTAAAAAATTTTTTTAGATATATGTTTCCAAGTTTTTTAAATGAACCAAATCACCACCCTCTTATTATTTGAATATTGAAACAAAACTTAGGTTAATGATAATAAGAATAAATAAGAAAAAAATCACACGCAAGATTTATAGAGATTCAGATTCAAGATAATTCTTGATCTTACATCCTCTCTTCAAGTACACAGTAAGAGTATTTTACTATAAGGGTAATTCACAAAAATATACTTGGAAAACACCTGAGTTTAGCGTACATCTGCTTTTATGCTACCTAGTAACTCAAAGAAAGTTCATCACACTTATTTTTACTCTACTTAGTATTTTCTAACACACGCTTACCTTTAATCAGCTC
Organism: Senna siamea; assembly: GCA_031216115.1. Lineage (NCBI taxonomy): Eukaryota > Viridiplantae > Streptophyta > Magnoliopsida > Fabales > Fabaceae > Senna > Senna siamea. The sequence goes on along the minus strand of CM062355.1, from coordinate 18,432,741 downwards.
AATCAATAACTTATTGTTTCAATTTAATATCCACCTCACTAATTCTTTCTTTTAGATTCTCACCCAAATTCTTAGACAAAAAGAATGTTGGAGGATTTTGAATTTTGAGTACAATAAAAATTAAATGCAAGCTAACTCACTGAGAATAAATAAAATTATTCAGCACAAAAGATGGTAGCAGAACTTCAGAGTATAATTTCAATTAGCTTGAGCTTAATGCAATCACTCTCTTGTCTTAATGCTCCTCCACTTTCTTTATTTAAAGCTCCTTCAAATATAGCCGTTGTGCCTTCATTTAATACAGCTATTAATGCTGTGGAGTGTGTTGTTCCTCGAGCTATGAATGTATCGAGTTGACTTTGTAAAATCTTTGTGAAATCCAAAGTTAATGCAGGAAGTTAGGAGGCTAGCCGTTTGTTTGTAGCCGTTTGGTGTATATTATTTAAATGAATGTGTCTACTGGTCTGAGCCTTTCTTAAGATGTGCACTTTTCCAAATTCATTCTTGAACTTATGATTCACCTAATTCTACGTATCATATTAGTGTACGATTTTTAATTTTGCTGTTGATAGTTTTAGTTACTGTGATGTTGCATACTTCTAGTGTTTTAGTCTGTTGTACTATTCTGACTTGTTCTACCATGCTCCTGTCGACTTTTTTGCAATTGTCTAATATATTCTTACTTAAAGAAACGTGTAGTAGTAACTTTTCAATTTTTTCGCTTAACTCATTTTAAGACTTAGAGAAGACCTTCATTTTGTTGGAAATGTGTATTTGCTTAGACTTGGGCTTGTTATATTGGGCCAAATTGAAATTTGGATTTTGTGAATTAAAAATTGGGCTTACCATAAACACATTGGGCTGATAAAGGTATTGAGCTTTTTGATAAATTTTTGACTAAAAAATTGTTAGGCTAAAATATTTTGAACCTTTAGTAATATTTTAAAGGACTTTACAAATTATAAAATAAAAGTTATATTTTCATGAAATAATTTTTCATTGTAATATTTTTAAGACTTGATCAATTTTAAACATTTTTCAATAATTCTAAAGTTGGTATATTTACAACATGTTACAACACATATTTATAGATTTTTGGCTGAAAGTCATAATAACACCCAATCACCTCAATAATGGTTTCTATATTTAATCTTTTGTTATCAAAAAATAATTATGTGATAAATTTTGATTGGTTATAATTATATAACTTTAATTAAAAATTAAATTTAATAAAAAAGACTAATATTTCATAATATGATAAATTAATGACTAAATTTTTATTAAAATAAATATTCAGATTTAGTGTTAATATTTTAAATAAGATTATTTTTAATAAAAAATATTTTAAAATATAATTATATAACTTCACATGATTCCATTTGCTATATATGACATCATTATTATTCATATTTTAATGATGACACAATGCTTAGATTTTGATTAACCATGCTGACTCACATTGTATATGAGGCAAAATTTGATTAGTCACTAGCTATATATTTATTTCGTGAACACTCTTTATGGCAATTTCTTATTGGTCATTAAATATTAATGTGGGACATTTTTGCCAACTAGAAATTCTTAATTGGCTTATAATTTATAAATGACAACTTTTAACTGAAAAAATTTTAATTGCCTATAATAATATTTTGTACGACCAAAATATAACATTTTTTTTGAACTTTAATATTGACGTACAAAACATTCATAAACTTTTATAAATAACCATATTTGTTAATTTTTTTATCTAAATATTAATAATCAAATGTCACATTAATTTATTTTTTGTTAGGTTAGACTAAAGATATTTTTGATTTTTTACTCTTTTAAATAATACACTATATTTAAGAATATAAATAAATTGAACTGTTCGTGAACTACTTAAATTTGAGTTGTCAAAAATTTGAATTAAAATTAATTCATTTAATAAATAAATAAATTTAATTAATATATTAAATTTATTTAATTAAATAAATTAAACTTAAAATATTTGATGTTCAGTTTGTTAAATTAATGAACAATTTAGTTAATAATAAAATATTATTTTATATAATATATATTATATAAAAAATATATTAAATGAATATAAAAATTTATGTATAATTAAAAAATATTATATAATTTATTTATATATATAAATTAATAATTTTTTATTTATTTTATATTTTATTATGCAAATTTCAAGTTGTACTCAATTTATTAAATAAGTCAAGCTTAATGATAATTTTTTATTTATTTTAAAATTTATATTTATCTTATTTTAAATAAATAACACTAATCACATTCATTCCATTTATTTACCGGGCTAATTACAGGACTTACATGTTAAGTCAACCCGATCCATAATCCCATGACCCAAGTTGCCGGTGCAGAGCCTCCGATTGCTCCCCTCCGGCGCCAAAATTCCAACCGTGTTCGATGAAAATTTTCACGTCGTCGCCATGCGGCCGTCTGATTGAAGAATTTCCCTCAACAATGTATGGATCAACGTGTCCCCCATCTACGACGATGGCTTTATACTAATCTACGGAATCGACAGGTTCTTCGATCCCCATTTTCATTACAAAGGGCCATTTGAAAGACCCAGTCAAAATGCTGCGTGTGCGCTAAATAACCACACTGTGAGTTCCTCCAATTCTTTGAATCGAGCCTTGACAGCCTTGAAATCCGGAGGGTACTCTGTGATGGCTTCGTTTCTTGGAATGCAACTCTCTTCGATTGAGGAGGAGACTCCGATGACCGTCTTCGCTCCACCAGATGATAGGGTTGCGAATCATCTTGGGAATTTTCGCGATTACCCATCTTTCTTTCTTCTGCATGTTGTGCCCTGCAAGCTTCTCCGGAACAATCTGGTGGATATCAACGATGGATTAGAGTTACCCACGTATTTGCATGGGTTTTCCATCAACGTCACGAGGTCTAGCGGAGTGTTGATGTTAAATGGAGTCCAAGTTTTCTTTCCAGATTTATTCTACAATGACGAGTTTGTTGTTCATGGCGTGAATGATGTTCTGCCGATACATAACAAAACCCAAGAAGCTACAGAATCTGTCTGTGATTTGGGAGCTAGGCCTGATGAGAAAACTGTGTTTGACCCTGATGAATTTTGAAGCCTGAAATTAATTCTACTGTCAGCTTTCAAATGCATTTTCTTTGTGTATATTTTCAATTACTGGTGTATATCTCTGATGCTGTGACTTCTGATTTCACAATATGCACTTAATATTTGAGGGGATTGTTCCTGTATACTTGGTTTTCTTTTCTTCTTTATGTGATATAATGAAAAGAGGGAGAGTCCTTCTCAAATTTGGCTCTATGCTTTATGATTTCAACATATTCACTTTCTTCTCTAGCTTCCTATATGTTAAGTACCTGTTCTTCAAACTTAAGTATCGTGTCCAATACGTGTACAAATCAGATACAACACTTGGAATTATAGTTTAATAAGGTGGCTAGCAAATGTATCAAATGTGAAGCTAACCACTTCAGTTAGTGATTCCTTAGATGAATAGATCACATGTACAGGGAAGTTATCTGATCTAACACTTGCCAAGCTTCTATAAATATGTTTATAGCTCAGAGATCCGGAAAGAGAATCACTTTGATCATTTTCAATCATTCCGTTTCATTTCTATATCTCTGTTGATCTCTCCACTCCTCTAAAACGTTTCAAGTGATAACCTTCTAACTGAAATGTAAGGTTGAGATGACAAACAGTTATCCTTGGATCCAAGGGGTTGGGTTTTCTTATTGACACACAAGAACAGAACCTCAATCCAGAAGTTCTAATTTCTGATATTGTAATTTGGCTTTCGATGTTATTTTAGTGTTTACTACCAATTCTTGTGGGTTTTTTTTTTCACACATGCGTTACCTATCATGTAATTCTTAAATTCCCTTTATAAATGAGCGAGAGCTTAAAAAATACTTAAACTATTATTTAGTGATCCCCTAAATCCAGAGGTGTATTTATGTTTAGGTCAACGGGCCATGGTAAATAACTAAATATCACAATTACATGTCCTAAGTTCTTAAGAATTCCATTTGCTTTTCATGCTACCACTTGGCAAAGATAGAAACAACAGCAAATCTCTTGTTATAATTGAACATTTTATGTATATTATATTTTTTAAACTTATAGTGTTACTAAATATATTTAAATTGTTTTAGTTGCTGTCTATATTTTCCTGCCATCATTAATTCAGGCCATTTTCAAAACAAATGTTGAACATTTCTGAGCAGAAGTCACTTAGCCAAAAATATGTTGGTATTCAATTGCAACATCTTTTGTGCTGCAAGTACTGTTGTTGATTCAAGGGAAAATAAATGATATTCACAGTGATGGAAGAAAAATGATATTTTAAATATTCCTTACAGTAAAATATGCAAAATTTACTATTTTAGTATGACAGAAGGGAAAAAAAAATGAAGTTTACTTGTACAAAAATCTAATAAGTTCTTTCATATACAAAATTTCTGTCTAGCTAAAGAACTATCTCCACTAATCATGTCAAATGAGACATCAGTTAAGCAATTAGGTAAAGTGGCATGAGCTTGAGATGGCAGAGTCATCACCATTCCCAAACATTGTTTCAATTCTATGACCACTTGAGTCATGGTTGGCTTATTCATGGAGGTTGATGCCACACAAGCCATTGTTGTACTCAGGACTTTCCTTGCAGATTCTATGCTAAATTCTCCATGTAATCTTGGATCCACAATATCTTTAATCTCCCCTTCTTTTGGTATTGAATTGAGCCTTTGAATTATGTGAGTTCTCTCTTCAGATTTGACTATGGCAGGTTGGCCCTGTAATTATCTCAAGCAGAACAATCCCAAAGCTAAAAACATCACTTTTTTCATTCAGCCTGTTTGACATAAAGTACCCGAGAAAATACTCCAATCCTACAGTTTCCACATTCAACTTCTGTGTCATAAACAGAACCACCAAACCTGTCAAAAGACATAAAATGATAATTTGATTTGCTTCCTTACCTTCTGCCACATCTACTGCAATTTGGAGTCTTTGATTCCACCTCAAGAATTTTCCATTCATGTTTTGAGAGTAAGAAGGACATAATATGGAGTTATGGACAATTATCCAAATGTATAAGGTTTTTTTATTTTAAATTTAATTTTTCAACAGAATGTCAGATGGTAGTTACTTTACCTGTATCAAGTTGTCTTCTCTTGAATATACAGAAAGCGATTACCACTAATACAATCATGAGTGCTGCACCCAGTGATGCTACTAATGCAATGACCACCTTATTATTCCCTCTTCTCTTGTGGCTAGATTCATGAAAACCTCAGGTTTGGATTTCCATCAAAACTTTCATGCACAAAAAAGAGTCAATGAAATATCCACAATTTCATGGGTGGTGAGAAATGTGATCTTAAGTCCCAACCTAAGACTTATAAATGCAAGAAGCAGAGGATACCATAAAAGCAGTCCTTTCTTGGATTTCTCAAGGAGCGCTGATGGCATTACTCCTGACAGATTATTTCCTTCTAGCTTTCTGCAATGGAAAACAAGTGTAACTTTCTATAAATATTTTCATGGACAACATTCACATTGAAAATCAAAATAGAAGACTTACAAAACTTCCAAGTAGTTCAAATGGGAAAGAAAATCAAGTACAGCTCTAGTTAGATTGTTATTGTTAACCAGAAATCTACCCAAGAAGGGAGTGTTGAATTAGGTAGTTATTAAAAAAAATTCTTTTGAAAACTTTTAGGTTCCTTAGATTTGAGGTTTCTATTTGAAAGATTTCTTTTTCAAAGAAAGACAAGTTTAACATGAAGTAGTAAAAGAGATACCATGATTTATAGAGGTTCAGGATCTAGTTGCCTTGATCCCTACATCCTCTCCTCAAGAACACAAGAGAGTTTCATTCATATTAATGTAATCACATTTATAACTTGAGTAACCTTCTTATAGGGATCAGCACAAGCACTTTTACACTCAACAGTACAGGAACCTAGTAACGCACACACTTTCTAGGCTTGATATAAAGTATGCTTCTAACCTTAGCTCCCTAAGGATCAACCCTGCAAGACTTTTACCTAAAACTACCTTATACCAACACACAAAAATACACATGAGTGGTAGAAGAGTCTTAGTCACAATGACTTAGAAATTTGCAATGCTAACCCATTAAGAGGATAATTTAGTTTATAACTCTGTGAATGATTCTTTGATATCTCTTTTTCAGGTTCTTCTCTCCTTAGCTGCATTATCAAAAAATAGGAGCCTTTTATATGTTTCTAAGAGGAGGTCATTAGAGAGCTCACACTAACTTTGAATTTTCCCTTTGATTTAGACTTGATATGTCGTGATTGATATCCTGCAACTATTTACACACATTTTCCTTGAGGTCTTTGCATGATAAAGAGTTAATGAAGGAGATCTTCGTGCTTTCAGGAGCTTGTTTCTATTTATGGGATCCTATATTTGACTTTTAGTATTAATGATCCTTGAAAAACATAAATGCTACATTCCTTGTTGCTTTTGGTCAATAATATAATTCCTAATGTATCAGATTCATTTAATTTTAGATACACTTGAATATTAACTTTTAATTTAATTTCCTTTTTCAGCCTCTTCTATTTTAGCCTTTTAACGTGGGTTCTATTGGACTCTAGCCATTCTAAATCTTCATCCCGCCTTTTTAGAAATCTCCAACAATTAATGAGTTATATCTTATGCTCCAACTAAATAAAGAACATTTTCTTCAAGGCATTAATGATTAGCAATCTTAAAGAGAGGATCAAGAAGTAATTTGTGCTGACAAGAACTTTGTTTCCTTTTTTGGCTCCTACATTTGACTTTTTGTAATTATGTTTCTTGCACAATCAATCATACCTTTCTTCTTTCCCTTTTGGTTAGTGATGTAATTACACTGTATCAAATATTATGATTTAATATTAATCTGATAGATGTGTTGCTATCTCTTTTTAACTTTCTTTCCTATTTCTGCTTCCTTCTTAACTTAGCATCCTGATATGGGCTTAATCAATATTGGCCTTGTTTAATTAAATTTGTTGACAAGAATAAAAAATATGTGGGTTCCTAGGTTTGGTAAAAGTATTTGCAACATCATGCTTCCCCTTTTTGATAATGTCAACAAATTTCTTATAAAGCTCCCCCTTAATCATAAGCTTATTTAAAATAATGCTCCCCCTAAATTTATGCAACATATAACTGATATTTTCTCAAGTCAACACATAAAGATTTCAATGAATATCAATACAACCATTTCTCCCCCTTTGACATTCAAAGAGGAGCCAAAAAGTGAGAAATTAAGCAAGAATAACTTGAAGAGCAATGGACAAATTAGGTTCCTAAATTTCAATCTCTCTAAGAACCATCTAACATTCCTAATTCTCTCATTTATAAAATTTTTAAATTCAAGGGGTTTAATGAAAATGCCAGCTAATTGATTTCTAGTAGGTACATATATATTCAATCTGTAACGACCCCCTAATACAACATACGCGATGCTTATCTGATTAGCGAAAGCATATAGGCTGATTTACATAGTTATTCCCGATGTGGGAATGTCAGGGGATCGCTACTGGTTGAGCGTAACCCAAATAGACTTCCCGTTGTCCATTCGGATTCCGTTCAACCCTAATTCACACGCAGCTACTAATTATACATACATATATCATAAATTACTCTGGAATGAAATCTAAAACTCGTATATACATCACATCATGCATTCATAAACATTCCAACTTAAATTCATAAGTTTACAACGGTAAACCTTACCGAAAATCCAGCAGAGTTTTCTCTGTATTTTGAACATACCCAAAATATAATAATCACCTGTTTACAATTACACAACCAATCCAACAACAACAGTAAACATAAATGACAGAAATCCATATACAGCAACTTCAATCCCATCACTACAGTCAACATAAAACACCTGATTTATACATGTACAGTCAATCCAATCACTACAGAAAATATAGAAGACAGAACCCAATATACAACAACGTCATTAAAGTATATATACAAGATGATTCAAGCCTAAGCTAATTCATTCTCTTATTTATCACCAAGGTGTCACCAGCTATCTGAGTTGGTGAAGTTTTCGCGCGGTGGAGGAGAAAAGTGGCATTTTTCGGCGGTGCTGGCGGCCGTTGGTGGCTGTGGGTGGTTGCTGGAGGTTATGGGTGGCGAGGGTTATCGATTGGTGTGCCTGGTGGCGGCCCATGGTGGCTGTGGTGGCGGTTCACGGTGGAGGAAGGAGGAGAGAGAGGAGAGAGAAAGTGTGGTGAGGAGAGAGAGAGATTTGAGAGAAATAGAGGGAATCTGGGAAATTTAAAGCCTCCGGGGTGATTCTGACTTTTCTCGGACCACCCGGGCCTACTTTAGGGTGTCAACATCCTTCCAGACGTTGGCACGCATTTTTATGCGAAGGTTTTGGCCTCTGTCAGTGAAATTAACTCACGAAACGTCGTCTATCAGTTTTTGATCGCCGGATTGCGTTTCTTTCCGTTTGATCATGTTTCTGACTTTGAAAGACCTTTTGTTGCCAATCCTCGTCCTCAAAATATGTGCCAGCCTCCGTTTAACAGGAATTAGGGTTAAAAGTTAGATTTTATTCTTTAAAAACTCTTTCGGTTGTTACACAATCTCTATATCTCCCCTCTACCCCTCTCCCCCTTTTTGACATGGTTCCTTATGATTAGATTGAAATATTGCACATAGAAACAAAAAATACAATATTATAGGTCTATTATCAGTTAAGTATAACAAAGAACCAATCATATCTCAAGAAGGTTATGGACTTTCACACTTTATCCTTGTCAAGTTTGATAGAACAACTTATCACAGTTCTTATAGCTCTTGAGCTCTCCATTCTAAATCCTATTAGTAGGTCCTTAGTGCTTTAGTTTGTGAGATGAAGATTCCTTCTTCAGATTTTCTTACTTGAAGTTTGAGGAGAAAGGTCAGCTCACCCAATTATATTTAAGTATTTGTTTTGCTCAATTCCTTTTTGTATTTCTCATAATTTTGCTTTTTGCTCCTTGATTTATATATATGTGGTTCTTAGTTTCATAATTTTGCTTCCTGGTTTATGGAACCTATTTCCTTTTCAATAATCATATTGTTTTTTCATCTAATGACAGTAAACATAATGTCTTTCGCACACACACACACACACATACCCTAACAAAATAATATCATTAAGGTATAGATTTACCATAATAATTACTTCATTATCATGATCAATAAAGATCTCATGGTATTTGGCATATTAGAAAAAAGGTTTATCTAAAGAAAGGAAAATTGAACCATAAAGACCACTAAGGTCACAACCTTGAAGCTAATATTTTCCTGGAAGATGATATTCAGAGAGTAATTATGTTCTTATTTCACAAGGATCATTCTTTGAGTTCCCATTATAAAGCTTAAAAAATGAAAGATCAAGGGAAGAATGAGCACAATAGACTAAACAAATATTTTGTCTCCTTTTTACTATTATCTAAGCATATTTAAGCCTTTAGTACACTTAATGCTACTTCATGGGTTCAAGCATGCTTATTTTCTTCCTAGGAGTAATTCATAACCATGAAGATTTGATTTGAGCAAGTAAAAGGATTTAAAGGGTGGTGATAACTTCTCTTTTTATGCGTATATCTTGCTCTAACTCCTCTTATTCTTGTAACTTTAAGGATTCTCAATTGCAAGATTCTGTTTCCTATATTACAAGTATATCCTTTCATAAAGCATACTCATCACATATTAGTCCTTGCAGAATAATGAATACATATATATATTTCAAATAAGAGACAAATTTATGTTTGAAAGTTAAAACATTAGAAACATTTTGTCTAGGATGCTAATACCAGAATAGATCATCTAGAAATCATGGAAGAACCACTTAGATAAAAGTAATTTGAAAATGATCAAGCTTATTTGCAGGAGCCTCCTTCTCAAATTAAGAACCAGCAGGAGCATTGCTAAAATATGCAAGATGATCCAACTTATCCATTTCATTAATTTTCTGTAGAGACCTCAAACTTGATTTTATATACGAAGATATGGAAGTCTCAATTTAACCTAGTTCCTTATTTATATTGATATGTGTCTTAAGAAACTTCCTTTTATTGATAATTTTATCAATCTTCTCATAAGATGCATACTTCTTATCTCATGGATTTCATGTAGAGTCACTAATGGATATTCAAATATAAGCATCAAGAAAGGAATATCATACTAGTAGATACTCAATCAAAATAGTATATATGAGACCAAACAATTAATCCAATATGGTAAGTAATTATTAAAGGCTAAGCATAAGATATAATCACTTGCGCATAATATATGTGTCCCACATAGAAAAGACTAAGAAAAATTAGCATATACAAACAAGAATAGTTTTTATAAGATATTCCCTTGAAAAACACATCCACAAGCATAATAATCAATTTTCTTACTGTGAGATAAGTAACAAAGCCACTCATAACACTTAGAATAATTTCAATCAATTGGCTTACCAATTCTTACCATCATTTTGTTAAAGAGCTCATACAAACCAAATGTTTGGCATAACCAATTTCAATTCTATATCTCTTCAACAACTTAAAAGGTCCTTGCACAAATTCGTGTTAGTGGGTACATATATAAAAACATGCACAAGGATGCGTTTACCAATGATTATGAGGAAAATGAAATTTTAATGCACAATCATTTAAGTAGTATAGTCATAATCAATATACTTCAAGAGTCAACTTTGAATGATCAATAAGGACCTAATCTTCTTTTATCAACTGATTAATCTTATATATCAAAATTACTTTTCTAAGACAAGTAAATTTTCTAACTTTCTTTTTCATTTTTCAAAATTTGAGAGAAATCAAAATTTTTAGAATAAGCATTATTAATAAGAAAATATTTAAAAGAAATATTCTTCGAATGATCATGAAGATAAATTCTTAATTTATCATAAATGAAAAGGAATTTTAAGATTTAAAACCTTTTTTGGTTCCTGCTATCCTTATTTTTTATGTTTTGCATCCTCTTCTCCCATGAAGCATAATCTTGTTTATGCAAATGTCAATTTTCTTACTATATCATCTTTCATATTTTCAGCCATATTCCTTTAGCATCTAGAATTAGAAACCTTTGGTTCTTCTTGATCCTTATTTCCAAAGTACACCTATTAATATAATAGTTCAAGTACTCAATAATCTTTGGGTCATAACGATGTTAGTATAGATCTTTTTTGGTAAAAGGTACCTTTAGAAACCAAGATTTTCATAATAATTCTCAAAACTCTCATTCTACATTTATATGAAAAATATCCTTTTTACTTGCATGAGTAACGCATGTGATTGGCCATGCTTAAATTTATATATGACATAATTATTATCCATATTTTAATGATGACATCAATGCTTAAATTTTGATTGACCATGCTGAGTCACTTTGTATATGAGGCAAAATTTGATTGGTCACTAGCTGTCTACTTATTTCGTAAACACTTTTTAGGGAAAATTTCTTATTGGTCATTAAATATTAATGTGGGACATTTTTGCCAACTAGAAATTTTTAGTTGGCTTATAATATATAAATGACAACTTTTAACTGGAAAAATTTTGATTGCCTATAATAATATTTTGTATTCATCGCCCAATGTAGCAATTTATTAGTTTCCCTCATATCTCAATTCATAATTCCCATTTCTTAGTTTAGAATCTTTGTAAAGGTAAAGCATGACACAAATTATCTCATCAATTTCAAAGTTATATGTTTATTCAAAGGCACTTTCGAAATAAAACAAAAAAGGGCTCCATTTTGATTGTGGAAATTTTAAATTTTTTGGAATTTAAAATGAAAATAATATGAATTGCCACAATTTAAATTTTTTGCATTTTAAATTTTTTATTTGAATAATCATAATATTTATAAATTTCTTTGTTGTAACTAATAACTATATGTATAACAAATCAATATATACAAAATGTATATAAATATATATGTATACATGTAATATATATATATATATATATATATATATATCTGTGTGTGTGTGTGAACGTGAATGTTAGTGTGTAGATATATGTGTATTTATATTTATATATTTATTAAGAATAATACAAATAACTAATCTTTTAAAAATAAGTAAGAAGGTAATTTTGAAATTCCAGTTATTTAACTAGAACTTTAAAATTTTCCAAAATCACTTAATTAAATTATTATGAAAATTTCAAATTCCATTCATTTTTCATCCAAACAAAGAATTTTGTAGAGAGGAAATTAAAATACCTTTAAACACTACTTTTCCTCTCTAAATTACCTCATCCAAACACAATCTTTGTGATGCTCTTAAAATCATTTATACAATCTTAGCATTTTGAAATTTAAAATTTGTAAAATATATCAGAAATTCACCACATTTAAAATGAACACTAGGTCAGATATATGTATCATAATGTAGCATCGTTTTTCCACAAAACTGAATTTAAATGAAAGATCTTTTCATTTCCCAACAAAAATAGAGAATAACCTATTGTGTTTCGAAATAGCAAAATCTTATAGTTCATAACATCACGCGAAATGAATGTCTTACAATAAGAGAAAAGAAAGAGGCAAAATCATAGTTCTTGAAACATAAAAGGACCTTTTTCAACTATACTTTAGACTTTTCAAAACAATAATGCATACAACACTTGGAACAGTAATTATACATGTCAAAATTTATGAATCTTTTCAGTGACAGTTTGATGATGTAGCTATCTCCCTTGTATATTTGTAATATTGACACTATTGTTGGAGAACAATCCATTTTCTGTAGGGGGAACTGAATTCAGCATGCTCTGGCACAAGAAAAATGCAGGTTTCTTTGGAGGAGGAAGATTTTGAATCTCACTATTAAGCATAGAAATCAGAGTACTCATACTGGGTCTTTCAATTGCAAGGTCTTGAACACACAGAAGTCCTATGTGTATACACCTCACCATATCCTTCTCTAGGTTTGGATCAAACATTTTAGGATCTATTAATGGTATAACATTCCCTTCATTCCAAAATTTCCATGCCTAAAATAAAATGAGAAAAAAAAAGCATGAGTTTCATATCAACATTGAAAGTTTGACATTTAACTTTGTAAATGAAGCCCTTCATATATATATATGTATGTGTGTGTGTATATGTGTGTCTATATATATATATATTGAGGAGGACAATGAGTTTTAGCAACTTACAAATCCTAATAGGCTAAGAGAATGCTCATCGTTATTGAAGCTGGTGTTTCTTCTTCCACTAACAATCTCTAGTACCAAAACTCCAAAACTAAAAACATCTGATTTCTCAGAAAATAATCCTTTTATTGCATATTCTGGAGCCATATATCCACTGTAGTATTAAATGAAACAATTAATTCATAAACATCTCAGTATGTTACATTAATCTTGGATAAAGAAATAATACTTACTATGTTCCAACAACTCTTCTAGTATTAGCTTGATCTTCACTTCCTCTAAAAATTCGAGCCATACCAAAATCTGATATTTTGGGAGTCAAGTTCTCATCCAACAAAATATTACTTGCTTTAAGGTCCCTATGTATAATTTTAAGTCTAGAATCTCTATGAAGATAAAGTATCCCTCGAGCGACTCCTTCAATTATGCCAAAGCGCTTTTTCCAATTCAAGAGTTGATGTTTTAGTGGATCTACAAAAGTAAAGGGAAGGGTTATTTTGTTTTGAACATAACATAACAAATTCCCATACTTCAATAGGTTTAAACTAAGCAACCTATAATTTTTTTCTTTTCTTTTTTTAATTTGTCTATGATGAATGTTAGTAAATCTAAAGTTTTAAATTGAATATGACATAAATAGAAAAGAAGGGATCAAAAGAACAAACCAAAAATGAATGCATCCAAACTTTTATTTGGCATGTATTCATAGATCAACATCTTTTCTTCTCCTTCAATACAATAGCCTATGAGTCTTACAAGATTGCAGTGTTGAAGCCTAGAAATAACAACAATCTCATTCTTAAATTCCTCAAGACCTTGTCCAGATGCTCTAGAAAGTCTCTTAATTGCTATGTCTTGGCCATCTTGCAGTTTCCCCTTGAAGAAAATACCAAGAAACAACAGTTACACACAACTGATTCAAAATTGATTAAGCTTTCATGAATGAATGTACCTTATAAACAGGACCAAAACCACCTTGCCCAAGTTTATTAGACAAGTGGAAGTTGTTTGTAGCATTTGCAACCTTTCCAAAGTTATATGCCAATAGCTCTTGAAATTTAACTTGTGAGAGTTCTCCAATAAAGCTGTCACTTTTTTTTTCTGCATATGTTTCACTACTATTTATTAACAAAAGCCAGTTGTTCTTCCATTTTATTGTTTCATAACAATTAATGCAGTGAATTTATCATGATAGAAATACATGGAAATGTCCTTTTGTTCTTCCATTTTCTTGTTGTTTAATAACTGTTAAAATATCCAATGACTTCTTGAAGAAATGGTGGTAGGAAAATTAATTTAGAAACATCTACATTGGTAGTAAAAAATAATTAACCTAAAAAGTGGTAGAAAGTAGTAATGAATAAAAAATAATAAATTAAGGCTGTGAAGAGAAACTAACTAAATTTACTGCCTACATATATGTGTGTGTGTGTGAAAATGGGTCATTTTATGTGCGTGGTGAAAAGATTGAAAACCATTTGAGTGAGAGTGAGTAAAGTACATGTGTGAAAAAGTGTGTGATGTGAAGAGTCAGTGAAGAGTGTGGAAGTGTAAGTGAGAGACTGACATTGGAGGAAGTTGTAATTGTGTTTTGGAAGTAAAAATTCTTCTCATTTAAGTCTTATTTTCAAGCCTCTAAAATTCTACAAGTGGTATTAGAGCATGTTCATGTTCTCTCTACTTGATGTTTGAGCAAGAAGGTTTGTGCTTGTGTACATGGTCTAGGATCGCTGTAAGAGGAAACTCTACTAGAATACAGTTAAGGACTTTAAGGACACTTGATCAAAGATAGAGAAATATTGATAGAAGTATTGGGCATTATTAAGATTATGGTAGATATAGCGTCAAACCCTTGCTCAGTTGAGAAGCTAAATAATGATAATTATCAAATGTGGAGTGCAATTGTGAGGAGGGAGTCTCAACTTGTGGAACCTTATTAATGATAATGAAGCTACACCATCAAAAAATTCAACTTAGTTAAAGAAGTGGCAAGTAAGATCTTTATGTGCTTATAACCACCATAGAGCTGCTATATAGTATATATGTGAAGGAAGCTAAGACACCAAAGGAAGTGTGGAATACTCTTGCCACTCTTGCTAAGACACCAAAGGTTAAATCTATTTGTTATGAAATTTCAAAGCTAGATCCACAAAATTCAATTATCTACACTTGTATGCGAAGAATTATAGTCAAGAGGTTAAATCCCAAATACCAAACTCTTGTTATGGCCACACGAAGGTGGTCAAAGGAACTAAGAGAGCTAAGTTAGAGAGTATATTAGTCAACTAAGAAACTTTAGACTCAAGAATGTCCAAAGTCTCTTTGAAATATGAAGAGAAAGCACTATTTAGTAAGACAAAGGGCTAAAAAGAGGAATCTAGTTCAAGACACAGAGGTTATGAAAGAAGAACAAATATTGGTTGGTAGAAATATCATTATAGAGGAGCTTCATATCAATAGAGAGGTCACATAGATTCAAGAAGATGAGTGTAGAAGAAAGAGCAGAGAAGAGACAATAGATGCTTTAAACACGATAGAAAAGGCCACTTTGCTAGAGATTGCAAATTACACCGCGTAAAAGGAAATGCTGTAATAAAAATCACAGTAAAGAAGAATGGGATTTCTAAGCATCTTTTGCAACTACTGAAGATGCAGAGGAGATTGTAGTATCATGCATAGAGGAGACAGAAAAGGATACGGTATTGGTCATCATGAACAACAATTATGTCAATTACTGAAAAGATTGGATCATAGATTATAGATGTTCCAATCATATGACCGAAGATAGAGAAAAGTTTTCTACAATGATGAAGTATAAAGGAGGTAGAGTTATGGTGACAACAAATAACTTGAGACTGCTACTAACCTATGTTGGCAATTTTGTTATCATCCCCTGATATAGTTCAAAGAATGTACAATTGCATAATGTCTATCATGTATCAGGAATGAAGAAAAATCTTTTACTAGTGTTGTAGATCATGTTTGAAGGCAATTTTGTGCCTATGTATCGATAACAAGGGAGAATATATGTCTAATGAATATTCTGAGTACTTGATACAGAATAAAATTTGAAGAAAATTGAGTTTCCAGGAAAGCCACAATATAATAGAGTCGTAGAACAAAAGAATCGATACTTGGCAGAAATATATTAGAGTATGCTGCATGCCAAGAATGTATTGTCACGTTTTTGGGCCGAATGTATGAAGACCACTATCCATATTATCAAGGTTACCTTAAGCTAATTAAGTCAGGCTTCATGACACCTAACGAGAAGCTTTGGTGAGTCAAACCTATGATAAGACACTTTTGAGTATTTAGTTGTGTTTTCTTTGCTTTCGTGCTAGATCATCTACGTAGTCAATTCGACAAGAAGGCAATATGTTGCATATTCGTTGGTTATGAAAATCAATGAAAAGGGTGGAAATGTTGTCATCCAACCATTGGTTAGTACTACACATCTCGCAATGTAGTATTTGATGAAGCGTAATCATAGCTGTCCCTATAAGCCACAATACTCCTTGACTTGAAGGAAATTGAAGAAAAATTACAAGAAAGGTCAAGTGATCTATAGAATGAAGAAAGATTGGAATTAGTCCCAGATAATGCTGGTGATCTAGTAACAAGAGATAATGGTGTAAGAAATAAGAGCCCTTAGAAGACTTGAGTTCACACATTAGCAGAAGAAGCAAGACCTAGCTAATTGGAAGATCCAGAAGAGATTGAAGAAGTAATCCCTTAACCATAACAACAATTGCGAAGATCAACAAGACAAAGAAAAAAAACCCAAAATATGCTAATGCAGCATCAATAGAAGATGAGAGGTTCAATAAGCCAATAACATAAGAGGAAGTATCAAGTAGTGAGGAATGAAAGAAAGCAATGAACAAAGAAGTTGAGACTCTTAATCAAAACCAGACAAGAGAGATATTGTTTAAGCCTAAAGAAGTATAACCCATCTCATACAAATGAGTTTACAAATTGAAGACTTGACTAGTGGCACAAGGGTTCTCCCAAAGGTATAGGTTTGATTATAAGGAGATATTTACTCCAGTTGCTAAGATCACCACTATACGAGTATTATTGGCACTCATCACAAGTAAATCTTGGTAGCTATAGAAAATGGTCGTGAAAAATGCATTTTTCCATGAAGAGGTTTATCAAGAGATTTATATGAATCAACTAAGAGGGTTCGAGAGCCAAAAATATCCTAACCATGTCTGTAAGCTGAAGAAAGCCTTATATAGGCTTAAACAAGCATTGAGAGCATGATATAGAAAGATTGCAAAATTTCAAATGTAGAGTGGGTACTTGGTGGTATCGATAGACTTAAATCTGTTTGTTAAAGTTCGAGGAGACAAAGTAGTAGTGGTACTAGTGTAGTGGATGATCTAATCATCATTGGAGATGATGAAATAGAAATTCAACAAGTATGATCTAAATTATCAATGCACTTCGAAATGAAGGAACTTTGGTGAATTAAAACACTTTCTGGGATTAGAAATATATCATAGCAAGGAAGTATTGTTCCTATGCCAATAGAAGTATGCTAGAGATCTCTTGCAAAGGTTTGGAATGTTGGACTGTAAAACTATCTCGACTCTGATGGAAGTAAATATAAAACTATGTACATGTTCAGCTGAAGGAAAGAATTTATAAGATGTCACCATGAACAAAAAAATTGGTAGCTAGGGATCATAATCTACTTAACACTAACTTGCCCAGACATTAGCTATGTTGTTGGAGTAGTAAGCCAGTTTATGCAAAGTTTGAGGAAACCTCATCTAGATCCAATTCAATGAATTTTGAGATTATAGGTTATTTTACAAAAAGAAATTATCTGTAATTTGAAGGGATCTTGTGATGCCGATTATGCTGGTGATCATGATACATGTCACTCAACAACTAGGTATATATTTGACTTGGGATCTAGAGTAATATCATAGTGTAGTAAAAGACAACCTATAATAGAGCTATTAAGTACAAAGTCAGAGTATAGAGTCGCAGCCATTACAGCACAAGAACGCACCTGGTTGAAGCAATTACTAAAGTAATTGAACCAGCTAGTGTAGTACCTAGTAGAGTTGCATTGTGATAATATATCTACAATTTGGTTAGTAGAGAATCTTGTGTTGGGAGCAAGAAGCATATAAAGGTTCACTATCATTACATCTGAAAAAGGTACTACATGGAGATATTAAAGTAAAGTATATCAACACGGATAATCAAGTTGTTGATATCTTTACTAAGACACTATCGAGTCAAGCTAAAAGACTTTCAAAAGAAGCTTGGCATGATGTCAAGAACAATATATAAGTAGATAAGTTGCTGAGGTAGAGTGTTAAAATATCGAGCAACTTCTCAAAGCAATAGTGACAAGAAAGTTAATAATCTAGAAACATCTTCATTGGCAGTAAAAATAATTTACCTAGAAAGTAGTAGAAGGTACTAATGAATAAAAAATAATAAAGTAAGGCGGTGAAGTCAATGTGTGAAAAAGTGTGTGACGTGAAGAGTGAGTGAAGAGTGTGGCAATGAAGTGTAAGTGAGAGAGTGATATTCGAAAAAATTGTAATTGTAGAATTTTGGAGGCTTGATAGTGGGACTCAAATGAAATTTTTCTTTAAAAGCCTTCAAGTAGTAAGAATTAATTGAGATTTAAATTGCTAAGGCGTACAATAATAGTTAGAATACAACAAATATGATTGCATTGGAAATTACCGCGCTGATAAAAAAAATGGCATATTACCTGAGTGTTTAGTTGTCCATTTCCATAAAAAATATGCACAGATTACAATGATGACGGTTCCTATTATTATAGTAATAATGATGATGACTGACATGTATGACATGTCTCTCTCCTTTTCTGTATAAAACAAATAGTGTTTAAAGACAATTTAATTCAAACCCAAAAAATAAGATTATGTCAAAGAACTAATTTTAAAGTATTTAAAGAACATAAATTTAAAATACCAAGATCAGAATAGGCTAATCGAATATATAGATCAATTCTTCCCTCTGAGAATTGTTGTATGTCAATCAGATTTCCACTCCAAGACATACAACCAATTTGGGTATCGTATGAATATGCGACACAAGTGCAATTTTCCAAGCACCGGCTTCTGCATGTGGCTTCGGAAAAAGATGACCATTCTGCAAAATCTGGCACTTTAACCTTCTCAAGCTTCAAAAACCCATCTTTTCCATATGAACTCCCATTTTTTACTCTCTCACATTGCAGAGCTGTTCTCCTAACACAACCACCAATCCAGTTTTGTGAATTCCATTCCTCTCTATTTCTTGGTTCAAACCCTTCCAAACAGTTGCATATTGGTGAGCTATTTGAATTGCAATATCCAAATTCCCCACATATTCCATAAACATCACAGGTTGAATTTGGAGAAGTAGTGAGTATTTGCCACTGCTTCTTAGCATCATCCCAAATATTTTTCACTGCCTTTCCGTCTGAATTTATGACAGAAAAACCTTGGATGTCAGCTCCATTTGGTAAAGTCCAAGAATAAGAAACAGTTCCGTCTCCCTCAGTTACTATATTGTTACCATTATTATAGTCCAAATTCATGGGCTTCCCTGTAAAGTCTCGGCCATTCCATGGACCACTGCGCATGTACGGGCGAGTTCCATTCCATGTGAACAATTCAGGAAGATTTAATCGTTCAAGACTAAAATAAAAATTCCCAATAGATGGATCAGACGGACTTCTCCATGATGTAAACTTCAGTTTCTCACCTGTTCTTTTGTTGCTAGTAATTTTCATACCAATCAGATATGTATCAGCAGGATGCTGGTAACTTTGCCATATGATGGTTCCTGAAGCAGAGTTATCAAGCAGAACAAGGTTTCCAGAATCCAAAAGCTGGCAAGTAGTATTAGATGCAAGATTTGACACATTTGATGACCAAATGATTTGCTTCGGTCCATTCAATACCACAAGATTCCCATCCTCTGATATTGTAACAGTGCCAGAAGAATCTCTCAATGGTTGGTTTCTATTAGCTACCCATACAATAGCAGATTTAGACATGTACCAAATTCCAACATAGCGATTTGTAGAATTTTGAGGGCTGAAGAACCCCAATGTGAACAAACTCCTATTGGAGCTAATAGTTTCAGGGTCCTTGATGAAGTGAAAAGATGTGATGGTGTCTCTGCTTGTGCCTAACTCAAAAAAATAGCTACAAAATATGATGATAACGGAGAAACAGGCTTTGCTGCTAAAGAATCTCATTGCTGCAATCTAAGATTCGTGATGCCAATTGCATGACTTAAGGCTATATATTTTTTTTAAAGCATTTCTTTCATGGGTGACAAGTTGCCAAAGAGATCATGGAGTGCTGAATTAATACACACAGTTGCCAATTTCAATCGATAGTTATTGAGACTTAGGTCAAAAATTCGTTATACGGGTCACATGTCTGTATTTTTAATTAAATGTGGGTCACATGTCTGTATTTTTAATTAAATGTGGGTCACATGTCATTATTTTGAATTAAATGTGTATGGCTCCCCATTTTAATTGAAGTATACAATATTATCCTTACTCTAAAAATCATACAAAGAAATGTGGTATAGTTCTTAGAGAGCTAAGCTTCTAGTTGTTATTATTATTTTTGCATGTTTGTTATCTATCATATTAAAATTATATTATTTTTAAATTATAGATTTAGTAAGTTTTCCTTATTTATGAGCCCAAAGGTGCATAAGTTTTAATACTGATAAAAAAGAAATGTAATTTTAAAATTAATTGATTTGGTTTGAACTTATGTCCTACTTTTTTATTTGATGTAAACGACTAATTATTCATAAATAGATCTTTGAAAGTATAAATTTTGATAAAATGATAAAATGCAGAGAAAAAAAATAAAGAAATAAAAATAGACTTTAATTCATACATGGTGGATCATTAACTTCTCTTTATCTTAAATTTTTTCTTTTTTTTTTTTCTCTGTACTTTACCACTTTACCAAATTTTACACTTTAGAAGATCCATCACCTACCATTAACCATATTCATAATCTCTCCATTGATTTCTTTTTCAATGTACAAAGCCAAATTTGACCGTTTTATTAGTCAACTAGTTGACTGAACTGGTATTCATGGTTGTAAAAAAGGGATTATACTCTTTGTTCAATGGAAAATTATAGGTACCTTTTTCTTGAGGGATTAAGATTCTCTTATGTAAGAAATAATATGACTTAGCAAGAATCTTCATGCCCCGAGTGGGCAGTGTGTGCCAAAAGGTAGAACTGAAACTAAGGTGGTGTCCCTCGTGAGCTAAGAAATTAGCAAGCCTGTTGCCTTCGCGGTAAGTGTGGTTGAGAATGACCCTCCATTCACGTTGCATGGCTAGGTTGATTTCCTTAATAGTGGAGAAATGGGGATGAAGCTCATTGACCATTCCCCTAATCAAGTCCAAAGCTGTTTCGAGCTTGCCTCCATAATAATCTTCCTATATCCCATGTCCCAGCTATCTTTAAACCTTCATTAATGGTAAAGAGTTCCACTGCTGTGATTGTGAAGCTTCCCATGTTGCTACTGAACCCAACAATGAAGTCTCGAGCTGCTTTCCAATGACTCCTCCACTAGCTGCTTTGTTTTCTTCGTACGCCGAACCGTCTACATTGCACTGGATTAAATCTTCTTCAGGTAATTGCCATTCGATAAGTTGAGTGCACCTTTGTCTTCCCCATTGATGACAGAATCCGTGCTCTCCATGAAATCATTGAATATACAGAAAATGGAAAAGAAGATGTCAGTGTTTGAGTTGTTTGTGACATTAAATGTAACCTCGTTTTGGTGTTTCCATGCAGTCCAGCAAGCAAAGCCAAAGGTAGTCTTCCACTCAAACTAATCTAATGTGCTAATTTGGTGTTTCTTGTTCCATTCCACCCACTCTGTCATGTTCATGCTGAAGAAGTCACCCCAAAATCTTGGTTTGACCAGCTGCTATCAGGTGTTTTTTATCACATTACAGTTACGGATTTCATGCATAATTCCTTCCACCTCACTTTTACGTCTCGGACAACTATACTCACTAGTTAGGCCGAGGTTGTATTTGTGAAGGTTTCGTAGGAGTTTACCATGTGTCATAATCTAGAGAAAGGCTCTAATTTGTTGGATAATCGGCCATCGCCATGTTTTAGCCCATAAAGTTTCTTTCTTCTGACCTGCGCCAATAAAATGTGATAAGCTGACTTGACATTAAATTTGCCATCATTTTTTCTTACCCATCTAAGTCGATCATCTCCTAATTGAGAATCAGGACGGTGGATGGTAGCGATTTCTTCACATATCTCCTTGCGTAGAGAGTAATGAATCTTTTCCCAGTCCCATTCCCCACTAGCAGTTGTGAACTCTGTGACATTTCTGTTTATTTCTTCCTCAGTGATATCTCTTATTGTATATTGTACAAGAGGGCCTTTATTACATATCCAAGTGTTCGTCCAGAAGCCAACCCTTTGATTGTTCCCCACTCTTCATCATGTGTTTTTCTCCATATTGGGTCATATCCTAACTATACCATTGCATAAATTCAACGCCTCAGTCTTGTTTTTAACCGTTGGGTAATGTCCGTGCCATATGTATATTTTGCACGAATTACTTGAGTCCAGAGAGCATTACTATTGTTGATCAGCCCCCATGCCGTCCTCATGAGGAAAGCATGGTTCATTTTTTCCAAATTCCTCATTCCAAGATTGCCCTTGTACTTGGGATGGCAAATGGTTTTCGAATTGATCGTGTGGATCTTCTTGTTTTCACTGGTAGGTCCCCATATGAAATCTCTAAATCTTTTCTCCACCTCTTTGCAAGTGGTTTTAGGAATGATAGAAGTTTGCATGGCGTGGCTCGGGATTGCTGAGATAACTAATTGAGCTAGAGTGACTCAGCCAGCCACAGATAGGGAGTTGATTTTCCAAGACTTGAGCCTATTCTGAACTCTTTCCAAGATATAATGGTAGGAGTTTTTTGTTACTCTTTTGTGATGAATTGGTACTCCTAAATATTTTCCAATGTCGGAGGTAATGCCAAAGCCAAGATCACCACAGATTTCCATTCTTCTATGATGATGAACATTTTTCGAAAAGAAAATTCTAGTATTTTCTTTATTAAACTTCTGGCCTGAACTACTGCAAAAAACATCTAACCAGAATTTAATCACATTGGCTTGTCCCTTGGAAGCTTCAGAAAAAAGAATAAGATCATCGGCAAAAACTAAGTGAGTAATATGAGGGGACCATTTCTAGAAGGTTTAATGGGCTTCCACTGCTTTTTGTTAACTGTTTCCTCAATACAATGTGCTAGTCTTTCTATCAGAGAACGAAGGATTTTGGATCCTCTGCTTGGCAGTTCGCACTTGGCACTTTTAGCGGCGGTTTTTTCCGCGGCTAAAGTTGTTTTAACATTATTGCAACGAATATTACTGCTACTATAAATTTTGTTTAAATAATTAATTTTGAAAAAGTTATAGTAGCAATATTTTTTGTTGCAAGAAATTTTAGCAGAGGAAAAAATCGCAAAAAAACCGCCGCTAAGTGCCAAACAGGTGCCATGCAGAGAACCCGGACACAGAACGAAGAGGGAGGGAGAGAAAGCGTCTCCTTGTCTAACACCACGAGTGAGACAGAAAGCTTTCGTCTTTTAACCATTCCATATTGCAAGAGGAAACACATGTCATAATCAGATTAATGAAATTATCATCAAACCCTACCTTATGCAGTGTATCTTGCAGAAAATTCCAACTAATTCTATCATAGGCTTTCTGAAGATCCACTTTAATAGCCATGTAGCCTTTTCTTCCTTTATTTTTCCTCATTGTATGGACGGATTCTGGCACTATAATGATGTTATCTGAGCTATGTCTACCTGGAATGAAACTGCACTAGGCTGGAGAGATTATATTAGGCATCAGTATTTTCAATATAGAAGAAATTATTTTAGTAATCACTTTAAAAATAATGTTACATAAACTAATTAGGTCGAAATTGAGAAATAAATTCAGGATTATCCACTTTAGGAATGAGGACTAGAAGGACCTGGTTTATGCTTTCGATAGATTCAGGGTTACTAAAAGCTCTTTTAACTAACTTTCAAACTGAAGGTCCCACTGGCTTTGGGAGAAGATAGTATGGAGGCCATTCGAACCCAGTGCTTTGAAAGCTCCAATTTTAAACATGACTTTTTTAATTTCAGTATCATTCACTTTCGCCTCGGATGGTTCTCCATCTATCGGTACTAGTGGTAGGAATTTTTCCCTCTATTGGTATTTGATCTCCCTCATCTTCTTTAGTGTAGAGTCTTCTGAATAAAGTTGTAGCAATTTTCTTCAGCTCATTATCTTCAGTAATCCATTGGTTGTTCTCATCCTTGATTCTAGAGATTTTATTCTTTTGTCTTCGAGCAATTGTCGAATGTGAAAGTAACCAGTATTTTTATCTCCAAAGTTGATCCATTTACACCTAGATTTCTGGTACCACATGATTTCTTCTTGTGCAAGGATTTTCTCATATTCGCTCCATAGCTCTTTTTTCAAATTTGTGAGGAAGCTATTCGGTTTATGGGACAACCGAATGTCAATGCCTTGGAGACGTCTGGATATATTTCTTTTTCTTTTGTACACGTTACCAAAGGTGTGGGTGTTCCATTTTTAAGCAACATCGGCAAAATTGTTAACATTTTCAGCCCAGGAAGAATCTTTTCTCCTATCATTAGTGACCAGTTCTTTGAATCTCTCATCAATGAGCCAAGCAGCTTGAAATAAAAAAGGAGTGTTAGTATTTCTAGTATGATTTCTTTAAAAATTCCAGTTAAGGAGAGGTCGGTGATCGTATTTTTATATTGGAAGGTGAGTAGCCGTTGCTTCAGCGAATTGGTTACGCCAGTCTGAATTGGAAAACACCCAATCAATTCTTTCCCTAATTTTTTTTCTCTCCCAGGTGAATTTTGGTCCTAAGAAACCGATGTCCATTAGCCTGCAATTATTTATGCAATTATTAAATCGATTAACTGAATTCAATTAATATGAATGCTTCCTTGTTTGTCTAAAGGAGAAAGATCGCTCTTAAAATCTCCAAAGACAAACCAAGGATCATTCATATTATTGGCAATTTCCACGAGTTCACTCCATGAAATATTTGTATTACTATAATGTGGATCAACATATACGGTTATTGCATGACATGTAATGTTCATCTCATTTATCTGAAGAATAAAATGAATATAATATTTATGGGATTTAAGAATGGAAGTATAAAATTTGGAAATATCCCGTAATATCCAAATTTCACCTGAAAATCCATGAGCATCAACTCTATGAGAATTGTACATACCAAGTTTGCTTATGACTTTGTCAGCTTTCTTCCCACTGATTCTAGTTCCATGATGGCAGTGAAACCAATATCATGTATTTTCATGATATCAAGAAGTTTGGGGAAGGTTCGGCCACCTGATCCTCTACAATTCCAAGATATAATATTCATAAGTAAAGAAAAATCAAGAGAAAAGGAATACACTCACAGGGGGTTATTATAGATTCGTGTGGCTCCTAGTATTGAACGCCAATCCCCTCCACTGGAGTTCAACATTTGTTTCTCAAGATTTTTCATGGCATGAGTGTTATCCTTCCCATCATGAGTGTAACAGGGGGTTTGTTACATTGAGTTGGTCCAGCATGCTCTTTGAAAGGGCCCATGCTCGTGTTAGTAGGAAGTCTCTGAATGGGCCCGTTTGATGAAGAGGCCACGTTAGGGAGGGGAGGGATTACTGGTTTTTCAGTTTTTTCTTTTCTTGGGTTTCCTCTTACTGTTGGGCTGAGTTTCCTGGACTTTCTTTTCTTCTGGGCCTTTTTTAAAGATTACATGGCATTGGCAATTTCTTTACCTTCATCCCTGGAGGTCTTTGTGGGCTTCACCTTTGCTCTCAATTTTGACTTCTTGTTACCGTTGGCTCTCGCTGTTAATGTCCCATTATCAGGATTACTTCTAACTATCCTCATATTCATGCTTTGATTAGGCTGGTTATTATCTTTGGAAACTTCCTCCAATGGCATTGATTTTCCTGTCTCAACGGTAACATCTTCCACACGATCAGCTAAAGATTCAAATCTGGATCCCCATTCTCCTTGGTTTGCTTTGATTTTGTCTCTGATTTCTTTACTGATTGTTTCTCCTACGTGCTTCAAGTTATAACTTGATTGTGTTTTGGTATATCTTTTTCTTTCCATTCTTGGGTATTTTTTCCCCCATTGACTTCTGGTTTCTTCGCTATTCCCTTATTCTGAGTTTTTGGCATTAATTTTCCTGGGATCGTCGGAGTTCTGTTCCTGTTTTTCGGTGTCGGCGGCGGGTCTTTCTGATTCGCTGGTTTCCTACTAGACCTTTGCACGAGCATCCAGGGACAATGTGCTTCCTCCCCTGCTTCTGAATTGTTGATTGCAGGCTTTTCCTTTGGCTTTTGTAAGTGGGCAATCTTCGACTCGATGTCCACATCGTCCGCTGTGGAAGCAGATCAAGTGTAAGCCTTCGTATTCAATACGGCGCATCCTCTTGCGGAGTGTAAATTTTGATATCAAATTTTTGCTCAAATCCACTTCGTCGCAGATCCATGGGAATTTGCCCCTTTCAACTATGAAATCATCATCTTGTCTCTTAAGAGTATGGGTGTCTTCTTTGATTGTCCATCCAATCCAGTTTCCCAATCTCCATAGGAATATTTGGTTATAGTATTCAAAGGGTAGGCCTGGGATTCTAATTCAAACTGCAATTCTATTGGACTTGTCTTCGAACGGGTCAAAATGGGGTCTCCACATTTGAATCACTAGATAATGGTCTGTAATCATCCAAGGACCTTCCTGGAGACCAAGTAAGTAGTCTTTTCGCAAGGAGAATTTTACTAGGAAGTAGTCGTTGTCCATATCAGTTATTAGTAACCCTCCAGTTGGATTCCACATCTTCTGAAGTTTAGTTTGGAGGAACCTGTATCTCACCTTTTTCCCTATCAATTTGATTATGAGCGAGCCTTTCCATGGTCATGACCATTTCTTTCTTTCTTCTTTGGTTGTATGAATGATTGGGTTTGTTTGATCCTCATCATTGCTTCCTTTAGTTTGATCCTCTCCACCATCATCCATAGAATCATAGTCAAACTCATCTTCAACTTCAGGGGGTTCAACCTCCTTCATGATGGTTCCAACTCCTCCAAAATTTAAGAGTGAATCCCTATACGAGATTCCGGGATTTTTATTGTTTTCAGCATTGCTTGTTTTTTCCTAGGATTCCTTATCAGCAGTTGTGTGGCTATTTACCATAGGGTTGATAGAAGATGTTATTGCTTCTACTTCCTTATTCTTTTCCTCCGCTTGTTCACCCAAATCACCAGTATGTTCACGTTGATTGTTTTCCAGAGAAGTTTCTTCCATGGCGGTTCATGTCGAGCGAGCAATTATTTCATATAGCACTTCCTCTCTCTAATGTTTTTTAACTCTTTTTTGACTTTGAAACTATCAAATTGCTAGTGTGCTAATCTACTTGGATGTATATAATTTTGTACAAGGTGATTTTGGATTAGTTTACAAGGTAAAAGCAACCTTCTTGATCAATCTTTAATTACTTGATTATTATAAAACCAAGATATATTTCTTGTTTAAATTATGTTAAATGTTTGTTTTTTATATTTATATTGATTATATGATTTAATAATTTAAAATTATTTATTTTATGTTTTTTTGTTACAGTTAATAAATTATAATTTATAACTTAAAAAAATTAATAACATGAAATATATATATATATATATATATATATATATATATGTTTATATATATCAAAACTGGTGGCTTTTAGCGTTGCAAGTTAAAACAAATTATGAAAAGTTTCACAACTTTTTCCGTTACAATTTTAACAATAACAAATTATTAGTAATTGGCTTAGGAAAAGAGTTTATTTAATGACGGTTATAAACTGTGAAAATATGCAAAAATTGTCATAAATCACTTCCTTACAATTATTCCAGCCGTTAAAGATGAATTATTCGTAATTGGCTTAGGACTTCCGTAAGTACAAGGGTTTGAAAATTGTTGATATATACCACATTTTGCTGCGCTTAAAACTGCTCCAAAAATTTAAAAAACCGCCAAAAAAAAATGGTAGCTTTTGAAGATTGAGAAATTACTATCCAAATTAATTTTGTTCACAACGTCTTATAAATTCGAACTTGCCTTAACCTCTTCTCCAGGTGACAATGAAATCCAATCTGAATTAATGTAATTTGATTTTGAAGCTTTCAGATTGCTAGCTCGCTACTAACGTCTACTTGATGTTAATAAACTTGCACGAGGTGATTTTGGATCAGTTCACAACGCAAAAGCAACCTTTTTAATCGATCCAATTCAATGAATTTTACTTTGATTATTATACAACCAGGATTACATGTTTAAAAATATATATATTAAATATTTTCAGGCTGATAGGTTTCTCTCTAATGGACAAGAATTTCCTGTAAAAATGTTCTCTAAAGGCAACAAAGAATTTAAGAATGAAATAATGATAGAAAAGTTCTTACAACATAAACATGTTGTGTCACGTTATTTATCTATTAATTAATAATATTTATTTAATTTTTTTATTTTAAATTAAATGATTCACATGAAAGGTAAAATAATAAAAAGTTAAACTTTTGTGCTCATAATTTACAAGTGCCAAAATCAACATTTAGTTATGTCCTTGGATTTTGTTTGCAAAGAGAAGAATATTTCCCCTTTGGAATTGTTTATAAAATTTTCTTATGCTTAAATAATTTCTTTTCAAATAGAGTTTGAACAAAAGTTTTGTGAGAAAGAAATAGTTTGTGTTTAAAATATTTAGTTAAAAAATACTTTTATCAATATTTGAAAAGTAGTTTGTGTAATAACCTCATTTAAAATTAAATAATTGGGATAAAATAATTGAAAACCTTAAAATATTATTGGGAGGTGATTAAGAAAATTTTTTTGAACCTGTGGTTTAAATTTGAGAATTTTTTGAAATAAAATTATATTTGATAGAAAAATTTTTATCTGCATTTAGGAACTTAGCAAATAATTTTGGAAGGCTTTTGATAGCTTAAAAATCTCTAAATCCCTTCTATATCATCCTAAATTCTTGCTTAAATCAAAAAATGCATCCAAAATTTATCTAGGGCAAAATGAGAAAAGATCAAAATGTCTTTAGAAACTTTAAAACTCTATTTTTTCTCAATTCTTTCCATTTTCACTCTCTCTATCGCTCACTCCTACACTCTCTCTCGCACGTCTCTCTTCTTCACGCTACCTGGCCATCGTTTGTCCACCAAACCGCCATGTGTTGCCACGCCACCGTGCCAGAGAAGCTCGCCGGACTACAGGGCTTCCGTCGATGCCGCCAAGAGCTTTGTCAGACCACCATAGTGGCCAAAATTAGTTGTTTTTCCCTCTCCATTGTGATTCCGGACACAGCGTCGATCTGGCCAATTTTGCACTGTTGGTTGCTGGTGAGCACTTCGGTTGGGTTGCTAGAGGTCCGTCAGTCCTCTCTGTCACCTCAACCGCCGCTGCCGCCACCTCCAGTCACCGAAAAAAGCTAAGGAAAGTTCAGGGACTAAACTGTAATTTTTTAAAACTTGTGGTATACACTGAAATACTCCAAATTAAATGCTTTTTCTATAAATTTAAACCTCTAGGATGCTATAATGATTGAATTGAAGTGTCGAATTGAAGAAAAATGATGAAAATCATAAATTAGAAAATAGGGACTAAATTGTAAATTCTAAAAAAGTTTGGTTTGAAGTAGAATTGTAGAATTTGATGCATCTCTGTAATCCTTAGCTTAATTATGACTATTATGAATGTATGGAATTAGAAAATGGAAGAAAATTGTTGGAAAAGTTTCAATTGCAATTTTAGGGACTAAATTGAAATGACTAATATATTCTGTTTAAGCAGTGTAAACCATGTTGAGTAAATCAAGTTCATTTAGTCATAGAGCAAATTGGATAATTTTATAGCTCAATACCAACTTTGGGATAAATAAGGGACTAAAGTGAAAACTTATTTTTTTGCATTGAAAATAAGTTTTAGTTATGAATGTTGGTTACAAAATGTACAGAAGTGGCTTAAAGAGTTAATCAAAGGAAAATGAGGACAATCTTAAGTTAATGGAAGGAAATCCCGATTAAGATAGAGTAATCTACACTCCCCTTTGTTTTGATAAATGTTTAATGTGAATTGATTGCTGTGAATATATTTTTGAACATGTACTAGGAAATGTGTGCTGGATTATATGAGTATAAGAAATGACCTGCATGTGGTTGAAATGTACTTGAAAATTCTTTGCTGCTAGTTTTGATTGGACTATTGAAATTTTATGCTTATAGTGCAGACGAAACTTGGGATGGATACTTGATGATTGGTATGGGACGGTTATCAAGTATTCCATATGTTGACCTACTTTTTAAACTTTCATTATTTGAACATTGAAATGGTCTGTATATGTTAGGGTTTACCCGTTAAACCAATACACTCCTATGAAAGACTATAAGGAGTAAAGGAGGAGAGTCTATACTAGGGAATGGATTGGTTTAAGAGTAAAGCCCTATGATCCTAAGTATTAGTCACCTATATGTATACATTGCCTTATAGTCGACATAGAGAAATGAGACCTATTTGTAATGTGCACATAATGGGGGACGCCTCTTTTTGATATTAGGTTCTCAATCACAAGGAGGACGGTTCTGTGACAATCACTGGGAGGATGGTCCCCATGATTTTAAAATGAGATTGGAAAACAGCAAGCAATGAATTGTGAAATTATTTATATATGATTTTAAGCATATATGTACAGATGTTTGAGATCCTTGCAGTAACGTAAGAGCGTTATGCAATGGATATGAAAAATTAGCTGCAGGCATTTGAAAAATGATAGTGTTTTTATAATCACTTATACTCTTTGATTCAGAAAATGATTATGACTTCTAATTTCTGGATAGCCACTAGATTTCTCACGTTTATTGATTTTTGATAAATAAAGCTTTAATTTACATGTGTTATTTAATGAATGAATTTTTGGTATAGCTGAACACTTAGTTGTTTTGAATAAAATTATATGTATATTACCCTACTAGGATTCAAAATCTCATTAAGTTTTGTTCAGGCAATCAAGAGCGTGATGGCGCCAGGAATTAGCCTAGAACTAGATATATTTACTATATAGAACTGCAGAGAGACCAAGAAGCTATGTTGTAGCTTAGAATATTAATTGTAAATGGCTTGATGGCCTTAATATGGAGTTTATTACTCATTGAATTTGTATTTGGAGATATTTATGTGCTATTTGTGGTAAATGATTAAGTTTTATATTCTGTAATTAGTATCTTAAATGTAATTTATGAATGATAATTTAGATATATATTCCAAAGTATGTTGATGGCTATATTGTTATGATGATTTAAGGTATTAGATAAGCTGCGTAGGTATGGGGTTGAATGAAATCTGAATATGGACAACTATTTAGATTACATTTAACCAATAACGACCCCGATCGATTCATATTTTGAAAAAAAAAATTTTTATATCATTTCACGCTTCCAAAAGTACATGAACATTTTTTTTCATAGCATTTCACGTTACAGTTTGGTATCAGAGCTTGATTTTAATTAATTGTAGGAAATATGAGATTGATTTAGGTTGATGATTGAATTGCAGCCTTAGAAATTTTTTATTTTGAAAGCTTAAACTCTGGAATATATAGGATTCAGATTTGACATTTGAGATATTAGGGGTAAACTTGTTGCTATGGTTTTGTTGCTATTGCTAAAAGTCTATTTGCTTCCTTTTATATCAATAAGCCATAGAAAATGCAGGAAGTGTTGCTACTGGGAGATCAAGAGGAAGGCCTAGAGAGAGGAGTAATAGGGATGAAGAAATGAGGGAAATGATAGACTCATTTAGGATGATGGCAGTGGTAGTGCGGGATCAGGCTGCCACCAGTGCCAACCTTATGAGGGAGAACCAAGGAAGGCCTAACCCTGGACATAGACACGAGACTAATGAACAGGGTGAACACTACATGTATTAAGGCTGGTTAGAGTTTCAAAAAGCAAGACCACCGACATTCAAGGGTACATATGAACCTATGGTGGTTGAAGGGTGGCTGAAAGAAATAGAGAAGATTTTTCGGAGCAGATGAGCAGAAAGTAAGGTATGCCACTTATATGTTGAAGGATGAAGAAAAAAACTGGTGGAGTAGTACAAGGCTACTAATGGAAAGTAGAGGCATTCTGATGACATGGGAAACGTTCAAACAAGCCTTTCTAGAGAAGTATTCCCCAAAAAATGTCAGGCAAGTTAAAGAGACGAAATTCCTACAGCTTAAGTAGAGGGGCAGACTGTTTAAGGAGTATCTGGCTCATTTTAAAGATTTATCCAAGTATTTCACATATATGAGGCTGTATCTAGATGAGGTTTGGAAGTCAAGACAACTAAAAGCGGGCTTAGATTGGCAGATGAGGAACCAGATAGCCTCAATAGAGATTTGAGATTTTACAGTATTGGTGAAAAAGTGCCAAATTTTGAGTTACAGTTTAGAGGAGAGGTAGCACATGAATTAAAGGTTTGCTGCTCGACAGAAACAGCCTACTAAGAATTTAAATGTCAAAGGTAAGAGAGGAAAATTTAAATGTCCCAGGTGTGGAAGCAGGCATAAAAATGAACCCTGTAGATATAGAACGCCTGTGACTTGCTTCAAGTGTGAGAAGATAGGGCATATTGTAAGGTTCTACCCATTTGATGGAAACTTACAAGGTTTTAGTGGATCAGAAGGGCCAACCAAGACCACAAGCTCCAGGGAGATTCTTTACCTTGGATGGACCGAACGTTAAGGAATTACTAAGACTGATGTAGGGTAAAGGTAAAATTTATGATTTTCCTGTAATATTATTATTTAATTCGGGTGCTATGTACTCTTTCGTAGCTAATACATGTGTGAGAAAATTTGATTTACCTTTTCAAACTATGCCTTTTGACTTATGCATTTTCACTCCTTTGGGAAAATCAACTATTTCTACCCAAATCTTCTTGAACTGTCCTCTATCCATTGATGACCACTTGTTTGTTATTGATCTGGTATGCTTATCTTTGACTGGGATTGATGTCATATTAGGAATGGATTGGCTATCAAAGAATAGGATTGTGCTAAACTATTTTGAAAAGAAGGTAGTCTATTTGGATGCCTTGTTGGCAGATAAGGCTGATAGACTTAGTGAAGTCAATGAGATTTTTCTGAACTGTTCCCAAGGAGAACTCCAAGAGAGGCTTAGCTCCATTCCTATAGTAAGAGAATTTCCTGCAGTGTTTTCTTTAGAAATAGAGGGATTACCCCCACATAGGGAAATTGAATTTATCATTGACCTAGTGCCAGGCACCGGACCGATCTCAATTTTGCCCTATAGGATGGCACCCATAGAATTGAAGGAATTGAAAGTTCAGATTGAGGACCTACTAGAAAAGGGGTTTATTAGACCCAGTGTGTCACCTTGGGGAGATTTTGTTCTATTTGTGAAAAAGAAAGACGGGAGCATAAGATTATGCATAGATTACTGTTAACTAAACAAAGTGACCATTAAGAAAAAATAACCCCTACCCAGAATAGATGACTTGTTTGACTAACTACAAGGATCAACTGTGTTCTCCAAGGTAGATCTGAGGTCAGGATACCACCAAATTAGGGTCAGGGAGTAGGATATCCCTAAGACAGCTTTTAGTACCCGATATGGCCACTATGAGTTTTTAGTGATACTATTCAGCTTGACCAATGCCTCACCAATGTTTATGGACTACATGAATAGGATTTTTCAGAATAATTGGAAACCTTGAAATATTATTGGGAGTTATTTAAGAAATTTTTCTGAGCCCGTGGTTTAAATTTGAGAATTTTTCAAAATAAAATTATATCTGATAGAAAATTTTTTATCTGCCTTTAGGAACTTAGCAAATAATTTTGGAAGGCTTGTGATAACTTAAAAATCTCCAAATCCTTTCCATATCATCCTAAATTCTTGCCTAAATCAAAAAATGCATCCGAAATTTATCTAAGGCAAAGTGAGAAAAGACCAAAATGTCCTTAGAAACTTCAAAACTTCATTTTTTCTCTATTCCTTCCATTTTCACTCTCTCTCTCGCGCTCACTCCTGCACTCTCTCTCGCGCGTCTCTCTTTTCACATTGCCTAATTGCCATTTGTCCACCAAACCGCCACTCTTCACCGCCCTACTGTACCAGAGAAGCTCATTAGACTGTAAGGCTTCTGTCAACGCCGCCAGAAGCTTCACAGGACCACCATAGCGGTCGAAATCAGCCGTTTTTCCCTCTCCATGGCAATTCCAAACATAGTGTCAATTCAACCAGTTTTGTACCATAAGTCACTGGTAAGCACCTGGCTTGGGTTGTTGGAGATTTATTGGTCTTCTCTGTCACCTCAACCATTGTTGTCACCGTTGCCAGTTACCAAGAAAAGCGAAGGAAAGTTTAGAGACTAAATTGTAATTTTTTAAAACTTGCGATATACACTGAAATGCTCCAAATTAAATGTATTTTTTTGTAAATTTAAGCCTCTGTGATGCTATTATGATTGAATTGAAGTGTTGAATTGAAGAAAAATGATGAAAATCATAAGTTAGAAAATAAAGACTAAATTGCAAATTCTGAAAAAGTTTGATATGAAATAAAATTGCAGAATTTGATGCATCTCTATAATCCTTAGCTTAATTAGGACTATTATGAATGTATGGAATTGGAAAATAGAAGAAAATTGTTGGAAAAGTTTCAATTGCAATTTTAGAGACTAAATTGAAAAGATTGATATATTCTGTTTAAGCAGTGTAAACCATGTACATTCTGAACTTTTGAGTGAATCAAGTTCATTTAGCCTCCTAGAAGTATCATAAAGCAAATTAGATAATTTTATAGTTAAATACCAACTTTGGGATAAATAAGGGACTAAAGTGAAAACTTATTTTTTTGGCATTGAAAATTAGTTTTAGTTATGAATGTTGGTAACAAAATGTACAGAGGTGGCTTGAAGAGTTAATCAAAGGAAAAGGAGGATACTCTTAAGTTAAGGGAAGGAAATCCTGATTAAGATAGAGTAATCTACACTCTTATTTATTTTGATAAATGTTTAATGTGAATTGATTGTTGTGAATATGTTTGTGAACATGTACTAGGAAATGTGTGCTGGATTATATGAGTATAAGAAATGACCTGCATGTGGTTGAAATGTACTTGAAAATTCTTTGTTGCTAGTTTTGATTGGATTATTGAAATTTTATACTTATAATGCAGACAAAACTTAGGATGGATACTTGATGACTAGTATGGGACAGTTATCAAGTATTTCATATGTCGACCTACTTTTTAAAATTTCATTATTTGAACATTGAAATGGTCTGTATATGTTAGGGTTTACCCGTTAAACCAATACACCCCTATGAAAGACTATAAGGAGTAAAGGAGAAGAGTCTATACTAGGGAATGGATTGGTTTAAGAGTAAAGCCCTATGATCCTAAGTATTAGTCACCTATATGTATACATTGCCTTATAGTAGACATAGAGAAATGAGACCTATTTGTAATGTGCACATAATGGGGGACGCCTCTTTTTGATATTAGGTTCTCAATCACAAGGAGGACGGTTCTGTGACAATCACTGGGAGGATGGTCCCCGTGATTTTAAAGTGAGATTGGAAAACAGCAGGTAATGAATTATGAAATTATTTATATATGATTTTAAGCATATATGTACAGATTTTTGAGATCTTTGCAGTAACGTAAGAGCGTTATGCAATGGATATGAAAAATTGGCTGCAGGAATTTGAAAAATGATGGTTTTTTTAATAATCACTTATACTCTTTGATTGAGAAAATTATTTTGACTTCTAATTTTTGAATAGCCACCAGATTTCCCACTTTTATTGATTTTTAATAAATAAAGCTTCAATTCACATGTTTTATTTAATGAATGAATTTGGAGAGAGGTTTTCTATACCCAAACAGGGGTATAGCTGAACACTCAGCTATTTTGAATAAAATTATATTTACTCTACTGGGATTCAAAATCTCATTAAATTGTGTGTTCATGCAATCAATGGCATGATGGCGCCAGGAATTAGCCTAGAGATATTTATATGCTGTTGTGGTAAATGATTAAGTTTTCTATCCTGTAATTAGTATCTCAAATGTAATTTATGAATGGTAATTTAGATGTATATTCTAGAGTATGTTGATAGTTGTATTGTTATAATGATTTGAAGTATTAGACAAGTTGCGTAGGTATAAGGTTGAGTGAAATCTGAATAAGAATGGCTATTTGGGTTACACTCAACCAGTAATGGCCCCGATCGATGCATATTTTGAAAAAAAAATTTATAACATTTCACGCTTCCAAAATCACATGCTATGGTAAAGGGGTCGTTACAATTTGTGTTTAAAAAATTGTATAAAAATACTTTTGATTGTTATATTATCAAAAGGAACATATTTACATTTTAATTTATTATTAATGTTATAAAAATAGATAAATGGTTATAAATATTTATTAATTAAATAAAATATAAAAAATTACTTTTAGTTTATTGTTTAAATAAATTAGTTTATTAATTAAATAAATAATTTTTATTAATTAAATAAATTACTTTTGTAATTAAATAAAATTTTAATTAAAAAATTATTAATTTTAATCAATAAAATATTGTTATTTTGCATATATAAAAAAGGATATAATAGTATATATGAAATTTTAGCAAGAGACGTTTTGTCCTAAAATATTTAAATTTTAGATTATACTTTTTGACTAAAAGTAAAAATTATAATTTCTAATTTTTATTTCAAATTGGAAAAACTACTTCTACTACCGAAATTGTGTACTTAGTAAGGGGTTGGGAATAGCTTTCTATAGGTATCCAGAAAACTTACATGGCATTTAACAAAGTTGATGCATATGTTAAGGCAATCATCAGTAGGTCAATCGATGGTCCAGACATTTAAAAAAGAGTCGATTATATCTAAATTTATCAAGTGTCATAAAAATTTCAATAAAAAACTTGTCCATTTGGTCATTTTCTAAAATTTTTTGAGCTTGTATTGTGTTTCCACCAACAACGTTACATTCTAGAGAATAGAGTGTTATCATCTTTTGATAGATTTTTAATTCTATTTAAGGGGGTGAAAATCTTATATTCTCATGACATAAAAATATTTTAGTATATTAAATTTATTAAATTATTTTTCTAAAACTTAATCTTATCCTAATTTTTCAAACTCTTCCACTCTCTTCACATTAAATCTCTCTTTCACAATATTTTCAAAAATATTGCATCTCCCCTCAATCTCTCTCCCAAAATCTCATGTTAAATTACTTTAAAAATAAAATTATAAAAAATTTAAAGTATACTCAAGTTTTTTTTCTTAATATATCAGGAATGTTTGAATTATTAACACTACCTATATCTTTACTCTTACCATTGTTCTATGCTAATCTCACGTGTCCATACCCAAGTTCATTTGGAATCAAAAAATAATTAAAATATTTGAGATATTATTAAATTATTATTTTTCATTAAAAATATATTTTCAAACTTTTATTTAAATATTATTTATTTTGTGTTAAAAATTAAAATTTCAATTTATTATATATTTTAAAAGAGTAATTATTTTATATTGATTAAATATATATTTAATACATTATATTATATATAATAAATATAAAATAATTTTGATTAAAATAATTTTTTATGTTTTTTGTTTTTAATATAATATAAGTAATTTTAAAAAAATAGTTGGTTATAATTTGTAAAAAAAATATATTTAAAAATTTTTTAAGGACATATTTAAAAAATTATTAAATATTCTTAAGGATATTGAAGTTAGACCAAATGCAAGAATGTAATATTCTTGGGAATATTGTAAAATATTTTCAAAAATATTTTAAGTAAACTAAACAAGTTTTTTAAAATTTTTGGGGAATAAAAAATTTATCCGCATACCAAACGCTCCTAAATTCTCTTTCCTTCTCTTTCTCTCAATTTTCTCTCTTCCAAACAAACCCTAAATTATGAAATTTTGTATGTCAATACTAGGTATGATCAAAATATTTATACTTTATGAGTACTTGCCAAATTTACCTCTCAAGTTTGCATCCAATTTTAGGTCTTTAAAAAATGGGCCTGAGTATGAGAATTATTTTGAAGAATTTTGTGAGTCTACATTTGAAGAGAGTGGTACCTAATATAGACTTAAATTCACTCTATATAAATTATTTAAATATTATTTTGATACAATAAATACAAATATTTAGTTTATTCTATTGAAGCAAATTTATATATATATGTAAATTATGCTATGTATTTCAATTTCTTCAATAATATAGTTTAAATTTAATATTAATCTATAAATTATTACATTGAATAAATTTTTAATGATAAATTTGTTAAGATTTTATATTGATTATATAATTGAGGTTTACATAATATAATTTAACCATGTATGACCTTTTTAATGAATTTATATGTAGATGTGTCATAATATGAAGAAAAAAATTGATCATTTTGAATTTTCTCTTGGCAAATCTAGGTACGAAGATTCAAATATTCAAAAGGTTTGGGATGGAGATAAATTTTTCTACCAATTTGAGTTTAGGTATGGGGAAAATATTTTTTTCCAAATACAATGATGAGGATTATAGTACTCTACCTATGCCCTACCTATATATCCTACTCATTTTGGTCCCTCATGTTTAGCTATTTTGTCTAATTTGGTTTCTCTTGAATGGTCATTCTCAATTTAGTTCATACATTTGAAATCATTAAGAAGTTTGTCCCTCTGTGTCCAAACCATCAAAGTATATAACAAAAATAGAGTTAGATGGTTTTGTGCCAATTGTACATATTAAAAGACCAACAAAATTGAACCTTTTTTCAACCAAAACCTCTTTTTTGTCCCTCATGTTTAGCGATTTTTTCAATTTGGTCATTCTTAAATGGTCATTCTCAATTTGGTCTCCTATGTTTAAAAATCATTATCAAGTTTGTCCCTCCGTGTTCAAACCATCAAAATATTTAACAGAAATATTGAGTTTGATGGTTATGCATTTTTATCTCAATCTCCTAAAGTCTTGTGTTAGGATTATAAGATCTCCTCTCCTTGCTGTCTCAAGCCATTATGCATTGTGTGTTTTTCTCTTAAAAAATGTTCAATCTAAATACTTTGTGTTGCAATGGGTGGTGGAGAAGAATCATTTGGTCTTGCAAAGTCATTATGGAATAAGTTATCATCATCTTCATCCCCTTTTAAAATTGTCCACCAAAAAGCTGAGAAATATTGTTAGTGTGGGTTAAAGACCATCTCTCGCATCTCCAAGACAAAGAAGAATCCAAAAGGGAGGTTTATAAGATATCCTAACTATAAAATTAATTCAGGATGAAATTATTTTGAGTGAATAGATGAACCTGTTTGTTCTGCCAAAAGGAAAATTTTATAGCGAATATTTTAAAGGGAGTACTTATTATATCATGGATATTAATTTTGTTGTATGTTATTTGTGCTTGGTAAGTAATTAGAGGTAAGATGAGTTTATGGTGTAATGAAACTTGGTAAGATGGAATTATGGTGTAGTAGTTATGAGCAGTTATGTGATTAGTTATTGTATTGATGTAAGAATAATGTGTGTATCTTAGCAACTTGATGCTTTATTTTGAAAGAAATTTGTACTTTTGTTCTTCTCATGTCAATTTTTCCATGGAAATTATAATTCCAACTTTAAGTAATTCACTCCAAGGTGTCAAGTAATTCCAACTTTTGGTAATTGGTACATATTAGGCTATTGTTGTGTGCTCCTTTAATTTCACTATGATCAATTCAAGTAGGTTAGTGGGAAATAGAATGATGAGACATACATCACAATAGCTAGTGAAAAAATTTCCATAAAATTACATATAAAAACATGACAATTATCATAGCCATTCCATTCTAATGCATTGCATATAATATAACAAGCTCATTTTTTATCCCACTAGTTATGCATATACCTCTTGAATCCAATTTGGTATTCTTCTCAATGCAGTCCCATACTTGCAAAAGGATAATTTTGGCTAGTTGATGGTCATACAACACCTTGGAGAGGAGACCATGCACAATTTCAATCCTAGCTTTTTACCAAGTAAAAATCCCAAGCTAAGAAATAATAGAGGAAATAAATCCAAGCTCAATACTAAATATCCCTAGCTCAAAGTTGCAACATAATGCCAAAATATTACATAATACATCAATATAACACAATTATAATTACATTGAAATATCAATGGAAAACATAGTCATACTTTCATGGAAAAGACTAGGTACCTTTGTGTTGGTTTGTGAGCACACCTAAAGCGGATTTGTCACCACTCTAGCACTTCCACTAGCCAAATCAATTTCCTAGATTCATTCACACAACATAGCAATTATTAGAAGTCTAGGGTTTAGCAAGTCCATTACACTTTTTAAAGTGAAGGGTGGGTTAGATATATATATCATAATGCAGCATCATTTTTCCACAAAAATGAATTTAAATGAAAGATCTCTTTATTTCCAAAAAAAAAAAAACACAATAAGAGAAAAGAATGTCTTATAACTCATAGCATGACACAAAATGAATGTCTTACAACAAGAGAAAAGAAAGACGAAATCTTAGTTATTGAAACATAAAGGAACTTTTTCAACTATAAAATTTTCATACACCAATGAATACAACACCTAAAGCAATTACTTGTTAAATTTTATGAATCTTTTCAGTGACAGTTTGATGATGTAGCTATCTCCCTTGTATGTCTGTAATACTGACACTATTGTTGGAGAATAATCCATTTTCTGCAGGGGAAACTATACTCAACATGCTCTGGCACAAGATGAATGTAAGTTGCTTTGGAGGAGTAAGATTTTGAATCTCACTATTAAGCATAGAAATCATAGTGCTCATAGTGGGTCTTTCTCTTGTAAGGTCTTACACACACAAAATTCCTATGTGTATACATCACATGATATCCTTCTCTAAGTTTGGTTTAAACATTTTAGGATCTATTAAGGGTACAAAATTCCCTTCATTCTAGAATTTCCATGCCTAAAATAAAATGAGAAAAAAAAGCTTAAGTTTCATATCAAAGTTGAAAGTTTGAAGCTTAACCTTGTAATTGGAGCCTTATATATATGTATATTGAGGAGGGCCATGAATTTTAGAAACTTACAAATCCTAAAAGGATTAGAGAATGCTCATCATTATAAAAGCTAGAGTTTCTTCTTCCACTAAAAATCTCTAGTACTGAAACTCCAAAACTGAAAACATCTGATGTCTCATAAAATAATCCTTCATTGCATATTCTGGTGTCATATAACCATTGCATTATTAAATAAAAC
Organism: Senna siamea; assembly: GCA_031216115.1. Lineage (NCBI taxonomy): Eukaryota > Viridiplantae > Streptophyta > Magnoliopsida > Fabales > Fabaceae > Senna > Senna siamea. The sequence continues at coordinate 18,391,056 of CM062355.1, read as the reverse complement.
AATTAATTCTTAGACTTCTCAATATGTTACAATAGTCTTGGATAGAGAAATAACACTTACTATGTTCTAACAACTCTTTTAGTATTAGCTTGATCTTCACTTCCTCAAAAAATTTGAGCCATACCAAAATTTGATATTTTGGGAGTCAAGTTCTCATCTAACAAAATATTACTTGCTTTAAGGTTCTTAGATATAATTTTAAGTCTAGAATCTCTATGAAGATAAAGTATCCCTCGAGCTACTCCTTCAATTATGCCATAGTGATTTTTCCAATTTAGGAGTTGATGTTCTGGTGGATCTACAAAAGTAAAGGGAAGGGTTATTTTTGTTTTGAACAAAATATAACAAATTCCCAAACTTCATGAGGTTTAAACTAAGAAAACTATTATTGTTCTTTTATTTTTTTTTTCAAATTTTCAATTCATCTATGCTAATTATAGGCAAATCTAAAGTTTTAAATTGCATATGAAATAAATAGAAAACAAGGGATCAAAAGAACCAGCCAAAAATGAATGCATCCAAACTTTTATTTGGCAAGTATTCATAGATCAACATTTTTTCTTCTCCTTCAATGTAGTAGCTTATCAGTCTTACAAGATTGTAGTGTTGAAGCCTAGAAATAACAACAATCTCATTCTTAAATTCCTCAAGACCTTGTCCATATGCTCTAGAAAGTCTCTTAATTGTTATGTCTTGGCCATCTTTTAGTTTCCCCTTAAAGAAAATACCAAGAAAGAAAAATTACACAAAATATATGTAGAATTGATTAAGTTTTCATGAATGAATGTACCTTATAAACAGGACCAAAACTACCTTGCCTAAGTTTGTTAGACACGTGAAAGTTATTTGTAGCAATTGCAACCTTTTCAAAACCATATGCCAATATCTCTTGAAATTCAACTTGTGATAGTTCTCTAATAATGCTACTAAAAAAAAAAAAGAGAAATAGTGGCACTTTAAGTGATCATTTAGTGGCGTTTCAAGCGCCACTAATACAACTTCCTAGCGCTTGCACAAGCATCGCAAATCTTGGTGTCGAGATAACTTTTAGTGGCACTTTCGCGCAGCTGAAGGAATAAAATCATGGCACTTGATAAGTGCTAATATGTTTTTGTAACGCCTTTCAAGATTTCTTTTTTTATGCATTTTGTGGTTCTTAGGAAGTGCCGCTATTATTTATCTTGAATTTTTCTTATTTATGATAGTGGCGCTTAGGAAGCGCCACTATGTTTTCTGTGTAATTTTATTTTAATAATAGTGTTGCCTTTCAAGCGCCACTATCTTTTTGGGTGAATTAATTTGTTTAATATTAGTGTTGCCTTTGAATGCCACTATCTTTTTGGATGAATAAATTTTTTTTTTAAATAGTGTCACCTTCCAAGTGCCATGATATTTTTGTGGTATTTTTAATTATTTTTCTGACATCTTGTAAGCGCCACTATTTTGGTCAAAAGGCATCACTAATTTAATTTATATTTTTGCTCCATTTCACCATTATTTTAGGCTATTTCATATATATATATTTGTATTCAATTGTTTCTAACACCCTTTAAGCGCTATTTAAAGTCAAAATTTTAAAATCATTGTTCATCAAGCTTTCAAAATGCCAATATGATTTAAATATCCTTATTTGAAATGATGCGTACCTTATTTACAACTCCTAATTAACATCAAACAATATAAACTCAACATATGATACATTCAAAATAGTATCTTAATTGCATAAAATTCTCATATTCAAAATAACATAAACCTAATATATGAAATTCCTAATTATAATTCAAAATAATTAATAATAAGTTAGTACCCAACATATGCCAAATTTTTATACATAGGATTTTATAATATATACTTAATTACTACTCTAAATACCAAAATATATAATATCCCATCTACTAAGTGGGATCTTCCTCTACTGACGAGTGAGGTTCGACTGAAGGTTGTTCACTATTTGCATCAGATGCCTGAAAGGATTAACAAGTTTTTTTATAGCTTGAATGAAACAAAGAAAATAAATTTTTTAAATAGAAAAACAAATATTAAACTAACTTGGGGATTAAACAAGTGTTCAAACTGAGGTGGAACATTTCCCAAGAAATTTTAAAAAATGTAACCCAAGGCATTCTCATATCTTCATTTGAAGATTGTAACCTTGAAACTTATTGTTGAAGAGTGATGTTAGAAGTATTAGCACCCTGATTTATTGGGAACCGACCAAGTTGAGTTGTATTCGTACCAAATACTTGAGTTAGACTAGGGCCAAATCCTGGTCCTCTTATCACATCCCCACTTGACTACCCAGTAAAACATTCCTATTCTCATTCTGATTCTTAACAGTGAATACTACAACATTCAGTGAGGAAAATTCCAATCAGTGCAGATAGGAAGATAGAAAAGTTAAAGGGAATTTGAAGATTCATCAATGCATTAATCAATAACTTAATTGGCATATATAACTAGCTAGTTCTGGTGAAAGCCCAAAGCAGAGTAGAAACCTAAAGAAAAAAACAATTACTGTGAAGAGAGACTAAGCTTTTTATTTTAAATAAAAATTATATTTTTATTTTACTGAATAAAATAAGAGAACAAAAAAAAGGAGCAATAAAAGGAGATATTATTGATCTGCCTAGATATTAACATATATGTGTGAATAGTATTCTTTCACTCTTAATCCCTCACTCAATCATTTGTGGTTCACTACTTTTCTGGTTATTTGTTTGGCTTATTTGCATTGTACTTCACTGTTCACCTGAGGTCTTAGATACTATCGTTATGGCTTACACAAATAACTAAATGAAGAGAAAATCCAAATCTAACGTAATGCAAAATTTCAGACTCCAGATCTTTTGCCTTTTCTCTTTGTCCCTCTCTCTATTTCCATAAGACTAGATGCAAAGGTACTCTCAACAACTTTCCCAGCACCTCTCACTAATTTATCAAAAAAAATAATCTATTTGTGTACCACAAACAAATGGAAACCCACAAACTTTTAGAAACCAATAAGAGAACTGAAAAACACCCATAAACAAATAGAAACCTAGAACCAAAATCAAACCCTCCCATTAACTCGGAACCCACACACATGTCAAACCCCATAAATAAATTGAACCCCAAATCCAAACCACAACTAAATTCAAAACTAAAATGAAGAAATAGAGAAATGAAAACTCACCTAACAAGAAGGCTGAGCTAGTGAAAATGAAGGTCAAAAGAGAAAGGTGAGTGAGCGAATGCAAAGGTCGAAGGTAGAACCAGATTTCGTCTAATGCTTCAAAGGGAGGGAAATAGGAGGAAAATGTAACTTCTATCTTTTTTATCAATGCTTCGGGAGGGAAAAGACGCACCAGAATGAGGGAAATATTTTTGTGGTGCTTGTAAGTGCTGGTATTTGAAATAATAATAGCGCTTTCAAGGCGCCAGTAAAATAAAAATTGATTTTACGATGCCTAATAAGTGCTTCTAAATTAACAAATATATATTATTTTAAATTTTAGGGCGCTTTAGGCACCACAATACCATCACAGGCACCGAGAAATAAAAAACTTTGCAGCGCGTCATAAAACACCACTAAAATATCAATTTAGTGGTGCCTTTAGTGAAGCGTCATTAATTAAGCACAACAAAAACACTATCTGCAGTTGTCACTTGTTTTTTCTGCATGTTTCACCTATGTTTAATAACAAAAGCCATTTGTTCTTCCATTTTCACATCGATTCATAACAACACAGTGAATTTACTATGATAGAAAGTCATGGATACGTTACATAGGAAAATGGAATAACATGAACTACAAAACCATATTTTACTTGTATGAAGGTTGCATTCTAAAAGCCTTCTAGTAGTAAGAATTAATCGAGATTTAAATTGCTAACTCCTATAATAATAGTTAGAATATAACAAATATGATTGCATTTGAAATTACTGCAATGGTAAAAAATATGGCATAATACTTGATTATTTAGTTGTCCATTTCCATAAAATATATGCACAGATTACAATGATGATGGTTCTTATTGTTATAGTAATAATGATGATGAATGACTTGTTTGACATTTCTCTCTCCTTTACTAGAATAAGATAAAAGAAATAGTGTTTAAAGACAATTTATTTCAAACCGAAAAATAAGATTATGTTAAAGAACGAATTTTAAAGTATTTAAAGAACAAAAATTTAAAATACTAAGATCATAATAGGCTATTCGAATATATAGATCAATTCCTTCCTCTGAGAATTGTTGTATGTTAATCAGATTTCCACTCTAAGACATACAACCAATTTGGGCATTGTATGAATATGAGACACAAGTGCAATTTTCCAAGCACTGGCTTCTACATGTGTCTTTAGAAAAAGATGACCATTCTACAAAATTTGGTGCTTTAACCTTCTGAAGCTTCAAAAACCCATCTTCTCTTCCATATGAACTCCTATTTTTTACTATCTCACACTGCAGAACTATTCTCCTAACACATCCAGCAATCTAATTTTGTGTATTCCATTCCTCTCTATTGCTTGGTTCAAACCCTTTCAAACAGCTGCATATTGGTGTAATATTTGAATTGCAAAATCCAAATTCCCCATATATTCCATAAACATCACAGGTTGACTTTGGAAAAGTAACAATCATTTGCCATTGCTTTTTGGCAACATCCCAATATTTTTCTAATATCTTTCCTTCTAAGTTTATGACAGCAAAACATTGGATGTCAAGCCTATTGGAACATGTTTTTAAATTATTTATTTTTGATTAATGCAAATTATTTTCTACAAATGAGTTTTTTAATTTTTAGCCCATAAAAATTTTAAAGACCCAATACATTTTTGGCCCAATACCTTTCAGACCAATAATTTGCCCAACAACCCAATATTCATTTTTGGTTAATATTTGCAAAACCCAATTTATATAATACAAGAGGCATGCTATTATTAATTAGGCCAAGTATTATAAACCATTTAACATATAATCAGGAAAGCCTACATTTTAAGGCCCAAAAAGGAAAATCCTTTATCCAAATTTTAAACATTGGGCGGCAAAATGAAAAAGCTATTTGAAAAATGAATTCTTAAAGCATTAGGAAATGTGCAGCAAGATGTGTCTGATTTTATACATAATTGCCTAATATTAATTGTCCATTTTATGAGTAATTTATGTAATTTTATTCTAAAAATCACCTAAGGTTGCTTCATTTTCGTTTTCAGGAATTTTATCATGTTAGCATCAGTAAATGGAATAATTTGGAGCTTGGACAGCTTTCAGAGCACTCAAAATAGGCCATTTGGGCCAATTCTACTTATTGGGCCCTACGCCGACCTTATTGGGCCTTGGATCGGGCTAATTTGGAGGAAAACCCGATTGGAGCGAAGGAAAACCCAATTAACGTGCGTGAGACCCAGGCAACGTGAAATAGTGTGGAGAATTTAGCTTGGAAGAGTACATTATCTAGGACCCGAGCTGAAAATGACCCGAGCTGTGAAATTGGAATAAAAAGAGTGCCTTTTTGAAGAATAGTGTACAGTACCTAGCCATTAAGCAATCGTGAACCACCCAACGCAAGGAACCGGATCGCGTGAGAGATCCAGAACCCGAGCCAGTGTGAAGCAGACCCGAGCAGAATCACGTGACGCCCATGCCGATCTACCGCCAAGGGAGGCCGAGCAGTGACCCAGAGAGGCTCTACAGAAGGTCTTCCACCGTCTTGGCCGTACGCAGCGCCCATTTTTGTTGTCCATAACACAAAGAAGATCGTAACCCGTGAGAGGATTTAGTTCGCAACCCGTGCCCAAAGAGCCTGATCCTATATCGTCCGTTCCTGTATCGTCCGTCGCCATCCAACTGCATTGCGAGCCTGTCTAACCACTGTCCGTGCCAAATCGTTGCCCAACCTGCCAGATCTGCGATGGAAGTGACGCGACCCAAGATCAACCCGTCTTGAATTTCGCTACCCAGCTCGTGTTTTCTCATCAGATTTCGGTCCATTTTCACCGCCTGTGTGTCGTCTCGGTCTTCCCCAACTGTCCGCCGCCGTCCAGGTGACCGGAAGGGTGCAGATACGTCGGGTATACGAGAGCTTAGGGTCCAACCCATCTGACCCAACCCGTTTGACCCGTTTTGTTGGATAGCATTGTACTTTATTTTTTTTAGCATTTTCTGATGATTGTTTGGTCCTTTTTTGGTGGTTTTCTGGTGACCCTTCTGTACAGATACCATTAAGAAATTGAAATGATAGGATTACATAAATTTTTACTATTTTTATCTACTGTTTAATTGACTGTCTGATGGGTTATCTGCTGTTGGATTATGTGCTGTCTATAAATATGTGTGATTGAAATTGTAAAATTCATTGGGGTCCCTAACTGTGTTGGATTGCTGTTTAAATTTGCATGGATGATTGAATATTGATTATGTGATCTCCGTTACTGTTATGAATGACTGTTCATGTTTTCGTTAGTAAGACGTTGGAATGAAAGCTATTTAGATTTGTTTTTGTGATCGAGAGATGATAATTGTAATCAGACACCTAATTGTAATGGAAAATTTGTTATCACTTAGAACTAAGGTTAATAAATTACTAGATTAAGAAGTAACGACTCTTAATAGTGGTGAATTAGACCGATAATGCTGATTTAAAATTTACCATTAGGAAGAACCAGCCAGTGGTAGATTTTAAGTTTAAGAAATTCATTGAGACCGACAGAGAATTTGAATTTGCATTAGAATTCACTCACAGGTAGCATAGTTAAATTCAGTAATCCATTATCCTTCGTTTGTTTGCCAACCAGTGTAGGTTCCCTGATGGATTTGCATTTCTTACCTCCGTGTATTTTCTTCTGTTCCTTATTGCTGTTAGTTTATTATTGCTTGTAGTTAGATGTTAGTTTATGTAAAATCAATCACTCTGACTTTTAGGCTAGATAACAGAGAACAAGTAGTAACTCTGGGCTTTTCGTTCCCGAGGAATATAACCTTGATACTCACCATTGCACTGAGCTACATCGATAGGTTCAATACCTTAGGTGTTATTGCTAGATAGCATTGGCAGCACGCATCACAGCATGATTCTAAAATAGGAGCAATGACCTAGAAGCTATAAGCAGCAGCCTATAGCTTAATGCAACAGAACAGGTAACCATACAGTGAAGCAGTAGCCAACTCAATGAAACAACAGTGCAGAAGCTCAAAAAAGTACAGCAGAACAATAGCCTCAGTGTTTTGTAGCATGAGTCCTGGAGCAAAAATAGTATGGTGCGTGTCTCAATTGTAACGACCCCTTAATTCATAATATACTTTTCTCTATCAGAGTAGCATAAGCATATAAAGTTTTAAATAAATTTTTCATTTTTCCCATGTTAGGGAACATTGGAGGATCACTACTGGTTGAGTGTAACCTAAATAGACTCTTCTCACAGTCCATTCAGATTCCACTCAACCCTAAGTCCTATAAAGTAGTTCTATTATCACATATAAACCATAACATGCTCAGGAATATAAATACTAACAACCATACAAATATCATTGAGATATACAACTTCAGATTACTAAATCCATTCAATTTCATTTTAAAATAGACTATTCTTCCGTATTGTTATTCTACCAAAAATCTGGCAGAGTTTCCCCAAAAAATCAAATGTTTCCCTTTAATACAACCAATTAACAGCACAAATACATCCAGTAAAATCCATCAAAAATCAAAACCAACAGTATAGATATATATATACACAATTTAAGCCTAAAATAAACCACAACGTCATCACACTATCCTGCTTCTGCCCATCTATCTCCTAGTCATTCCCTATTCCTGATCATCTAAGCAAATAACTTCATGAGATGGTTAAATCCTACTAGAGAAATTTACAATTTAACAGTACTAAAACAGTTGGATGCTCAGCTATGACAATACACAGAAAACATCTCCTTAAAATTCAATTTAAACGCATGTGAATTACTATATACTTTAAAATATAAAAACATGGGAAATTGATGCAAAATAATATAACGAGCATATGATCTTTATTCTGAAAAATTATATTGAAAATCTTACTTAAAATCATGCCTGAGGGTTTTCATTTACTTATCAGTCACAAGTCTCACGTGACTTTCATTATTCTTTCAATTACATGTCGTTTTTATAGAAAACATAATTTTAGGTTAGGTGTGATCCATAACACCAATCACCCAAAAACACGCCTATATTGTGAGTTTGATCCGTGACACCAATCACTCACTCAAGGATTGGGTGAGAATCAACATCTAGGGCATCCCCTAGCATGTGCATAAACGCTAATTCTCATCCTCATACAATCTACACAGAAATATATACACATAGCCAACCAATTATCAAGGTTATAAGATATTATACTTAAACCAAAACGTTACCTTGTATAGGTTATCCCCCCTTATACGCCTCAAACCTTTCATAGGGTTGTCTTGGTTTAACGAATAATCCCTAAAAAATGCAAACTTAATCTAATTAAAAAATTTTTTTTTTACAAAATCGTCTGCATAAGGGATATTCAACGGCCGTCCCATACCGGTTATTGAATACCTACCTTAAGTCAGTTCGTCCCTATGGCATATAATTTCGATAGTCAAATTCATCAAACATGCAATAGACATACTCAACACACATACATTCATATATACTCATGTATTTCAACACGCATTCCCATTCAATGCAATTGATTCTAAAACAAGCATTCACAACATCAATTTAAAGTTCAGGGGAGTGTAAATTACTTTACCTTTTATTGTTTGCTCCAAATCGGTTCAGAATTTTCTTTTTCTTTAAAAATTGATCCAAATTAGTTTCTTGAGGAAATAATTAAATTCTTAGGCAGGATTTTCTTTCAATTAGGCTTTCCTACATCAATTTATCAAATTCCTAAGCCGGTCTAGTCCTTAAACATGTCCGGGGTCAATTTTGATAGGAAAACATCAAATTGGAGTATTTTATACTGTATCAAGGGTTTTAGAAGCTTGAAATTTGATTCCAAAACTTTTTAAAAATTTTGGCGACGGCGCACGGTGGCTCACTGCAGTGCATGGCAGCGGACAGTGAATGGGGTCAAAAAATACACCAAAATATAGATCGCAACTCGAGGATACCGAATCTGGGGTCCATTCAGCAAAACATGGCAGTTTGACAGCATTTTCTGGCAACGAAGTTTGCTGTTGGATGGAGCTATTTTTCTCCATTTTGGGCACGTGACGGCAACACTCTACTGGTTGAAAGTTGGCAAAGGAAGCTGGCAGCTCAGACTATCCAATGGTGGTGGTGGTGTGGCCGGATGGCGTCGAACGACAGAGATCACGATAGAGGTGGATTTTTGTGACAGAGCAAAAATATGACTGTTTTTTGTCGCTGTGGCATCCGTCGGCTATCGGGAATGGTGACCGGGGGTCAGCAGTGTCGAGCTATACCGGTGGCGGGGTCCTGCGGCGGCGCAAGGCAGCGTTTTCGGTGGCTGGTGGTGGTACACAAAAATGAGAGAGAAGAGAGAGAAAATATATGGAAGAGAGAGAGAGGAAAGGAAAAATAAGAGAAAAAAAGTAAGGTTTTGGAGTTTTAAGGCCTCTAGGGGCATTTTGATCTTTTTTCTCTTTGCCCGAGATCAATTTCAGATGCATTTTCTAATCTGAGCAAGAATACAGGCCCACATGGAAGGAATTCGGAAGTCTTTTGGAGATTTAAAGCCTTCCAAATTACCTGTTAATTTTCTAAAGCCAGATTGAGTTTTCCTCTATTAGATAAAATTTTGACTCTAAAAAATTCTCAAATTTTAATCGCAGGTTCAAAAAATTATGCTAAATTCAATTTAGACAAAATCTAAATTTAGTTTAAAATTGTGTTATTACATCAATGCTGGAAGTCTGGATTGGCCAGCATCCTATCTTGGAAAGACATAAGACCAACAGATTCCAGAGAAAGAAGAGCTGCTGGACAATTAAAGATTAACCTCATCGAGTGCATTAAGCTAAGAAGTGTTCTTGGTCAGCACAAAATAGGGCATTAATTACAGCATTTAATGAAGGCATCAATAAATCTTATGAAGCCTCCAACGGTTATATTTCAAAGAGCCTTAAAAAGAGCTAAAAGAGGAGCATTGAAGACAAGAGAGTTGTTGCAACATTAAGCTAATCATTTAAAGCTCTTCTCTGAAATTCTCCTCTCATCATTCTTGTGCTAACAAAAGTCTTTATTGCTCTTAGTGAGTTAGTGAATATTTATTGTATTTTGAATTAAATTCTCAACATTCCTTCTGTCTAATAATCGTTTGGAATCTAGAAGAAGGAATTAGTAAGGTTGATGCTAGCTTAAGTCGGTACGTTATTGATTAAGCTAGGTTAAGGGTGAGGGGGAGTTAGAAAAGTACTAAGTGGAGTAAAAGCATCTATGCTAATCCTTCTTTGGGTTGCCTAGTGGCATAAAAGTTGGTGAATACTGAGCCCAAGTGTAAGAGGGTTTCCCAAGTGTATCTTTTGATAATTACCCTACTAGTAAAATACCCTTGCTCTGTGCTTGGGGAGAGGACATAGGATCAAGGCTACTCTTGAGTCCGAACCTCTATAAATTGACTGTGTGATTATTCTCTTTTATGCTCTTATAATTAACATTAATCTAAATTTCAAAACAGGCTCCTGTTTTAAGAGGTTACTTATTTTGGTCCATTGTGAAACTCTAAACAAGTTACTTTTATAGAAAAAGTTTTCAAAAATAAAAGGAACCAATTCAACCCCCACCCCTTCTTGGTTCATTATCTGACTAACAAAGCCCATATGGTCAAGTCAAAGAATAAGAAATGGTTCCGTCATCCTCAGTTACTATATTGTTACCATTATTGTAGTCCAAACTCATGGGCATCCCTGTAAAGACTCGGCCATTCCATGGACCACTGCGCATGTACGGGCGAGTTCCATTCCATATGAACAATTCAGGAAGATTTAATCGTTCAAGACTAAAATAAAAATTCCCAATAGACAGATCAGATGGACTTTTCCATGATGAAAACTTTAGTTTCTTACCTGTTCTTTTGTTGCTAGTAATTTTCATACCAATAAGATATGTATCAGTAGGATGCTAGTAACTTTGACATATAATGGTTCCTGAAGCAGAGTTATCAAGCAGGACAAGGTTTCCAAAATCTAAAAGCTGGCAAGATGTATTAGATGCAAGATTTGACACATTTGATAACCAAATGATTTGCTTCTGGCTATTCAAAACCACAAGATTGCCATCCTCTGATATTGTAATGATGCCAAAAGAATCTCTCAATGGTTGATTTTTGTTAGCTACCCATACCAAATGGATTTAGACATGTACCAAATTCCAACGTAGCGATTTGTAGAATTTTGAGGGCTGAAGAACCCCAATGTGAACAAACTCCTATTGGAGCTGATAGTTTCAGGGTCCTTGATGAAGTGAGAAGATGTGATAGTGCCACTGCTTATGCCTAACTCAAAACAATAGCTACAAAATATGATGATAACAGAGAAACAGGCTTTGCTGCTAAAGAATCTCATTGCTGCGATCTAAGATTGTTGATGCCAATGTCATGAATGAAGGCTTTTGTTTCATGGGTGACAAGTTGCCAAAGAGTTAATGAAGTTGTCTTAATTCACACAGTTGCCAATTTCAATCACTAGTTATTATTGAGACTTGGGTAAAAAATTCGTTATATGGGTCACATGTCTGTATTTTGAATTAAATGTGTATGGCTCCCTGTTCTAATTGAAGTAATGCATACAGTATTATCCGTACTCTAAAAGTCATACAAAGAAATGTGATATAGTTCTTAGAGAGCTAAGCTTCTAGTTATTATTATTATTTTTGCTTGTTTGTTTCACATATTTCAATATCAGCATCATGAAGCTAAAATAAGTTAATTAACTCAACTTTTATGTTTGTTATCTATCATATTAGAATAATATTATTTTAAAATTATAGATTTAGTAAGTCTTTCTTATTCATGAGACCAATGGTGTATAAGTTTTAAAACAGAAAAGAAAGAAATGTAATTTTAGAACTGGTTGATTTGGTTTGTACTTATGTCCTACTTTCTGTCTTGATGTAAACAAACTGATCACTCCTGCGTCTGCCCTACCATTATCCATATTAATTATCTCTTCCATTGATTTCTTTTTCAGTGTACAAAGCCAAATTTGACCGTTTACTAGTCAACTAGTTGACTGAACTGGTATTCATGGTTGTAAAAAAGGGATTAGACTCGTTGGTTCAATTGAAAATTATATTATAAGCCATAGTTGGTGGCTTTCTTCCTAAATTTGCAAATTAATTTTTCAAATTAAAATTTCAGGTTAATTTGAAGGATGATCAAAGCTAAAAAAGCTTATTTCAATTTATCCTAATTATTAAATATAAATTGATGATATAATACATAATAAAGTGTACATCAATTCTTTTAAATATAAAATATAAAATAATTTTTATATTTTAAAATAATAAAAAATTACTTAATTTTCTATTCTCCTGACATTTTTTATGGTAGAGAGAACTCCTGATATATTTTAACTCTTCATATATTTTTCTTAAAATTTACATCTAATTTTATATGTATTATTGTATATGTTTATAAATCAACAACTAAAAAATTCTTAAATTATTATAATATAGATATTTAATTATGTGATAGTGGTCTGAAGATTGAGAAATTAATATCCAAATTACTGTGGTTCACAACCTCATAAAAATTCGAACTTGCCTATTAAACTTCTCCAGGGGACAATGAAATCCAATCTGAATTAATGCAATTTGACTTTGAAACAGTCAGATTGCTACCAATATCTACTTGGATGTAAATAAGCTTGTACAAGGTGATTTTGGATCAGTTTACAAGGTAAAAGCAACCTTCTTAATCGATCCGATCAATGGATTTTACTTTAATTATTATACAGCCAGGATTACTTGTTTAAATTATGTTAAATATTTTCAGGATAGGTTTTCTCCAATGGACAAGAATTTTCTGTAAAAATGTTTTCTACTACTTCTAGATAAGGATACACTGAAATTAAGAATGAAATGCCGATAGAAAAGTAGTTAAGTGCACAATTGCTCATGTTGTACCACGTTATTTGTACATTTATGACTAATGATATTCATTTAATTCTACTAATTTCAAACTAACTACAAGAAAAATAAAATAAAAATAAATAGTTAAGCTTTCTTGCTCGATATATAAATGAAGTGACACAATATGTGTACTTAAAAATTTATACAACCTTAATATTTTGAAATTTTTAAGTTGAAAAATACTTCAGAAATGCATGACGAGATATATAGCAAAATCATATAATTCATACCATGATTTGAAATGAATTTTCTTAAAACAAGAGAAGAGAAAGAGGCGAAATCTCAATCCTTGAAACATAAGAGCAATCTTCCCCTATGCTTTAGACTTTTCACACACTAAAAAGCATACAATATTTAGAACAGTTACTTGTCAAAATTTCTGAATCTTTTAACTTTTTCACTTTTCAGTGACAGTTTGATGTTGTAATTACCTCCCTTGTATGTCTGTAATATTAACACTATTGTTGGAGAACAATCCATTTTTTTCAGGGGAAACTGAACTCAACATGATCTGGCACAAGATGAATGCAGGTGGCTTTGGAGGAGAAAGATTTTCAATCTCACTATTAAGCATAGAAATCACAGTGCTCATGCTGGGTCTTTCTCTTGCAAGATCTTGAACACACAGAAGTCCTATGTGTATGCACCTCATAATATCCTTCTCTAGGTTTGAATCAACTATTTTAGGATCTATTAATGGTACAACATTTCCTTCATTCCAGAATTTCCATGCCTAAAATAAAATGAGGAAAAAAAAGCATGAGTTTCATATCAACATTGAAAGTTTGAAGTTTAAGCCTGTAAATGAAGCCCTGCACAAATATATATATATATATATAGATAGATAGATATATATATATAGAGAGAGAGAGAGAGGAGGACAATGAATTTTAGAAACTTACAAATGCTAGAAGACTGAGAGAATGCTCATCATTATAAAAGCTGTTGTTTCTTCTTCCACTAACAATCTCTAGTAATAAAACTCCAAAACTAAATACATCTGATTTCTCCGAAAATGATCCTTTTATTGCATATTCTGGAGCCATATATCCACTGCATTATTAAATAATTAATTCTTAGGGTTCTTATTATGTTACATTAGTCTTGGATAGAGATAGAACACTTACTATGTTCCAACAATTTTTCTAGTATTAGCTTGATCTTCACTCCTATCAAAAATTCGAGCCATACCAAAATCTGATATTTTGGGAATTAAGTTCTCATCCAACAAAATATTACTTGCCTTAAGGTCCCTATGTATAATTTTTAATCTAGAATCTCTGTGAAGATAGAGTATTCCTCGAGCTATTCCTTCAATAATGCCAAAACGCTTTTGCCAATCAAGGAGTCTATGTTCTGATTGATCTACAAAAGTAAATGGAAAAGTTATTTTTGTTTTGAACACAACAAATTACCAAACATTAACAGGTTTAAGAAACTAAGAAAACTACAGTTGTTTTTATATTCAATCCATCTATGTTTAATGTTGATAAATCTAAAATTTTAAACTGAATAAGACAGATAGAAAAGAAGGGATCGAAATAACCAACCAAAAATGAATGCATCCAAACTTTTATTTGGCATGTATTCATAGATCAACATTTTTTCTTCTTCTTCAATACAATAGCCTATGAGTTTTACAAGATTGCAGTGTTGAAGCCGAGAAATAACAACAATCTCATTTTTAAACTCCTCAAGACCTTGTTCAGATGCTCTAGAAAGTCTCTTAATTGCTATGTCTTGGCCATTTTGTAGTTTCCCCTTGAAGAAAATACCAAGAAACAACAGTTACACACAACATATTCAGAATTGATTAAGCTTTCATGAATGAAAGTACCTTATAAACAGGACCAAAACCGCCTTGCCCAAGTTTATTAGACACGTGAAAGTTGTTTGTAGCCATTGCAACCTTTCCAAAATCATATGCCAATAGTTCTTGAAATTTAACTTGTGAGAGTTCTCCAATAAAGCTGTCACTTGTTTTTCCTGTATATGCTTCTCCTCTTTTTAACAAAGAAAGCCATTTGCTCTTCCATTTTCTCACTGATCCATAACAACGAAGGGAATTCAGCATGATAGAAAGACATGGATATGTTCCATAGGAAAATAGAATAACATGAACTACAAAACAATATTTTACTTATGCGAAATTACTGAGATGATGTAAAAATGGCATATTACCTGAGTGTTTAGCTATCCATTTCCATAAAAAATATGCACAGGTCACAATGGTGATGGTTCCTATAATTATAGTAATAGTGATGATGACTGTCACATTTCTCTCTTTTTTCTCTTTTTCTGCATTAAGTGAAAACGAAGAAAGTTTAAACAAAATTTAATTTAAATCGAAAAATAGGATTATGTTAAAAGAACTACATTTCAAGTATTTTAAGAACACAAAATTTAAGATACCAAGATCAGAATAGGCTACTCGAATATATAGATCAATTACTCCCTTAGAGAATTGTTGTATGTCAATCAGATTTCCACTCCAAGACAAACAACCAATTTGGGCATCGTATGAATATGCGACACAAGTGCAATTTTCCAAGCACTGGCTTCTGCATGTGTCTTGGGAAAAAGATGACCATTCTGCAAAATCTGGTGCTTTAACCTTCTGAAGCTTCAAAAACCCATCTTCTCTTCCATATGAACTCCCATTTTTGACTCTCTCACACTGCAGAGCTGTTCTCCTAACACAACCACCAGTCCAATTTTGTGTATTCCATTCCTCTCTATTGCTTGGTTCAAACCCTTTCAAACAGCTGCATATTGGTGTACTATTTGAATTGCAATATCCAAATTCCCCACATATTCCGTAAATATTACAATCTGAAATTGGATAACTCAAGAATGTATGCCATTGATTCTTGGCATCATCCCAATATTTTCCCAATAGCTTTCCTTCTGAATTTATGACAGCAAAACTTTGGATGTCAAGCCCATATGAAGTCAAAGAATAAGAAACGGTTCCGTCCGCCTCAGTTACTAAATTGTTACCATTATTGTAGTCCAAATTCATGGACTCCCCTGTAAAGTCTCTGCCATTCCATGGACCACTGCGCATGTACGGGCGTGTTCCATTCCATATGAACAATTCAGGAAGATTTAATCGTTCAAGACTAACATAAA
This sequence comes from Senna siamea, assembly GCA_031216115.1. NCBI lineage: Eukaryota > Viridiplantae > Streptophyta > Magnoliopsida > Fabales > Fabaceae > Senna > Senna siamea. The sequence goes on along the minus strand of CM062355.1, from coordinate 18,374,842 downwards.
AATTCCCATTGGACGGATCAGACAGACTTTTCCATGATGTAAACTTCAGTTTCTCACCTGTTCTTTTGTTGCTAGTAATTTTCATACCGTTCAGATATGTATCCGAAGGATGCTGGAAACTTTGCCATATGATGGTTCCTGAAGCAGAGTTATCAAGCAGGACAAGGTTTCCAGAATCTAAAAGCTGACAAGATGTATTAGATGCAAGATTTGACACATTTGAAGACCAAATGATTTGCTTCTGTCCATTCAATACCACAAGATTGCCATCCTCTGATATTGTAACAATGCCAGAAGAATCTCGCAATGGTTGATTCCTATTAGCTACCCACACAATAGCAGATTTAGACATGTACCAAATTCCAACATAGCGATTTGTAGAATTTTGAGGGCTGAAGAACCCCAATGTGAACAAACTCCTATTAGAGCTAATAGTTTCAGGGTCCTTGATGAAGTGAGAAGCTGTGATGGTGTCTCTGCTTGTGCCCAACTCAAAACAATAGCAGCAAAATATGATGATAACATAGAAACAGGCTTTGCTGCGAAAGAATCTCATTGCTGCGATGTAAGATTTTTTATGCAAATGCCATGAATTATGGCTAATTTCTTTTAAGACTTTTCTTTCATGGGTCCCATGTTTCCTTAGTCAATAACTTGCGTGTACTGTCTTAATATACACAGTTGCCAATTTCAACCATTAGTTATTACTGAGACTGATCACATGTCAGTATATTTAATTAAGTGTGGGTCACGTGTCATTATTTTGAATTAAATGTGTGTGGCTTACTGTTCTAATTGAAGTCATGTATAAAAATTATCCTCGCCGTAAAAATCATACCAAGAAATGTGGAATATTTCTTGTAGAGCTAAGCATCTAGTGATTATTATTTAAATGGCCCTAATGTAGACTTGATGTAAACTGAAAAAAGATTAGGCGAGATAACAAGACAAAAAAAATTTAAAAAGAGATAAATAAAGGATTTATCAATGGAGTTTAAATTTTGTTATCTCTCATTTCAAAAATTTTATATCTATCTCTTATTTAAAATTAAAATTTATATAAACTATTTAGGTCAAGTGTGAGGTTTTGGTTTATGATGTGTCCTTCTTATGACTTTGGAGTTTGAGCTCATTCTCACGGTGGAATAAAATCATTGGATTCCTCGTATTCCTAATTGCCAAATGAAATTACCCAGATGTGAAGAGAGATGGAAGAAAGAGCTGAACGACAATGTCCAATGAAGGGGGCCATGAATGGCTTTCTTGCTTTAAAATTTTTAAGGTCAATTGCTCGCTAATGTTGCGTTGGATTACAAAATCATTGGAATGCTATTCTATTTAAAATCAATGTCAAAATTACACTTGTAAAAAATTATTTTCTTAATCGTTATATTACTAATTAATTAATGAACAAATTAAAAACTGTTATTATATAGGATTTATTTGAATGTACTTTAAAAAAAAATTTATTTTTATAAATAGAAAAAAATAAAAAAATTTCATTGAATATTTGTTTTTGACAAAAAATAAAAAATATAATGTATTTTGAAAATAAGAGATACAGAACAACTAAAAGATATTTTAAATTTTAATTTTTTAAAAAAATTATAAATTTTTTTATTAATAGCATATATAAATACATAAAAATAATATTAGTATAAATTTTTAGAATTAATTTTATAAAATAATTTTAAAAAATAAAATAAATTTCTATTTTGAAATCACACTCTCGTTTAGTATTATTAAAGTTACATTCCTCTTTTTTTAAAACAAAACTTACACTCTCCGTTTTAAAAAATTAAAAAATTTTAGTAATATTAAAAAAATATTTTTTTATTTGAATCAAATATATATATTTAATTATATAAATAATAAATATAATAATATTATGAAATTGTAAGTTTTTTACAATAAACACCAAAAACCTACATCCAAGCTAACTTTCTCTCTTTTTGTCTCTCATGATCAGACCCTTGTCATGGCATTCTATTTTTTCACAATGGATCCTCGACAGTTCAAAAGGGAGTTGTAGAAAAAAAAAAATTTTTAAAATGTACCATTTTGCATCCTGAAATTAAAAAAAAATATATAAAAAAAGCTTAATGTATAGGATTGCCGAGGACAGCTCCCTATTTTCCTGGTTGTGGACGAAGCAGAATGAGTTTTTAACATATGTGAAACAGTATTTTGCTAGTGATTAAAATGAACTATTGTAGAATTTTTCAAATACTAAAGTAATTAGAACTTTCTGGATTCTCTTGCACACTTAATATCTAATTTGCGACCAAACTAATAAGTCTCATCCTCGTAATTATTTTTTTTATTCATCAAAATTATTAATATTTAAAAATTTATTAAATTTTAATTAATTTAATTTAAAATAACAAACATTTGATAATAAGAGTAAACTTTTTTTAATAAAATTTTTTTATATAAAATTCAAACTCAAAATTTTATTAAAAAAATAAAATATTTACTACTTTAATCAATAAGCTGATGATTGCTTATAGTTGTTTTCTTCCAAAATGAATTTGGGATTTCCATATTTGACCCAAATTTATGTGAGACATAGAAAGCCATAGAAAATATTACCCATAAGGCAGTCTAATTATAATTTTAATTCATATTTAAAATTTAATGCCTATAATATTATAATTTCAATTTTTCACGAGTTTACTTTTATTATTACAGGGTTATGAGGTTTGTAATAACTAATATTTCACAACGCGTTATGAATTAAGTATAGAAAACAATTAATTAAAATAAAAAGTAGTCAAATTAATGTGACGTATTTTCCAACCGCTTTTATCAATTTTGTTTTCTCAAAAAATTTTGGATTCTCTTGTACGCTCAAAGGTCTCACAACTAAAACTCTCTACAAGACAGTGTAATTATAATTTTAAAGACAAAATACATATAACCTCACTATAACATTAAACTTTAAAATTTGATAAAATATTTTTTTAATTTGATAAAACTGAATCACAGAACAAGACCCCAAGTGTAGAGAAATTAGAGAAGACAGTAGAAGTAGTTAAGTGAAGGCAGCACAGCAGAAGTGGAGTAGTAGTTTTTTCAATTTTAAGTAGTTAGTAGTATTTTACTTGTTTTACTTGTTTTACTTTTTTACCCTTGATATTTACAAATAAGTTACTCAGTATTTTGTGTATATATATAGCCATAGTGCAAAATAATATTATCAAGCATTATTCATTCTTCTGCTTCCATATTCATTTATGTTTTTGTACATGGTATCAGAGCATTAGGTTTTGATTCATAATTGCGATCAAGGAGGAACAACGAGATAAACATGGAAGGAAGCCAGATTTTTGGCACAAGTTTGCTAGCAATGCGAACAGAATCAACTCTGGATGTGGTGTATCGGAAAGATCCTTTGTTCTTGCATCCTTCTGATAGTCCAGGTCTACAACTTGTTTCAAACTCTTTGATGCTGAATAATTACTTAATATGAAGTAGGTCCATGCGGATCACATTGAAAGCTAAGAACAAGCTTAGCTTCATTGATGGATCGTGCAAGCAGCTTGCAGATCCTACTTTTGATGAACATATACAGTAGAGCTTTGTAGATTCCATGGTTGTGGCCTAAATTTTTAATGCCATGTCCAAAGATTTAACAGAGGCTTACATATATATGCCAAGTGCCAAATATTTATGGAAAGAGCTAGAAGAGAATTTTGGAGAGATTGATAAATCTCATATTTTCAATCTTAAGAAATAGATGGCATCTTTACAGCAAGGTAATGACTCAGTAGCACTATATTCTAATAAATTGAAGAAACTTTGGGATGAGCTAAACTGTCTAGAGCCTAAGCCAAGGTGTGTGTGTAATGGATGTAAGTGTGATATTCATAAGAAACTTGATGAAATTTATTCTTCTAACAATGTTATGCAGTTTTTGATGGGTTTGAATGATACATGTAATAGCACAGTGAGTAACATACTTATGCTAGAGCCTCTTCCACAATTTAACAAAGTTTACTCTATGGTTTTAAGAGTTGATAAACAAATAAATGTATATAACAATGCTACAGGATCAATTAAAGAAAGTGCTTTAATATCTAAGGTGATTAAGCCAAAGAAAAATGCATCCAATATGAAAAATTTTAATAAGAAGAAGGATATGGCCAAGAAAAGTGATAGATACTGTGAGCATTGTAATAAGCAAGGGCATTTGGAGGAGACTTGTTTCAAGAAACATGGATACCTAGAATGGTTTAAAGAATTGAAAAATTAGACAAAGAAAAAGAATAAGTCATATGCTAATGCTTCCACTGCATAAATAAATACAAATTGTGAAAGAAGTGAAAAGGCCACAGACTTTGATATGGCATCCATTTTTGAAATCATACAAAGGGAAGTTAAAAAATCTATAAAAGGTAAAGGCCCACTTGAAGATACTCCTATGAGCACAAGTTGTTTCACAGATTTTGCAGGTAATTCTTCTATCATAGGTGCTTATTTTCTAAATAAAGCAGAATGGATATTTGATTCTAGAGCCTCAAGCCATATAAGTGGTAATCTGAGTCTATTGTCCCAGGTAAGACAGTTAGAAGGAAGGAACATTGTACAATTGCTAGATGGTAGTCTAAAATTGGTGAAATACATTGGAGAAGTTGTGCTGAATGAAAATTTAACACTTAGGAATGTACTTTATGTACCTGAATTCAAATATAATTTGATTTCAGTAAGTAAAGTGACATCTAATTCATGTATGCAAGTCATATTTCATTCATCTAATGTGTTGTGTAGGACCTTTTGAGTAAAAGGATAATAGCTGATAAGATAGTGCTCAAGAATCTATATGTGATGGCCTATGAAGAAGAAAACAAGGAGATTGTTATAAAATCTTCTTTGTTTTGCAATAAGTCTGTAGATAGCCATGATATATGGCATAAAAGGTTAGGACATCCTTCCAATGGAGTGATGTATCATTTGTCCTTTGTACAAGGAAGTAATAAAAACAAAGTTTGCACCACTTGTCATGTTGCCAAACAGACTGGGCAAAATTTTAGTTTAAGCTTAATTCATACTAATTCTTGTTTTGAGCATGTACATATTGATATATGGGGACCTTACAAAAGATCTTCTATGTTAGGAACACACTATATGCTTACAATAGTAGATGATTTTTCTAGAACTGTTTAGACTTATCTTATGCAGAATAAGGCACAAGCTACTAGTTTAATTAGCAAGTTTCTCATATATGTTTAAAATCAATTCAACACTGCAGTTAAAATTGTGAGACTGATAATGGATCTAAGTTCTTAAGCAATACTTGTTAGAATTTGTTTGATGAAAAAGGAATAGTCCATAAGAAAACTTGTGCATACACTCTATAATAGAATGGAGTTGTAGAAAGGAAACATAGACACCTAGTACAAATAGCTAGGTCACTGTTGTTTCATGCAGGTTTAGATGATAAATTCTGGGGTGAAGCAATGTTGACAGCTACATACGTGGTTAACAAGTTGCCTTATGTAATACCTGAGTGGAAGTGTTCATTTGAAGTATTGACACAAAGGAAAGCAAATTACAAACAGCTAAAGGTGTTTGGGTGTTTATGTTTTGCTACAAATATTAATCCTAATAAGAGGATGTTTAACACTAGAGCAAGAAATGCATTTTCATTGGATATGTTCCAGGTTGTAAGGGATATAAATTCTTTGACTTAAGAATTGAAGAAACTTTCATTTCTAGAGATTTAATTTTTTATGAGGATGGTTTCCCTTTGAAGGATAAGAATGAGCCTCAAGAGAAACCTATTTCTATTCATGTGGATGATTTATGTGTTGGTGGAAGAGATACTAATAGGGGACAAAATTCAAATGAAGTCCAAGAGATAGGCAATGAAATTATGCAACAATTCTCAAGACTTAAGTATGAAGATGTGCAAAATAAATCTAGTAGAACTAGTTCCTATTTCTGAAGGAAGAAGAAGTACAGGTGTCAGAAAGCCTCCAACATGGATGAAGAATTATGTCACATGTTCTATTCCAAAATCATCAACACATACACCTCCATCATACTCTTTTGTTCAGCCATCTTGTTTTTCTAATTCCTATATGGCTTTTTTGGCAAATTTGTTATAGGTGAAAGAACCCTCTAGCTATGATGAAGCAAAAATGAGTCCAGAATGGGTTAAAGCAATGAAGGCAGAACTTACAGCTTTGGACGCTAATAATACATAGAGTATAGTCAATTTACCAGAAGGTAAGAAGGCAATAAGGTACAAATGGGTGTATAAAATAAAATTAAAGGCTAATGGATCAATAAAAAGGAATAAGGCTAGGTTAGTAGCAAAAGATTTTAATCAAAAGGAGGGTGTGGATTATGTAGACATATTCTCACCTGTTGCAAAAAGTGTAACAGTTAGGTTGCTATTGGCTTTGGCACCAACAAGGGGTTGGCAACTTCATCAATTGGATGTCAATAATGCTTTTTTGCATAGTTTTTTTACAGGAGGATGTGTATATGATACCAACTTCGGGTTATAGTAGAGGTGAAGCTGGAAAGGCTTGCAAATTAAAAAGGAGTTTGTATGGATTAAAGTAGGCTTCTAGGCAATGAAACATGGAGTTGACAAAAAAGTTGGAATTAATAGATTTTAACCAGTCAACACATGATCATTGCTTGTTTACTAACATAAGTTGTGCTAGTTTTGTAACATTGTTGATATATGTGGATGATATTTTAATCACTAGCTCATCTTTAATCTTAATCAGTAAGATTAAAGATTTTCTTCACAAAGAGTTTACAATCAAAGATCTAGGGGAGGCTAAGTATTTCTTAGGATTAGAAATTGCTAGATCACCAAAAGGGATATACATTAATCAGAGAAAGTATGCTTTAGATTTAATTTTTGAAGCAGGTTTGATAGGAGCTAAACCAATGGATACACCCATGCTAAAATCCCACAAAGCTTTGAGCAATGAGGGTATTAGGTTCAAAGATCCAGAGAAGTACCAACGATTGATTGAAAGGTTGCTTTATTTGGGTTTCACAAGGCAAGATATTTTCCATGCTACACATCTGTTAAGTCTATTTGTTAATAAACCTTTTCTGAATCATGGGAAATAGCCTTGTATATTTTGAGATATCTAAAAGGGAGTCCTACAATGGGATTGTTTTATCCAACAAATGTCAATTTGAAGTTGGATGCATACTGTGATGCAGATTGGGCAGTATGTCCTGATACAAGGCGATCATTAACAGGATATTGTGTGTTACTTAAAGGATGTTTGGTGTCTTGGAAAACTAAGAAACAAAGTATAGTATCTAAGAGTTCGACTGAGGCAGAATATCGAAGCTTAGCGCCTACTATGTGTGAATTATAATAGATTTCTTATGTATTAGCCGATTTCCATGTGAAGATAAATAACCCTATTTCCTTATGGTGTGATAATCAGACAGCAATGCATATTGTGGCAAATCTGGTCTTCCATGAGAGAACTAAACATATTGAAATCGACTGTCATCTGATTAGGGAACAATATAAGAAAGGTTTTGTTCTTCCTGAATACATTGCATCTGAAGTTCAAGTTGTAGATCTGTTCACTAAGCCCCTAACTACTTTAAGGTTCTCACAATTGAAGTGCAAGTTGGGACTGCAGACTTTCATAACCAGCCTCCAACTTGAGGGGAAGGGGGGTGTGTAGAGAAATTAGAGAAGACAGTAGAAGTAGTTAAGTGAAGGCAGCACAGCAGAAGTGGAGTAGTAGTTTTTTCAGTTTTAAGTAGTTAAAAGTAGTTAATAGTATTTTATTTGTTTTACCTTTTTACCCTTGGTAGTTACGGATAAGTTACTCAGTATTTTGTGTATATATAATATTATCAAGCATTATTCATTCTTCTGCTTCCATATTCATTTATGTTTTTGTACACCAAGCACGTCATATAATGCCACTTCACCTAATTAAATGGCAACAATCTCAGATTTCATCAAAATATAATCAGTATAAATTTGATAGACATTACCAAGAACAATGAAAGTTTGCAGTGACACCACTATATTTTAATTCAAAATCCCAAACCAGCATGCAGTCACAGCACTTCTTGGCGTGGCTTCTCCGTTCGGACTTCAGACCAAGTGTTGGGTACTCCATACTCCGATGACCACTGCAGCTTCTCGGCGTGGCAGCATGGCTTCACGGCTTGCCTGTTGGACTTTTCACATGAATGAGAGGTTGAAGGTGAAGTTCACATGAGTTCAGAAGTGGGTAAATTCGGTTTAATGGGTGGGTTACGTGGATTATTTTCTTACACGAAATGATGAAAATGTCCTTAATTCAGCTGATGTCAAAATAGTTTTCGTTGCGTTTGAATGTTAAAAATTAAATAAAAATTTTAATACATCATATCATTCATAAAAATTTAAAAGTTAAAAAAAATATAATTTGTCAGATTTTAAAATTTATGAAAGTTTTGTATAATAATTTTATAATTCAAGAATTTTGTGCATTTTAATTTAATTTTAATATATATAATTTAAAGCCTAATATTATAATTTTAGTATTCATTAAAGCTACCTTTTTTTTATCTGTAATATGTGCCTAACTATTTTGAAAAATTTTGGTTAACTCCTATTAGCACCCGATGTACCTAAAAGTTTTTCATGCCAAATATATATTTTGAAACTTAACATGCCAAATTTTATGTACAGTAGAGTTTAAATGTAAATGTACTGGTCCTTACATATTAGCGAGGCTAAAATGTGAAGAATTTTTCTTTACTTAGAGAGTCGAGCCATTTTTTGTTTTAATTTTTATAGTTAATAAAATACTCCTTTAAACTTTTGAGTTGTCTAACATACACTATCCATTAATATTTTCATCCAAACTTACACTTGTTCAGAGAAAATTGAAAGGGTATATTGCAAGAAATAAAAAATTTTAAAAAAGTCTTTTTATATTTTTCTTAAAGTTGAAAGATATAATTTTGCATCTTTAATAACATTTATTGATAAAAATATTAATGGAAATAATTATATTACATAAAATTAAAATTTTGATTTAAATTTAAAGAAAAATATATTTTACCTCATCAACTATGCATAAATAAAATATCACTTATTTAAATTTTAATTTATAACAATCACTTTATATTGAAATTATATTTAAAAATCTCTCACAAGTTTTTTGTTTCTTTAATATTTCTTTGCATATAATGTGAAGTTAAGTTAAGAAAGAAAAAGTTATATGATAAGTACGTAATTGTTAAATTTAACTTTAAAAATAATAATTTTTAGTATTTTAAATAATTTTAAAAAATAATTTGTTATAAATTAAAATATAAGTTAATGATATTTTATATAAAGAAAGTTAAAAGAAGGGTAAGGTGTACTTTCCTCTTAAATTTATTAAGAGAATGAAAGTAAATTGTGTAATTCCCTAAATTCTGTATATTTTGGGCTTATTTTTAAGAATAAAGCGCAAAATGATATACAAGATACTGATTTTGATACAATATATATGGTCATTTCATTTAATTATTCTTTTGGTTATCTTATATTGGCTAAAATTAACATATGAACATTTCATTCTTAGACAAAACTTCAGTACGTTAAGCTAAAGTTTGTTGATTCATTTCAACATTTTAAATATATACAAAAAAGTAGTTTATTAAGAGATAAATCAGTTTGTAATTTGAAGATTTTTCCCGACTTCAAGAAAAGAAAAATATTTATAGGAGGAAATGGCTTCAATATCTCGAATAAAACTAGTCTCACATTTCAAAAGATATAGAAATAATTTTGAAAAACTTTAAAAATTTTAGATATTTTAAATTTATAGAAGTATCCAAATTCTTATCATTGTTACACTTAAAGTTTGCAGATAATTTGAAAATATTTAATATCATCTTATATATTACTGCCGCAGATTTAACAAACCTTTGTAATATAATGTTAAATAAGTAATAACTATAAAAATTAAAAAATATTTTTGATATATTTTTAAAAAACCTTTATGCATTGCCAATTTTTTTTTTTTGACAATTTTTAATTTTGTTATCTATATATGAACAAATATTTATTCAATCAAATATGGATAAAAAATTAATGTCTGTTCATATGGACTAATAATTCAATTGTAACCACGTTTCAATGTTAAGATATTTTTCAAATTATTGCATATAAGAAGTGGTCATTTTATATTAATCAAATATATTTTAATAACTTTTAACATTATATAAATAATAAAGGTAAAAATATTTTTTATATTCTCAAACTTTACATTAATTTTTTATTTTGTCCTTAAAATTGTTTGTTATATCTCTAAAGTTTTTAATTGTGGCCAATTTATTTCAAAGTTTAACACCATCAAATTCATTAATAGAAAAAGCTAACTGAACATCTAATATGATATTTTTTTGATTCAATATTCTTAATTTATTAGGTAAAAAGTCACGTCATAAAAAAAATTAAACTTGCCAAGAGATTTATTCATCACACTATATTTACACATCATACTATATAAATCTCTGGGTGACATAGACTTTTTATTATAATGTGACTTTCTACCAAATAAATTAAGAGTGTTGAGTCATTAAAAAATACCATATCAAAAGTCAGGTTATCTTTTTATTTAATGAATTTGACGATATTAAACTTTGGGATAAACTGAGTTTAAAAATTTTGAGAGTATAATTGATAATAAATAAATTTTAGAGATGAAATTAAAAATTTGATGTAAAATTTAAAAATATAAAATATATTTTTATTAATAATAAATATAAAATATTTTAATAAAAATAAAAGAAATTATATCTTAGTAGAAGTTAGTAAATATATTATATAGCATATTTTTTATTTGGAAGTAAATGACTTTTTGATCAAACATGACAGCTAAGGTTAAAATTTTACAAATTGTGACATAAGATCAAATTAACTAGCCTGACACCGGTACCAAACTTTTTAAATATTTTTAGTGGCCCTTGCGCTATGTCAGCGTGAGAGTTAAGGGGTCGGTCCAACATTAAATTGTTTTTTCGTTAGCAGCGGTTAACCGCTGCTACAACTAATGATCCGATTAAAAATAAATAAAAAACATTCGTAATGATTATAATTTTTTATTTAAATTATTTTATAAATTTTATATGAAATAAAAAATATATGTTTTAAAAAAATTAAAATAAAGTATTTAAATTATATTTTTTCTTTTTAAAAAAATTTATATCAATTAAAATTAATTAACTTTTAAAAAATTTATATCATTATTATATGATGTTCTATTTTTACATCATCTTTTTTTAACTATCTCCCCACATAAATCTTAAATAATATTTTTCTCAAATACTAACTTCTGAAAATTATGTATTATTAAATTTATATATAATGTTATTAATATAAAATATAAGTGTTATATTTTAAAAATTTATGTATCAATGTTGTAATTAAATTTTAATTTATAAAGGTAATTAGATTTCAATATTATAATATTAATATTTATTAATTTCTTCATATTTTAAAAATTAATTACTTTTATGAATTAAAATTTAATCACAACATTGATAGATAAATTTTTAAAATATAACAATTATCTTTTATATTAATAACATTGAATATAAAGTTAATAACACTTATATTGATTAAGATATAATTTTTTAAAAAATTTAATTAATTTTAATTGTCACCAATTTTCTTAAAATTAAAAATAAAATTTACATAATTTATTTTACTTTTAAATTTTTTTTAATTTTTATTTCACATAAATTTTATAAAAATAATTTAAATAAAAAATTATAATCAATTGTGGTTGGTTATCAGATCATTAGTTGTAGCAGCGGTTAGCCAAAAAAAAAAACATTAATATATGATGCTGACAAAGCAAAAGGGCCACAAAAAATATTATAAAAATTTGGTACCTTGCCTCATGGCACCGATGTTATATATAGAGCTAATTTAAACTTTTATGTTATAATTTGTAAAATTTTGATCCTAATTATTGTTTTAGGGTCAAAAAGTTAAATAAATAGTATAATTTTTTAAAATAAAAGAGAGAAAATATAATTTTTTTATTTTTTAAAAAAATTATAATATATCTTATAATATAATAACCGAGAAAAAAAAGGGTAAGATGGGATGTGTCAACATACCTATTGACATAATATTATTGTTTAGGATAAAAATATATTCTTTTTATTTTAAGAGTTGCAAAAATTATAATTTTTTCTTTACAGTTAAAATTAAAATTAAATATAAGCTAAAAAGTCATTTATTTAAATTTAAATGAAAATGTTTAATATATGATGGAGACAACAAACAAATGCAGAGATAAATTGGTAAAGGCGACAATCAATTAAAACCAACAAGTGTTTGTTAATTAGGTTCTTCAGCTTTTTTTTTTCTATATAAAAAAAAAAGTATGTAATTACAGGAGAGTGAATATCTAATTACAGGACAACCTTATTTGTTATTTCAAGATCACAACCAATTAAGCTTTCCAAATTTGACGAAAATACAATAGAAAGCTAATGGGAAAACAATGCACAAGGCTACATATAGAAATTAAGTCTAATTATAATTTTAATATTTAAATGTTATTAAAGCCTAAGGAAAACTATGGATAAAATTATTGAGGAATTTCTTTAACATCAAAGATTCAAACTCAAAAGAAATATTTATAAAGAAGGACATCTTCAGCATTCTAAGGGAGGTTGATCTCACAATGAAAAAGTGAGAAAATACTTGTAAGAGACTAACAAAGTTCAGACATTTTAAATATATGAATGTATCCAAATTCTGCAGATAATTTGGAAACAGTTATTATCATCCAAAAATTAAAGTGTAAAGATCTCTTACGCCTCAAACATTTTTACTATTCACTTTTATATAGTACTAATTAACCTTACAATCTTTAATAACGTCCAAATTTATATTATCAACATATGCCACACGTTTATTCTATCAAATAATGATTAAAAAATATCTATATTCGTATGGATACTAATTGCTCAGTTATAACCACGTTTTAATTTTGATTTTGGATTATCTAATTTGAGAAATAGTACATTCTTTTAAAGTTAGAAAAAGACAAGAAGAAAAAAACATGACTTACATTGATAGATATTTACTATGAATGGATTAGTACTGAATTTTTTTTCTTCTCTGTAAATGTAAAAAAAATATATCATTTTTCAAGTTTAGAAGTTCTAACCTTTAATTTTAAATTACTGCATACATTATCTCTTAGACATTGACTTGGCATAAACTTTGATGTGTTTGTGAAAGAAGAGAAGGGAAAGGAATGAATTAAAATTGAAAGAAAATTTAAGTGATAATTTTTTTTATTTGAATTTTTAAAATTTTCAAATTTAAAGTAATTAAAATTAATAACAAAAATAAAAAAAATTAATATAAAATTTCTTAATTTCTTTATTTATAGTTCCTTAATGATAAGATTCCTATTAAACAAATGAAAGCTATTCTAGACATAAGCAATAGGAACATTCTATTAAAAAAGATAAGTAAAAAATATTTAATATACTATTTTTACAATTAAGGATAGCTAATTAAAAGTTTTTGGACTATTATCCTTAGATTTTGGATAACAAATATTTAATTTTATAGATTGAGCCCTAAATACACTCCTAATTTTTCATTAGGAAAAATGGAGTCATCAGTCCAAAAAATAACCCTTCAAACTTGCTAATTTGATGTTTTATTGCTCTGACTAATGCTATGCATGTAGCAGCTTTTTAGTAAAAATAATAATAATAAATTCATGTAATTTCTCTTTAGATTTTTTTTTTTGTAATAAAAAATTTTAGTGAGCGAACAATGCTTTAATTCAGAGTCAGCACAGGCTCTAAACTCAAATTGAGTGGTTTTATAAGGATTATATGAATAATTTAAAATTTTCTTAAATAAAATGAAAATACTGAAAAGTTTGTAAGGACTCCTTTTCCATATAATGTGGAAAGAGAAGGCACAGTTTTTTTTTTTGAAAAAAGGTGTATTTTGTTTTTTTTTTAATTTATGGTTATATTTAATATTATTTTTAAAATATATTAAAATTGAAAAAGGTAAAAATTTATTTATTTAAATTAAAATAAAAATTTTCAATGATTTAGGGAACATAGAAATGTACAAATAAATGGGTAACGAATCAATTTATTATGTAAGAGTCAAACTTGCCACATTTGACAAATATATATAAGTAATGAGTATTGAGTCAGCAAAAATATATACATTAGTATTATGTCAATTATTTTTTTTATTAATTTAGATAGTATTAAGCTATGAGACGAAATTAATTATAATTTAAAACTTTAAAGATAAAATTAACAATAAAAAATACAAAATTGACAATTGATGTAAAGTCTAAAGACATAAATATGCTTTTACCAAAAATTAAAGTGGAATAATAGTTTAAGTGGAATCATTCCATTATCTGTATCCAACTTGTCAAGGTTGAAGACTAGATTGGAGTGTTAATCTCATTGAGGGGTCCATTCCATTTGCAATTTCCAATTTATCTACACTTGAACCATTGAGATTGACTAGTACAATAGTTTATATATCAGGCATGTTGAATGATTTAAGTTATTTTTATTTATTTTTATTTTATATATATCTATTTGATTTGTGAACAAGATGATTTGGATTTTAACATATTATTTAACAAATGAATAGTTTTTTCTTTACTATTAATTAACCTCATTTGACAATACATGTTTTTTCCTTCTGTAATTTTTACTCAAACATGCTTGCATAAAATACGATCAAATTTAAAGAGCTCCCTCAATTATATTCATGGAAGTTTTAGAATAACTTTAAAGAACTCACTCTCCATGCATAAAGGAAGATATCTATTATAAGCAGTTAAAAAAGTAATTTAAGTTTAAAAAAAAAAAAAACAACCATTATGGGTAGTTTCTATATTATTTTGAAAACTATTGAGCATCTTAGATATAATGCTAGGTTGATGGTTGTAATTTGTAAATGAGGAGTTAATATATATATATATATATATATGATGCACATAAATATCACATTTTTTAAAAAATGATTTTAAAAGATTAATATCTCTTAAAATTGTTACCTCCTCTTAACCTATATATAAAATTTCTCTAAACTGGTAATATATAATTTATTTAACAAGCTAAAAAAACATTGTTGAATAAGGCTTGGAAGAGATAAATAAAGCTATATCATTCCATGTGGTTAATGTACAAATTAATGGCAATTAAATTAAAAAAATAATCTTTATAAGTAGCTTTTATATTATTTGAAAAAAATAAAAAATTATCGATGAATTTAGATATAGTGTTAGTTAGATCAATCAAGACATGTTAATTATGCCAAGGTTAGTGAAACTTAAATATTGTAGATTAAATAGTATAAGCCAACTAGTCGTTCTACAAATGAAGAATCAAATTTGAAAAAAATTCATACATAAATATTTATATATTTTGTAGGTGAAATTTCATCTTCTTTTTTCAACATATGTACCTTCTTTGACATACATCAACTTCAGCAGCAACAATTTACACGGTAACCTGCAAGAGATGTAATAGTCCGATTTTAAAATAAATTAAATTCAAAAAAATAACTTTAGATTTTGTCAAAATTAATTTAAGTGTGATTTTCGTAGTCTACGGTAGAAATTTGAGAATTTTTTTGAAGTCAAAATCTGATCTAACGGAGAAAAACTTAGCCCGGCGTTAGGAAGTCGATAGATGAATTGACATGCTTTAATTCATGGAAAGGAATATGAATTTATTCCATGCGGGCCTGTGTTCTTGCCCAGGTCGGAGAAGGCATTCGAAAATTTTCTCCGGGCGAAGTAACAAAAGACTAAAATGCCCCTAAGGGCCTTAAATATCCCAAACCTCTCTCATTTTCCCTCATTTCCTCTCATTTCTCTCATTTTCTTATATTTCTCACACACTCTCTCTTTTTTCCCATGCACACCACCCCATCTACCACCTTCACCACGCTTGGCCATCGTCCGGCTGACTCATGGCTGCCTGCTACTGCCGAAAGGTTCCCTAGCTCAGCCCGACGTCATAGCAAGCCACCGTAGCAACTGACGACTGCCATAGCAGCCGAAAAATGACCCTCTTTCCTTACCGTCATGTTTTTCCTTCGCCATCGTGATCTCCGCCGTCTGACACTGTCCTGCGACGCCGCCACCATCGTTGGGAAGCTTAAGCTGCCAGCTTCCTCCGACAGCTTCTAGCCAGTGGAATGTCGTCGCCACGCGCCCGAAACGGAGGAAAAATAGTTCCATCGTCTACAACCTTCGTCATCATAAAATGCCGTCTAAACAATCGTGTTTCGTCGAATGAACACCGGATCCGGCATCCACGAGTTGTGGGCTACATTCTGGTGTATTTTTTGACCCCAGCCGCCGCTGGCCACCGTGCGCCACTGTCCGCTGCCGTGCGCCTCCGTCTGTCATTGCCAGAATTGCTGAAAAATCACAGAATTGAGATATTGAGCTCCTGGAGCCTCTGGTATAATTTAAAATACCCCAATTTGATGTTTTCATATTGAAATTTAACTCCGAACATGCGTAAAAAATAAACCGACCTATGAAATTCGTAATTTGACATAGGAAAGCTTAATCGATTAGGAAATCATCTAAGAATTTAATTAATTGTTCAGGGAATTAATTAAGAGCAATTGACAAGGAAAAAAAGTCTTGAAAATGTATCAAGAAAGAAGAAGCAAAGGAGGCAAGTTAGGTTAACAATTCAAGATTATGTTCTATGTTTTAATTGATGCAATCAACATGCTTTACAAGTTTTCGGAGGAACATAATAGTATATTACATTCTTGACAAAATGTAAGTCTTCTGGCTGGCTTGTGTGGTTTATTGAAATGTCGATAAATGAGATAACATGAATATGTTGAAAAAAAAGAATAGCGTTGCATGATGTTAAATTCAAGATAGAGAAAGTAAACCTTACTATTTAAGGGTATTAGTAAAGAATGAAAGAAGGAAATGGAATTGTCAAATTAATAAATCTCCCTAGGCCTAGTCCATGAATTTATTCTGATAATTTATAAGCAATGCACCTTAGTATTATTTTTCAAAAAGAGAAAAGAATTTATTCTTGAAGTTTATAAGAGATACACATCAATGAATTTTTTTAGAAAAGAGAAATTTATCCTTGAGTTTATTAACATTCTATAAGAAATGTGTATTGATATTAATTTTCAAGAAAGGGAGATTACTCCGGAAGTTATTAGAATTCTTATAAGAAATGCACGTTAGAAGTTAATTTCGAGAAAGGAGAAATTATTGTTGAAAATGCTATAATTTTTGTAAGAATTATACACTAGAGTTAAATTTCAAGAAAAGCGAAAGTATTCTCAAAAATATTAGTATTTTCACAAGAAATGTACATGTATAGTAATTTTCAAAGAAAGGGGAAATAAGTTATGAAATTAATAGAATTTTTTATGAAGAGTGTACATTGACATTAATTTTTAAGAAAGAGACATTTATTCTTAAATTATTCAGAATTTTAAAGAGATGTACACTAGTACTATTTTTTAATAAAAGGAAAATTTCCCCTGACAATTGTTAAAGAATCATGAGGTGTGGTCAAAGGTGCTCCACACGAGTGACCTAATGAGGTGTGGCCGAAGGTGCTCCATACCCGTGATCTAGAGTTCATGATGATTTAATGTACATGGTCGAGTGTCCACGGATTATGAGGTGTGGCAAAAGGTGCTCCACACGAGTGACCTAGTGAGGTGTGGCCAAAGGTGCTCCATACCTATGATATAGAGTTCATGATGATTTTATGTACGTGGCCGAGTGTCCACAGATTATGAGGTGTGACCAAAGGTGCTCAACACGAGTGACCTAGTGAGGTGTGGCCAAAGGTGCTCTATACCTGTGATCTAAAGTTCATGATGATTTTATGTACGTGGCCGAGTGTCCACGGATTATGAAGTGTGGCCAAAGGTGCTCCACACGAGTGACCTAGTGAGGTGTGGCCGAAGGTGCTCCATACTCATGACCTAGAGTTCATGATGATATTATGTATGTGGCCAAGTGTCCACGGATTATGAGGCGTGGTCGAAGGTTCTCCACACAATTACCCTAGGTGGTGGCTCAGTGTCCACGTAATGCCCGAGTGTGCACAATGACCCTAAGAAGGTGGCCGAGCGTCCACAGAGTGCCAGGTGTGCACAGTTACCCTAGGTGGTGGCCCAGTGTCCACGTAGTGCCCAAGTGTGCACAATGACCCTAGGAAGGTGGCCGAGTGTCCACAGAGTGCCAGGTGTGCACAGTTACCTTAGGTGGTGGCCGAGTGTCCATGTAGTGCCCAAGTGTGCACAATGACCCTAGGAAGGTGGCCGAGTGTCCACGATTTATGAGGTATAACCAGAGGTGCTCTACACGAATGCCTAGCGAGGCGTGGTCGAAGGTGCTCCATGCCCATGACCTAGTTCTCACAATTTTATAAAGGTGGCTAAGTGTCCACATAGTGCCCAAGTGTGCACAACTTTTATATTAAAAATATGTTTTAAGAATGATCAGATAAATGCTTTGTGAATTTTCTGATAACGTGTTTTATAACGTGCAAGATGATTTACTTGAAAGAATATTAGTTTTATCTCATTGACATGTAAATGGATCATACTTTGCTTGCCAGTTTATATTTATGAACAATGCTATATTTTTATTTTCAAGAATGTAGAGTTAAATTATTTGGTGCTTGCACCCTGATACATATTAGTTGATTTTAAAACCCGAATTGTTAATCTATTGGGAAACTTGTGTTTCTCATTATTATGCTAATATGTATCAGATACGGACGCTTAGCAGGGCCGAGAGATAAAAGTTTCATTTTGATAAGTGAGATTTTGTAACCCTTATATTTTGGGGTACTAGTTCAGATAAAGCTAGGATTATTCTTTTGGCAGTAGTCCTGAGATTTAGTTAGGAAAGAACAGGGGAAGGGATAGGTGAAGGACTGGTCCGTCCTGAAAAAATTAAAGGGAGTCCGAGTGACAGGATTGTTATTTCCTGACTTCCTATGGACGGGTGATTCGCATATCCTGACATATGTTGACCGTAATGTAATGGAAATTATTGAACATGTAATTATTTATTTAAATTACATGAATGCTTTAATCTTTTGGTGTGTATTACAGAATTTTTGGTATTCCGCTTTGCATATAAGTTTTCAATTTGAGCAAAAGATCCCGAACTTAATCCGCTTAAATTAATTTAATGGTATAATTGCTCAGACATTAATTAAGTAAAGGATAAAGATAGTGTACCAAACCTATCTGCTTGTGTCATAATTCTTGGCAATACTAGATATGGGCGTTACAAAAGAGATGTTCCATCAACTTCCTTTACTTAAAGTTTTCAATTTAGCTCACAATCATTTTGATGGAAGCATTTCAAAATCAATAAACAATTACACATCTTTGAAAGAATTATATTTGATTAGCAATTTATTTACAGGTATATATATCCTGCTTCAAACATGCAAATATATATAAAAAAAAATAGAAAGCATATAAATATATATAATATCCTATTTTTAGTAAATTAAATAAATTAGGACATATATATTCTTATAATTTTGTATTTAATATTCCATGCAATATAATTTTCTATTAGAAAAAGAATTGAAACAAAAGAAATTTTTTGATAGATCATTTAAAAAAAAAAAACAATTGACTAAAATGAGTAGACAAAACTCTTAGGATAAAACAAAACCCGTTGAAACTTTTCTGAACAACAACTTTTATGAGAAAAAAAAAAAGACCTTTTATTTTGACTGAATGGATGCTTCTTGTTGTTAATTTATTAAATTTTAAAATTTTGAAACTGAATCTGATTGAAAATTTCAGGTCGCCCAAATCTCAAGTCCAAATTTTTTCAGATGAGATATTATATATATTAATATGTTCTAATATTAATAAAATTTAACAAATTTTACTTGAACAAATCTCAAGTAAAATTTATTAAATTTTATTAATAAATTTAATATACTAAAAATTTTAGCCCTAATCTCAAGTCCAAATTTTACTTGAACAATTTGTCCAGAGTTTATTAATATATTAAAAAAACTCTTCTCCTCTAAAATTTTTTTACACCTATGTATTACAAATTATTTAAAAATTTCTAATTTGCCTAAGCCCAATTTCGATGAACTTAAATATTCTAGATAAGCTAACCCCTGCTATAAAGGAAGAAACACAGCTAGTCTTGCGGTTTGTAATTAAGTTTGAAAAGCCTTTAACGGTGGTTTTTTTTATTGTTAAAGTTTTTGAAGTAAATATTATTATTACTATAAATTAATTATTTAAATAAAAGTTATAACAGTAATAATATTTGTAGCAATAATATTCGTTACAATAATATTAAAATATAATTTAGTAACGAATAAAATTACTGCTAAAAAATCAAATATGCGCCCAAACAACTTATAGTAGAAGATCCAAAATCGTTTGAAAAAGCCATTATGGGTAGTTTCTATATTATTTAAAAATTTATAGATTATGTTAGATATAATATTATGTTGACGTTGTACTTTGTAAACAAGCTTGGGGTAAAATATGACTGCATTCTTCTTAAAAAAACGACTTTAAAAGATTATAATATCTCTTTAACAGTGTTACTTTTTCTTAACCTATAAAACTTCTCTAAATTCGTAATAAATAGTTTTAATAAACAAGCTAAAAAAGAATTGTTGAATAAGGCTGTAAGTAGTTTCTATATCATTCCAAATGGTTAATGTTCAAATTAATGGTAATTAAATTTCGAAAAAACTTTGATAAGTGGTTTCTATATTATTGAAAAAAAATTATCGATGAAATTAGATATTGTACATGTTCTTTAGATTAGCCAATACAGATTGTTAATAATGTCAAATTCGATGAACTTAAATGTTGTAGGTAAAATTCCATCTTTGATTTTTAACATACTTTCTTTGATATTTTCAACTTAAACCAACCACACGAGATGCTTCAACAACTTCCTTTTCTTGAAGTTCTCACTTTTCGGAGGACTCAAATTGATGGAACTTGATAACTCTACGAGTTAATAAATATTTATTTATTAGTTATTTTAATGTATATGTAATTTAGTTTTGTTTATATAAGTTTTAGTTTGTTTTTAGATTTTATAGTTTGATTTAATGTTGTTTAGAGATGTTTCATTTCATTTTATAAATTACTCATAGTGTTTGAACCTTATGCAGACTTTTAAAAGTAAAGAAACACTCACAGTATTTGAATCTTTTGTAGACTTTTAAAAGTAAAGAAATTGATAAGTTTAAGAGCCCAAGCTTTGATGCGAAAATCTAGAGTCAATGTGCCATTTAATACAACAACCTATAGAAAGTCCAATAACTTTACGGCTTGATGTGAAAAATTTGGCATCAAGGCAACAGATCGAGTGCACTGTCCCATAGTGCATACACTAGTGAGTTCACGTCTCGACACCAAATCATGGTGCCTAGGCACTATGTCAAAATTCTGCACCAAGGGCAAATTTGTTTAGGCTATTTTTAAGGGCTATTTAAAGGGATTTGTTAGAGTTTCTTACAAGACTTTTATTCGGAAGAAAGGAGGCATGAAAGGAGCAAAGAACATCAAGAAAATGGAGGTCCAATGGTGATTTTAGCAAATTCAAGAGCAATGAAGACCGGTTTGAGCTTTAGAAACAAAGTTCTTTCTTCCCTTTTCCCTTTATTCTGGAGTTTTCAATGTTTCTTGGTTTTGGTTTGAAATTTCTTGTAATCATGATAGACTAAACTCTTTTCTTCTTAAGATTATAGTTTTTTAGTATGTAGATTGTGAATATTACTTTATCTACTTTTATTCAATGTCTATAAGGTTTATTCAAATTATTTTACTTTTTGTCTCTTGCTTGATCACTAATTATGGAGATTAGAAAAATTTGTCTTGAAAAAGAAACTTGAATTTAGTCCTAGGGCTAAATATCATTTATTCTTAGTTAATTAATGGTGTAATTAGCTAGATTTACCCA
Organism: Senna siamea; assembly: GCA_031216115.1. NCBI lineage: Eukaryota > Viridiplantae > Streptophyta > Magnoliopsida > Fabales > Fabaceae > Senna > Senna siamea. Next base: position 18,352,853 of record CM062355.1, on the reverse strand, counting down.
AAGAATAGGCATATACCAATGGGTCTTGTAGAGTTATGATTAGCTAAGCTTAATAAATTTCTTTGATTTGGGTGCTCATAAGAATATAGGGTATTAGATTAGAGAAATAGAATTTATAAGAGATCGAAAGATTCCTATAATGAATATATAACCTAAGACTAATTTTTAAACATTGAATTAGGTTAAGAAAAATAGTAATATCACAATTGAATTGTTAAGTTAGATTATATAATTCTAAGGATTTTATTTCACTTAGTTTCTTTTATTAGTATTGTGATTTTACTTAAAAATTTTATATCTTTTTTTCACTGGGACATGATTGTTGCTTGGATAAGGTGAATATGATGGCATTAGTATTTAGTCAAACTTTAGCTAAATTTTTTTAAGGATGATACTTTTATTCATCGATCATTATATTACTTATTAACATTGTATACTTGCACTATGTCAATTTACACGCAACAAGTTTTTGACACTATTACTAGAGAATTAGTAGTTAGAATTTAGCTAATATTAGCATTAATTATAATTCTTAGATCAATAATTTTTTTATTTGTTTTAATTAGTTGTCTTGTTGGTTTCTTACAAGTACCTCTATTAGTGTATGCCTAAACGCTATAAAAAGAAGGTTGGGAAAGCACCATTACCATCTCTACCTTCTTCATCAACATCATTTCCATCTGCTACCTCAGAAACACTTTTTTCTCCTTCAACTCTAGAGGCATACCACTTTGAGGAATCTAATATGGCCAACAAGAACAACAGAAACTTATATGAGTATGCAACACCCATGCTACAAGGGTTGCAACACAGCATTCACAGGCTGACTATTGAACTGAACATTTTTTAGATAAAGCCTGCTACTATTCAGCTACTACAATGGGAAAACAATGTTATTATGTGAACAGAGTTACTTTTCAGCAGCATTAGAGTTTATATCCTCTTAAGAGAAGAAGTTAGAATACATTATGTTGTTAGTATAGATTTTAATAAATACTTTTAGTAATTTGTCTTCTCTAATTATTGAATTTGTGCCTCATTTTGCAGCCAGTGAAAACATGAGAATATGAAGTAGCTGAATCATGATTATTCAGCCCGTTAATAGTTAGGATTTATTTTTAATTTTGTCACCTATGTACTCATGTATTTTGTGCTAGTGATTCATATCGAATATTTAGTACTATTTTTACTACAAATGTCAAATAATATTTATGATGAACAATGTTTTATTTAAATTAAATCAATTAAAGAGAATGATATTTGTTTAATAGGGACATTTATTTTGTTATTAGATATTAGAATAAATTAATTAATACATGAAAAATTATTATATAAAATAGTAGATTTTGAATACTAAAAGGTAAAAATTATATAATGAATTGCAAATACTAAAACTCATTACATTGTTACGATTCAAAAATGTTGCCTAAAATTTGTTATGCGACAATTTACAAGTGTTTTATAAACAATATAAGACATTGTCTATAATAGGATGAAAAGTGTTGCATTTGCTTTTGAAACTGTTGCCTACAACTTCTTCGAAACGACAGTAAATGCAATGTCTAAAAAGTGTTGCAAAATCATTATTAAAAGTATAGGCAACAGTTTTCATACTTTTTGCAACACTTTTTTCCTGTTGCATATTGACTGAAACATTGTAATGTCTCCTGTATCCACTACTTATGTTTTTGACTTTTGAAAAACAAAATCTTTTTAAAGAAAAAAATAGGTTAATTAATTATATTATTTTAGAGAAGAGTTTGAATAGGTAATAAATAATTAATATAAATACCTCCACCCAGTATACTTATGTAAATATATATACACCAAAAATTAAGTTCTTCATATTTAATCCTTTTCTATGTAGCCACCTTGCTGCACTTCAAATTTATTATGATTTGGTTAATAAAAAATTGAGTTCCTTCTTTTCTAAAACGAAACTGGAAATTTTGGACATTGATTTTCCCCTTTCCAACATATTTTAGTGTCCCATATTTTATCTTTTATCCTCTATCCACTACTTACGTTTTGACTTTTGAGAAGAAAAAAACCCTCTTTATAAAAAAACAACAACTAAGTTTATGTAATTATATTATTTTAGAGAAGAGATTATATGGGTAATAATTATGTAGTATAAATATATCCAGCAATGTATATACTTAATTATATAAATATGAATTTACCAAAAATTAACTTCTTCATATTTAATATTTTTCTATGTAGCTACCTTTGCTGCAATATTAATTTGTTATGTTTTCTTTTCTTGTTAAATAACTAATATTAACAAATACAGAGGAACTTTGTTAAGTTTTTTCTTCTACCAAAGATGATTGTATATAAAAAAACATCAAAATCATATTTTAGTGACAGTTTTTAACATATATTTGAAGTCATGAGTCATTATAGTTATGTGAACTTCCTTAATAAATGGAAAATATTTGTTTAGGAAGGGATCATTTTGATTGAAAGAAAATTTTTAGTTTGAAAATAAATTCTTTGCAATTTATTTATTTCTTTTCTTTGTTGAAAATCAATGTGTTGTAATATATATGCATAATAAAACATTTCCAAAATTGAACATATGTACCATATAATAATATGGAATAATGAGAGAATATAGATGTTTATTGTATTATTTAATGATGTATTTGAAATTTAAGACTTTTGGCCTTTGTCATTTGGCTCTTGCCTATCTACATACTATCTCTCTTAAGACTTTTATTTTGACAATTAAATTTGAATAATAAATACTTCAGTTATTGTCAAAGGCAAATGGAACATTTAAAAATAGATTTTCCACTTTCCAATGTTAATTTTCTGTTGCAAAATAATTATGATGAAAATTTTGTTTTTTTAAAATAAACCAAAATTCGCCTTGCATTTTCGCCTTTTTGTCTACTTCCAAAAGTTAAGAAAACCTCTTTTTTTGAAATTTTTTTAAAAAAGTTAGATTACTTAAATAAATTATATTTGCACTACAACATTAGGGAAAAATCAATTAAAAGGGAGAAACTAGTCAAATTAAAGTTTATATTCGATCTTTAATTCTAATTGTATTTAAATATAGTTTAAAAATAATCAAACGAGAAATAGTCAAACTTTGAGTAAAGTGTGTGTATTCTGTAAGAGCCAAACCTGTCAGATTTGAACAAAATATAGTAGAAAGCTGATGGAGAAATTAAAATGCACGTCCTTAGTATTTTGAGCGAGACTTATTAATTTCAATGTATGAAGGTAGGGAAATTCTTATATTTTTCAAACTCTTTAAAGTCCGCAGATAATTTAAAAATAGTTAACATCATAAAAAAATTAAAGGGTAAATATATCTTATGCCTTAAAAGTGTTTACTATTCACTTTTATCGAGTGCTAACCTTATTACAAACTTTAATAACCTCCAAATTTATATTATCTACATTACAAACATTTATTCTATTAAATAATGATTAAAAAATTGCCTATGTTCAAATGGATTAAATGCTCAATTGGAACCACACATTTTAATTTTAAATTATATTTAAAATTATTGCGTACATTATCTCCGAGGCATTGACTTGGCATAGATTTTTGATGTTGACATGGCATGCATGGACTTGTAGAGAAATAATCTTCCATTCTTTTCTTTTGTTATCTCTATGAATGCAAATTTGGCTTGGACTCGTTTGCAAAATACCCAACAAATTAATTATGACTTAGTTATAAATTTTTTTATAAATAATAAAATGTGGTATATAATTTTTTTAATTATGACTTAATTGTAAAATACCTTTTGAACTATAAAGTTTAAAAAATATTTTCTTATACTTAGACTTATTAATTTTTTTTAAAAAATTATCTTTCCTAAATTATTTTTTATTTAAAATTTTTTAAATAAATTCTAAATTTCTATATGCTTTCCAATTTCTTTTCAATTTATAAGAGAATATTTGTCAAACTTTATGTTTAAGGGAGTATTTGCAACTAATTCATATTTAAAAAAATTATATATCACATTTATTAATAGTTTAGGAAATATTTTACAACTAAATCGTAGTTGAAAGAAATATTTGTTACACTTAATAATTTAAAAAATATTTTACAACTAAGTCAAAATTAAAGAAGAATATTTTCCACATTAATAATTTAGAGTGGTTTTCACAAATGAGTCATAGTTCAAATGAGTATATAAATTTTCCCATGTTTTGTAAACCTTTATTAATGATAATTTTTTAATGGTCATTAAATATTAGTGTGAGCAACTTTTGTCAAGTAGAAATTTATAATTGTCTTATAATTTATAAGAGGACAACTCTTCAACTCGCAAAATTTTAATTGCTTACAATGATATTTTGTATTCATAATTCATAATTCTTAATTTAAAATGTTTGTGAGGTTAAAGCACAATATAAGTTATCTCATCAATATTGTCACTATTATATGTTATTTAATTTCAAAGACAATTTCAAAAAAAAAAAAAACCATATTCATAGTCCTAATATCATTTATACAATCTTAGCATTGTGAAATTTATAAGTCGTGGAATACTTTAGAAATGCATGACTTTAAAGTCAAGGCTAGGTTAGATGTATGGCATATATATGTATTAAAATGCAATATTGTTAGCAAAATTGAATTCAAACGACAGATCGTTTTAACTCCCAACAAAAATAACATGATAGAGAATAACTTTCAATGTTTCAAGGATAGCAAAATCATATAATTGATACCATAAATTGAAATGAATGTCTTAAAAAAAAAAGAGAAAACAAAGAAGTGAAATCTCCATTCACAAAAGGTAAGAGCTATTTTCTCCGCTATATATGAGACTTTTCACATACTAAAAAGTATACAATATTTAGAATAGTTACTTGCCAATACTTCTGAATCTTTTAACTTTTTCAGTGACAGTTAGATGTCATAGTTATCTTCCATGTATATTTGTAATACCGACACTATTATTGGAGAACAATTCATTTTCTACGGCACAAACTGAACTCAAAATGCTCTGCCACTGGATGAATGCAGGTTGCTTTGGAGGAGGAAGATTGTGAATCTCACTATTAAGCATAGAAATCACAATGCTCATACTGGGCCTCTCTCTTGCAAGATCTTGCACACATAGAAGTCCTATGTGTATGCACCTTATGATATCCTTCTCAAGGTTTGGATCAAACATTTTAGGATCTATTAATGGGACAACATTCTGTTCATTCCAAAATTTCCATGCCTAAAATAAAATGTTTAAAAAAAACATGAGATTGATTTTAGCATTGAAAGTTTGAAGCTTAACCTTGTAAATGAAGCCTTGCATATATTGAGAAGAACAGTAAATTTTAAAGACTCACAAATCCCAATAGGCTAAGAGAATGCTCATTGTTATAGAAGCTGCTATTTCTTCTTCCACTTACAATCTCTAGTACCAAGACTCCAAAACTAAATACATCTGATTTTTCGGAAAACAATCCCTCCATTGCATATTCAGGGGCCATATATCCACTACATTATTAAATAGAACAATTAATTCTTAAACTTCTCAATATGTAACATTAGCCTTGGACAAAGAAGGAATACTTACTATGTTCCAACAACTCTTCTAGTATTTGCTTGATCTTCACTCCTTCCAAAAATTCGAGCCAAACCAAAATCTGATATTTTGGGAATTAAGTTCTCATCCAACAAAATGTTACTTGCTTTGAGGTCCCTATGTATAATTTTTAGTCTAGAATCTCTATAAAGATAGAGTATCCCTCGAGCTACTCCTTCAATTAGGCCAAACCGTTTTTGCCAATCAAGGAGTCGATGTTCTGGTGGATCTACAAAAGTTAACAGGTAAGTTACTTTAGTTTTAAACACAATACAACAAATTCCCAAACTTTAAAGGTTAAAAAAACTAAGCAAAACTATAGCTTTTTTTTTTCAATCCATCTATGTTGAATGTAGATAAATCTAAAGTTTTAAATTGAATATGACGTACATAGAAAAGAAGGGATCAAAAGAACCAACCAAAAATGAATGTATCCAAACTTTTATTTGGCATGTATTCATAGATCAACATCTTTTCATCTCCTTCAATACAGTAGCCTCTGAGTCTTACAAGATTGTAGTGTTGAAGCTTAGAAATAACGACAATCTCATTCTTAAACTCCTCTAGACCTTGTCCAGATGCTCGGGAAAGTCTCTTAATCGCTATGTCTTGGCCATCTTGCAGTTTTCCCTTGAAGAAAATACCAAGAAACAACAGTTACACACAACATATTCTGATTGATTAAGATTTCATGAATGAATGTACCTTATAAACAGGACCAAAACCGCCTTGCCCAAGTTTATTAGACGCATGAAAGTCGTTGGTAGCCATTGCAACCCTTTCGAAATCATATGCTAACAGTTCTTGAAATTTAACTTGTGATAGTTCTCCAATAAAGCTATCACTTGTTTTTCCTGTATATGCTTCACCTCTATTTAACAACGAAAGCCATTTGCTCTTCCATTTCCTCACTGATCCATAAATCGCAGGGAATTTAGCATGATACAAAGACATGCACAGAATAACATGAACTAGAAAACAATATTTTATTTATATGAAGTTTGCATTTTAAAAGCCTTTCAAGTAGTGAGAATTAATCAAGATTTAAAGTGCTAACACCTATACTAATAGTTGAAATATGACAAATATGACTGCATATGAAATTACTGAGATGAAATAAAAATGGCGTATTACCTGAATGTTTAGTTATCCATTTCCATAAAAAGTATGCACAGGTTACAATGATGATGGTTCCTATAATTATAGTAAAAGTGATGATGACTGTCACGTTTCTCTCCTTTTCTGCATTCAGTGAAAACCAAGAAAGTACAAAGAAAATTCAATGCAATTCGAAAAATAGGATTATGTTGGAGAAGCAAATTTCTAGTATTCTAAGTACAAAAATTTAAGATACCAAGTTCTGAATAGGCTACTCGAAGATATAGATCAATTCCTCCCTCTGAGAATTGTTGTATGTCAATCAGATTTCCACTCCAAGACATACAACCAATTTGAGTATTGTATGAATACGCGACACAAGTGCAATTTTCCAAGCACCGGCTTCTGCATGTGTCTTCTGAGGAAGATGACCATTCTGCAAAATCTGGTGGTTTAACCTTCTGTAACTTCAAAAACCCATCTTCTTTTCCATATGAACTGCCATTTTTTACTCTCTCACACTGCAGAGCTGTTCTCCGAACACAACCACCAATCCAGTTTTGTCCGTTCCATTCCTTTCTATTGCTAGGCTCAAACCCTTTCAAACAGTTGCATATTGGTGAGCTATTTGAATTGCAGCATGCAAATTCCCCACAAATTCCGTAAATATCAGAATCTGAAAATGGATAATGCAAGAATGTATGCCATTGCTTCTTGGCATCATCCCAATGCTTTTGCACTATCCATCCTTGTGAATTCAAGGAAGATATAATTTTGGTGTTATTCCCATCCTCTAAAGTATGAAAATAAGAAACTGCTCCATCACCCTCTGTTACCATATAGTTACCATTAGTATACCCTGAATCCATCCTGGTTGCCCCTGTAAAGACCCGGCCATTCCATGGACCAGTACGCCAGTGTGGGCGAGTTCCATTCCATATGAACAATTCAGGAAGATTTAATCGTTCAAGACTAAGATAAAAATTCCCAGTAGACGGATCAGAAGGACTTTTCCATGATGTAAACTTTAGTTTCTCACCTGTTCTTTTGTCACTAGTAATTTTCATACCGATCAGGTATGTATCCGAAGGATGCTGGAAACTTTGCCATATGATGGTTCCTGAAGCAGAGTTATCAAGCAGGACAAGGTTTCCAGAATCTAGAAGCTGGCAAGAAGTATTAGATGCAAGATTTGACACATTTGATGACCAAATGATTTGCTTCTGTCCATTCAATACCACAAGGTTGCCATCCTCTGATATTTTAATGATGCCAGAAGAATCTCTCAATGGTTGATTTCTATTAGCTACCCATACAATAGCGGATTTAGACATGTACCAAATTCCAACATAGCGATTTATAGAATTTTGAGGGTTGAAGAACCCCAATGTGAACAAACTCCAATTGGAGCTGATTGTTTCAGGGTCCTTGAGGAAGTGAGAAGATGTGATGGAGTCTGTGCCTGTGGCTAATTCAAAACAATAGCTGGAAAATGTGATGATAACGAAGAAACAGGCTTTGCTGCAAAAGCATCTCATTGCTGCGATCTAAGATTCTTGATGCCAATTCGATGAATGAAAGCTATTTTTTATTGAAACTTTTGTTTCATGGGTCACAAGTCTCTGAGTCAATGGAGTTCTTTTGTTTCATGGGTCACAAGTCTCCGAGTCAATGGACTTCTGTCTTACGACTCTTACCATACATGGTTGCCAATTTGGATCACTGTTCAACAGAAGAATTTATCCTTGCAATAAAAATCGTAGAAAGAAATGTGGAACAGTTCTTACTGAGCTTATTCGTGCTTATATCATCATTTATACAACCTGAATATTTTGAAACTTAAAAGTCGTCAAATACTTCAGATATGCAGGACGTTTAAAGTGAAGGCTACGTTAGACGTATGGCCAAATACAACCTTAAAATTGTTTACTATTCACTTTTATCGGGTGCTAACCCTGTTACAAACTTTAATAACCTCCAAATTTATATTATCTACATGAAAAACATTTATTCTATTAAATAATGATTACAAAAATATGTATGTTCAAATGAATTAATTGCTCAATCGCAACCACACATTTTAATTTTAAATTATATTTAAAATTATTACATACATTATCTCCCAGGCTTTGCAAATTACCCATTAAACTAATTTTGACTCAATTATAAAATATTTTCGTAAATAATAAAATATGGTATATAATTTTTTTAATTATGACTTACTTGTAAATACCTTTGGAACTATAAAGTTTAACAAATATTATCTTATACTTAAATTTATTAGTTTTTTTTTAAATTATCTTTCCTAAATTATTTTTATTTAAAAAGTTTTAAATAAATGCTAAATTTCTATACTTTCCAATTTCTTTCTAACATTCTATCTCTAATTTATTAGCTAAAAATTGAGGCATGTAAATTAGCGTAGCAGAAAGAATAATATTATTGATAATCTTAATTGTATAAATTTTGCTAAATTCAAAGTTTATTTGGAGAGAAATTTAAAATAAAAAATTATTAAGTTTATGTAAATGTTTAATATATAATATATTTAACGGATTGAGTTAATATAGTAGCGTGAGATTAAATTTAAATTCAAACATAAAAAATAGAAGAAGCTATTTTCCACACTATAATTTAAAGAGACAATTATAATTAAGTTATAGTTGAATGATGTATTTGTAATTTTTATAGTTTATAAGAGTATTTTATAATTGAGTTTTAGTTAAAGAGAATATTTGTCATATTTAATAATTTATCGTATATTTATAATTAAGTAATAGTTTATTGATATATGTATTTTTTGTCATTTTTTTTCATTTAGATAGTTTAATAAATATTTCTTAAAACTTAGAAAATTTTTCAAGATAAATCATAATATATTTTTTAAAAAAGGAAAATAGTTATACTGCAAGTAAATGAAAGAATTTTCTTCCTTAGAAATTGCAAACCAATTTTTGTGGTTTTGGACGAAACAGAGTGAGTTTTCAAAGACTAAAATAAGTTGAAAGTTTTTAAAGTCAAGTGAAGTGTTTGCTAAAACTGTTGCCAATTTTCATGCAAGAGTACAATAATTATCTTAAAAAAAAAAACTTATCCATTTGATCTTTAATGAATTTGTTCAATTTCTAAAACTTTCTTAGTTTGTATTGTATTTCTATCAATTTTTCATCTCACTTTTATTTTTTTTATTATAGTGAAAAATTTACATGGAGACAACAAAAGGCAAGTTTGAAAGAAACATCCAACTTAAAATAAGTTAAATATGTTTGCTACATATGACATAATTATTAATTATCCATATTTTAATAAGGACTCAACCCTTTAATTTTAATTAATCGTGATAAGTCGCTTGCCATATGTGACAAAATTTGATTGGTCACTGCATACATATTTTGTAGGAAAAAAATGAAATTAGATTCTATGAAAAGACGTTGTAAAGTTGGTTCAAATCATTATTTTACACATTAATTAATTAATAAGTGAGTTAAAAAAATAAAAATAAAGAAATTATACATTAATTCATTTGAGTTAATAATATGTTTTAACGAATTTTACAAAAAATAAATTTTAAAAAATATATATTTTCATTGAACTATTATTTAATTATAAATATTTTTTAAATTTGTAAATGTGACTAATATCATTTTAACTATATTTAGTTATAATTGTTCTTTTAAATTATTAAATGTAATAGATATCTTCTTATATTTTTTATCTTTGAATTTAACTTTAACTTCACACTTCTATATTAATTTCATTAAATATATTCTATACCATACCTTTACATAAATTTATTAATTTTCTTTTTAAAAAGAGTTACTCTACAAATAAAACCCGAGTTTAGCAAATTTATATAAGAGATTTTTAATAGTCTTTTTTTTTTTATTAACTCTAATTCCACATGCCTCAAATTTTAATATTTTTAAATTATTTAATAAATTTGAGCAGGTTGAAATGGAATTAAAAATTATAGAAATTTAGAATTTTTTAAAAAAATTTTAAGTAAAAAAATAATTTAGAGAATATTGTTTCTTGTTTCTTATTTTTTGGTGAAAATGAAAAAAAAAAAAAAGAACAACAAACGCTAAGGCACACCCATGCCACTAGAAACAACATTTGTTCTATCCAAAGGAAGGTTCCTCAAGTCCTCATCTGCAAGCTGTCTGCGCCGAAGAAGAAGCTCATTAAAGATATGGACGCACACCGTAGGTTTTGCCCCATTCTTGCAAGTATGTCAATGAATCGGTTCCTATTTCTAGGAACATAGTAATTAAATTTGCAAATTTTTGTTTGTCACTTTTGAGTCTCTAATAATTTCTCCTGAAGAAGCTCTCATCTCTTCTCCTTTGACGGGAGTTGACCCAGCCTATTTCAGGTGGTTCCCAGTGAATTTACTGTTTACTCTTTGAGTATTACCAATTTATTTCTAAATTATTAAGTTTAAGTATAAAAAAATATTTGTCAAACTTTAGACTTAAAAGAACGTATTTGTACTTAAGTCATAATTAAAAAAAATTATATATTATATTTTATTGTTTAGAAAAGTATTTTATTATTAAATCATAATTGAAAGAGACATTTATTATATTTGATAATTTAAAAAATATTTTATAATTGAATCAAAGTTAAAATAGAATATTTTTCACCTCAACAATTTAAGGTGATTTTCACAATTGAGTCATAGATCAAGTCTTACACATATTTTTCCTATTTTGTAAACCTTTATTAATGATAATTTTTTATTGGTCATTAAATATTAGTATGAGCAACTTTTGTCAAGCACAAATTCATAATTCGCTTATAATTTGAAATGAACGTATTTAAAAAGGAGAAAAGAAAGAAGTGATGAAATCTCCATTCTTAAAAGGTAAGAGCTATTTTTTTATTATACTTGAGACTTTTCACATACTAAAAAGTACACAATATTTAGAACCTACCTATCAAAATTTTTGAATCTTTTAACTTTTTTCATCAAACAGTTTGATGTCATAGCTATCTCCCATGTAAGTTTGTAATAGTGATACTATTGTTGGAGAACAATTCATTTTCTACAGCAAAAACAAAACTCAAAATGCTATGCCACTGGATGAATGCAGGTTGCTTTGGAGGAGAAAGATTGTGAATCTTACTATTAAGAATGGAAATAACAGTGCTCATACTGGGTCTCTCTCTTGCAAGATCTTGCATACACAGAAGTCCTATGCGTATGCACCTTATGATATCCTTCTCAAGGTTTGAATCAAACATTTTAGGATTTGTTAATGGGACAACATTATGTTCATTCCAAAATTTTCATAGCTAAAATAAAATGATAAAATAAAAAAGCATGAGATTGTCAGATTTGAGAGTTTGAAGCTTAATCTTATAAATGAAGCCTTGCATATATTGAGGAGAACAATGAATTTTAGAGACTTACAAATCTTAATAGGCTAAGAGAATGCTTGTTGTTGTAATATTCTAAAATTTTTCTTCATTTTTTTCCTCACCTTCAGCTCTCTCTCTCCTCCATTTTTATTTTGCCTTTCTCTCTCTTACACTCTCCTCTCTGATTCACTCTCACCTTCGTCAATCACCACTGGCATCGTTTGAGGCCACGAAGCTCGCCGATGTGAGACCGTCACTCCATCGCCAGCTCCACCATGAAATTTCCCGGCCGGCAGCATCCGAAAATGACGGTTTCTCCCTCATTTTTTTGTTCGCAATCACGCCGCTGATTCAGTCAAAAAATGCCGTCCTCCAGCTACACCGTATCCACCCACAACTAGCCTGGGACGTTCTCTTCCTCGCCCAACCTTCACCTGTCGGAGAATCGTCGCCACGCGCCCAGATCGAGGCAAAATGTGCTCGCCACTCCGTTCATCTTTCTAGCCAAAAAATCGCAGTTAAACCACTGTGGTTTACCAAAATAATTTCAAATCTATCATCCTCGTGTTCTGATCTACATTTTGGACCAATTTCGATTGTTCGTCATCGTGCACCGTCATTGACCACCGTCACAATGTCTTTTTTGATGAGCCATTGAAGTCGGTGTAGCCTAAACACTCTGAAAAATGCAATATAGAAGCTCGTCAAGATTATAAATGTATTTTGGCGGCCATTAAAGTAGTCTAAATTATTGGTGAGATGCCATGATATCTGGATAATTATTTTGACTGGTTCGGATAGAATAATATTTAATGATGTTCTCGCGTAATTTCATATAGGGAGGAAAATAGAAAATTTAATAGCGAAAAGAGGAATTGAGAAAATTAGTGCTGGACTGGTAAAGTAAGGATTTTGTACAAATCTTTTCAGGTGAGTGTTTGATAAAGGAGATACCGTTTTCAAATATCCCTTACCTATTTGAATTAAAAAATGAAATTAATTGTGTATGTGTTTACACGCATTGCCTAGACAGTTATGGGAAACAATTAGGATATTTATTGTCTCTGAATTCGTGATAAATTGATGATTTTATGTCTCTGTGACTATTGGTACCAAATACAGGAAATTATGTATTTTCTGAGTGCTTAAAAGTTATTATTATTTGAATTTCAAAGCTAGATTGATTAAAAGCAAAAATTGGTATCTTTGAGTGTGAAATGATATGTGTGTTGTTGGATGTTGTCTCTGGTGTTACGCTGTACTAAGGCGCCTCGTGCAATGGGAGGTACGAGGCTAGTCGCGCGTGCATTACACAGTGGGTTGTCATAGTGCGGTTGAAGGCACAAGTGACTGGTGGCGCTGATGGGTTGTCACGTACGATGGGAGGCACGGTGACTGGAGCGCATGTATGCACAGTGGGTTGTCATAGTGCGACTGAAGGCACAGGTGACTGGTGGCGCGGAAGGGTTGTCCTAGTATAGAGGGAGACCATAGATGATTGGTGGTTGTTCAAAAGTGTTGAATATTGTGCGAATTTATAAAAATTATATGGGAAATGTTTGATGTTTATGGATTTAATTGGTCATGATATTTTTTTGTTAAAATATTATTAAAGTAACATTTCTCTTAATTTTTTATATAAAAATTGATTAACAATAATTTAATCTTTATAGCCCCTTGATTATTTTATGATACCAAAAACTCTATGTGAGTCTGTTTTTCATTTTGTGTGTTTCTTTTATCTTACACTTACTGGGTCTGTGTGACTCACTCTCTTTACTTTACATTTTTCAGATCCTCTTCAGGTTGAAGAATAGAAGTAAATAGAGTTATACTTCTATCTTGGGTAGGCTCTTCCTTGAAGTCCTGCAAGCTTAATGATATCACAACATGTCAATATCCTTGTATTAGATTAGTGCATGTGGACATAATGAAAAATTTTATAAGCTTGTAATAGCCAGTTGTATTATTTTGCTTTGTAATGAATGTTGTTGTGTTTGGGTTGTTGTAAAAATTAAGGAAAACGTCTTATTTTTAAGGAAAACTCTTTAATGAATGTTGCTGTGTTTGAGTTGTTGTAAAAATTAAGGAAGACGTCTTATTTTTAAGGAAAACTCTGTCGAAATTTTAGTAGAATTCATAATAATAATTAAGGACTTAAAAGCAGAATCTAAAATTTTTTAATATTACTGCCATGAGGTAAATGGATTCTTAGGCTAGCTAGACCTAGTAAGTATTGTGATAGGTCTATATGTCGGTCACGATCTTAGAATTTGGGTCGTGATAGTTGTCATAGAAGTTGGTGTTTCTTTTTTCACTTACAATCTCGAGTACCAAGACTCCAAAACTAAAAACATCTAATTTCTAAGAAAACAATCCTTTCATTGCATATTCAGGAGCCATATATCTACTATGTTATGAACTAAAACAATTAATTCTTAAACTTCTCAATATGTAACATTAGCCTTGGAAAAAGAAGGAATACTTATATGTTCCAACAACTCTTTTAGTATTTGCCTGATTTTCACTTATTCCAAAAATTTGAGCCAAACTAAAATCTGATATTTTGAGAATTAAGTTCTCATCCAACAAAATGTCACTTGCCTTAAGGTTTCCTTGTATAATTTTTACTTTAGAATCTCTATGAAAATAAAGTATCCCTTGAGCTACTCCTTCAATTAGGCCAAAATGCTTTTGCCAATCAAGGAGCCGATGTTCTGCTGGATCTATAGAAGTAAATGGGAAAGTTACTTTCGTCTTAACCACAATAGAACAAATTCCCAAACAATGGTAGCCCATGAGTCTTACAAGATTGTAGTGTTGAAGCTTAGAAATAACAACAATCTTGTTCTTAAACTCCTCTAGACCTTGTGCTCCAGAAAGTCACTTAATTGCTGTGTATTAGCCATCTTGCAGTTTTCCCTTGAAGAAAATACCAAGAAACAACAGTTACACAAAACGTATTCAGAATTGATTAAGCTTTCGGGAATGAATGCAACTTACAAACAGGACCAAAACCGCCTTGCCCAAGTTTATTAGACACATGAAAGTTGTTTGTAGCCATTGCTACCTTTCCAAAATCATATACCAATAGTTCTTGAAGTTCAACTTATGAGAGTTCTCCAATAAAGCTATCACATGTTTTTCCTGCATATGCTTCACCTCTATTTAACAACGAAAGCCATTTGCTCTTCCATTTTCTCATTGATTCAACACATCGCAGGGAATTTAGCATGATAGAAAAACATGCATAGAATAACATGAACTACAAAACAATATTTTATTTATAAGACGATTGCATTCTAAAAAGCCTTTCAAGTAGTGAGAATTAATCGAGATTTAAAGTGCTAAAACATATAATAATAGTTGAAATATAACAAATATGACTGCATTGAAATTGCTGAGATGATGTAAAAATGGCATATTACCTGAATGTTTAGCTATTCATTTCCATAAAAAGGTATGCACAGGTTACAATGATGATGGTTCCTATAATTATAGTAATAATGATGATGACTGTTACGTTTCTCTCCTTTTTTGCATTCAGTGAAAACGAAGAAAGTTTAAAGAAAATTCAATCCAATTCCAAAAATTTCTAGAATTCTAAGTACAAAAATTTAAGATACCAAGTTCTGAATAGGCTACTCGAATATATAGATCAATTCCTCCCTTTGAGAATAGTTGTATGTCAATCATATTTCCACTCCAAGACATACAACCAATTTGAGTATCATATGAATATGCGACACAAGTGGAATTTTGCAAGTATAGACTTCTGCATTTGTCTTCTGAGAAAGATGACCATTCTGCAAAATCTGGTGCTTCAACCTTCTGAAGCTTCAAAAACCCATCTTTTCAATTTGCACTCCCACTTTTCACTCTCTCACACTGCAGAGCTGTTCTTCTAAAACAACCACTAATCCATTTTTGGCTATTCCATTCCTCTCTGTTGCTTGGTTCAAACCCTTTCAAACAGTTGCATATTGGTGTACTATTTGAATTAGAGCATCCAAATTCCCCACCTATTCCATAAGCATCGCAGGCTGAATTTGGTTGAGTAAAAATTTATGCCATTGCTTCTTGGCATCATCCCAATATTTGTGCACTAACCTTCCTTGTGAATTCAAGATAGCTATAAATTTGGTGTTATTCCCATCCTCTACAATAATAATATAAGAAACAGCTCCATCACCCTCTGGTACTATATTGACACCATTATTAGACCCTGAATCCATCGTGGTTAGCCCTGAATCCATGTGAACAATTCAGCGAGGTTTAATCATTCAAGACTCATATAGAAATTCCCAATGGACGGATCTGAAGGACCTTTTCATGATATAAGCTTTAGTTTCTCACCTGTTCTTTTGTTGCTAGTAATTTTCATGTTGGGCAGATATGTATCCGAAGGATGCTGGAAACTTTGCCATATGAAGGTTCCTGAAGCAGAGTTATCAAGTAGGACAAGGTTTCCAGAATCTAGAAGCTGGCAAGAAGTATTAGATGACCAAATGACTTGCTTCTGTCCATTCAATGCCACAAGATTGCCATCCTCTGATATTGTAACAATGCCAGAAGAATCTCTCAATGGTTGATTTCTATTAGCTACCCATACAATAGCAGATTTAGACATATACCAAATTCCAACATAGTTGTAACACCCCCTAATTTAATTAGCCTAAATTAATGGTGTTATTTAATTAATTAGTTTAATTGCTTTCTTGCCAATTAATTAGATGAATTATTTTTAAGGAAGGGAAATTTGGTGCTTAGAATTAATTCTTTGATTTCTTTATTTACCTAGCCTAAGTACAAAGTAAGAAGCAAAATGAGATGCAACAAAAATATATATAGGTGTGTGTAAGTGTCATGTGAATGAGGGAGGAAAAGAGAGAATAAAAAAAGAAAAAGGAAATACCAAGGTTGCTTGTAAAGGCTAGTTGCTTGTAAGAGTGGACAAATCCAAACTTGCAAGAAAGGGAAATACTAAGTGTGCAAGCAAAGACAAAGTGTACTTACAAGTACACTTTGTGCAAATATATATATATATATATACATATCCAAAAGTGTGCATACTTTTCTTTAAAAAAAAAAAGAGAAAGAAGGGAAAATAAGGAAGTGGGTGGCGTGATGAAGGAAAAGAAACAAGTGGAAAGGTGTATTTCATGAAAGACACACATGCTCACATGAAAAGTAAGAGACAAAGGAGAGATTGAGATTTATTTTCATGCAACCTTAACATCCCCCACACTTGAAAATAAGAGAGAGGAGAGGAAGAAAAGAAAAAAGAGAGAAAGGAGAGGAAGAAGGTGAAACATCAATGGAAAATTGAGAGACCAAGGAAAGAGGAAGTAAGGAAGAACTCAGAGGGGAAACCAAGGAAATCAAAGGAAAGGCCAAGAATATTTTCTCTAGCCCACTTCCAAGGTAGTTTGGCAATTTGTTAAATTCTTATTCCATGATTGAGTAAGCGCATGCGATGCATAGTGGGTTGTCATCGTGTGGTGAAAGACACGAATGACTGGTGGAGTGGTAGTGTTGTCCCGTGTGGCCGAAGGCACGAGACTAGTTTCGCGCAGTGCAAAGCACAATGGGGTTGTCCTCGTACAAAGGAAAAAGATACAGAGGAGATGATGTGATGAGAGATATTAAATTATATGAAATTATTACATTTTGATATTTATGAAAATAAAGTTTATTGATATTATTCTTTCTAAACAATTTCATAGAGATTGATTACAAGAGTTTGAACTATATACCCTGCAATTATTTTATGATGATAAAAATTCTGTGCGAGTCTATTTTCCATTATGTGTGTTTTTTTTATCTTACACTCACTGGGTCTTTGTGACTCACCCTCCTTACTTTACATTTTTTAAATCCTACTCAGGTTGAAGAGTAGAAGTGAATAGAGATATACTTCTATTTTGGGTAGGCTCTTTCTTGAAGTCTCGCAGACTTCAAGGAGATTATCCACTGTGATAAAAGAAATTATTTAGAAGGACTTGAAAATTTGATCAGAAAATTGGAATAACGCAATCAACCAAACAATAACGTTTTACTTATATGAATTTTCATGTGAAAATGCCTTGAACTAGTTAAAATTGAGATTTGTATGGTTATTTCATGTACAAATAAAAAGCCAACTGGTATCATTGAGTCTGAAGCCATTGAGATCATGTTCCTCATGTTCACCTATCCATTTCCTTAAAAGATATGCACAGGTCACAATGATGATAATTCCTATTATACTTGTAGTTGTAATGATGAATTAAGATAAGTAATTGACATAACACAACAAAGATTTGGAGATCTGAATTGGCTAAACGAATATATAGATCATTTCCGCCTTCTGGTAACTGTTGTATGTCAATCAGATTTCCTCTCCAAGACATACAACCAATTTGAGGATCATATGAATATGCTACACAAGTGCAATTCATCAAGCACGGACTTCTGTGACCATTCTGCAAAATCTGGCACTTCAACTATCTTCAACTTTAAAAACTCATCTTCTTTTCTAGATTCACTCCTATTTTTCGCCTTCTCACATTGAAGAGTTGTACTTCTAACACATCCATTAGTCCAGTTCTGTCTTATTCCATTCCTTCCAACTGCTTGGTTCAAACCCTCTAAACAGTTGCATATGGGTGAAGTCCTATTTCTAGTGCTTTGGTTGAAGAGTCATAACTGCACTCAATTACCTCAATAATTGTCTCTTCATTTAATTTTTTTTCAAGAGATAATTATGTGGTAAAATTTGATTGGTTATAATAATATAGGTTGACAAGTAACATGATTTCTTTTGCTATATATGACTTCATTATTATCCATCTGTTAATGACTCAATGCTTAAATTCTGATTGGCCATGCTGAGTCACTTTGTATATGTGGCAAAATTTGATTGTTCACAATATTCTTATTTTGTAATCCCTTTTTAGTGACAGTTTCTTATTGGTCATTAAATATTAGTGTGGGCCATTTTTACGAACTAGAAATTTATAATTGGCTTATAATTTATAAGATGACAACTGGAAAAAGTTTAATTGTCAATAATGATATTTTGTATTCTTATCTCCGTCTAGCAATTTATTAGTTGCCTACATATCTCAATTCATAATTCCAGTTCCTTAGTTTAGAATCTTTGTCAAGGTAAAGCATGACACAGATAATCTGATTAATTTCAGTGTTATATGTCTCTTAAAAGGAACTTTCGAAATAAAACAAAAGCCTTAGTCATGCTCGTAAAATCATTTATACAATTTTAGCATTTTGAAATATTAAAGTCGAAAAATAGTTCAGAAATGCACCACATCGAAATGAATGTCTTACAATAAGAGAAAAGAAAGAGGCAAAATCTCAGTTCTTGAAACATAAGTGAAACTTTATCCACTATTCTTTAGACTTTTCAAATAATAATGCATACAACACTTAGAACAGTTGCTTGTCAAATTTTCTGAATCTTTAGAGTGACAGATTGATGACGTAGCTATCTCCCTCGTATGTCTGTAATACTGACACAATTGTTGGAGAATGATCCATTTTCTGTAGGGAAAACTAAACTCAACATGCTCTAATACATGATGAAACTTAACCTTGTAAATGGAGCCCTGCATGTAGAGGAGGGCAATGAATTGTAGAGACTTACAATTCCTTAAAGATTGAAAGAATAATCATTGTTATAAAAGCTGTTGTTTTTTCTTCCACTAATAATCTCTAGTACTAAAACTCCAAAACTAAATATATTTGATTTCTCAGGAAACAATCCTTTCAATGCATATTTTGGAGCTATATATCCACTGCATGATTAAATCAAACAATTAACTTTTAGAGTTTTTAATATGTTACATTAGAGTCTTGGACAAAGAAGGAATACTTACTATGTTTCAACAACTCTTTTAGTATTAGCCTGATCTTCACTACCTCCAAAAATTCAGGCCAAACCAAAATCTGATATTTTTTGAGTCAAGTTCTCATCCAACAAGATATTACTAGCCTTAAAGTCCCTATGTATAATTTTTAATCTACAATCTCTGTGAAGATATAGTATTCTGAGAGACCCAGGTTGCAAAAATAAATGAATAAAAATTGTATACCAAAGTGGGCTGAAAGGAAAGGAGGGAGAGAATATCTCTTGGGTGGCGGGGACCACAATACCAAATTCAGAATATATAGTGGAGGGCAGAGCAAAGGAGGGGGAGAGGAAAATTTGGAAGGGATTTGGGAGAGTGCTAGCCTCTCGAAAGCTAGCAAGGTTCTCTTTGGTAGTGCTTGTTGTGCTGTTTTCTTTTATTTTTCTCTGGGTTTCTTAGTGTTAATTACTGTATAGTTGCTCCTGCTATGTTAAGGGTGTGGTAGTGTGTTTGTGTAGCCATTTTCTGGTGTATTTACCTTCTGGGAAGTGTTACTGTTATATCAATTTATATATATATATATATATAATATTTGTATTCCTCGAGCTATTCCTTCAATTATGCCAAATTGCTTGTGCCAATTTAGGAGTTGAGGTTCTTGTGCATCTACAAAATTAAAAAAAAAAGGTTTATTTTTGTTTTGAACACAGCATAAGAAATTCCCCAAAAATTAACAAGTTTAAGAAACGAAGCTCCTATAATTATTATTTGTTTTTAAAATTGAATGACATAGATAGAAATGAAGGGATCAAAAGAACCAACCAAAAATGAATGCATCCAAACGTTTATTTGGCATGTATTCATAGATCAACATCTTTTCTTCTCCTTCAATACAGTAGCCTATCAGTCTTACAAGATTGCAGTGTTGAAGCTTAGAAATGACAACAATCTCATTCTTAAACTCCTCTAGACCTTATCCAGATGCTCCAGATTACAAACAACATATTCAGAATTGATTAAGCTGTCATGAATGAATATACCTTATAAACAGGACCTAAACTGCCTTGCCCTAGTTTTTTAGACACATGAAAGTTGTTTGTAGCCATTGCAACCTTTTCAAAATCAAATGCCAGTAGTTCTTGAAATTTAACTTGTGATAGTTCTCCAATAAAGCTATCGCTTGTTTTTCCTGTATATGCTTTACCTCTGTTTAACATCGAAAGCCATTTGCTCTTCCATTTTCTCACTGATCCATAACAACACAAGGAATTTAGCATGATACAAAGACATGGATATGATCCATAGGAAAATACAATAACATGAACTACAAAACAATATTGTACTTATATGAGGGTTGCATTTTACAAAGCCTTTCAAGTAGTGAGAATTAATTGAGATTTAAAGTGCTAACACCTATAATAATCGTTAAAATATAACAAATATACTGCATATGAAATTACTAAGGTGATCTAAAATAACATATTAATTACCTAAGATTTTAGCTATCCATTTCCATAAAAAATATGCACAGGTTACACCGATGGTGGTTCTTGTTATTATAGTTATAACAATGATGACTGTCATGTCTCTTTCCTTTTCTGTATTCAGATAAAACGAAGAAAGTTTAAACAAAATTTAATTCGAATCCAAAAATAGGATTATGTTAAAGAACTATATTTGAAGTATTTTAAGAACAAAAATTTAAGATACCAAGATCAGAATAGGCTACTCGAATATATAGGTCAATTCCTCCCTCTGAGAATTGTTCTATGTCAATCAGATTTGCACTGCAAGACATACAACCAATTTGAGTATCGTATGAATATGCGACACAGTGCAATTTTCCAAGCTCTGGCTTCTGCATTTGTCTTCTGAGAAAGATGACCATTCTGCAAAATCTGGTGCTTTAAGCTTCTGAAGCTTCAAAAACCCATCTTCTTTTCCCTATGCACTCCTATTTTTCACTCTCTCGCACTGCAGAGCTGTTCTCCTACAACCACTAATCCAGTTTTGTCTATTCCATTCCTCTCTATTGCTTGGTTCAAACCCTTTCAAACAGCTGCATATTGGTGTACTATTTGGATTGCAGCATCCAAATTCCCCACATATTCCATAAACATCGCAGGCTGAATTTGGTTGAGTAAAATTTTATGCCACTGCTTTTTGGCATCATCCCAATATTTATGCACTAACCTTCCTTGTGAATTCAAGATAGCTATAAATTTGGTGTTATTCCCATCCTCTAAAGTATTAATATAAGAAACAGCTCCATCACCCTCTGGCATTATATTGGCACCATTATTATACCCTGAATCCATCGTGGTTAGCCTGTAAAGACCCGGCCATTCCATGGACCAGTGCGCCAGTATGGGCGAGTTCCATTCCATATGAACAATTCAGCAAGATTTAATCGTTCAAGACTCATATAGAAATTCCCAATGGACGGATCTGAAGGACCTTTCCATGATGTAAGCTTTATTTTCTCACCTGTTCTTCTGTTGCTAGTAATTTTCATATTGGGCAGATATGTATCCGAAGGATGCTGGAAACTTTGCCATATGAAGGTTCCTGAAGCAGAGTTATCAAGCAGGACAAGGTTTCCAGAGTCTAGAAGTTGGCAAGAAGTATTAGTGTCAGGGTCCTTGATGAAGTGAGATGATATGATGGTGTTTGTGACTTTGCCTAATTCAAAACAATAGCTAGAAAATATGATGATAACAGAGAAGCAGGCTTTGCTGCAAAAGAATCTCATTGCTGTGATCTAAGATTGTTGATGCCAATGCAAGAAATGAAGGCTCATTTTTATTGAGACTTTTCTTTCATGGTTCACAAGTCGAAGAGTCAATGGACTTCTGTCTTTCCATACACGATTGCCAATTTCGATCACGAGTCAACAGATGAATTTATGGCTCCCAGTCATAATTGAAGTCTTCACTTTCTTGCTCTGTTTACAAGTATTTCTTTTTAAATTATATCTTTTTTTTTAGGCATTACTGTATAGTTTTATAGATTAACGACCAGGAATTGAAATGCAAAATACTTTGGTTCACAATATCTGATAAGTCACTTGGTATATATGACAAATTGTTTTTTGGGGACCTTGTACAACATGAGCGATTACAGAAAGGTATAAATACCTGCTGGGCCTTTGTAAACAAATTTAACAACCAGAGGTACCTATGCTCAATATAAAGAAAATTTACTTTTATCATACATTTTAATAAGGTGAGCTATATCCGCGCCCAAAGCACCTGTTTTCTTAGGAATGTTCCCAGCATTTCTAATCATATTGATGAAATTCCTGTTCATCTTGTCTTTGTGTTACATAATCATTTAAATTATGATTAGTCCATAATTGTTGTTTAACCCCATTAGGATTTGGTCTTCCACTAGATTTGCCCTTTGGATGATTAAATCAGGGGTGGTAGTGATTCCATTAGATAGGCTTTGATTCCGATGATGGAAGATAGCTCAACAGAAGATGATAATCTTCTCAGTCGACCTGATTACCTGATAAATAGCTACAAGGGAAGAAATGCTTAAACCACTCAACCAAAGATAGATCTATATAGCATGACAAAGTTTCCAAGAAAAAGAATGAAATGCTGACGGATCTTGATCTTCCACGGTTGAGACCAGTTGCAATCATTTCTACGTTGAATGGTACCAGTGCTGTTTGAGTCAGAGTTACTACAAGCTTCTGCTGTGACAATAGAAGAGTATCCATCTCTCATACAGTATATGCTTGTCCAATTTCCATCCCATATGCCATTATCAGTTTAGTTATGACGAGATATTGTAATTTTTTGAATCATAATTGCCCTTTGTGGATCATACATGTCCCTCAACCTGGCTTTATCCCGATGCCCGTCATCTCTGATCAGATCACTGTATTAATCCCAACCCATTTGGTATATGTGACAAAATTTGATTGGTCACTATATACATATTTTGTAAGGGATTCTTTTTTTTTTTTTATTGAAATTAATAGTATTCAGAAGTCTTTTGAATTCTAATTAATATGACTTGAGTTGCATGAGATGTCATAATGAGAGAATAGCTTTCCTAATAAGAATTTACTCAAATTTGAGATCTTATTTAAAGGAAATGAAATACCTACCATTCCAATCAATTACTTCTTGATATAAAATTATATTCTTTGAAGTGAAATTTTGTAAAGTTGACTCAAATAATTATTTTATACATTAACTTGCAAGTGAGTTGAAGAATAAAAATAAAAATATTTTATAAATCAACCCATAACTTACGGGTTAATGATATGTTTTAGAGAACTTCACAAAACTTCACGAAAAATAAGTACATATCCTCGTAGACCTATCATTTAGTTGTAATTATTCCTTAAACTTTTAAATGTGACAAATATCATTTTAACCATAACTTAGTTATAATTATTCCTTTAAATTATAAAATATAACAAATATCTTATTTTTTATATTTTTCATCTTTGAATTTAACTTTAACCCCAGACATATACATTAATTCTATTAAATATATTTTACATGAGACATTTACATAAACTTACTAATTTTTTTTTAAAAAATTTCTCTATAAATAAAAGCCAAAGTTTGGAAAATTTACACGAGAGTTTCAATAATCTTATTTTTTATTTTATTAACACTAATTCACATGCCTCAAATTTTAGTATTTTTAGATTTTGTTTAATAAATTTGATATCAAGTGTTGAAAAGAGATTAGAAATTATAGAAATTTAGGATTTATTTAAAATTTTTAAATAAAAAATTATTTACTGAATATTGTTTTTTGTTTATAAATTAATAGGTCTAATCTAAGTATCAAAGAATATTTGTCAAAATTTATGCTTTAGGGAGCATTTATAACTAAGTCATATCTAAAGAAAATTAATGAAAATTTTCCCATGTTTTGTGAACTTTTATTAATGATAATTTTTTAATGGTCATTAAATATTAGTGTGAGCAACTTTTGTCATGTAGAAATTTATAATTGTCCTATAATTTATAAGACGACAACTCTTCAACTCGCAAAATTTTAATTGCTTATAATGATATGTTGTGTTCATAATTCATAATTCTTAGTTTAAAATATTCGTGAAGTTAAAGCATGACATAAGTTATCTCATCAATATTGTCACTCTTATACGTAATTTAATTTCAAAGACAATTTCAAAAAACGCTATATTCACGGTCCTAACATCATTTATACAATCTTAGCATTGTGAAATTTATAAGTCCTGGAATACTTCAGAAATGCACGACTTTAAAGTCAAGGCTAGGTTAGATATATGGCATATATATGTATTAAAATGCAATATCGTCTCTTAGCAAAATTGAATTCAAACGATAGATCTTTTTAACTCCCAACAAAAAACATATGATAGAGAATAACTTCCAATGTTTCAAGGATAGCAAAATCATATAATTCATACCATAATTTGAAATGAATGTCTTAAAAACAGAGAAAAGAAAGAAGTGAAATCTCCATTTGAGTTATTTTCTGCGCTATACATGAGACTTTTTACATATTAAAGTATACAATATTTAGAATAGTTACTTGCCAATACTTTTGAATCTTTTAACTTTTTCAGTGACAGTTTAATGTTATAGCTATCTCCCATATATGTTTGTAATACTGACACTATTGTTGGAGAACAATTCATTTTCTACGGCACAAACTGAACTCAAAATGCTCTGCCACTGGATGAATGCAGGTTGCTTTGGAGGAGGAAGATTGTGAATCTTACTACTAAGCATAGAAATCACAGTGCTCATACTGGGTCTCTGTCTTGCAAGATCTTGCACACATAGAAGTCCTACGTGTATGCACCTTATGATATCCTTCTCAAGGTATGGATCAAACATTTTAGGATCTATTAATGGGACAACATTCTGTTCATTCCAGAATTTCCATGCCTAAAATAAAATGTTTAAAAATAAACATGAGATTCATTTCAGCATTGAAAGTTTGAAGCTTAACCTTGTAAATGAAGCCTTGCATATATTGAGAAGGAGAATAAATTTTAGAGACTTACAAATCCCAATAGGCTAAGAGAATGCTCATTGTTATAGAAGCTGTTGTTTCTTCTTCCACTTACAATCTCTAGTACCAAGACTCCAAAACTAAAGACATCTGATTTTTCAGAAAACAATCCCTCAATTGCATATTCAGGGGCCATATATCCACTACATTATTAAATAAATTAATTGTTAAACTTCTCAATATGTAACATTAGTCTTGGACAAAGAAGAAATACTTACTATGTTCCAACAACTCTTTTAGTATTTGCCTGATCTTCACTCCTTCCAAAAATTCGAGCCAAACCAAAATCTGATATTTTGGGAATCCAGTTCTCATCCAACAAAATGTTACTTGCCTTAAGGTCCCTATGTATAATCTTTAGTCTAGAATCTCTATGAAGATAGAGCATCCCTCGAGCTACTCCTTCAATGATGCCAAACCGCTTTTGCCAATCAAGGAGTCGATGTTTTGGTGGATCTACAAAAGTTAACGAGAAAGTTACTTTAGTTTTAAATACAATACAACAAATTCCCAAACTTGAACAGATTAAAGAAACTAAGCAAAACTAGTTTTTTTTTTCAATCCATCTATGTTGAATGTAGATAAATCTAAAGTTTTAAATTGAATATGACATAGATAGGAAAGAAGGGTTCAAAAGAACCAACCAAAAATGAATCTATCTAAACTTTTATTTGGCATGTATTCATAGATCAGCATCTTTTCTTCTCCTTCAATACAGTAGCCTATGAGTCTTACAAGATTGTAGTGTTGAAGCTTAGAAATAACGACAATCTCATTCTTAAACTCCTCTAGACCTTGTCCAGATGCTCGGGAAAGTCTCTTAATTGCTATGTCTTGGCCATCTTGCAGCTTTCCCTTGAAGAAAATACCAAGAAACAACAGTTACACACAACATATTCTGATTTGACTAAGATTTCATGAATGAATGTACCTTATAAACAGGACCAAAACCGCCTTGCCCAAGTTTACTAGACACATGAAAGTTGTTGGTAGCCATTGCAACCTTTTCAAAATCATATGCCAATAGTTCTTGAAATTTAACTTCTGATAGTTCTCCAATAAAGCTATAATTTGTTTTTCCTGTATATGCTTCACCTCTGTTTAACAACGAAAGACATTTGCTCTTCCATTTTCTCACTGATCCATAAATCGCATGGAATTTAGCATGATACAAAGACGTGCATAGAATAACATGAACTAGAAAACAATATTTTATTTATATGAAGGTTGCATTTTAAAAGCCTTTCAAGTAGTGAGAAGTAATCGAGATTTAAAGTGCTAACATCTATAGTAACAGTTAAAATATAACAAATATGACTGCATATGAAATTACTGGGATGATAAAAAAATGGCATATTACCTGAATGTTTAACTATCCATTTCCATAAAAAGTATGCACAGGTCACAATGATGAGGGTTCCTATAATTATAGTAAAAGTAATGATGACTGTCACGTTTCTCTCCTTTTCTGCATTCATTGAAAACCAAGAAAGTTTAAAGAAAATTCAGTGCAATTCAAAAAATAGGATTATGTTGGAGAACCAAATTTCTAGTACTTAAAGAACACAAATAAATACCAAGATCAGAATAGGCTACTCTAATATATAGATCAATTCCTGCACTTGAGAGCTGTTGTATGTCAATCAAATTTCCACTCCTTGACATACAGCCAATTTGAGTATCGTATGAATATGCGACACAAGTGCAATTTTCCAAGCACCGGCTTCTGCATGTGTCTTCTGAGAAAGATGACCATTCTGCAAAATCTGGTGGTTTAACCTTCTGTAACTTCAAAAACCCATCTTCTTTTCCATATGAACTGCCATTTTTTACTCTGTCACACTGCAGAGCTGTTCTCCGAACACAACCACCAATCCAGTTTTGTCTGTTCCATTCCTTTCTATTGCTTGGCTCAAACCCTTTCAAACAGTTGCATATTGGTGAGCTATTTGAATTGCAGCATTCAAATTCCCCACATATTCCGTAAATATCACAATCTGAAACTGGATAAACCAAGTTTGTATGCCATTGCTTCTTGGCATCATCCCAATATTGGTGCACTAACCTTCCTTGTGAATTCAAGATAGTTTTAAATTTGGTGTTATTCCCATCCTCTAAAGTATTAAAAAAAGAAACAGCTCCATCACCCTCTGGTACTATATTGGTAACTTTATTATACCCTGAATTCATCGTGGTTACCCCAGTAAAGACCCGGCCATTCCATGGACCACTACGCCAGTGTGGGCGAGTTCCATTCCATATGAACAATTCAGGAAGATTTAATCGTTCAAGACTCAGATAGAAACTCCCAACAGACGGATGAGAAGGACCTTTCCATGATGTAAGCTTTAGTTTCTCACCTGTTCTTTTGTTACTAGTAATTTTCATACCGCTCAGGTATGTATCCGAAGGATGCTGAAAACTTTGCCATATGGTGGTTCCTGAAGCAGAGTTATCAAGCAGGACAAGGTTTCCGGAATCTAGAAGCTGGCAAGAAGTATTAGATGCAATATTTGACACATTTGATGACCAAATGATTTGCTTCTGTCCATTCAATACCACAAGATTGCCATCCTCTGATATTGTAATGATGCCAGAAGAATCTCTCAATGGTTGATTTCTATTAGCTACCCATACAATAGCAGATTTAGACACGTACCAAATTCCAACATATCGATTTGTAGAATTTTGAGGGTTGAAGAACCCCAATGTGAACAAACTCCCATTGGAGATGATTGTTTCAGGGTCCTTGAGGAAGTGAGAAGATGTGATGGTGTCTGTGCCTGTGGCTAATTCAAGACAATAGCTGGAAAATGTGATGATAACAAAGAAACAGGCTTTGCTGCAAAAGAATCTCATTGCTGCGATCTAAGATTCTTGATGCCAATTCGATGAATGAAGGCTAATTTTTATTGAGACTCTTCTTTCATGGGTCACAAGTCTAAGTCGATGAACTTCTGTCTTACGAAGCTTACCATACACGGTTTCCAATTGGATCACAAGTCTAATTTTTATTGAGACTCTTAACAAAGAAACAGGCTTTGCTGCAAAAAAAAGTCTATGTTCAAATGAATTAATTGCTCAATTGTAACCACACATTTTAATTTTTAAATTATATTTAGAATTATTGCATACATTGTCTCCCAGGCATTGACTTGGCATAGACTTTTGATATTGACATGGCATGGACTTGCAAAGAAGATAATCTTCCATTCTTTTCTTTTGTTATCTCTGTGATTGCAACTTTGGCATGGACTCATTTGCAAAATACCTATTAAACTAATTATGACTCAGTTATAAAATATTTTTATATATAATAAAATGTGGTATATAATTTTTTTAATTATGGTTTAATTATAAATACCTTATGAACTATAAAGTTTAACAAATATTCTCTTACACTTAAACTTATTAATTTTTTTTTAAAAATATCTTTCCTAAATTATTTTTTATTTAAAAAATTTTAAATAAATTCTAAATTTCTATACTTTTCAACACTCTATCTTAAATTTATTAGCTAAAATTTGAGGCATGTGAATTAGCATAACAGAAAAAATAATATTATTGAAAATTTTGTATAAATTTTGCTAAATTCAAAGTTTATTTGGAGAGGAATTTAAAAGAAAAAATTCATAAGTTTATGTAAATGTCTAATAGATAATATATTTAATGGATGGAGTTAATATAGCCGTGTGAGATTGAATTTAAATTCAAACATGAAAAATATAAGAAGCTATTTTTCAAACTATAATTTAAAGAGATAATAGTAATTAAGTTATAGTTGAATGAAGTATTTGTAACATGTTAAAGTTTATGAGAATAATTTGTAATTGAATTATAGTTAAAAAAAAGTATCTATAGTTTAAAGTGCTAACACCTACACTAATAGTTAAAATACAACAAATATGACTGCATATGAAATTACTGAGATGATGTAAAAATGGCATATTACCTGAATGTTTAGCTATTCATTTCTATAAAAAGTATGCACAGGTTACAATGATGATGGTTCCTATAATTATAGTAATAATGATGATGACTGTTACGTTTCTCTCCTTTTCTGCATTCAGTGGAAACGAAGCAAGTTTAAAGAAAATTCAATCCAATTCCAAAAATTTCTAGTATTCTAAGTACAAAATTTAAGATACCAAGTTCTGAATAGGCTACTCAGAATATATTGATCAATTCCTCCCTTTGAGAATTGTTGTATGTCAATCAGATTTCCACTTCAAGACATACAACCAATTTGAGTATCGTATGAATATGCGACACAAGTGCAATTTTCCAAGCACCGGATTCTGCATGTCTCTTCTGAGAAAGATGACCATTCTGCAAAATCTGGTGGTTTAACCTTCTGTAACTTCAAAAACCCATCTTCTTTTCCATATTAACTGCCATTTTTTACGCTCTCACACTGCAGAGCTATTCTCCGAACACAACCACCAATCCAGTTTTGTCTGTTCCATTCCTTTCTATTGCTTGGCTCAAACCCCTTCAAACAGTTGCATATTGGTGAGCTATTTGAATTGCAGCATCCAAATTCCCCACATATTCCATAAACATCGGAGGCTGAATTTGGTTGCATAAAAATTTATGCCATTGCTTCTTGGTATCATCCCAATATTGGTGCACTAACCTTCCTTTTGAATTCAAGATAACTATAAATTCGGTGTTATTCCCATCCTTTAAAGTAATAATACAAGAAACAGCTCCATCACCCTCTGGTACTATATTGGCACCATTATTATACCCTGAATCCATCGTGGTTAGCCCTGTAAAGACCCGGCCATTCCATGGACCAGTGCGCCAGTATGGGCGAGTTCCATTCCATACGAACAATTCAGGAAGATTTCATCGTTCAAGACTCATATAGAAATTCCCATGGACGGATGATGTAATCTTTCGTTTCTCACCTGTTCTTTTGTTGCTAGTAATTTTCATATTGGGCAGATATGTATCCGAAGGATGCTGGAAACTTTGCCATATGAAGGTTCCTGAAGCAGAGTTATCAAGCAGGACAAGGTTTCCAGAATCTAGAAGCTGGCAAGAAGTATTAGATGACCAAATGACTTGCTTCTGTCCATTCAATGCCACAAGATTGCCATCCTCTGATATTGTAACAATGCCAGAAGAATCTCTCAATGGTTGATTTCTATTAGCTACCCATACAATAGCAGATTTAGACATGTACCAAATTCCAACATAGGGACTTGTAGAATTTTGAGGGCTGAGGAATCCCAAAGCGAACAAAACCCCATTGGCGCTAACAGTGTCGGGGTCCTTGAAGAAGTGAGATGAAGTGATGGTGTTTGTGACTGTGCCTAATTCAAAACAATAGCTGGAAAATATGATGATAACAGAGAAACAGGCTTTGCTGCAAAAGAATCTCATTGCTGTGATCTAAGATTGTTGATGCCCATGCAAGAAATGAAGGCTCACTTTTAGACTTTTCTTTCATTGTTCACAAGTCTAAGAGTCAATGGACTTCTGTCTTTACATACACGATTGCCAATTTCGATCACAAGTCAACAAAAGAATTTATGGCTCCCTGTTATAATTGAAGTCTTCAATTTCTTGCTCTGTTTACAAGTTTTTTTTTTCAATTTATATCTTATTTTTATGCATTAATGTATAGGTTTATAGATTAACGGAATTGAAATGCAAAATACTTTGGTTCACAATCTTACATAAATGCAAATTTGCCTGAACAACTTCTCCAAGTAACAATGAAAGCCTATCTATTGAATGCAATTTGACTTTGAAACTATCAGATTTTGAAATTTAAATAAGTTAAATATCTTCCAGTAAGATGAATTGACAATTCAAAATAAGACAAAAACCTTATTTTCATGCCCCTATCATTTGTACAACCTTAGCATTTTAAAATTTATAAGTCCCAAAATACTCCAGAAGTTTAGCTAGGCTAGATATATTTATATTATAATAGTTTTAAAATTTTGTAATTATTATTTTATTTTATATATATATATTTTAAAATATATATATATATATATATATATATATATAGAAAAAAGAATGAAATGCACTTTTCTACATGTCGAACCTCTGGTGAAAAGAAAAGGGC
Organism: Senna siamea; assembly: GCA_031216115.1. NCBI lineage: Eukaryota > Viridiplantae > Streptophyta > Magnoliopsida > Fabales > Fabaceae > Senna > Senna siamea. The sequence continues at coordinate 18,320,859 of CM062355.1, read as the reverse complement.
CTCTTGAGAAGATGACCTCAGAGACAACTGCAACTATTTCGACAGCACCATATTCAAACACCACTTCCGAGGTATCGAATCAGACTTCAACACTGGATCGACAAATTACTTCAACTTCGTCAAACTTCATACGAATAGGAAATTTCAACTGCCCAATCACCAATACCTTTCCTTGCCACATCAAAGCTGAGAAGCCCCCATCGATTCATCTTTCAAGATTCGCTCATAATAAGGCTACGGGGACTGATACTAAATCAGGAAACATTGGGACGCAGACTTACCCAAACATGGAAGCTCAAGATCACACCCCTTTTCCTCGAACTAGGACATGGCTTCTTTCTTACAACTTTTGCAAATCAGGAGGACCGATGGAGAGCTCTCTTACATGGACCGACCATGATCAACAGACACTTCCTATCTGTTCGCACATGGACACTAAGATTCAATGTTGAAACAAGCTCCAAGGGACCTTTACTCCTTTATGGATAAGATTAGGAAACCTACCTTTAGAATTCTTTGACAAGGACCCGCTGATTCGAGTTGAGAATGCCTTAGGATCCTTCTTAGGTCTTGATGAAGCTACACACAACATGAAAAAAGCTAGATATGCCAGGATCTGTATTCTAGCAAGACTTTCGAGAGTCAACCCAAAATACATTACCGTAGATGGATATTCGCAGCCACTTACAATCGAAGGAGCATATGGCTTCTGCACAGAGTGTGGAGCTGTAGATTACAGCCACAAGTCATGCAAATTGACTCAGGACAGTCAATATTTGGAAGCAGCAGAGGACCAATGGATTCTAGTCAAGTCGAGGAAAAAAAGTAGAAATAATCAATAGAAGGAGCACGCCGTAAACCCAATGGAAGATGTCACCAGAGCAGAGAAACTTGAATCCATTTCCCAAAAGCCAATGGTGAGAAATGTTAATCCTAAGCTTCTATGTAATAAGTTTTGATGATGGTAAATAAGTGATTAATGATAAATGAGTGCTAAATGTTTTATGAATATAATTCTTTTATAAATTATTTATGATTATAGTTTTAAATATGCATTATTTTTACTTAATCATGTTTTTTTAGATATACATATTTGTAATATATCTAATAGATTTTTTGATATGTTATTTATGTAATCTAAATTGAATATATAATCATATGAATTTTATTTAGATTAGTATTTATTAGTTCAAGATAGTCGATGGACTCAATTAGGTATATTTATTATAGACTAATAGTTTTTATGTGAAATTTAATGATTTAGATTAGTATTTATTGGCTAAAGATAGTTTGATTCTCAAAATATTTTTCTATACACAAAAGATGGTAAAATATAAACTTTTGCTAAAATTAAATTTTGATATTTGGTCACTCTCTTGATCATATCTCCCAAATAAAATATAATGATAGGTCATTTGTTTAAAAAGAATTTAAAATAAAAACTTTATGATCATTTAAATTTGAGACTATGGAACAGTCTCAAATTTTGACATTTAGTCACTATTTTGAACATATCTTTTAAATGATAAATCATTTTGGTGTAAAACTTGTTTCATTAGAAATGAGACTCAACTAGATTTTTAATGATAGATCATTTGGTTAAAATAGATTTAAAATGAAAATTTTATGATGATTTAAATTTGAGGCTATGAAACAATTTTAGATTTTAACCTTTGGTTATTATTTTGATTATATCTCCCAAATGATAATGATTTTTGGATTGAAACTTATTTTATTACAAACTAGACTCAAGCAAATTTTTAACGATAAGTCATTTGCTTAAAACAAATTTAAAATGAAGAATTGATGGCCATTTAAAGTTGAGAAAATGGAGCAGTTGACTGGTAAGCCACAGTAGTCGACTGATAGCCTTGAGGAAGTAGAACTAAGTGTTATAATATGATCTTGAACTTGTTTTATCATATTTTTGAGAGAAATAAATATCATTCAACCAAAATTTACACAATCTCTATTATTTGAGTTCTTAGAACTTTATCTTGTATATCTACTCTTTGAGAGATTATTTTCTTTTCCAAACCTTGTAAGACAAGGGTGGTGTATCCCTTGTGAGATAGATCACGAGTAGAGAAACTCTTGGAATGAGTTTATCTAGGAAGAGAGGAGTGACTTGTTTTAGAGTGAAAAACTACTAAAGATTGAGTTGAAACTTGTTACGGCTTACAAGTGTCTAGTTCAAATTTGTGAAATTAGTGGAGAAATCTCAAATTGAAACTTGGGGACTAAACGTAGGCTTGGGTTAAAACTGAAGCAAGATAAATCTTGGAGTTTGCTTTTCTTTTTCCCTATATTCTTTTTATTTTAAGTTGTTAATTGATACTTTGTTTGTAACTTAAAATTTGCATAAGTTCTTGAGCATATTAAACTTGATAATTCTTCTTCAATTTGTATCAAGTCATACAATTGATTAAGAGATTGTTAATTGCTCTTATTTACTTAAAATAGATTTTTAGCATTGAGAATACTTACATTTGTAGGTTACTCTATTTTTTTAGAATAAAATTTATGTTCTTCGTACTCCAAAAAAGCTGATGTCTTAGAGAGATATCAATTTCCTAAAATTCTTGATGCCAATGCAACAATTGAAGGCTAATTTTAATGAGACTTTTCTTTCTTGGGTCCCTGTTATAATTGAAGTGTTCACTTTCTTACTCTCTTTACAAGTTTTTTTAAAATTTATATTTTATTTTTATGCATTAATGTGTAGGTTTATATATATCAACGGCCAGAAATTGACATGCAAAATACTTTGGTTCACAAACCCAAATAACTTCAAACTTGCCTGAACTACTCAACGTAACAATGAAATCCAATCTATTGAATGCAATTTGACTTTGAAACCATCAGACTCCTTCCAATATCTACTCGGATGCAGATAAGCTTGTCCATACAAGGTGATTTTGGATCAACTTACAAGGTAAAAGCAACCCTCTTTTTCGATCCCATTATGTGGATTTTGCATCAGCTTACAAGTTAATGATGTTATTCAAAATAGAACATGTTGACATGCCTTGATGAATATAGCTAAGGAGATGATGTTGTATTTGACAAAGTCTGCATAGATGGTCTCGACGTTTGGACTAGAAAGAGTTGTTGAGGCCTAGATTTATAAAGTACAATAAATATTTCAAACAAAAACTTGTCCATTTGGTCTTTAACCTCTTAGTTTGTATTGTATTTGGACCAATTATTCATTTCACTATTTATTTATTTTTTATTATAGTGAACAATTTACATGGAGAGAACAAAAGACAAGTTTGAAAGAAATATCCAACTTGAAATAAGTTAGTCAAAGATCTTCCAGTAAGATGAATTGAGCATCGGGTTCCGATTGTGAAATGATTTTATTTGCTACATATGACATTATTATTGTCCATATTTTAGTAATGACTCAACCCTTAAATTTTGATTAGTGATGATAAGTCACTTGGTATATGTGACGAATTTTTTTTTGGGGACTTAGTACAACATGAGCGATTACAGAAAGGTATAAATACCTACTGGGCCTTTGTAAACAAATTTAACAACCAGAGGTCCCTGTGCTCAATATAAAGAAAATTTACTTTATTATACATTTTAATAAGGTGAGCTATATCCGTGCCCAAAGCAGCTGTTTTCTTAGGAAGGTTCCCAGCGTTTCTGATCATATTGATGAAATTCCTATTCATCTTGTCTTTGTGTTACATAATCATGTAAATCATGATTTATCCATAATTATTGTTTAACCCCATTAGGATTTGGTCTTCCACTAGATTTGCCCTTTGGATGATTAAATCAGGGGTGGTAGTTATTCCATTAGATAGGCTTTGATTCCGATGATGGAAGATAGCTCAACAGAATATGGTAATCTTCTCAGTCAAACTGATTGCAAGACTATTATTTGCCATGTTACCTGATAAATGTCTACAAGTGAAGAATTGCTTGAACCACTCAATGAAAGATAGATCTATGGCATCCATTTTAAGCATTAATTGGGAGCCAAACCAAGCAGCTCTGGTAAGAGGACATTTAGCGAAAAGATGGTCTGTTGTTTCTAATTCCCCACAGCCAAAACTGGATATACCTGAGATTTTGTAACCTCGCTTCAAAAGGTGGCTTCCTAGAGGTAGCGAATCATGACAAACTTTCCAAGCGAAAAGAATGAAATGCTGACGGATCTTGATCTTCCACAGTTGAGACCAGTTGCAATCATTTCTACGTTGAATGGTACCAGTGCTGTTTGAGTCAGAGTTACTACAAGCTTCTGTTGTGACAATAGAAGAGTATCCATCTCTCACACAGTATATGCTTGCCCAATTTCCATCCCATATGCCATTATCAGTTTAGTTATGATGAGATATTGGAAAATTTTGAATCATAATAGCCCTTTGTGGATCATACATGTCCCTCAACCTGGCTATATCCTGATGCCTGTCATCTCTGATCAGATCACTGTATTCATCCCAACCCTTTCGGTATATGTGACAAAATTTGGTTGGTCACTATATACATATTTTGTCGGGAGATTCTTTTTTTGGTCGAAATCACTAGTATCCAAAAGTCTTTTGAATTTTAATTAATCTGGCTTGAGCTGGCAAGTGTCATAATGGGAGTGTAGCTCTCTTAACAAAAATTTTTTTATACACAATACTTAAACTTGAGACCTTGTTTAAAGGAAATAAAATATCTATCACACCAATCAATCACCGTTGGTATGGAATTAGACTCTTTGAAGTGAAGTTTTGTGAAGTTGGACCTGCAAGTGAGTTAAAGAATTAAAATAAAAATATTTTGTGCATTAACCTGTAACTAACGAGTTAATGATATGTTTTAGGGAACTGCACAAAACTTCACGAAAAGTAAGCATATACCTTCATTGAACTATCATTCAATTGTAATTATTCCTTAAACTCTTAATGCGACAAATATCCTTTTAACCATAACTTAATTACAATTATTCTTTTAAATTACAAAGTATGACAAATACTTCCTTTCTTATATTTTTCGTCTTTGAATTTAACTTTAAACTCACACCTTTATATTAATTCCATTAAATATATTTTACATAAGACATTTACATAAACTTACTAATTTTTTTCAAAATTCCTCTATAAATAAACCCCAAGTTTAGAAAATTTACACATGAGAGTTTCAATAATCTTATTTTTTATTTTATTAACACTAATTCACATGCCTCAAATTTTATTAACTAACGAGTTAATGATATGTTTTGGGGAACTGCACAAAACTTCATGAAAAGAGATTAGAAATTATAGAAATTTAGGATTTATTTAAAATTTTTAAATAAAAAAATTATTTACTGAATATTGTTTGTTGTTTATAAATTAATAGGTCTAAGTCTAAGTATAAGAGAATATTTGTCAAACTTTATGCTTAAGGGATTATTTGCAACTAAGTCATATTTAAAGGAAATTATATATCACATTTAATAGTTTAGTTGAAGGGAATATTTGCTATACTTGATAATTTAAGAGATTTTTTACAACTGAATCATAACTAAAGAAGAAAATTTCCCACATTAATAATTTAGAGTGGTTTTCATAGATGAGTCATAGTTCAAAGGAGTATAGAAATTTTCTCATGTCCTGTAAACCTTTATTAATGATAACTTTTTAATGGTCATTAAATATTAGTGTGAACAACTTTTGTCAAGTAGAAATTTATAATTGTCTTATAATTTATAAGATGGCAACTCTTCGACTCACAAAATTTGAATTGCTTACAATGATTTTTTGTATTCATAATTCATATTTCTTAATTTAAAATCTTTGTGAAGTTAAAGCACGATATAAGTTATCTTATTAATATTGTCACTGTTACATGCTATTTAATTCCAAAGACATTTTCCAAATAAAACAAAAACCATATTCATGGTCCTAACATCATTTATACAATCTTAGCATTGTGAAATTTATTAGTCATGGAATACTTCAGAAATACACGACTTTAAAGTCAAGGCTAGGTCAGATATATGGCATATATATGTATTAAAATGTAATATTGTTTCTTAGCAAAATTGAAGTCAAACGACAGATCTTTTTAACTCCCAACAAAAAACATATGACAGTGAATAACTTCCAATGTTTCAAGGATAGCAAAATCATATAATTCATACCATAATTTGAAATGAATGTCTTAAAAAAAGAGAAAAGAAAGAAGTGAAATCTCTATTCTTGAAAGATAAGAGCTATTTTCTCTGTTATACATGAGACTTTTCACATATTAAAGTATACAATATTTAGAATATTTACTTGCCAATACTTCTAAATCTTTTAACTTTTTCATTGACAGTTTGATGTCATAGCTATCTCCCATGTATGTTTGTAATACTGACACTATTGTTGGAGAACAATTCATTTTCTACGGCACAAACTGAACTCAAAATGCTCTGCCACTGGATGAATGCAGGTTGCTTTGGAGGAGGAAGATTGTGAATCTCACAATTAAGCATAGAAATCACAGTGCTCATACTGGGTCTCTCTCTTGCAAGATCTTGCACACATAGAAGTCCTATGTGTATGCACCTTATGATATCCTTCTCAAGGTTTGGATCAAACATTTTAGGATCTATTAATGGGACAACATTCTGTTCATTCCAGAATTTCCATGCCTAAAATAAAATGTTTTAAAGAAAAACATGAGATTCATTTCAGCATTGAAAGTTTGAAGCTTAACCTTGTAAATGAAGCCTTGCATATATTGAGAAGGACAATAAATTTTAGAGACTTACAAATCCCAATAGGCTAAGAGAATACTCGTTGTTATAAAAGCTATTGTTTCTTCTTCCACTTACAATCTCTAGTACCAAGACTCCAAAACTAAAGACATCTGATTTCTCAGAAAACAATCCCTCCATTGCATATTCAGGGGCCATATATCCACTACATTATTAAATAAAACAATTCATTCTTAAACTTCTCAATATGTAACATTAACCTTGGACAAAGAAGGAATACTTACTATGTTCCAACAATTCTTCTAGTATTTGCCTGATCTTCACTCCTTCCAAAAATTCGAGCCAAACCAAAATCTGATATTTTGGGAATTAAGTTCTCATCCAACAAAATGTTACTTGCCTTAAGGTCCCTATGTATAATTTTTAGTCTAGAATCTCTATGAAGATAGAGTATCCCTCGAGCTACTCCTTCAATTAGGCCAAACCGCTTTTGCCAATCAAGGAGTCGATGCTCTGGTGGATCTACAAAAGTTAAAGGGAAAGTTACTTTAGTTTTGAACACAATACAACAAATTCCCAAACTATAACAGGTTAAAGAAACAAAGCAAAACTATAGTTTTTTTTTTTTCAATCCATCTATGTTGAATGTAGATAATTCTAAAGTTTTAAATTGAATATGACATAGATAGAAAAGAAGGGATCAAAAGAACCAACCAAAAATGAATGTATCCAAACTTTTATTTGGCATGTATTCATAGATCAACATCTTTTCTTCTCCTTCAATACAGTAGCCTATCAGTCTTACAAGATTGTAGTGTTGAAGCTTAGAAATAACGACAATCTCATTCTTAAACTCCTCTAGACCTTGTCCAGATGCTCGGGAAAGTCTCTTAATTGCTATGTCTTGGCCATCTTGCAGTTTTCCCTTGAAGAAAATACCAAGAAACAACAGTTACACACAACATATTCTGATTGATTAAGATTTCATGAATGGATGTACCTTATAAACTGGACCAAAACCGCCTTGCCCAAGTTTATTAGACACATGAAAGTTGTTGGTAGCCATTGCAACCTTTTCAAAATCATATGCCAATAGTTCTTGAAATTTAACTTGTGATAGTTCTCCAATAAAGTTATCACTTGTTTTTCCTGTATATGCTTCACCTCTATTTAACAACGAAAGCCATTTGCTCTTCCATTTTCTCACTGATCCATAAATCGCAGAGAATTTAGCATGATACAAAGACATGCATAGAATAACATGAACTAGAAAACAATATTTTATTTATATGAAGGTTGCATTTTAAAAGCCTTTCAAGTTGTGAGGATTAATTGAGATTTAAAGTGCTAACACCTATAGTAATAGTTAAAATATAACAAATATGACTGCATATGAAATTACTGAGATGATATAAAAATGGCATATTACCTGAATGTTTAGCTATCCATTTCCATAAAAAGTATACACAAGTCACAATGATGATGGTTCCTATAATTATAGTAAATGTGATGATGACTGTCACGTTTCTCTCCTTTTCTGCATTCCGTGAAAACCAAGAAAGTTCAAAGAAAATTCAATGCAAGTCAAAAAATAGGATTATGTTGGAGAACCAAATTTCTAGTATTCTAAGTACAAAAATTTAAGATACCAAGTTCAGAATGGGCTACTCGAATATATAGATCAATTCCTCCCTTTGAGAATTGTTGTATGTCAATCAGATTTCCACTCCAAGACATACAACCAATTTGAGTATCATATGAATATGCGACACAAGTGCAATTTTCCAAGCACCGGCTTCTGCATGTCTCTTCTGAGAAAGATGACCATTCTGCAAAATCTGGCGGTTTAACCTTCTGTAATTTCAAGAACCCATCTTCTTTTCCATATGAACTGCCATTTTTTACTCTCTCACACTGCAGAGCTGTTCTCCGAGCACAACCACCAATCCAGTTTTGTCTGTTCCATTCCTTTCTATTGCTTGGCTCAAACCCTTTCAAACAGTTGCATATTGGTGAGCTATTTGAATTGCAGCATCCAAATTCCCCACATATTCCGTAAAAAACACAATTTGAAAATGGATAAAACAAGAATGTATGCCATTGCTTCTTGGCATCATCCCAATATTCCTTCATTATCATTCCTTGTGAATCCAAGAAAGCTATAAATTTGATGCCATTCCTATCTTCTAAAGTTTGAATATAAGAAACAGCTCCATCACCCTCTGTTACTATATTGGCACCATTAGTATACCCTGAATCCATCGCGGTTAGCCCTGTAAAGACCCGGCCATTCCATGGACCACTACGCCAGAGTGGGTGAGTTCCATTCCATACGAACAATTCAGGAAGATTTAATCGTTCAAGACTCACATAAAAATTCCCAATGGACGGATCAGAAGGACTTTTCCATGATGTAAGCTTTAGTTTCTCACCTGTTCTTTTGTTACTAGTAATTTTCATACCGCTCAGGTATGTATCCGAAGGATGCTGGAAACTTTGCCATATGATGGTTCCTGAAGCAGAGTTATCGAGCAGGACAAGGTTTCCAGAATCCAGAAGCTGGCAAGAAGTATTAGATGCAATATTTGACACATTTGATGACCAAATGATTTCCTTCTGTCCATTCAATACCACAAGATTGCCATCCTCTGATATTGTAATGATGCTAGAAGAATCTCTAAGTGGTTGATTTCTATTAGCTACCCATACGATGGCATATTTAGTCCTGTGCCACATTCCAACATAGCGATTTGTTGAATTTTGAGGGTTGAAGAACCCCAATGTGAACAAACTACTATTGGAGCTGATTGTTTCAGGGTCCTTGAGGAAGTGAGAAGATGTGATGGTGTCTGTGCCTGTGGCTAATTCAAAACAATAGCTGGAAAATGTGATGATAACAAAGAAACAGGCTTTGCTGCAAAAGAATCTCATTGCTGCGACATAAGATTCTTGATGCCAATTCGATGAATGAAGGCTAATTTTTATTGAGACTCTTCTTTCATGGGTCACAAGTCTAAGCCAATGGACTTCGGTCTTACAACTCTTACCGTACACGGTTGCCAATTTGAATCACTATTCAACAAAAGAATTTATCCTTGCAACAAAAATCGTAGAAATAAATGTGGAACAGTTCTTACTGAGCTTATTCGTGCTTATATCATCATTTATACAACCTTAACATTTTGAAACTTAAAAGTCGCCAAATGTTTCAGATATGCAGGACATTTAAAGTGACGGCTAGGTTAGACGTATGGCCATATATATATTGGTTTCCGGTTCCAATGGAGACAATCCTTATCGTAATGTGGCATTAGTGTTTTTCTGCAAAACAAAGTTCTAACGACAGATCTTTTTATTTCCCAACTGTTAAGTTATTGTATATAAAACCAAGTCACTTAGTTTAGTTTGATAGTTTGCCTTATTAGTTAGTCAAGTAGTAATTAGTTTTAGTCACGTGAGCTGCACATTCCTGTATATTATACATATAGGCATATTTGTATATATAGTGATATCTCAGTAATACGAAGTATGGGATTTCCATTCTCTTAATTCTCTTTTCTATTAGTTCGTATACCAACAAAAAGCATGACAGAGAATAACTTACGGTGTCTCAAGATTGCAACATTTCACACTATTAAGCTTACAACATTTCACACTAAACATAAGTGTAACTTTATGCGTAATATTTTAGACTTTTCACAAACAAAAGCATATAAAATTTAGAATAGTTTCTTGTCAAAATTTCTAAATCTTTTCACTTTTTCTGTGACAAACTGCTGACATTGCTATCTCCCTTGTATTTCTGTAATACTGACACTATTGTTGGAGAACAATCTATTTTCTGTAGGGATAACTGAACTCAACATGCTTTGATAAAGGATGAATGCAGGTTACTTTGGAGGAGGAAGATTTTGAATCTCACTATTAAGCATAGAAATCACAGTTCACACATTCTTTTTTCCACTCAGTAAGCCTTCAAAAGTTTTTTAAAAGGTTTCAAAAGCACATTAATATGGAAATAAGTTGTTCAAATTAAAAATTTTTAGAAGAATATTTTATATATATATATATATATATATATATATATAATAAACAATCTTTGGGTTCATTGAATCTTTATGCATTAAAAGGCTGAAAGCCATATTCACTATCTTCCTTATAATTCTTCGGAGGAAATGGGATAATGGAAATTCCACAGATGACGTCCATGAATTACATGTCAAATTAACTCAAGCATCTTTAAGGTAAAACTTCATTCAAGAAAATAAATGGTGCATTCCAATTAATTTATTTAAAAATTAAATTATAACATGTAAAATTAATAAGCTGTTAATATTGACATTGATTTGACATAAAAATATCAAAATTAATTTTAACTCAACATTTTTGTTTAGTAGATTAGCAGCGTACTAATATATTAATTGTTATATTTAATAATTTTGTATATATAAATTAATTATGTTTATTTTATATTTGAGAATTATATAATGTAATTAAAGTAACTTGTAAATAATTTTTTATAAATTTATATTTATATGAATTATTATTTAATAAAAAAATTATTTTGAACGAATCTAAATTTAGAAATTCCAAGATTTAAGAATTAAAAAGCTTTGAAGATAAAGAGAATAATTAATTTTGTTATCAACTTAAGTCCAAAAATAAAATAAATATATATTTACAAAGTAGAATAGTGTTATGATTCAACACCTAGGTTTATGTCATGTTTAAAAATTTGACACGAGTACACATTCTCATAATTTCTGAATTATTCCCATTGAAGAATGTAACCTCAAAAGCCTATATAAAAAATATTAGGCATGTTGGCCGTTAATGTCACTCATAGTCCGCCGGTAAAACAAAGTCAAAAATATATCGAAACATCTTGACCGTTTATCTCATCCAATTGCTGTCTTTTTGTCACGTTTTCATAAAATTCAAAATCTATGATCTTGTTAAAGCATCTTGCACTATTTTGTTACGTAGATGACTTTCTAAAAAATATGTTTAAAGTCTAAAATATATTTTGTTTAAAAATATTTTATAGAGAACGAAATTGAATATTTTCTTTAAATCAAAATTTGAACTTTATTTGTGAGATTCGTGACTTTTGAGCCTGCGCGTAGAAAAAAATCCAAAACTTTAATTTGACTAGTTGGTTCATTTTAATTGATTGTTTTGTACTTCAATCACTCCTCAAAACGCGCTATGGTCGGCCAAAAAGACGAAGGCTGGCCCGTGTGGAGTGGGATTGCAATATTGACTTCATCCCTTCCATGGGTATATATGTCATGTTGAAAATGTAGATGAAAAACAGAAGCTAAATTGCATTAACTTTATAAAATGTTTAGCTAAATTATGTTCATATTTTTTTACTTTCAAAATTTATATTTTTTAAATTTATATTTTTTCAATAGAAATATTTTTTTGTGTATAATGAAATTAAAATTACATGTTTAATATATTAATAAAAACAATTAAAGTCTAACATAAGATTCTTAATTCAAGTGTAATTTTAATAAAAAAAAAAATTAAAGAGTTGATAAATTTTAATTTAAATAAATATTTTTATATCTTTTTTATTTTTTAATTCAAATATATTTTTAAAATTTTTTAATTTAAATTTAAATAAAAATACCAAAAGTAAATTTCTCTATTGTTCTGTTTTGCTTTTTCTTTCATTCTTTTATATGTGCAAGTATATATATTATTGAGACTAAATTATTATTTTGATCCCTAAAAAAACTACATTTAGTCTCACTTTGGTTTTAAAAGGATTAAAATATTCAATTTCGTTTTTTATAAAATATTTTTCAAACAATTTAATCTCTATGTTAATTATATAGATACTCAAATAATATTACAACAACAACAATCAAGTCTAAATAATATTACAACTTAAAATCGTAACCATTGTGCCTGGCAAAACATTCATGTGACTAATGTAGGACCTAGATTGGTTTCACCACTTCTTTAATTTGAAACATTAAATTAAAGATTTTAACTTTTTAGAGAGATAAAATATATTTTTCAAAGACCTCCTCCACCCATATTTACTCTATCATTTATAGGTAACATGACAAATATATGAAAATGAAATCCTAAAATATTTCTCAATTTCATCTATTTCTTTTAAAATTGCATCAAAATAAGAATATTTGCATAAAAGAAAAAAATGAAATATAAAAATATTTTGTCAATAGCAATGTTTTTAAATTCCTATATATATCTTAGCTTCTAAAGAAAAATTTATATTGCAAAAATTCTTTCATATAGCCACAATCTTGCTCTTCACTAATCCAATTTTTAATTACTTCAATTTACAATTAAACTAACTCATTTTTGAATTCCCAACTACAAATGCAAGCTTCATTATGCACATACACTATATACTATGGTCGGCCCAAATTAGACCAAAATGAATTTTTTTAATTTGGTCCCTCTTGAATAGTTGTTCTCAATTTGCTTCCACACGATTGAAACAATTATCAATTTCATCCCTCCGTGTCCAAACCATCAAAATATTTAATTGAAATGTTGAGTTGCATAGTTATGTGCTGACTGTGTACACATTAAAAGGAAATCATAATTGATTTTTTTTCCATCCAAAACCTTATTCTTGTTCCTCAAATTTGGCAATTTTTTTAATTTGGTCCATCTTGAATGGTCTTTCTCAATTGGTTCCTCACATTTGAAATCGTTATCAAGTTCATCCCTTTATGTTCAACATTGGAGTGTGTAAACTTTAAGAGAATCAGACACTAGAAAAAAGAAATCAAAGTATAGATAAGAAAATTAAGTATTTTGTCAACACTACACAACTTCAAGCACTTGTTTTTCCATACAATAATTTAACCATAACCAAATAAAAAAAAAATCTAGTGTAGGCAGTTCCAAAAAGGAAATCCTGTCCGCATCAAACACAATTACTTTTACCCATCTGATACATCCCATGTTGTATATTACAAAGATAAACTTTCAAATAACTTTTTGCTACTTTTTAAAGTTCACACTACTCTGCTTAGATGATACTAACTAGCTGTTTGTTTGTACATAGTAAAAGAAGCACCTTTATGATCAAAAGGAGGGAATATACCAAATGTTGGAATTTAGTACAATAGACTAAAGCGTTATGTGAGTTATGAAAAAACTCTCAAACCAAAGGTTAGATGAATTATTTATCTTTTGGATCATGTGATTACCTAAATGGACATAAATTCTTTGTCCTTATTTCTCATATAGCATGATTTTAATCCAGATGTTAAAACCTTGGATAAAGCATCAGTTACACGAATGCCCTTCACTGGTTTATAAAGAATCTCAAAACGATGTCCCATTAATTTGGAAACACATTTAGCTTGAGTTTCATCTAACACTTGCTCCTCAAGCAAGAATTTAAGACTCTTTTGATATGTATGTATTATGAAATGCATCACAAATAATGATGCCACTTATTAATTGAAAAAATAATAGCTATGAGTTTCCTCTCATATATTGATTTTTTTTTGCCCTATTTGACAACACTTGGCTATAATATGCTATGGGATAGCCCCAATCCCAATCTTGAAGCATCATTTTCCAACTTGAAATCACAAAATTCAGGCATAACTAGTACTAGGGTTGTGGTCATAGCTTTTTTCAAGCTTCCAAAAGCTTCTTGAGTTCCCTAAGTCCATAAGAAGACATCCTTATTTATTAAGTTAGTGAGAGGTACTAATATTTTGTCATAGTTCTTCTCAAACCTCCTATAATATTCTGTGAGTCCTAAGAAACCTCGTAAAACCTTAAGGTTCTTAATTGCTAGCCACTCAACCATTTCTTTCATCTTTTTTGGATCTGCTTGAAATCCCATTGCTAAAATTATATGATTGAGATACTCTAGATATGATTGAGGAAGTAGACACCTTTTTCTTAACAATCACCCTTTGCTGCTAATCTTATCTAGGACCAGCCTCTTATGCTGCACATATGACACCAAATTCACATTATAAACCAGAATTCCATTAAAAAAAAATCAATACCAACTTTTAAAGATAGTCTCTAAAAACATCATCCATCAAAGCTTGAAATGTTGAAGGGGTATTAGTAAGCCGAAAATGTATAACCATAAATTTGTAGTGCCCTTCATGTGTTAGAAGGTTTTCATGTGTTCATCCCCCCCTTTAATTCTGATTTGGTGATATCTAACCTTCAAATCAAGCTTAGAAGATATTTTTACTCCATTAAACTCATTCAATAGCTCATTTATGGTGAGTATTGGGATTTCTTTTGACACTGTCTATAATATCCAATATGTTAAAATTTATTATTCAGGATAATCCTAGAATTTTGACTTCAAGGACTTAAATGAAACAAGAAACTTGGTGTTAAAATGAGAGGGACTAAAGAGTAATTTCTATATTTTGCTAGGAGGTCCCTAAAAATATAGCTACTCAAACTTTTTATCTCTTCTCGTATGCCTCTTCCCTTCATACCAAAAGAGAGAACAAAGGCTTTAGGAAAGAAAAGAAAGGAGAAGGAAACCGAGCAGAAG
This sequence comes from Senna siamea, assembly GCA_031216115.1. Classification (NCBI taxonomy): domain Eukaryota; kingdom Viridiplantae; phylum Streptophyta; class Magnoliopsida; order Fabales; family Fabaceae; genus Senna; species Senna siamea. Next base: position 18,305,632 of record CM062355.1, on the reverse strand, counting down.
GGAAAGGAGAAGGAAATCAAATTAGAAGCATCAAGTAGTTGGATTCTAGGTGAGAGATCTTTGTTTACAGCTTAATAATCATCTTAGCCATCATCTAGGAGTAGATTATTTCACCTAAAATCCATTCTATTTGTTGAAATGCTTAGGATTAGTAAAAATGGGAAAATCTCCTTTTCTTAAGAAATTTCTGGTTTTTTGGATTGAAATGATGATTTTGAGGTTGTTTAGAGATAAGAAAAGGTTCCTGAACCATAATGTTAGAGTTTTTAGTTCCATTCAGTATTTTCTAGGCTTGAATCAGATTTTTCAAGTTAGGATTTACTGTTCACCCGAGTTGTATATGTAAATTAGCTTGTATGATTGATATTTGAGCATGAAAATGGTTGGAATTTGGGGGAAAACAGTTAGAAACTAAGCTTGTGCCTTTTAAATTTGTAATGTGGTGGAATCTAAGCTGGATGATTTCAAAAACTTGAATTTTTAAGCTGTCAAAGAACATAACAGCTGACTACTACCATGCACCAGTCTACTGTTGTGTTCTTGATAAACCCAAAAATTTATACAGAGACACAGCAGTCGACTGGTAGCCTCATCAATTAATTGTTAGGTCCAAATTTCTACCTAGCAGTCGATTGATAGCCTTCTATCAGCTGATTGATAGCTTACTTTCTTGCAAAGTCCAAGATTCTAGAGAGCCACCAGCCGACTACTAATTTTACGACAGTCGACTGGTAGCCCTTCAGAGAGCAATCAATCAACTGCTTGCTTTATGGTAGTTAAATGATGGCCTTCCAACATGAAAAATGACTTCTGAAGTGAGAAAAAAGCTTAGAAACCCTTAATACTAATTGGTATAAGGCTCACAATATCATCGTACATGAGAATTACATACGTTGGGTGATAAGTAACATGAAAATAGGAAGGGGAAAGAGAAAAGTTATCAAGTTATCAAAGCTCATATGGGAAATTTAGAAAAAACCTATAGTAGAACACTAAGCCTAGGTTGTATAGATGCATATTTGAAAAGAATAAGTATGAAAGTTGAGGTTTGTTCTCAGGAAGTGACTTGTAAGATCAAGTCAAAAAGGAAAAAGGAAGACCCTGATCAAGATAGGAATAAACGTTTAAGGTAGCGTAATCTACACTCTCTTAATTTAAAATGATGATGTGAATTGCTTGTTTTGAAATGAAAATTGTTTTATGAAAAGTGAATTGTTTGATGAAATGAATTATAAACTAGGATATGATTTTCATGAGTATAGAGAGATTGCTTGTGTGTGATATAAAGCAAGAAATGAACTCTTTGCTGCTTGTTTTAAATTTAGCTATTAGGTTATATGCTTATAGGAAAAAAAAGATTTGAGGTGTGCATTTATGGCTGGTACAGGAAATTCATTAAGTGTTCCTTATGCAGAATACTTCGTAAAATATAATTATTTTCATCTTGAATGGTTTGTATTTGTTAGGGGTTACTCATTAAACCAATAAAACCCTATGAAAGACTTTAAGGAGTAAAGGGAGGATAGTATACACTGAAAAACATTTTGGTTCAAGTGTAAAACTCTATAACCCTAAGTAGTTGTCACCTATTTGTATATATTACCTTATAGTCAGGAAAAGGATGAGATTAGTGATGTGCACATGACAGAGGATGCCTTGAAAGTTAGATTCTCATGTCACATGGATAAACGAAAGTGTGACAATATCACATGGATAAAAGGAAGTGTGATAATAACCAGGAGGATGGTCCCCATGATAACAACAATCTTAGTCACATGGATAAAAGGAAGTGTGACCATCACGCAGATAAAAGGAAGTGTGATAACTTCTTGAGATTGGGAAACAACATGCAATGAGAGTATGATTTTTAAGATGTTGTGATGACATGCATATTGATTTTTAAAAATATGTTGATTTATGATACTTTTGCATTAGCATGAGTATTGTTATGCAAATGATGTTTGAAATGTAATTACAAGCACTATGAAAATGAGGTTTTAACCAAAACAATGGTCCTATACTCTTATAACTTGATATGAATTTTATAAACTATAGTTTTAATGAAAAGTACTAAATTCCCATGTTTTTGATGAAAATGGAATATGGAATTGTAATTCACTTGTATGTTGATATGATACAAGGAGAGGTTTTTTGTACCAAAAAGGATGCAACTGAACTTTCAACTATTTTTTTTTTAAATTGTAAATTTCTAAATTATGCTACTGGGATAATCGTATCTCATGAAGTTGTTTATTCAGATGATCTGGGTTAGGATATACCTAGAAATTAGTTGGACTAGAGATGTATATTGGAGTTGCAAAGCAACCTAGAAGAGTTGTAAATTCTAAAATTGTAAACAGGGGATTTAGAATGGCATGTGGACCATAGAATGTATATGTAATGAATGCTTATATGGTTATTTTGATGAATGCCATAAGATGTGGACTATGTAATGGAGAAAAATACTTTAAGATGTGAAACATTTATGGTAAGTTAATTTCAATAGTGTTATTTTAAATTATATCTTAATTGTTCTTGAATGGATGTGTTAGAATTTTATATTCCAGAGTACATACTTGTATGGATCGTGGTATTAGATCTTATGTGCAATAAAGGTAGTTAAGTGAAATTCAAATGGACTAATAGAGGAGTCTATTTGGATTACACTCAACTAGTAACAACCTACTGAGTACCTAAAAGGGAAATGAAAAATTTTGAGAGAATTTTACACTTCTAGTTTACTTTAATATATGCATATAAAGAAGGGTCGTTACACTGTTACCTTGTTCAAATCACGATAATTTGCAAAAATTGCCAACTTCCATCATTTTTATTTACCAAAAAAACTAGAATTTATGGGTTGGTGCTAGCCTTAATGATCCCTGCCTCGAACATCTCCTTCACCAGCCTTTCTATTTCATTCTTTTGTGTATCTGGATACTAATGGGGGCTAAAATTAAGAGGTTATACTCTTAACTTCTACTGAATTTGATAATCTCAAGTACTTGATGGCTATAAGTAGTAAACCATTATTATAATCAAATACAACCCTAAAATCAATTAATAGCTGCAACATATACAATGAAAAACTCATCTCCAGCTTTGGTTACTCCTCTTCTACCTTAATCTCCCTTAATTTTATTAGCATCCTCTACTTATCCATTTTAACAGACCTCATAATAGCCTTAAGAGAGACTAAAGACTTGTGCAATATAGGATCTTCCTTAAGGCAAATACACTATTCACCAATAATAAATGCCATGTTAAGGTCCTTCCAAGTCACTTTCATCTCTACAAGGGATTGGAGTCATACCATTCCTAACACCAAATTAGTCCCACTGAGAGCAAAATGAAAGAAAGATTAGGTGGCAGTGATGCCTTGCAACTCTACCTTCTTATCCTACTTTAAAACCATGAGAGTTTCATAATTTTCTAGGTTCAATGTTGCACCTATTGACTCATAGCTTTAAATTCCTCCCTCACAAATTCATGAGGCCATGGAGCAGTAGACCATTAGTATTACAAAAGCAGGAATACAAGCCACACTAATGCTTGTACTTCTATTCTTGCTACTGGCAACCCTACTGGGGGATGCTATGATAAGTCTAAACCACTTAAGGTAAGATTTATTTATCTCTGACTGATAGCATTGCCAAATATCAAGGAATAAATGGTTATTGCTCCATTCTTCTAAATTTCAAGACCTAATTACTTCAATTGTTTTTCAGTATAATGTGGCTCTTCCACCAGCTATTCTATCAAGGTTTGATCTACTATATGTGATGACTGATGACCCATATGATCAGACAGATTACCACATAGCCCACCACATAGTTAGAGTTCATCAAAAGAGTGAAGATACTCTCGCTCCCACATTCAGTACAGTAGAACTGAAGCGCTATATAGCTTATGCAAAAACTCTCAAACCAAAGGTTGGATGAATTATTTGTCTTTTGGATCATGTGATTACCTGAATGGACAATTTCTGTGTCTTTCTTATATAGCTTGATTAATGCAGCTCAATCTGGATGCTAGAAAACTACTGGTAGACTCTTATGTTGCGTTCCATAGAGGTGACACAAACCTAGGTAGTAGGGTTGCATATCGCATGACAGTTAGGCAGTTGGACGCATTAATCAAGCTGTCTGAGGCCATTGCATGCAGTCACTTAGATAATCAGGTTCTTTTCAGAGTTTTTGGGAACTTACCTATCTGCATTTATCATTTCATATTTTCCTGTTCTTCACTAAGTAGATTTATTTTTACAGGTACAACCACGTCATGTTCGTTTAGCAGTAAAACTGCTGAAAACATCCATAATAAGGCAAGATGATAATTGACAATATATATCTTGGAATTTATTCTCTTTCACTCTTCCCCTTTCCCGTCTCCCTTCTCTTTATCTCTCATCTCTTTCCCTTTCTTTTATGCTAACTGTCTTTTGAAGCTAATTTATGGTGATAATAATATATTTTTGTTTTCCCTGCAGCGTGGAATCCAGTGAGATTAATCTGTCTGAGTTTCAAGAAGAAAACCGAGATGATAATGCTAGTGGTGATGATAAACCTGATAGTACTAGAGATGCTGATGGTCCAATGGGAAACACTACTAATCAGGAAGCTGCTGGAACTAATGGTGAGGTCTGATTAACCCATTGAGGATGTCAATTATTTACATGTGTGATCCATAACCCACCAATTAAGGGTCAATGCCAATCCAACCATCAACTCATTATCTTTTTACTTTATTCATTATAATTTTATTTAATCAAAAATTGACCCATATACATATATCATTTGAGTATGTTATAGCGTGTGTTTGGGTTAGTTTTGCCAGGCCTATTACTTACATTGGGTTAATTATATTGTAGAAACTGCAGCGGATGGTTCTGCCCCTCAACAGCGGAAGAAGCTTGTTAGAAGTGATGAATATTTTCAGAGTTTATGCGCCTTAGGCAGCATGAAGAAACTGTTGTGCAAGAAGGTGACCACTTGAACCCTTGCCTTTTATTTGACATATGAATGCTACTAATGAAATATTTAATCAACTATATTTTGGTTCAAATGACCTGTATATCTATCGAGATATATTATGTTGAAAAGTGATTTTTTCTGTGGGCTAAAAATTTCAGGAATGGGTTGGCTGGAATGAGACAACGAGATTTGATCCTATGGTATGTGAACCAGCAAAATGGGAAAATTAGTTACAGTTTCATGGAGGAGGCAGCGGCAGAAGTTTCTAAAATTAAAGCTATTATAGAGGTACGGATTTATTCTTCCAAGAATTTAGGTATTAATATGCAGGCAGACAAGCCATATTAACTAGATCAAACAATTGCAGTGTAGAGTTTGATTCGAAAGGAAGGCCATTTGATAGTGGTAGATGATGGTAGGCAAGGAATAGCAGAGGCTGCAGGTGCAGAGCAATCAACATCAGTATCTAGAAACGACCGAATCTTAGCCGTGGCTCCTAATTATGTCGTCGACTGAGAGCTTTATGATTTGCAACTAGCAAACCAATGACCATATATGTTGCGTTGAGATGCAAGCTGTTTCGCTGTCTGATGACAACTTCAAAGTTAATTATCTTTTAATTTGAGCTGAAAATAGAGTTGTGAGTATAAGTCAGGGCATTTGGACATTTATTTTTTGTGCAATATGGTATATGTTTAAATTTAAAATCTTTTCTGAACTATCCACTCTACAAAGGCACATTAAGCGATAATCCAATTAGATGTTCAATTTTTACATTAAAATTTTTAACTTAAATGCGATGAAGATTATATGATTCAATAGTAGTCTAATCCCCCCAAAACGTCATTTCTTTGGCTTGTTGGTCTAGGAAAAATCTTAACAAATAGCTACAGAGTCAATCGCTATCTTCGATAACAGTACTTGCCCAAGATGTGGAAAGGAGATCGAAACTACTCTTCATGCATTGCGTGACTGCCCAGACGTGTCCACCATTTGGCTTCGGTTCATCAAGCCCAGCAAATGGAACACCTTCTTCTCGTTTAACCTCCTCGAGTGGTTGAACTGGAACTTTCACCGAGATGCGGGTAGGTATGATGAAGATGACTAGAGAACGTACAGCCTTTGGGATGATCTGCTGGAAATGCTATGGTCTTCGATAATCAAGACTCAGATGTGCAACAACTTTTCTTCACCATCCTTTTTGCCATCAAAGAGGTCACGGCTAGCATCAAAACTCTTGGACAGAAATAGTCATGATACCAGGCTGAATCAGAGTGATAATGGCTGGGAACCCCTATGTGGATGCCTCGGTGCATGGTGAGGAGATGAAGGCTGCTATTGGAGGGATTTTGAGGAACGAGCATGGCCACACTGTCATGTGTTTTCACAGGAACTTAGGGGCTTGTTCGATCATTTGGGCTGAACTGAGAGGCATTCTTGAGGGTTTACAAGCTTTAATTAATCTTGGGCACTCTAAGTTTATCATTGAATCTGATTCGCCGAATGCTATTAACAAGATCATGCAAGGCACTTCAGATTGTCTTCCCTGTTTCCCTTAGATTCAAGACTTGCTTAGGAAAGATAGGAACATTCGGCTAACGGCTCATGAAACATCTATTGGGATATACTTGTCCCAAGATATCCATTTTTTCTTTTAATCAAATTTGTGGAGTATATATATTCTAAACAAATAAGGAACCACCATTCCATATCTTATCAAATATGGAACATGTCTATATCTCCGTAGTTTCTCTAATCTTTTCATTTCGTTTTTATTCAACTCTTTTCTTAATTTAATATTCATTCAATATTCGATTTCACAAGATGAAGGCAGTAAACTCCATTAATCATAAATGAAAGAAGAATTAGAGATGAGAGTAGTTATGTAATAAGAGAACAGAACTTATAATAAAATTTAAATTACAGCAAGGTGGCTCCATTGAAGAGGCCGGTCTACAGGGAGAACTCAATTTTTGGTAAATATACTTTTACGTAACTATATTATGTGAAACTATTGATACTATTTTACCTATCCAAACTTTTCTAAAAAATAATTCAATTTCTTAAACATAATTGACTTCAGTCGTCAGAATTTTATCTTTCAAAATAGGTTTTTCAAAACTTAAGTAATGGATAGAGTTGAAAAAAAGAGGGGCAAAATGAATATTATTCAAATCAATTGTAAAACATAAAATCTTAAGAAACATAATACAGAGATATCTAATACCTAAAAAATTAAGCTGATGGCTGTGGATTCCAACAAATTAAACTTACTACACAAAATTATTTTGCAATTAGTGATGGTAGGGTTGATCTCACAGGGACTAAAGATTTTAAAATTCTCTTAAATAACTAGAAAGTCAGTGAAAATTAATACTGAAAATAAATAGGGGTTGTAAAAAGGAATTTAATTGAAATTAAAATATGAAATAAAATTGGAATAAACTAAGGAAATTAAAATAAACAAAGAAAAGGAATATTTGAGATTTAAAGATGAAATTAATTAAAAATGAGATAATTAAATAAGAAACAAATAGATAATGAGAGAATCGATTTTAAGCGGTACCTAACTAAGGTATAATCTCAGTTTTGATCTTTTTAAATTATCACTAATTCAAAGATAGCTCAATCCCTCAATTAATAAATTAGTTATGGTTGTTAACAAGCTCTAACAACCTGTCTTTTTCTATTTATTCGTTAACCAAAATAGACTCTTTGATTAATCCCTGACTAATAAACAATCTTAAATAAGCTCTTAGGATTAATTTATTGAATGTTGAAAACTCCAGAATGACTACTAATTCTAGCCAACAAACACACAAGCTCGATTTATTTAGACTAAATCATGCATCCACATAACAAAAGTAGAATCCCTTGTATTGAACTTTGTTATTTTACTGCAAGGTATCGAAATAATCAAACAATTATGGATTCAATTATTTCAAATAGCAGTATATTATTTGAATGAAAGAACAATGAGCCCTATTGATTCTATCAAATGAGCAATAATGGTGATTAAGCATGAAGAATGCATAAATATTAAATAAGGAAAGAGAAATAAGAAAATAATTGATCTCAAAATTGAAAGAAACCAAACTTTGAATAACCTTAATTTGGTAAAAGAAATTTAGCTACACATAATTATGAAAATAGAAACATCACAAATCAAATCAACACAATTCATCAATCCTAATTCAAATTTTCTCCCTGGATGTCAGAGGAAGAAGATGAAGGCGTCGATGATGGCAGTAGCGACAAGGTGCAGCGGCCAATCTTCCGATCAATCCCCTCTCTTGCATCTGCCTTCTCTCTCGCCTTTAAAACAGCATCCCTTCGATCCCCTTTCACAAACCCTTAGGAGGATATTTATAAACAACCCGTGGCACTCTTGGATAGATGGATAAGATAAGATAAGATAAGATAATTAGCAGAGAAGGATGATAGAGTTTTCAAAAAAGATCGTGATAAGCCAAGATAAGATGATGATTTTTATTTATTTATTATTTAAAAATGCATGCTCAGTTTTATTTATTTATATTTTATTTTATTTTATTTTTTATTTTTGTTGCATGCTCACTCTCTATTTTCCTACATTGGTAAAAATTACAAAAGTAAAAGGAAAAAAATGTGATAAGCTACTAAAATTGCATATAATTGAAAAACTTACTAAAAACTATCAATATTTAATTAAAAATATCAAAATAAACAAGAAAAGAGAGTATAAAACTATCAAATAATTGAACATAACCCACACTTAGCTCATGCTTGTCCTCAAGCATGTATTAAGCTTAAAGTATTTTAATTTTTCAAGCAAAACTCAAGCAGCTAATTTTCACAAAGTATACTTCCAAGTCAATAAATAGAACAAAGAACACTTAATTTTACTTTCCACAATGCAATAAGCTTTAAAACCAAACAAGCAATACTCAAGAGAGAAGAGAAAATGTTTTACAAGAATATTGGCATGTCAAACAGTTAAGCTTGACACTAAGGATGTTTGCAGAGTTTACCAAGATGTTAAGACATAGCAAATTCCAAATAGACATAGGGACCAAAAGAATCCAACAACCTCAAAGAAAATCTATTATTCCACATTTCCAATTCCCTTTACCTTTTTCTTTCTCTTTTTTTCATCAAAGAAAACTATAAACAAAGCCTTTTGACGTGAAAGAGTATACTTTTTGGTACACAATCCTGGTTACTCAACTCAATTACAACATTTCTAATTTCAAAGCACTTTTAACTCTTACTTAGAGTGTCAAAAATCTTTTGACACAAATGTAACTATTTGTGATACCTACACCCGATTACTCAATAATTCACAACTCTAAGCGACTACTAGCATTGCTCATAATCCTTTGTGAATTAGAGGAGCAAGAAAATTATTATTATTTTTTATATATATTTTTTTCATTATGTAAAAAGAGAAAAGAATGTGAGATAACAAACTTTCTAATCAATTACAAATTCTTGGACCTACAAAAGTGATGTAATTCACTTTGTCTTTGACATCTTAGTAAACTAAAAAAAAAAAATCCTAAAATGCAAGACAATTCAATTAAGGTTAATCATGCAAAGTTTGTTTTTTCTTAATTCTCAACTCAAACAAGTATACTTGGCAGAAACATGGTAATGCTGCAAGAACTCAAATGTTCCAGTTCAATCCAGTGACTTGAAAGCATGAGTTTTACTTAAAAAAGAAAAAAAAATAACAATTCAAGAATTGTGCTTCAGCAGTTCAAACATGTGTAAGTGGAGGAAATTTGATCCTAAGATCAGAGACTAAACTAAACTAAAACTATATTCTACTAAAAATAAAAAAATTGAAAATTTTTCATTTTTCAAGATTTTATTCCGAATGTATCATCCACAATTGAAGCAAAAAGTCAAGATTAAACTAAACTAAAAATATTATTAGTAATCAAAAGTCCAAAAAAAATTTTAAAAATTTTCTCAATTTTCCAAGGTTTAAAATATCATCCAAATTCCCCCACACCTAAACACAGCCTTATCCTCAATGCTAGCAACCAATACAAGTAGTAAGAACAAATAGAAAAGAGTAATGGAAAGGTAAAACTTCTCTAAACTACATGTACTAGACATAGGGCTATGTCATTGCACTCCCTTAAACTAGATGTGGATCCTCTTTTGGAGCTGTGCAAAAATGTATCTTGCCCAAAGAATTCATAAAACTAATAAATCCACCTCAAGGAAGGAGATAAAGGTATCCTATTAAGTTATGGGCACGCTTTATTTTTTTAAAAAATGAAAACAAAAATAAATTAATTTTGAACGAAATAAAAGTAAGAAAAATAAAAAAAATTAACCAAAGAAAAAAAATGAATTAAGTGCTACTAATGAGAGTTGCTTAAGGCATGGGTATGTATGCCTTAAGTAACAAATATAACTTATCCTCAATCTGGTGGTTTTAGGGCCATTTTTTCTGCCAATTTTGACTTCTTCATCATCCTTGCACCAATTTTCTTTTAGGGTATCACTTGCACTTTACTTACCTATTGGCTATCTGAAATTGAACAATCAATATCAGTATCTAACAACATTCGAAATTCTTTCTTAAACACTTCTATCATTGGAGAATTGAGGTGCCTTTGTTCTTCCTGAATTGGCTTGTAATTCTCTTTGATGAGAATTTTGTGTATGAATTTGGTTGGGCTTAGGCCTTTAATATAGGCTATATTTCATCTTATAGCTTCTTTGTATTCTCTGAGTGCTCTGATCAGTATTTCTTCTTCCAATTGAGCTTCTAAGAATGCTAGTTTACTATACTTAGGAAGTTATTTCAATTTTAACTCTAATTCCTGCATCACAAATGGAAAATTTTTAGCATGAGATAAAGGTAAATTATGAGTTAAGGGATACCAAGTTTAGGTTTCAAAGCTTCCGGCCTATGAACCGCTTCTTCTAGCTCTATGGCACAATAAGAGTTTTCCTTAGGCTTTTTTAAACAGCATTGACAGATGTTTTCACTCAGCACAGTACTGAACTTGCCTTGCTGGTGTAATTCAAATGTCTCTTGCACTATAGGATCAACAATATCAACCGTATAAATTGAGGAAACTTCACTTGGGTACATCTTAACATTGAATTTCACAATTTTCCCATTAAATCCATGCTGAAAGTACCTTCATGAACATCTATTTTTGTCCTAGCAGTACTCAAATGGTCTTCCCAACAAGATATCTGACTATTTTTTAGAATTATCATCCTTCATGTCTACCATAAAGAAGTCAAAAGGAAAGATTAAGTTGTCAACTTGCACCAAAATATCTTATAATACTCCTTTAGGATAAATCACAGACCTATCAGCTAATTGAATCACCACACCCATCCCTTTGATCTTTCTATCATTAAGAGTGAAATAAATATATAATGGCATGACATTGATGGATGCCCTTAGGTCACACATAGCCTTTTGGATACTAACATTCCTAATTTGGCATGGAATGGCAAATATGCCTTGATCTTTACATTTGGGAGGCAGCTTCTTTTGGATCATGGCCGAAAAATTTTCTCCTATATTAATTCTTTCATTACAAGTTAATTTCTTTTTGTTAGTGCAGAGTTCTTTTAGAAGCTTGGCATGCATTAGTACTTGCTTAATTGCATCTAAAAGAGCGATATTGACTTCTACCTTTCTAAACATCTCTAGTATCTCTTTTTCTTCACTTTCCTTCTTTGATTTGGCAAATCTTTGCAGAAATGGAGGTTTAATCACTATGCCATTATGCAGAATTGTCTTTTCATCTTTATAAATATTCTCAATTGATTTCTGTGTAGTAACCTCAGCCTCTGGTTTAATCTCAGCATCTAAACTACGCTCACAGCTCACTTTCTTGGTTGGCTCTTCCAATTCCTTTCCACTCCTCAAAGTAATGGCACTAACATTTTGCCTCGAATTTACCTCGGGTTGAGAGGGAAGCTTACCTTGAGATTTTAACTTGCTCACTAATGTGGCTAATTGGCTCATTTAGTCCTTCAAGTTTTGAATGCTTAAGCGAGTTTCATTCTGAAATTATTGAGAGTTAGTAAAAAATGCCTTAACCATATCTTCAAGAGACATAACTTTTTTTTGAGGGGGTTGTTGTGGAGGCCTTGCTTGAAAATTTTAGAAGTTTGGTTGTTTAGCTGCATAGCTGAAGTTTGGATAGTCCCTCCATCCTGGACTGTATGTGTTAAAACATGGATCATATTTTCATTGTGGCAAACCAAGAAATCCCCCAACTGTATTATCTTGCTCTTGAGTATTTGCTTGTAAAGTTGGGCACATGTCGATTGGATGATTAAGAGCAATACATATCCCACAAGCTTTGATTTGTTGCGTATTCCCAATAGCAATTTGTTGCACAAGAGCAGTTAAATTAGAAATTTTTTGTTCAAGATTAGATGCATTTACCTCATTCACTCTTCTGTGAGGGTGGGTCTTGTCTAAAGCCAAATTTTTGTGAATTTACTACCATGGTGGAAATCAATTCCCTAGCCACTTGGGGTGTCTTGTCAAAAATAGCTCCTCTACCAGAGTCATCCATCATTCTTCTTTCCATTGGGAGTAGTCCCTCATAAAAGTATTGGATGAAAAGTTGCTATGAAATCCCATGTTGTGGATAACTTGCACACAATTGCTTGAACCTCTCCTAATATTCATGTAAGACTTTTACATCCCTTTGCTTAATGCTACATATATCTCTTCTTATGCTAACAGCTTTAAAAGCAGGAAAGAATTTTTCAAGAAATAATGTTACCATCTCTGCCCATTTCGTTATTGATCTCGGAGGTAAATAAAATAACCAATCTTTGGCTCTATCACCCAGTGAGAATGGAAAAGCCCTTAGCTTGATTTGTTTTTCTGTCACGCCTTGTAGTTTAAAACTTGAGCATACCACATGAAACTCCTTCAAATGCTTGTGTAGATCCTCGTTCTCTGCACCTTGAAAAGTAGGCAATAAGTGAATCAGCCCAAATTTTAGCTCAAATCCCACATTCAAATTTAGGTTTTCTATGCAAAGGGGCTATTGAGTCAAATCTGGTGTTCACAACTCTCTCAATGTTCTCTCTTGAGCAGCCATAGTTTCCTACTATTCAAAAGTACTAAAAGGGTTAAAAAAGTATCAATAAGATTGACTTCTGATTGCTCCTATAGTTGAGAAGAAGAAGAAGATGCTTCTTCCTTTGTAACTTGGTCTCTTTCCTTATTCTCTTTGTTGTCTTCTCAATTTCTGGATCAAATTGGAGTATGCTTACACTTAAAATCCTGGGCATAAAAGAAGAAAATTAGTGGCACTAATCCTTAGCAACGGCACCAAAATTTGATTGTTGTCGATTCCAACAAATTAAACCTACTACATAAATTTTTTTTTGCAATTAGTGATGAGTAAGGCCAATCCCACAAGAACTAGAGATTTTAAAATTCTCTTAAATAACTCGAAAGTCAGTGGAAATTAATACTGAAAATAAATAGGGGTTGTAAAAAGGAATTTAACTAAAATTAAAATATGAAATAAAATTGGAATAAACTAAGGAAATTAAAACAAACAAAGAAAAGGAATATTTGAGATTTAAAGGTGAAATTAATTAAAAATGAGATAATTAAACAAGAAAAAAAAATAGATAATGAGAAAATCGATTTTAAGTGGCACCTAACCAAGTTATAATCTTAGTTTTGATCTCTTCAAGTTCTCATTGATTCAAAGATAGCTCAATCCCTTAATTAATAAATTAGTTATGGTTGTTAACAAGCTCTAACAACCTATCTTTTTCTATTTATTCATTAACCAAAATAGGCTCTTTGATTAATCCCTGACCAATAAACAATCTTAAATAAGCTCTTAGGATTTAGTTTATTGAACGTTGAAAACTCTAGAAAGAATACTAATTCTAGCCAACAAACACACAAGCTCAGTTTATTTAGACTAGATCATACATCCACATAACAAAAGTAGAATCCCTTGTATTGAACTTTGTTATTTTACCACAAGGTATTAAAATAATCAAACAATTATGAATTCAATTATTTCAATTAGCAGTATATTATTTGAATGAAAGAAAAATGAGCCTTATTGATTCTATCAAACAAGCAATAATGGTGATTAAGCATGAAGAATGCATAAATATTAAATAAAGAAAGAGAAATAAGAAAATAATTAGATCTCAAAATTGAAAGAAACCAAACTTTAATTAACCTTGATTAGGTAAAAGAAATTTAGCTACACATAATTATGAAAATAGAAACAACACAAATCAAACCAACACATTTCATCAATCCTAATTCAAATTTTCTCCCTAGTTGTCAGAGGAAGAAGATGAAGGCATCGATGATGGCAGTAGTGACAAAGTGCAGCGGCCAGTCTTTCGGTCAATCCCCTCTCTTGCATTTGCCTTCTCTCTTGCCTCCAAAATAGCATCCCTCCAATCCCCTTTCACAAACCCTTAGGAGGATATTTATAAACAAGCCGCAACACTCTTGGATAAATGGATAAGCTAAGCTAAGATAAGATAAGATAAGTGGGCGAAAGGGATGATAGAGTTTTCAAAAGAGATTATGATAAGCCAAGATAAAATGATAATTTTTATTTATTTTTATGTTTTATTTATTTATATTTTATTTTTTTTATTTTTGATGCATGCTCACTCTCTATTTTCCTACATTGGTAAAAATTACAAAAGTAAAAGAGAAAAAATGTGATAAGCTACTAAAATTGCATATAATTGCAAAATTTTCTATAAACTATCAATCTCTAATTAAAAACATCAAAATAGATAAGAAAATAGAGTATAAAACTATCAAATAATTGAACCTAACATAAGCCTACAATTCTCAAACTTCAAATGCACCATATATTATTATTATTATTATTATTATTATTATTATTATTATTATTATTATTATTATTATTATTATTATTATTATTACATAAATTACTTCATCATATTGCAAATTGCTTGTTCACATGTTCAACTTTTGGAGATGTATTTTATGCATATTATAACAAATTAATGTCGAAACAAAAAAGAAAAAGAGGTAAAGAATCAATGACTACAATGTGATTTAAAAATTCAACTAGCATCTACCATTTTACATAAATGGCCTTGATTTTTTTTCAATGATACAACGACATCTATCATATTAGTTCGAGACTCAGGTAAATCAAAGCAAAAATTCAATGCTAATTCAAAAAATTGATGATATATCTGATAATATATTACCAACATTTTAATTGCCTCGCAAAAAATTGACATCTAAAACATTGATTATTGAATGTGGTGTAGATTTGCTAACCCAATCTTTGAAACTTAGGTCTTCAGCAAATATGTTGTCTATTGGCTTCGTCCTTGTAAACATCTCCATCATCATAATACCGTAACTATATACATCTCCTTTAATGGAAACAACTCCTTTTGATCCATGTGCTCTACATTTCAATTTGAAAGGTAATTAAGTTTAAAGCCCATTATGTCCCAAAAGAAAAACTATAAGTCTAGGAATTGAATAATCTATGATTTTGTGTATCATATATTTGTATGTAGAAATTTAAAGAAATAAAAATTTAATAAATTATAAAAGGATCATTAAATCATTTAGATAGTGCTTTAAACTTAACAATGATGCAGCAAAATTCACTAATCATTTAGATTTCTATCTTCAACATGTTAGGGTCCTTATTGGAGTGGGTTGGATCATGGGTTTAGGTTAATTCCTTACTACTAGTAACTTGGAATATGATCCAGCAGCCTTCTCCAAAAATTACTTTAGGTCCTTCCATTTCGGGCCCCTCTTGCTCTATCCAAAGTCCAATTCCTCTCTTCCACTTTGTGGCTATGTCCATCAGTTGTTTTAGGTTCAGAACCTTGGACATCCTTACTTCTGCCTTAATCTCTTGCTTGAGCCCATATTTGAAGAAACCTATGAGAAGTTTATCAGAGGCGTCTTTGAGTGGTGTCTATAGGAGCTCAAAATACTCCATGTGCTTGGTTACCATTTCATCCTGCTTTAAAACCATGAGAGCTTCATAGCCATCTCCCACTTGTGTTGGATTGAACTACTCCAACACTTATTCTTTGACTTTCTCCCAAGAATCCATTAGAGAAAGTGTATCCAGCCACTGATACTAGTTCAAATCCTTTCCTTCCAAGCACAAGACTGCTACCACCACTTTCTCTTCTTCTTTAACACTATTCACCTTTAATATTGTTTAATCTTGAATAACCAACCCAATGGATCTTCTCTTGCAAACAAAGGCAATTCCAACTGTTGAAAATGTGAAAGCTCTCTCTCTTTTTCTCATTCTCTTGCTTTTCTATCTTCGACTGATTTTTTGTTATATTGCTTTGACCTCCCTCTTATCCATGTTGCTTTTCACCTTGATTTGCCGCCACAGTTTCATGGATATCCAAGAGATAATCCTTCACCACCAACACCTCTTCTCTTAATACTTCAACTTCTCTTTTCAGACCATCTACTCTTCCCTCTGTTTTGGTATTTACTATCACCTTCAAAAACCTACTCTGATACCAAAAGATAGAGTTAACTAACTCTGAATTCAATGCTTCACTATTAGAGAAATATTATGCACATCTAGACTTGTGCAAGCTGGACAACAACCAAATAAGCATTAAAAAAAATAAGAAAATAGCAAAACCAGCCATAGCTATTCCAAATTCTAGGAGTCTCCTCGTTTCTACCACACCACTAGAATCCTAACCAACTCTTTCTTTCCTAGGTCTTCTAGAATAAACTTTATGGACCATAGGCCTATCAATATCTTTGGGAGTTTTACCTGTTTCCAAATTTTGATTCACTATACTCTTATATTTTATCTATTGTTAATTTTTTAATAATAATAAAATATTTATGTATACAAAATAATATTAGTATATAAATATTTTTATAAAAATATTGTATTTTATTATATAAAAGAGTAGATTTTTGTAAGTTATAAGTTTTTATAATTATTTAAATATGCAATATTTTATATTATATGTAACAAATTGCCACTACAAGAAAAGTGAGTTTCAGTGGCGACTTTTTTGTGGCGACAGAAAAAGTCGCCACTGAAAGATCATATTCAATGGTGACAAATTTATGTTGCCACTGAAATTCTTTAGTGGCGACCATAGGTGTTGCCACTGAAGAGCTTCAGTGGCGACATCCAAATTGTCGCCACGGAAGCTCTTCAATGGCAAGAAATGTTGCGCCACTGAAGGTATTCAGTGGCGGCAATCAAATTGTCACCACTAAAGGTTTTTAGTGGCGACACACAATGTTGCCACCAAAATCCTTTAGTGGCGACAATTTAATTATCGCCATTGTAGAATTTTTCTGTGGCGATGGTTGGTGGCGCTGCCTTATTCTTTTAGTGGTGACAATATAATTGTTGCCACTAATTCGCCAGAAATTTGCAAAAGATTTTGAATTTTTCTGTCGCGACGGTTTGTGACGCTGCCTTATACTTTCAGTGTTGACAATCTTGTCGCCACTAATTCCCCTGAATTCACAAGATTTTAAATGTTTCCTTTGCTGACTCAAACACAAGACGTGAAAGACTAAGGCAAAGAAGCTTACCACTATGCCCAAGGAGCCTTTATTGTTTATATTGCAGCGTTTGATATATATTAGAAGTGATTAAAACATCACCTACTTAAGCCTGCATCACGCGCGAGAGAGTTATTGGCTTAAAATTGTCCCTTTTGCTGCGCACCTTCTCTCCGACCTTCTTCATCGTCGCCGTTCACCACCCATTCGCAATGTGTTTCACTGTCATTCCGTAGCGTAAGAACCACCATCGCGTTCACTGTCTTCGTCCATCTCATTCTCGCCTTCATTGTTGTAGCATTCTTTGTCTGTTACATTCTCGCGTTCATTGTTTTTAGCTGCTTCTCCATTTACACTCGTTGGCCAACCTCCACGGACATTGGTAAGTAGGTTTTATCAACTGCATCTGCCGTTGTGGGTTTGCATTTGCGGCGGCCTTCACTGGAACTCAAGGTAAGATTTGCGACCTCCATAAACGCTGTTATGGGTTTACATGTTTTTGATTTTTTGATTAAAGCTCTACTCTACTTTGGTTTGATTTGCTTCTAGGCATAATGCAATTAAAGCCTAATTTTGTTATAAGAATGGAGCAAAATGTTGTAAATTACGTGATGCCATATTCATGAAACAGAACATGAGTTTTAGGCTTGATTTTGTTATGAAAATGGAGTTCTATTGTTGCCTAGAGATGTGCTACTGATTATTACATCTTGATCTTGCATTTTGACTTGTATTTGCTAGCCAAATTGAAACATAAATCTGTCTAAAATTTAGTTGCTGTTCTTGTGGGTTCTGGCCAAAATTTAGCTTGGTTTCAGTCTTTACTAGAGAAGTAAGTAGTATGCTGTCTACAAATATGCTTGCTGTCCAATTGATTTTTAATATAAATTTAGCCTGGTTTTTAGGTTGGAGAAACTATCCAATTTTTATCTGCTGTCCTTATAGGTTTGTAATATGACACTTAGTTTGGTTTTAAACTTGAGAAGTGAGTTTTTTGGTATCTCAAAGTTGTGAATTTCCCTATGATATGTAATATGAATTTTAATGCAATTTTGTGTGAAAAATTTTAGTTTCAAAGCTGTCCAAATTTTTCTGTCATGCTCCAGTCTCCATTAGCATGTAAATTAGCTTTGTTTTTCATGAGGTAATGCAACTAAATGTTTTCTAAACCTGAGACCTCATCTTTATAGCCTTTAACATGCATTTTGACTGCATTTCACATGTGAAATTAAATCTTAATGCTGTCTAAACCTGCTATAGTGTTTCCTGTCTTGGTTAGGAGTATGAAGCCCAAAGCTGTCCAGAATGTATTATCCTGTCTTGGTTTCTATTTTCATGCAATTGGACTTGAGTGTGCATGATAAATCAGGTCTAAACTTGTCCAAAATTGCTGTTGTCATTTAAGCATTATAACATACCTTGCAAGACTTGATTTTGTTGAGTAAAATATGTCATAGGCTATCCAAGTTTGCTGCTTCAATTTAGGCATCATGATCTCATAGGAATTTTTAGACATCCTTTGGTCATATAATTAAGTCATGTGCCATCTAAATGTATGCTGTACAAATTCTGGCTTGTGGTCTTATGGTTTCTGACATTAATTTGGCTTTAATTTGTATGTTTTTGAGTCGAAAGCCATCCAAATTGTTGGTTGTTATCATATAGGTTTTAAGATGGATTTGGTTTGATTTGGATGAGGAAATGAACTGAAATATACCCAGGTTTATTTAATTCTATTTTCAAGAGCTTAAAATACATTTTGGCTTAATTTTAGGTGTGGAAATGATTTCCAAGTCTGCCAGAATATCTAGTTAATGTCTCTGTAGTCTTTAATGTGAATTTGACTTGTTTCTCTTGTTAAAAAGGGGTCGTATATAATAAAAAGTTGCTGCCATGTTTCCATAATAATTAATGTGGTAATTTAACTTGAATTTGTACATGAGATTGAGTTACAAAGCTGTCAAAACTTGCTTCTTTGTTTGGTGACTATTAACATGTAAGGTGACTTCAAATTGCATGTAAATTTGATCTAAAATGTTGTCCTAGTTTTGTTATATTTCAGTGTGCTTGGAATGTAATTTGAATATGAGGAAACAAGCACATTTTTTATATTTGTAGAAACAACCTAGTTACTTGTAAATTGGGTCTATTTTCAAACTTAATGTTATATTATATTTGAAGTTTTGAAAATAAATAAAATTGATAATATTTAGTCATGATTTGCATGATGCTATAATCCTGTGGATCGTAACTATTGTCAGAATCTTTGACTCAAATGTTTTCAAGCCACTGATTATGCTTTTGAATGTAAGGCCTTCCATAAGCTTTTTGGCTTGTGATCTTTGCCTTTGAAGCTTGAATGCTTTTTAATGAAGAATTATTTAGCCTTAAAAAGAAAAAGAATGAACAACTATAAATGCTAGAGACCATTGTTTTGGTCTAAGGTTCTTTAATTTCCATTTTTTTTGGGTACAGGTTGAATGTGGGTGCTAAAAAAAGATTCATTATTGATAAGTGAGGATACAATGATTGATGATGAAATTAAAGATCTTCGTGCAGGCCTTTGAGAAGCTTCAATCAATAGGTATCCCTTTTCTAAGACCTACAGACTATTTATGCAGAAATGGTGAAGAGAGATGCTCATATGCAGACTATTATGCAGAACATAGTTGTATTATTAGTAATTATTAACAATAATGAAAATGTAATATTACTTTTGTATAATATAATAGTAATTTGTTCTATAATTTTATTTTGTAATATTCTTTAGATCATAAGAAATATAAAAATTTAAAAACATATAAAAAATAAAATAAATATACAAAAATAAATAATTAAAAAATAAAATAAAAAATTCAGTGGCGACAAAAAATTTTGTCACCAAAAAGAGCTTCAATGGCGATAAAAATGTTGCCGCTGAAAGAGCCTTCAGTGGCAGCAATCAAACGTTGCCACTGAAACATCTTTTGTGACAAAATTTTCTGTCGCCACTAAAAAATAGTTTCTGTGACGACTTTTGATTTTTTAATTTCATTTTTTGTGGTGACACATTTTCCTCTTCTTTGGCGACAAATGTCGCCATTATATCTTTTTTTAGTGGCGAAACTTTGTTGTCGCCACCAAAGACTTTTAGTGGCGAAAGTTTCAGTGGCAACATGTTATAGCTATCTTGTCGCCACTGTAACTTTTCAGTGGCGACAAAAGTCGTCACTGAAAGTCAAAATTTTTGTAGTGTGCATGTCATACATTGAGAAGGTTTACTTTTACTTCGATTATCCTGTCATTAGTTTTAGCAGCGGTTTTTTGCGTTGTTAAATATTATTGCAACAAAAATTATTGCTGCTATAATTAATTATTTAAACAAAAGTTATAGCGGCAATATTTTTCGTTGCAATAATATTAAAAACACTTTAGCAACGCAAAAAACCGCTGCTAAAGCAAAGGTAATGGCAGCAGATCCAAAAACGTTTTCAAAGCATTTATATTCCGTGGTGCCCTGTGTTTGACCCTTGGATGTGCCAATTCATAAATTTATTTTGTTAATCGGTTCTATACAAATCAAAATAGGTCTATCAATTCATGTGAACCAATTAGTTCAAGAAAGTACAACACAGTTGAACCAAGAAAACGGTTCTAATCGAGATATTAACGGAATTGAAAACTTGGCAAATTTTCGGTCTAACCAGTCACACTAACAGTCGGTCCAGTCTAGTTTTAGGCTTCCATTCTCTAGTCTTGTTTTCTTGTTTTCTTATTATTTTTTTATTATATATATATTTATACTTATTATAAAAAATGAATCAAATTTTGAAAACCAAAATTCTAAAACTAAATTGTGACTCAAAATGGGAGAGAATATTTTAAAAGGAAAACAAACCACAAATTTTGGTGCTTTTTGAATTTTCTATTTTTTAAGATTTTTTTAATTAAAGAGCCGAACAATATACAATATTCACAGTTGTTATGTAGAGCAAGATGGCTCCATTAAAGAGGGTCAAATATTAAGAACTCAGTTTTTGATAAATATTATTTTACGTTAAACACGTTTTGTGGAACTATTGCTTACTTGAACATAATTGATTTAAATTGGTATGATTTTATCTTTAAAACGAGGTTTTTCAAAACTTAAGTAATGGATAAAGTTGAAATATTGAAATATAGGGCAAACTCAAATTCATATTATTCAAATAAATCTAAAGCATAAAATTAAGAAAATTAATATAAAGATATCACTACAAAAAATTTTATTTTTAGGTGCGACAAAATTAATATAAAGATATGACTAACTCTCCTTTATCTCACTATTTTTTAGATTAGCACGTTGTTAACTAGAATATTCTAAGCTAGCATGGTTTGAGATATTTCCTTGTGATAGGTTCTCTTGTCAAGTAAAAAGTTAATTAACTTTATGACATCGCAACTATTAAGCCTGGATGATTAGGTTGGTCAAAATTTGAAAAGTTTGAAGAGCCTAAGTGAAACTTGCTTCTTTTATTTATTGTCAATTAATGTTGTAGATTGGTATTATTGTTCTAATTAGATATCTAAGTTTTAGGGGAGGTTTTTGCCTAATTCTGGTAGCTTCCTAATAAGAAGTTATGATACATAATTCTATATACAAGCTATATTTAGTGGGGTGTTGAATGGAGTTTTGAGTTTCATAATGTTGTTTTAGTCCTTGTGCTTTAGCTTGCTAAATTTAGCCTTGTTGTTGGCTTAGTCTATGCACCGGTCATGTCCTAATCATTTGGGTTGTGACAAATATCTATTCAGATGCAAATAAGCTTGTACGTACAAGCTAATTTTGGATCAATTTACAAGGTAAAAGTAACCCTTTTTATCGATCCAATTCTATGGATTCTACTTTGATTAATTATTATACAATCAAGGTTACTTGTTTTAAAAAATGTAATTCTAAAGTTAGGTTAGTTTGAACATAAAAAATATTAAATGTTTTGGTTATAGCACCTTAAAATTTTTATTTTTATTGTTTTAAATTTATAATTCAACTGGACAAATTATTTAGGCAGAATCTCAAGGCACAAATAAAATTTTCAGAATAGCACAATATCCTGAGAATTAGGAACTAGACTTATAGGTATCCAAGAAGATGACGTTGCATTAACAAAGTTGGTGCATAAAGGCGTCCGGTTATCTAGAAGCTAGAACATTTGTGTATTAATCAATCAATAGTAGGTCAAATGATGGTTTTGGACATGTAAAAGGCGGTTAGACTTAGATTTATCAAATACTATAAATATTTCAAACAAAAACTTATACATTTGGTGTCAAATTAATTTTTTTGTTTCTAAAATTGTCTTAGTTTGTATTGTATTTTGACTAATCATTCGTCTCATTATTTATTTTTTAAAATAAATTATATTTTTTTTAAGAGATGTTAAAATTATATTCTCTTTTATTCTCTTTTAAAAAATTATATTTTTTTAAGAGATAAAAAATTTATAATTTTACCTATTTTAATAAAATTACATTTATATTTATTATTTATATAATTAAATATATATTTAAATAATATAAAAATTTATTATTTTTAACTCAAAATAAATAATAATAAAATATTTTAATTTTTAAAAATATATTTTATAATAAACTATAATATTTTTAAAAAATTAATAACATTATTAAGAATATTTTTAATTAAAATAGATAAAATTATATATTTTTTAATTTTTTAATTAATGTGAATATAAGTTTTTAAAATAAAAGAGAAGAGAATATAATTTATTTATTTTTATTATAGTGAACAATTTTTAAATTTTTCGATGCGTTCTTCCTGAGCCACCATCAGTGACTATTTCATCAACAGTGTATGCATCTGATCTTAAAGTGACAGAGACTACAAAGCTGTTATATTCTTCGGACAGCCTCTCCGGTATCGCTTTTATGTGATCAGCTTCTGTGACTGGGGAACCAACTTAAAACGATGCATCAACTAGCTTCTTAATTTTCAGTAAATATTCATTGGCTGGAATCATGCCCTTCTTAAGGTTTCTAAGTAGTGACTTGAATTGCCTCACCTTGGCTCGAGTTTGTAAGGCGAAAAACAACTCAAGTTTTTCCCATGCTTGATAGGAGTAATAACATCCCACTAATTTGGGGAGTAATCCGTCCGAGACAGAGGACAGAATCCATGAGAGCAACAACTGATCTTGTTGCTCCCAATTTAGAAATTCTTCATTAATCTTTCCCAGTGCTTCATCTTCTGCACTTAGGTACTTCTTGGGCACAGCATAAGCTCCTTGCAAATATTGCTGGAGTTTGTACCCTTTAATGGTTGCAATCGCTTGTTGCTTTTAGGGCAAATAGTTGCTGTCATCCAGCTTCAGAGAGATGGGGTGAGGACTAACAATAGCAGGTATGGTATGGTAGATGAGGTAGCGACTAACAATATCAGAGAAGGCTCTGATGCCATAAACGATATTGAGATTAGGATATGATGAAATTAATTCCTTCTCTGATTTATAATAATACAAACAACACAATATATATATATATATATATAACCAGATGGAAGATGCTAGAATATCTAAAAATATCTGAGTAATGCAACGAAGGCTATAACTAATTCTTAGTGTATATAAAATGCAAGCTGTACAAAACTCTGAGGTGTCCTCATTCTGTTATCGTGAGTCGGCAGCAGATGTGCAATTCTTATTTCTTTCATCATTTAGAAGACAATGTAATCTGGAATGATAAATATGTGCTTCTGGAAAATATCATCTGCCCCATGTTTATCAGTTTGAAAAATTTTATACCAATTTATTTCCAAGTAGATTTTGGGGATAGAATGGATGTGATTGGATATAAAAGTTCCTCTAATTCAGGTTTAAACTTCATTCAATGCAATGTAACTTTTGAATTGCAGGCTGGTTAGTCAAGTGTCATCATGACATCTTGTAGTTGTTTGATTCAGGAGGGCATCACTTGAATATGGATTCCAAGTTTTTTTTTTTTTTTTTCCATTTTCAAAATGAAATTTTTGTAAGAGACATACAAGAGGGCTTTGAGAATTCGAGGGACAAGCAATAGAGAGAAGTCTTGCTCCACAGGATTTAACCACTTTGATCTTAAATCAATTACAGCAAGATTCTCTTGCAGGATTCATAACAATAGGATTCTTGACTTGATAAGTACATTATAATGACATAAAGTGCTATTTTAGGGGGAATAGGAAAGAGACCCACAATTCATTAAGAAGGATATTATAGGATTAACACCATTATAAAGTGTTATTTTTCTTTCAACTAATTTAATTTCTTGATTTCCCAAAAAATTAACAATCATTTTCATATATGCGGAAAACAAATATCATTTTTAGTTATTTGTTAGACCTTTTATTTTCTCACTTTAATGTATATAGTTTCTGTCAACGTGTTGTTTGCCTATTTTAATAGCTTTAAGATAGTTTACCTAATGTACATACAAATTCTTTTAACAAAATAACATCTATATGATTAGAATATTAAGAGAAGAGATTATGCTGTCAATGATAGACAAGAGCCACAGACAGGGAATAAGCAATGAATTTAAAAAACCTCCAAAACAATTACAAGCATACGAATCCACTCTTTCTACTTTCTAGTATCATCCGCAACAACAATGGCAGAAAAAGCTCACAACGACGCGGCCAACGGCAATAGGCTTCTCGCAGACGACGGTCGCCGGCGTTCGAAGTCGCCGGTGATGAAGCACAGCCAGCAGTGTTTCAGTCCGTGTTGTGCGTGTGATCTTCTCTGTCTCTCCCCTGTCTGCTGCGTCTCGTGGCTGAGAATGGTAGCACACAGGTTTTTTGGTAATCTAGAAAGTCTATGAACTGCTATGTCTTGGCTATCTTGTATTTTGCCCTGAAAGAAAATACAAGTAAAAGCAATTACACACAATTACTGCAGAATAGGTTAACTTTGCATGATCAAATATAACATATACACTGAACCAAAACCGCCTCGTGTAAGTTTGTTGGACAAGTTAAAGTCATTAGTAGCAGATGCAATCTTTTCAAGATCATAAACCAACAACTGTTGTTGTTTAACTTGTGACAGTTCTTCAATATTGCTGTCACTTGTTTTTATTTCACATGCTTCACCTCTGTTGAAAAATGAGAGCAATTTGCTTTTCTCTTTTCCTGCTAACTCAAAACAAGTCATTAGTTAGAAAGACATGGAGATGCCTGGCATGGAAATGGAATAACACAAACAATCAAATAAAATTTTAATACTATGAAGCTTGCATTTGAAGATGCCCTTAAATCCAAAAATTTTTATGGTTAATGCCTATACAAAGAAAAAGCCAAAAGACGTGGCTGAATATGAATTTATTGAGATGATATAAAAACGCAATATTTAATTATCCACTGCGATAAAAGTAATTATTTAGAAGGACTTGGAAATTTGCATCAGAAAATTGGAATAACGTAATCAACCAAACGATAACATTTTACTTGCATGAATTTTCATTTGAAAATGCCTTGAACTAGTTAAAATTGAGATCTGTATGGTTATTTCCTGTACAAATAAAAAGTCAACTGGTATCATTGAATCTGAACCCATTGAGATCATGTTCCTCATGTTCACCTATCCATTTCCGTAAAAGATATGCACATCCTATTATACTTGTAGTTGTAATGATAAATTAAGATAAGTATTTGACATAACAACAATTTGGAGGTCTGAATTGGCTAAACGAATATATAGATCATTTCCGCATTCTGTTAATTGTTGTATGTCAATCAGATTTCCTCTCCAAGACATACAACCAATTTGAGGATCATATGAATATGCTACACAAGTGCAATTCATCAAGCACGGACTTCTGTGACCATTCTGCAAAATCTGGCACTTTAACTATCATCAACGTCAAAAACTCATCTTCTTTTCTAGATTCACTCCTATTTTTCGCCTTCTCACATGGAAGAGTTGTACTTTTAACACATCCATTAGTCCAGTTCTGTCTTATTCCATTCCTTCCTATTGCTTGGTTCAAACCCTCTAAACAGTTGCATATGGGTGAAGTCCTATTTATAGTGCTTTGGTTGAAGAGTCATAACTGCACTCAATTACCTCAATAATTGTCTCTTCATTTAATTTTTTGTCAAGAGATAATTATGTGGTAAAATTTGATTGGTTATAATAATATAGGTTGACAAGTAACATGATTTCATTTGCTATATATGACTTCATTATTATCCATCTGTTAATGACTAAATGCTTAAATTCTGATTGGCCATGCTGAGTCACTTTGTATATGTGGCAAAATTTGATTGTTCACGATTTTCTTATTTTGTAAACCCTTTTAGTGACAGTTTCTTATTGGTCATTAAATATTAGTGTGGGCCATTTTTGCCAACTAGAAATTTATAATTGGCTTATAATTTATAAGATGACAACTGGAAAAAGTTTGATTGTCAATAACGATATTTTGTATTCTTATCTCCATCTAGCAATTTATTAGTTGCCTTCATATCTCAATTCATAATTCCTGTTTCTTAGCTTAGAATCTTTGTCAAGGTAAAGCATGACACAGATAATCTGATTAATTTCAGAGTTATATGTCTCTTAAAAGGAACTTTCTAAATAAAACAAAAGCCTTAGTCATGCTCCTAAAATCATTTATACAATTTTAGCATTTGAAATATAAAAGTCGAAAAATAGTTGAGAAATGCACCACAAAATGAATTGAAATGAATGTCTTACAATAAGAGAAAAGAAAGAGGCAAAATCTCAGTTCATGAAACATAAATGAAACTTTATCCGCTATTCTTTAGACTTTTCATATAATAATGCACACAACACTTAGAATAGTTGCTTGTCAAATTTTCTGAATCTTTAGAGTGACAGTTTGATGATGTAGCTACCTCCCTTGTATGTCTGTAATACTGACACAATTGTTGGAGAACGATCCATTTTCTGTAGGGAAAACTGAACTCAACATGCTCTGATACATGATGAAACTTAACCTTGTAAATGGAGCCCTGCATGTAGAGGAGGGCAATGAATTGTAGAGACTTACAATTCCTAAAAGATTGAAAGAATGATCATTGTTATAAAAGCTGGTGTTTTTTCTTCCACTAATAATCTCCAGTACTAAAACCCCAAAACTAAATATATTTGATTTCTCAGAAAACAATCCTTTCAATGCATATTTTGAAGCCATATATCCACTGCATGATTAAACCAAACAATTAACTTCTGAGTTTTTAATATGTTACATCAGTCTTGGACAAAGAAGGAATACTTACTATGTTTCAACAACTCTTCTAGTATTAGCCTGATCTTCACTACCTCCAAAAATTCAGGCCAAACTAAAATTTGATTTTTTTTGAGTCAATTTCTCATCCAACAAGATATTACTGGCCTTAAAGTCCCTATGTATAATTTTTAATCTAGAATCTTTATGAAGATATAGTATTCTGATGGACCCAGGTTGCAGAAATAAATAAATAAACAAAAATTATTTACCAAAGTGGGCTGAAAGGAAAGGAGG
Source organism: Senna siamea (assembly GCA_031216115.1). Classification (NCBI taxonomy): domain Eukaryota; kingdom Viridiplantae; phylum Streptophyta; class Magnoliopsida; order Fabales; family Fabaceae; genus Senna; species Senna siamea. The sequence goes on along the minus strand of CM062355.1, from coordinate 18,277,612 downwards.
GAGAGAATATCTTTTGGGTGGCGGAGACCACAATACCAAATTCTGAATATATAGGGAAGGGCAGAGCAAAGAGGGGGAGAGGAAAATTTGGAAGGGATTTGGGAGAGTGCTAGCCTCTCGAATGCTAGCAAGGTTCTCTTTGGTAGTGCTTGTGTGTGAGTGTTAGTGCTGTGCTGATTTGGAGTGTGTCTTTTGTGCTGTTTTCTTTTATTTTTCTCTAGGTTTCTTAGTGTTAATTACTGTGTAGTTGCTCCTGCTATGTTGAGGGTGTGGTAGTGGGTTCGTGTAGTGGTGTATTTACCTTCTGGGAAGTGTTACTGTTATATCATCACGGCCTTATTCCTTCAAGTATGCCAAATCGCTTGTGCCAATTTAGGAGTTGATGTTAAAGTAAAAAAAAAGGTTTATTTTTGTTTTGAACACAACATAAGAAATTCCCCAAAATTTAACAAGTTTAAGAAACAAAGCGACCTATAATTATTATTTGTTTTTAAAATTGAATGACATAGATAGAAAAGAAGGGATCAAAAGAACCAACCAAAAAATGAATGCATCCAAAGTTTTATTTGGCATGTATTCATACATCAACATCTTTTCTTCTCCTTCAATACAGTAGCCTATCAATCTTACAAGATTACAGTGTTGAAGCTTAGAAATAACAACAATCTCATTCTTAAACTCCTCTAGACCTTGTCCAGATGCTCCAAAAAGTCTCTTAATTGCTATGTCTTGGCCATCTTACAGTTTCCCCTTGAAGAAAATACCATGAAACAACAATTACAAACAACATATTCAGAATTGATTAAGCTCTCATGAATGAATGTACCTTATAAACAGGACCAAAACTGCCTTGCCCTAGTTTATTAGACACATGAAAGTTGTTTGTAGCCATTGCAACCTTTTCAAAATCATATGCCAATAGTTCTTGAAATTTAACTTGTGATAGTTCTCCAATAAAGCTATCACTTGTTTTTCCTGTATATGCTTCACCTCTGTTTAACAATGAAAGCCATTTGCTCTTCCATTTTCCCGCTGATCCATTACAACACAGGGAGTTTAGCATGATACAAAGACATGGATATGTTCCGTAGGAAAATACAATAACATGAACTTCAAAACAATATTGTACTTATATGAGGGTTGCATTTTAAAAAGCTTTTCAAGTAGTGAGAATTAATCGGGATTTGAAGTTCTAACACCTATAATAATCGTTAAAATGTAACAAATATGACTGCATATGAAATTACTAAGGTGATCTAAAATAGCATATTAATTACCTAAGATTTTAGCTATCCATTTCCATAAAAAATATGCACAGGTTACACGGATGGTGGTTCATGTTATTATAGTTATAACAATGATGACTGTCATGTCTCTCTCCTTTTCTGTATTCAGATAAAACGAAGAAAGTTTAAACAAAATTTAATTCAAATCCAAAAATAGGATTGTGTTAAAGAACTACATTTGAAGTATTTTAAGAACACAAATTTAAGATACCAAGATCAGAATAGGCTACTCGAATATATAGATCAATTGCTCCCTCTGAGAATTGTTGTAAGTCAATCAGATTTCCACTCCACAATTTGAGTATCGTATGAATATGCGACACAGTGCAATTTTCCAAGCTCTGGCTTCTGCATTTTTCTTCTGAGAAAGATGACCATGCTGCAAAATCTGGTGCTTTAACCTTCTGAAGCTTCAAAAACCCATCTTTTTCATATGCACTCCCATTTTTCACTCTCTCACACTGCAGAGCTGTTCTCCTAACACAACCACTAATCCAGTTTTGTCTATTCCATTCCTCTCTATCGCTTGGTTCAAACCCTTTTCAAACAGCTGCATATTGGTGTACTATTTGGATTGCAGCATCCAAATTCCCCACATATTCCATAAACATCGCAGGATGAATTTGGTTGAGTAAAAATTTCTGCCACTGCCTCTTGGCATCATCCCAATATTTGTGCACTCACCTTCCTTGTGAATTCAAGATAGCTATAAATTTGGTGTTATTTCCATCCTCTAAAGTAATAATATAAGAAACCGCTCCATCACCCTCTGGTACTGTATTGGCACCATTATTATACCCTGAATTCATCGTGGTTAGCCCTGTAAAGACCCAGCCATTCCATGGACCAGTGCGCCAGTATGGACGAGTTTCATTCCATACGAACAATTCAGCAAGATTTGATCGTTCAAGACTCATAGAAATTCCCAATGGACGGATCTGAAGGACCTTTCCATGATGTAAGCTTTAGTTTCTCACCTGTTCTTTTGTTGCTAGTAATTTTCATATTGGGCAGATATGTATCCGAAGCATGCTGGAAACTTTGCCATATGAAGGTTCCTGAGGTAGAGTTATCAAGCAGGACAAGGTTTCCAGAATCTAGAAGCTGGCAAGAAGTATTAGTGTCAGGGTCCTTGATGAAGTGAGATGATGTGATGGTGTTTGTGACTGTGCCTAATTCAAAACAATAGCTGGAAAATATGATGATAAGAAAGAAACAGGCTTTGCTGCAAAAGAATCTCATTGCTGTGATCTAATATTGTTGATGCCAATGCAAGAAATGAAGGCTCATTTTTATTGAGACTTTTCTTTCATGGTTCACAAGTCTGAGTCAATGGACTTCTGTCTTTCCATACACGGTTGCCAATTTCGATCAGAAGTCAACAGAAGAATTTATGGCTTCCTGTCATAATTGAAGTCATCACTTCCTTGCTCTGTTTACAAGTTTTTTTTTTAATTTGTATCTTATTTTTATGCATTAATGTATAGGTTTATAGATTAACGACCAGGAATTGAAATGCAAAATACCTAGGTTCACAATATCTGATATGTCATTTGGTATATGTGACAAATTGTTTTTTGGGGACCTAGTACAACATGAGCGATTACAGAAAGGTATAAATACCTATTGGGCCTTTGTAAACAAATTTAACAACCAGAGGTCCCTATGCTCAATATAAAGAAAATTTACTTTATCATACATTTTAATAAGGTGAGCTATATCCGCTCCCAAAGCACCTGTTTTCTTAGGAAGGTTCCCAGCATTTCTGATCATATTGATGAAATTCCTATTCATCTTGTCTTTGTGTTACATAATCATGTAAATTATGATTTGTCCATAATTGTTGTTTGACCCCATTAGGATTTGGTCTTCCACTAGATTTGCCCTTTGGATGATTAAATCAGGGGTGGTAGTTATTCCATTAGATGTGCTTTGATTCCGACGATGGAAGATAGCTCAACAGAAGATGATAATCTTCTCAGTCAACCTGATTACCTGATAAATAGCTACAAGTGAAGAATTGCTTAAACCACTGAACGAAAGATAGATCGATAGCATCCATTTTAAGCCTTAATTGGGAGCCAAACCAAGCAGCTCTGGTAAGAGGACATTTAGCGAAAAGGTGGTCTGTTGTTTCTGATTCCCCACAGCCAAAACTGGATAGACCTGAGATTTTGTAACCTCACTTCAAAGGTGGCTTCCTAGAGGTAGCGAATCATGACAAAGTTTCCAAGCAAAAAGAATGAAATGCCGACGGATCTTGATCTTCCACAGTTGAGACCAGTTGCAATCATTTCTACGTTGAATGGTACCAGTGCTGTTTGAGTCAGAGTTACTACAAGCTTCTGTTGTGACAATAGAAGAGTATCCATCTCTCATACAGTATATGCTTGACCAATTTCCATCCCATATGCCATTATCAGTTTAGTTATGACGAGATATTGTAATTTTTTGAATCATAATAGCCCTTTGTGGATCATATATGTCCCTCAACCTGGCTTTATCCCAATGCCTCATCTTTCATCAGTTCACTCTATTAATCCCAACCTTTCGGTATACGAGACAAAATTTGGTTGGTCACTATATACAAATTTTGTACGGAATTCTTTTTTGGTCGAAATTACAAGTATCAAAAAAGTCTTTTGACTTTTAATTAATCTAGCTTGAACTACCTAAGGTGTCATAATGAGAGTATAGCTCTCTTAACAAAGATATTTTTATACATATTACTCAAATTTGAGACTGTGTTTAAAAAGAATGAAATACTTAAAATAAAAACGTTTTGTGCATTAACTTGTAACTTACAAGTTAATGATAAGTAAACATATATCCTCATTAAACTATCATTCAATTGTAATTATTCTTTAAACTCTTAAATGCGACAAATATCTTTTTAACCATAATTATAATTATTTCTTTAAATTATAAAGTATGACAAATACTTCTTTTTTTATATTTTTCATCTTTGAATTTAACTTCAACCTCACACCTTTATATTAATTTTATTAAATATATTTTACATTAGACATTTATATAAACTTACTAATTTTTTTCTTTAAACATTCCTCTATAAATAAACCCCAAGTTTAGAAAATTTACACATGAGAGTTTCAATAATCTTATTTTTTTTATTTTATTAACACTAATTCACACGTCTCAAATTTTAGTATTTTTAGATCATGTCTAATAAATTTGATATCAAGTGTTGAAAAGAAACTATAAATTATAGAAATTTAGGATTTATTTAAAATTTTTAAATAAAAAATTATTTACTAAATATTGTTTTGTGTTTATAAATTAATAGGTCTAAGTCTAAGGTCTAAGAGAATATATGTCAAACTTTATGTTTAAGAAAGAATTTATAACTAAGTCATTATTAAAAAAAATTATATATCACATTTAATAATTTAAAAAATATTTTATAACTAAATCATAATTAAAACTATAATTAATAATTTAAAAGATATTTTATAAATGAATCATAATTAAAGAAGAATATTTTTCACTTTAATAATTTAGGACCGTTTTCACAAAGGAGTCATAATACAAAGGAGTATATAAATTCTTTAATGTTTAGTAAACCTTTATTAATGATAATTTTTTAATAGTCATTAAGTATTAGTGTGCGCAACTTTTGTCAAGTAGAAATTTATAATTATCTTATAACTTATAAGATGACAACTCTTCAACTCGTAAAATTTTAATTGCTTACAATGATATTTTGCATTTATAATTCATATTTCTTAATTTAAAATCTTTGTGAAGTTAAAGCATGACATAACTTATCTCATCAATATTGTCATTGTAATATGTTATTTAATTTCAAAGACAATTTTAAAATAAAACAAAAACAATATTTTTGGCCCTAACATCATTTATACAATCTTAGCATTGTGAAATTTATAAGTCGTGGAATACATCAACAATGCAAGACTTTAAAGTCAAGGGAAGGTTAGATAGATGGCATATATATGTATTAAAATGCAATATCGTTTCATAGCAAAATTGAATTCAAATGACAGATCTTTTTAACTCCCAACAAAAGACGTATGATAGAGAATAACTTCCAATGTTTCAAGAATAGCAAAATCATATACCTTCATACCATAATTTGAAATGAATGTCTTGAAAAAAAAAAAAAAAAAAAGAAACAAAGAAGTGAAATCTCCATTCTTGAAAGGTAAGAACTATTTCATCCGCTATACATGAGACTTTTGACGTACTAAAAAGCATACAATGTTTAGAATAGTTATTTGTCAATACTTCTGAATCTTTTTAACCTTTACAGTGACAGTTTGATGTCATAGCTATCTCCCATGCATATTTGTAATACTGACACTATTGTTGGAGAATAGTTCATTTTCTACGGGACAAATTGAACACAAAATGCTCTGCCACTGAATGAATGCAGGTTGCTTTGGAGGAGGAAGATAGTGAATCTCACTATTAAGCATAGAAATCACAGTGCTCATACTAGGTCTTTCTCTTGCAAGATCTTGCACACATAGAAGTCCTATGTGTATGCACCTTATGATATCCTTCTCAAGGTTTGGATCAAACATTTTAGGATCTATTAATGGGACAACATTCTGGTCATTCCAGATTTTCCATGCCTAGAATAAAATGTTTTAAAAAAAAAAAACATGAGATTCATTTCAGCATTGAAAAAATGAAGCTTAACCTTGTAAATGAAGCCTTGCATATATTGAAAAGGACAATAAATTTTAGAGACTTACAAATCCCAATAGGCTAAGAGAATGCTCGTTGTTATAGAAGCTGTTGTTTCTTCTTCCACTTATAATCTCTAGTACCAAGACTCCAAAACTAAATACATCTGATTTCTCTGAAAACAATCCCTCCATTGCATATTCTGGGGCCATATATCCACTACATTATCAAATAAAACAATTAATTCTTAAACTTCTCAATATGTAACATTAGCCTTGGACAAAGAAGGAATACTTACTATGTTCCAACAACTCTTCTAGTATTTGCCTGATCTTCACTCCTTCCAAAAATTCGAGCCAAACCAAAATCTGATATTTTGGGAATTAAGTTCTCATCCAACAAAATGTTACTTGCCTTAAGGTCCCTATGTATAATTTTTAGTCTAGAATCTCTATGAAGATAGAGTATCCCTCGAGCTATTCCTTCAATTAGGCCAAACCGCTTTTGCCAATCAAGGAGTCGATGTTCTGGTGGATCTACAAAAGTTAACGGGAAATTTACTTTAGTTTTAAACACAATACAACAAATTCCCAAACTTGAACAGGTTAAAGAAACTAAGCAAAGCTGTAGTTTTTTTTTTCAATCCATCTATGTTGAATGTAGATAAATCTAGAGTTTTAAATTGACTATCTAGAAAAGAAGGGATCAAAAGAACCAACCAAAAATGAATGTATCCAAACTTTTATTTGGCATGTATTCATACATCAACATCTTTTCTTCTCCTTCAATACAGTAGCCTATCAGTCTTACAAGATTGTAGTGTTGAAGCTTAGAAATAACAACAATCTCATTCTTAAACTCCTCTAGACCTTGTCCAGATGCTCCAGAAAGTCTCTTAATTGCTATGTCTTGGCCATCTTGCAGTTTTCCCTTGAAGAAAATACCAAGAAACAACAGTTACACACAACATATTCTGATTTGATTAAGATTTCATGAATAAATGTACCTTATAAACAGGACCAAAACCACCTTGCCCGAGTTTATTAGACACATGAAAGTTGTTGGTAGCCACTGCAACCTTTTCAAAATCATATGCCAATAGTTCTTGAAATTTAACTTGTGATAGTTCTCCAATAAAGCTATCACTTGTTTTTCTTGTATATGCTTCACCTCTGTTTAACAACGAAAGCCATTTGCTCTTCCATTTTCTCACTGATCCAAAACATTGCAGGGAATTTAGCACAATAGAAAGAAATGCATAGAATAACATGAACTACAAAACAATATTTTATTTATAAGAAGGTTGCATTTTAAAAAGCCTTTCAAGTAGTGAGAATTAATTGAGATTTAAAGTGCTAATACATATAATAATAGTTAAAATACAACAAATATGACTGCATATGAAATTACTGAGATGATGTAAAAATGGCATATTACCTGAATGTTTAGCTGTCCATTTCCATAAAAGATATGCACAGGTTACAATGATGATGGTTCCTATAATTATAGTAATAATGATGATGACTGTTACATTTCTCTCCTTTTCTGCATTCAGTGAAAATGAAGAAAGTTTAAAGAAAATTCAGTGCAATTCAAAATATACGATTATGTTGGAGAACCAAATTTCTAGTACTTGAACACAAATTAATACCAAGATCAGAATAGGCTACTCGAATATATAGATCAATTCCTGCACTTGAGAGTTGTTGTATGTCAATCAAATTTCCACTCCAAGACATACAACCAATTTGCGTATCGTATGAATATGCGACGCAAGTGCAATTTTCCAAGCACCGGCTTCTGCATGTGTCTTCTGAGAAAGATGACCATTCTGCAAAATCTGGTGGTTTTACCTTCTGTAACATCAAAAACCCATCTTCTTTTCCATATGAACTGCCATTTTTTACTCTCTCACACTGCAGAGCTGTTCTCCGAACACAACCACCAATCCAGTTTTGTCTGTTCCATTCCTTTCTATTGCTTGGCTCAAACCCTTTCAAACAGTTGCATATTGCTGAGCTATTTGAATTGCAGCATCCAAATTTCCCACATATTCCATAAATATCGCAATCTGAAATTGGATAAAACAAGATTGTATGCCACTGCTTCTTGGCATCATCCCAATTCTTTTGCACTAACCTTCCTTGTGAATTCAAGAAAGATATAAATTTGGTGCCATTCCCATCTTCTAAAGTATCAATATAAGAAACAGTTCCATCACCCTCTGTTACCAAACTGGCACCATTAGTATACCCTGAATCCATCCTGGTTACCCCTGTAAAGACCCGGCCATTCCATGGACCACTACGCCAGTGTGGGCGAGTTCCATTCCATATGAACAATTCAGGAAGATTTAATCGTTCAAGACTCAAATAGAAATTCCCAATGGACGGATCAGAAGGACTTTTCCATGATGTAAACTTTAGTTTCTCACCTGTTCTTTTGTTACTAGTAATTTTCATACCAATCAGGTATGTATCCGAAGGATGCTGGAAACTTTGCCATATGATGGTTCCTGAAGCAGAGTTATCAAGCAGGACAAGGTTTCCAGAATCTAGAAGTTGGCAAGAAGTATTAGATGCAATATTTGACACATTTGATGACCAAATGATTTGCTTCTGTCCATTCAATACCACAAGATTGCCATCCTCTGATATTGTAATGATACTAGAAGAATCTCTCAGTGGTTGATTTCTATTAGCAACCCATACGATAGTATATTTAGTCCTGTGCCACATTCCAACATAGCGATTTGTTGAATTTTGAGGGTTGAAGAACCCCAATGTGAACAAACTCCTATTGGAGCTGATTGTTTCAGGGTCCTTGAGGAAGTGAGAAGATGTGATGGTGTCTGTGCCTGTGGCTAATTCAAAACAATAGGTGGAAAATGTGATGATAACAAAGAAACAGGCTTTGCTGGAAAAGAATCTCATTGCTGCGATCTAATATTCTTGATGCCAATGCAACAAATGAAGGCTAATTTTTATTGAGACTCTTCTTTCATGGGTCACAAGTCTAAGTCAATGGACTTCTCTGTTTCCATATGTCATGACCCAAATTGAACACGTGATCGGCACATAAGCTGAGAAAGACCTCATCATCCGTAAGCCTAACTAGTAAATGATAAATATGCATGAAAATAAAATGTAAGAGTTTTCCAATTGTACCACATTTACGTAAATACAACAGTCTTTGCTAGAAAATTAAGAGAGCATTGCCCTCAGTATTTCAACATTTAAATATACCTGAAACAATTAACTAGCCGAGGAACCTATTTGTGCAATCAATGGAGCTACATCTAAAATCTTAACAACCATCAAGTAAGCACTAACATTTCTCTCACAAACCTGTGTCCAAGTCCTGAACTCTTATCTGAAAAACATAATGCAAAGGGGTTAGCTTGTAACTCATTGAGCAGGTAATATATACTATATAGGAAGGGAACAAACCTAACGCATGAGTTTTTCACAATTATGTTTGATTGAAAAAAATTGAAATTTAAGTGCTTACAATTCATCATATGAACACAAGATGAGAAAAAAAATTTGTGATTTTAACAAGAAGATAGTTCACAAGGCACACATAACCTTTTTCTGTAATACAAGGTTGCAATTATATCTCATCAATGAGACTTATGAACATTTAATGTGTGATATATAAGATAGGAATCACATGAGAGAGTTTAAATTTCTAGAATCCATCGTACCACTGTGTACAAATATTATATCGTGTCACTGCGCGTAAGAAGATCGTATTATGTAGCTGCATGTAAGAATATCATATTGTGCCGCCGCATATAAAAATATCATATCGTGCCGCCACATGTAAAATCATCATATTATGCCGCCACACATAAGAATATCATATCGTGTACCATCGCACATAAATATCATATTGTGCAATGGCATGTAAAATTATTATATCGTACCGCCACACGTAAATAAGTTACTACAATCATAATTATGGAATTCACTTAGAGGTGAATAACTAAGCAATATTAAACTCTACAAGCATAGTCAACTCCCTTGTTTTAGGTTCGAAGATTATATACTCAAGTAATAGCTTGAAATCTTAGTATGTGTGTCTAACAAGAGAAGACCCAAAGATGCCTAATTGTTTTCCATGGCTATTTAAATGATAACAAGAACTTGACATGACAATGAGATGAATTATTGTGAAAAAAAGATTGGCATGTCACTCATTATATACTCACAATTCATCACTTAAATCAAAGTGAATTTCCTCACATCAAACGTTCTCATCAAATATATCAAAACAACAACATCTCAGAGAAGTTTCACATTAATTGCTCTATATCAAGTCAAAGTGATGGAAGATTTAGCTAATACAATTAAATAACAAGATTGCAAGAAAATATCTCAGAAAATAATAATTTCACAACCTAATTGTTGCATTTTAAGTAATATCTATGGAAAAATAATAATCAAAATATTAGCAATCTATGCGGAGTTCATCAACCAGGAGATATAAAATTATAAAATTTGGTCTTTTTCCTGTACTAAACTAATAGGCTAAAATTCATCAAAAATACAAAAATTTAATTAAGAGAGTGAAAGTATGCATAGTATGTATTATCCACTCACCAATAGTGCAAGGAACAAATTGGGTATGTTCTACCACTTCCTCAAGTCAAACACCAATGACAGAAATATCCCCTAAAGATGGTCCTAAAAATCGTAACATTGCACGATTATCATCTTCATATTCAAATAAATGACTAAAACCTTTAGTTTAATTAAATTCATTCAGTAACATCTAAAGATCTAATCATAGTTTAAATTTTATTTAATTTTTTTTCTTTTATTCTCATTCCTCCAATACTAGATAAAATCTCAATTGCTCAACTTTAAACTTGTTATATATATATATATATATATATATATATATATATATATATATATATATATATATATATGTTTATGTATTTACATATTCAAAGTAAATTCCTATTTCACTAGTTATAAACCCTAGAATATTATTCCTTAAGATATCAAATGAAAGTTTAAGCTTAGGGATTACCTATGCAAGTTTGGAATGCCAAATTAGTGGTGTGGGTAAAAGCCCCAAAATTTTCTTTAGTTTAAGAAAAGTTCACATATAAACATAAATGGAGGATAAATGGGGCTTAGGAGTGGCAAAAACAAGAGAGTAAGGGAGGAGGAAATTGAAATCATGCTAGAGGAGAAACTGATCACAACCCATTATACACATTTCCTTTTCTTTCTCACAGAAAAAAGAAAACGCAGCAAAAAAGGATGGGAGAATACGCATCCCACCGGCGCAGTACGCTCGTCCGACGCTGATGACACTCCGGTGAAGGTCCGGCGGTGGGAGGCAAGAGAGTTTGAAAGAGGATGAATAGGGAGATGAAAAGAGATGGTAGGGTGTAGAGAAAAGGTTTAAGAGAAGAGCAACGAAAAAATAAAGGAGTGAAGAGCGCTGAAACATGCCTCCAGAGGATGTATTTTATTTGAAGTCTTCACTTTCTTACTCTGTCTACAAGTTTTTTTTTTTTTAATTTATATCTGATTTTTATGCATTAATGTATAGGTTTATAGATTAACGACCAGGAATTGAAATACAAAATACTTTGGTTTACAATCTCACGTAAATGCAAACTTGCCTAAACAACTTCTCCACCTAAGAATGAAAGTGAATCTGCAATTTGACTTTGAAACCGTCAAATTGCTACCAATATTGTAATAACTCAAATAAATAAATAAATAAATAAAATATAAATAATAATAATTAAATTAGTAAAATAAATTAAAATTTTTAATTAAATAATTTTGGTGTCTTGGTCTTATAAATAAATAAATTTAAAAGTAAAACAAATTTTATCAATAACAATATTATAATTAAATTAAATTAGATGTTTGGTAACTTTAAAATTTAAAATAATTAAAAAAATTAAAATTTAGTTAAATAATGATAAAGTGAATTATTTTAAATTAAAAATTTAAATTATAGAATTTTTTAAAATTAAATTTTTATCTGATAAAAATTTGTATCTGTCAAGTGTTTCTTAACAAATATCTTTGGTGAATTTTTAATATTTCAAAAATTTTTAAATCATTTTTATTTTATTTTCCATTTTAACTTAAATCAAAAAAATGCAATCAAACTTTTCAAAGCGTTCGGATCCTCGGCTGTCCAACTTTCCAGCTGTCCTCGGCTGTCCAACCAAAACGGTGTCGTTTTATGCCATTTTTTTTTCAAAAATTTTTGACTCGAAACGCACCGTTTTGGGTAAGTGAAACGGTGCGTTTGGGGCCTTTTTTTTGGGCCCGCCTGCTAAAAGCGGTCTTAGTTCCACTAACTTCAAACCACGCTGCGTTCGACTCCCGAGCAGCGTCGTTTTGACATTGGCAAGCGGACAAAAAAAAAAAGGACGAAACGCACCGTTTCACTTACCCAAAACGGTGCGTTTCGAGTCAAAAAATTTCGAAAAAAAAAGGGCATAAAACGACGCCGTTTTGGAGGAGGCCAAACGGTGCGTTTCGACTGGGCAGATTTGCAGAAACAGCAGCTCCTTCCCGCGTTCGGTCTGAGGCAGAGTTGGTGAAAGTTGGTCGGGTTTCTGCAGGATTTCAGCGTATATTATGATCGTGTGATGCAGCTACTTTGATCCATTATCATCCGTCGATGCTAAGGGCGTGACCTGGGATTGAGAAGGGCGAAAACAGCGTGCTAAAGCATCCATATAGCTCGGTGGTCCCTTCCTCGTTGTCTGCGATGAAGCACGCGAACGGCAGCTTAGTCCACAACTGTCGATGATGTATGGCTCCACCCACGTTTCCATGTTGTTATATGACTTCCATTTGCCTTTTCTGTGTAATTTTTCAGCCAAGTGCATGAAAGGAGTCTTCATTCCATATATATATATGGCTTCCATACATGTTTTCTGTGTAGTTTTCTGGCCAAGTGTATCTCTTGTTGTTTGTATAAACTAGTTGTTTATTGCATAAATGGATGTGATGAATTTGTGGAAGTATAAAAGGTAATTTTTGTTTCATTCATGCTTGAGTTTAGTTCTTTCTTATTATTCAGTTCTTTGTGAGTGGGTCTTTGTATTCGTTCTTTGTGAGTGGGTCTTTGTCTTCTAGTTCTTTGTGAGTGGGTCAGATTCGTTTACGTGAGTGGGTGTTGTATTACATTTCTTTGTGAGTGGAGTCTTTGTGATGCAGTTCTTTGTGAGTGGGTCTTTGTCTTCTAGTTCTTTGTGAGTGGGTCTTTGTATTACGGTTTACGTGAGTGGGTCTTTGTATTCAGTTCTTTGTGAGTGGGTCTTTGTCTTAGTTCTTTGTGAGTGGGTCTTTGTCTTATTCTTCTGTTCTTTGTGAGTGGGTCTTTGTCTTATTCTTCCTTCACCGTGAGTGGAGTCTTTGTCTTATTTTTTCTGCTTATGTTTCTATTTGGTTGCCAATGGGTCTGCATGATCTGTATTCTTTGGTTGTCCACCTTCTCGTCTTGTAGCACGTTTTGAGTGGGAAGTTATCAATAACAAGAGTATTATTCAGTATCATCCTTGGGACTCATCACAAATCAACCACGGAGTATGAAAAATTGATAATACCTAATTTTGTAAATATTATTTTGAATGGTAATAGAAGCTTAATGATCTGTAGCATGGCATGCATAAGCTGGCATTTAGCGGTTCAGTGTTTGGCAAGAATTGTAATTTAATTAACCCATATAATTTGAATCTTTGTGTTGTAGGGAAAATTCTACCACGGAGGTTGATTGGAGGCCAAAAATAGGAATGGAATTTGACAGCATAAAGAGTGCATGGATGTTTTGGTCTAATTATGGAAGTAAGATGGGATTCGGGGTTAAGAAGTTATACGTCAACAAGAATAAGAAAGACAAGTCGAAGATATCGTCGTTCAGATTTGCTTGTTGTAAAGAAGGGCTAAAAGGGAAAGATAAGAGGGACTATTTAGTAGTTAAACCTCGAGCGGAGACAAGAACAGACTGTAGAGTAAGAATATCGCTAGCCCTCGTGAATGAGAAGTACAAAGTTCATGATTTAATAGAAGAACATAATCATGATTTGCACCTCCCTGAGACTGCACATATGCTGCCTTGTCAGCGTAACGTGTCCGACGTTCAGGCACATGAAATAGCATTGGCAAACGATTCTAGGATCCAACAAAGATCTACTTTTGCATTCATGAGCAAGCACGTGGGGGGACGAAGCAATCTTGGATTCACCCGTTTAGATCAGAAGAACTATCTTCGCACTCGACGCCAAAAGAGCTTAATGTACGGAGAAGCTGGGAGTTTGTTAGGTTATTTTCAAAAACAGATTACAGATAATCCATCGTTCTTTCATGCCTACCAGATGGATGCAGAAGAACAAATTACTAACATTTTTTTGGCCGATGCACGGATGTTGTTGGATTATGGCTTCTTCAGTGAGGTTGTCTCACTTGATACAACATATTGCACGAACAGCGCACAGAGGCCTCTTGCACTATTTTCAGGCTTCAACCATCATAGAGGATTGGTTATCTTTGGTGCTGCATTATTGTATGATGAAACAGCAGACTCCTTCAAGTGGTTATTTGAGACATTCTTGGAGGCACACAACCAAAAGAAGCCTCGCACTATCTTCACTGATCAAGATCAGGCTATGGCTAAAGGCCTACGTGGGGTTTTGCCTGAGACAACCCATGGATTATGCACATGGCACTTGATGCAAAACGGCATCAAACACCTTGGGAACTTGATGAAGCATGGGTCGCACTTCTTACGAGACTTCAAGGCTTGTATGTATGAGTTCGAGGATGAGGCACGGTTTGAAGCGGCATGGACTCGAATACTATCAAAATACAATGTCAGTAAAAATAGTTGGATTGCCTCGGTCTATGCACAAAAGGAAAAATGGGCAGCTTGTTTTATGAAGAAAGTCTTCACACTGGGCATACGGAGCACACAACTCAGTGAGAGTTTGAATGCAGACGTCAAGAGGTGTTTGAATCCGAATGTCGACATTCTTCAATTCTTTATGCACTTCGAGCGCGTTGTCGAGGATAAGAGGCACAACGAACTAAAGTGGGAATTTGAGGCAAGACAGAAATTGCCAAGATTGAAATGTGCGAGCTCGCCCATGTTGAGACAGCTTGCAGAAGTGTACACTCCTGCGTTGTTTGAGGTATTCCAAGATCAATTTGACTTGAAGGAGGCTTGTTGTGTGAAGCAAAAAAGGGAGACCGATCCATTGTTCGAGTATGTGATCTACATGATTGATTATGAGGGAGAATGGACAGTTTCGTTTCATCCCCAAGAGAAGTCAGTTTCTTGTAGCTGTATGAGGTTTGAAACTCTTGGCATACTGTGCTGCCATGGCCTAAAAGCATTTGACCTCAACGATGTGAAAAGGTTTCCGGACCAATACATTTTGAAAAGGTGGACAAATGAGGCCAGAAGTGGTGTTATATATGATATGCAGGGGAAAAAAGTTATAGAGGATCCTAAATTGATGCGGACGCTTCGATATAGAGAACTCAGTCGAATGATGACTAAGATAGCTGCTGAAGTATCGGGTTGTGAAGAAGAGTTCTCTATCGTTCATAGAGCGCTGGACGACGCGGCCAAAAAAGTCATGGCACTTCAGGCGGGAAAAACACAAGTGTCAGACGATGTGTCTCATCCAACCGGAGTGTCAAAACCAACTGGCATATCACAACCAACTGGTATTAAGAAGCGAGTCGGGTATAAAAGAAAGAGGCGTCCGAAGAGCTGGGTTGAGCTGCAACGTCCGAAGAGAAGAACTTTAAATTCCATGTCACAACCAGTCATCGCGTGTTCACAACCTCACCAATGCACAGTACGTATATAAAACTTGTTTATTTGAACAACATGAAAACAAATTTAACTTACATTCATTTTTGTTGCAGGACATTGGAGCTTTAAGTCAAGCACAATGTGAGGATTTAAATAGAGATGACAACCAATTTAGTTTTACAAGATTGCTAATGGTAAGGCTAATAATAACGATAAATTTACGTGTACGTCATAATTTATTCAATTATTACTTATTGTGGTTGGATTTATCTACGTAGGAACCACTCGACAAACAACCTCTCTTGGAGACCCGACTTGTGGTGACCCTGACTTATGATGCGTTTCAATTTGTTAATGTGTAATAGTGCTTATTCCTTGTACAGTATGTCTAAATAGCTCTCATGTTTCATTATTGAAAGAGGGCAATTTAGTTATAAACATAGTCTGCATTGAAAGTTGAATAAAACCAAGGGTTTCAACAATTTTTTTATTACAAATTGAAGTTTTGGATCAAAGTGCAGTAATGACCTTTTATTTAGTGAGAAAAAGATTTAGAAATACGTTAGACTTGAGTTGTATATACTATGCATTTGTGTGTTTTTTTCTTTTTGGATATGCATAACTTAAGGAGCTTCAAATGAGTCCACATTAGCAATTAACACAAATTCTTGTACATTAAATTAGCTTCTCTAC
This sequence comes from Senna siamea, assembly GCA_031216115.1. Lineage (NCBI taxonomy): Eukaryota > Viridiplantae > Streptophyta > Magnoliopsida > Fabales > Fabaceae > Senna > Senna siamea. Next base: position 18,261,155 of record CM062355.1, on the reverse strand, counting down.
GCCCTTTATCATCGTATCCTCTCTATCTTCAACGATGACGACAATATTCTAGTATGTAGTAATAAAATTGGTAGGCAATTAAGCTCGAAACTCGAAAGCAAATCAGTGTCAAAAAGGTATATGATGAGTTAAATTTGTAACACAATTGGGAACAAATGCATAAAGCAAAAGGCACTTTAGATATTTGATATATCACCAATCAACATCATCTCGTACTTTCGAATGTCACTATTAATTAAATTGTGAGCTTCAAGGATTTTTGCATCTCAACCATATTGAACTATAAAAATACCACTTTTTAACGAAAAGTTACATTGCATAATTATTATATCAAATTTACGAAAATTTTTGCGTTAGGGGACCCATTGTTAAAATTACATAGTGGTATACAGCCAAGAGAGATACGATCCTCTATACATTTTTGCATCAAAAAAATTCAAACTATTCACTATATATGGTGAACAAGTAGGCCACAATTGTATTTGATTGACTCACTGACAAATCAGAATGGACTTCCCTTAACGAACAAGTACACAAAACACACGAAACCCACCATGTTTAATTTTAATACACGGCATCAGCAAATACATTATACATAATACACGGTCCCCTTCTAGTCAATAAAACAACACACAGCCTGCAAATATGCTCATGCTCATGCTTAGGTGTATATATGTATCCCCTCTAATATCTATACATCTTTGTTCTTTATGTGACTAAAGGCAAGCATATTCCTTTCCCAAAGTAAAATAAATTAACTAACAAGAGAATAAAGCGTAAAGAAACAAAGTGAAAGAGCAAAGAGCACCAGAAGAATCCATAATCTGCAAATAAAGGAGTCATTGCTGTTTACGCAGAATCGCCTTGATCAAAACGGCATCGTTTTATGCCCTTTTTTTTTTTGAAATTTTTTGACTCGAAACGCACCGTTTTGGGTAAGTGAAACGGTGCGTTTCGTCCTTCTTTTTTTGTCCGCTCGCCAATGTCAAAACGACGCCGTTCTGGGGGGAGTCGAAACGCGCGGTTTGAAGTTAGTGGAACGGCACCGTTTTGGCAGAGGCGGGCGTCCAAAAAAAAAGGCCCGAAACGCACCGTTTCACTTACCCAAAACGGTGCGTTTCGAGTCAAAAATTTTCAAAAAAAAAATGGCATAAAACGACGCCGTTTTGGTTGGACAGCCGAGGACAGCGGGAAAGTTGGACAGCCGAGGATCCGAACGCCTTTTCAAAACTTATTTTGAAGATACCAAATGTGCCATCACGCCGCCTTCACCCCACATTCATTTCCTTCTTCTTCTTCGACATCATTTGCGAGCTCTTTCCATCACCAACGACCACACACTAAGGCGCCGCCGGTCAGTCACCGGCCACACCCACCATCGTCCTCCACTCATGGTAGCACGTAACGACTGTTGGTTACAAAAACGCGACATCGCAAATTTGTTGAGCTTCAAGAAAGGGAGTGTGAAGTTGGAAGTTCTTGAGCTTGAGTGAGTCTCTCTCTCTTTCCTCTAGGATCTTGATGATGACCATTTTCCATTGATAGAATCTTATCATTTCTTGTTGAACTACTAGGAGAATGCTAGCATCCTTATTGATGTTTGAATTAGAATCTTCATAGCTTCTTTTCTAATCAAATGCCTACTCAATCACTTATATTTTGAAATTTTAGTCTTAAATTCCAAAATGAATCGTGGGCTCAAATATGATGAATGAAGTACTATGTTAGTGATTGAAAACTCTCTCTTTTATATGAATACTAAGATTAAGAAATAGAACTAAATTGTTTAATGGTGAAATATTGAGCTTGGAAAAATGAAACCATTCGAAACTCTAGCTAACTTTAATATATCTCGGAAAATATGGATTTTTACAATTATTGTTGAAAAGTGAAGAATAAATTAATCTGAGAATGAGAGTATGGGGTAGCTTTGAATAAATAGTAAATGTGTGTAAAGTCCCTTCCATACAGGTGTTTCTATTAAATTATAAAATCACAAATTTAAATGTGAAGTTAATTTTGAAAGGAGAAACTAAAAGTAGAAAGACGGGATAAAAGAAAAGAAGAAAAATGAAGTCTAGAGGAATTATGATATCTTTTAAATTTGATAAAGGGTTAAACAACACTAAATGTAGAGCTTATATTCTAATTTAGAAATGTTTTTGATTTAAGGACAAAGGTGGATACTTACTCAATTGCAATTGGTATTGAAATGGTAAAGATTATTGATTGCTTGATCTTGCATAATAAATATATAATGAATGAGATATCATGTTTCTCTTATTTGCATAATTGATTATTATCTAACTAGTCATGGTAAATAATTAAACATTCTTAGGCTCTTCTCATTACATATATGTGTTAAGATTACAAGTTATAATTGGGTATATGGTCCTTGAACCTAAACCAAGGCAGTTTAACTATGCTTTTAGAGTTTAATTTTATTTATTTATCTCTCTCCAAGTAAATTTCATAATTATTATTGTTTAGATTTAATTATGTGTAGCAGTACAGTTTAATTTATTTTGTGCGACGACACGATGTAGTTTAATGACATGTGGCGACACAATGTAATTTATTTATGTGTAGTGACACGATATAATTTATCTATGTACAGCGATATAGTACAATTTATATAAGTGCGAGAGTACGATGTAATTTATTTACGTGCGACGGTACGTTATAATTTATTTACGTGCAGTGACATGATGTAATTAATCTTTGTACGACAACACGATGTAATTTATTTATATGCGACAGCATGGTATAAAGTATATATGTGCAGTGACAGTGTAGTTTATTTACTTGATGTGGCACGGTGTAATTTATTTGTGTTTCAAAATGGTGTAATTTATTTATATGCTTCAACATGATGATCTCTGATTTTGTATGGTAGCTAGGAGTTTAAATGCATTGGCATGGTGATATACTAGCTATGTACAAAATATAATGATTCTTTGGGTAATTAAATTCTCTCATGTAAATTCTTTCTTAGTTAAGACAAATAGGAATGTTTTACATACCATGGATGATAACTTATTTAATCTTTCTGGAAGAGAATATGCATATATTATATGTTGGTTATTTGACTTAGTCATTAGATTTCTTTTCTCTTTGTTTGAAATATGTGTATTTATAAATGCTAATCTATGATGATAATATTCTATTTTTTATTTATTTGAAGTACTTGTTTATATGATCGTTTTTCATTTCCTATACTTCTTTTTATTATATGCTCACTAAGTTTATATGACTAATTCTCCTTTATCTCACTATTTTTTTAAGATTAGCAAGTGATTGATTAGAATACTCTAAAGTAGCATTGTTTGAAATATTTTCTTGTGATAGGTTCTCTTGTCAAGTGAAAAGTTAATTAACTTTATGATGTCGCAACTATTAAATTGTATAATTCGGTTCGTCAAAATATGAGAAGTTTGAAGGGTTTAGGTGAAGACCACTTCTTTTATTTATTGTTGATTTATGTTATGGATTGGTATTATTGTACTGTGAGTTTTAAGGGAGTTTTTTAACAAAATTTTGATAGCTTTCCAATAAGAAATTATGATACATAATTCTATATACATCCTATATTTAGTGGGGTGTGGAATGAGATTTTGAGTCTCATAATCTTGTCTTAGTCCTTGTGCCTTAGCTTGTTAGATTTAGCTTTGTTATCGGCTTAGTCTATACACTTATCATGTTCTAGTAATTTGGATCGGGACAAATATCTACTCGGATGCGAATAAGCTTGTACGTACAAGCTGATTTTGGATCAATTTACAAGGCAAAAGCAACCTTTTTTATCGATCCAATTCGGTGGATTTTACTTTGATTAATTATTATACAACCAGGATTACTTGTTTTAAAATATTTAATTCTAAAGTTAGGTTAGTTTGAACATAAAAAATATTAAATATTTTGGTTATAGCACGTTAAAATTTTTATTTTTATTGTTTTAAATTTATAATTCAACTAGACAAATTATTTAGACAGAATCTTAAGGACCAAATAAATTTTTCAGAGTAGCACAATATCCTGAGATGTAGGAACTAGGCTTATAAGTATCCAAGGAGATGACGTTGCATTAACAAAGTTGGTGCACAAAGGCGTCCAGTTATCTATAAACATGAAAATTTCTTAGACACATATATAATACCATTTTATTTGTGTATTCACCAATCACCAGCAGGTCGATTGATGGTTCAAGTATTTGGACATGTAAAAGTCGGTTAGGCTTAGATTTATCAAATACAATAAATATTTCAAACAAAAACTTATACATTTGGTCTTTAATTAATTTGTCCGGTTTTTAAAATTTTCTGAGTTTGTATTTTATTTCAACAAATCATTCGTCTCACTATCTATTTTTTTAGAATAAATTATACTTCTCCTCTTGATAGATTTTAAAATTAGACTCTTCTTTACTCTCTTATAAGAAATTATTTTTTTTAAGAGATGAAAAAATTTATAAATTTATTTATTTTAACTAAATTATTCTTATGTTTATTAGTTATATAATTAAATATGTATTTAAATAATATAAAAAATTATTACTTTTAATTCAAAATAAATAATAATAAAATATTATAATGTTTGAAAATATATTTTATAATAAAATATACTATTTTTAGAAGATTAATAAAGTTATTAAGATTATTTTTAATCAAAATAGGTAAAATTATATATTTTTTTAATATTTTAATTGAGAGGAGTAAAAGTTTTTAAAATAAAAAAGGGAGTATAATTTACTCTTTTTTATTGTAGTGAACAATTTACATGAAGAGAACAAAAGATAAGTTTGAAAGAAATATCCAATTTGAAATAAGTTAAATATCTTCCGCTAAGATTAATTGACAAATCCAAATAAGACAAAAACCTGATTTTCATGCTCCTAATATCATTTATACAACATTAACATTTTGAAATTTATAAGTTGTAAAATACTTGACTTTAAAGTGAAGGCTGTTAAATATGTGGCATATGAAGACAGATCCACAGAATTTATATTTTGTATTTTGTATTATATATTTAGTTGAATATTACTAATCGGAGAAGCTTATTTACATCGTTGACTCCAAAGGGACTCACATACTTATGATCCAAGCGATCGAAACGCTGTCAGGCCATGCCATGCGTCCTACCTTGTTGCAAAATTGACACTCAGATCGATTTCCACCATAGGACGGATGAAGTTTACCTCTTCCACGATTGTTTCTGCCTCTGCCTCGAAAATTGCCACTGGTGTTATCATAAAATTGCCCTTTGTTTTGAGAAGGCTCTGATGCCATAAACTATATTGAGGAGATTTGGATATGATGAAATTAATTCCTTCTCTGATTTATAATAATACAAGCAACACAATATATATATATATATATATATAACCAGATGGAAGATGCTAGAATATCTAAAAATATCTGAGTAATGCACTTAAAGGATATAACTAATTCTTAGTGTATATAAAATGCAAGCTGTACAAAACTCTGAGGTGTCCTCATTCTGTTATCGTGAGTTGGCAGCAGATGTGCAATTCTTATTTCTTTCATCATTTACAAGACAATGTAATCTGGAATGATAAATATGTGCTTACGGAAAACTTCATTGAATGCAATGTAACTTTTGAATTGCAGGCTGGTTAGTCAAGTGTCATCATGACATCTTGTAGTTGTGTGATTCAGGAGGGCATCACTTGAATATGGATTCCAAGTTTTTTTCTTCATTTGCAAAATGACATTTTTGTAAGAGACATACAAGAGGGCTTTGAGAATTCGAGGGACGAGCAATAGAGAGAAGTCTTGCTCCACAGGATTTAACCACTTTGATCTTATTCAAGTGCTTATAAGAGAATGCTCCTAAAGCTATCTTAAATCAATTACAGCAAGATTCTCTTGTAGGATTCATAACAATAGGATTCTTGACTTGATAAGTACATTATAATGACATAAAGTGCTATTTTGGGGGGAATAGGAAAGAGACCCACAATTCATTAAGAAGAATATTATAGGATTAACACCATTATAAAGTGCTATTTTTCTTTCAAGTAATTTAATTTCTTGATTTCCCAAAAAATTAACAATCATTTTCATATATGCTGAAAACAAATATCATTTTTAGTTATTTATTAGACCTTTCATTTTCTCACTTTAATGTATATAGTTTCTGTCAACGTGTTGTTTGCCTATTTTAAGAGCTTTAAGATAGTTTACCTAATGTACATATAAATTCTTTTAACAAAATAACATGTATATGATGAGAATATTAAGAGAAGAGATTATGCTGTCAATGATAGACAAGAGCCACAGACAGGGAATAAGCAATGAATTTAAAAAACCTCCAAAACAATTACAAGCATACGAATCCATTCTTTCTACTTTCTAGTATCATCCGCAACAACAATGGCAGAAAAAGCTCACAACGACGCGGCCAACGGCAATAGGCTTCTCGCAGACGACGGTCGCCGGCGTTCGAAGTCGCCGGTGATGAAGCACAGCCAGCAGTGTTTCAGTCCGTGTTGTGTGTGTGATCTCCCCTGTCTCTCCCCTGTCTGCTGCGTCTCGTGGCTGAGAATGGTAGCACACAGGTTTTTTGGTAATCTAGAAAGTCTATTAACTGCTACGTCTTGGCTATCTTGTATTTTTCCCTGAAAGAAAATACCAAGTAAAAGCAATTACAAACAATTGTTGCAGAATAGGTTAACTTTGCATGGTCAAATATAACTTATACACTGAACCAAAACCGCCTCGTGTAAGTTTATTGGACAAGTTGAAGTCATTAGTAGCAGTTGCAATCTTTTCAAGATCATAAACCAACAACTGTTGTTGTTTAACTATTGACAGTTCTTCAATAATGCTGTCACTTGTTTTTATTTCACATGATTCACCTCTGTTGAAATATAAGAGCCATTTGCTTTTCCCTTTTCCTGCTAACTCAAAACAAATCATTAGTTAGAAAGACATGGAGATGCCTGGCATGGAAATGGAATAACACAAACAATCAAATAAAATTTTAATTCCACGAAGCTTGCATTTGAAGATGCCCTTAAATCAAAATTTTTTTATGGTTAATGCCTATACAAAGAAAAAGCCAAAAGACGTGGCTGAATATGAATTTATTGAGATGATATAAAAACGCAATATTTAATTATCCACTGCGATAAAAGTAATTATTTAGAAGGATTTGGAAATTTGCATCAGAAAATTGGAATAACGCAATCAACCAAACAATAACGTTTTACTTGTATGAATTTTCATTTGAAAATGCCTTGAACTAGTTAAAATTGAGATTTGTATGGTTATTTCTGTACAAATAAAAAGCCAACTGGTATCATTGAATCTGAAGCCATTGAGATCATGTTCCTCATGTTCACCTATCCATTTCTGTAAAAGATATGCACAGGTGACGATGATGATAATTCCTATTATACTTGTAGTTGTAATGATGAATTAAGAAAAGTATTTGACATAACACAACAAAGATTTGGAGATCTGAATTGGCTAAACGAATATATAGATCATTTCGGCCTTCTGGTAACTGTTGTATGTCAATCAGATTTCCTCTCCAAGACATACAACCAATTTGAGGATCATATGAATATGCTACATAAGTGCAATTCATCAAGCACGGACTTCTGTGACCATTCTGCAAAATCTGGCACTTCAACTATCTTCAACTTCAAAAACTCATCTTCTTTTCTAGATTCACTCCTATTTTTCGCCTTCTCACATTGAAGAGTTGTGCTTCTAACACATCCATTAGTCCAGTTCTGTCTTATTCCATTCCTTCCAACTGCTTGGTTCAAACCCTCTAAACAGTTGCATATGGGTGAAGTCCTATTTATAGTGCTTTGGTTGAAGAGTCATAACTGCACTCAATTACCTCAATAATTGTCTCTTCATTTAATTTTTTTTCAAGAGATAATTATGTGGTAAAATTTGATTGGTTAGAATAATATAGGTTGACAAGTAAAATGATTTCTTTTGCTATATATGACTTCATTATTATCCATCTGTTAATGACTCAATGCTTAAATTCTGATTGGCCATGCTGAGTCACTTTGTATATGTGGCAAAATTTGATTGTTCACGATATTCTTATTTTGTAAACCCTTTTTAGTGACAGTTTCTTATTGGTCATTAAATATTAGTGTGGGCCATTTTTGTGAACTAGAAATTTATAATTGGCTTATAATTTATAAGATGACAACTGGAAAAAGTTTAATTGTCAATAATGATATTTTGTATTCTTATCTCCGTCTAGCAATTTATTAGGTGCCTACATATCTCAATTCATAATTCCTGTTTCTTAGTTTAGAATCTTTGTCAAGGTAAAGCATGACACAGATAATCTGATTAATTTCAGAGTTATATGTCTCTTAAAAGGAACTTTCGAAATAAAACAATAGCCTTTGTCATGCTCCTAAAATCATTTATACAATTTTAGCATTTTGAAATATAAAAGTCAAAAATAGTTCAGAAATGCACCACAAAATGAATCAAAATAAATGTCTTACAATAAGAGAAAAGAAAGAGGCAAAATCTCAGTTCTTGAAACATAAGTGAAACTTTATCCACTATTCTTCAGACTTTTCATATAATAATGCATACAACACTTAGAACAGTTGCTTGTCAAATTTTCTGAATCTTTAGAGTGACAGTTTGATGACGTAGCTATCTCCCTTGTATGTCTGTAATACTGACACAATTGTTGGAGAATGATCCATTTTCTATAGGGAAACCTGAACTCAACATGCTCTGATACATGATGAAACTTAACCTTGTAAATGGAGCCCTGCATGTAGAGGAGGGCAATGAATTGTAGAGACTTACAATTCCTAGAAGATTGAAAGAATGATCATTGTTATAAAAGCTGGTGTTTTTTCTTCCACTAATAATCTCCAGTACTAAAACTCCAAAACTAAATATATTTGATTTCCCAGAAAACAATCCTTTCAATGCATATTCTACAGCCATATATCCACTGCATGATTAAATCAAACAATTAACTTTTAGAGTTTTTAATATGTTACATTAGTCTTGGACAAAGAAGGAATACTTACTATGTTTCAACAACTCTTCTAGTATTAGCCTGATCTTCACTACCTTCAAAAATTCAGGCCAAACCAAAATCTGATATTTTTTTAGTCAAGTTCTCATCCAACAAGATATTACTGGCCTTAAAGTCCCTATGTATAATTTTTAATCTACAATTGCTGTGAAGATATAGTATTCTGATAGACCCAGGTTGCAAAAATAAATAAATAAAAATTGTATACCAAAGTGGGTTAAACCTATTAGTGGGCTGAAAGGAAAGGAGGGAGAGTATCTCTTGGGTGGCAGGGACCACAATACCAAATTCAGAATATATAGTGGAGGGCAGAGCAAAGGAGGGGGAGAGGAAAATTTGGAAGGGATTTGGGAGAGTGCTAGCCTCTCCAATGCTAGCAAGGTTCTCTTTGGTAGTGCTTGTGTGTGTGTTAGTGCTGTGCTGATCTGGAGTGTGTCTTTTGTGCTGTTTTCTTTTATTTTTCTCTGGGTTTCTTAGTGTTAATTACTGTGTAGTTGCTCCTGCTATGTTGAGGGTGTGGTAATGTGTTTGTGTAGCCATTTTCTGGTGTATTTACCTTCTGGGAAGTGTTACTGTTATATCAATTTATATATATATATATATATATAATATATATATATATATATTTGTATTCCTCGAGCTATTCCTTCAATTATGCCAAATCGCTTGTGCCAATTTAGGAGTTGAGGTTCTTGTGTATCTACAAAAGTAAAAAAAGAAAAGGTTTATTTTTATTTTGAACACAGCATAAGAAATTCCCCAAAAATTAACATGTTTAAGAAACGAAGCGGCCTATAATTATTATTTGTTTTTAAAATTGAATGACATAGATAGAAAAGAAGGGATCAAAAGAACAAACCAAAAATGAATGCATGCAAACGTTTATTTGGCATGTATTCATAGATCAACATCTCTTCTTCTCCTTCAATACAGTAGCCTATCAGTCTTACAAGATTGCAGTGTTGAAGCTTAGAAATAACAACAATCTCATTCTTAAACTCCTCTAGACCTTGTCCAGGTGCTCCAGAAAGTCTCTTAATTGCTATGTCTTGGCCATCTTGCAGTTTCCCCTTGACGAAAATGCCATGAAACAACAATTACAAACAACATATTCAGAATTGATTAAGCTGTCATGAATGAATGTACCTTATAAACAGGACCTAAACTGCCTTGCCCTAGTTTTTTAGACACGTGAAAGTTGTTTGTAGCCATTGCAACCTTTTCAAAATCACATGCCTGTAGTTCTTGAAATTTAACTTGTGATAGTTCTCCAATAAAGCTATCGCTTGTTTTTCCTGTTTATGCTTCACCTCTGTTTAACATCGAAAGCCATTTGCTCTTCCATTTTCTCACTGATACATAACAACACAAGGAATTTAGCATGATACAAAGACATGGATATGATCCATAGGAAAATAGAATAACATGAACTACAAAACAATATTGTACTTATATGAGGGTTGCATTTTAAAAAGCCTTTCAAGTAGTGAGAATTAATAGAGATTTAAAGTGCTAACACCTATAATAATCGTTAAAATATAACAAATATGACTGCATATGAAATTACTAAGGTGATCTAAAATAGCATATTAATTACCTAAGATTTTAGCTATCCATTTCCATAAAAAATATGCACAGGTTACACTGATGGTGGTTCTTGTTATTATAGTTATAACAATGATGACTGTCATGTCTCTCTCCTTTTCTGTATTCAGATAAAACGAAGAAAATTTAAACAAAATTTAATTCAAATCCAAAAATAGGATTATGTTAAAGAACTACATTTGAAGTATTTTAAGAACAAAAATTTAAGATACCAAGATCAGAATAGGCTACTCGAATATATAGATCAATTCCTCCCTGTGAGAATTGTTGTATGTCAATCAGATTTCCACTGCAAGACATACAACCAATTTGAGTATCGTATGAATATGCGACACAGTGCAATTTTCCAAGCTCTGGCTTCTGCATTTGTCTTCTGAGAAAGATGACCATTGTGCAAAATCTGGTGCTTTAAGCTTCTGAAGCTTCAAAAACCCATCTTCTTTTCCCTATGCACTCCTATTTTTCACTCTCTCACACTGCAGAGCTGTTCTCCTAACACAACCACTAATCCAGTTTTGTCTATTCCATTCCTCTCTATTGCTTGGTTCAAACCCTTTCAAACAGCTGCATATTGGTGTACTATTTGGATTGCAGCATCCAAATTCCCCACATATTCCATAAACATCGCAGGCTGAATTTGGTTGAGTAAAATTTTATGCCACTGCTTCTTGGCATCATCCCAATATTTATGCACTAACGTTCCTTGTGAATTCAAGATAGCTATAAATTTGGTGTTATTCCCATCCTCTAAAGTAATAATATAAGAAACAGCTCCATCACCCTCTGGTATTATATTGGCACCATTATTATACCCTGAATCCATCGTGGTTAACCCTGTAAAGACCCGGCCATTCCATGGACCAGTGCACCAGTATGGGCGAGTTCCATTCCATATGAACAATTCAGCAAGATTTAATCGTTCAAGACTCATAGAAATTTTCAATGGACGGATCTGAAGGACCTTTCCATGATGTAAGCTTTATTTTCTCACCTGTTCTTCTGTTGCTAGTAATTTTCATATTGGGCAGATATGTATCCGAAGGATGCTGGAAACTTTGCCATATGAAGGTTCCTGAAGCAGAGTTATCAAGCAGGACAAGGTTTCCAGAATCTGGAAGTGGGCAAGAAGTATTAGTGTCAAGGTCCTTGATGAAGTGAGATGATGTGATGGTCTTTGTGACTGTGCCTAATTCAAAACAATAGCTGGAAAATATGATGATAACAGAGAAACAGGCTTTGCTGCAAAAGAATCTCATTGCTGTGATCTAAGATTGTTGATGCCAATGCAAGAAATGAAGGCTCATTTTTATTGAGACTTTTCTTTCATGGTTCACAAGTGAAGAGTCAATGGACTTCTGTCTTTCCATACACGGTTGCCAATTTCGATCACTGAGTCAACAGATGAATTTATGGCTCCCTGTCATAATTGAAGTCTTCACTTTCTTGCTCTGTTTACAAGTATTTTTTTTTTAAATTATATCTTTTTTTTTTATGCATTAATGTATAGGTTTATAGATATACGACCAGGAATTGAAATGCAAAATACTTTGGTTCACAATATCTGATAAGTCACTTGGTATATATGACAAATTGTTTTTTGGGGACCTTGTACAACATGAGCTATTACAGAAAGGTATAAATACCTGCTGGGCCTTTGTAAACTAATTTAACAACCAGAGGTTCCTATGCTCAATATAAAGAAAATTTACTTTATCATACATTTTAATAAGGTGAGCTATATCCGCGCCCAAAGCACCTGTTTTCTTAGGAAGGTTTCCAGCATTTCTGATCATATTGATGAAAGTCCTATTCATCTTGTCTTTGTGTTACATAATCATGTAAATTATGATTTGTCCATAATTGTTGTTTAAGCCCATTAGGATTTGGTCTTCCACTAGATTTGCCCTTTGGATGATTAAATCAGGGGTGTTAGTTATTCCATTAGATAGGCTTTGATTCCGATGATGGAAGATAGCTCAACAGAAGATGATAATCTTCTCAGTCGACCTGATTACCTGATAAATAGGTACAAGTGAAGAAATGCTTAAACCACTCAACCAAAGATAGATCTATAGCATGACAAAGTTTCCAAGAAAAGGAATGAAATGCTGATGGATCTTGAGCTTCCACAGTTGAGACCAGTTGCAATCATTTCTACGTTGAATGGTAGCAGTGCTGTTTGAATCGGAGTTACTACAAGCTTCTGTTGCGACAATAGAAGAGTATCCATCTGTCACACAGTATATGCTTGACCAATTTCCATCCCATATGCCATTATCAGTTTAGTTATGACGAGATATTGTAATTTTTTGAATCATAATTGCCCTTTGTGGATCATACATGTCCCTCAACCTGGCTTTATCCCGATTCCCGTCATCTCTGATCAGATCACTGTATTAATCTCAACCCATTCGATATATGTGACAAAATTTGATTGGTCACTATATACATATTTTGTAAGGGATTCTTTTTTTGATTGAAATTAATAGTATTTAAAAGTGATTTTAAATTCTAATTAATCTGACTTGAGCTGCATTAGATGTTATAACAAGAGAATAGTTTTCTTAATAGAAATTTTTTTATATACAATACTCAAATTTAAAATCTTATTTAAAGGAAATAAAGTGCCTATCATTCTAATCAATTACCTCTTGATATAAAATTATATTCTTTGAAGTGAAGTTTTGTAAAGTTGGCACAAATAATTATTTTATACATTAACCTGCAAGTAAGTTAAAGAATAAAAGTAAAAATATTTTATAAATGAACCCGTAACATATGGGGTAATGATATATTTTAGAGAACTTCACAAAAAATAAGCACATATTGTAACGACCCCCTAAGACAACATACACAATCTTTTATCTGATTAGTGAAAGCATATGGGTTTCTCTAAATAGTTATTCCCGATGTGGGAATGTCAGGGGATCGCTACTGGTTGAGCGTAACCCAAATAAACTTCCCGTTGTCCATTCAGATTCCGTTCAACCCTAATTCACATGCAGCTAAATTAATTATACATACATTCATCATAACTTACTCTAGAATGAAAACTATATCCATATATACATCATATCAGGCATTCTTACAAATTCCAACTTAAATTTACAAGTTTACACGGTAAACCCTACTAGAAATTTGACAGAGTTTCCTCTGTATTTTGAGCGTATCCCAAAATACAACAGTCATCCAATTTACAAATATACAGTCAGTCCAATAACCACATAAAAGCAGAAATTACAGAAAACCAATATACAACATCATCATTAAAAATATATACAATATAATTCAAGCCTAGACTAAGCTGCTCTTCTGTCTATCACCAAAGCATCACCAGCTACCGTCTAGGTCCTTGTCCTTGTTCCTGTTCATCTGAATAAACAACCTGGTGAGATATAAAATCCCAGTAGAATAATTTACAGTTCAAAATCTAGTTGAATACTCAGCGGTGCAAGCACCGAAAATAACTTCCCTAAATCAGTTCAAAATCCGTGAAATACCTTATCTTTAAAATCAATTTATCGCATGAAAATTACGATAAATTCTAAAATCATCAAAAATCCGTTTCTTTGAAAATCAATACTCAAAATTAGGTTAAATCTCATGCCCAGTGTATCTAAATCCATGTTGGCCACAAATCCTCTGTGACCAAATCTAAAATCTTCCAATTGCACGTCATCTAGAGAAATCTCATCTCTTATCGTTAGGTGTGATTCGTAACACCAATCACCCGAATCTCGCCTATGTTGTGAGTGTGATCCATAACACCAATCACTCACTCAAGGACCGGGTGAGAATCAACGTCTAGGGCGTCCCCTAGCATGTGCATATACGCCAATTCTCATCCTCATACAGTCTATTCTAACTCACATACTCACGGTGGACTATTCCTCAGGGTTCTAGGGTATTACGCTTAAATCACAACGTTTTCCCGTGTAGGCTATCCCTCCTTATACTCCTTAAACCTTTCTTAGGGCCGTCCTGATTTATAGCGTAATCCCTAACGCAGTACAGGCTAAATCTGGTAAAAATAATATCATTTAAAAATTTCCTGTACTCGGGATACTTAACGGTCGTCTCATATCGGCTATCAAGCACCTTACCCTAAGTAAACTCGTCCTAATGGCATCTAAACTCGATAAATAATTCATCTAGCATCCAAATGGGGTTTTTAGCACACAGGCATGCAATTTAGTCCATCGAAAGTAGCACGTAAATCTATGCAATTAAATCTAATCGTTCAGGTATTCAATTGGTCAAATCTAGAACTTGGGAAGTGTAAATCATCCTACCTGGTCTCCTGTTGCTCCAATCAATTCAGAACTTCATGAAATCTCGTATTTTGAGCCAATTCCCTGGACATTTACACAAATATTTAAGATCGTCACATCATCCGTTTTACAATTCTAAGTTCGATTACCTTATTACCTAGGTCAATTTATTTCCTATTCGCGTTCGGCAGCTAATTCAATCAAAATTCATTAGTTTTAGGCAAATCGGACCTTACCAGTGTTGTTGGATGATGGAAATCTGTCCCGGGGTGGTCTCGATGTCTCTCAGTGTATATCCAGATTCTCCAGCATGGTGGCGCACGGCGGCGTATGACAGCATATGATGGAGGGGTGCGGTTGACCTCGAAATTTACACCACAGTGAAGCCCGCAAGATGAGGAGTTTGAATATGGTAGTGGTGCAGTGGTTCATGGCCGTTTGCATGGCGTTTTCTGTTCCTGAAGTTTTACGCAAGGTGGACGGAAAATCCCTCAATCCGGGCGCGTCGAACCTTCGTTCAATGGCAGCAAGTTGGTGGAGGAAGCTGGTAGCTCAGGCTACACGCTGGTGGTGGCGGTGATGGCCAACGGTGGCTGACGGCGGCGATCTCAGCTGGCAAAAATCTCACACGATGAAAGAGAAAAACGTTATTTTTCGGCTACGCTGGCAGCCATTGGTGGCCGTGGGTGGCTGCTGGAGGTCGAGGGTGGTAAGGGGAGTCGATTGGTAGGCTAGGTGGTAGCTCACGGTGGCCCAGGCGGTGGCGCACGATAGAGGAAGGAGGAGAGAGAAGAGAGAGAAAATGAAATGAGGAGAGAGAGAGAATTGTGGCAAATGGCGGGGTTTCGAGAAATTTAAAACTTCCAGGAGCGATTTCGACTTTTCCCGAATCACCCGAGGAAACTTCAGGATGTTGACTTCCATCCAGACATTGGCACGAGTTCCCCATGCAACGATTCTGGCCTCCATTTGTGAAATTGAAGTACGAAACTTTGTCTGTCAATTCCTAATCACTGAGTTGCATTTCTTTTCGTTCGATTGTGTTTCTGACTTCAAATGGTCTTCCGTTTTAAACCGTCATCCTCAAAAGTCATGCCAAGCTTCGCTTACATGAATTTATCATGAAAATTGAGTTTTATCTTTTAAAAACAGTTCCGGTTATTACACATATCCTCATTAAACTATCATTTAGTTGTAATTATTCCTTAAACTTTTAAATGTGACAAATATCATTTTAACCATAACTTAGTTATAATTATTCCTTTAAATTATAAAGTATAACAAATACCTTATTTTTTTAATATTTTTCATCTTTGAATTTAACTTTAACCTTAGATATTTACATTAATTCTATTAAATATATTTTACATGAGATGTTTACATAAACTTGTTAATTTTTAAAAAAAATTCCTCTATAAATAAAACCCAAGTTTGGAAAATTTACACGATAGTTTCAATAATCTTATTTTTTATTTTATTAACAGTAATTCGCATGCCTCAAATTTTAGTATTTTTAGATTTTGTTTAATAAATTTTATATCAAGTGTTGAAAAGATATTAGAAATTATAGAAATTTAGGATTTATTTAAAATTTTTAAATAAAAAAATTATTTACTGAATATTGTTTTTTGTTTATAAATTAATAGGTCTAATCTAAGTATAAAAGATTATTTGTCAAAATTTATGCTTAAGGGAGCATTTGTAACTAAGTCATATTTAAATAAAATTAATGAAAATTTTCCCATGTTTTGTAAACTTTTATTAATGATAATTTTTTAATGGTCATTAAATATTAGTGTGAGCAACTTTTGTCACGTAGAAATTTATAATTTTCCTATAATTTATAAGACGACAACTCTTCAACTCGCAAAATTTTAATTACTTACAATGATATTTTGTGTTCATAATTCAAAATTCTTAGTTTAAAATATTTGTGAAGTTAAAGCATGACATAAGTTATCTCATCAATATTGTCACTGTTATACGTAATTTAATTTCAAAGACAATTTCAAAAAAAGCTATATTCACGGTCCTAACATCATTTATACAATCTTAGCATTGTGAAATTTATAAGTCCTGAAATACTTCAGAAATGCATGACTTTAAAGTCAAGGCTAGGTTAGATATATGGCATATATATGTATTAAAATGCAATATCGTTTCTTAGCAAAATTAAATTCAAACGACAGATCTTTTTAACTCCCAACAAAAAACATATGATAGAGAATAACTTCCAATGTTTCAAGGATAGCAAAATCATATAATTCATACCATAATTTGAAATGAATGTCTTAAAAACAGAGAAAAGAAAGAAGTGAAATCTCCATTTGAGTTATTTTCTCCGCTACACATGAGACTTTTCACATATTAAAGTATACGATATTTAGAATAGTTACTTGCCAATACTTCTGAATCTTTTAACTTTTTCAGTGACAGTTTAATGTTATAGCTATCTCCCATGTATGTTTGTAATACTGACACTATTGTTGGAGAACAATTCATTTTCTACGGCACAAACTGAACTCAAAATGCTCTGCCACTGGATGAATGCAGGTTGCTTTGGAGGAGGAAGATTGTGAATCTCACTATTAAGCATAGAAATCACAGTGCTCATACTCGGTCTTTGTCTTGCAAGATCTTGCACACATAGAAGTCCTATGTGTATGCACCTTATGATATCCTTCTCAAGGTATGGATCAAACATTTTAGGATCTATTAATGGGACAACATTCTGTTCATTCCAGAATTTCCATGCCTAAAATAAAATGTTTAAAAAAAAACATGAGATTCATTTCAGCATTGAAAGTTTGAAGCTTAGCCTTGTAAATGAAGCCTTGCATATATTGAGAAGGACAATAAATTTTAGAGACTTACAAATCCCAATAGGCTAAGAGAATGCTCATTGTTATCGAAGCTGTTGTTTCTTCTTCCACTTACAATCTCTAGTACCAAAACTCCAAAACTAAATATATCTGATTTCTCAGAAAACAATCCCTCAATTGCATATTCAGGGGCCATATATCCACTACATTATTAAATAAATTAATTGTTAAACTTCTCAATATGTAACATTAGTCTTGGACAAAGAAGAAATACTTACTATGTTCCAACAACTCTTTTAGTATTTGCCTGATCTTCACTCCTTCCAAAAATTCGAGCCAAACCAAAATCTGATATTTTGGGAATCCAATTCTCATCCAACAAAATGTTACTTGCCTTAAGGTCCCTATGTATAATCTTTAGTCTAGAATCTCTATGAAGATAGAGTATCCCTCGAGCTACTCCTTCAATAACGCCAAACCGCTTTTGCCAATCAAGAAGTCGATGTTCTGGTGGATCTACAAAAGTTAACGGGAAAGTTACTTTAGTTTTAAACCCAATACAACAAATTTCCAAACTTTAACAGGTTAAAGAAACTAAGCAAAACTATAGTTTTTTTTTTTTTTCAATCCATCTATGTTGAATGTAGATAAATCTAAAGTTTTAAATTGCATATGACAGAGATAGAAAAGAAGAGATCAAAAGAACCAACCAAAAATGAATGTATCCAAACTTTTATTTGGCATGTATTCATAGATCAACATCTTTTCTTCTCCTTCAATACAGTAGCCTCTGAGTCTTACAAGATTGTAGTGTTGAAGCTTAGAAATAACGACAATCTCATTCTTAAACTCCTCTAGACCTTGTCCAGATGCTCCAGAAAGTCTCTTAATTGCTATGTCTTGGCCATCTTGCAGTTTTCCCTTGAAGAAAATACCAAGAAACAACAGTTACACACAACATACTCTGATTTGATTAAGATTTCATGAATGAATGTACCTTATAAACAGGACCAAAACCGCCTTGCCCAAGTTTATTAGACACATGAAAGTTGTTGGTAGCCATTGCAATCTTTTCAAAATCATATGCTAATAGTTCTTGAAATTCAACTTGTGATAGTTCTCCAATAAAGCTATAACTTGTTTTTCCTGTATATGCTTCACCTCTATTTAACAACGAAAGCCATTTGCTCTTCCATTTTCTCACTGATCCATAAATTGCAGGGAATTTAGAATGATACAAAGACATGCATAGAATAACATGGACTACAAAACAACATTTTATTTATATAAAGGTTGCATTTTAAAAGCCTTTCAAGTAGTGAGAACTAATCGAGATTTAAACTGCTAACACCTATACTAATAGTTGAAATATGACAAATATGACTGCATATGAAATTACTGAGATGAAATAAAAATGGCATATTACCTGAATGTTTAGCTATCCATTTCCATAAAATGTATGCACAGGTTACAATGATGATGGTTCCTATAATTATAGTAAAAGTGATGATGACTGTCACGTTTCTCTCCTTTTCTGCATTCAGTGAAAACCAAGAAAGTTCAAAGAAAATTCAATGCAATTCAAAAAATAGGATTATGTTGGAGAAGCAAATTTCTAGCATTCTAAATACAAAAATTTAAGATACCAAGTTCTGAATAGGCTACTCGAATATATAGATCAATTCCTCCCTTTGAGAATTGTTGTATGTCAATCAGATTTCCACTCCAAGACATACAACCAATTTGAGTATCATATGAATATGCGACACAAGTGCAATTTTGCAAGCACCGGCTTCTGCATGTGTCTTCTGAGAAAGATGACCATTCTGCAAAATCTGGTGGTTTGACCTTCTGTAATTTCAAGAACCCATCTTCTTGTCCATATGAACTGCCATTTTTTACTCTCTCACACTGCAGAGCTGTTCTCCGAACACAACCACCAATCCAGTTTTGTCTGTTCCATTCCTTTCTATTGCTTGGCTCAAACCCTTTCAAACAGTTGCATATTGGTGAGCTATTTGAATTGGAGCATCCAAATTCCCCACATATTCCGTAAATATCATAATCTGCATTTGGATGAAACAAGTATATACGCCATTGCTTCTTGGCATCATCCCAATATTTGTGCACTATCCTTCCTTGTGAGTTCATGGTAGCTGTAAATTTGGTGTTATTCCCTTCCCCTAAATAAATATAAGAAACAGCTCCATCACCCTCTGGTACTATATTGGCACCATTATTATACCCTGAATCCATCGTGGATAGCCCTGTAAAGACCCGGCCATTCCATGGACCAGTACGCCAGTGTGGGCGAGTTCCATTCCATATGAACAATTCAGGAAGATTTAATCGTTCAAGACTAACATAAAAATTCCCAGTAGACGGATCAGAAGGACTTTTCCATGATGTAAACTTTAGTTTCTCACCTATTCTTTTGTCACTAGTAATTTTCATACCGATCAGGTATGTATCCGAAGGATGCTGGAAGCTTTGCCATATGATGGTTCCTGAAGCAGAGTTATCAAGCAGGACAAGGTTTCCAGAATCTAGAAGCTGGCAAGAAGTATTAGATGCAATATTTGACACATTTGATGACCAAATGATTTGCTTCTGTCCATTCAATACCACAAGATTGCCATCCTCTGATGTTGTAATGATGCCAGAAGAATCTCTCAATGGTTGATTTCTATTGGCTACCCATACAATAGCAGATTTAGACATGTACCAAATTCCAACATAGCGATTTGTAGAATTTTGAGGGTTGAAGAACCCCAACGTGAAGAAACTCCTATTAGAGCTAATAGTTTCAGGGTCCTTGATGAAATGAGAAGATGTGATGGTGTCTGTGCCTGTGGCTAATTCAAAGCAATAGCTGGAAAATGTGATGATAACAAACAAACAGGCTTTGCTGCAAAAGAATCTCATTGCTGCGATCTAAGACTCTTGATGCCAATTCGATGAATGAAAGCTATTTTTTATTGAAACTTTTCTTTAATGGGTCACAAGTCTCAGAGTCAATGGACTTCTGTCTTACGACTCTTACCATACACGGTTGCCAATTTGGATACTACTCAACAGAAGAATTTTCCTTGCAATAAAAATCTTGAAAAGAAATGTGGAACAGTTCTTACTAAGCTTATTCGTGCTTATATCATCATTTATACAACCTTAACATTTTGAAACTTAAAAAGTCGTCTAATACTTCAGATATGCAGTACATTTAAAGTGAAGGCTAGGTTAGACGTATGGCCAAATACAACCTTAAAATTGTTTACTATTCACTTTTATCGGGCGCTAACCCTGTTACAAACTTTAATAACCTCCAAATTTATATTATCTACATGAAAAACATTTATACTATTAAATAATGATTACAAAAATATGTATGTTCAAATGAATTAATTGCTCAATCGCAACCACACATTTTAATTTTAAATTATATTTAAAATTATTGCATACATTATCTCCCAGGCTTTGCAAATTACCCATTAAACTAATTTTGACTCAATTATAAAATATTTTCGTAAATAATAAAATATGATATATAATTTTTTTAATTATGATTTGTAAATACCTTTGGAACTATAAAGTTTAACAAATATTCTCTTATACTTAAACTTATTAGTTTTTTTTTTAAAAATTATCTTTCCTAAATTATTTTTATTTAAAAAGTTTTAAATAAATTCGAAATTTCTATACTTTCCAATTTCTTTCCAACATTCTATCTCTAATTTATTAGCTAAAATTTGAGGCATGTGAATTAGAGTAACTGAAAAAATAATATTATTGAAAATCTTAATTTTATAAATTTTGCTAAATTCAAAGTTTATTTGGAGAGAAATTTAAAAGAAAAAATTAGTAAGTTTATGTAAATGTTTAATATATAATATATTTAACGGATTGAGTTAATATAATAGTGTGAGATTAAATTTAAATTCAAACATAAAAAATATAAGAAGCTATTTTTCACACTATAATTTAAAGAGACAATTATAACTAAGTTATAGTTGAATGATGTATTTGTAATGTTTTATAGTTTATGAGAGTATTTTATAATTGAATTCTAGTTAAAGAGAATATTTGTCATATTTAATAGTTTATCGTATATTTAGAATTAAGTAATAGTTTTATTGATATATGTATTTTCTGTTATTTTTTTTTAATTTAGATAGTTTAATAAATATTTCTTAAAACTTAGAAAATTTTTCAAGATAAATCATAATATATTTTTAAAAAAAGGAAAATAGTTATACTGCAAGTAAATGAAAGAATTTTCTTCCTCAGAAATTGCGAACCAATTTTTGTGGTTTTGGACGAAACAGAGTGAGTTTTCAAAGACTAAAATAAGGTGAAAGTTTTTAAAGTCAAGTGAAGTGTTTGCTAAAACTGTTTCCAATTTTCATGCAAGAGTACAATAATTATCTTAAAACAAAAAAAACTTATCCATTTGATCTTTAATGAATTTGTTAAATTTCTAAAACTTTCTTAGTTTGTATTGTATTTCTATCAATTTTTCATCTCACTTTTATTTTTTATTATAGTGAACAATTTACATGGAGACAACAAAAGGCAAGTTTGAAAGAAATATCCAACTTGAAATAAGTTAAATATGTTTGCTACATATGACATAATTATTAATTATCCATATTTTAATAAGGACTCAACCCTTTAATTTTAATTAATCGTGATAAGTCGCTTGGCATATGTGACAAAATTTGATTGGTCACTGCATACATATTTTGTAGGAAAAAAATCGATGAAAAGACGTTGTAAAGTTGGTTCAAATCATTATTTTACACATTAATTAATTAATAAGTGAGTTAAAAAATAAAAATAAAAAAATTATACATTAATTCATTTGAGTTAATAATATGTTTTAACGAATTTTACAAAAAATAAATTTTAAAAAATATATATTTTCATTGAACTATTATTTAATTATAAATATTTTTTAAATTTTTAAATGTGACTAATATCATTTTAACTATATTTAGTTATAATTATTCTTTTAAATTATTAAATATGATACATATCTTCTTATATTTTTTATCTTTGAATTTAACTTTAACTTCACACTTCTATATTAATTTCATTAAATATATTTTATACCATACCTTTACATAAATTTATTACTTTTTATTTTAAAAAAAGTTACTCTACAAATAAAAACCGAGTTTAGCAAATTTATATAAGAGATTTTTAATAGTCTTTTTTTTATTAACTCTAATTCCACATGCCTCAAATTTTAATATTTTTAAATTATTTAATAAATTTGAGGTTGAAGCGGAATTAAAAATTATAGAATTTTAGAATTTTTTAAAAAAATTTTAAGTAAAAAAATAATTTAGAGAATATTGTTTCTTGTTTCTTGTTTTTTGGTGAAAATGAAAAAAACAAAAAGAACAACAAACGCTAAGGCACACCCATGCCACTAGAAACAACATTTGTTCTATCCAAAGGAAGGTTCCTCAAGTCCTCATCTGCAAGCTGTCCGCGCCGAAGAAGAAGCTCATTAAAGATATGGAAGCACACCGTAGGTTTTGCCCCATTCTTGCAAGTATGTCAATGAATCGGTTCCTATTTCTAGGAACATAGTAATTAAATTTGCAAATTTTTGTTTGTCGCACGAGTCTCTAATAATTTCTCCTGAAGAAGCTCTCATCTCTTCTCCTTTGACGGGAGTTGACCCAGCCTATTTCAGGTGGTTCCCAGTGAATTTACTGTTTACTCTTTGAGTATTACCAATTTATTTCTAAATTATTAAGTTTAAGTATAAAAAAATATTTGTCAAACTTTAGACTTAAAAGAACGTATTTGTACTTAAGTCATAATTAAAAAAAATTATATATTACATTTTATTGTTTAGGAAAGTATTTTATTATTAAATCATAATTAAAAGAGATATTTATTATACTTGATAGTTTAAGAAATATTTTATAATTGAATCAGAGTTAAAATAGAATATTTTTCACCTTTAACAATTTAAGGTGATTTTCACAATTGAGTCATAGATCAAGTCTTACACATATTTTTCCTATTTTGTAAACCTTTATTAATGATAATTTTTTATTGGTCATTAAATATTAGTATGAGCAACTTTTGTCAAGCACAAATTTATAATTCGCTTATAATTTGAAATGAACGTCTTTAAAAAGGAGAAAAGAAAGAAGTGATGAAATCTCCATTCTTAAAACGTAAGAGCTATTTTTTTCATTATACTTGAGACTTTTCACATACTAAAAAGCACACTATTTAGAACCTACCTATCAAAATTTTTGAATCTTTTAACTTTTTTCATCAACTGTTTGATGTCATAGCTATCTCCCATATAAGTTTGTAATAGTGATACTATTGTTGGAGAACAATTCATTTTCTACAGCAGAAACAAAACTCAAAAGGCTCTGCCACTGGATGAATGCAGGTTGCTTTGGAGGAGAAAGATTGTGAATCTCACTATTAAGAATGGAAATAATAGTGCTCATACTCGGTCTCTCTCTTGCAAGATCTTGCACACACAGAAGTCCTATGTGTATGCACCTTATGATATCCTTCTCAAGGTTTGGATCAAACATTTTAGGATCTGTTAATGGGACAACATTCTGTTCATTCCAAAATTTTCATGGCTAAAATAAAATGATAAAATAAAAAAGCATGAGATTGTCAGAATTAAGAGTTTGAAGCTTAATCTTATAAATGAAGCCTTTCATATATTGAGGAGAACAATGAATTTTAGAGACTTACAAATCTTAATAGGCTAAGAGAATGCTTATTGTTGTAATATTCTAAAATTTTTCTTCATTTTTTTTCCTCACCTTCAACTCTCTCTCTCCTTCATTTTTATTCTACCTTTCTCTCTCTTACACTCTCCTCTTTGATTCACTCTCATCTCCGTCAACCACCAACAGCACCGTTTGAGGCCACGAAGCTCGCCGGTGTGAGACTGTCACTCGATCGCGCAGCTCCACCATGAAATTTCCCCGCCGGCAACATTCGAAAAAGACGGTTTCTCCCTCATTTTTTTATTCGCAATCACGCCACTGATTCAATCGAAAAACGCCATCCTCTGGCCGCACCATCTCCACCCACGGCTAGCCTAGGACGTCCTCTTCCACGTTCAGCCTTCACCCATCGGAGAATCGCCACCATACGCCTGGATCGAGGCAAAACATGCTCGCCACTCTATCCATCTTTCTTGCCAGAAAATTACAGTTAAACTGCTGTGGTTTGCAAAACTAACTTTAGATCCATCATCCTCGTGTTCCAATCTACATTTTAGACTAATTTTGATTGTTCGTCATCATGTGCCGTCATTGACCGCCGTCACAATGTCTTTTTCGATGAGCCATTGAAGCCGGTGTAACCTAAACGCTCTACAAAATGCAATATAGAAGCTCGCCAAGATTATAAACATATTTTAGTTGCCATTAAAGTAGTCTAAATTATTAGTGAGATGCCATGATATCTAGATAATTGTTTTGATTGGTTCAGATAGAATAATATTTAATGATGTTCTCGCGTAATTTCATATAAGGAGGAAAATAGAAAATTTAATAGCAAAAAAAAGGAATTGAGAAATTAGTGCTGGACTGGTAAAGTAAGGATTTCGTACAAATCCTTTCAGATGAGTGTTTGATAAAGGAGATAATGTTTTCAAATATCCCTTACCTATTTGAATTAAAAAATGAAATTAATTGTATGTGTTTACATGCATTGCCTAGACAGCCATGGGAAACAATTAGGATATTTATTGTCTCTAAATTCGTGATAAATTGATGATTTTATGTCTGTGTGACTATTGGTACCAGATACAGGAAATTATCTATTTTTTGAGTACTTAAAAGTTATTATTATTTGAATTTCAAAGCTAGATTGATTAAAAGCAAAAATTGGTATCTTTGAGTGTGAAATGATATGTGTGTTGTTGGATGTTGTCTCTGGTGTTATCCTGTACTAAGGCGTCTCGTGCGATGGGAGGTACAAGGCTAGTCGTGCATGCATTACACAGTGGGTTGTCATAGTGTGGTTGAAGGCACAACTGACTGGTGGCGTTGATGGGTTGTCACGTGTGATGGGAGCCATAGTGATTGGAGCACGTGCATGCACAGTGAGTTGTCATAGTGCGACTGAAGGCACAGGTGACTAGTGGCACGGAAGGATTGTCCTAGTACAGAGGGAGACCAGAGATGATTGGTGGTTGTTCGAAAGTGTTGAATATTGTGCGAATTTATAAAAATTATATGGAAAATGTTTGACATTTATGGATTTATTTGGTTATGATTTTTTCTGTTAAAATATTATTAAAGTAACATTTCTCTTAAATTTTTATATAAAAATTAATTAACAATAATTTAATCTTTATAGCCCCTTGAATTATTTTATGATACCAAAAACTCTGTGTGAGTTTGTTTCCCATTTTGTGTTTCTTTTATCTTACACTCATCGGGTCTGTGTGATTCACTCTCCTTACTTTACAGTTTTTAAATCCTCCTCAGGTTGAAGAATATAAATGAATAGAGTTATACTTCTATCTTGGGTAGGCTCTTCCTTAAAGTCCCGCAGGCTTAATGTAACACCCTATTTTCTTAAATATTTTATTTCATTGTTTCCTTACGATAACATAATAAAATATGAAGAATGTACCTTAATCAAATAATTCAGAATAGACGGAAAGAAAGCTTCATATATATTTATACAGATACCTAGGATAGGAGAAACAAGGATGCTTAGTTATAAAGAATAAGGTATTTACATAAAAAAATTTCTTCCTCTTAAATAAATGGATATAATCAAATAAATATGCCTAACTTAAA
The DNA here is from genome assembly GCA_031216115.1 of Senna siamea. NCBI lineage: Eukaryota > Viridiplantae > Streptophyta > Magnoliopsida > Fabales > Fabaceae > Senna > Senna siamea. Next base: position 18,234,584 of record CM062355.1, on the reverse strand, counting down.
TCAAATAAGGTACATGATAATGGCAATTATAAAGAAGGAAAGAAAAGAACTTAGTGTTCAAATGCATAATTAATAACAAGAGAAATTCCAAGGAAGGAGGCGTACGACAATGGTCCACTTCCTTTCCACTTTATCGTCCCCCTCATTCACATTAATAGAATGTTTAAAGTAGATGGAGGCTTTCGGTTTCCGTGAAGAGGTGGGCAAGGAAGGAGAGACGTGTCTTCACCATTATTCCCATTTCTTTTCCTTTTAGTTTATGTCTAATGGAACCTATTTAATTACCTATAGCCTATGTTATATTCGGTGAAGGGGTGATGTGTCATCCATAGCTTATGTGACTATGTTATTCGGTGAAGAGGTGGATGAATGGGTGTCCGTGAAAGAGAAGAGTAAGGTATTATTTAATAAGACGAAATGTATAAAAAAAAAAAAAACTGTATGCATTCGGTGAACTTAAAATTTTAAATAAGAGGAAACAGTTTAAAACGTGGAAGAGAAAGGAAAAGAGGGAAAACATACGAGCATTTTGAAAAAGGGAGAGCTACAGATGGTAGATACAAATCTCTAAGTAATATAAAGAGAAGAAAATCATTCAAACAAAAATTAAGAAGAAGAAGACGAACTCCAAAGACCAAATCTCTTCATCCTTCGTGTAGCTTTAAGGTAACTTAGCAATTTAATTTCATTCCATCCTATTATTTCTTAGTTGTAAGATATATGCCTAGATGTCTTTACGGTACAGGATTTAGTGAAAAGTAAATAGACTTTGTTAGATATATATAGATACACATGCCCTCACGATGCAGAAGTTGTTGAAGGGAAAATTATATATGAATTTATGGTACAGAATTGGTTGAAAGGTGAGTAAGAATGGGGAAATTCTTGGGAAATTAGTAGCTACATTCATAAGTAAACATAAGAAAGGGAACGTACAACTTGTATAACCGAGAGGGAAAGAAATTGTGAGAGTTGATTAGTATTATTTTAAGAAGTTATGTAAAAGGTATAATCCAGAATGTATCATAAAGGAACTAATTGAAATTATTATGATGGGGAATGGATGTATTTATATAAGAAACATTTATTCTAAATTAGAAAGAAGAATTGGTGGAAATATATTATAGAGAGATCTATTTTGAATTGGAGAAGTTTAGGAGGAAAAATATAAGTAAGAATGACGTGTTAAGAAGGGAAAAATTAGGTAGAAGTAAATGGAAGAAATCCAATGCCATTAAAATAGAAAACCAACGAAAATAAATAATACATTCTAATGAGAAATATAAATTAATGTAGGAAGAATTAAGTACATGATTGGAAAAATAAGAGACAATCTAAATTATAGGAAATTATAATTAGTAGGAATAAAAGAATAAATTTTAATAAAAAGAAAGTTAGTTTTTAACTAGTAATAAATTACATTACTATTCATATATAAAAGTGATTAAAAACATAGGAATTCTTAATCGGATAAAAATAGAAGAGAAAAGAAACGCCTAAGTATAATAGAATATTAAAGACAATTCATATCTCCATATGGTAAGATATCTGAAATGCTATGTTAATTACAATGATATTCCAGCTGGCTTAGGATAAGTAAATTGAAACACAAGAATAACGATGACAATAATTGTTATATCTATGTATAAGTGACCGAGCGTTCACTAACCTTATAAGAGTGGCATAGAGTCCACAAAGTGACCAAGAGTTCACTGATTTCGTGAAAGTGGCCAAGAGTCCACTGAATTAACCAGTATTCCTAATTTCAGAGTGGCCAAGTGTCCACCACTATTATGTTAAGATTAAATGCATGTTATGCATGCAAGGTAAGTTTTAAGAATGAGAAATCTGCATATATATATATATATCTGTTGATCGATTCCGTTACTAGCTATGTATGTATATATATATTCTTGTGAATAAGAATTTTTCTCTATAAGTGAACAATCGTGATTGATACAATAATAAATGAATTAAATTACCTATTATTGATAACATGTACATCTGAAAGTAATGGATTGGGAAATGATAGGATGTGAATGATATTAATACAAGAATTGAAAAATTTTATGTGCACGCACAGTGGTACCTATCAGTACAAAGTTAAAATTATAAATTGTTAAGTTACTGAAAAATTAGTTTCTCATTTATGTGCTGATATGTATCAGATGCAGGTCATTAGTGAAGTTCTGAGTGATACGGGACTTGTAACAAGGATAAAATCTTGTAATAGCATTTTGTAACTACGGGTTTGAGTGACAAAAATCATGTTGTCTCCTAATCCTAAGTTAGTAACATGGAGAGTAAGATACTGTTGGTTTCTTTATCCATTGTGAACTGTATTATTATTAATTCGCTGTGTTTATAAATTTTATCTCAGTAAAAGAGTTGATAATTTAAAATGGGATAATATGTAAGGACGCCCAGATGTTAACAGTGAATAAAATAGAATATAAGGATAAATGTAATGACTTTATCGATTACCAGCGCTAAGTGGTGAGAGTGGAATGAAGTATTACACTTAATGATATCGCAGTATGTCAATATCCTTGTATTAGATTAGTGCATGTGGACATAATAAAAATTTTGTAGGCTTGTAATAGCCAGTTGTATTATTTTACTTTGTAATAAATGTTGTTATGTCTGGGTTGTTGTAAAAATTAAGGAAAACGTCCTGTTTTTAAGAAAAATTCTGTTGAAATTTTAGTAGAATTCATAATGATAATTAAGGACTTAAAGGCAAAATCTAAAATATTTTAATATGACTGCCATGAGGTAAATGGATTTTTAGGCTGGCTAGAACTAGTAAGTGTTGTGATAGGTCTATGCGTTGGTCACGATCTCAGAATTTGGGTCGTGACAATTGTCATAGAAGTTGGTGTTTCTTTTTTCACTTAGAATCTCTATTACCAAGACTCCAAAACTAAAAACATCTAATTTCTTAAAAAACAATCCTTTCATTGCATATTCAAGAGCCATATATCTACTATGTTATGAACTAAAACAATTAATTCTTAAACTTCTCAATATGTAACATTAGCCTTGGACAAAGAAGGAATACTTATATGTTCCAACAACTCTTGTAGTATTTGCCTGATCTTCAGTTCTTCCAAAAATTTGAGCCAAACTAAAATTTGATATTTTGAGAATTAAGTTCTCATCCAACAAAATGTCACTTGCCTTAAGGTCTCTATGTATAATTTTTAGTTTAGAATCTCTATGAAAATAAAGTATCCCTCGAGCTACTCCTTCAATTAGGCCAAAACGCTTTTGCCAATCAAGGAGCCAATGTTCTGCTGGATGTACAGAAGTAAATGGGAAAGTTACTTTCGTCTTAACCACAATAGAACAAATTTCCAAACAACGGTAGCCCATGAGTCTTACAAGATTGTAGTGTTGAAGCTTAGAAATAACAACAATCTTGTTCTTAAACTCCTCTAGACCTTGTGCTCCAGAAAGTCACTTAATTGCTGTGTCTTAGCCATCTTGCAGTTTTCCCTTGAAGAAAATACCAAGAAACAACAGTTACACATAACATATTCAGAATTGATTAAGCTTTCGTGAATGAATGTAACTTACAAACAGGACCAAAACCGCCTTGCCCAAGTTTATTAGACACATGAAAGTTGTTTGTAGCCATTGCAACCTTTCCAAAATCATATGCCAATAGTTAACTTATGAGAGTTCTCCAATAAAGCTATCACATGTTTTTCCTGTATATGCTTCACCTCTATTTAACAACGAAAGCCATTTACTCTTCCATTTTCTCATTGATCCAACACATCGCAGGGAATTTAGCATGATAGAAAAACATGCATAGAATAACATGAACTACAAAACAATATTTTATTTATAAGACGGTTGCATTTTAAAAGCCTTTCAAGTAGTGAGAATTAATCGAGATTTAAAGTGCTAAAACATATAATAATAGTTAAAATATAACAATATGACTGCATTGAAATTACTGAGATGAAATAAAAATGGCATATTACCTGAAGGTTTAGCTATTCATTTCCATAAAAGGTATGCACAGGTTACAATGATGATGGTTCCTATAATTATAGTAATAATGATGATGACTGTTACGTTTCTCTCCTTTTCTGCATTCAGTGAAAACGAAGAAAGTTTAAAGAAAATTCAATCCGATTCCAAAAATTTCTAGTATTCTAAGTACAAAAATTTAAGATACCAAGTTCTGAATAGGCTACTCGAATATATAGATCAATTCCTCCCTTTGAGAATAGTTGTATGTCAATCAGATTTCCACTCCAAGACATACAACCAATTTGAGTATCATATGAATATGCGACACAAGTGGAATTTTGCAAGCATCGGCTTCTGCATTTGTCTTCTGAGAAAGATGACCATTCTGCAAAATCTGGTGCTTCAACCTTCTGAAGCTTCAAAAACCCATCTTCTTTTCCATTTGCACTCCCACTTTTCACTCTCTCACACTGCAGAGCTGTTCTTCTAACACAACCACTAATCCAGTTTTGGCTATTCCATTCCTCTCTGTTGCTTGGTTCAAACCCTTTCAAACAGCTGCATATTGGTGAACTATTTGAATTGCAGCATCCAAATTCCCAACCTATTCCATAAGCATCGCAGGCTGACTTTGGTTGAGTAAAAATATATGCCATTGCTTCTTGGCATCATCCCAATATTTGTGCACTAACCTTCCTTGTGAATTCAAGATAGCTATAAATTTGGTGTTATTCCCATCCTCTAAAGTAATAATATAAGAAACAGCTCCATCACCCTCTGGTACTATATTGGCACCATTATTCATATACAAATTCCCAATGGACGGATCTGAAGGACCTTTTCATGATGTAAGCTTTAGTTTCTCACCTGTTCTTTTGTTGCTAGTAATTTTCATGTTGGGCAGATATGTACCCAAAGGATGCTGGAAACTTTGCCATATGAAGGTTCCTGAAGCAGAGTTATCAAGCAGGACAAGGTTTCCAGAATCTAGAAGCTGGCAAGAAGTATTAGATGACCAAATGACTTGCTTCTGTCCATTCAATGCCACAAGATTGCCATCCTCTGATATTGTAACAATGCCAGAAGAATCTCTCAATGGTTGATTTCTATTAGCTACCCATACAATAGCAGATTTAGACATATACCAAATTCCAACATTGCGATTTGTAGAATTTTGAGGGCTGAAGAATCCCAATGTGAACAAACCCCCTTTGGAGCAAACAATGTCAAGGTCCTTGATGAAGTGAGATGATGTGATGGTGTTTGTGACTGTGCCTAATTCAAAACAATAGTTGGAAAATTTGATGATAACAGAGAAACAGGCTTTGCTGCAAAAGAATCTCATTGCTGTGATCTAAGATTGTTGATGCCAATGCAAGAAATGAAGGCTCATTTTTATTGAGACTTTTCTTTCATGGTTCACAAGTCTAAGGGTCAATGGACTTCTGTCTTTCCATACACGATTGCCAATTTCGATCACAAGTCAACAGAAGAATTTTTGGCTCCCTGTTATAATTGAAGTCTTCACTTTCTTGCTCTGTTTTCAAGATTTTTTTTTTAATTTATATCTTATTCTTATGCATTAATGTATAGGTTTATAGATACCAGGAATTGAAATGGAAAATACTTTGGTTCACAATCTCACATAAATGCAAACTTGCCTGAACAACTTGACTTTGAAACTATCGGATTTTGAAATTGAAATAAGTTAAATATCTTCCAGTAAGATGAATTGACAATTCAAAATAAGACAAAAACCTTGTGTTCATGCTCCTAACATCATTTGTACAACCTTAGCATTTTGAAATTTTTTAGTCCTAAAATACTCCAGAAGTTTAGCTAAGTTACATATATTTATATTATAATAGTTTTGAAATTTTGTAATTGTTGATGCCAAAAATGATATATTTTATAAAAATATATATATAATGCAAAGAGATAAAAATAAATAAAGATATAATAAGAAAAAAAATAACAAAGAATAGTAATGAGTTAAAGAGCTTTCTTCTATTTAATTTATTATTTTAAAATTTAATAATTATTATTTTATTATATATATATTTAAAAAATATATATATATAGAAAAAAGAATGAAATGCACTTTTTTATGAGTTCGGATTCTTTATTTGGAGTTTTTTTCTTGATGTTTGTTTGGCGTTTTTAGCGGCGATTTTTTCTGTTGTTAAAGTTTTTGCAACAAATATTATTGTCATATAAATTAATTATTTAACAAAAGTTATAGCAGCAGTAATATTCATCGCAATAATATTGAAACACACTTTAGCAACGGATAAAGCCGCCGCTAAAAAGGCCAAGCACGACAACTTCCAGCGGAGGATCCAAAATCCTTTTCTACATGTTGAACCTCTGGTGAAAAGAGAAGAGCCTCTTTGAGAAGATGGCCTCAGAGATAACTGCAACTATTTCGACAGCACCTAATTCAAACACCACTTCTGAGGTATCGAATCAGACTTCAACACTGGATCGACAAATTACTTCAACTTCGTCAAACTTCGTACGAATAGGAAATTTCAACTGCCCAATCACCAATACCTTTCCTTGCCACATCAAAGCTGAGAAGACCCTGTCGATTCATCTTTCAAGAGAAAGAGGACGTCTGCAAACCCTGGAAAGATTCGCTCATAATATGGCTATGGGGACTGATACTAAATCAGGAAACAATGGGACGCAGACTCACCCAAACATGGAAGCTCAAGATCACACCTCATTTGGCCGAACTAGGACATGGCTTCTTTCTTACAACTTCTGCAAATCAGGAGGACCAATGGAGAGCTCTCTTACATGGACCGACCATGATCAACAGACACTTCCTATCTGTTCGCACATGGACACTAAGATTCAATGTTGAAACACGCTCCAAGGGGCCTTTACTCCTTTATGGATAAGATTAGGAAACCTACCTTTAGAATTCTTTGACAAGGACCTGCTGATTCGAGTTGAGAATGCCTTAGGATCCTTCTTAGGTCTTGATGAAGCTACACACAACATGAAAAAAGCTAGATATGCCAGGATCTGTATTCTAGCAAGACTTTCGAGAGTCAACCCAAAATACATTACCGTAGATGGATATTCGCAGCCACTTACAATCGAAGGAGCATATGGCTTCTGCACAGTGTGTGGAGCTGTAGATTACAGCCACAAGTCATGCAAATTGACTCAGGACAGTCAATATTTGGAAGCACCAGAGGACCAATGGATTCTAGTCAAGTCCAGGAAAAATAGTAGAAATAATCAATAGAAGGAGCACGCCGTAAACCCAATGGAAGATGTCACCAGAGCAGAGAAATTTGAATCCATTTCCCAAAAGCCAATGGTGAGAAATGTTAATCCTAAGCTTCTTTTTATGAATTTTGATGATGATAAATAAGTGATTAATGATAAATGAGTTATAAATGTTTTATGAATATAATTTTTATATATTTTATAAGTTATTTATGATTATAGTCTTGAATATGCATTACTTTCATTTTATCATGTTTTATTTTTAGACTCTGAGATATACATACTTGTAATATATTATTGGGTGTCGAAACTAATAAAAATAAAATATCTTATTGTTATTATGTAATTTGTGTGTAGTATAAACATGATCGATTTTATAAAGATTAGAGATTTTAAAATTCTTTTAATTAATCAGAAATTCAATAAAAAGTAATAACAAAAGTAGATGGGGGTTGTGAAAAGGAATTTAACTTAAATTAAAATACGAAATAAAAAACTAAAATAAACTAATGAGAATAAAATTGTAAGACTAAATATGACCGTGTGGAAAAAAATAATTGTAAGAAAAATTTAAATTAATTGAGTAAATTTTAACTAAGTGATATTCAATTTTATACTATTACTGACTGTTCATTAATTTTTTTATTATCTTGTATTTCATAATAAATTTGGCTTAACAATTATACTTTGTTAACTGTTAAATCTCTTTCTAATATAGCAAATTAAGGAACGTCCATTAATTTACACTAATTAATCAGGTAATCCAAATAATGTATTTGAACTCACCCAATTAACAACATTAAGACCCAAAAAAAATATACCAAATACAGAATATATTAAAACGAAACGTTCAATTTTAACATATACCAATTTCTAGTTTTATTATCTAAAATAAGTATAACGTATAACTTATCATACGTAATTTGCTACTTATATTAAACTCCCTAAACAATTATGGATTTAAGGAATTCAAATAACAGAAAGAAATACATATATAAATTGGTGGCCAAACAACTTATATATCAATATGTCATTAACATATTTAATCAAAAATTAAAAACTAAAATAAATACAGATATAAATATTTAACCATAATCCTTAATCTCAGAGTCTAGGCAGTATAAAATTAAATTTTCTTAGCCAAATTAAATATTTAGCTACTCATAATTATTAGAATACAAACAAAACAAATCAAACAAATAAAATTCATGAATGAATCGAGTGACTGAGCCTCTTATTTGGAATTTCTCTCTCTTAGACTGACTTTCTCTCTCCTCCGCGTTCAATGAAAAAGATCAAGATTGATGAAGATGGCCGTGCCTGAAGAAGGCTCCCTCCAAGAAAAAAAATAAATCTCCTCCTTTCTCGCCCGAAAAATGCCCCCCGAGAATGAATGAAATCCCAATTCAAAATTGAAAAATCCCCACCTCTGTCGCATGAACCTTACTCGTGAAAAGCTCCCTGCGTGAAAGAAGGGAAATTCAAATCAAACTTTGAATTCAAATCAAAATTGAATTCAAAGTCACGCCTCCTCTTTTTTCTGATTTTTTTTTACTTTATTTATTTATTTTATGCATGTTCACTCTCTAATTTCTTGCATTGATAGAAATTATAAAAATATAAAAAAATTGTCCTAAGTTACCAAAATTACATCTAATTATAAAATTTATTTAAAAACTATTAATATTTAATTTAAAACATCAAAATAAATAAGAAAAAAATTAAAAAACTATAAAATATTTGAACCTAACATATATCCAATAGATTTTTTAACATGTTATTTATGTAATATAAATTGAATATATAATCATAAGAATTTTATTTGCATGATAAAATTATTTATATTAAACTAAGTGTTATTAAGTCATGCATATTGTTAACTATAAATTAGACTAACTATTTAATTTAAAATTTTAATATCTTATATATAGGATTTTCCTATAAGAGTGAGTATGGAATTAAGATAATGAAAAATTAATGCGTTTAGATTCCCTGCAGGGCGTTTTTTTATTGGGCGGTGTTGGGCGTTTTAGCAGCAATTTTTTTTGTTACTAAATTTTTTTGTAACAAATATTATTGTCACTATAACTTTTGTTAAATTAATTATTTAAACAAAAGTTATAGCAGCAATAATATTCGTTGCAATAATATTTATTGCAATAATATTAAAACACACTTTAACGACGGATAAAACTGCCGCTAAAAAGCCCAACAGGGGATCTAAAAACAAAATTAACATCATATTTCACTCAAAGAAATGATGAAGAAAGAAAGATGCTCAAAGAATTGGAGAACTTGAAAAATCAAAGATTTAAAAGTTTTGTCGCATTAAGATAGTCAATACACTCAACCAAGTATATTTATTATAGGCTAATAGTTTTTATGTGATACTCAATACTTTAGATTAGTATTTATTAGCTCAAGACAGTTGGGTTCTCAAAATTTTCTTCTGTAAACAAAAGATGGTGAAATATAAATTTTTGCTAAAATTAGATTTTGATCTTTGGTCACTCTCTTGATCATATCTCTTAAATGAAATATAATTTTGGTGTAAAACTTGTTTCATTTATGACCATTTAAAGTTGAAACTACAGAACAATGTCAAATTTTGACATTTGGTTACTATTTTAAACATATCTTCCAAATGATAAATCATTTTGGTGCGAAACTTGTTTTATTAGAAATGAGGCTCAACTAGCTTTTTAATGATAATTCATTTGCTTAAAATAAATTTAAAATAAAAATTTTATGACCATTTAAATTTGAGGCTATGAAACAATTTTAGATTTTAACCTTTGGTCACTATTTTGATTATGTCTCCCAAATGGTAATGATTTTTGGATTGAACCTTATTTTATTCCAAATTAGACTCAAGCAGATTTCCAACAATAGGTCATTTGCTTAAAAAAAAAATTAAAATGAAAAATTTATGGCCATTTAAATTTGAGAAAATGGAGCACTTGACTAGTAAGCCATAGTAATCAACTTCCTCAAGGCTAATAGTTGACTTCCTGACTAGAGTTTCAAAAAATGCTCTGTAACAATCATATTTTTCAAGGGAATAACTTGAGAGGAGCAATTCAATTGCCTGGAGCCTGAAAGTCAACTATCAACATAAAAAACTATGTTTTTCTAGTGTCTAACAGTTCTTTTGTGTATATAATGGCTATATTATTATAAAGGCTTATAAATAAGACCTAGAAAACATATCTTCAAGTAGAACTAATTGTTATAATATGATCTTAAACTTGTTTTATCATTTTTTTGAGAGAAATAAACATCATTCAGCCAAAATTTGCACAATCTCTATCATTTGAGTTTTTAGAACTTCATCTTGTATATTGTTAGGTTCAAATATTTTATATTTTTTTGTTTCTTTTATTTGTTTATTTTAATGCTTTTAATTAAATATTAGTAATTTTTAAATAAAAATAAAAATTAGATTTAATTTTAGTGATCATAAATAAAATAAAACAAAACAAAATAAAAAAATTAATAATAATAATAATAAAATAATAACAAAAAAAATAATAACAAAATAATATATAAAAAAAATTAAGTCAGAAAAAGGGAGTAGAAGGCTGCCACCAAATCCAATTTTGAATTCAATTTTTAATTTGAAATTTCCTTCTTTCACGCACACGTGGATTAGGTGAGATTTGGTAGATGCTATTATTCAATCTAATTAGGAACTCCCTTCTTCACGTGAGCGTGTGCGATGGAAACGGAAGAGAGCGAAAGGGAATTGTGATATATTGTTTCATTCAATCTTTTTTTCTCTCCTTCTCAGAGGGACGCCTGTGCTGCGCAAACAGGGGAGCGACGGATTCTTCGCTTCATCCTTGATCTCCTTCCAGACTATCAAGCAATCCGCGAAGATTGAATAGCGAGGCATCAGCGGAAGTCATGATTTTCGGGCGGGCATTGCGATCTTGATCTGTTTCTCGGCCGCCTATATATGCTTCGATTTATATCATCACAGACACATTTCGACGGACGAAAAAATAGAGACGGAGGTTTAGAGAGAGACACTGCATCGTCGTTGTTGCTGCATTGCTGCCGCTGTCTGCCGTCAGATGTTGCATCCTTATATGTTTTTATTTGATATTTAAACCACTTTATTGATGAATTTCTTTTGGTTAATTTATTTTGTTTATGTTTTAATAATTATGAGTAGCTAAATATTTTATCTGCCTGAGGGATGATTTTAATTTCATATTGTCCAGACTGTGAGATTAAAAATTGTGCTTGAAATTTGTATTTTGTTTTCATTTTAGTTTTTAGTTTCTGATTGAATATGTTAATGATACATTAATATATAAATTGTTTGGCCATCAATTTATACATGGTGTTTCTGTTAGTTATTTAAATTCCTTAAATCCGTAATTGTTTAGGGAATTTGATATGAGTAACAAATTACGTAGAATGAGTCATACGTTATGCTTATTTTAGGTAATGAAACTAGAAACCAGTATATGTTAAAATTGGACGTTCCGTTTTAATATATTCTGTATTTGGTATATCTCTTTTGGGTCTTAACGCAGTTAATTAGGTGAGTTCAGGTACGTTATTTGGATCATCTGACTAATTAGTACAAGTTAATGGACGTTCCTTAATTTGTTATATTAGAAAGAGATTTAACAGTTAGCAAGATTTAGTTGTTAAGCCAAATTTATTATGAAACACAAAATGATATTAAATCAATGAGCAATCAGTGATAGTATGGAATTGAATATCCCTTAGCTAGAGTTTACTTAATTGATTTAAATTTTCCTTACAATTATTTTCTTTGCGTGGTCATATTTAATCTTGTAATTTTATTCTCGTTAGTTTATTTCAATTTTATTTTACATTTTAATTTGAGTTTAATTCCTTTTTACAAACCCCCTATTTATTTTTGCAAGTACTTTTCACTGAATTTCTGGTTAATTAAAAGAATTTTAAAATCTTCAATCTCTGTGAGATCGACCCTACTCACACTACACACAAATCACGTAGTAGCAGTAGGAAATTTTATTTTTGTCAGTTTCGTCACCCGACATATATCTACTCTTTGGAGAGTTTATTTGAGAGATTATTTTCTTCTTCAAGCCTTGTAAGACAAGGGTGGTGTATCCCTTCTGAGATAGATCACGAGTAGAGAAGCTCTTGGAGTGAATTTCTTTAGAAAGAAAGGAGTGACTTTGTTTTAGAGTGAAAAATGACTAAAGATTGAGTTGAAACTTGTAGTGGCTTACAAGTTTCTAGTTCAAACTTGTGGAATTAGTGGAGAAATCTCAAATTGAAGCTTATGGACTAGACATAGGCTTGGGTTGGAGCCAAAGCAAGATAATCTTGGAGTTTGCTTTTCTTTTTTCCTATATATTTTTTATTTTAAGTTGTTAATTGATGCTTTGTTTGTAACTTGAAATTTTACTTATTATACTTGATAATTCTTCTTCAATTTGTATTAAGTTATACAATTGATTAAGAGATTGTTAATTGCTCTTATTTATTTAAGATAGACTTTTAGCATTGAGAATACTTATATTTGTAGATTACTCTATCTTTTTTAGAATAAAATTTATGTTCTTTGTACTCTTAAAAAGATGATTTCTTAGAGAGATACCAATTTCCTAAAATTCTTGATGCCAATGCAACAATTGAAGGCGTTCGGATTCCCTGTTGGCAGGCGTTGCTGGCGTTTTAGCAGCGATTTTTTTCGTTGCTAAAGTTTTTTGCAACAAATATCATTGTCACTATAACTTTTTGTTAAATTAATTATTTAAACAAAAGTTATAGCAGCAATAATATTCATTGCAATAATATTAAAACACACTTTAGCTACGAATAAATCAGACTTTTCTTTCATGGGTCCCTGTTATAATTGCTTTGGGATCTCCTGCTGGGTTCTTCCCTGCCTGCTGGGCTTTTTAGAGGCGGTTTTATCCGTCGCTAAAGTGTATTTTAATATTATTACAACGAATATTATTGTTACTATAACTTTTGTTTAAATAATTAATTTAACAAAAGTTATAGTGGCAATAAAAACCGTTGCAAAAAACTTTAGCAACAGAAAAACTCACTGCTAAAACACGCCAGCAGAGGTTCCAAACGCGTTATAATTGAAGTGTTCACTTTCTTACTCTCTTCACAAGTTTTTTTAAAATTTATATTTTATTTTTATGCATTAATGTATAGGTTTATATATCAACGACCAGAAATTGACATGCAAAATACTTTGGTTCACAAACGCAAATAACTTCAAACTTGCCTGAACGACTCAACGTAACAATGAAATCCAATCTATTGAATGCAATTTGACTTTGAAACCATCAGACTGCTACCAATATCTACTCGGATGCAGATAAGCTTGTCCATACAAGGTGATTTTGGATCAACTTACAAGATAAAAGCAACCCTCTTCATCGATCCCATTATGTGGATTTTGCATCAGGTTACAATTCAAGAGCTATCATGTAAATCAAGATAGAACATGTTGGCATGCCTTGATAAATATAGCTAAGGGGGTGATGTTGTATTTGAAAAAGTCTGCATAGATGGTCTGGACGTTTGGACAAGAAAGAGTTGGTCAGGCCTAGATTTATGAAGTACAATAAATATTTCAAACAAAAACTTATCCATTTGGTTATCAACCTCTTAGTTTGTATTGTATTTCGACCAATTAATTCATTTCACTATTTATTTTTTTATTATAGTGAACAATTTACATGGAGAGAACAAAAGACAAGTTTGAAAGAAATATCCAATCTATTGAATGCACTCCAAGACATACAACCAATTTGAGTATCTTATGAATATGCGACACAAGTGCAATTTTCCAAGCACCGGCTTCTGCATGTGTCTTCTGAGAAAGATGACCATTCTGCAAAATCTGGTGGTTTAACCTTCTGTAACTTCAAAAACCCATCTTCTTTTCCATATGAACTGCCATTTTTTATTCTCTCACACTGCAGAGCTGTTCTTTGAACACAACCACCAATCCAGTTTTGTCTGTTCCATTCCTTTCTATTGCTTGGCTCAAACCCTTTCAAACAGTTGCATATTGCTGAGCTGTTTGAATTGCAGCATCCAAATTCCCCACGTATTCCGTAAATATCACAATCTGAAATTGGATAAAACACTAATGTATGCCATTGCTTCTTGGCATCATCCCAATGCTTTTTCACTAACATTCCTTGTGAATTCAAGATAGTTATATATTTGGTGCCATTCCTATCTTCTAGAGTATCAATATAAGAAACAGCTCCATCACCCTCTGTTACCATATTGGCACCATTAGTATACCCTGAATCCATACTGGTTACCCCTGTAAAGACGCGGCCATTCCATGGACCACTACGCCAGTGTGGGCGAGTTCTATTCCATATGAACAATTCAGGAAGATTTAATTGTTCAAGACTCAAATAGAAATTCCAAATGGACGAATCAGAAGGACTTTTCCATTATGTAAGCTTTAGTTTCTCACCTGTTCTTTTGTTACTAGTAATTTTCATACTGATCAGGTATGTATCCAAAGGATGCTGGAAACTTTGCCATATGATGGTTCGTGAAGCAGAGTTATCAAGCAGGACAAGGTTTCCAGAATCTAGAAGTTGGTAAGAAGTATTAGATGCAATATTTGACAAATTTGATGACCAAATGATTTGCTTCTGTCCATTCAATACCACAAGATTGCCATCCTCTGATATTGTAATGATACTAGAAGAATCTCTCAGTGGTTGATTTCTATTAGCTACCCATACAATAGTATATTTAGTCTTGTGCCACATTCCAACATAACGATTTGTTGAATTTTGAGGGTTAAAGAACCCCAATGTGAACAAACTCCTATTGGAGCTGATCGTTTCAGGGTCCTTGAGGAAGTGAGAAAATGTGATGGTGTCTGTGCTTGTGGCTAATTCAAAACAATAGGTGGAAAATGTGATGATAACAAACAAACAGGCTTTGATGCAAAAGAATCTCATTGCTGCGATCTAATATGCTTGATGCTAATGCAACAAATGAAGGCTAATTTTTATTGAGACTCTTCTTTCATGGGTCACAAGTCTAAGTCAATGGACTTCTCTGTTTCCTTATGTCATAACCCAAATTGAACAATTGATCAGCACATAACCTGAGAAAGACCACATCATCCATAAGCCTAACTAATAAATGATAAATATGCATGAAAATAAAATTAAAGAGTTTTCCAATTCTACCACATTTACATAAATACAACAGTCTTTGCTAGAAAATTAAGAGAGCATTGCCATCAGTATTTCAACATTTAAATATACCCGGAACAGTTAACTAGTCGAGGAACCTGTTTGTGCAATCAATGGAGCTACATCTAAAATCTTAACAACCATCAAGTGAGCACTAACATTTCTCTCACAAACCTATGTCCAAGTCCTGAACTCTTATCTGAAAAAAATAATGCAAAGGGGTGAGCTTGTAACTCATTGAGCAGGTGATATACACTATATAGGAAGGGAACAAACCTAATGCATGAGTTTTTCACAATTATGTTTGATTGAAAAAAATTGAAATTTAAGTGCTTACAATTCATCATATGAACACAAGATGAGAAAAGAAATTTGTGATTTTAACAAGAAGATAGATCACAAGGTACACGTAACCTTTTTTTGTAATACAAGGTTGGAATTATATCTCATCAATGAGACTTGTGAACATTTAATGTGTGTAATCTAAGATAGGAATAACATGAGAGTTTAAATTTCTAGAATCCATCGTACCACTGTGTACAAATATTATATTGTGCCACTGCACATAAGAAGATTATATTGTGCCGTCGCACGTAAGAATAACATATTGTGCCGCCGCATATAAGAATATCATATCGTGCAGCTGCATGTAAAATCATCATATTATGCCGCTACACATAAGAATATCATATCATGTACCATCGCACATAAATATCATATCGTGCAGTGGCACGTAAAATTATCATATCGTACTACCAAATGCAAATAGGTTACTGCAATCATAATTATGGAATTCACTTAGAGGTGAATAACTAAGCAATATTAAACTCCACAAGCATAGTCAACTCCCTTGTTTTAGGTTCAAAGATTATATACTCAAGTAATAGCTTGAAATCTTAGTATGTGTGTCGAACAAGAGAAGACCCAAAGATGCCTAATTGTTTTCCATGGCTATTTAAATGATAACAAGGGCTTGACATGACAATGAGATAAATTATTGTGAAAAAAAGATTGGCATGTCACTCATTATATACTCACAATTCATCACTTAAATAAAAGTAAATTTCCTCACATCAGACGTTCTAATCAAATATATCCAAACAGCAACTTCTCAGAGAAGTTTCACATTAATTGCTCTATCTCAAGTCAAAGTGATGGAAGATTTAGCTAATACAATTAAATAACAAGATTGCAAGAAAAGATCTTAGAAAATAATAATTTCACAGCCTAAAAATATTGTCGCATTTTAAGTAATATCTATGGGAAAATAATAATTAAAATGTTAGTAATCTATGCGGAGTTCATCAACCAAAGAATAAAGGAGCTATAAAATTATAAAATTTGGTTTGTTTCTCGTACTAAACTAATAGGCTAAAATTCATCAAAAATACAAAAATTTAATTAAAAGAGTGAAAGTATGCATAGTATGTATTATCCACTCACCAATAGTGCCAGGAACAAATTGGGTATGTTCTACCACTTCCTCAAGTCAAACACCAATGATAGAAATATCCCCTAAAGATGGTCCTAAAAATCGTAACATTGCACAATTATCATCTTCATATTCAAATAAATGACTAAAACCTATAGTTTAATTAAATTCATTCAGTAACATCTAAAGATCTAATTATAGTTTAAATTTTATTTAATTGTTTTCTTTTATTCTCATTCCTCCAAACCTAGATAAAATCTCAATTGCTCAACTTTAAACTTGTTATATATAGATATGTGTGTGTGTGTGTGTGTGTGAGTGTGTGTGTGTTTACATATGTTTACATATTCAAAGTAAATTCCTATTTCACTATTTATAAACCCTAGAATATTATTCCTTAAGATATCAAATGAAAGTTTAAGCTTAGGAATTACCTATGCAAGTTTGGAATGCCAAACTAGTGGTGTGGGTAAAAGCCCCAAAATTTTTCTTGAGTTTAAGAAAAGTTCACATACAAACATAAATGGAGGATAAATGGGGCTTAGGAGTGGCAAAAACAAGAGAGTAAGGGAGGAGGAATTTGAAATCATGCTAGAGGAGGAACTGATCACAACCCATTACACGTATTTCCTTTCCTTTCTCAAAGAAAAAAGAAAACGCAGCAAAAAAGGATGGGACAATACGCATCCCACCGGCGCAGTACCCTCGTCCGATGCTGATGAGACTCCGGTGAAGGTCTGGCGGTGCTTTGCTGGTGGTGGGAGGCAAGAGAGTGTGAAAGAGAGTGAATAGGGAGAGGAAAAGAGATGGTAGGGTGTAGAGAAAAGGTTACAGAGAAGAGCAACGAAAAAATAAAGGAGTGAAGAGCGCTGAAACATGCCTCCAGAGAATGAATTTTATTTGAAGTCTTCACTTTCTTACTCTGTTTACAAGTTTTTTTTTTTTTAATTTGTATCTTATTTTTATGCATTAATGTATAGGTTTGTATATTAATGACCAGAAATTGAAATGCAAAATACTTTGGTTCACAATCTCGTATAAATGCAAACTTGCCTGAACAACTTCTCCACCAAACAATGAAGACCAATTTGCAATTTGACTTTGAAACCGTCAAATTGCTTCATTGTCAAATTGCTACCAATATTGTAATAACTCAAATAAATAAATAAAATAAGTTACAAACAATAATAATTAAATTAATAAAATAAATTAAAATTTTAAATTAAGTAATTTTGGTGTCTTGGTCTTATAAATAAATAAATTTAAAATAACATAAGTTTTATTGATAGCAATATTGTGATTTAATTAAATTAGATGTTTGATAACTTTAAAATTTAAAATAATTAAAAAAAATAAAATTTAATTGAATGATAATTAAGTGAATTATTTTGATTTAAAAATTTAAATTGAAAATTTTTTTAAAATTAAATTTTTATCTGATAAAAACTTGTATCTGCCAAGTGTTTCTTAGCGAATATCTTTGGTAAATTTTTAATATTCCAAAACTTTTCAAATTATTTTCATTTTATTTTACATTTTAATTTAAATCAAAAAATGCAATCAAACTTCAAAACTTATTTTGAAGATACGTAATGCGCCATTATCATCATAAAATTTTCAAAATTGCCTCTAAAATTCCTAAAAGTGGCGAGACCCACATATCCTAATCTCCTTCACGACGCCTTCATCCCACCTTCATTTCCTTCTTCTTCTTCTTCCTCTTCTTCTTCTTCATCATTTGCGAGCTCCTTCCATCACCAACCACCACACACTAAGGCGCCGTCGGTCAGTCACCGACCAACCCCACCATCGTCCTCCACTCACGGCAGCACGTAGCAGCTGTTGGTTGCAAAAACACGACATGGCAAATTCGTTGAGCTTCAAGAGAGGAAGTGTGAAGTTTGATGTTCTTAAGCTTGAGTGAGTCCCTTTCTCCTTTCTATTGGATCTTGATGATGACCATTTTCCATGGATAGAATCTTAGCATTTACTTGTCGAAATACTAGGAGAATGCTAGCATCCTTATTGATGTTTAAATTAGAATCTTCATAGCTTCTTTTCTAATCAAATGCGTACTCAATCACTTATATTTTAAAATTTTAGTCTTGAATTTCATAATGAATCGTGGGCTCAAATATGATGAATGAAGTAGTATGTTAGTGATTGAAAACTCTCTTTTATATGAATACTAAGGTTGAGAAATAAGACTAAAATGTTTATAGGTGAAATATTAAGCTTGGAAAAATGAAATCATTCGAAACTCTAGCTAACTTTAATATATATGGGAAAATATGGATTTTTACAATTATTGTTGACAAGTGAAGAATAAATTAATCTAATTAAAGATTTGAGAATGAGACGGTGGGATAGCTTTAAATAATGTGTGTAAAGTCCCTGCCGTGTAAGTGTTTCTATTAAATTATAAAATCACAAATTTAAATATAAAGTTAATTTTGAAAGGAGAAACCAAAAGTAGAAATACGGTATAAAAGAAAAGAAGAAAAATGAACTCTAGAGGAATTATGATATTTTTTAAATTTGATAGAGGGTTAAATGACACTAAATGTAGAGCTTATATTCTAATTTAGAAATGTTTTTGATTTAGGGACAAAGGTAAATATACTTACTTAATTGCAGTTGGTGTTGAGATGGTAAATATTATTGATTGCTTATAATGAATGAGATATCATGTGTCTCTTATCTGCATAATTGAATATTATCTAGCTAGCCATGGAAAACAATTAGACATTCTTATGCTCTTCTCATTATATATGTGTTAAGATTACAAGTTATAATTGAGTATATGGTCCTTGAACCTAAACCAAGGCAGTTTGACTATGCTTTTAGAGTTTAATTTTATTTATTTATCTCTCTCCAAGTGAATTCCATAATTATGATTGTTTAGATTTAATTATGTACAGCAGCACAATGTAATTTATTTCCTGTGACGACACGATGTAGTTTAATGACCTGTGGTGATACCGTGTAATTTATTTATATGTGGTAGTACAATGTAATTTATTTACATGCAATGACACATTGTAATTTATTTACATGCAATGACACGGTGTAATTAATCTATGTGCTACAGCACGGTGTAATTCATTTACATACAGTGGCATGGTATAAAGTATATACGTGCAGCGGCACGGTGTAATTTATTTACTTGCGGTGGAATGGTGTAATTTATTTATGTGCTTCAACGTGGTGATCTCTGATTTTGTTTGGCAACTAGGAGTTTAAATGCATTGGCATGGTGATATACTAGCTGTGTACAAAATATAATGATTTTTGGTAATTGACTTCTCTCATATAAATTCTTTCTTAGTTAAGCCAAATAGCGATGTTTTACATACCATGGGCGAGAACTTATTTAATCTTTCTGAAAGAGAGTGCGTGCATATTATATTTTGGTTATTTGACTTAGTCATAAGATTTCTTTTCTCCTTCTTTAGAATATGCGTATTTATAAATGCTAATATATGATGATAAGATTCTATTTTTTATTTATTTGAAGTACTTGTTTGTATGATTGTTTCTCATTCTCTATACTTTTTTTTTATTATATGCTCACTTAGTGTATATGACTAACTCTACTTTATCTCACTATTTTTATAGATTAGGAGTACTCTAAGCTACCATGGTTTGAGATATTTCCTTGTGGTAGGTTCTCTTGTCAAGTGAAAAGTTAAGTTATTAATTCATATGATTAGGTTGGTCAAAATTTGAGAAGTTTGAAAGGCTTAGGTGAATACTGCTTCTTTTATTTATTGTCAATTAATGTTGGAGATTGGTACTATTGTACTAATTAGATATCTGAGTTTTAGGAGGTGCCAGATCCTCTGCTTGGCCTTTTTTGCTTGGCACCTGCTTGGTGTTTTTAGTGGTGATTTTTTCTGTTGTTAAAATTTTTTGCAACAAAATTATTGTCACTATAAATGAATTATTTAAATAAAAGTTATAACAACAATAATATTCGTTGCAATAATATTAAATTACACTTTAGCAACGGATAAAACCGTCGCATCCAAAATCTTTTAAGAGAGACTTTTGCCAAATTATAGTAGCTTCCCAATAAGAAGTTATGATACATAATTTTATATATATGCTATATTTAGTGGGGTGTGGAATGAGGTTTTGAGTTTCATAATGTTTTCTTAATCCTTCTATCTTAGCTTGTTAGATTTAGCCTTGTTGTCAGTTTAGCCTATGCACTAGTCATGACTTGATAGTTTGGATTGTGACAAATATATATTCGGATGTAAATAAGCTTGTTAGTACAAAGCTAATTTTGGATCAATTTACAAGGTAAAAGTAACCCTTTTTATCGATCCAATTCTATGGATTCTACTTTGATTAATTATTATACAATCAAGGTTACTTGTTTTAAAATATGTAATTCTAAAGTTAGGTTAGTTTGAACATAAAAAATATTAAATATTTTGGTTATAGCACCTTAAAACTTTTATTTTTATTGATTTACATTTATAATTCAACTAGAAAAATTATTTAGACAGAATCTCAAGGCACAAACAAAATTTTCGGAATAGCACAATACCCTGAGATGTAGGAACAAGACTTATGAGTATCCAAGGAGATGGCGTTGCATTAACAAAGTTGGTGCACAAAGGCGTCCGGTTATCTATAAACTTGAACATTTATGTATTAACCAATCATTAGTACGTGTATTGATGGTTCAAGTGTTTGGACATGTAAAAATTGGTTTGGCCTATTTATAAAATATTATAAATATTTCAAACAAAAATTTATACATTTGGTCTCTAATTAATTTGTTCAATTTTTAAAATTATCTTAGTTTGTATTGTATTTCGACTAATCATTCGTCGTACTATCTATTTTTTTTTACCGTAAATTATACTCTTTTCTTTTTTAGAAATTTAGAAATTATATTTTACTCTACTCTTTTTTAAAAAATTATATTTTATTCTTTTAAGAGATAAAAAAATTTATAATTTTATATATTTTAATCAAATTATTTTTATTTTTATTATTTATATAATTAAATATGCATTTGAATAATATAAAAATTTATTATTTTTAACTTAAAATAAATAATAATAAAATATTATAATTTTTGAAAATATATTTTATAATAAATTATAATATTTTTAGGAGATTGATAAGTTATTAAGAGTATTTTTAATCAAAATGTGTAAAATTATATATTTTTTAATCTTTTAATTGAGGGGAGTGTAAGTTTTTAAAATAAAAAATAATAATTTACTTTTTTTTTTTAATTACAGCGAACAATTTACATGGAGAGAACAAAAGATAAGTTTGAAAGAAATATCCAATTTGAAAGAAGTTAAATATCTTCCGCCGAGATTAATTGAGAAATCCAAATGAGACAAAAACCTTATTTTCATGCTCCTAATATCATTTATACAACATTAACATTTTGAAATTTATGAGTTGTAAAATACTTGACTTTAAAGTGAAGACTGTTAAATATATGGCATATGAAGACAGATCCCCAGAATTTATATTTTGTATTTTGTATTATTTATTTAACTGAATATTAGAAGTTAGTTAGGGGATGTTCTTGATGAAGATTTTTATATCGAAACATACGATTTATTGGGTTTTTGTTAACTTTCTTCTCTTTAACATCATATATAATACTAATGCTGACTTCTTTTATCCACTTTTTTAAATGTACTAGTCGAGTTTACACCGTTGACTCCAAATGGATTCACATACTGATGATCCAAGCGATAGTAACACTGTCAGGCCATGTGTCCTACCTTGTTTCAAAATTGACACTCAGGTCGGTTTCCACTATAGGACGGATGAAGTTTACCTCTTCCACGATTGTTTCTGCCTCTGCCTCGAAAATTGCCACTGTTGTTATTATAAAATTGCCCTTTTGTTTTGAGTAGGATCTGAATTCTTCTTTCCCCCTTTGTTCTGACTTTGCACTAAGTTAACTCTCATAGGTGCCACTATTTCAGACTCTTTTCAAATTTTTCGATGCGTTCTTCCTGAGCCACCATCAGTGACTATTTTATCAACAGTGTATGGATCTAATCTTAAAGTGACAGAGACTACAAAGCTGTTATATTCTTCGGACAGCCTCTCCAATATCGCTTTTATGTGATCAGCTTCTGTGACTGGGGAACCAACTGAAAACAATGCATCAACTAGCTTCTTAATTTTCAGTAAATATTCATTGGCTAGAGTCATGCCCTTCTTAAGGTTTCTAAGTTGTGACTTGAATTGCCTCACCTTGGCTCGAGTTTGTGAGGCAAAAAACAACTCAAGTTTTTCCCATGCTTGATAGGAGTAATAACATCCCACTACTTTGGGGAGTAATCCGTCCGAGACAGAGGACAGAATCCATGAGAGCAACAACTGATCTTGTTGCTCCCAATTTAGAAATTCTTCATTAATCTTTCCCAGTGCTTCATCTTCTGCACTTAGGTACCTCTTGGGCCCAGCATAAGCTCCTTGCAAATATTGCTGGAGTTTGTACCCTTTAATGGTTGCAATCGCTTGTTGCTTTTAGGGCAAATAGTTGCTGTCATCCAGCTTCACAGAGATGGGGTGAGGACCAAATCTTTGTACAAATCCTGACGTAACAATAGCAGGTATTGTAGATGAGGTAGCGACTAATGTGCTGGAGTTAGTCATTGACGGTGAGGTCAAAGAAGGCTCTGATGCTTAAACGATATTGAGGAGATTTGGATATGATGACATTAATTCCTTCTCTGATTTATAATAATACAAACAACACAACATATATATAACCAGATGGAAGATGCTAGAATATCTAAAAATATCTGAGTAATGCAACTAAGGCTATAACTAATTCTTAGTGTATATAAAATGCAAGCTGTACAAAACTCTGAGGTGTCCTCAATCTGTTATCGTGAGTTGGCAGCAGATGTGCAATTCTTATTTCTTTCATCATTTAGAAGACAATGTAATCTGGAATGATAAATATGTGCTTATGGAAAATATCATCTGCTCCATGTTTAACAGTTTGAAAAATTTTATACCAATTTATTTCCAAGTAGATTTTGGGGATGGAATATGGATGTGATTGGATATAAAAATTCCTCTATTTCAGGTTTGAACTTCCTTGAATGCAATGTAACTTTTGAATTGCAGGCTGGTTAGTCGAGTGTCATCGTGACATCTTGTAGTTGTGTGATTCAGGAGGGCATCACTTGAATATGGATTCCAAGTTTTTTTTTTTTTTTCATTTTCAAAATGACATTTTTGTAAGAGAGATACAAGAGGGCTTTGAGAATTCGAGGGACAAGCAATAGAGAGAAGTCCTGCTCCACAGGATTTAACCACTTTGATCTTATTCAAGTGCTTATAAGAGAATGCTCCTAAAGCTATCTTAAATCAATTACAGCAAGATTCTCTTGCAGGATTCATAACAATAGGATTCTTGACTTGATAAGTACATTATAATGACATAAAGTGCTATTTTGGGGGGAATAGGAAAGAGACCCACAATTCATTAAGAAGGATATTATAGGATTAACACCATTATAAAGTGCTATTTTTCTTTTAAGTAATTGAATTTCTTGATTTCCCAAAAAATTAACAATCATTTTCATATATGCTGAAAACAAATATCATTTTTAGTTATTTGTTAGACGTTTTATTTTCTCACTTCAATGTATATAGTTTCTGTCAACCGTGTTTGCCTATTTTAATAGCTTTAAGATAGTGTAACTAATGTACATATAAATTCTTTTAACAAAATAACATCTATATGATGAGAATATTAAGAGAAGAGATTATGCTGTCAATGATAGACGAGCCACAGAGATGGAATAAGCAATGAATTTAAAAAACCTCCAAAACAATTACAAGCATACGAATCCATTCTTTCTACTTTCTAGTATCATCCGCAACAACAATGGCAGAAAAAGCTCACAACGACCCGGCCAACAGCAATAGGTTTCTCGCAGACGACGGTCGCCGGCGTTCGAAGTCGCCGGTGACGAAGCACAGCCAGCAGTGTTTCAGTCCGTGTTGTACTTGTGATCTTCTCTGTCTCTCCCCTGTCTGCTGCATCTCGTGGCTGAGAATGGTAGCGCACAGGTTTTTTGGTAATCTAGAAAGTCTATTAACTGCTATGTCTTGGCTATCTTGTGTTTTGCCCTGAAAGAAAATACCAAGTAAAAGCAATTACAAACAATTACTGCAGAATAGGTTAACTTTGCATGATCAAATATAACTTTATACACTGAACCAAAACCGCCTTGTCTAAGTTTATTGGACAAGTTAAAGTCATTGGTAGCAGTTGCAATCTTTTCAAGATCATAAACCAACAACTGTTGTTGTTTAACTTGTGACAGTTCTTCAATATTGCTGTCACTTGTTTTTATTTCGCATGCTTCACCTCTGTTGAAAAATGAGAGCCATTTGCTTTTCCCTTTTCCTGCTAACTCAAAACAAGTCATTAATTAGAAAGACATGGAGATGCCTGGCATGGAAATGGAATAACACAAACAAATCAAATAAAATTTTAATACAACGATGCTTGCATTTGAAGATGCCCTTAAATCAAAAATTTTTTATGGTTAATGCCTTATGCAAAGAAAAAGCGAAAAGACGTGGCTGAATATGAATTTATTGAGATGATATAAAAACGCAATATTTAATTATCCACTGCGATAAAAGTATTTATTTGGAAGGACTTGGAAATTTGCATCAGAAAATTGGAATAACGCAATCAACCAAACAATAACGTTTTACTTAAATGAATTTTCATTTGAAAATGCCTTGAACTAGTTAAAATTGAGATTTGTATGGTTATTTCCTGTACAAATAAAAAGCCAACTGGTATCATTGAATCTGAAGCCATTGAGATCATGTTCCTCATGTTCACCTATCCATTTCCGTAAAAGATATGCACAGGTCACAATGATGATAATTCCTATTATACTTGTTGTTGTAATGATGAATTAAGAAAAGTATTTGACATAACACAACAAAGATTTGGAGATCTGAATTGGCTAAACGAATATATAGATCATTTCGGCCTTCTGGTAACTGTTGTATGTCAATCAGATTTCCTCTCCAAGACATACAACCAATTTGAGGATCATATGAATATGCTACACAAGTGCAATTCATCAAGCACGGACTTCCATGACCATTCTGCAAAATCTGGCACTTTAACTATCTTCAACTTCAAAAACTCATCTTCTTTTCTAGATTCACTCCAATTTTTGCCTTCTCACATTGAAGAGTTGTACCTTTAACACTCCAGTTCTGTCTTATTCCATTCCTTCCTATTGCTTGGTTCAAACCCTCTAAACAGTTGCATACGGGTGAAGTCCTATTTATAGTGCTTTGGTTGAAGAGTCATAACTGCACTCAATTACCTCAATAATTGTCTCTTCATTTAATTTTTTGTCAAGAGATAATTATGTGGTAAAATTTGATTGGTTATAATAATATAGTTGACAAGTAACATGATTTCATTTGCTATATATGATTTCATTATTATCCATCTTTTAATGACTCAATGCTTAAATTCTGATTGGCCATGCTGAGTCACTTTGTATATGTGGCAAAATTTGATTGTTCACGATATTCTTATTTTGTAAAACCTTTTTCGTGACAGTTTCTTAATGGTCATTAAATATTAGTGTGGGCCATTTTTGCCAACTAGAAATTTATAATTGGCTTATAATATAAGATGACAACTGGAAAAATTTTAATTGTCAATAATGATATTTTGTATTCTCATCTCCATCTAACAATTTATTAGTTGCCTTCATATCTCAAATCATTATTCCTGTTTCTTAGTTTAGAATCTTTGTCAAGGTAAAGCATGACACAGATTATCTGATTAATTTCAGAGTTATATGTCTCTTAAAAGGAACTTTCGAAATAAAACAAAAGCCTTAGTCATGCTCCTAAAATCATTTATACAATTTTAGCATTTTGAAATATAAAAGTCGAAAAATAGTTCAGAAATGCAGCACAAAATGAATCGAAATGAATGTCTTACAATAAGAGAAAAGAAAGAGGTAAAATCTCAGTTCTTAAAACATAAGTGAAACTTTATCCACTGTTCTCTAGACTTTTCATATAATAATGAATACAACAAGTAGAATAGTTGCTTGTCAAATTTTCTGAATCTTTAGAGTGACAGTTTGATGACGTAGCTATCTCCCTTGTATTTGTATGATACGTGGCTAGAGGAAGGAAACGGTAATGGCGTGAAGAAATGTGGCAGGCACGATAAATAGTTAGCAGGAGTTGTTAGAGTCACATGAGAGTAGTTAGGTTGGTAAGGCGAAGACGTTTTTATGTGCATGTATAAATAGGCTGAATAAGACTTGCAAAGTGGTTTTTTGGGAAGTAAAGATACTGTAGGAGTTGCCTTCACTCGAAGAAGATTTCACAGTGTATATTTTCCAATTCTTCAGGAATTTGATATGCTTTAATTCATCCTTTTCTCTTTCTGTTCTTTCCATTTTTCCCTTTTGATCTCTGAACGTAACAAATTGGTGCTTTCATTGAGAGGGCTATGGCCAAAGGAACTCGTTTTGCTCGTCTAGAAGCTTTGACCACAGAGATGCAAAGGTCGCAAACAATGATGGACGCCAACTTATCCAGTATGGATTCTAAGATTACAAGTCTCAAAAATACGATGCAAAATTATCAGGAGTCATTGACTAACTTGGAAGAGATGATGCGTCGGCTGTTACAGACGCAGATGCAACGACCGCCATCATCGTCACGAGCACAAGACACAGTAACCTCGCAAACCTTGTTCAAGAAAATGACTGCTTCAATGAAGAGAATGGAGGTTATGATGATGCAGTATCTTCAAGAAAATGACATTCATATTCCCATTCATATTAAAGAAGCTGCTATCACTTCTTCACAAGCAATTTACCCAGAACGTAGGCATCAAGAATGCAAGAAAGATAATTCCAGCTTTGTTTTGGAGTTCCATGCCCCAATTCTCCAACAAGAAATAGAAGCCATTGAAGTTTCTGGAGTTGCTATGGAATCAGCGAACGTTGGCGAAGAGCTCTACTATAATTCAATTTCTAACTCATTTACCGATCTGACATTCACTTCTGAGATGGAAAAAATTACCCATGTTAGATTGTCCTGTGGTACCCCTGTTTCAATGGCCAATCCTCAAGCCTGCTTTGATTCTTCTCAAATACAGCATCTCTCAGCAGATATAGACAACTAAGAAGAGCAAACAATAATGATTGATGATAGGTACTAAGGTTAGGAAACTCTCACACTTTCCATAGTTTTGTATTATCGCCAATTTATGAAGCTTGTTGTTATGGAGATGGAATTGAGGTAGAGGGAAAGATTGATGATATGGGCTTTCAACGGAGCAAAGTAAGAAACAAACGAAAGTTGGATGGGGATGTGAATCATCACAACCTTAATTCAAGAATTTTTTTCCTCAAAAAAAAGAAAAATGGGTGTGCTACTAGAAGAAATTGGATAACAGATGTTGGTGATAATGCTATGTTTCATACTAAGTACAAATGTGATTTTGAAATTGGGTCATTGGGCTTGTTTGGAGTAAAGCTTAAGACATGTAGAAGTGATAGGGAGGATTTTATTTTTGATCCAGGTGGCGTCACAACTTGTTTTCTCCTCTTTAGAAGTTTGAAACTCATTCATCACACAGTCCTTCAAGTTAGTGCCACACTTGAATTGTTCTTAAGCATGTTTTTGGGAATGCTGCAATTACAAGAGAGTACATATCATAGTTCTTCTAGATTGTGAAGGGATATGGCACCGTTATAGGCTAAATTGGAAGTCCTACAAGACTAATTGCTTGGAACTATATTGGAAAATACTAGATAAAGGGAATGTCGAATCATCATTGCAAGCACTTTTCAGGCCCTCTTGGAATGACAATGTCTCTCTTATGGTCAGAATCTTGTATGATTTTAACAAAGGGTATGATTGGTGGATATTGTTAATTGGGAATAAAGGTATCAAACCTAATAGAGCCATAGGGTTTCCTTTCGATCCTAGTGGTAACAGATTTTATTCATGCATTATGAATGGTGCCACCAATAGACGCAGCTACACTGTCAGCTAAAGTGCAACCGTATGCATCACAACCCTTACGAATTGTTGATCAACGATGCATACGACAAGAGGGGCAACCAACAATAAAAGTGTTAGTCGAGTGGTCGGATAGTCCAAGGGAGGAGGCTACTTGGGAACAATGGGCAACACTAAAGGAGGTATTTCCACAACTCAACCTTGAGGACAAGGTTGTTTTCCAAGGGGATAGTATTGATACATGGCCAAAGGAAGGAAACGGTAACGGTGAAACAGCGAAAGGAGGGAGGAAGATTAACAGAATATGAAGACCCCCTAATTAGACAATGGATTATGATATGGCGTGAAGAAATGTGGCAGGCACGATAAATAGTTAGCAGGAGTTGT
This sequence comes from Senna siamea, assembly GCA_031216115.1. Classification (NCBI taxonomy): domain Eukaryota; kingdom Viridiplantae; phylum Streptophyta; class Magnoliopsida; order Fabales; family Fabaceae; genus Senna; species Senna siamea. Next base: position 18,205,283 of record CM062355.1, on the reverse strand, counting down.
TAGAGTCACATGAGAGTAGTTAGGTTGGTAAGGCAAAGATGTTTTTACATGCATGTATAAATAGGCTGAATAAGAATTGCAAAGTGGATTTTTGGGAAGTAAAGATACTGTAGGAGTTGCCTTCACTCGAAGAAGGTTTCGCAGTGTATATTTCCAGTTCTTTAGGAATCTAATACTCTTTCATTCATCCTTTTCTCTTTTTGTTCTTTCCATTTTTCCCTTTTAATCTCTGAGCATAACAAATGTCTGTAATACTGACACAATTGTTGGAGAATGATCCATTTTCTGTAAGGAAAATTGAACTCAACATGCTTTGATACATGATGAAACTTAACCTTGTAAATGGAGCCCTGCATGTAGAGGAGGGCAATGAATTGTAGAGACTTACAATTCTTAAAAGATTGAAAGAATGATCATTGTTATAAAAGCTGGTGTTTTTTCTTCCACTATTAATCTCCAGTACTAAAACTTCAAAACTAAATATATATGATTTCTCAAAAAACAATCCTTTCAATGCATGTTCTGGAGCTATATATCCACTGCATGATTAAATCAAACAATTAACTTTTAGAGTTTTTAATATGTTACATTAGTCTTGGACAAAGAAGAAATACTTAATATGTTTTAACAACTATTTTAGTATTAGCTTAGTCCTCACTATCTCCAAAAATTCAAGCCAAACCAAAATCTGATATTTTTAGAGTCAAGTTTTCATCCAACAAGATATTACTGACCTTAAGATCCCTATATATAATTTTTAATCTAAAATATCTATGAAGATATAGTATTATGATAAACCCAGGTTGCAGAAATAAATAAATAAAAGTTATATACCAATGTGGACTGAACGTAATAATGGGCTGAAAGGAAAGAGGGAGAAAATATCTCTTGGGTGGCGGGGACCACATTACCAAATTCAGAATATATAGTGGAGGGTAGAGCAAAGGAGGGAGAGAGGAAAATTTAGAAGGGATTTGAAAGACTACTGGCCTCTCAAATGCTAGCAAGGTTCTCTTTGGTAGTGCTTGTGTGTGTGTTAGTGCTGTGCTATTCTGGAGTGTGTCTTTTGTTTTCTTTTATTTTCTCCAGGTTTCTTGGTGTCACTTACTGTGTAGTTGCTCTTGCTGTATTGAGGGTGTGATAGTGTGTTTGTGTAGCCATTTTTTGGTGTGTGTTTATATATATATATATATATATTCCTCAAACTATTCCTTCAATTATGTCAAATGGCTTGTGCCAATTTAAGAGTTGATGTTCTTTGTGTATCTATAAAAGTTCAAAAAAAAAAAGGTCTCTTTTTGTTTTGAACACAACATAAGAAATTCCCCAAAATTTAACAAGTTTAAGAAACGACCTATAATTATTATTTGTTTGTAAAATTGAACGACATTGATATAGAAAAGAAGGGATCAAAAGAACCAATCAAAAATAATACAATTATTTCATGAGATCAGGTACAGATACATTCGCGACTCACGATCGAGCATGCTTATTACCTTTTCTTTTCTGGATGAACCTGTAAAAAAAGGTAATAGGAAAGAGTATTACTATTTTTTTTCAATTATCTTTTCTATTTTTTCATTCTTCTCTATAATAGAGTGGAGCTTGAGCTCTCCATAGCACAAAATAAGAAATTGTGTTTGTCTGTTCACAACTTCAAATTTTTATATGTTTTTTTAAAAGTAAAAATATATTTTATATCTTTAAACTTTACATCAATTTTTAATTTTATTTTTAATATTTTGTTACCATCATTTTTGTCCTAAAAATTTTTAATTCCAATCAATTTTGTCATTTAAATTACTAATAAAAAATAGTGATATGGCATATAACATAATGTTAAAATATTAAACAAAAATAAAATATTATCTCACACTAACTTTAGAGATATATTTGATAATATATTTAAATTTTTTGAATACATTTGATAATAAATATTAAGAATATGAATAAGATTTTGACAACAAGTTGTATTGAATAATGATTAAAAAAATATCTATGTTCAAATGGATTAATTTTTCAATTGTAACAGCACATTTTAATTTTAAATTATATTTAAAATTATTGCATACATCATCTCCCAGCATTGCCCTGGCATAGACTTTTGATATTGACATGGCATGGTCTTGTAGAGAAGATAATCTTCCATTCTTTTCTTTTGTTATCTCTATGATTGCAACTTTGGCATAGACTCATTTGCAAAATACCCATTAAACTAATTATGACTCAGTTATAAAATGTTTTTATAAATAATAAAATATGGTATTTAATTTTTTTAATTATGATTTAATTGTAAATAACTTTTGAACTATAAAGTTTAACAAATATTCTCTTATACTTAGACTTATTAAATTTTTTAAAAAATTATTTTTCCTAAATTATTTTTTATTTAAAAATTTTTAAATAAATTCTAAATTTCTATGCTTTCTAATTTCTTTCCAACACTCTATCTGAAATTTATTAGCTAAAATTTGAGGCATGTGAATTAGGGCAACATAAAAAATAATACTATTGAAAATCTTGTATAAATTTTGCTAAATTCAAAGTTTATTTGGAGAGGAATTTAAAAGAAAAAATTGGTAAGTTTTTGTAAATTTCTAATATATAATATATTTAATGGATTGAGTTAATATATAGGTGTGAAATTAATTTTAAATTCAAACATGATGAAAAATATAAGAAGCTGTTTTCCACAGTATAATTTAAAGAGGCAATTATAATTAAGGTATAGTTGAATGAGGTATTTGTAATGTTTTATAGTTGAGGAGAGTATTTTGTAACGGCATGAGTTATAGTTGAAGAGAAAATTCTATATTAATTTCATTAAATATATTTTACATCAGACATTTACATAAACTTACTAATTTTTTTAAATAATTTCTCTATAAATAAACCCCAAGTTTAAAAAATTTACACATGAAAGTTTCAACAATCTTATTTTTTATTTTATTAACACTAATTCACATGCCTCAAATTTTATTATTTTTTGATTTTTTCTAATAAATTTGATATTGAGTGTTGAAAAGAGATTAGAAATTATAGAAGTTTAGGATTTATTTAAAATTTTTAAACAAAAAAATTACTTACTGAATATTGATTTTTTTTATAAATTAATAGGTCTAAGTCTTAACTATAAGAGAATATTTGTCAAACTTTATGCTTAAGGGAGTATTTGCAACTAAGTCATATTTAAAGAAAATTATACATCACATTTAATAGTTTAGGAAATCTTTTATAAGTAAATCATAGCTAAAGAGAATATTTTCTTCACTTGATAATTTAAGAGATATTTTATAACTGAATCATAATTAAACAAGAATAATTCTCACATTAATAATTCAGGGTGATTTTCACAAATGAGTCATAGTTCAAAGGAGTATATAAAATTTCCCATGTTTTGTAAACCTTTATTAATGATAATTTTTTAATAGTCATTAAATATCAGTGTGAGCAACTTTTGTCAAGTAGAAATTTCTAATTGTCTTATAATTTATAAGATGACAACTCTTCAACTCACAAAATTTTAATTGCTTACAATGATATTTTGTATTCATAATTCTTAATTCTTAATTTAAAATCTTTGTGAAGTTAGAGCATGACATAAGTTATCTCATCAATATTGTCACTGTTATGTGCTATTGAATTTCGAAGACAATTTCAAAATAAAACAAAAACCATATTCATGGTCCTAACATCATTTATACATGCAATCTTAGCATTGTGAAATTTACAAGTCGTGAAATACTTTGTAAGTCTAAGTCACAAGTCTAAGTCAATGGTGGCTTCCGCAATGGGGAGAACGTGGAGCATTTGCCTAGCTTTGTAAGTCTACCCTCTTAGCATTGTTTATCATTAATTCTTCTTTACAACGTATTTAAGAAAATGCATCAATAACGAGGCTGGAAAGAAGAAACTGTCCGGAATTAAAGGTTTAATTAATACCATTGCAAAATCTTCTGCAACAATTAATATTAATGCTGTCATCCTAATATTACAATTTATGTAGTTTGCTTTATCAAATTGTAAAGATATATACAAAGGGAAATTAGATTTAGGAAAAGAAATTAATCTCTTTCAACTTGATAAACTAAAATTTAAAATTTTAAAGTGCTTATATTTAATATCTAGTAATGCTTTGAACATGATTATACTCTATTAAAAATCAAAAAATTACAATGATATTATTAAAACTAGAAGGTACAAATTAATACTTTTTTTTTTTTTTACTGATTAAGCAACTTCTTGCAGGCATGGAAAAGTTTTAGAAAAGGGACCTCCTCAAATATGGTGGACAACACATTAAATGATAGATCAAGATACGAAATAATGAGATGCATTCACATTGCGTTACTGTGTGTTCAAAAAAGTGTGGATGAGAGGCCAACCTTACCTTCAATTGTACTTATGCTCAGCAACAACTCTCTCTCCCTCCCAATACCCTTGCAACCTGCATTTTTTATGGATAACGGAAGAATATCAAGCAATCAATGTTGTGAAGATGGTCTAGCTATAAGAAGTTCAAGCGATGAAGAAATGAACTCTATTCAAGTGTCTGTATATGAGGCCTCAATCACTTACCTCCATCCTCGCTAGCCAAATTTTTATCTTGGAGGTTCTATTCATATAACTATAGCATGTGCTAGTTGTATCTTGTGGAGAACATAGAAAAGATCTCTGCAATTGTGTATTTTGAAGGCATGCATGTGTTTAACTTTAGATTGTTAAATATAAAATAGGAAAAAATGCAAAATTTAATTAGGTCACTTGAAGTAATCTCCCGTTCCTTCAAAATTGTTGATTAGGCATTTTACATTTTAGTAAATAGGTTATATTTAATTTTTCTCTCATATGTGTTAATTAATTCATTTACTATTTTAAACTCTCTATATATTAATTGGGAAACTATTACAATTAAAAGTGCAAGTGCGCGCGCGCACATATATATATATATATATATATGACTTTGATATGTATGTAGTCTAAACTCTGAAGTGATGAATAATTTGATAATCTTTTAAGGGATCAATATACACTATTTTTATATTAGTATACACTTTGTAACTCTATAAAAAATTAGCACACTTTATTTTTACACCTGTAAGTATTAGATAAAATTTTAACATATATTCAAATTCATGAGTGTAATAACTAAAACTATTTTTTGAAAGATAAAATCGAATTTTTGATGCTAATTCCATTTACACTGAGGTTGGCACGTATTTTGAGGCGATGGTTGAATTCGAAAAGTGATTTGAAGTCAAAAACAATTGAATGGAAAGAAATGCGATCCGGTGATCAGGAATTGATAGATGAAGTTTCGTACTTCAGTTTCACTAACGGAGGCCAAAATCTTGGCATGGGAACTCATGCCAACATCTAGAGGAAAGCAGACATCCTGAAGTTTTCCCAAGTGGTCCAAGAAAAGTCGAAATCACCCCTGGAAGCTTTAAATTTCCCGAAACCCCGCCATTTGGCACAATTCCTTCTCTCTCCTCACTCTATTTTCTCTCTCCTCTCTCTCTTCCTTCCTCCACCGCGCACCGCCACCTGAGCCACTGTGAGCCACCACCTAGCATACCAATCGACTCCCCTCACCACCCTCAACCTCCAGCAGCCAACCACAGCCACCAACGGTCGCCAGCGCCGCCGAAAAATGTTGTTTCCCTTCTTCATTGCGCGAAAACATCGCCAGTTGAGATCACCGCTGTCCACCACTGTTGGCCATCACCGCCACCACCAGTGTGTAGCCTGAGCTGCCAGCTTCCTCCACCAGCTCGTTGATGTTGAACAGAGGTCTGACGCGCCCAGATCGAAGGTTTCTCTATTCGTCATGCGTCATTCTTCGTGGCTGAAAAACACCATCCAAACGGCTGTGAACTGCCGTGCCACGACCATATTCGGACTCCTCGTCTTTCAGGCTTCACCGTGGTGTAAATTTTGAGGCCAACCGCACCCCTCAGTCATGCGCAGCTGTACACCGCCGTGCGCCGCCATAAGTCAGCGTGCGTCGCCGTAAGCTGCCGTGCGCCGCCATACACCGCCGTACGTCGCCGTGCGCCACCGTACACCGCCGTACGCCGCCATGTTGGAGAATCTAAATATACAGCGAGAGACACCGAGGCTACCCCGGGATATATTTCCATCATCCGACAACACTGGTAAGGTCTGATTCCCCAAAAACTAATGAATTTTGATTGAATTAGCTACCGAACGCGATTAGGAAATAAATTGACCTAGGAATTAGGATAATCAGACTTAAAATCGTAAAACAGATGACGTGACAAGCTTGAATATTCATTTAAATGTCCAGGGAATTTAATTGGCTAAAAATTTGGGATTTCGTGAAGTTCTGAATTGATTCGGAGCAACAAGAGACCAGGTAGGATGATTTACGCTTCTCGAGTCTTAGATTTGACCTAATGAATACCTAAACGATTAGATTTAATTGCATAGATTTGCGTACTACTTTCGATGGACTAAATTGTATGCCTGTGTGTTGGATATCCCAATTGCATGTTAGATGTTTTGTTTATCGAGTTTAGATGCCTTTAAGACGGATTTACTTAGGGTAGGGTACTTGATAGCTGGTATGGGACTGCCGTTAAGTATCCCGAGTACAGGGAGTTTTTAAATGAGATTGTTTTTACCAGATTTAGCTAGTACTGCATTAGGGATCACGCGATAAATCAGGACGACCCTAAGAAAGGTTTAAGGAGTATAAGGGGGGATAGCCTACACGGGGAAACGTTGTGATTTAGGCGTAATACCCTAGAACCCTGAGGAATAGCCGACCGTGAGCATGTGAGTTCGAATAGACTGTATGAGAATGAGAATTGGCGTATGTGCACATGCTAGGGGATGCCCTAGATATTAATTCTCACCCGGTCCTTGAGTGAGTGATTGGTGTTACGGATCACACTCACAATATAGGCGAGATTCGGGTGATTGGTATTACGGATCACACCCAACAATAAGAGAGGTAATCTCTCTAGATTACGTGTAATTGGACGATTTTAGATTTGGTCGCAGTGGATTTGTGGCCAATATGGATTAGATACATTGGGCACGAGATTTAACCTGATTTCGATTACTGATTTTTAAAGAAATGGATTTTTTATGATTGTGAGTATTTGCCGTAATTTTCCATGTGATAAATTGATTTTAAAGATAAGGTATTTCACAGATTTTGAACTGATTTCGGGAAGTTATTTTCAGTGCTCGCACTGTTGAGTATTCAACCAGATTTTGAACTGTATTTTGAACTGTAAATTATTCTACTGGGATTTTATATCTCACCAGGTTGTTTACTCAGATGAACAGGGACAGGGACAGGGACCTAGACACTACCTAGACGAGGAAATGATGATAGCCAGGAGATCGGCGTAGTCTAGGCTTGAATTTACGATGTATATATATCTGTATTGTGGATGTCTGTACTGAATGATGTAACTATGCGTTATTTCGTTGTTAAATTGGATGTATACTATTTAATGGATATATTCTGTTGTGTTGATGACTGGTTGTACTATTGGGATATGTTTGAAATACAGGGGAAACTCTGTCAGATTTCTGGTAGGGTTTACCGCTGTAAATTTGTGAATTTAAGTTGGAATTTATATGAATGCATGATGTGATATATATATAGATTTTAGTTTTTATTCCAGAGTAATCTATGATGAATGTATGTAAAATTAGTACAACTGCATGTGAATTAGGGTTGAACGGAATCTGAATGAACAAAGGAAAGTTTATTTGGGTTACGCTCAACCAGTAGTGATCCCCTGACATTCCTACATCGAGAATAACTATTTATAGAAACCCATATGCTTCCGCTAATCAGATAAAGGATGGTGTATGTTATATTAGGGGGTCGTTACAATGAGTCATTATAGTTATGTGAATTTCCTTAATAAATGGGAAAATATTTGTTTAGGAACGGATCATTTTGATTGAAAGAAAAATTTTAGGTTGAAAATAAATTCTTTGCAATTTATTTATTTCTTTTCTTTGTTGAAAATCAATGTGTTGTAATATACATGCATAATAAAACATTTCCATAATTGAACATATGTACCATATAATTAATAATATGCAATAATGAGAGAATATAGATGTTTATTGTATTATTTAATGATGTATTTGAAATTTAAGACTTTTGGCCTTTGTTATTTGACTCTTGCCTATCTACATACTATCTCTCTTAAGATTTTTATTTTACAATTAAATTTGAATAATAAAAGCTTCAGTTATTGTCAAAGGCAAATGGAACATTTAAAAATCGATTTTCCACTTTCCAATGTTAATTTTCTGTTGCAAAATAATTATGATGAAAATTTTGTTTTTTTAAAATAAACGAAAATTCGCCTTGCATTTTCGCCTTTTTGTCTACTACCAAAAGTTAAGAAAACCTCTTTTTTTGAAATTTTTTAAAAAAAGTTAGATTACTTATATAAATTAAAGTCCACAACCACAAAGCGTTATGAGTTAAATGTTGATTGGGATAGGAAAAAATCAATTAAAATGAGGAAACTAGTCAAATTAAAGTTTATATTCGATCTTTAATTCTAATTGTATTTAAATATAGTTTAAAAATAATCAAACGAGAAACATAGTAGAAAGCTGATGGAGAAATTAAAATGCACGTCTTTAGTATTTTGAGCGAGACTGATTAATTTCAATGTATGAAGTAGGGAAGTTCTTATATTTGTCAAACTCTTTAAAGTCTGCAGATAATTTAAAAATAGTTAACATCATAAAAAAAAAAAATTAAAGAGTATATATATCTTTTGCCTTAAAAATCTTTACTATTCACTTTTATCGAGTGCTAACCTTATTACAAACTTTAATAATCTCCATATTTATATTATCGACATGAAAAACATTTATTCTATTAAATAATGATTAAAAAAAATCTATGTTCAAATAGATTAATTGTTCAATTGTAATCACACATTTTAATTTAAAATTATATTTAAAATTATTGCATACATTATTGGCATAGACTTTTGATATCGACATGACATGGACTTGTAGAGAATATAATCTTCCATTCTTTTTTCTATGATTGCAACTTTGGCATGGACTCATTTGCAAAATACTCATTAAACTAATTATGACTCAATTATAAAATATTTTCATAAATAATAAAATGTGGTATATAATTGTTTTAATTATAACTTAAATGTAAAAACCTTTTGAACTATAAAATTTAAAAAATATTCTCTTATACTTAGACTTATTAATTTTTCTTTAAAAAAATTATCTTTCCTAAATTATTTTTTATTTAAAAAGTTTTAAACAAATTCTAAATTTCTATACTTTCCAATTTCTTTCCAACACTCTGTCTCAAATTTATTAGCTAAAATTTGAGGCATGTGAATTCGCGTTAACAGAAAAAAAAATAATATTATTGACAATCTTATATAAATTTTGCTAAATTCAAATTTTATTTGGAGAGGAATTTAAAAGAAAAAATTAGTAAGTTTATCTAAATGTCTAATATATAATATATTAAATGGATTGAGTTAATATTGTGGTGTGAGATTAAATTTAAATTTAAACATGAAAAATATGAGAAGCTATTTTTCACACTATAATTTAAAGAGACAATTGTAACTAAGTTATAGTTGAACGAGGTATTTGTAACGTTTTATAATTTAGGAGAGCATTTTGTAACTAGGTTGTAGTTGAAGAGGCAATTCTATATTAATTTCATTAAATATATTTTACATCAGACATTTACATAAACTTATTGATTCTTTTTTTAAAAATTTCACTATAAATAAATCTCAAGTTTAAAAAATTTACACACAAGAGTTTCAATAATCTTATTTTTTATTTTATTAACACTAATTCACATGCCTCAAATTTTAGTATTTTTAAGTTTTGTCTGATAAATTTGATATCGAGTGTTGAAAAGAGATTAGAAATTATAGAAATTTAGGATTTATTTAAAATTTTTAAATAAAAGATTATTTACTGAACTTTTTTTTTTTGATAAATTAATAGGTCTAAGTCTAAGTATAAGAGAATATTTGTCAAACTTTATGCTTAAGAGAGTATTAGCAACTAAGTCATATTTAAAAGAAATTATATATCACATTTAATAGTTTAGAGAATATTTTACAATTAAATCATAGTTGAAGGGAATATTTGCTACACTTAATAATTTAAGAGATTTTTTACAACTAAGTCATAATTAAAGAAGAATATTTCCCACATTAATAATTTAGGGTGTTTTTCACAAATGAGTCATAGTTCAAAGGAGTATATAAATTTCCCATGTTTTGTAAACCTTTATTAATGATAATTTTTTAATGGTCACTAAATATTAGTGTGAGCAACTTTTGTCAAGTAGAAATTTATAATTGTCTTATAATTTATAAGATGATAACTCTTCAACTTACAAAATTTTAATTACTTACAATGATATTTTGTATTCATAATTCATATTTCTTGATTTAAAATCTTTGCGAAATTAAAGCATAACATAATTTATCTCATCAATATTGTCATTGTTACATGCTATTTAATTTCAAAGACAATTTCAAAATAAGACAAAAACCATATTCATAGTCCTAACATCATTTATACAATCTTAGCATTGTGAAATTTAAAGTCGTGGAATACTTCAGAAATGCAGGACTTTAAAGTCAAGGCTAGGTTAGATATATGGCATATATATTTGTTAAAATGCAATATCGTTTCTTAGCAAAATTGAATTCAAATTAACCACAGATCTTTTTAACTCCCAACAAACAACATAAGATAGAGAACAATTTCCAATGTTCCAAGGATAGCAAAATCATAAAATCCATACCATAATTTGAAATGAATGTCTTAAAGAAAGAGAAAAGAAAGAAGTGAAATCTCCATTCTTGAAAGGTAAGAGCTATTTCTCCGCTATACATGAGACTTTTCACATACTAAAAAGCATACAATATTTAGAATAGTTACTTGCCAATACTTCTGAATCTTTTAACTTTTTCAGTGACAGTTTGATGTCATAGTTATCTCCCATATATGTTTGTAATACTAACACTATTGTTGGAGAACAATTCATTTTCTACAACACAAACTGAACTCAAAATGCTCTGCCACTGGATGAATGCAGGTTGTTTTGGAGGAGGAAGATTGTGAATCTCACTATTAAGCATGGAAATCACAGTGCTCATATTGGGTCTCTCTCTTGCAAGATCTTGCGCACATAGAAGTCCTATGTGTATGCACCTTATGATATCCTTCTCAAGATTTGGATCAAACATTTTAGGATCTATTAATGGGACAATATTCTGTTCATTCCAGAATTTCCATGCCTAAAATAAAATGTTAAAAAAAACATGAGATTCATTTCAGCATTGAAAGTTTGAAGCTTAACCTTGTAAATGAAGCCTTGTATATATTAAGAAGGACAATAAATTTTAGAGACTTACAAATCCCAATAGGCTAAGAGTATGCTCGTCGTTATAGAAGCTGCTGTTTCTTCTTCCACTTACAATCTCTAGTACCAAGACTCCAAAACTAAATACATCTGATTTCTCAGAAAACAATCCCTCCATTGCATATTCAGGAGCCATATATCCACTACATTATTAAATAAAACAATTACTTCTTAAACTTCTCAATATGTAACATTAGGTTTGGACAAAGAAGGAATACTTACTATGTTCCAACAACTCTTCTAGTATTTGCTTGATCTTCACTCCTTCCAAAAATTCGAGCCAAACCAAAATCTGATATTTTGGGAATTAAGTTCTCATCCAACAAAATGTTACTTGCCTTAAGGTCCCTATGTATAATTTTTAGTCTAGAATCTCTATGAAGATAGAGTATCCCTCGAGCTACTCCTTCAATTAGGCCAAACCGCTTTGGCCAATCAAGGAGTCGATGTTCTGGTGGATCTACAAAAGTTAACGAGAAAGTTACTTTTGTTTTAAATACAATACAACAAATTCCCAAACTTTAACAGGTTAAAGAAACTAAGCAAAACTATAGTTTTTTTTTTCCAATCCATCTATGTCGAATTTAGATAATTCTAAAGTTTTAAATGAATATGACATAGATAGAAACGAAGGGATCAAAAGAACCAACCAAAAATGAATGTATCCAAACTTTTATTTGGCATGTATTCATAGATCAACATCTTTTCTTCTCCTTCAATACAGTAGCCTCTGAGTCTTACAAGATTGTAGTGTTGAAGCTTAGAAATAACGACAATCTCATTCTTAAACTCCTCTAGACCTTGTTCAGATGCTCGGGAAAGTCTCTTAATTGCTATGTCTTGGCCATCTTGCAGTTTTCCCTTGAAGAAAATACCAAGAAAGAACAGTTACACACAACATATTCTGATCTGATTAAGATTTCATGAATGAATGTACCTTATAAACAGGACCAAAACCGCCTTGCCCAAGTTTATTAGACACATGAAAGTTGTTGGTAGCCATTGCAACCCTTTCAAAATCATATGCCAATAGTTCTTGAAATTTAACTTGTGATAGTTCTCCAATAAAGCTATCACTTGTTTTTCTTGTATATGCTTCACCTCTGTTTAACAACGAAAGCCATTTGCTCTTCCATTTTCTCACTGATCCATAAATCGCAGGGAATTTAGCATGATACAAAGACATGCATAAATAACATGAACTACAAAACAATATTGTATTTATAAGAAGGTTGCATTTTAAAAAGCCTTTCAAGTAGTGAGAATTAATCGAGATTTAAAGTGCTAACACCTATAGTAATAGTTAGCATATAACAAATATGACTGCAAATGAAATTACTGAGATGTATAAAAATGGCATATTACCTGAATGTTTAGCTATCCATTTCCATAAAAAGTATGCACAGGTTACAATGATGATGGCTCCTATAATTATAGTAAAAGTGATGATGACTGTCACGTTTCTCTCCTTTTCTGCATTCAGTGAAAACCAAGAAAGTTTAAAGAAAATTCAATGCAATTCAAAAAATAGGATTATGTTGGATAAGCAAATTTCTAGTATTCTAAGTACAAAAATTTAAGATACCAAGTTCTGAATAGGCTACTCGAATACATAGATCAATTCCTCCCTTTGAATATTGTTGTATGTCAATCAGATTTCCACTCCAAGACATACAACCAATTTGAGTATCATATGAATATGCGACACAAGTGCAATTTTCCAAGCACCGGCTTCTGCACGTGTCTTCTGAGAAAGATGACCATTCTGCAAAATCTGGTGGTTTAACCTTCTGTAATTTCAAAAACCCATCTTCTTTTCCATATGAACTGCCATTTTTTACTCTCTCACACTGCAGAGCTGTTCTCCGAACACAACCACTAATCCAGTTTTGTTTGTTCCATTCCTTTCTATTGCTTGGCTCAAACCCTTTCAAACAGTTGCATATTGGTGAGCTATTTGAATTACAGCATCCAAATTCCCCACATATTCCGTAAATATCACAATCTGAAATTGCAAAAGCCAAGTATGTATGCCATTGCTTCTTGGCATCATCCCAATATTCTTTCATTATCCTTCCTTGTGAATTCAAGAAAGCTATAAATTTGATGCCATTCCTTTCTTGTAAAGCATCAATGTAAGAAACAGCTCCATCACCCTCTGTTACCATATTGGCACCATTTGTATACCCTGAATCCATCGTGGTTAGCCCTGTAAAGACCCGGCCATTCCATGGACCACTACGCCAGTGTGGGCGAGTTCCATTCCATATAAACAATTCAGGAAGATTTAATCGTTCAAGACTCAAATAAAAATTCCCAATGGACGGATCAGAAGGACTTTTCCATGATGTAAGCTTTAGTTTCTCACCTGTTCTTTTGTTACTAGTAATTTTCATACCCATCAGGTATGTATCCGAAGGATGCTGGAAACTTTGCCATATGATTGTTCCTGAAGCAGAGTTATCAAGCAGGACAAGGTTTCCAGAATCCAGAAGCTGGCAAGAAGTATTAGATGCAATATTTGACACATTTGATGACCAAATCATTTGCTTCTGTCCATTCAATACCACAAGATTGCCATCCTCTGATATTGTAATGATGCTAGAAGAATCTCTCAGCGGTTGATTTCTATTAGCTACCCATACGATAGTATATTTAGTCCTGTGCCACATTCCAACATAGCGATTTGTTGAATTTTGGGGGTTGAAGAACCCCAATGTGAACAAACTCCTATTGGAGCTGATTGTTTCAGGGTCCTTGAGGAAGTGAGAAGATGTGATGGTGTCTGTGCCTGTGGCTAATTCAAAACAATAGCTGGAAAATGTGATGATAACAAAGAAACAGGCTTTGCTGCAAAAGAATCTCATTGCTGCGATCTAAGATTCTTGATGCCAATGCAAAAAATGAAGGCTAATTTTGATTGAGACTCTTCTTTCATGGGTCACAAGTCTAAGTCAATGGCTTTTTCCATATGTCATGACCCAAATTGAACACTTGACCAAAACATAAGTTGAGAAAAACTTTATCATCCATAAGCCTAACTAATAAACGATAAATATGCATTAAAATAAAATTTAGGAGTTTTTTAATTCTACCACATTTATGTAAATACAACAGTCTTTGCTAGAAAATTAAGAGAGCATTGCCCTCAGTATTTCAACATTTAAATATACCCGAAACAATTAACTGGCCGAGAAACCTGTCTGTGCAATCAATGGAGCTACATCTAAAATCTTAACAACCATCAAGTGAGCACTAACTTTTCTCTCACAAACCTGTGTCCAAGTCCTGAACGCTTATTTGAAATAATGCAAAGGGATGAGCTTGTAACTCATTGAGCAGGTAATATACACTATATAGGAAGGAAACAAACCTAAAGCATGAGTTTTTCGCAATTATATTTGATTGAAGAAAGTTGAAATTTAAGTGCTTACAATTCATCATATGAACACAAGATGAGAAAAGAAATTTGTGATTTTACCAACAAGATAGATCACAAGGTACACAACCATTTTCTGTAATACGAGGTTGGAATTATATCTCATCAATGAGACTTATGAAAGTTTAATTTGTGTAATCTAAGATATAAATCGCATGAGAGAGTTTTAATTTCTAGAATCAATCATACCACTATGTGTACAAATATTATATTATGCCGCTGCACGTAAGAAGATTATATTGTGTCACTGCATGTAAGAGTATCATATTTTGTCATCGCATATAAGAATATCATATTATGCCGCCGTATGTAAATCATCATATTATGCCATCACACATAAGAATATCATATTGTGATGCTGCACGTAAATTTATATTGTACCATCACATATAAATATCATATCTTGCAATGGTACATAAAATTATTATATTGTGCCGGCCGCACGTAAATATGTTACTACAATCATAATTAGGGAATTCATTAAGAGGTGAATAACTAAGTGATGACATTAAAAATAAATAAATTTACTATTTTTTTTTATCTCATTCCTTTTTAAATGTAAAAACAATAATAAAGTTGAACTATGATATATTATAATAACAATATTTAATTTTGTCAAGTTTTTTTAAAAATATACTAATGAGATGACATAATTAGTGTACTTATAAATTTTTTTTCAAAACCGTATAGAGAAGCCTATAGAACCTTGACAACTAAGCCAACCTTTACATATTTCGTTGCTTCAGTTTAAATTTTTTAGAAGGTGGAGAGGCCAATACCCTAAAGTACTTCCTAAAATGTTCATGTTGAAAATTAGTTTGAGTGTTTAACACGACATTAGTCAAAGTTGGCAAGCTTTGTCCACAACCACTATATATAGTCTCAATCAAATATGAAGACATGATTGATTGTTAATCGTAACATTGACTATTATATAGCATTTGTTGTCGTTAATTTCAATTATACATATTTGTAAGTCAAAATTAGTTCCACTCAAATTGAGATCGATTCGTCCACGAATAAGGGGTTTGATTATTTGGATTTTAAGAAGCAAGTTTAAAGTTCAAAGAATTATGAAGCACAAGCAATTGCCAAGATTTTTTCCTTCCTTGACAGAGACTTAGATATTTAGTTGAGATATATTTAGAGAGAAGTTAAATCAATGCCCAAATTAGTTGGTCAATCATAGCTTATGAATTAAGATTAGTTGTTGTCCTCTTAATCTAATCTAAATGTTTTCGGAGTCTCCACTCTAAGATTAGTTGCTGTTTAATTTGTTTCCTTCTCTATCAAAAAAAAAAAAATGAAGCACAAGCACTTTGATTAATTTGTTATATGTCTGTGTTGAGTTTGTATAAGACCTTTACATAAAATATGAATTTATGAATTAAGATTCTCACATATAAAATAATAATATGATGGTATCATATAAATAGAGAGATAAATATAAAATAAAAATATATTATTGGCCCATAGTTTTTCTATTACATGAATGAAGTCAACTACTTAATGAACCCATAGTTTAATTAATTTATGAATCCTAATAGATTAATAACTAAATATTTTTTTTTATTTCATTTTTTAAATGTAAAAAAAAAATTTGTTTTTGAATTTAAAACATTTAGACTCGAAAGGTTCAACTAAAACTATGAGAAATTTTTAAATGCATAAATTGTACTACCTTATTATTTATTGACTAATAAAAATCATAAAATTTTTATTATTTCAAACCAGACTACTCATATGATATAAAGTAATAATATTTAATTTTGTTAAAATTTTTAAAAAATATTTGTAAGTCAAAATTAGTTCCACTCAAAGTGAGATCGATTCGTCCACGAACAAGGGGTTTGATTATTTTACGTTATGTGCTTATGCCACCGTGTGGAGAGACATCACTCCAATCTTAGACATCCACTCAAAGATAATGACAACATTATTTGGATTTTAAGAAACAAGTTTAAGTTCAAAGAATTATGAAGCACAAGCAGATTGCCAAGATTTGTTCCTTCCTTGACAGAGACTGAGATATTTAGTTGAGACATATAGAGAAGTTAAATCAATGCGCAAATTAGTTGGTCAATCATAGCTTATCTCTCCCCCAACGTCTACACCAGATGGAACGTTCTCCTCTTAAAGCAAGCAATATTCTCTTAGATGCAGAGTTGAATCTTAAAATATCTGATTGTGGCCTGGCAAGACTGTTAGATTAAACTCAAGCAAAAACAAATAAGATTGCAGGAACATAGTAAGAAAAAATTAAGATCTGAAAAACTCGAAGTTGATCATAGATGGAATTGATAACAAGTGTATCTCATATAGTTTTTCCTGGTTGACATGCAGTGGATATATGGCACCTGAGTATGCAATTCATGGAAAATTCTCAGTAAAGTCAGATGTCTTTAATTTTGGCGTATTAATTTAGAAAATTATAAGTGGACAAAAAAATGGTGGCTTCCGCAATGGGGAGAACGTGGAGCATTTGCCTAGCTTTGTAAGTCTACCCTCTTAGCATTGTTTATCATTAATTCTTCTTTACAACGTATTTAAGAAGATTTTGAGAAAATGCATCAATAACGAGACTGGAAAGAAGAAACTTTCCGGAATTAAAGGTTTAATTAGTACCATTGCAAAATCTTCTGCAACAATTAATATTAATGCTGTCATCCTAATATTACAATTTATGTAGTTTGCTTTATCAAATTGTAAAGATATATACAAAGGGGAATTAGGTTTAGTAAAAGAGACTAATCTATTTCAACTTGATAAACTAAAATTTGAATTTCTGAAGTGCTTATATTTAATATCTGGTAATGCTTTGAACATGATTGTACTCTATTAAAAATCAAAAAATTACAATGATATTATTAAAACTAGAAGGTACAAATTAATACTTTTTTTTTATACTGATTAAGCAACTTCTTGCAAGCATGGAAAATTTTTAGAAAAGGGACCTCCTCAAATATGGTGGACAACACATTAAATGATAGATCAAGATACGAAATAATGAGATGCATTCACATTGCGTTACTTTGTGTTCAAAAAAGTGTGGATGAGAGGCCAACTTTACCTTCAATTGTACTTATGCTCAGCAACAACTCGCTCTCCCTCCCAATACCCTTGCAACCTGCATTTTTTTATGGATAACAGAAGAATATCAAGCAATCAATGTTGTGATGATGGTCTAGCTATAAGAAGTTCAAGCGAAGAAGAAATTAACTCTATACAAGTGTCTGTATATGAGCTTAAACTTGTACATTTTAGTAAATAGGTTATATTTAATTTTTCTCCCATGTGTTAATTAATTCATTTGCTACCTTAAACTCTCTATATATCAATTGGAAAACTATTACAATGAAAAGTAGACACACGCACACACACATATAATTTTGATATGTATGAAGTCTAAATTCTAAAGTGATGAATAACTTGATAACCTTTTAAGGAATCAATATACCCCACATAAAAGATTAACATAATTTATTTTTACACCCATAAGTATTACATAAGATTTTAACATATATTTAAAATCATGAGTCAGTATAGTTATGTGAACTTCCTTAATAAATGGGAAAATCATTTTGATTGAAAGAAAATTTTTATGTTAAAAATAAATTCTTTGCAATTTATTTATTTCTTTTCTTTGTTGAAAATCAATCTCTTGTAATATATATATATATGCATAATAAAACATTTCCAAAATTGAACATATGTACCATATAATAATATGGAATAATGAGAGAATATAGGTGTTTATTGTATTATTTAATGATGTATTTGAAATTTAAGACTTTTGGCCTTTGTTATTTGGCTCTTGCCTATCTACATACTATCTCTCTTAAGATTTCTATTTTACAATTAAATTTCAATAATAAATAAACCAAAATTTGCCTTGCATTTTCGCCTCTTTGTCTACTTCCAAAAGTTAAGAAATCTCTTTTTTTGAAATTTTTTTTAAAAAGTTAGATTACTTAAATAAATTATATTTGCACTACAACATTTTAGTTGGTACACAATATTAAAAAGGTGTTTCCTATACTATTAACGACAATTTTACTACACTTTCCAAGTATTGCATTTACTACTGTTGCTAAGAAGTTTTATACAATAATTTCAGAAGCAAATGCAACACTTTTCATATTCGATCTTTAATTAAAGAAGTTTTGGATTCTCTTGTACAATCAAAAGTCTCACAGCTAAAACTAGAATTTTAAGGCACACTATGTACTATATATCGGCCATGCACGTAAACTAATGACGTTTTTCAAGGTGCTAACTTTTCCTTCTTTCCTTCTTTCTTTTTTCCACAACCACAACGCGTTTAGCTAAATGTTGATTGGGATAGGAAAAAATCAATTAAAATGAGGAAACTAGTCAAATTAAAGTTTATATTCGATCTTTAATTCTAATTGTATTTAAATATAGTTTAAAAAAATCAACAAGAGAAATATAGTGGAAAGCTGATGAAGAAATTAAAATGCACGTCTTTAGTATTTTGAGCGAGACTAATTAATTTCAATGTATGAAGGTAGGGAAATTCTTATATTTTCAAACTCTTTAAAGTCTGCAGATAATTTAAAAATAGTTAACATCATAAAAAAAATTACAGTGTAAATATATCTTATGCCTTAAAAATCTTTACTATTCACTTTTATAGAGTGCTAACCTTATTACAAACTTTAATAACCTCCAAATTTATATTTTCTACATGAAAAAAATTTATTCTTTTAAATAATTATTAAAAAAATATTTATGCTCAAATGGATTAATTGCTCAATTGTAACCACACATTTTAATTTTAAATTATATTTAAAATTATTGCATACGTTATCTCTGGCATTGACTTGGCATATAGACTTTTGATACTGACATGGCATGGACTTTTAGAGAAGATAATCTTCTATTCTTATCTTTAGTTATCTCTATGATTGCAACTTTGGCATGGACTCATTTGCAAAATATCCATTAAACTAATTATGACTCAGTCATTAAATATTTTTATAAATAATAAAATGTGGCATATAATTTTTTTAATTATGACTTAATTGTAAATACCTTTTAAACTATAGTTTAACAAATATTCTCTTATACTTAGACTTATTAATTGTTTTTTAAAAAATTATCTTTCCTGAATTATTATCTATTTAAAAACTTTTAAATAAATTCTAAATTTCTATACTTTCCAATTTCTAAGAGAATATTTGTCAAATTTTATGCTTAAAGGAGTATTTGCAACTAAGTCATATTTAAAGGAAATTATATATCACATTTAATAATTTAGGAAATATTTTATAACTAAATCATTGTTGAAGGAAATATTTGCTACGCTTAATAATCTAAGAGATATTTTACAATTGAATCATAACTAAAGAAGAATATTTTACACATAAATAATTTAGAGTGTTTTTCACAAATGAGTCATAGTTCAAAGGAGTATATAAATTTTCCCATGTTTTATAAACCTTTATTAATGATAATTTTTTAATGGTCATTAAATATCAGTGTGAGCAACTTTTTTCAAGTAGAAATTTATAATTGTCTTATAATTTATAAGATGACAACTCTTCAACTCACAAAATTTTAATTACTTACAATGATATTTGTATTCATAATTAATATTTCTTGATTTAAAATCTTTGTGAAGTTAAAGCATGACATAAGTTATCTCATCAATATTGTCACTGTTATATGCTATTTAATTTCAAAGACAATTTCAAAATAAAACAAAAATCATATTCATGATCCTAACATCATTTATACAATCTTAGCATTGTGAAATTTAAAGTCGTGGAATACTTCAGAAATGCACTACTTTAAAGTCAAGGCTAGGTTAGATGTATGGCATAAATATGTATTAAAAGGCAATATCATTTCCTAGCAAAATTGAATTCAAACGACAGATCTTTTTAACTCCCAACAAAAAACATATGATAGAGAATAACTTCCAATGTTTCAAGGATAGCAAAATCATATAATCCATACCATAATTTGAAATGAATGTCTTAAAAAAAGAGAAAAGAAAGAAGTGAAATCTTCATTCTTGAAAGGTAAGAGCTATTTTCTATGCTATACATGAGACTTTTCACCTATGAAAAAGCATACAATATTTAGAGTAGTTACTTGCCAATACTTCTGAATCTTTTAACATTTTTAGTGATAATTTGATGTCATAGCTATCTCCCATGTATGTTTGTAATACTGACACTATTGCTGGAGAACAATTCATTTTCTACAGAAGAAACTGAACTCAACATACTTTGCCACTGGATGAATGCGGGTTGCTTTGGAGGAGGAAGATAGTGAATCTCACTATTAAGCATAGAAATCACAGTGCTCATACTAGGTCTCTCTCTTGCAAGATCTTGCACACATAGAAGTCCTATGTGTATGCACCTTATAATCTCCTTCTCAAGGTTTGGATCAAACATTTTAGGATCTATTAATGGGACAACATTCTGTGCATTCCAGAATTTCCATGCCTAAAATGAATTTTTTTTAAAAAAAAACATGAGATTCATTTTAGCATTGAAAGTTTGAAGCTTAACCTTGTAAATGAAGCCTTGCATATATTGAGAAGGACAATAAATTTTAGAGACTTACAAATCCCAATAGGCTAAGAAAATGCTCATTGTTATAGAAGCTGTTCTTTCTTCTTCCACTTACAATCTCTAGTACCAAGACTCCAAAACTAAATACATCTTATTTCTCATAAAATAATCCTTCAATTGCATATTCAGGGGCCATATATCCACTACATTATTAAATAAAACAATTAATTCTTAAACTTCTCAATTTGTAACATTAGTCTTGAACAAAGAAGGAATACTTACTATATTCCAACAACTCTTTTAGTATTTGCCTGATCTTCACTCCTTCCAAAAATTCGAGCCAAACCAAAATCTGATATTTTGGGAATTAAGTTCTCATCTAACAAAATGTTACTTGCCTTAAGGTCCTCATGTATAATTTTTAGTCTAGAATCTCTATGAAGATAGAGTATTCCTCGAGCTGCTCCTTCAATTAGGTTAAACTGCTTTTGCCAATTAAGGACCCGATGTTCTGGTGGATCTACAAAAGTTAACGAGAAAGTTACATTAGTTTTAAACGCAATACAACGAATTCCCAAACTTTAACAGGTTAAAGAAACTATGCAAAACTATAGTTTTTTTTATGTTGAATGTAGATAAATCTAAAGTTTTAAATTGAATATGACATAGATAGAAAAGAAGGGATCAAAAGAACCAACCAAAAATGAATGTATCCAAACTTTTATCTGGCATGTATTCATAGATGAACATCTTTTCTTCTCCTTCAATACAGTAGCCTATGAGTCTTACAAGATTGTAGTGTTGGAGCTTAGAAATAATCGACAATCTCATTCTTAAACTCCTCTAGACCTTGTCCAGATGCTCGGGAAAGTCTCTTAATTACTATGTCTTAGCCATCTTGCAGTTTTCCCTTGAAGAAAATACCAAGAAAGAACAGTTACACACCACATATTCTGATCTGATTAAGATTTCATGAATGAATGTACCTTATAAACAGGACCAAAACCGCCTTGCCCAAGTTTATTAGACACATGAAAGTTGTTGGTAGCCATTGCAACCTTTTCAAAATCATATGCCAATAGTTCTTGAAATTTAACTTGTGATAGTTCTCCAATAAAGCTATCATTTGTTTTTCCTGTATATGCTTCACCTCTATTTAATAATGAAAGCCATTTTCTTCCATGTTCTTACTGATCCATAAATCGCAGGGAATTTAGCATGATACAAAGACATGCATAGAATAACATGAACTACACAACAATATTTTATTTATATGAAGGTTGCATTTTAAAAGCCTGTCAAGTAGTGAGAATTAATCGAGATTTAAAGTGCTAACACCTATAGTAATAGTTAGAATATAACAAATATGACTGCATATGAAATTACTGAGATGATGTAAAAATGGCAAATTACCTGAATGTTTAGCTATCCATTTCCATAAAAAGTATGCACAGCTTACAATGATGACGGTTCCTATAGTTATAGTAATAGTGATGATGACTGTCACGTTTCTCTCCTTTTCTGCATACATTAAAAACCAAGAAAGTTTAAAGAAAATTCAGTGCAATTCAAAAAATAGGATTATGTCGGAGAACCAAATTTCTAGTACTTAAAGAACACAATTTAATACCAAGATCAGAATAGGCTACTCGTATATATAGATCAATTCCTGCACTTGAGAGCTGTTGGGTGTCAATCTAATTTCCACTCCAAGCCATACAACCAATTTGAGTATCGTATGAATATGCGACACAAGTGCAATTTTCCAAGCACCGGCTTTTGCATGTGTCTTCTGAGAAAGATGACCATTCTGCAAAATCTGGTGGTTAACCTTCTGTAACTTGAAAAACCCATCTTCTTTTCCATATGAACTGCCATTTTTTACTCTCTCACACTGCAGAGCTGTTCTCCGAACACAACCACCAATCCAGTTTTGTCTGTTCCATTGCTTTTTATTGCTTGGCTCTAACCCTTTCAAACAGTTGCATATTGGTGAGCTATTTGAATTGCAGGATCCAAATTCCCCACATATTCCGTAAATATCACAATCTGAGAATGGATAAAACACGAATGTATGCCATTGCTTCTTGGCATCATGCCAATGCTTTCTCACTAACATTCCTTGTGAATTCAAGAAAGTTATATATTTGGTGCCATTCCTATCGTCTAAAGTATCAATATAAGAAACAGCTTCACCCTCTTTTACAATATTGAAACCATTAGTATACCCTGAATCCATCGCGTCCGGATTCTCTGTGTGGCACCTGCTTGGCACTTAGCGGCGGTTTTTTTCGCTGCTAAAATTTCTTGCAACAAAAATTATTGCTACTATAACTTTTTTAAAATTAATTATTTAAACAAAATTTATAGCAGCAGTAATAGTCGTTGCAATAATATTAAAATAACTTTAGCTGCGGAAAAAACCGTCACTAAAAGTGCCAAGCCGGTGCCAAGCAGAGGACTGCCAAGCAGAGGATCCAAAATCGAATCCATCATGGTTACCCCTGTAAAGACCCGGCCATTCCATGGACCACTACGCCAGTGTGGGCGAGTTCCATTCCATGTGAACAATTCAGGAAGATTTAATCGTTCAAGACTCAAATAGAAATTCCCAATGGACGGATCTGAAGGACCTTTCCATGATGTAAGCTTTAGTTTCTCACCTGTTCTTTTGTTGCTAGTAATTTTCATGTTGGGCAGATATGTATCCGAAGGATGCTGGAAACTCTGCCATATGATGGTTCCTGACGCAGAGTTATCAAGCAGGACAAGGTTTCCAGAATCTAGAAGCCGGAAAGAAGTATTAGATTCAATATTTGACACATTTGATGACCAAATGATTTGCTTCTGTCCATTCAATACCACAAGATTGCCATCCTCTGATAATGTAATGATGCCTGAAGAATCTCTCAATGGTTGATTTCTATTTGCTACCCATACAATAACAGATTTAGAGATGTATCAAATTCCAACATAGCGATTTGTAGAATTTTGAGGGTTGAAGAACCCCAATGTGAACAAACTCCTATTAGAGCTAATAGTTTCAGGGTCCTTGATGAAGTGAGAAGATGTGATGGTGTCTGTGCCTGTGGCTAATTTAAAGCAATAGCTGGAAAATGTGATGATAACAGAGAAACAGGCTTTGCTGCAAAATAACCTCATTGCTGTGATCTAAGATTGTTGATGCCAATGCAAGAAATGAAGGCTCATTTTTATTGAGACTTTTCTTTCATGGTTCACAAGTTTAAGAGTCAATGGATGTTAGGTTTAATTATTTCATAATTTTATGCTTTCTTATATTATTTATTTTAATGTTTTTAATTAAATATTAGTAGTTTTTAAATAAATTTTATAATTAGATGCATTTTTGATAATTTAGCATAATTCTTTTGCATTCTTATAATTTCTATCAATATAAGAAATTAGGGAGTGGGCATGCATAAAATGAATAAATAAATAAAGTAAAAAAGTAAAAGTAAATAATAATAAAATAATAAATAATAAAAAATTAATAAAAAATCAGAAAAAGGAGCAGGCGTCACTTTGAATTGATTTTGATTTGAATTCAATTTTGATTTGAATTTCCCTTCTTTCACGCACGCATGTATCAGGCGAAGGGCTTGATTCAATTTAATTAAAAATCCCTTCCTTTCAGGCGTTTGGGCGAGAGATGCACGGAGGGAGTGGTGTTTGAATTATATATTCATTCATGAATTATTTTCTTGGGGGCTTTTGTGCTTGCGACAGGAGGCAATTTTGGAGACTTCATCTTCTTCAACTTCATCTTCTCTGCCCGTCGAGGAGAGGAAAATTCTGAATCAGTCTTTGTCTATTGATGAATCTTTTAAGTTTTATTTGCTTTGTTTCTGTTTTGATAATTATGAGTGGCTAAATATTTCGTCTGGCTAAGGGATGAATTTAATTTCATACTATTCAAGCTGTGAGATTAAGGATTGTGCTTAATATTTTTTGTTTTCATTTTAGTTTTTAGTTTCTGATTGAATATGTTAATGATACATTAATATGTGAATTGTTTGGCCATCAATTTGTATATGGTGTCTCTGTTTGTTATTTAAATTTCTTAAATCCGTAATTGTTTAGGAAATTTGATAAGAGTAACAAATTACATAGAATAAGTCATACGTTATGCTTATTTTAGGTAATGAAACTAAAAACCAGTATATGTTAAAATTGGACGTTCTGTTTTAATATATTCTGTATTTGGTATATCTCTTTTGAGTCTTAAGGCTGTTAATTAGGTGAATTTAGGTACGTTATTTGAATCACCTGATTAATTAGTACAAATTAATGGACGTTCCTTAATTTGTTAAATTAGAAAGAGATTTAACAATTAACAAGCTTTAATCGTTAAGCCAAATTTATTATGAAATACAAGATGATATCAAATCAATGAGCAGTTAATGGTAGCATGAAATTGAATATCCCTTAACTAGAGTTTACTTAATTTGATTTAAATTTTCTTTTACAATTATTTCTGTTACGCGATCATATTTAGTCTTGCAATTTTATTTTCATTAGTTTATTTTGTATTTTAATTTGAATTAAATTTATTTTTACAATCCCTCATTTACTTTTATTATTACTTTCCACTAAATTTTTGGTTAACTAAAAGAATATTAAAATCTCCAGTCTTTGTGGGATCGACCCTGCTCATACTATACACAAATCACGTAGTAGCAGTAGCAAATTTTATTTTTGTTGGTTTCGACACCCGACAATGGACTTCTGTCTTTCCACACACGGTTGCCAATTTCGATCACAAGTCAAAAAAAAAAAATTTATGGCTCCCTGTTATAATTGAAGTCTTCACTTTCTTGGTCTGTTTACAAGTTCTTTTTTTAATTTATGTCTTATTTTTTTGCATTAATGTATAGGTTTATAGATTAACGGAATTGAAATGCAAAATACTTTGGTTCACAATCTTACATAAATGCAAACTTGCCTGAACAACTTCTCTACGAAACAATGAAAACCTATCTATTGAATGCAATTTGACTTTGAAACTATCAGATTTTGATATTTAAATAAGTTAAATATCTTCCAGCAAGATGAATTGACAATTCAAAATAAGACAAAAACCTTATTTTCATGCTCCTAACATAATTTGTACATCCTTAGCATTTTGAAATTTATTAGTCCTAAAATACTCCACAAGTTTAGCTAGGTTAGATATATTTATATTATAATAGTTTTAAAATTTTGTAATTATTGGTCTTAAAAATTATATATTATATAAAATTAAATATAAAATATAAAATATATATATAATGAGAGAAAAATTAAAAAAATAGTTATGAGTTAAAGAACTTTCTTTTATTTAATTTATTATTTAAAATTTAGTAATTATTATTTTATTTTATATATATATATATATATAAAGAATGAAATGCACTTTTCTACATATCGAACCTCTGGTGAAAAGAAAAGAGACTCTTTGAGAAGATGTCCTCAGAGACAACTGCAACTATTTCGACAGCACCATATTCAAACACCACTTCCGAGGTATCGAATCAGACTTCAACACTGGATCGACAAATTACTTCAACTTCGTCAAACTTCATACGAATAGGAAATTTCAACTGCCCAATCACCAATACCTTTCCTTGCCACATCAAAGCTGAGAAGCCCTCATCGATTCATCTTTCAAGGAGAAAGAGGACGTCTGCAAACCCTGGAAAGATTCGCTCATAATATGGCTATGGGGACTGATACTAAATCAGGAAACATTGGGACGCAGACTCACCCAAACATGGAAGCTCAAGATCACACCCCATTCGCCCGAACTAGGACATGGCTTCTTTCTTACAACTTTTGCAAATCAGGAGAACCGATGGAGAGCTCTCTTGCATGGACCGACCATGATCAACAGACACTTCCTATCTGTTCGCACATGGACACTAAGATTCAATGTTGAAAACAAGCTCAAAGGAGGCCTTTGCTCCTTCATGGATAAGATTAGGAAACCTACCTTTGGAATTCTTTGACAAGGACCTGCTGATTCGAGTTGAGAATGCCTTAGGATCCTTCTTAGGTCTTGATGAAGCTACACACAACATGAAAAAAGCTAGATATGCCAGGATTTGTATTCTAGCAAGGCTTTCGAGAGTCAACCCAAAATACATTACCATAGATGGATATTCGCAGCCACTTAGATTCGAAGGAGCATATGGCTTCTACACAGAGTGTGGAGCTATAGATTACAGCCACAAGTCATGCAAATTGACTCAGGACAGTCAATATTTGGAAGCACCAGAGGACCAATGGATTCTAGTCAAGTCCAGGAAAAATAGTAGAAATAATCAATAGAAGGAGCACGCCGTAAACCCAATGGAAGATGTCACCAGAGCAGAGAAATTTGAATCCATTTCCCAAAAGGCAATGGTGAGAAATGTTAATCCTAAGCTTCTTTTTATGAGTTTTGATGATGATAAATAAGTGATTAATGATAAATGAGTGATAAATATTTTATGAATATAATTTTATAAGTTATTTATGATTATAGCCTTGAATATGCATTACTTTCACTTGATCATGTTTTATTCTTACATTCTGAGATATACATATATACTTGTAATATATCTAATAGATTTTTTGATATGTTATTTATGTAATCTAAATTGAATAGATAATCATAAGAATTTCATTTGCATGATAAAATTGTTTATATTGAACTAAGTGTTATTAAGTCATGCATATTGTTAACTATAAATTAGACTAACTATTTAGTTTGAAAGTTTAACATCTTTTATATAGGATTTTCCAGTAAGAGTGAGTATGGAATTAAGATAATAGAAAATTAATATCATATTTCACTTAAAGAAATGATAAAAAAGAAAGAAGCTCAAAAAAATTGGAAAATTTGAAGATTCAAAGATTTAAAAGTTTTGTCGCATTAAGATAGCCAATAGACTCAACCAAGTATATTTATTATAGGCTAATAGTTTTTATGTTCTCAAAATATTTTTCTGTACACAAAAAATGGTGAAATATAGATTTTTTCTAAAATTAGATTTTAATCTTTGGTCATTCTCTTGATCATATCTCTCAAATGAAATATAATTTTGGTGTACAAATTTTTTTATTTAAAACTAGGCTCAACTAGCTTTCCAATGATAGGTCATTTGCTTAAAAAGGATTTAAAATGAAAACTTTATGACCATTTACAGTTGAGACTACGGAACATATCTCCCAAATGATAAATCATTTTGGTGTGAAACTTATTTCATTAGAAACGAGACTCAACTAGCTTTTTAATGATAGATCATTTGCTTAAAATAGATTTAGAATAAAAATTTTATGACCATTTAATTTTAACGCTATGAAACAATTTCAAATTTTATCCTTTGGTCACTATTTTGATTATATCTCCCAAATGATAATGATTTTTGGATTGAAATTTTATCACAAACTAGACTCAAGCAGATTTCCAACGGTAGGTCATTTGCTTAAAACAAATTAAAAATGAAGAATTTATGGCTATTTAAAGTTAAGGAAATGGAGCAGTTGACTAGTAAGTCACAGTAGTCAACTTCCTCAAGGCTAACAGTCAACTTCCTGATTAGAGTTTCAAAAAAATGCTTTGTAACAGTCATATTTTTCAAGGGAATAACTTGAGAGGAGCAATTCAACTGCTTGGAGCCCCAAAGTCAACTGCCAACATAGAAAAAACATGTTTTTCAAGTGTATAACAACTCTTTTGTATATGTAACGGCTATATTATTATAAAGGCTATAAATATGACCTAGAAAACATATTTTCAAGTAGAACTAAGTGTTATAATATGATCTTAAACTTGTTTTATCATCTTTTTGAGAGAAACAAATATCATTGAGCCAAATTTTGCACAATCTCTATCATTTGAGTTCTTAGAGTTTTATCTTGTTTATCTACTCTTTAAGAGAGATTATGTTCTTCTTCAAGCCTTGTAAGACAAGGTTGGTGTTTCCCTTGTGAGATAGATCAAGAGTAGAGAAGCTCTTGGAGGGAGTTTTTCTAGGAAGAGAGGAGTGCTTTTGTTTTAAAGTGAAAAAAAACTAAAGATTGAGTTGAAACTTGTAGTGGCTTACAAGTGTCTAGTTCAAAGTTTAGTGAAGAAATCTCAAGTTGAAGCTTGTGGATTGGACGTAGGCTTGGGTTGGAGTCGAAACAAGATAAATCTTCGAGTTTGCTTCTCTTTTTTCCTATGTTCTTTTTATTTCAAGTTGTTAATTGATATATGCTTTGTTTTTAACTTGAAATTTTACTTAAGTTCTTGAGTATATTACAGTTGATAATTCTTCTTCAATTTGTATTAAGTCATACAATTGTTTAAGAGATTCTTAATTGCTCTTATTTACTTGAAATTGACTTTTAGCATTGAGAATACTTACATTTGTAGATTACTCTATTTTTTTAAAAATAAAATTTGTGTTCTTCATACTCTAAACATCAACCTAATTTTTATCTTTTGATAGAAACAATTGTTGCATTGCTTTATACTCATTAAAGAAATCTTAATAGAAAGTATTTTGAAAAAGAATTTTGATAATAACTAAAATTTTTGTAAACAATCAATTCACTTATATCTTGGTGTTGGTTGCAAACATGAAGCCTCATGAATTGGGCCTAAAAGGTTGATTTCTTAGAGAGATACCAATTTCCTAAAATTCTTGATGCCCATGCAACAATTGAAGGCTAATTTTAATGAGACTTTTCTTTCATGGGTCACAAGTCTTAGAGTCAATAGATAGGCTACCAATATCTACTCGGATGCAGATAAGCTTGTCCATACAAGGTGATTTTGGATCAAATTACAAGGTAAAAGCAACCCTCTTTATTGATCCCAATATGTGGATTTTGCATCAGCTTACAAGTTAAAAGCTATCATGTTAATCAAGACACAACAGGTTGGTATGCCTTGATGAATATAGCTAAGGAGGTGATGTTGTATTTGACAAAGTCTGCATAGATGGTCTGGACGTTTTGACAAGAAAGAGTTGGTCAGGCTTAGACTTATAAAGTACAATAAATATTTCAAACAAAAACTTTTCCATTTGGTCTTTAACCTCTTAGTTTGTATTGTACTTCGACCAATTATTCATTTCACTATTTATTTTTTATTATAGTGAACAATTTACATGGAGAGAACAAAAGACAAGTTTGAAAGAAATATCCAACTTGAAATAAGTTAATCAAAGATCTTCCAGTAGGATGAATTGAGCATTGGGTTTCGATTGTGAAATGATTTTAATCAAAGATCTTGATCTTCCACAGTTGTGACCAGTTGCAATCATTTCTACGTTGAATGGTACCAGTGCTGTTTGAGTCAGAGTTACTACAAGCTTTTGTTGTGACAATAGAAGAGTATGCATCACTCTCACAGTATATGCTTGACCAATTTCCTCCCATATGCCATTATCAGTTTAGTTATGACGAGATATTGGAATTTTTTGAATCATAATAGCCCTTTCTGGATCATACGTGTCCCTCAACCTGGCTTTATCCCGATACCCATCATCTCTTATCAGATCACTGTATTAATCCCAACCCTTTTGGTATATGTGATTCTTTCTTTGGTCGAAATCACTAATATTCAAAAGTTTTTTGAACTCTAATTAATCTGATTTGAATTAGATGAAGTGTCGTATTGAGAGTATAACTTTCTTAACATAAATTTTTTCATACACAATACTCAAACTAAAGATTTTGTTTAAAAGAAATAAATATCTATCACTCCAACCAGTTACTTGTTGGTATAGAATAAGATTCTTTTAAATGAAGTTTTGTGAAGTTGGCTCAAATAGATATTTTACATGTTAACCTGTAAGTGAGTTGAAGTATATATAAAAATAAAAATATTTTGTACGTTAACCCGTAACTTATGGGTTAATGATATGTTTTAGAGAACTTCACAAAAAGTAAGAATATACTCTCATTGAACTATCTTTCAAATGTCACAAATATCCTTTAATCATAATTTAGTTATAATTATTCCTTTAAATTATAAAGTATGACAAATACTTTCTTTCTTACATATATCTTTTATCTTTCAATTTAACTTCAACCTCAAATTTTTGTATTTTTAGATTTTAGCTAATAAATTTGATATGTTGAGAAGAGATTAGAAATTATAGAAATTTAGGATTTCTTTAAAATTTTTAAATAAAAAATTATTTACTCTATATTTTTTTTGTTTATAAATGAATAGGTCTAACACTAAAAATATTTGTCAAACTTTATGCTTAAAGGAGTCTTTGCAACTTAGTCATATTTAAAGGAAATTATATATCACATTTAATAGTTTAGGGAATATTTTACAACTAAATTATAGTTGAAAGGAATATTTGTTACACTTGATAATTTAAGAAATATTTTACAATTAAGTCAAAATTAAAGAAAAATATTTTCCACATTAATGATTTAGGATGGTTTTCACAAATGAGTCAAAGTAGTATATAAATTTTTCCATGTTTTGTAAACCTCTAATAATGATAATTTTTTAATGGTCATTAAATATTAGTGTGAGCAACTTTTGACAAGTAGAAATTTATAATTGTCTTATAATTTATAAGATGACAACGGTTCAACTCGCAAAATTTTAATTGCTTACAATGATATTTTGTATTCATAATTCTTAATTCTTAATTTTAAATCTTTGTAAAGTTAAAGCATAACATAAGTTATCTTATCAATATTTTCACTGTTATATGCTATTTAATTTCAAAGACAATTTCAAAATAAAACAAAAACCATATTCATGGTCCTAACATCATTTATACAATCTTAGCATTGTGAAATTTATAAGTCGTGGAATACTTCAGAAATACATGACTTTACAGTCAAGGCTAGGTTAGATATATATATGAGACTTTTCACATACTAAAGCATACAATATTTAAAATAGTTACTGGCCAATACTTCTGAATCATTTAACTTTTGTAGTGACAGTTTGATGTCATAGCTATCTCCCATATAAGTTTGTAATACTGACACTATTTATGGAAAACAATTCAATCTCTACAGCACAAACTGAATTCAAAATGCTCTGCCACTGGATGAATGTAGGTTGCTTTGGATGAGGAAGATTGTGAATCTCACTATTAAGCATAGAAATCACAGTGCTCATATTGGGTCTCTCTCTTGCAAGATCTTGCACACATAAAAGTCCTACGTGTATGCACCTTATGATCTCCTTCTCAAGGTTTGGATCAAACATTTTAGGATCTATTAATGGGACCACTCTGTTCATTCCAGAATTTCCATGTCTAAAATAAAATGTTTAAAAAAAACATGAGATTCATTTCAGCATTGAAAGTTTGAAGCTTAACCTTGTAAATGAACCCTTGCATTTATTGAGAAGGACAATAAATTTTAGAAACTTCCAAATCCCAATAGGCTAAGAGAATGCTCGTTGTTATAGAAGTTGTTGTTTCTTCTTCTACTTACAATCTCTAGTACCAAGACTCCAAAACTAAATACATCTGATTTTTCAGAAAACAATCCCTCCATTGCATATTCAGGGGCCATATATCCACTACATTATTAAATAAAACAATTAATTCTTAAACTTCTCAGCATGTAACATTAGTCTTGGACAAAGAAGAAATACTTACTATGTTCCAACAACTTTTTTAGTATTTGCTTGATCTTCACTCCTTTCAAAAATTCGAGCCAAACCAAAATCTGATATTTTGGGAATTAAGGTCTCATCCAACAAAATGTTACTTGCCTTAAGGTCCCTATGTATAATTTTTAGTCTAGAATCTCTATGAAGATAGAGTATCCCTCGAGCTACTCCTTCAATTAAGCCAAACCGCTTTTGCCAATCAAGAAGTCAATGTTCTGGTGGATCTACAAAAGTTAACAGGAAGGTTAATGTAGTTTTAAATACAATATAGCAAATTCCCAAACTCCAACAGGTTAAAGAAACTAAACAAAACTATAGTTTTTTTTTTTTTTCAATCCATCTATGTTGAATGTAGATAAATAAGTTTTAAATTGAATATGACATAGATAGACAGGAAGGGATCAAAAGAACCAACCAAAAATGAATGTATCCAAACTTTTATTTGGCATGTATTCATAGATCAATATCTTTTCTTCTCCTTCAATACAGTAGCCTACGAGTCTTACAAGATTGTAGTGTTGAAGCTTAGAAATAACGACAATCTCATTCTTAAACTCCTCTAGACCCTGTCCAGATGCTCGGGAAAGTCTCTTAATTGCTATGTCTTGGCCATCTTGCAGTTTTCCCTTGAAGAAAATATCAAGAAACAACAGTTACAAACAACATATTCTGGTTTGATTAAGATTTCATGAATGAATGTACCTTATAAACAGGACCAAAACCGCCTTGCCCAAGTTTATTAGACACATGAAAGTTGTTGGTAGCCATTGCAACCTTTTCAAAATCATATGCCAATAGTTCTTGAAATTTAACTTGTGATAATTCTCCAATAAAGCTATAACTTGTTTTTCCTGTAAATGCTTCACCTCTAGTTAACAACGAAAGCCATTTGCTCTTCCATGTTCTTACTGAACCATAAATCGCAGGGAATTTAGCATGATACAAAGACATGCATAGAATGACATGAACTACAAAACAATATTTTATTTATATGAAGGTTGCATTTTAAAAGCCTTTCAAGTAATGAGAATTAATCGAGATTTAAAGTGCCAACACCTATTGTAATAGTTAGAATATAACAAATATAACTGCATATGAAATTACCGAGATGATATAAAAATGGCATATTACCTGAATGTTTAGCTATCCATTTCCGTAAAAAGTAAGCACAGGTTACAATGATGATGGTTATTATAATTATAGTAAAAGTGATGATGACCGTCACGTTTCTCTCCTTTCCTGCATTCAGTGAAAACCAAGAAAGTTTAAAGAACATTCAATGCAATTCAAAAAATATGATTATGTTGGAGAACCAAATTTCTAGTATTATAAGTACAGAAATTTAAGATACCAAGTTCTGAATAGGCTACTCGAATATATAGATCAATTCCTCCCTTTGAGAATTGTTGTATGTCAATCAGATTTCCACTCCAAGACATACAACCAATTTGAGTATCGTATGAATATGCGACACAAGTGCAATTTTCCAAGCACCGGCTTCTGCATGTGTCTTCTGAGAAAGATGACCATTCTGCAAAATCACGTACTTTAACCTTCTGAGCTTCAACAACCCATCTTCTTTTCCTTATGAACTGCCATTTTTTAATCTCTCGCACTGCAGAGCTGTTCTCCGAACACAACCACCAATCCAGTTTTGCCTGTTCCATTCCTTTCTATTGCTTGGCTCAAACCCTTTCAAACAGTTGCATATTGGTGAGCTATTTGAATTGCAGCATCCAAATTCCCCACATATTTTGTAAATATCACAATCTGAAAATGGATAATGCAAGAATGTATGCCATTGCTTCTTGGCATCATCCCAATATTTGTGCACTATCCTTCCTTTTGAATTCAAGATAGCTTTAAATTTGGTGTTATTCCCATCCTCTAAAGTAATAATATAAGAAACAGCTCCATCACCCTCTGGTACTATATTGGCACCATTATTATACCCTGAATCAATCGTGGTTAGCCCTGTAAAGACCCGGCCATTCCATGGACCACTACACCAGTGTGGGCGAGTTCCATTCCATGTGAAAAATTCAGGAAGATTTAATCGTTCAAGACTCAAATAGAAATTCCCAATGGACGGATCAGAAGGACTTTTCCATGATGTGAGCTTTAGTTTCTCACCTGTTCTTTTGTTACTGGTAATTTTCATACCGCTCAAGTATGTATCCGAAGGATGCTGGAAACTCTGCCATATGAAGGTTCCTGAAGCAGAGTTATCAAGCAGGACAAGGTTTCCAGAATCCAGAAGCTGGTAAGAAGTATTAGATGCAATATTTGACACATTTGATGACCAAATGATTTGCTTCTGTCCATTCAATACCACAAGGTTGCCATCCTCTGATATTGTAATGATGCCAGAAGAATCTCTCAATGGTTGATTTCTATTAGCTACCCATACAATAGCAGATTTAGACATGTACCAAATTCCAACATAGCAATTTGTAGAATTTTGAGGGTTGAAGAACCCCAATGTGAACAAACTCCTATTGGAGCTGATTGTTTCAGGGTCCTTGAGGAAGTGAGAAGATGTGATGGTGTCTGTGCTGTGGCTAATTCAAAACAATAGCTGGAAAATGTGATGATAACAGAGAAACAGGCTTTGCTGCAAAAGCATCTCATTGCTGCGATCCAAGATTCTTGATGCCAATTCGATGAATGAAAGCTATCTTTTATTGAGACTTTTCTTTCATGGGTCACAAGTCTCTGAGTCAATGGACTTCTCTTCTTTCATGGGTCACAAGTCTCCGAGTCAATGGACTTCTGTCTTACGACTCTTACCATACACGGTTGCCAATTTGGATCACTGTTCAACAGAAGAATTTATCCTTGCAATAAAAATCGTAGAAAGAAATGTGGAATAGTTCTTACTGAGCTTATTCGTGCTTATATCATCATTTATACAACCTTAACATTTGAAACTTAAAAGTGGTCAAATACTTCAGATACTTCAAATACACAGAAGTCCTATGTGTATGCACCTTAAAATATCTTTCTCTAGGTTTGGATCAAGAATTTTAGGATCTATTAATAGTACAATATTCACCTCATTCCAGAATTTCCATACCTAAAATCAAATGAGAAAATATATATATATATATATATGGCATGAAACATTGAAGGTTTGAAACTTAACCTTGTAAATGGAGCCCTGCATATTGAGGAGTGCAATGAATTGTAGAAACTTACAAGTCCTAAGAAACTGAAAGAATGATCATTGTTATAAAAGTTGGTGTTTTTTCTTCCACAAATAATCTCCAATACTAAAATATCAGAACTAAATATATCTGATTTTTCATAAAACAGTCTTTTTATTGTATATTCTGGAGTCATATATCCACTACACATTAAATCAAACGCTTAATTCTGAGAGTTTTTAATATGTTACATTAGTTTCGAGCAAAGAAGAAATGCTTACTATGTTATAACAATTCTTCTAACATTAGCTCGATCTTCACTATCTCCAAAAATTCTAGCCATATCAAAATTTGATATTTTGGGAGTCAAGTTCTAATCCAACAAGATATTACTTGCTTGAAGGTCCTTATGTATAGTTTTTAGTCTAAAATCGTATCTCTTGAATTATTCTTTCAATTATGCTGCCAATCTAGGAGTTGATGTTCTGATGGATCTACAAAAATAAAGAAAAGGTTTGTTTTTGTTTTGAACACATCGTAACAAATCCCAAACTCTAACAAGTTTAAGAAACGAATTAATCCACAATTCTTTTTTTTATCATCCATCTATGTTGAATGTAGATAAATCTAAAGTTTTAAATTGAATACGAGATAGATAGAAAAGAAGGAATCAAAAGAACCAACCAAAAATGAATGCATCCAAACTTTTATTTAGCATGTATTCATAGATCAACAACTTTTCTTCTCCTTCTTTGCCAATCCGTCTTACAAGATTGCAGTGTTGAAACTTTGAAATAACAACAATCTCATTTTTAAACTCCTTGAGACCTTGTCCAGATGCTCTAGAAAGTCTCTTAATTGCTATGTCTTGGCCATCTTGCAATTTCCCCTTGAAGAAAACATCATGAAACAACAATTACACACAACTGATTCAGAATTGATTAAGATCATTTCATGAATGAATTTACCTTATAAACAGGACCAAAACCACCTTGCCCAAGTTTATTAGGCATGTGAAAGTTGTTTGTAGCCATTGCAACCTTTTCAAAATCATATGCCAATAATTCTTCAAATTTAACTTGTGATATAAAGCTGTCACTTGTCTTTTCTGCATATGCTTCACCTCTGTTAAAGAACAAAAGCGATCTGCTCTTCTATTTTCTGCCTGATTCATAAAAGGCAATGAATTTAGCGTAATAAAAAGACATGGATATGTTCCATAGAAAAATGGAATAACCTGAACTACAAAACAATATTTTACTTATAAAGGTTGCATTATAAAAAGCCTTCAAGCAGTAAGAATTAATTGAGATTTAAATTGCTAACGCCTATAATAATAGTTCAAATATAACAAATATGATTATATTTGAAATTACTGAGATGATCTAAACTGACATATTAATTAGCTGAGTGTTTGACTACGCATTTCTTTAAAAAATATGCACATTTTACACAGATAATGGTTCCTATTATTATAATAATAACGATGATGACTGTCATGTCTCTCTCCCTTTCTGTAATTAGAGAAAACGAAGAAAGTTTAAAGAAAATTTAATTCAAATAAAAAAATAGGATTATGTTGAAGAATTACATTTCAAGTATTTTATGAACACAAATTTAATTAAGATACCAAGATCAGAATAGGCTACAATTCCTCCCTTTGAGAATTGTTGTATGTCAATCAGATTTTCTCTCCAAGACATACACAAGTACAATTTTCCGAGCATCGGCTTCTGCATTTGTCTTCTGGGAAAAATGACCATTGTGCAAAATCACGTACTTTAACCTTCTGAGCTTCAACAACCCATCTTCTTTTCCTTATCAACTCCTATTTTTGACTCTCTCACACTGCAGAGCCGTTCTCCTAACACAACCACCAATCCAATTTTGTGCATTCCATTCCTCTCTATTGCTTGGTTCAGACAGTTGCATGTTGGTGTACTATTTGAATTGCAATATCCAAATTCCCCACATAATTTGTATAAGAAATGAGTATTTGCATAGTTTCTTGCCATCATCCCATTGTTCTTCTAATATCTTTCCTTCTGAGTTTAAGATAGAAAAATATTTGATGTCAGACCCATATGGTAAAGTCAAAGTATAAGAAACAGTTCCATCCCCCTCAGTTACTAGACTCTCACCATTTTTATACTCTGAACGCATCATAGGCATCCATGTGAGCGAGTTCCGTTCCATATGAACAATTCAGGAAGATTTAATCGTTCAAGACTAACATAAAAATTCCCAATGGACGGATCAGACAGACTTTTCCATGATGTAAACTTCAGTTTCTCACCTGTTCTTTTGTCGCAAGTAACTTCCATACCATTTAGATATGTGATGGATGCTGTAAACTTTGCCATATGATGGTTCCTGAAGCAGAGTTATCAAGCAGGACAAGGTTTCCAGAATCTAGAAGTTGGCAAGAAGTGTAGGATTTGACATATTTGACAACCATATGATTTGCTTCTGTCCATTCAATACCACAAGATTGCCATCCTCTGATATTATAATGATGCCCAGTGGTTGATTTCTATTAGCTTCCCATACAATAGCAGATTTAGACATGTACCAAATTCCAACAAAGCGATTCGTAGAATTTTGAGGGTTGAAGAATCCCAGTGTGAACAAACTCCTATTGGAGCTAATTGTTTCAGGGTCCTTGATGTAGTGAGATGATATGATGGTGTTTGTGCCTTTGGCTAATTCAAAACAGTAGCTGAAAATTATGATGATAACAGAGAAACAGACTTTGCTGCAAAAGAATCTCATTGCTGCGATCTAAGATTGTTGATGCCAATGCCATGGATTAAGGTGAATTTTTGTTAAGACTTATACTTCATGGGTCACATGTTTCCTAAGAGTCATTGGACTTCTGTCTTAATATACACAGTTGCCAATTTCAATCGCTAGTTATTATTCTCTACTATATTTTAATTCTCTGCTCTCTCATTCTCTTTAACTTTTTAAATTTTTATTTTATTTTATATACATTAATATATAAAGCTTTGATATGTCATATTTGGTTAAATTTAGAGCTTCTTGAAAATATATAGTAATTCTAGCTAGGATAGTTTGAACATAAAAAATGTTAAATCTTTTCATGGTTATTGCACCTTAAAACTTTTATTTTAATTGTTTTAAATTTACAATTCAACCAAAGAAATTAATGAGAGAATCTCATGGAACAAATAAAAATGTCAGAAAAGTTTAATATCCTGAGATGTACTAACTAGACTTAAATAATTTAATACTCACAAATATTTTAAAGAGTAAATTACACAAATCTTGCATCCTCCAATTCTTAGAACACTGATCTCAATACATAAAATGGAGAGTATTTTGGTCTTTTTAAATCTTTATTTTTTGAATTTTTCTGCAAATATCGATCCTTTCTTCCATGATAAGGGTAAAATAGCCATCTGTGATATTTAATTATTTACGAAAATACCTTCTCCAAGCATGTATAAACTAAATAAAGTCTTTTCTTAAATATTGATTATTTAAATGATGAAATAAATACAGGATGTTACATAAACTCTATACAATTACTATTGTACTTTCATGTTTGCTGAATTTTTTTTTAAGAAAAGCTCAGTTATTTTCAGATTATATTAAATTTGAAATTAACGTCGCTAAAAACGTAAAATTCTTTTAATAAGTGCGAATTAGAATCTTTTTCTTTATGAAGGTGAAGCTATAAGCTTTGACTTATATAGAGATACAATAAATTTGCATGTTGAAATTAGGAAAAGCACTTACGTAAGCCAATCGATTGGCCTCTTCATTTTAATAAAAAATATACATACATACTTTACTAGAATAAAATGTTTTTACTCTTTTTTTTTATTTTAACCAAATAATTGCACAATATAATATCATTGTTTTCAACTTTGCTAAAATAGGTTGTCCGAATTTTTATACCGAACACTTAATTTTTTTCATTTAAAATATGAAAAGAAAACACCACCTGGCAATATTGGATAACATATTTGACTAAGGCAAGACATAACATAGATCCCAGTCCCACCAACATTATACTAAATGGCTGGTCCACAAAACAAGCAACCTTTTTTGACATTTTGCAAATTGGATTCTTTGATGTCTAAATTGATAGTGTTCTTGATTATTATCCGTTGTTATTTTTTTAACAGTTTAAATGCACAGTTTTTATATAAACGAAAAGAACAAGAAAATGTTAAAATCAAACTTAATGTGCAGGACTACAGGAACAGTATCAAATTTAGACAATAGGAGATCTAATTTGAATATTTTGATGAATTTTGGAACTTCAATAGTATATTTTTTTATTTAGAGAAATAAATAAATTAAAAATTTTAAATTGAGGACTAATTATTTTTTTCAATCTTTCTTTTAATCTAGATCCATTTTGACGATGTTCAACACATGTTTCTGTCAGATGAAGCAATTTCAAAATAGATAACACGTACAACCATATAACTTATCTTCAATACTTCTTCATGAACGCAGTTCTTTTCTATGATAAAGACCATATTTCAATATGCTACAATCCTAATTAATTAATTATACATTATACATTATTTTTAAAGTAAATCAAACTTTTCTTTTTTATTTATAAAGTTTATACTCTTCTCATATAAGAGATAAGAAAATTTTACAATTTTATTTATCTTAAACAAAATATCCTTAATAATAGCGTTAATTTTTTTAAAAAATATAAATTATTAAAAATATATTTTAAGATATTATTATTTATATTGAGTTAAAAAATAATTAAGTTAATTTATTTTAAATTTCAAAAATATTTTTCATATTGCTCAATTATATTTAATGATATTAACAAATAAATTGAAGATTTTTTTTCTTTTAAAGAAGAAAAATATAGATTTTCAAATAAAAAAATATAATTTTATCATGTGATAATATACGTGTCAACATTAGTATTCATACTTCTATGTCACTAAAGAGAAACTTTTATGGGTACCATATTTCTAGGACAAACTTAGTTCATTAGTAAAAATAAATAGTATATATACATGTGCGCAATCAAATTTCCAAAATAAAATTATGTTCAATAAGCATGTTAATTCATTTCAATGGTTTCAGAAGATATGATTGATTATTAATTGTAACGTTGACTATTATGTAGCATTTGTTGTCGTTTCAATTATACATATTTGTAAGTCAAAATTAGTTCCACTCAAATTGAGATCGATTCATCCACGAATAAGGGGTTTGATTATTTTATGTTATGTGCTTATGCCACCGTTTGGAGAGAGATCACTCCAGTCCTAGACATCCACCAAAAGATAATGACAAAATTATTTGGATTATAAGAAACAAGTTTAAGTTCAAAGAATTATGAAGCACAAGCAGATTGCCAAGATCTTTTCTTCCTTGACAGAGACTTGGATTATAAACAAGTTAATCAATGGGCAAATTTGGTCAATCATAGCTTACCTCTCCCCCAAGGTCTACACCAGATGAAACGTTCTCCTCTTAATTTAATCTAACTTGTCACCCATGATGTTTTCCTTCTACTCTCAGATTAGTTGCTGTTTAATTTGTTCCCTTCTCTTATTGGGTTTCGGTCCGTTGCTCTATCAAATATATATATATATATATATATATATATGAAGCACAAGCACTTTAATTAATTTGTTATATGTTCCTGCTGAATTCGTATATCACATTTATATAAAATATAAATTTATAAATTAAGATTATTTTATATAAATAGAGAGATAGATACAAAATAAAAATATATTATTAAGCCATAGTTTTTCTATTACATGAATGAAATCCATTACTTAATTTTATGTCTTTCCTTTCACATAATATTATCGTATTATTTTTTTAAAATTAGAGAATTCAAATACTAAGTATTAAGCAAACATATCAAAATTTGGTTGTATCACAATAACGTTACTGTACCCGTGTTACCCTTGTTAGAGGCAAGAGCAATTGAAGGCTGATAATACGTAGAGAACAAGTGTAATTATTAATTGTCAAAACCAATTATCCACTTCCTTCCTTTTACGATTAAATTGTTAGAATTTGGATTGAATATTATGTACATTCATAAATATATTAAGACATATAGACATACATGTATTGTGGATTAATCATCATATACATATTACTATCATAAATTTTAAGAACTGATAAAGTGATCTAATTTAATTTAATAGTTCTTATAATAAATAATAATGTGTGGGGACTAATAAAATGTGTAGAATATCTGAAGTGCAAATTACCGACTTATGATGGGCAATTTAGTAACTTGACACATAAGGACCTATATATAAAGGGTGTGGTCCCTGACTGAGGTATCCTGACATTATTTACAGAAATAATTGGTCTCTCTCCTTTTGGTTCCCACCTGCAAGAGACTAAGAGGATACCATCAGTCAGAAGATCGGCATTCCTAATCAAGAGATTTCATGATGGATTCTGGTACGCTTCCATTTCATTATTTGATTCAAATAATTTCTAGATTTGAGTAAAATTCCAACAATGGTATCAGAGCCAGGTTGGAATTGTTTCTAGAAATTATTTGAAATTTAGTTTGATAAATACATGTATGAGAAATTGAATTTAGGATTCAAATATAGAATGAAAACTTTGAATTCACATATGGCTTCAAATCTGGAATTTCATGTTATGGTTGTTAATTAAATAATAAAAGGCATTTATCCTGCATTCTGGTGAAGTCGTCTTTGTTATGAATCTGTATTTGTAACGCCCCTATCTAGTCTTATTGTTAACTCCAATATCAAAAGATAGGTTCGGTATATTATCCTTACCCTTAATTTGATTAGTGTCTGAGCAGTTATAACATTCAGTTATATTAAGTAGATTAGGTTCGGGATCCTTTGCTTAGAATAAAAACTTACATGCACAGTGGAATAAAAATACTACACTATACAACGAAAATTAAAAACCTTCATGTAATTCAAATAAATACAGGTCCAATAATTTCCATTACATGCTGATAAGTCACATCCCTAGATATACGAAGTACCCAACCATCAAAAGTTAGGAGACAACAGGTCTGTCACTCAAACTCTTTTATAAATAAAGAATGGTCCGGTCCTTCAGATATTTGTTTTCCCTGTATACCCCAAATATAACTCATGTATACAGTCAACTATTGTCCTATTCTAAATTAGACCTAGCTAGGACCTAAAATAGAGGATTACAAAAATCATACTCAATCAAAAAGAGACTGCACAGCGGTCTGTGCAGCGTCCGTATCTGATACATATTAGCACATAGATGAGAAACACAAGTTTCCCAATAGCTCAGAAATTCATAGTTTAAAAGAAACTAATATGTACCAGGGTGTAAGCACCAAAACATTCAATCTACATCTTTGATTTTAGGTGTAATATTACACATAACTATAAACTGGCAATCATTGCATGATAAATTTAGAAGTTAACGAAGATTACATATCTTTTTAAATAACACGTATTCTTATCAGTTTAATGGTTTATTATGGAATTATCATAGTGTTTATGCGTGTTACGTGAACACTAGGTCACAGGTGCGGAGCACCTTTGGCCACACCTCCTTAGGTCACCTGT
The DNA here is from genome assembly GCA_031216115.1 of Senna siamea. Classification (NCBI taxonomy): domain Eukaryota; kingdom Viridiplantae; phylum Streptophyta; class Magnoliopsida; order Fabales; family Fabaceae; genus Senna; species Senna siamea. The sequence goes on along the minus strand of CM062355.1, from coordinate 18,161,513 downwards.
GTGGAGCACCTTCGGCCACACCTTGTAATTTGTGGACACTCGACCACGTACATAGCGTAATCATGAGCACTAGGTCATAAGCATGGAGCACCTTCAGTCACTCCTCGCTAAGCCGCCTGTGTGGAGAACCTTTGGCCACACCTCGTAAATCGTGGACACTCAGCCACGTATAGAGCATAATCGTGAGCACTAGGTCCCGTGTGGAGCACCTTTGGCCACACCTTGTAAATCGTGGACCTTCGGCCATGCATAGGGCATAATCAAGAGCACTAGGTCGTGGGCATGGAGCACCTTTGGCCATGCCTCGCTAGGCCGCCTGTGTGGAGCACCTTTAACATTTCTTATGAAAAATTCAATATTTAAAGAATAGTTTCTATTTTCCTTAGAAATAATTTTTAAGGTACATTTTCCTATATAACTCTAATAATCTCAATATTGATTTCCTTTCTTGGAAGTTGATTCCAATGTACATTTTTCTTCTAAGAATTTCAATAATTTTGATAATAATTTTCCTTTTCTTGGAAATTAATACAAATGTGCATTTTTCCTTCTAAAATTCCAATAACTTCAATAATAATTGTCTTTTCTTGGAATTTAATTCTAATGGGCATTTTTCCTTCTAAAATTTTAATAACTTCAATAATAATTTTATTTTCTTGGAAATTAATTCTAATGTGCATTTTTTTTTCTTATAAAACTTCAACAGTAATTCATAATAAATTTTCGTTGCTTGGAAATTAATTCCCATATATATTCTCTTTCTAAAAATTTTAATATTTTTAATACTACTTTTCTCTTTCTTGGTATTAGTTCTATTGTACATTTTCTTTTTAGGAATTCTAATAATTTTCTCAATAATTTCCTTTGCTTGGAAATTAATTCCATTATATATTTTTTTTTCTTTCTAGAAATTCTAATCACTTCCACAATAATTTCCTTTGCTTAGAAATTAATTCCTATGTATATTTTCCTAGTAATTTTTTATAATCACATGCATTTTTACTAGCAATCATAAATATTCAATAACCCCATTAATTTCATCATAGAAATAACAAGTCCATTACAATACTAAGAATAGTAAACCAAGCCAACCAAACCATTAAATAAATTTCTAAATCTAAGTACTCTCATGATCTCAAGGAAACAATAATTTAGAGATTAGCATTAGCCACCTTCCATCCTTATCATGAAAGCTCCATTAAATTTTTCCTAAATCAAGAGTGTAGACATGGTTCAAATTCCATGGAAGCTATATCATTGAACATGCATACTCAATCATGGAATAAGAATTTAACAAATTGCCAAACTACCTTGGAAGTGGGCTAGAGAAAATATTCTTGGCCTTTCTTTTGATTTCCTTGGTTTTTCCCTTGAGTTCTTCTTTACTTCCTCCTTCCTTGATCTCTCAATTCTCCCTTGATGCCTCACTTTCTCCCTCTCTTTTCTCCCTTCTTCTTTTCTTTCTCTCCCTTCCCTTATTTTCAAGTGTGGGGATTATGGTATGCCTCCCTCTTTTTTTCTTTCATTTCCTTATTTTCCTTTTTGGGTTGCTTGTAAATTGATTTTCCTTCTTTTTTTCTTTCTTCCTATACATTAGGTGCATCCCACTAGCCACTAGTTTTGTACAAAATTCTACACCTATTAGATTGTTTGTTGCCTTAGTATTCCTTTTCTTGCAAGTTTACCTTTTCCCACATCCACAAGCAACCTTAGTACATATATATATTTTTAATTCTCTTCCCACTTTCCATTTCCCTTTCTTTCTCTTTTTTTTTTTAAGAAAAGTATGCACACTTTTGGATATGTATATATATATATATATATATATTTTCACAAAGTGTACTTGCAAGTACACTTTGTCTTTGCTTGCACACTTAGTATTTCCCTTTCTTGCAAGTTTAGATTTGTCCACTCTTACAAGCAACTAACCTTTACAAGCAACCTTGGTATTTCTTTTTTTTTTTTCTTTTTTCTATTCTCTCTTTTCCTCCCTCATTCACATGACACTTACACACACCTATATATTTTTGTTGCATCTCATTTTGCTTCTTACTTGGTACTTAGGCTAGGTAAATAAAGAAATCAAAGAATTAATTCTAAGCACCAAATTTTCCTTCCTTAAAAATAATTCATGTAATTAATTAGCAAGCAAGTAATTCAAACTAATTAATTAAATAACACCATTAATTTAGGCTAATTAAATTATGGGGTGTTACAGTATTACTGTGCGTTATCAATACATATGAATTCAACAAGTTCTGACATTGTCGTTTTTTGATGGTTTTAATTTTGGAGGAATGATGATAACGATTCTACATTGTTCTTGCGGTTTTCTTCTTTTTGTCTGTGTATAATGCATATATTGTACATATATACTTTTGTAAGATTTGAAACCATGCTCTTGATGATTTTTATTATTATTATTATTATTATTATTATTATTATTATTATATATGAAATTAAATGCCGCACGGCTGAATGGCCAAATCGAAAATCCAATACGAGAAAAATCAAACCTGAGGCTATTATGAAATTATAGAAATAACTTTCATCAAACCCATGGCCGAACCACCATAGAAACTAAGGCCAACGGTGCGGGAAACTGCCTGAAAATGGCAGTTTTCAAAAAAAAAAATTGGGGTATAGGGTAAACTTTTTTTTACCCTTTTTGGCAATTTTTTAAATCATAGAAATGATCCCCATTGAAAAGGTGACGTAAACGCCATTTAGATTGCAGGAAAAAATGCCAAAAATTGCCTTAGAACAGTGGGTTTTCATTCGGGTCATGCGTAACCGTCGGGTTGAGTCGCGCAACTCAGTGCAAGGAGGAAGACGACTCCTCACACGACGCACCATTTTGATTATTCAAAACAGCATCGTTTCATCCTGTTCGAAAAGGCGTCATTTCATAATGAAGGGAAACGGCATCGTTTCACTTGAATGAAAACGGTGTCGTTTTATGATGACTAGAAACGACGTCGTTTTGTAACTAAAGGAAACGACGTCATTTTGGTATTTAGCTATAAAATTATCCAATTTACTCTGATAATTCTAAGAGGCTAAGTGAACTTGATTCACTCAAAAGTTTAGAATTTACATGGTTTACATTGTTTAAATAGAATATATCGATCTTTTTAGTTTAGTCCCTAAACTTACAATTAAAACTGTTCCAAAAATTTTCTTCCATTTTCCAATTTCATACATTCATAAGAGTCCTAATTACACTAGTATTACTAAGATGCATCAGATTTTAAAATTCTAATTCATATCAAACTTTCTCAGAATTTATAATTTGGTCCCTATTTTCCAATTTATGATTTTCATTATTTTTCTTCAATCTATCCCTTCAATACATTCCTAATAGCATCATAGAGGCTAGAAATTACAGAAAAAGTAATTAATTCAGAGTATTTCAATGTATACCAAAAGTTTTGGAAAATTTTAGTTTAGTCCCTGGACTTTTCTTGGCATTTTCTAGCGATAGACTCGGCGGAGGTTGCAGATAGATTTGTTGTCAACCAGAGCACCGAACCCAAGGCTCACCGGTGGCCAAATGGCGTGAAATTGGCTGGATCGAATAAGGGTAAGCCGCGAAAAAATAGCTTCATTTTTTGTCACTGCAGTGGCCAGAAGCTATGCGAGAGGTGGCGACGGTAGGCGACACACTCCAGCTAGCTTCTGCGGCATTGTGGGGTGGTGATGCACTGCGATCTAGCAAACTAATGGAGGCCGAGTAGCGTGAAAGTGAGGGAAGGTGAGATGCGAGAAAGAGAGAGCAGGGAGTGAGCAGGAGAGAGAGAGAGAAATGGGAAGAAAATGAAGAAAATTAGGTTTTAAAGTTTCTAAGGGAATTATGGTAATTTACTAATTTTTCCTTAGATAAATTTTTGATGCATTTTTTTGATTTAGGCAAGAATATGAGATAATAGGGAAGGGATTTGGAAAATTTTAAGGCATCATAAGCCTTTAAAAATTATTTACTAAGTATCTCAAGGCAGATAAAAATTTTCTCATTAGATGAAATTTTATTTCAAAAAATTCTCAAATTTAAGCTATGAGCTTAGAAAAATTTACTGAATCACTTCTCAACATTTCAAGTTTTCCAATAAAACTTTTCCTAATTATTTAATTATAAATTAGGGTTATTACACCTTGTAAGACAAGGGTGGTGTATCCCTTGTGAGATAGATCAAGAGTAGAGAAGCTCTTGGAGTGATTTTCTCTAAGAAAAAAAGAGTGCTTTGTTTTAAAGTGAAAAACAACTATAGATTGAATTGAAACTTGTAGTGATTTACAAGTGACTAGTTCAAACTTATGGAATTAGTGAATAAATCTCAAGTTGAAGCTTGTGGATTGGACATAAGCTTGGGCTAGAGCTGAAGCAAGATAAATCTTGGAGTTTGCTTCTCTTTTTTCCGATATTCTTTTTATTTCAAGTTATTAATTGATACTTTATTTTTAACTTAAAATTTTGCATACGTTCTTGAGCATATTACACTTGATAATTCTTCTTCAATTTGTATCAAGGTATACAATTGTTTAAGAGATTGTTAATTGCTCTTTTAGCATTGAGAATACTTATATTTGTAGATTAATCTATTTTTTAAAAATAAAATTTATGTTCTTCATACTCTAAACATCAATCTAATTTTTATCTTTTGATGTAAACAATTATTGCATTGCTTTATACTCATTAAAGAAATCTTAATAAAAAACATTTTGAAAAAGAATTGTGATAATAATTAAAATTTTTTTAAACAATCAATTCACTCATATCTTAAGTATTGGTTGCCTTGTCTAACAGGAAACCTGAAGGCTCGTGAATTGGGCCTAAAAGGATGATTTCTTAGAGAGATACCAATTTCCTAAAATTCTTGATGCCAATGCAACAATTGAAGGCTAATTTTAATGAGACTTTTCTTTCATGGGTCACAAGTCTCAGAGTCAATGGACTTCTGTCTTTCCATACACGGTTGCCAATTTCAAACACTAGTCAACAGAAGAATTTATGTTTCCCTGTTATAATTGAAGTGTTCACTTTCTTACTCTCTTTACAAGTTTTTTTTTAAAATTTATATTTTATTTTTATGCATTAATGTATAGGTTTATATATCAACGGCCAGAAATTGACATGCAAAATACTTTGGTTCACAAACCCAAATAACTTCAAACTTGCCTGAACTACTCAACGTAACAATGAAATCCAATCTATTGAATGCAATTTGACTTTGAAACCATCAGACTCCTTCCAATATCTACTCGGATGCAGATAAGCTTGTCCATACAAGGTGATTTTGGATCAACTTACAAGGTAAAAGCAACCCTCTTTTTCGATCCCATTATGTGGATTTTGCACCAGCTTACAAGTTAAAAGCTATCATGTTAATCAAGATAGAACATGTTGAAATGCCTTGATAAATATAGCTAAGGAGGTGATGTTGTATTTGACAAAGTCTGCATAGATGGTCTGGACGTTTGGACATGAAAGAGTTGATTAGGCTTAGATTTATAAAGTACAATAAATGTTTCAAACAAAAACATATCCATTTGGTCTTTAACCTTTTAGTTTGTATTGTATTTCGACCAATTATTCATTTCACTATTTATTATTTATTATAGTGAACAATTTACATGGAGAGAACAAAAGACAAGTTTGAAAGAAATATCCAACTTGAAATAAGTTAATCAAAGATCTTCCAGTAAGATGAATTGAGCATTGGGTTCCGATTGTGAAATGATTTTATTTGCTACATATGACATCATTATTGTCCATATTTTATTAATGACTCAACCCTTAAATTTTGATTAATCGTGATAAGTCACTTGGTATATGTGACACAAATTTTTTTTTGGGGACTTAGTACAACATGAGCGAATTTAACAAATACCTAGTGGGCCTTTGTAAACGAATTTAACAACCAGAGGTCTCTATGCTCAATATAAAGAAAATTTACTTTATCATACATTTTAATAAGGTGAGCTATATCCGCGCCCAAAGCACCTGTTTTCTTAGGAAGGTTTCCAGCATTTCTGATCATATTGATGAAATTCCTATTCATCTTGTCTTTGTGTTACATAATCATGTAAATTATGATTTGTCCATAATTGTTGTTTAACCCCATTAGGATTTGGTCTTCCACTAGATTTGCCCTTTGGATGATTAAATCAGGGGTGGTAGTTATTCCATTAGATAGGCTTTAATTCCGATGATGGAAGATAGCTCAACAGAAGATGATAATCTTCTCAGTCAAACTGATTGCAAGATTATTATTTGCCATGTTACCTGATAAATATCTACAATTGAAGAATTGCTTAAACCAGTGTTAGGTTTAATTATTTGATAAATTTATATTCTTTTTTTTATTTATTTTAATATTTTTAATTAAAGATTAATAATTTTTTAAATAAATTTTATAATTAGATATAATTTTAATAACTTAAAATATTTTATTGTTTTAGTAATTTTTAATACAGTAAATAAAAAGTGAATATACATAAAAAAAAAAATAAATAAATAAAAATAAAATAATAAATAATATAAAATAAAATAAAATAAAAAATCTGAAATTTGAAAGAGTCGCGTGCGTTTGGCGGAGGCAATTTTTCATTCAATTTTTGAAATTCCTTCTTTTCAGGCGTTTGCAGAGGGGATTGGCATTCAAAATTTTGTTTGAATTCTTTCTTTAAGGGCGTGCGACACAGAGGAGGGGAATTCATTCTTCTTCTTTCAGGTTCGTGCGAGAAGGAGAGCGGCGATGATACGGAGGGAGTGAAGTGCGGGTGTGAGTGTCTGTCACAAATCTGACTGACGCCAACGTTGCTGGAGGAAGTGTTCGCCGCTGCGCGGCTGGAAGTTGACGGTTGGCACTGCGAAGCGTGCTGCTCGCGTTGCTCCTTAGCATCCGTGGCTTGCTTTCGGTTTGGCCGAAGGTGTGCGACAGAACAGAAAGGGAAGAACGACGTCGCTGCCACCGCGTCGTCGCTGCCTCCGCCCCTTCGTTGCTGCCGCTGTCCGTCGTGGGGACCGGGCGAGGCATCGAAATCCACTCCTTTTGGTTCTTCATCCTTTTCTATTTGATATTTAAATAAATTTACTGATTAATTTTATTTATTTAATTTGTTTTATTTTTGTTTGAACGATTATAAGATGCTAAATATTCAATATGGTTAAAGAATTTTAATTTCATATTGTTAAGGTTGTAAGATTAGAAATTATGCTTAAATGTTTATTTTAGTCTTTAGCTTTTTATTAAATATGTTAAAAAGATATATTCATGTATGAATTACTCATTCATCAATAGTTTATATATAAGTATTTTTTTTATTTATTTAAATTTTTTAAAATTATAATTATTTAAAAAATTTGATATGAATAGTAAATTTTTGTAGAATAAATTATCTGTTATATTTATTTTACATAATAAATTTTAATATATTCTATATTTAGTATATTTTTTTAGTCTTAATATCATTAATTAAGTAAATTTAAATATGTTATTTAAATTATTAAATTAATTAATATAAATTAATAGATGTTTCTTAATTTTTTATATTAAAAAAATATTTAATAGTTAATAAAGTTTAACTGTTAAATTAAATTTATTATGAAATATGAGATAATATCAAATTAATGAACAGTTAATAATAATATAAAATTAAACATTCTTTAATTAAAATTTACTTAATTGGTCCAAATTCTCTTTACAATTATTTTTTTTGCGTAATTATACTTAGTCTTGTTATTTTATTTTAATTTTTTTAGTTTATTTTAGTTTTATTTTGTATTCTAATTTTTGTTAAATTTCTTTTTACAACTCCTCATTTATTTTTGCTATTACTTTTTATTAAATTTTTGATTATAAGAGAGAATTTTAAAATTTTTAATCTCTGTAAAATTGACCTTACTCATATTATAAACAAATCACATAGTAACAATAGTTTACTTAATTGGTCTAAACTCTCTTTACAATTTTTTTTATGTAGTCATATTTAGTTTTGTTATTTTATTTTAATTTCCTTAATTTATTTTAATTTTATTTTATATTCTAATTTTAATTAAATTTTTTTATAATCTCTCATTTACTTTTGTTATTATTTTTTATTAAATTTCTAGTTATAAAAAAATATTTTAAAATTTTAATTGCTATAAAATCAATCGTACTTACGTTATACACAAATTATATAATAATAATAAAATATTTTATTTTTATTAATTTTGATATCTAACAAATTTCTCAATGAAAGATACATCTATAGCATCCATTTTAAGCATTAATTGGGAGCCAAACCAAGCAGCTCTGGTAAGAGGACTTTTAGCGAAAACATGGTCTATTGTTTCTAATTCCCCATAGCCAAAACTGGATATACCTGAGATTTTGTAACCTGGCTTCAAAAGGTGGCTTCCTAGAGGTAGCGAATCATGACAAACTTTCCAAGCGAAAAGAATGAAATGCTGACGGATCTTGATCTTCCACAGTTGGGACCAGTTGCAATCATTTTTACGTTGGATGGTACCAGTGCTGTTTGAGTCAGAGTTACTACAAGCCTCTGTTGTGACAATAGAAGAGTATCCATCTCTCACACTGTATATGCTTGACCAATTTCCATCCCATATGCCATTATCAGTTTAGTTATGACGAGATATTGGAATTTTTTGAATCATAATAGCCCTCTGTGGATCATACATGTCCCTCAACTTGGCTTTATCCCGATGCTTGTCATCTCTGATCAGATCACTGTATTTATCCCAACCCTTTTGGTATATGTGACAAATTTTGGTTGGTCACTATATACATATTTTGTACGGGATTCTTTTCATGATCGAAATTATTAGTATTTAAAAGTCTTTTAAATTTTAATTAATTTGGTTTGAACAGACTAAGGTGCCATAATGGGAATATAATTCTCCTAATAAAAATTTTTTTATATACAATACTCAAACTTAAGACTTTGTTTAAAAAAAATAAAGTACTTACCATTTGAACCAATCACTTGTTGATACGGAATTAGATTCTTTGAAGTAAAGTTTTGTAAAATTGGATCAAATAGTTATTTTATACATTAAGTGAGTTGAAGAATAAAAATAAAAATATTTTATGCATACCTATAACTTACGAGTTAATAATATTTTTTAGGAAACTTCACAAAACTTCACGAAAAAGTAAGCATATATCTTCATTAAACTATTATTCAGTTGTAATTATTCCTTAAACTCTTAAATGTGACAAATATCCTTTTAACCATAACTTAATTACAATTATTCCTTAAATTATAAAGTATGAAAAAAAACTTCCTTTCTAATGTTTTTCATCTTTGAATTTAACTTTAATCTCACACCTTTATATTAATTTTATTAAATATATTTTACATCAGACATTTACATAAACTTACTCTTTTTTTTTTAAATTCTTCTTTAAATAAATCTCAAGTTTAAAAAATTTACACACGAGTTTCAATAATCTTATATTTGTCAAATTTTAGGTATAAGAGAGTATTTACAACTAAGTTATATTTAAAGAAAATTATATATCACATTTAATGGTTTAAGGAATATTTTATAACTAAATCATAATTAAAGGGAATATTTAATACATTTGATAATTTAAAAGATGTTTTACGGCTGAGTCATAATTAAAAAAATATATTTTTCACATTAATAATTTAGGGTGGTTTTCACAAATGACTCATAGTTCAAAGGAGTATATAAATTTTCTCATATTTTGTAAACCTTTATTAATGATAATTTTTTAGTGGTCATTAAATATTAGTGTGAGCAACTTTTGTCAAGTAGAAATTTATAATTGTCTTGTAATTTATAAGATGACAACTCTTCAACACGTAAAATTTTAATTGCTTACAATGATATTTTGTATTCATAATTCATATTTCTTAATTTAAAATCTTTGTGAAGTTAAAGCATGACATAAGTTATCTCATCAATATTGTTACTGTTATATGCTATTTAATTTCAAAGGCAATTTCAAAATATAACAAAAATCATATTCATTGTCCTAACTTCATTTATAGAATCTTAGTATCGTGAAATTTATAAGTCATGGAATACTTCAGAAATGCACGACTTTCAAGTCAAGGCTAGGTTAGATATATGGCATATATATGTATTAAAATGCAATATCGTTTCTTAGCAAAATTGAATTCAAACGACAGATCTTTTTAACTCCCAACAAAAAACATATGATAGAGAATAAATTCCAATGTTTCAAGGATAGCAAAATCGTATAATTCATACCATAATTTGAAATGAATGTCTTGAAAAAAAAAAAAGAGAAGTGAAAAATCTCCATTCTTGAGAGGTAAGAGCTATTTTCTCTGTTATACATGAGACTTTTCACATACTAAAAAGTATACAATATTTAGAGTAGTTACTTGCCAATACTTCTAAATCTTTTAACTTTTTCAGTGACAGTTTGATGTCATAACTATCTCCCATGTATGTTTGTAATACTGACACTATTATTGGAGTACAATTCATTTTCAACGGCACAAAATGAACTCAAAATGCTCTGCCACTGGATGAATGCAGGTTGCTTTGGAGGAGGAAGATTGTGAATCTCACTATTAAGCATAGAAATCACAGTGCTCATATTGGGTCTCTCTCTTGCAAGATCTTGCACACATAGAAGTCCTATGTGTATGCACCTTATGATATCATTCTCAAGGTTTGGATCAAACATTTTAGGATCTATTAATGGGACAACATTCTGTTCATTCCAGAATTTCCATGCCTAAAATAAAATGTTTAAAAAAAACATGAGATTCATTTCAGCATTGAAAGTTTGAAACTTAACCTTGTAAATGAAGTCTTGCATATATTGAGAAGGACAATAAATTTTAAAGACTTACAAATCCCAATAGGCTAAGAGAATGCTCGTTGTTATAGAAGCTGCTATTTCTTCTTCCACTTACAATCTCTAATACCAAGACTCCCAAACTAAATACATCTGATTTTTCAGAAAACAATCCCTCCATTGCATATTCAGGGGCCATATATCCACTACATTATTAAATAAAACAATTAATTCTTAAACTTCTCAATATGTAACATTAGCTTTGGACAAAGAAGGAATACTTACTATGTCCCAACAACTCTTCTAGTATTTGCCTGATCTTCGCTCCTTCCAAAAATTCGAGCCAAACCAAAATCTGATATTTTGGGAATTAAGTTTTCATCCAACAAAATATTACTTGCCTTAAGATCCCTATGTATAATTTTTAGTCTAGAATCTCTATGAAGATAGAGTATCCCTCGAGCTACTCCTTCAATTAGGCCAAATCGCTTTTGCCAATCAAGGAGTCGGTGTTCTGGAGGATCTACAAAAGTTAACGGGAAAGTTATTTTAGTTTTAAACACAATACAACAAATTCCCAGAGTTTAACAAGTTAAAGAAACTAAGCAAAATTATAGTTTTTTGTTTCAATCCATCTATGTTGAATGTAGATAAATCTGAAGTTTTAAATTGAATGTGAAAGATAGAAAAGAAGGGATCAAAAGAACCAACCAAAAATGAATGTATCCAAACTTTTATTTGGCATGTATTCATAGATCAACATCTTTTCTTCTCCTTCAATGCAGTAGCCTATGAGTCTTACAAGATTGTAGTGTCGAAGCTTAGAAATAACGACAATCTCATTCTTAAACTCCTCTAGACCTTGTCCAGATGCTCGGGAAAGTCTCTTGATTGCTATGTCTTGGCCATCTTGCAGTTTTCCCTTGAAGAAAATACCAAGAAACAACAGTTATACACAACATACTCTGATTTGATTAAGATTTCATGAATGAATGTACCTTATAAACAGGACCAAAACCGCCTTGCCCAAGTTTATTAGACACATGAAAGTTGTTGGTAGCCATTGCAACCTTTTCAAAATCACATGCCAATAGTTCTTGAAATTTAACTTGTGATAGTTCTCCAATAAAGCTATCACTTGTTTTTCCTGTATATGCTTCACCTCTATGTAACAACGAAAGCCATTTGCTCTTCCATTTCCTCACTGATCCATAAATCGCAGGGAATTTAGCATGATACAAAGACATGCATAGAGTAACATGAACTACAAAACAATATTTTATTTATATGAAGTTTGCATTTTAAAAGCCTTTCAAGTAGTGAGAATTAATCGAGATTTAAAGTGCTAACACCTATAGTAATAGTTAAAATATAACAAATATGACTGCATATGAAATTACTGAGATGATATAAAAATGGCATATTACCTGAATGTTTAGCTATCCATTTCCGTAAAAAGTAAGCACAGGTTACAATGATGATGGTTATTATAATTATAGTAAAAGTGATGATGACCGTCACGTTTCTCTCCTTTCCTGCATTCAGTGAAAACCAAGAAAGTTTAAAGAACATTCAATGCAATTCAAAAAATATGATTATGTTGGAGAACCAAATTTCTAGCATTATAAGTACAGAAATTTAAGATACCAAGTTCTGAATAGGCTACTCGAATATATAGATCAATTCCTCCCTTTGAGAATTGTTGTATGTCAATCAGATTTCCACTCCAAGACATACAACCAATTTGAGTATCGTATGAATATGCGACACAAGTGCAATTTTGCAAGCACCGGCTTCTGCATGTGTCTTCTGAGAAAGATGACCATTCTGCAAAATCTGGTGGTTTTACCTTCTGTAACTTCAAAAACCCATCTTCTTTTCCATATGAACTGCCATTTTTTACTCTCTCACACTGCAGAGCTGTTCTCCGAACACAACCACCAATCCAGTTTTGTCTGTTCCATTCTTTTCTATTGCTTGGCTCAAACCCTTTCAAACAGTTGCATATTGGTGAGCTATTTGAATTGCAGCATCCAAATTCCCCACATATTCCGTAAATATCACAATCTGAAAATGGAAAATGCAAGAATGTATGCCATTGCTTCTTGGCATCATCCCAATGCTTTTTCACTAACCATCCTTGTGAATTCAAGACAGATATAATTTTGGTGTTATTCCCACCCTCTAAAGTATGAAAATAAGAAACTGCTCCATCACCCTCTGTTACCATATAGTTACCATTAGTATACCCTGAATCCATCCTGGTTGCCCCTGTAAAGACCCGGCCATTCCATGGACCACTACGCCAGTGTGGGCCAGTTCCATTCCATGTGAACACTTCAGGAAGATTTAATCGTTCAAGACTAAGATAAAAATTCCCAGTAGACGGATCAGAAGGACTTTTCCATGATGTAAACTTTAGTTTCTCACCTGTTCTTTTGTCACTAGTAATTTTCATACCGATCAGGTATGTATCCGAAGGATGCTGGAAACTTTGCCATATGATGGTTCCTGAAGCAGAGTTATCAAGCAGGACAAGGTTTCCAGAATCTAGAAGCTGGCAAGAAGTATTAGATGCAAGATTTGACACATTTGATGACCAAATGATTTGCTTCTGTCCATTCAATACCACAAGGTTGCCATCCTCTGATATTTTAATGATGCCAGAAGAATCTCTCAATGGTTGATTTCTATTAGCTACCCATACAATAGCAGATTTAGACATGTACCAAATTCCAACATAGCGATTTGTAGAATTTTGAGGGTTGAAGAACCCCAATGTGAACAAACTCCTATTGGAGCTGATTGTTTCAGGGTCCTTGAGGAAGTGAGAAGATGTGATGGTGTCAATGCCTGTGGCTAATTCAAAACAATAGCTGGAAAATGTGATGCTAACAAAGAAACAGGCTTTGCTGTAAAAGAATCTCATTGCTCTGATCTAAGATTCTTGATGCCAATGCAACAAATGAAGGCTAATTTTTATTGAGATTCTTCTTTCGTGGGTCACAAGTCTAAGTCAATGGCTGTTTCCATATGTCATGTCCCAAATTGAACACTTGACCGGAACATAAGCTGAGAAAAACTTCATCATTCGTAAGCTAAACTAATAAATGATAAATATCCATGAAAATAAAATTTAAGAGTTTTTCATTTCTATCACATTTACGTAAATGCGACAGTCTTTGCTAGAAAATTAAGAGAGCATTGCCCTCAGTATTTCAACATTTAAATATACCCGAAACAGTTAACTAGTCAAGGAACTTGTCTGTCCAATCAATGGGGCTACTCCAAAATCTTAACAACCATCAAGTGAGCACTAACATTTCTCTCACAAACCTGTGTTCAAGTCCTAAACTCTTATCTAAAAAACATAATGCAAAGGGGTGAGTTTGTATCTCATTGAGCAGGTAATATACACTATATAGGAAGGAAACAAACCTAACCCACGAATTTTTCACAATTATATTTGATTGAAGAAAATTGAAATTTAAATGCTAACAATTCATCATATGAACACAAGATGAGAAAAGAAATTTGTGATTTTACCAAGAAGATAGATCACAAGGTACACATAACCATTTTCTGTAATACAAGGTTGGAATTATATCTCATCAATGAGACTTGTGAACATTTAATGTGTGCAATCTAAGTTATAAATGGCATGAGAGAGTTTAAATTTCTAGAATCAATTGTACCACTATGTATACAAATATTATATCATATTATGTCATTACATATAAGAATATCATATCATTACGCAGCACGTAAATATGTTACTACAATCATAATTATGGAACTCACTTAGAGGTGAATAACTAAGTGATGAAGTTAAAAATAAAGAAATTTACAATTTTTTTTCTATCTCATTCTTTCTAAATGAAAAAAACAAAAATTCAACTATGATATAAAATAACAATATTTAATTTTGTTAAATTTTTTTAAGAACATACTAATGAGATGACATAATTAGTGTATACTTGTAATTTTTTTTTCAAAACCGTATAGAGAAGCCTATAGAACCTTGACAACTAAGCCAACCTTTACATATTTCGTTGCTTCAGTTTAAATTTTTTAGAAGGTGGGGAGGCCAATACCCTAAACTTCCTAAATGTTCATGTTGAAAATTAGCTTGAGTGTTTAACACGACATTAATCAAAGTTGGCAAGCTTTGTCCACAACCACTATATATAATCCAATCAAATATGAAGATATGATTGATTGTTAATTGTAACGTTGACTATTATATAGCATTTGTTGACGTTTCAATTATACATATTTGTAAGTCAAAATTAGTTCCACTCGAATTGAGATCGATTCGTCCACGAATAAGGGGTTTGATTATTTTTTGTTATGTGCTTACGCCACCGTGTGGAGAGAGATCACTCCAGTCTTAGACTTCCACCAAAAGATAATGACAAAATTATTTGGATTTTAAGAAGCAAGTTTAAGTTCTAAGAATTATGAAGCACAAGCAATTGCCAAGATTTTTTCCTTCCTTGACGGAGACTGAGATATTTAGTTGAGACATATTTATAGAGAAGTTAAACCAATGCGCAAATGAAGCATAATTTTGAACCATTATATATTATTGGCCATAATTTTTTTTATTGCATGAATGAAATCCATTACTTAATTTTGTATTTCTCTTTTCATATAATACCATAGTATTATTTTTTTATATTAGAAAATTCAAATATTAAATAATAAACAAACATATCAAAATTTGATTGTATCACAATAACGTTACTGTACCGGTGTTAGAGGCGAGAGCAATAGAAGGCGAATAATACGTAGAGAACAAGTGTAATTGTTATTGTCAAACCCTTTTCCACGCTTTTGGATTGTTGGGCGTTCTTTGCTGGTGCCTGCTGGGCGTTTTAGCAGCGGTTTTTTCCGTTGCTAAATTTTTTGGCAACAAATATTATTGTCGCTATAGCTTTTGTTAGATTAATTATTTAAACAAAAATTTTAGCAGCAATAATATTCGTTGCAAAAATATTAAAACACACTTTAGCGATGGATAAAACCCACCATGTCGTTGTCCAATACATTTGTCCAACATTGCTATTGCAAAACACCATAGTCATTAATTCTTGTAATGTACAATACACATGTCCAGCATCACTATTACAAAATACATAATTGTCATATATTATAATGATTTGTAAATATAATAATCAAATTGATAATAATTTCAAGCATAATAAATTAAATTAAAAACAAACAAATGTAACGAATTAAATTAAAAAATAATAAATTTAAAAAAATCAAAATAAAATTTGTGTCAATGTTTTAACATCGTGTACCCTTCATTCTTAATCCAACTGTTAATTGATAAGTTACATAAAATTTAAAAGATAATTTTCAAAATACAAGAATTTAAACTAATTTTAAATAACTAATTAGATTACGTTAAGTAGCTGGTAGAAGAATAAACTACATATATAAATGGATTAAATAGGCCCTTATAATTAAGGATATCAACTATAACTTATCCATGTTTTAATTGAAAGTAGAGTCTTTATATTTTAATTTCTCTATATTTTTTAAAATAAGAGAGAAAAAAAATTAATTTTTAATTTATTCAAATGGATTCTTATTAGTTTGAATTTATCTTTTATTTTGTTTTATCTCCCTCTTACCAAAAAAAATTAAAATATAGTTCGTCTTAATTATAAACTAAAACAAAAGAAAGCTTTATATTAGTTGATAGAGAATAAGTGCAATATGTTTATGGACATGGCTTCTTCAAAGGTCCTATTTTCATTTGTTTGCCTCCATGTGAGTCTCACAGCAAATCCCACCTCCCAGCAGGAAAAGCTTCTGTACTACCAATGCTTAAATGACTATGGTTACTAGACCCCCAACAGCACCTACCAATCCAGCCTCAACGCTCTTCTACCAAAACTCACCTCCCACACACAAATAAACTACGGCTTCTACAACCTCTCCTACGGCCAAGGCTTCGATCGAGCCTACGCCCTCGGCCTTTGCGGCGGACTTCAAGCCGGAATCCTGCCGTCGCTGCCTCAACAACTCAACAATCCTTCCCCCAAAACTGTGTTCCGATCAGAAGGACTCCGTCGGCGGCTACGACGAATGCATGTTGCGATAATCCGATTGGTGATAACTACATCAACATTTACTAATTCTATTTTGATACCAAAAATATTGGCTCGCTGGCCAAAACGGATAGATTTAAACATTAAAGTCTAACAATACTATCATAAAGTAGTAAGTTGTAACAAATCAAAGTTTTTATTAAAAATTTTTAAAATAAAAAATTATAAACTTTCCATGCATGAAGTCTCGTCATTTCCTTAATTGTGGAGCTTTCATCTTTCCCCTGGAGAAAACAAAAGATAAGCCTACCTCCTAAACCTTTTCGGGGTTGTCTCTCTAAGTGGTAATAATAATCTAAAATGATTTTTATATATATCTTTCAAACTATGGAATGTGAAGGGCATTTTGGGTATTGCAGGAAAGAGAAACAAATATATGATGGTCCTGGCCATAGCTGTGCCCATTTTTGCATTTGTTGGACTGCTCATCTTTGTCTGCATCTATTTAAGAGTAAGGAAGCAAAGGAAAGAATTTCAAAGTAAGTGAAGACTTCAGAGTACTGTATGTTCAAAGATCTGTTTTATTATTGTGACTTGTTGTTTTGTTAAGTCAAGTGATACCTATACATTGTTGCAATCTTATGAAGTCTAGCTAGTGACCACAAATACATGACTCTAAAGTATTGAAAGGAAAATGACATCAAGTGGAAAAACTATCTCTGTCAAATAGTTAGACTTAGAATTATGGGATACTTAATTGGTTTGAAGATTAATTAAGAAAATAACTTGTAACCAAATTACTTTCTTGCACATAATTTCCATTTCAATACTGGCATAAACTTCTTCTCCAGGTGAAGCAGAAGCTGACTCCATTGTGTTGGGTATTTTATAGACTTATATATGTATTAAATAAATAATTGTATGTCAATTGTTATCATTTGAAAAGAGTCTAGACCAAATTAAAAGTGATTTGATTTGGTTTAATATTAATGAGCCTAAATTATAAGTATGGGCTTATATGTATAGATACCCTAATTATAATTTCTAATTTTATGATGAGCTAAATTAGAAATAAGAAATCTTAGTTCAACTATTTAATTAGAGTTATGGTCTCTAATTTGGAAGACCCATAACCACAAGAAATCCTAGACAAGAGAGAAACCTTATTCTCAAAAACTTGTGTTTATCAATTTGGAAGACCCATAACCACAAGACTGAAGAATAAGTTATAGATTCAGGTATGCTTTCGCTTTTAGTTATTTATCTTCTTGATGATTGAACATGATTAATATTCTGAATTTAATTTAGTTTATGTATTCAGAATATTTTTTTCAATAATTGGTATTAGAGCCAATCTCATGTTAAATCATTAAGAATTGAAATCAACATAATATAAATTATGAGTACAAAAATTCTTAATATTTGTCGTACATATATATTGTGGCAAATTGTAATTTTGATTGATTCAATTCAAATATATTCCTGTCGCAAACAAGTTTGGAGTTTACTGCAATTTGAAATTGCAGATATTTTAGATGTGTGTTGTTACGCATATATCTCTGTATATATATGCATGTTTCAATTTACTTGTGATGAAATACTGGCTGCCGCCCATATATCATAGTATACATGTTTCAATTTCATTTTTGAATGGGATACGAATGGTTCCATTAAGCGTGCGACATTGTAAGATATATTTATATAAAGTGCTGCACTGATTCCTTTAAGTTTTGTGTGTATATAGATATATATATATATATATAAAAGTTGCTGCACATGTATAATATTACCATTTTGCATGCAAACTTCATAAATCTTTTTGTGTATTTTGCTTGAAACAGCACTTTAAGATTTAGACTTTGTTTAGCGTGCGATGAGTTATGAGATTGATATATATATTGCAGTAAATAATTTGGTAATTTAGGTTTATGTTTATATATATATTATAATATAAGGATTTGATTAGATATATATTAAATTTCAAATTTGAAATTCAGAATTTAAGTTATGGCAAATTTTATTTTGTTTTAAGACTTTGGAATTTATGATAAGATCTCTTAGATTTCATATTTGTACTCATTCATTGAAATTGTAAATTAAGTAATTTACAATATGATGATTTCTAAGGATATGATGTAACGTTTAAAATATTTAGGGAATTTAAATTTAAATATTAGTATGTTAATATATATTTTGAGACTAATTAATTGAAGCAATATATCACTTAAATGATCTCTATTGTAAAAATTAATTTGTTTTAAAATATAAATAGATGTTCTTATGTAATTTATATAAATATTGATTAGTCTAAAGGAAAATCTCTATTTAATATAATTGCATATACACTTGTGGTAATAAATATGTGATAATTATTTAGCTTTACATATAAGCAATAAATCGGCCTAAAGGAAGATTTATTGTTTGATATGTTACTTTGTTATCAATATTTGATTACTACACCAAGATATCACTTACAAGTTAATATTTTGTCCAAATATGAGATATTAATGGTGTAACACCCCTATCTAGTCTTATCATTAATTCTGATATCAATAGATAAGTTTGATACATTATCCTTATTCTTTATTTGATTAATGTATAAGCAGTTATACCATTCAATTATATTAAGCGAATTAGGTTTGGGATCTTTTGCTCAGAATAAAAATTTACACATACAGCGAAAAAAAATACTACACTACACAGCGAAATTTTAAAATGTCATGTAATTCAAATAATACATACTCAATAAATTTCCATTACATGTTGATAAACATATTCCAGGATATACGGAGTACGCGTCCATCAAAAGTTAGGAGACAACAGGTCTGTCACTCAGACTCCCTTCCTTAAAGTAATGATGAACCGGTCCTTCACATATCCGTTTCCCCTGTACACCCCAAACACATCACATGTGTACAGTCAAAATAATGTCCTATTCTAAATCAAATCTAGGTAGGACCCAAAATAGGGGGTTAAAAAATTTCTTACTTAATCAAAGAACTGCTACCCCGTGGTTCTGCTACGCATCCATATCTGACACATATTAGCACATGGGTGAGAAACAAAAGTTTCCCAGTAGCTAAGCAATTCAGGATTTTAAAAATAACTAATATGTACCAGGGTGTGAGCACCAAAACATTTAATCTACATCCTTAACTTCAGGCATAATATTACACATAATTGTAAACTGGCAATCATTGCATGATAAATTTAGAAGTTAACAAAAATTAGATATTTTTTCCAAGTAACACATATTCTCATAAGCTTACCTATTTATTATAGAATTATCAGAGCGTTTATGCGTGTTCGTGAACACTAGGTCACAGGTGTGGAGCACCTTCAGCCACACCTCCTTAGGTCACTCGTGTGGAGCACCTTTGGCCACACCTCATAATTCATAAACACTCAGCCACGTATATAGCGTAATCGCGAGCACTAGGTTATGGGCATGGAGCATCTTCGGCCACGCCTCGCTAGGGCACCCGTGTGGAGCACCTTTGGCCACACCTCATAAATCATGGACACTCAGCCATGTGTATAGCGTGATTGCGAACGATAGGTCATGGGCATAGAGCACCTTCGGCCACGCCTTGCTAGGTCGACCGTGTGGAGCACCTTTTGCCACACCTCGTAAATCGTAGACACTTGGCCACGTACATAACGTGATCGCAAATGCTAGGTCATGGGCATGGATCACCTTCGGCTACGCCTCGCTAGGTCGCCCGTGTGAAGCACCTTTGGCCACACCTCGTAAATCATGGACACTCGGCCACATACATAACGTGATCACGAACGCTTGGTCATGGGTATGGAGAACCTTCGGCCACACCTCGCTAGGTCGCCCATGTGGAGCACCTTTAGTCACACCTCGTAAATCATAAACACTTGGCCACGTACATAACGTGATTACGAACACTAGGTCATGGGCATGGAGCACCTTCGGCCATGCCTCGCTAGACCGCCCGTGTGAAGCACCTTACCACACATCATAAATCATGAATGCTCAGCCACGTATATAAAATCATCGTGAGCTCTAGGTCACGGGTATAGAGTAACTCCGACCAGACATCGCCAAGTCACTGGTGCACACTCGAGGTACTATGTGGGCGCTGGGTCACATTTATCATTTCTTATGAAAAATTCAACAATTAAGGAATAGTTTTTATTTTCCTTAGAAATAATTTCTATCTTGGAAATTTATTCAAATGGGCATTTTTCCTTTCTTAAAATTTCATTAACTGTAATAATAATTTGTAATAAATTTCCTTTGCTTAGAAATTAATTCTCATGTATATTTTCCTAATCATTTCCTTTCCAAAAATACCAATAATAGCCATAAAAATTCCATGTTCCTTGGAAATTAAATCTCATATAATTTAATAGCTATAAAATTTTTACTCTTTTTGGAAACTAAATCTTTTATGATTTCCTTCCAAAATATCAATAATAGCCATAATAGTTCTACTTTTCTTGAAATTTAATCTCACATAAATTTCCTTCCAAAAATACTAATAATGGCCATAATATTTCTACTTTTCTTGGAAATTAAATCTCATAAAATTTTCTTTTAAAAGTTTAATAATTTCCATGATAATGTTCCTCATATCCATGATCTTTATTAACTTTAAACCTTCACAATCACATTCCTCGTAATGGTATTCATCATTAATTAGTTTTCTTAGGTGGTCATGACAATAAATTTTCAATACTAACTTAGTCCATCTTATTTCATCATCACATGCATTTATTTAGCAAACATAAATGTCCAATAACATTATTAATCTTATTCAACTTAGCCAACTTCTATATTTATCATGCATGCTATATCAAGTTTATCCCAAAATCAAGAATGAAGATAATCACTCTAGTCCCATGGAAGCAAAATTTTGAAGTATGTATACTAAATCATGGAACTAAAATAAAGGAATTGCTAACCTACCTTATAGAGTGTCTAATGTAGCTTGCCTTGATTCCCTCTTGAATCTCCTTTGCTATCTTACTCTTGGGTTCTTTCTTCCTTGGCTAAATTATCTCTTTTCCCTTACCAAATGGTTGCTCCCTCTCTCTCTCTCTCCTTGTATTATTTTTCCCTTTCATCCAAATGGTGTGGGTAGGGATTTATGAAAGGCTTTTCCTCCTTGGTTCCCATAGGTGTGAATATGTATGTGTTACCAATTTCCAAAAATTTTAATTCTATTCCCTCTTTCTATTGTCCAAACCCCATCATGCTATGCTGCCCTCCCTCTTTTAACCATTATTATTTGGCATCCTTATGTGTAACATACGTGTAGCTTCTCCTTCTTTTCTTCCCCTCGTCCTTTCTCTCTTCTTTTTCTCTTTTTCTTTTCTTCTTCCCACGATGACAAGTAACCTCTCTTTCTTTTAGTATGTTTATTATTTGGGACTTCCGTGCTGCTCCACATTTTGGAAATTGGTATTGATTATTTTATCATCTTCTATGTAAGCTCCTCACCTGTTATCTTACACCATGTCGTGCGTGTGTATATGTGTGTATTTACATTTCCATTTCCCTCACGTATGGCTATCATTTGGCTCACGCCACCTCACTTCTTGCCCCCTTTTTCTATTATTTCCATTGTCTCCTTGTACACGTCACCTCTCTTCCCTTCCTCACCCTATTTCGTGCGTGTGTGTGTACTTTAGTTTTCCATTTTCCTCATTCCCTTGTTGTCGTGTATAGGCACATGAAAATTCTACACTTTAATTAAGGTTGCTTGTTGCCTTGGTGTTCCTTTTCTTGCAAGCTTATCTTTCCCACTTCCACAAGCAACCTTGGTATTTCCATTTTTCTTTTTCTATTCTCTTTCCTTATACAATTTCCATTGTGTCATAGCATCACCCATAATATTCCTAGCTGCACCCGATGGCCTTGATGCATTTGCTTAGTTTTTTTCTTCCAAGGCCCACGTGGTTGCTTAAAAGAAAAGTCAAAAGAGATTAGTTGCCTTCGCACGTCTTCGCCCTTCCCTCTTAGCCGAGTAGCGTGATGTGTGGGTACATGTATTATACATATTTTTGTTTATTTTCTTTCTCTTTCCCACCTTTACGTGAGGGCCATGCATATATATATATATATATGTAATTGCATTCATCTTCCTTCTCCTTCTTCTTCACGTGAAAGCCATGCACATACACATCTATATATAAAGAATTGCATGCCTTCCCTTTTAACCTCACGTGTGGCCTTAAGATTTTCATGCATGAAATTTGATGCTCCTTACTTTGGTACTTAGTCTAGATAACAAGAGAAAATAAGGATTAAATTAAGCATCAAATTCTTAGGTAATTTGCCTTCTTAATGTAAACAATTTTGCCATTTAATTATGTAAGTAAAATTTTCCTTCCTTAAGCCAATTCTTAAATTTATTAGCAACAAGAGATTAATTTATTAGCACCACAATTCTATCCATTAAAATCATTAAATTAAGCTACTTAAATTATGGGTGTTACAAATAGAGTGCGAGGTATCTTGAGATAGGGTTACCTTTATTTAAATTTATTATTCCACTATGGCCCAATTTTGATACTTATGTGAGTATTTTTCTTGGATTTGTACTAATTCAGTTCCTACTTTAGCAGCTAATATAACTGTCAAAATTAACTCTATTCCTTTATTGGATGACACAAATTTTAAGGCATAGAAAGAGAGTGTTTTAATTACTCTTAGAATCATGGACTTAGACTATGCGTTAAGGACTTCTAAACCCATTGATCTTACTGATTAAAGTACCTAAAATAAAAGGAGAGAGATGGAAAAATGGAAAAAGTCCAATCGCATTAGTCTAATGATAATTAAGTGTGCCATTCCAAAAGCATTTAAAGGCACTATGTCCGATCAAGTAGACACAACTAAAGATTTCCTTAAGAACCTTGAGAAGAGATTTGCTAAGAGTGAAAAGGCTAAAACTAGTACAATCTTAGCAAAACTCATCTCTATGAGGTATACAGGTAAAGGAAACATAAGGGAGTACATTATGGAAATGTCTCTTGCTTCAAAACTGAAGACACTCAAATTGGAATTATCTGAAGACTTGTTGGTGCATTTGGTTTTTTTTATCCCTTCCTGCACAATTTAATCAGTTTAAGGCGAGCTATAATTGCCAAAAGGAACCTTGGTCACTTAATAAGCTCATCTCACACTGTGTTCAGGAAGAGGAAAGATTGAAGCAAGAAAAGACATCAAGTGCTAATTTGGCCTTTACTTCAAAGGAAAAGAAGAAAGACAACAAGAGAAAGAAGAATAAAGACACTACGAATATGGCACCACAAAAGAAACAACATAAGGAACCAACTCATGATGGTTGTTTCTTTTTGTGGGGGTACAGGACATAAAAAGAAGCATTGCACCAACTATCACGCTTTACGTGCAAAGAAAGGTATGCTTCTTAATTTTGTTTGTTCTGAGGTTAATTTGACTTTGGTGCCTAGACATAAATAATGGATAGATTCTGGTGCAACAACTCACATCAGTGTGTCTATGCAAGGTTGCCTGAATTGTCGAAAGCCTAGTGATGGTGAAAGATATATCTATGTTGGTGATGGCAAGTCAGTAGAAGTCGAAGCAATTGTAACGTTTAGATTATTGTTAAAGAATGGATTTTATTTGGATTTGATTGAGACTTTTGTTATACCGTCTTTTAGATGAAATTTAATTTCTATTTCAACATTGGACAAGTTTGGTTATCATTGTTCATTTGGAAATGGAAATTTTAGTCTTTTTCAAAATTTAAATTTAGTTGGTTCTGGTTCTTTATCAGGATATGATAATCTATATTTGCTTGACACAATTTCTTCGTTTAATGAATCTATAAATGTTAATGTAATAGGAAAAAGTGTAAATTAACCAATGAGAATTCATCTTCATTATGGCACAAGAGATTGGGTCATATCTCTAAAAGGATAATAGAAAGACTTGTGTCCAATGGTATTCTCGATCCCCTTGATTTTTTAAATTTTGATGTGTGTATAAACTGTATTAAGGGGAAACAAACAATTTTAGGAGATTTGGTTCCAAAAGGAAATCAGACGTCTTAGAACTAATACACATTGATATTTGTGGACCATTCCCTATGGATTCTTGGAATGGTCAACAATACTTCATAACATTCATAGATGATTATTCACAATATGGCTTCTTGTATCTCATTCATGAGAAATCGCAATCATTGGATATGTTCAAAAATTATAAAGCTAAAGTTGAAAATCAAATCAGCAAAAGAATTAAGAACATTAAATCTGACGGTGGTGGTGAATACTATGGTAGATATGATGGATCAGGTGAACAACATCCAAGGCCATTTACAAAATTCCTAGAGGAATGCGGTATCATCCCTCAGTACACTATGCCAGGTTTGCCCACTATGAATGGTGTCACTGAGAGAAGAAACAGAATGCTTAAAGACATGGTAAGGAGTATAATTAGTCATTCAACCTTACCTGAATCACTCTGGGGAGAGGCATTAAAAATCGCAGTATACATACTGAATAGAGTTCCAACTAAGGCAACTAAAAAGACCCCTTATGAGCTTTGGACAGGTAAAAAGCCTAGTCTAAAGCATTTTCATATTTGGGGATGTCCAACTGAGGCAAGGTCCTATAAGCCAAATAAAAAGAAACTAGACTCTAGGACTGTTAGTTGTTACTTTATTGGATACTCTAAAAGATCCAGGGGTTACAAGTTTTATGATCCCACGACTAAGTTTATATTCGAGACACATAATGCTCGATTCTTTGAGGATGTTGAGTTTGTCGAGGGAGATAGGGTAAAGGACTTTGTCTTTAAAGAAGAATATGTTAATATTCCTTTAATTGCTGTTGAGAATGGTCAGGAAATGATTACTATACCTGACATTATTCAAGAAACAACTTCGGATCAAGACAATGTCATTAGCCTTCCGGAACAAGTTTAAGAATTTTTTCCAGATGAACAAACTCTACAACCTCAAGAACCATTGCTATTAAGAAGATTCACTAGAGAAAGGAGAAGTGCAATTTCATATGATTATATTGTGTTTCTCCAAGAACATGATGTTGACATTAGAGTGATAGAAAATGATCCAATCAATTTCCACCAAGCCATGAAAAGTTCTAACTCTCAAAAGTGGATTGATGCCATGAATGAAGAGATAAAGTCAATAAAAGACAACGATGTGTGGGATCTTGTCCCATTACCTGAAGGTTTGAAGCCCATTGGTTGTAAATGGATATTTAAAACCAAGAGGGATTCAAAAGGTAATGTGAAAAGGTTTAAGGCACGTCTTGTTGCTAAGGGCTTTACACAGAAAGAAGACATCAATTATAAAGAAACTTTCTCTCCAGTTTCATCGAAAGACTCTTTTAGGATTATAATGGCTCTAGTGGCACGCTTTGATCTTGAGTTACATTAGATGGATGTCAAAATAGTATTTCTCAATGGCAACATTGATGAAACAATTTATATGGTGCAACCAGAAAACTATGTGTCTGGTGATGCAAAGTTAATGGTTTGCAAATTAAAGAAACCCATCTATGGACTTAAGCAAGTGTCTCGTCAATAGTATCACAAATTTCACCAAGTTATTACCTTATCCATTTTTTAGGTAAATTTGGCTAATGATTGTATATACCACAAATTCAGTGGGAGTAAGCACATTTTCTTGGTTCTGTATGTTGATGACATACTACTTGCTAGTAATGATATGGGCTTATTGCATGAAACCAAGAGCTTTCTAGCAAAGAACTTTGAGATGAAGGATCTTGGTGATACAACTTTGTATTAGGAATTCAAATACATCGAGATCACTCTCGAGATATCCTTAGATTATCACAAAAAGCCTATATCAAAAATGTTCTTAAAAGATTTGGTATGCAGGATTACAAATCAAGTGATACTCTTATGGCTAAAGGAGATAAATTCAATCTTAACCAATACCGTAAAAATGATTTTGAGAAAGAGGACATGTAAAAGATTCCTTATGCTTCAGTAGTAGGGAGTCTAATGTATTCACAAGTTTGTACGCGTCTAAATATCGCGTATATTGTTGGCATGTTAGGAAGATATTTAAGTAACCTAGGCATGGATCATTGGAAAGCAACCAAATGAGTCATGCGGTATTTACAAAGAACAAAGCACTACATGCTCACATACAAAAGATCAGATAAGTTAGAGATCATTAGATATTCAAACTCTGACTTTGTTGAATGCCAAGATAGTATGAAGTCTACATTGGGCTATATTTATCTACTGGTTGGAGGAGCAATGTCTTGGAAGAGTGCTAAACAAACACTTGTAGCTCCTTCCACCATGGCAGCTGAGTTTATAACATGTTTTGAGGCATCTAATCATGGAATATGGTTGCAAAACTTTGTCACTGGGCTGCGAATTATGGATGAAATTGAAAGACCACTTAAGATTTTTTTGTGACAAAAAATCAACAGTCCTATATTCCAATAACAATAGGAGCTCAATGGAGTCAAAGCACATAGACATTAAGTTCCTAGTTATTAAAAAAAGAGTTCAAAGTGGACAGTTGTCTATAGAACATATTGGCACAAACTTCATGATTGTAGATCCGCTTACTAAAGAACTACCACCCAACGTCTTTCATAAGCACACTGTTCATATAGGTGTTATGTCATTTGAAGATATTCAGTTTTAGTGGGAGTTTGTAATTTTGCTTTTATGTTACAGACACATACTTTAGTTATTTAAGTTTATGGATATTTTGAGGATATTTTCTGTAGAAATAAAGTTTCTTTCAACTTATTCACACTTTGAATTTGGTATGGTTTAATAAGGTTTAAAGTGGACCAGTTGGAAATAGACATATTTAGATCACATTGCATGTAGTTTTCCATGCTACCATCCATATTTGATCTATATCATTTGATTATGTTGATATGTGTAATCAGGTATGACTTAGTTACGATAAATGTAACAAAAGTTGTCTTGGTTCTATGTTAACATGATTGATAGATGAGATTGTTCGAAAATACTCTTGATTATGATAGCAAAATTTTGAGCTCATAAGGTTATTTTGTGAGATTCAATTATAAGGTAATATATTTGTATATATATAGTCCAAGTGGGAGATTATTTCATATTTTATGGACTTATATATATATTAAATAAATAATTATATGTCAATTGTTATCATAAGAAAAATGTCTGGCCTAAATTAAAAGTGATCTGATTTGGTTTAATGTTAATGGGCCTAAATTATAAGTATGAGCTTATATGTGTAGATACCTTAATTATAATTTCTAATTTTATGATGAGCTAAATTAGAAATAAATAATCTTAGTTCAACTATTTAATTAAGGTTATGGTCTCCAAATTATAAGTAGTACTGTTTTTCTTTGATATCCCATCATCAGACAAGAGAGAAACTTTATTTTCAAAACTTGTACTTATCAATTTGGAAGACCCATAACCACAAGACCGAAGAACAAGCTATGGATTCAGGTACGCTTCCGCTTTTAGTTATTTATTTTCTTGATCATTTAACATGATTATATTCTGAATTTAATTTAGTTTATGTATTCGGAATATTTTTTCCAATACAGTGATCAACTACAATTTACCTTTGAAGCCGTTAGATTTGCTACGGATAACTTTTCAAATGCAAATAAGCTTGGACAAGGTGGTTTTGGACCTGTTTACATGGTAATTAGAAACAACGTACACTTACTCAAAATGCATTTTATTAATTTAACTATTGGACCAGATTTAATTATTATTAAAACCCTTCAGGGTAGACTTGCCAATGGACAGGAAGTTGCAGTCAAGAGGTTGTCTAGTAGCTCTTCTCAAGGAGAAATTGAATTTAAGAATGAAGTGCTCATAATGTCCAAGCTTCAACATCAGAACTTAGTTAGGCTTCTTGGCTTTTGTTTCCAAAAAGAAGAACGGGTACTTATCTATGAGTTTCTTCCCAATAAAAGTCTCGATTACTTTATATTTGGTAAGTTTATAGAGCTTTCACTCAAATTTAATATATGGGAAAGTTCAATATCTTGAAAAGTTATGAATTACCATTGTTTTGTATTTTTATTATGTGATTAAGTTTCCAAGTTATATTTTAGCTTTGACATGTAGTTCCAAACAAACGCACACATTTAAATTGGGAAAAGCACTACCAAATTATAGAAAACATTACGTGAGGTCTTCTTTATTTTCATAAAGATTCTCAACAATAAATTATTCATCGAGATCTTAAAGCAAGTAATATTCTCTTAGATGCAAAATTGAATCCTAAAATATCTGATTTTAGCATGGCAAGACAATTAGATCAAACTCAAGCAAAAACAAATAAGATTGCAGGAACATAGTAAGAAAAAATTAAGATCTGAAAAACTTGAAGTTGATCATAGATGGAATTGATAACAAGTGTATCTCATATAGTTGATCCTGTTTGACATGCAGTGGATATATGGCACCTGAGTATGCAATTCATGAAAAATTCTCAGTAAAATCAGATGTTTTTAATTTTGATGTATTAATTTTGGAGATTATAAATGGACAAAAAAATGGTGGCTTCCGCAAAGGGGAGAACGTGGAGCATTTGCCTAGCTTTTTAAGTCTAACCTTCTTAGCATTGTTTATCATTAATTCTTCTTTACAACGTATTTAAGAAAAATATGCATTATTAGTCCATATTACAATTTGCAACTACATGAAATTGCATCAATAGTAAGACTAGAAAGAAGAAACTGTCCGGACTTAAAGGTTTAATTAAGACCACTGCAAAATCTTCTGCAACAATTAATATTAATGTTGTCATCCTAATATTACAACTTATGTAGTTTGCTTTATCAAATTGTAAAGATATATACAAATGGGATTAGGCTTAGTAAAAAAGACTAATCTATTTTAACGTGATAAACTAAAATTTAAATTTTTAAAGTGCTTATATTTAATATCTAGCAATATTCTGAACATGATTGCACTCTAGTATAAACAAAAAAATTACAATGATATTATTAAAACTAGAAGGTACAAATTAACACTTTTTTTTCTACTGATTAGTCAACCTCTTGCAGGCATGGAAAAGTTTTAGAAAAGGGACCTTCTCACATATGGTTGGACAACACATTCAATGATAGATCAAGATACGAAATAATGAGATGCATTCACATTGCGTTACTGTGTGTTCAAAAAAGTGTGGATGAGAGGCCAACCTGACCTTCAATTGTACTTATGCTCAGTAACAACTCTCTCTCCCTCCCATTACCCTTGTAACCGGCATTTTTTATGGAGAACAGAAGAATATCAAGCAATCAATGTTGTGAAGATGGTCTAGCTATAGGAAGTTCAAGCAAAGAAGAAATTAATTCTATTCAAGTGTCTGTATATGAGGCCTCAATCACTAACCTCCATCCCTCGCTAGCTAAATTTTTATCTAGGAGGTTCTATTCATAATCAGTAATTATATTAACTATAGCATGTGCTAGTTGTAGCTTGTGAAGAACGTAGAAAAGATCTCTGCAATTGTGTATTTTGAAGGCATGCATGTGTTTAACTTTAGATTGTTAAATATAAAATAGGAAAAAATGCAAAATTTAATTAGGTCACTTGAAGTAATCTCCGGTGCCTTCAAAATTGGTGATTAGGAGCTTAAACTTTTACATTTTAGTAAATAGGTTATATTTAATTTTTCTCCCATATGTGTTAATTAATTCATTTGCTATCTTAAAATCTCTGTATATCAATTGGTGGGGAACTATTACAATGAAAAGTGTGTGTGTGTGTGTGTGTGTAATTTTGATGTGTATGAAGTCTAAATTCTTAAGTGACAAATAAGTTAGCATTATCTAGGAAAAAAAATAGAGAAAGAGATATACTTTCTGAAAGGTACAATTTTTTTGAAACTGTATATAGAACTATTTGTAAGTGACCCAAAATTTAAAAGATTATTTTGCACTTTACTATTTAAATTTTGATACGATTTGATGTGGAAGTAAATTGAAATAAAGCAAATCTTCAGTTGTATATAATAAGAAATCTAGTGTAATTAGATTATCTTATATTTCACATTTCTATCTTCTTAGTTAGAATTACTAATACAGGTCAATCCAATTCATTAAAAATTGTTTGAAAGCAGATCGAATTGAATTGACCTATTTTAAAAATAGGTTAATAATGTGCCTACTTGATCACTTTATTGATGAGTTGATGGGATTAAACGGGCTAACCCACCAACCTATCATTTTTAAAAAAATAATTTTTTTAGCTTAATTATTTATTTTTTGAATTAATAAATTTTTGAATTGACACAAATAATAAGTTAATTATTCATAATTAATTTTATATTACTTTTATAATTAAATTAAATTTTAAAAACTAATTCTATGATAATGAAGAGAAAATAGTCTAAATAATTTTATAATAAGTCAATTATATTAATTGAAATAAAAAATAATATGATAGTGGAGATTAAATAATATAAATAATTTTTTAATAAGTCAATTACATTAATTGAAATTAAAAATAAGAGAAGTGGATAAAAAAAATTTTAATAAGCTAATTCTATAATAGTGAAAAAAATAAAAATTCATCCATTAAATTAATATTTTTTTTATCTTGTGATATATTGTTAATTAAAATTTTAAAAAAATAAAATAAAAATAACAAATTACCTGCAAGTAACATAACCCTAACTCGTGTAACATATAGGTTTGACAGGCCAAGTTAATATAAATAATTGTATAATAAGTCAATTACATTAATTGAAATTAAGAAAAAGAGAAGTGGATGAGAAAAAAAATTAATAAGCTAATTCTATAATAGTGAAAAAAAAATAAAAATCCATCCATTAAATTAAAATTTTTTTAGCATGTGATATATTGTAAACAAAGAATTAAAATTTTTTTAAAAAATAAAAACAAAAATAATGGATTAACTGCAAGTAAACTGACCCTAACTCATGTAACATATAAGTTTGATAGGCTGGGTCAAGATTGACCCGGATTTGGTTGTATACTTTGTTTCCTCTCTCGCTCTCGTTCTCTCTCTACAGTTGCTAGCTAGGGCATCTTCAAAAACAAGCTTGAGGGCACTTCCCCTCCTTCTCCTCTCTATGTTTTAGGTTTGATCATGCTTTTTTTCTTTCTCTCCTCTTCTCTTTCTTTAGGAAAGATTTCTCCTCTTTTATGAAAAGTTTATATCTTTCATTGGTAAGAGGTTAGTTTTTGAAGTAAAAACTTAAAGATTTTCAATCCAATTCATCAAATCTACAACCCAGATATTAGATTTTGAAGGATGAAAATAAGAGAAGACTTAATCCTTTAAGAAAATTGAGAGGTGTATTGTCTCTCCTTGTATGACTTCTAATTATTCTTATAATTTTTATAGTTGTATTCTTGTGTAATTTAGGTTGCATTTTTTCTTGAAAAGTGCTTTAAAGGTGTGTTGCCTTTCATTTTGTTCGTGCACTTTGTTGCAAAATAGCAAGGATAGTCTTAAGTTGATGTCATGTTTTCCTTGTATATATTTTGCTTGCATGGCCTTAAGGTCTTTGTTGATTGAATGAAGAATTTCTTCTGACCAAAAAAAAAAAAAAAAGATTAACCCACATTTTTATTGGTTGACATTTTCTTAATCCAACCCACCACTTTTAGTAGGTTATATGAGCAACCATTCCAAATTAAATCATTTCATATCTACAAAACAAAAGTATAGCCAAGCATTTTCCATGGAATTAGCAAATCATATAACATAAAACAATTTATGCTTTTGAGTTAGCTAGATATCTTGTTGGAGACATGATTCCTTTTCTCTTTATAAACCACAAAGTGTGATTCCTTCTCTTGTTAGGGCTTTACAACACATCCAAATATAGTTAGTTTCAGTGACACCAATATCAACTAAACAATGGTCTAGAAATTGAGAGCTCTAGTACACTTTCTTAGTACAACTTATAACCATCATTATTTTCCTTTACGTGCAAATTGTACTAATTCCTAACAATGAACAAATCTAGATTTCATCTTCCATACTGGTTATATCTCATGGCCAAGGCCCAAATTTAAGGAAAATAAGAATTGTGCAAAACCAATTCAATCTACAAACTCACCTCTTTATAAAAAAATTTCAATTTGAAAATAAAATACTTCGCCTAATAGTACAAATTTTGACTACTTAGTAGAAAAATTATTTTTTTAAAAATAAATATAATATGTGAGAAAATAGTTTATGTGGATTTGGATTTAGGGAGATTAATTGTTATTAAATTATTAGTATATTTTTGGGTCAAAAAGCTGTTGTCCATTTGCTGAACAATAGGCCTTTGTTGTGGGCTTTGCTTTTTGTTACATGTACGTGGTCCAAAAATATATTACACCTTTTCAAACCAAGCCATTTAACCTTGACTTGAAGAGAATTGGGTTGAGTTGCCACTACAGTTTGTGCCAATAGTATATGTTCATGATTTTTGTTAACTTAGTATTTCAAGAGTACATGTTAAAAAAATGTGATTGGTTGATAGAGATTGAGTACATTACACCATTTTCACAGAAACTATACTTATTATCTTTTTAATTTTAAAAATTATACTCAATACTCTTATGGTTTATTACAATGTTACAAAAATTGTTTTTTAAATTTATTTTTTTGTCAATGAAATTAGCATTTTATATGGTATATTTTCATTTGAAAAAAATAAAATTACTCAATTATCTTTTCTTACATTAAAAATTTTATGTTAAAATTTAATTACATTTATTTGTATATTAAAAATAAAATTTTAATCTTATTTTATAAAGCATGTTATCTTTATTGATAGAAAATAAATTTGATAGAAAAAAAGTATAATTTATCAAATTTCAGAGAAAATTTATGTAATTTATCCTAAAATATTTTATAATTTTAAATTTAAAAAATTAATCAATAAAAGTAACTATTTTTATTTACTAAATAATTTATCAATTAATTAGATACTTTCTTAATCATACTATAAAGAGATTAATTAACAACC
This sequence comes from Senna siamea, assembly GCA_031216115.1. Taxonomy (NCBI): domain Eukaryota; kingdom Viridiplantae; phylum Streptophyta; class Magnoliopsida; order Fabales; family Fabaceae; genus Senna; species Senna siamea. The sequence goes on along the minus strand of CM062355.1, from coordinate 18,127,670 downwards.
CCTTATCTTAATTAAAGTAGTTAATAATGTGTCCCTGATCTAAGGGACACATTCTCTTGATTGCAAACACACCCTGGTATATGCCAAAAACATCCCATCTCTAAAGGAAGTAAGGGACAAGATTCTTAATTCATTTTGGTCTCTCTTGACTTGGTTAAGCCACCAAGTTTTGTCATGTCGTAGCAATCAAAGCTCATGTTCATTCACAATATCGTAATTCATAGCTTAGGCTACAGTATCATAAGACTCCACAGCATTTAATGATAGCATTCAGCATCCTAAGCAAGCTTCAACCTCAGCCACAAAAACGAGCAGTTTCTGTCTACCATGGTCATGTGAGCAAACAATTGAACAAACAAAATACAATGAATAAAACCGTAATTAATTAAACATAATAGTCGTAAACGAGAAAAACGAGGCTGCTATTGATTTTCTTGTCTAATAGCCACAAGGATGGCGTCAACGAATCGGAATGTTTTGGATTTTGGTATTTTCACATTGACTTGCTCTCCTTTCAAATTAATGCTGCCTTACTTTATACTCATTCCACGCTCTTTGTGGTTTATTTTTCTTATAAACGTGACTTAACAAAGAAGGTGGATTGAGTGGCCCAATTCTATTGGTTATGAAAGTGAGCAAAACAAAAGACACAAACTCCAACTTTCAAATTAATAGAGTGCAGAGAATAGAGAGTGGAGAGAACACAGTAAAATATTTTAAGAATACATACATAAAATTTTTTATATTAAAATTTTTTTATATTTATTATTATTTTTACACTAAAAGTAAGTTTTAAAGCAAAATAAGATTATTATTATTTGAAAATTTCTAAATTAATTTTTCCTTTAGGAATATTAATTAATTTTTTTCGTATAAACTAGGTATGTTTTTATGGTTGGAGGATAGAGTTATAATTAACCTATTTCATTAAGTTGTTTCAATTAATTTAAAATGACCTTTTTTAAAAAAAGTGTTTTCAAATTAATATTATGCCTAACTTTATTCTCGTTGTTGTTGTTGTTGTTATTGTTGTTTATTATTATTTGGGTCAAAACTTTGGATTGCATTATTGCATATACCTTTTGGGATATTTCCTTTTATATAATAAACTAGGTTTATTTATTATCGTTGGAGGGTAGAGTTACAATCTATTTGACTAAGCTATTAATTTTTGCTTAATTTAAAATAATTTTTAAAAAATAAATTTCTTTTTTAAAAGTACTACAAAGAAATCATTTTTGTTTAACCAAATTATCTGTAAATTATTTTCATTAGTATTTTAAAAATAAATTAAATTTGGCTAATTTTTTTAAAGTACTTTTGATTTTCAAATAATTAAAAAAACATATACAGATTTATTTTGTATTATTTAAATAGATAAACAATTTTAAACATTTATTATGTTAATTTTAATTAATTTTTCATTTATAATTAATTAAAATATGACTAGAAAACACGATAAATATTCTAAAAATTTTAACATTTATGTAATAAATATAAATACTCTACGCTGTAATTTATATAAATATTTGATATAATTTTAATATAATAATGTATACATCATTTTCACTAAAATTTGTTAAGTACTCTTATTAAAAAATAATTCATATATAAAAAATTGTCTAAGATTAGGTAGAATAAATTAATATTTATAATAAATTATAATTTTTAGTAAGGACAATTTTGTTTTAAAAATTTTAATTTTTAACTTTTAATTTTTAGCCAAAGTTATATAAGTTCCATTTTTAAATTTTTATTTTACATCTGAAAAATGTGTTTATTTCAACTAAGTAATTTATTTATTTTTAATGGCAAAACACCTCTAATATTTAAAATAAATTCTTTTAAAAAAATAAATGCCTTTTACTTCGTTAAAAGCTTAACTAAACAAGTTCTTAGCCTTAGATGTTATCTAAACTAATACGAATATATTTTTACTATACAACTATAAAAAGAAATAGAATAAATTTTAAAAAATGGGCATACAGATATATGTCATGTAAATTTTTTAATTAAATATATTCATATTCATTTATTTATTATGTTTTTTGGTATTGAAAATAAATGAATAATTGAAATCTTAATTAAATCACATTATTCTCAATTTTTAAAAATAAATGCATAGGCACTCCATTCAATTCAACTATTCAAGGCGTCAACTTAATTAGTTCAATTAAATAAATAGTTTACAGTGAACACAAAGACTTAATTAAATTTGTTTTCTGCGTCCATCAGAACGGAGAAGGTTGAAAAACGGGAAAATTTTCTTTCCTTCGTAATTACTTTTATAAATAGTGATATTAATTTAGATCTAATAGTCAATAATGAAACGTGTATATTCCAAATTAAACCTTAGACCTTTGAATAACTTTTACATGAAGAATTTCATGCGGATTTAGTTTACCATTTGGTTTAACAAGTTGAAGAGACAACGAAAATATGGGCGTCTCTTGATTAGTCAACATGCTCAAGCGTATCACATTAATGCGTAAAGTGTGCAATCAAAGTTGATCCTACTTTTTTCTGTTCTAGCTTCTTTTTATAGTCTCGTTAGTTACAAGCAATCCAAATAATTGTGTAAGGACTAGTTAATAAGATTTATATTTATTGTTCGTTTGGGTTTGAATATTAACAAATTATAATTCATAAGTTAGCCAAAAGATAGTTAAATACCTGTAGACGCATTACTTTTGAGCTTAAATAAAATAAAAACTAAAGTTCATTTGCTGAGTTACCCATGTAGTGAGTTTTAAAGAGAGTAAGTGGGTTCAATAGTTTGCTTGGTTCATTTTCTAAGATTGTCTTCCCATTTTCCAATAAGCTACAAATTTTCAAAGAAATTTTTTGAAGTTTATAATTTTCTCAATTTTATGTTGTTGCCAAGTCTTTGCCTTTTTTTTTTTTTTTTTATAAACTAAACTTATATATAATTATTTCTATTTTTATTATCAAGTTCGTTAATTAAAATATACTATATAAATTTTTTAAAAAATAATTAAAAAAAGATGAGTTATATAAATTATATATGTATCAATCTCTTACATTTAAATTTTTGTATTTCTTTCATTTAGTGTTTTTTTAACTTTGTTATCAATCAAATTTATTTTAAAATTTTTCACCCATTAATAATTTCTTTGCATGTGGATTTCAAATCTCTCTTCTCTCAATGGATAACTTAAAAAGGAATAAAGATCCAATTACAAAATTCCAAATTATAGAAATCAACTGAATTTTGTGGTAAAAAAAGATAATATGAAAAAATTAATTAATTAAATGATAAAATATTTAATAATTTTAAATTTAAAAAATAAAATAATAATTTAATTATTATTAAAACCCTTCGGGGCAGACTTGCCAATGGACAAGAAGTTGCAGTCAAGAGGTCGTCTAGTAGCTCTTCTCAAGGAGAAATTGAATTTAAGAATGAAGTGCTCATAATGTCCAAGCTTCAACATCGGAATTTAGTTAGGCTTCTTGGCTTTTGTCTCCAAAAAGAAGAACGGGTACTTATCTATGAGTTTCTTCCCAATAAAAGCCTCGATTACTTTATATTTGGTAAGTATATGGGAAAGTTCAATATCTTGAAAAGTTATGAATTACCATTATTTTGTATTTTTATTATGTGATTAAGTTTCCAAGTTATATTTTAGCTTTGACATGTAGATCCAAACAAACACACCTTTAAATTGGAAAAAGTGCTATCAAATTATAGAAGGTATTGTTCGAGGTCTTCTTTATCTTCATAAAAATTTTTAACAATGAATTATTCATCAAAATTTTAAAGTAAGCAATATTCTCTTAGATACAGAGTTGAATCTTAAAATATCTGATTTTGGCATGACAAGACTATTAGAACAAACTCAAGCAAAAACAAATAAGATTGCAGGAACATAGTAAGAAAAAATTAAGATCTGAAAAACTTGAAGTTGATTATAGATGGAATTGATAACAAGTGTATCTCATTAAATTAAGATCTGAAAAACTTGAAGTTGATCATAGATGGAATTGATAACAAGTGTATGTTATATAGTTTATCTTGGTTGACATGCAATGGATATATGGCACCTAAGTATGCAATTCATGAAAATTTCTCAATAAAGTCAGATGTCTTTAGTTTTGGTATCTTAATTTTGGAGATTATAAGTGGACAAAAAAATGGTGGCTTCGGCAACGGGGAGAACGTGGAGCATTTGCCTAGCTTTGTAAGTCTACCTTCTTAGCATTGTTTATCATTAATTCTTCTTTACAACGTATTTAAGAAAAATATGCATTATTATTCCATATTACAATTTACAACTACATGAAATTGCATCAACAATAAGACTAGAAAGAAGAAATTGTCCGGAATTAAAGGTTTAATTAATACCATTTCAAAATCTTCAGCAACAATTAATATTAATGTTGTCATCATAATATTACAATTTATGTAGTTTGCTTTATCAAAATATATACAAACAAGATTAAATTTAATAAAAGAGACTAATCTTTTTTAATATGATAAACTAAAATTTAAATTTTTAAAATATTTATATTTAATATTTGATAATATTTTGAACATAATTATATTCTAGTAAAAATCAAAAAATTACAAAGATATTATTAAAATTAGAAGGTACAAATTAATACTTTATTTTTTCTTACTGATTAACCAACTTCTTGCGGGCTTGGAAAAGTTTTAGAAAAGGGACCTCCTCAAATATGGTGGACAACACATTAAATGATAGATCAAGATACGAAATAATGAGATGCATTCACATTGCGTTACTTTGTGTTCAAAAAAGTGCGGATGAGAGGCCAACCTTACCTTCAATTGTACTTATGCTCAGCAACAACTCTCTCTCCCTCCCAATACCCTTGCAACCTGCATTTTTTATGGATAATAGAAGAATATCAAGCAATCAATGTTGTGAAGATGGTCTAGCTATAAGAAGTTCAAGCGAAGAAGAAATGAACTCTATTCAAGTATCTGTATACGAGGCCTCAATCACTGACCTCCATCCTCGCTAGCTAAAATTTTATCTTATTGGAGGTTCTATTCATAATCAGTAATTATATTAACTATAGCATGTGCTAGTTGTAGCTTGTGAAGAACATAGAAAAGATCTCTGCAATTGTGTATTTTCATGGCATGCATGTGTTTAACTTTAGATTGTTAAATGTAAAATAGGAAAAAATGCAAAATTTAATTAGGTCACTTGAAGTAATCTCCTGTGCCTTCAAAATTGGTGATTAGGAGCTTAAACTTTTACATTTTAGTAAATAGGTTATATTTAATTTTTCTCCCATATGTGTTAATTAATTCATTTGCTACCTTAAACTCTCTATATATCAATTGGGAAACTATTACAACGAAAAGTACACACACACACACACACATATATATATATATATAATTTTGATATATATGAAGTCTAAATTCTGAAGTGACGAATAACTTGATAACCTTTTAAAGAATCAACATACACCACATAAAAGATTAACATACTTTGTTTTTACACCCATAAGAATTACATAAGATTTTAACATATATTTAAAGTCATGAGTCAATATAGTTATGTGAACTTCCTTAATAAATGGAAAAATATTTGTTTAGGAAGGGATCATTTTGATTGAAAGAAAATTTTTATGATGAAAATAAATTCTTTGCAATTTATTTATTTCTTTTCTTTGTTGAAAATCAATGTGTTGTAATATATATATGCATAATAAAACATTTCCAAAATTGAACATATGTACCATATAATAATATGGAATAATGAGAGAATATAGATGTTTATTGTATTATTTAATGATGTATTTGAAATTTAAGACTTTAGGCCTTTGTTATTTGGCTCTTGCCTATCTACATACTATCTCTCTTAAGATTTCTATTTTACAATTAAATTTGAATAGTAAAATAAACCAAAATTCGCCCTCCAAAAGTTAAGAAAACCTCTTTTTTTGAATTTTTTTAAAAAAAGTTGGATTACTTAAATAAATTATATTTGCACTACAACATTTTAGTTGGTACACAATATTAAAAAGGTGTTTCCTATACTATTAACGACAATTTTACAACACTTCCCAACTATTGCATTTACTACTGTTGCTAAGAAGTTTTATACAATAATTTCAGAAGCACATGCAACACTTTTCATATTCGATCTTTAATTAAAGAAGTTTTGGATTCTCTTGTACAATCAAAATTAGTCTCACAGCTAAAACTAGAATTTTAAGGCACACTCTATACTATGAGCCATGCATACTTAAACTAATGACGTTTTTCAAGGTGCTAACTTTTCCTTCTTTCCTTCTTTCCTTCTTTCTTTTTCCACAACCACATAGCGTTATCAGCTAAATGTTGATTGGGATAGGAAAAAATCAATTAAAATGAGGAAACTAGTCAAATTAAATTTTATATTCGATCTTTAATTCTAATTGTATTTAAATATAGTTTAAAAACAATCAAACAAAGAGAAATATAGTAGAAAGCTGATGGAGAAATTAAAATGCAAGTCTTTAGTATTTTGAGCAAGACTAATTAATTTCAATGTATGAAGGTAGGGAAATTCTTATATTTTCAAACTCTTTAAAGTCTGCAAATAATTTAAAAATAGTTAACATCATAAAAAAAAAATTAAAGTGTAAATATATCTTATGCCTTAAAAATCTTTACTATTCACTTTTATCGAGTGCTAACCTTATTACAAACTTTAATAACCTCCAAATTTATATTTTCTACATGAAAAACATTTATTCTTTTAAATAATTATTAAAAAAATATCTATGCTCAAATGGATTAATTGCTCAATTGTAACCACACATTTTAATTTTAAATTATATTTAAAATTATTGCATACATTATCTCTGGAATTGACTTGGCATATAGACTTTTGATATTGACATGGCATGGACTTTTAGAGAAGATAATCTTCTATTCTTATCTTTAGTTATCTCTATGATTGCAACTTTGGCATGGACTCAATTGCAAAATATCCATTAAACTAATTATGATTCAGTCATTAAATATTTTTATAAATAACAAAATGTGGCATATAATTTTTTTAATTATGACTTAATTGTAAATACCTTTTAAACTATAGTTTAACAAATATTCTCTTATACTTAGACTTATTAATTTTTTTTTAAAAAAATTATCTTTCCTGAATTATTTTCTATGTAAAAACTTTTTAGATAAATTCTAAATTTCTATACTTTCCAATTTCTAAGAGAATATTCGTCAAATTTTATGCATAAAGGAGTATTTGCAACTAAGTCATATTTAAAGGAAATTATATATCACATTTAATAATTTAGAAAATATTTTACAACTAAATCATTGTTGAAAGAAATATTTGCTATGCTTAATAATCTAAGAGATATTTTACAATTGAATCATAACTAAAGAAGAATATTTTACACATAAATAATTTAGAGTGTTTTTCACAAATGAGTCATAGTTCAAAGGAGTATATAAATTTTCCCATGTTTTATAAACCTTTATTAATGATAATTTTTTAATGGTCATTAAATATCAGTGTGAGCAACTTTTTTCAAGTAGAAATTTATAATTGTCTTATAATTTATAAGATGACAACTCTTCAACTCACAAAATGTTAATTGCTTACAATGATATTTTGTATTCATAATTAATATTTCTTGATTTAAAATCTTTGTGAAGTTAAAGCATGACATAAGTTATCTCATTAATATTTTCACTGTTATATGCTATTTAATTTCATAGACAATTACAAAATAAATCAAAAATCATATTCATGGTCCTAACATCATTTATACAATCTTAGCATTGTGAAATTTAAAAGTCGTGGAATACTTTAGAAATGCACTACTTCAAAGTCAAGGCTAGGTTAGATGTATGACATATATATGTATTAAAAGGCAATATCATTTCTTAGCAAAATTGAATTCAAACGACAGATCTTTTTAACTCCCAACAAAAAGCATATGATAGAGAATAACTTCCAATGTTTCAAGGATAGGAAAATCATATAATTCATACCATAATTTGAAATGAATGTCTTAAAAAAAGAGAAAAGAAAGAAGTGAAATCTCCATTCTTGAAAGGTAAGAGCTATTTTCTCTACTATACATGAGAGTTTTAACATATTAAAAAGCATACAATATTTAGAGTAGTTACTTGCCAATACTTCTAAATCTTTTGACATTTTTAGTGACAATTTGATGTCATAGCTATCTCCCATGTATGTTTGTAATACTCACACTATTGTTGGAGAACAATTCATTTTCTACAGAAGAAACTAAACTCAGCATACTTTGCCACTGGATGAATGCGGGTTGCTTTGGAGGAGGAAGATAGTGAATCTCACTGTTAAGCATAGAAATCACAGTGCTCATACTAGGTCTCTCTCTTGCAAGATCCTGCACACATAGAAGTCCTATGTGTATGCACCTTATGATCTCCTTCTCAAGGTTTGGATCAAACATTTTAGGATCTATTAATGGGACCACATTCTGCTCATTCCAGAAGTTCCATGCCTAAAATAATTTTTTTAAAAAAAAAAAACATGAGATTCATTTTAGCATTGAAAGTTTGAAGCTTAACCTTGTAAATGAAGCCTTGCATATATTGAGAAGGACAATAAATTTTAGAGACTTACAAATCCCAATAGGCTAAGAGAATGATCATTGTTATAGAAGCTGTTGTATCTTCTTCCACTTACAATCTCCAGTACCAAGACTCCAAAACTAAAAACATCTGATTTCTCATAAAACAATCCTTCAATTGCATATTCAGGGGCCATATATCCACTACATTATTAAATAAAACAATTAATTCTTAAACTTCTCAATATGTAACATTAGTCCTGGACAAAGAAGGAATACTTACTATGTTCCAACAACTCTTCTAGTATTTGCTTGGTCTTCAGTCCTTCCAAAAATTCGAGCCAAACCAAAATCTGATATTTTGGGAATTAAGTTCTCATCTAACAAAATGTTACTTGCCTTAAGGTCCCTATGTATAATTTTTAGTCTAGAATCTCTATGAAGATAGAGTATCCCTCGAGCTACTCCTTCAATTAGGCCAAACCGCTTTGGCCAATCAAGGAGTCGATGTTCTGGTGGATCTACAAAAGTTAACGAGAAAGTTACTTTTGTTTTAAACACAATACAACGAATTCCCAAACTTTAAAGAGGTTAAAGAAACTATGCAAAACTATAGTTTTTTTTTTTATGTTGAATGGAGATAAATCTAAAGTTTTAAATTGAATATGACATAGATAGAAATGAAGGGATCAAAAGAACCAACCAAAAATGAATGTATCCAAACTTTTATTTGGCATGTATTCATAGATCAACATCTTTTCTTCTCCTTCAATACAGTAGCCTATGAGTCTTACAAGATTGTAGTGTTGGAGCTTAGAAATAACGACAATTTCATTCTTAAACTCCTCTAGACCTTGTCCAGACGCTCGTGAAAGTCTCTTAATTGCTATGTGTTGGCAATCTTGCAGTTTTCCCTTGAAGAAAATACCAAGAAACAACAGTTACACACCACATATTCTGATTTGATTAAGATTTCATGAATGAATGTACCTTATAAACAGGACCAAAACCGCCTTGTCCAAGTTTATTAGACACATGAAAGTTGTTGGTAGCCATTGCAACCTTTTCAAAGTCATATGCCAATAGTTCTTGAAATTTAACTTGTGATAATTCTCCAATAAAGCTATCACTTGTTTTTCCTGTATATGCTTCACCTCTATTTAACAACGAAAGCCATTTGCTCTTCCATTTTCTCACTGATCCATAAATCGCAGGGAATTTAGCATGATACAAAGACATGCATAGAATAACAAGAACTACACAACAATATTTTATTTATATGAAGGTTGCATTTTAAAAGCCTGTCAAGTAGTGAGAATTAATCGAGATTTAAAGTGCTAACACCTATAGTAATAGTTAGAATATAACAAATATGACTGCATATGAAATTACTGAGATGATGTAAAAATGGCATATTACCTGAATGTTTAGCTATCCATTTCCATAAAAAGTATGCACAGGTTACAATGATGATGGTTCCTATAATTATAGTAATAGTCATGATGACTGTCACGTTTCTCTCCTTTTCTGCATACAGTGAAAACCAAGAAAGTTTAAAGAACATTCAGTGCAATTCAAAAAATAGAATTATGTCGGAGAACCAAATTTCTAGTACTTAAAGAACACAAATTAATACCAAGATCAGAATAGGCTACTCGTATATATAGATCAATTCCTGCACTTGAGAGCTGTTGTATGTCAATCAAATTTCCACTCCAAGCCATACAACCAATTTGAGTATCATATGAATATGCGACACAAGTGCAATTTTCCAAGCACCGGCTTCTGCATGTGTCTTCTGAGAAAGATGACCATTCTGCAAAATCTGGTGGTTTTACCTTCGGTAACTTCAAAAACCCATCTTCTTTTCCATATGAACTGCCATTTTTTACTCTCTCACACTGCAGAACTGTTCTCCGAACACAACCACCAATCCAGTTTTGTCTGTTCCATTCCTTTCTATTGCTTGGCTCAAACCCTTTCAAACAGTTGCATATTGGTGAGCTATTTGAATTGCAGCATCCAAATTCCCCACATATTCCGTAAATATCACAATCTGAGAATGGATAAAACACGAATGTATGCCATTGCTTCTTGGCATCATCCCAATGCTTTCTCACTAACATTCCTTGTGAATTTAAGAAAGTTATATATTTGGTGCCTTTCCTATCGTCTAAAGTATCAATATAAGAAACAGCTTCACCCTCTTTTACAATATTGAAACCATTAGTATATCCTGAATCCATCATGGTTACCCCTGTAAAGGCCCGGCGATTCCATGGACCACTACGCCAGTGTGGGCGAGTTCCATTCCATGTGAACAATTCAGGAAGATTTAATCGTTCAAGACTCAGATAGAAATTCCCAATGGACGGATCTGAAGGACCTTTCCATGATGTAAGCTTTAGTTTCTCACCTGTTCTTTTGTTGCTAGTAATTTTCATGTTGGGCAGATATGTATCCGAAGGATGCTGGAAACTTTGCCATATGAAGGTTCCTGACGCAGAGTTATCAAGCAGGACAAGGTTTCCAGAATCTAGCAGATGGCAGGAAGTATTAGATGCAATATTTGACACATTTGATGACCAAATGACATGCTTCTGTCCATTCATTACCACAAGATTGCCATCCTCCGATGCCAGAAGAATCTCTCAATGGTTGATTTCTATTAGCTACCCATACAACAGCAGATTTAGACATGTACCAAATTCCAACATAGCGATTTGTAGAATTTTGAGGGTTGAAGAACCCCAATGTGAACAAACCCCTATTAGAGCTAATAGTTTCAGGGTCCTTGATGAAGTGAGAAGATGTGATGGTGTCTGTGCCTGTGCCTGTGGCTGTGGCTAATTCAAAACAATAGCTGGAAAATATGATGATAACAGAGAAACAGGCTTTGCTGCAAAAGAACCTCATTGCTGTGATATAAGATTGTTGATGCCAATGCAAGAAATGAAGGCTCATTTTTATTGAGACTTTTCTTTCATGGTTCACAAGTCTGAGAGTCAATGGACTTCTGTCTTTCCATACACGGTTGCCAATTTCGATCACAAGTCAACAAAAGAATTTATGGCTCCCTGTTATAATTAAAGTCTTCGCTTTGTTGCTCTGTTTACAAGTTTTTTTGTGGTTTTGGACGAAACAGAGTTAGTTTTCAAAGACTGCAATAAGATGAAACTTTTTAAAGTCAAGTGAAGTGTTTTGTTAAAACTGTTGCCAATTTTCATGCAAGAGTACAATAATTATTTCAGACAAAAAACCTATCCGTTTGGTCTTTAATGAATTTGTTCAATTTCTAAAACTATCTTAGTTTGTATTGTATTTCGACCAATTTTTCATCTCACTTTTATTTTTTATTATAGTGAACAATTTACATGGAGACAACAAAAGGCAAGTTTGAAAGAAATATCCAACTTGAAATAAGTTAAATACGTTCCAGTAAGATGAATTGAGCATTGGTTCCGCGCGATTGTGAAATGCTTTTGTTTGCTACATATGACATCATTATTATCATATTTTAATAATGACTCAACCCTTTAATTTTGATTAATCGTGATAAGGTGATTTTCACAATTGAGTCATAGTTCAAGTCTTACACAATTTTTCCTATTTTGTAAACCTTGGTTAATGATAATTTTTTATTGGTCATTAAATATTAGTGTGAGCAACTTTTGTCAATCAGAAATTTATAATTGGCTTATGATTTATAAAATGACAACATTTTAACTCGCAAAATTTTCATTGCTTATAATGATATTTTGTATTCATAATTCCTATTTCTTAGTTTGAAATCTTTGTGAAGTTAAAACATGACATAAGTTATCTCGTTAATATTGTCACTGTTATATGTCTAATCAATTTCAAACACAATTACAAAATCAAAACAAAAACCTTGTTCATGCTCTTAATATCATTTATACAACCTTAGCATATTGAAATTTATAAGTCAGAGTACTTCAGAAATGCACAACTTTGAAGTGAAGGCTAGGTTAGATGTATGTCATATATATGTATTAAAATGCAACATCATTTCTTAGCAAAATTGAATTCAAACGACAGATTTTTTAACTCCCAACAAAAAACATATGATAGAGAATAACATACAATGTTTCAAGGATAGCATAATTATATAATTCATACCATAATTTGAAATGAATGTCTCTAAAAAGGAGAAAAGAAAGAAGTGATGAAATCTCCATTTTTAAAAGGTAACAACTATTTTTTCCCCTCTACTTGAGGCTTTTCATAGACAAAAAGCACACAATATTTAGAACCTACTTATCAAAATTTCTAAATCTTTTAACTTTTTTCATTAACAATTTGATGTCATAGCTATCTCCCATGTATGTCTGTAATAGTGACACTATTGTTGGAGAACAATTCATTTTATGCAGTAGAAACATAACTCAAAATGCTCCGCCACTGGATGAATGCAGGTTGCGTTAGAGGAGGAAGATTGTGAATCTCACTATTAAGCATGGAAATAACGGTGCTCATACTCAGTCTCTCTTGCAAGATCTTGCACAAACAGAAGTCCTATGCGTATCCACCTTATGATATCCTTCTCAAGGTTTGAATCAAACGTTTTATGATCTATTATTGGGACAACATTCTGTTCATTCTAGAATTTCCATGCCTAAAATAGAATGATAAAATAAAAAAGCATGAGATTCACGTCAGAATTGAAAGTTTGAAGCTCAATCTTATAAATGAAACCTTGCATATATTGAGGACAATTAATTTTAGAGACTTAAAAATCCTAATAAGCTAAGAGAATGCTTGTTGTTAATAGAAGCTGGTGTTTCTTCTTCCACTTAAAGTCTCTAGTACCAAGATTCCAAAACTAAAAACATCTAATTTCTTAGAAAATAATCTCTCCATTGCATATTCAGGGGTCATATATATCCACTACATTATAAAATAAGACAATTAATTCTTAAACTTCTCAATATGTAACATTAGCCTTGGACAAAGAAGGAATACTTACTATGTTCCAACAACTCTTTAGTATTTGCCTATAATCTTCACTCCTTTCAAAAATTCGAGCCAAACCAAAATTTGATATTTTAGGAATTAAGTTCTCATGCAACAAAATGTTACTTGCCTTAAGGTCTCTATGTATAATTTTTAGTCTAGAATCTCTATGAAGATAGAGTATCCCTTGAGCTACTCCTTCAATTAGGCCAAAACGCTTTGCCAAACAAGGAGCCTATGTTCTGCTGCATCTACAAAAGTAAATGGGAAAGTTATTTTTGTCTTAATACAACAAATTCCCAAACAACAGTAGCCTATGAGTCTTACAAGATTGTAGTGTTGAAGCTTAGAAATAACAACAATCTCATTCTTAAACTCCTCAAGACCTTGTCCAGATGCTCCAGAAAGTCTCTTAATTGCTGTGTCTGGCCATCTTGCAGTTTTCCCTTGAAGAAAATACCAAGAAACAACAGTTACACACAACATATTCAGAATTCATTAGGCTTTCGTGAATGAATGTACCTTACAAACAGGACCAAAACCGCCTTGCCCAAGTTTATTAGACACATGAAAGTTGTTTGTAACCATTGCAACCTTTCCAAAATCATATGCCAATAGTTCTTGAAATTTAACTCGTGAGAGTTCACCAATAAAGTATCACATGTTTTTCCTGCATATGCTTCACCTCTATTTAACAACGAAAGCCATTTGCTCTTCCATTTTCTCATTGATCCAAAACATCGCAGGGAAATTTAGCATGGTAGAAAGACATGCATAGAATAACATGAACTACGAAACGATATTTTATTTATAAGAAGGTTACATTTTAAAAAGCCTTTCAAGTAGTGAGAATTAATCGAGATTTGAAGTGTTAACACATATAATAATAGTTAAAATATAACAAATATGACTGCATATGAAATTACTGAGATGATGTAAAAATGGCATATTACCTGAATGTTTAGCTATTCATTTCCATAAAAAGTATGCACAGGTTACAATGATGATGGTTCCTATAATTATAGTAATAATGATGATGACTCTTATGTTTCTCTCCTTTTCTGCATTCAGTGAAAACGAAGAAAGTTTAAAGAAAATTCAATCCAATTCCAAAAATTTCTAGTATTCTAAGTACAAAAATTTAATATACCAAGTTCTGAATAGGCTACTCGAATATATAGATCAATTCCTCCCTTTGAGAATTGTTGTATGTCAATCAGATTTCCACTCCAAGACATACAACCAATTTGCGTATCATGTGAATAGGTGACACAAGTGGAATTTTCCAAGCATCGGCTTCTGCATTTGTCTTCGGAGAAAGATGACCATTCAGCAAAATCTGGTGCTTTAAGCTTCTGAAGCTTCAAAAACCCATCTTCGTTTCCATATGCACCCCCATTTTTCACTCTCTCACACTGCAGAGCTGTTCTTCTAACACAACCACTAATCCAGTTTTGTCTATTCCATTCCTCTCTGTTGCTTGGTTCAAACCCTTTCAAACAGCTGCATATTGGTGTACTATTTGAATTGCAGCATCCAAATTCCCCACCTATTCCATAAACATCGCAGGCTGAATTTGGTTGAGTAAAAATTTATGCCATTGCTTCTTGGCATCATCCCAATATTTGTGCAGTAACCTTCCTTGTGAATTCAAGATAGCTATAAATTCGGTGTTATTCCCATCCTCTAAAGTAATAATATAAGAAACAGCTCCATCACCCTCTGGTACTATATTGGCACCATTATTATACCCTGAATTCATCGTGTTTAGCCCTGTAAAGACCTGGCCATTCCATGGACCAGTGCAGCAGTATGGGCGAGTTCCATTCCATACGAACAATTCAGCAAGGTTTAATCGTTCAAGAATCATATAGCAATTCCCAATGGACGGATCTGAAGGACCTTTCCATGATGTAAGCTTTAGTTTCTCACCTGTTCTTTTGTTGCTAGTAATTTTCATATTGGGCAGATATGTATCCGAAGGATGATTGAAACTTTGCCATATGAAGGTTCCTGAAGCAGAGTTATCAAGCAGGACAAGGTTTCCAGAATCTAGAAGCTGGCAAGAAGTATTAGATGACCAAATGACTTGCTTCTGTCCATTCAATGTCACAAGATTGCCATCCTCTGATATTGTAACAATGCCAGAAGAATCTCTCAATGGTCGATCTCTATTAGCTACCCATACGATAGCAGATTTAGACATGTACCAAATTCCAACATAGTGATTTGTAGAATTTTGAGGTTTGAAGAATCCCAATGTGAACAACCCCCCATTGGAGCTAACAGTGTCAGGATCCTTGATGAAGTGAGATGATGTGATGGTGTTTGTGACTCTGCCTAATTCAAAACAATAGCTGGAAAATATGATGATAACAGAGAAACGGGTTTGCTGCAAAAGAATCTCATTGCTGTGATCTAAGATTGTTGATGCCCATGCAAGAAATGAAGGCTCACTTTTAGACTTTTCTTTCATGGTTCACAAGTCTTAGAGTCAATGGACTTCTGTCTTTCCATACACGATTGCCAATTTCGATCAAAAGTCAATAAAAGAATTTATGGCTCCCTGTTATAATTGAAGTCTTCACTTTCTTGCTCTGTTTACAAGTTTTTTCTTTTAATTTATATCTTATTTTTATGCATTAATGTATAGGTTTATAGATTAACGGAATTGAAATGCAAAATACTTTGGTTCACAATCTTACATAAACGCAAACTTGCCTGAACAACTTCTCCACGTAACAATGAAAGCCTATCTATTGAATGCAATTTGACTTTGAAACTATCAGATTTTGAAATTTAAATGAGTTAAATATCTTCTAGTAAGATGAATTGACAATTCAAAATAAGACAAAAACCTTATTTTCATGCTCCTAACATCTTTTGTTCATCCATAGCATTTTGAAATTTATAAGTCCTAAAATATTCCACAAGTTTAGCTAGGTTAGATATATTTATATTATAATAGTTTTAAAATTTTTTAATTATTGGTCTTAAAAATTAAATATTATATAAAGTAAAATATAAAATAAAAAAAAATATAATGAGAAAAAAATTAAAAGAATAGTTATGAGTTAAAGAACTTTCTTTTATTTAATTTATTATTTAAAATTTAATACTTATTATTTTATTTTATATATATTTTAAATATATATATATATATAACCTCAGAGACAACTGCAACTATTTCGACAGCACCTAATTCAAACACCACTTCCGAGGTATCGAATCAGACTTCAACACTGGATCGACAAATTACTTCAACTTCGTCAAACTTCATACGAATAGGAAATTTCAACTGCCCAATCACCAATACCTTTCCTTGCCACATCAAAGCTGAGAAGCCCCCATCGATTCATCTTTCAAGTAAGGAGAACGAGGACGTCTGCAAACCCTGGAAAGATTCGCTCATAATATGGCTATGGGGACTGATACTAAATCAGGAAACATTGGGACGCAGACTCACCCAAACATGGAAGCTCAAGATCACACCTCTTTGCCCGAACTAGGACATGGCTTCTTTCTTACAACTTTTGCAAATCAGGAGGACCGATGGAGAGCTCTCTTACATGGACCGACCATGATCAACAGACACTTCCTATCTGTTTGCAAATGGACACTAAGATTCAATGTTGAAACAAGCTCAAAGGAGGCCTTTGCTCCTTTATGGATAAGATTAGGAAACCTATCTTTGGAATTCCTTGACGAGGACCTGCTGATTCGAGTTGAGAAGGCCTTAGGATCCTTCTTAGGTCTTGATGAAGCTACACACAGCATGAAAAAAGCTAGATAAGCCAGGATCTGTATTCTAGCAAGGCTTTCGAGAGTCAACCCAAAATGCATTACCATAGATGGATATTCGCAGCCACTTACATTCGAAGGAGCATATGGCTTCTGCACAGAGTGTGGAGCTATAGATTACAGCCACAAGTCATGCAAATTGACTCAGGACAGTCAATATTTGGAAGCACCAGAGGACCAATGGATTCTAGTCAAGTCCAGGAAAAATAGTAGAAATAATCAATAGAAGTAGCACGCCGTAAACCCAATGGAAGATGTCACCAGAGCAGAGAAATTTGAATCCATTTCCCAAAAGCCAATGGTGAGAAATGTTAATCCTAAGCTTAGTTTTGATGATGATAAATAAGTGATTAATGATAAATGAGTGATAAATATTTTATGAATATAATTTTATAAGTTATTTATGATTATAGCCTTGAATATGCATTACTTTCACTTGATCATGTTTTATTCTTACATTTTGAGATATACATACTTGTAATATATCCAATATTAAGATGTTATTTATGTAATCTAAATTGAATAGATAATCATAAGAATTTCATTTGCATGATAAAATTGTTTATATTGAACTAAGTGTTATTAAGTCATGCATATTGTTAACTATAAATTAGACTAACTATTTAGTTTGAAAGTTTAATATCTTTTATATAAGATTTTTCAGTAAGAGTGATTATGGAATTAAGATAATGAAAAATTAATATAATATTTTACTCAAAGAAATGATAAAGAAAGAAAGATGTTCAAAAAATTAGAGAATTTGAAGATTCAAAAATTTAAAAGTTTTGTCGCATTAAGATAGCCAATAGACTCAACCAAGTATATTTATTATAGGCTAATAATTTTTATGTGAAACTCAATGCTTTAGATTAGTATTTATTAGTTCAAGACAATTTGGTTCTCAAAATATTTTTTATGTATACAAAAGATGGTGAAATATAGATTTTTGCTAAAATTAGATTTTAATCTTTGGTCACTCTCTTGATCATATCCCTCAAATGAAATATAATTTTGGTGTAAAACTTGTTTTATTTAAAACTAGACTCAACTAGCTTTTCAATGATAGGTCATTTGCTTAAAAAGGATTTAAAATGAAAACTTTATGACCATTTAAAGTTGAGATTACGAAACAATTTCAAATTTTAACCTTTGGTCACTACTTTGATTATATCTCCCAAATGATAATGATTTTTGGATTAAAACTAATTTATTACGAACTAGACTCAAGCAAATTTCCAACGATAGGTCATTTGCTTAAAACAAATTTAAAATGAAGAATTTATGGCTATTTAAAGTTGAGGAAATGGAGCAGTTGATTGGAAAGCCACAGTAGTCAACTTCCTCAAGACTAACAGTCAACTTCTTGACTAGAGTTTCAAAAAAATGCTCTATAATGATCATATTTTTCAAGGGAATAACTTGAGAGGAGCAATTCAACTACCTAGAGCCCCAAAGTCAACTGTCAACATAAAAAAACATGTTTTTCAAGTGTATGACAGTTCTTTTGTGTATGTAACGGCTATATTATTATAAAGGCTATAAATATGATCTAGAAAACATATTTTCAAGTAGAACTAAGTGTTATAATATGATTTTAAACTTGTTTTATCATCTTTTTGAGAGAAACAAATATCATTAAGCCAAATTTTGCACAATCTCTATCATTTGAGTTCTTAGAGTTTCATCTTGTTTATCTACTCTTTGAGAGAGATTATGTTCTTCTTCAAGCCTTGTAAGACAAGGTTGGTGTTTCCCTTGTGAGATAGATGAAGAATAGAGAAGCTCTTGGAGGGAGTTTTTCTAGGAAGAGAGGAGTACTTTTGTTTTAGAGTGAAAAACAACTAAAGATTGAGTTGAAACTTGTAGTGGCTTACAAGTGTCTGGTTCAAAGTTTAGTGAAGAAATCTCAAGTTGAAGCTTGTGGATTGGACATAAGCTTGGGTTGGAGTCGAAACAAGATAAATCTTCAAGTTTGCTTCTCTTTTTTCCTATATTATTTTTATTTCAAGTTGTTAATTGATGCTTTGTTTTTAACTTGAAATTTTACATAAGCTCTTGAGCATATTACACTTGATAATTCTTCTTCAATTTGTATTAAGTCGTACAATTGTTTAAGAGATTCTTAATTGCTCTTATTTACTTGAAATTGACTTTTAGCATTGAGAATACTTACATTTGTAAAATACTCTATTTTTTTCACAATAAAATTTGAGTTTTTCATACTCCAAACATCAACCTAATTTTTATCTTTTGATAGAAATAATTGTAGCATTGCTTTATACTCATTAAAGAAATCTTAATAAAAAGTATTTTGAAAAAGAATTTTGATAATAACTAAAATTTTTGTAAACAATCAATTCACTCATATCTTGGTGTTGGTTGCCTTGTCTAACAAGAAACATGAAGCCTCATGAATTGGGCCTAAAAGGATGATTTCTTAGAGAGATACCAATTTCCTAAAATTCTTGATGCCCATGCAACAATTGAAGGCTAATTTTAATGAGACTTTTCTTTCATGGGTCACAAGTCTCAGAGTCAATAGATAAGCTACCAATATCTACTCGGATGCAGATAAGCTTGTCCATACAAGGTGATTTTGGATCAACTTACAAGGTAAAAGCAACCCTCTTTATTGATCCCATTATGTGGATTTTGCATCAGCTTACAAGTTAAAAGCTATCATGTTAATCAAGATAGAACATGTTGGTATGCCTTGATGAATATAGCTAAGGAGGTGATGTTATATTTGACAAAGTCTGCATAGATGGTCTGGACGTTTGGACAAGAAAGAGTTGGTCAGGCTTAGACTTATAAAGTACAATAAATATTTCAAACAAAAACTTTTCCATTTGGTCTTTAACTTCTTAGTTTGTATTGTACTTCGACCAATTATTCATTTCACTATTTATTTTTTATTATAGTGAACAATTTACATGGAGAGAACAAAAGACAAGTTTGAGAGAAATATCCAACTTGAAAATAAGTTAATCAAAGATCTTCCAGTAGGATGAATTGAGCATTGGGTTTCGATTGTGAAATGATTTTAATCAAAGATCTTGATCTTCCACAGTTGTGACCAGTTGCAATCATTTCTACGTTGAATGGTACCAGTGCTGTTTGAGTCAGAGTTACTACAAGCTTTTGTTGTGACAATAGAAGAGTATGCATCACTCTCACAGTATATGCTTGACCAATTTCCATCCCATATGCCATTATCAGTTTAGTTATGACGAGATATTGGAATTTTTTGAATCATAATAGCCCTTTGTGGATCATACGTGTCCCTCAACCTGGCTTTACCCCGATACTCATCATCTCTGATCAGATCACTGTATTAATCCCAAACCTTTTGGTATATGTGATTCTTTCTTTTGGTCAAAATCACTAATATTTAAAAATCTTTTGAATTCTAATTAATTTGATTTGAGCCGACTGAGATGCCATAATGGGAGTATAATTTTTTTAATAAAATTTTTTTTTTTACACAATACTCAAACTTAAAATATTGGTTAAAGGGAATAAAGTATCTATCACTCTAATCAATTATTTATTGGTATATAATTAAATTCTTTGAATTGAAGTTTTGTGAAGTTGGCTCAAATACATATTTTACACGTTAACCTGTAAGTGAGTTGAAGTATATATAAAATTAAAAATGTTTTATACATTAAACTGTAACTTACAGGTTAATGCTATGTTTTAGAGAACTTCACAAAACTTCACAAAAAGTAAGAATATACTCTCATTAAACTATCTTTGACAAATATCCTTTTAACCATAATTTAGTTATAATTATTCTTTTAAATCATAAAGTATGACAAACACCTCCCTTCTTATATTTTTTATCTTTCAATTTAACTTCAACCTCACACTTTTATATTAATTCTATTAAATATATTTTACATCAGAAATTTACATAAACTTACTAATTTTTTTTTAAAAAAAAAATTCCTCTATAAATAAAATCCAAATTTAGAAAATTTACACGAGAGTTTCAATAATCTTAATTTTTTATTTTATTAACACTAATTCACATGCCTCAAATTTTAGTATTTTTAGATTTTAGCTAATAAATTTGATATGTTGAGAAGAGATTAGAAATGATAGAAATTTAGGATTTATTTAAAATTTTTAAATAAAAAAATTATTTACTCAACATTGTTTTTTGTTTATAAATTAATAGGTCTAAGACTAAAAATATTTGTCAAACTTTATGCTTAAAGGAGTCTTTGCAACTAAGTCATATTTAAAGTAAATTATATATCACATTTAATAGTTTAGGGAATATTTTACAACTAAATTATAGTTTAAAGGAATATTTGTTACACTTGATAATTTAAGAGATATTTTACAATTGAGTCAAAATTAAAGAAAACTATTTTCCACATTAATAATTTAGGATGGTTTTCACAAATGAGTCAAAGTAGTATATAAATTTTTCCATGTTTTGTAAACCTCTAATAATGATAATTTTTTAATGGTCATTAAATATTAGTGTGAGCAACTTTTGACAAGTAAAAATTTATAATTGTCTTATAATTTATAAGCTGACAACTCTTCAACTCGCAAAATTTTAATTGCCTACAATGATATTTTGTATTCATAATTCATATTTCTTAATTTCAAATCTTTGTGAAGTTAAAGCATGACATAAGTTATCTCATCAATATTGTCACTGTTGTATACTATTTAATTTCAAAGACAATTTCAAAACAAAAACCATATTCATGGTACTAACAACATTTATACAATCTTAGCATTGTGAAATTTATAAGTCAGGGACTACTTAGAAATGCACGACTTTAAAGTCAAGGCTAGGTTAGATATATGAGACTTTTCACATACTAAAGCATACAATATTTAAAATAGTTACTGGCCAATACTTATGAATCATTTAACTTTTGTAGTGATAGTTTGATGTCATAGCTATCTCCCATGTAAGTTTGTAATACTGACACTATTTATGGAAAACAATTCAATCTCTACAGCACAAACTGGATTCAAAATGCTCTGCCACTGGATGAACGCAGGTTGCTTGGGAGGAGGAAGATTGTGAATCTCACTATTAAGCATAGAAATCACAGTGCTCATATTGGGTCTCTCTCTTGCAAGATCTTGCACACATAGAAGTCCTATGTGTATACACCTTATGATCTCCTTCTCAAGGTTTGGATCAAACATTTTAGGATCTATTAATGGGACAACATTCTGTTCATTCCAGAATTTCCATGCCTAAAATAAAATGTTTAAAAAAAACGTGAGATTCATTTCAGCATTGAATGTTCGAAGCTTAACCTTGTAAATGAAGCCTTGCATTTATTGAGAAGGACAATAAATTTGAGACTTACAAATCTCAATAGGCTAAGAGAATGCTCGTTGTTATAGAAGCTGTAGTTTCTTCTTCCACTTACAATCTCTAGTACCAAGACTCCAAAACTAAATATATCTGATTTTTCAGAAAATAATCCCTCCATTGCATATTCAGGGGCCATATGTCCACTACATTATTAAATAAAACAATTTATTCTTAAACTTCTCAATATGTAACATTAGTATTAGACAAAGAAGGAATACTTACTATGTTCCAACAACTTTTTTAGTATTTGCCTGATCTTCACTCCTTCCAAAAATTCAAGCCAAACCAAAATCTGATATTTTGGGAATTAAGTTCTCATCCAACAAAATGTTACTTGCCTTGAGATCCCTATGTATAATTTTTAGTCTAGAATCTCTATGAAGATAGAGTATTCCTCGAGCTACTCCTTCAATTAGGCCAAACCGCTTTCGCCAATCAAGGAGCCAATGTTCTGGTGGATCTACAAAATTTAAAGGGAAAGTTACATTAGTTTTAAACACAATACAATGAATTCCCAAACTTTAATAGGTTAAAGAAACTACACAAAACTATAGTTTTTTTTTCTTTTCAATCCATATATGTTGAATGTAGATAAATCTAAAGTTTTAAATTGAATATGACATAGATAGAAAAGAAGGGATCCAAAAGAACCAACCAAAAATGAATGTATCCAAACTTTTATTTGGCATGTATTCATAGATCAACATCTTTTCTTCTCCTTCAATACAGTAGCCTATGAGTCTTACAAGATTGTAGTGTTGGAGCTTAGAAATAACGACAATCTCATTCTTAAACTCCTCTAGACCTTGTCCAGATGCTCGTGAAAGTCTCTTAATTGCTATGTCTTGGCCATCTTGCAGTTTTCCCTTGAAGAAAATACCATGAAACAACAGTTACACACAACATATTCTGATTTGATTAAGATTTCATGAATGAATGTACCTTATAAACAGGACCAAAACCTCCTTGTCCAAGTTTATTAGACACATGAAAGTTGTTGGTAGCCATTGCAACCTTTTCAAAGTCATATGCCAATAGTTCTTGAAATTTAACTTGTGATAATTCTCCAATAAAGCTATCACTTGTTTTTCCTGTATATGCTTCACCTCTAGTTAACAACGAAAGCCATTTGCTCTTCCATGTTCTCACTGATCCATAAGTCGCAGGGAATTTAGCATGATACAAAGACATGCATAGAATGACATGAACTACAAAACAATATTTTATTTATATGAAGGTTGCATTTTAAAAGCCTTTCAGGTAGTGAGAATTAATCGGGATTTAAAGTGCTAACACCTATTGTAATAGTTAGAATATAACAAATATGACTGCATATGAAATTACTGAGATGATATAAAAATGGCATATTACCTGAATGTTTAGCTATCGATTTCCAAAAAAAGTATGCACAGGTTACAATGATGATGGTTCCTATAATTATAGTAAAAGCGATGATGACTGTCACGTTTCTCTCCTTTTCTGCATTCAGTGAAAACCAATAAAGTTTAAAGAAAATTCAATGCAATTCAAAAAATAGGATTATGTTGGAGAACCAAATTTCTAGTATTCTAAGTACAAAAATTTAAGATACCAAGTTCTGAATAGGCTACTCGAATATATAGATCAATTCCTCCCTCTGAGAATTGTTGTATGTCAATCAGATTTCCACTCCAAGACATACAACCAATTTGAGTATCGTATGAATATGCGACACAGGTGCAATTTTCCAAGCACCGGCTTCTGCATGTGTCTTCTGAGAAAGATGACCATTCTGCAAAATCTGGTGGTTTAACCTTCTGTAACTTCAAAAACCCATCTTCTTTTCCATATGAACTGCCATTTTTTACTCTCTCACACTGCAGAGCTGTTCTCCGAACACAACCACCAATCCAGTTTTGTCTGTTCCATTCCTTTCTATTGCTTGGCTCAAACCCTTTCAAACAGTTGCATATTGGTGAGCTATTTGAATTGCAGCGTCCAAATTCCCCACATATTCCGTAAATATCACAATCTGAAAATGGATAGTGCAAGGATGTATGCCATTGCTTCTTTGCATCATCCCAATGCTTTTCCACTAACCATCCTTGTGAATTCAAGAAAGATATAATTTTGGTGTTTTTCCCATCCACTAAAGTAATACTATAAGAAACAGCTCCATCACCCTCTGTTACTATATTGGCACCATTATTATACCCTGAATCCATCGTGGTTATCCCTGTGAAGACCCGGCCATTCCATGGACCACTACGCCAGTGTGGGCGAGTTCCATTCCATGCGAACAATTCAGGAAGATTTAATCGTTCAAGACTGATATAGAAATTCCCAATGGACGGATCAGAAGGAGTTTTCCATGATGTAAGCTTTAGTTTTGCACCTGTTCTTTTGTTACTAGTAATTTTCATACCGCTCAAGTATGTGTCCGAAGGATGCTGGAAACTTTGCCATATGATGGTTCCTGAAGCAGAGTTATCAAGCAGGACAAGGTTTCCAGAATCTAGAAGCTGGCAAGAAGTATTAGATGCAATATTTGACACATTTGATGACCAAATGATTTGCTTCTGTCCATTCAATACCACAAGATTGCCATCCTCTGATATTGTAATGATGCCAGAAGAATCTCTCAATGGTTGATTTCTATTGGCTACCCATACAATAGCAGATTTAGACATGTACCAAATTCCAGCGTAGCGATTTGTAGAATTTTGAGGGTTGAAGAACCCCAATGTGAAGAAACTCCTATTAGAGCTAATAGTTTGAGGGTCCTTGATGAAGTGAGAAGATGTGATGGTGTCTGTGCCTGTGGCTAATTCAAAACAGTAGCTGGAAAATGTGATGATAACAAAGAAACAGGCTTTGCTGCAAAAGAATCTCATTGCTGCGATCTAAGATTCTTGATGCCAATTCGATGAATGAAAGCTATCTTTTATTGAGACTTTTCTTTCATGGGTCACAAGTCTCTGAGTCAATGGAGTTCTTTTGTTTCATGGGTCACAAGCCTCAGAGTCAATGGACTTCTGTCTTACGACTCTTACCATACACGGTTGCCAATTTGGATCACTGTTCAACAGAAGAATTTATCCTTGCAAAAAAAATCGTAGAAAGAAATGTGGAACAGTTCTTACTGAGCTTATTCGTGCTTATATCATCATTTATACAACCTTAACATTTGAAACTTAAAAGTCGTCAAATACTTCAGATACTTCAAATACACAGAAGTCCTATGTGTATGCACCTTAAAATATCTTTCTCTAGGTTTGGATCAAGAATTTTAGGATCTATTAATAGTACAATATTCACCTCATTCCAGAATTTCCATACCTAAAATCAAATGAGAAAAAAAATATGGCATGAAACATTGAAGGTTTGAAACCTAACCTTGTAAATGGAGCCCTGCATATTGAGGAGTGCAATGAATTGTAGAAACTTACAAGTCCTAAGAAACTGAAAGAATGATCATTGTAATAAAAGTTGGTGTTTTTTCTTCCACAAGTAATCTCCAATACTAAAATACCATAACTAAATATATCTAATTTCTCATAAAAC
Organism: Senna siamea; assembly: GCA_031216115.1. NCBI lineage: Eukaryota > Viridiplantae > Streptophyta > Magnoliopsida > Fabales > Fabaceae > Senna > Senna siamea. Next base: position 18,101,431 of record CM062355.1, on the reverse strand, counting down.
AGTCTTTTTATTGTATATTCTGGAGTCATATATCTACTACAAATTAAATCAAACAATTAATTTTGAGAGTTTTTAGTATGTTACATTAGTTTCAGGCAAAGAAGAAATACTTACTATGTTATAACAATTCTTCTAGCATTAGCCTGATCTTCACTACCTCCAAAAATTGGAGCCATATCAAAATTTGATATTTTGGGAGTCAAGTTCTCATCCAACAAGATATTACTTGCTTTAAGGTCCTTATGTATAGTTTTTAGTCTAGAATCGTATCTCGTGAATTATTCTTTCAATTATGCTGCCAATCTAGGAGTTGATGTTCTGATGGATCTACAAAAATAAAGAAAAGGTTTGTTTTTGTTTTGAACACATCATAACAAATTCCCAAACTCTAACAAGTTTAAGAACTGAATTAACCCACAATTCTTTTTTTTATCATCCATCTATGTTGAATGTAGATAAATCTAAAGTTTTAAATTAAATACGAGATAGATAGAAAAGAAGGAATCAAAAGAACCAACCAAAAATGAATGCATCCAAACTTTTATTTTAGCATGTATTCATAGATCAACATCTTTTCTTCTCCTTCTTTGCCAATCCGTCTTACAAGATTGCAGTGTTGAAACTTCAAAATAACAACAATCTCATTTTTAAACTCCTCAAGACCTTGTCCAGGTGCTCTAGAAAGTCTCTTAATTGCTATGTCTTGGCCATCTTGCAATTTCCCCTTGAAGAAAATATCATGAAACAACAATTACACACAACTGATTCAGAATTGATTAAGATCATTTCATGAATGAATTTACGTTATAAACAGGACCAAAACCGCCTTGCCCAAGTTTATTAGACATGTGAAAGTTGTTTGTAGCCATTGCAACCTTTTCAAAATCATATGCCAATAGTTCTTCAAATTTAACTTGTGATATAAAGCTGTCACTTGTTTTTTCTGCATATGCTTCACCTCTGTTAAAGAACAAAAGCGATCTGCTCTTCTATTTTCTGCCTGATTCATAAAAGGCAATGAATTTAGCGTGATAAAAAGACATGGATATGTTCCATAGAAAAATGGAATAACCTGAACTACAAAACAATATTTTACTTATAAAGGTTGCACTATAAAAAGCCTTCAAGCGGTAAGAATTTATTGAGATTTAAATTGCTAACGCCTATAATAATAGTTCAAATATAACAAATATGATTGTATTTGAAATTACTGAGATGATCTAAAATGACATATTAATTAGCTGAGTGTTTGACTGTGCATTTCTTTAAAAAATATGCACGTTACACAGATAATGGTTCCTATTATTATAATAACAACGATGATGACTGTCATGTCTCTCTCCCTTTCTGTACTCAGAGAAAACGAAGAAAGTTTAAAGTAAATTTAATTCAAATAAAAAAATAGGATTATGTTAAAGAATTACATTTCAAGTATTTTATGAACACAAATTTAATTAACATACCAAGATCAGAATAGGCTACTTGAATATATAGATCAATTCCTCCCTTTGAGAATTGTTGTATGTCAATCAGATTTTCTCTCCAAGACATACACAAGTACAATTTTCCGAGCATCGGCTTCTGCATTTGTCTTCTGAGAAAAATGACCATTCTGCAAAATCACGTTCTTTAACCTTCTGAGCTTCAACAACCCATCTTCTTGTCCTTATGAACTCCTATTTTTGACTCTCCCACATTGCAGAGCCGTTCTCCTAACACAACTACCAATCCAATTTTGTGCATTTCATTCCTCTCTATTGTTTGGTTCAAACAGTTGCATGTTGGTGTACTATTTGAATTGCAATATCCAAATTCTCCACATAATTAACATCACAGGTTCAATTTGGATAAGAAATGAGTATTTGCATAGTTTCTTGCCATCATCCCATTGTTCTTCTAATATCTTTACTTCTGAGTTTAAGATAGAAAAATATTTGATGTCAGACCCATATGGTGAAGTCAAAGTATAAGAAACAGTTCCATCCCCCTCAGTTACTAGACTCTCACCATTTTCAATGGACGGATCAGACAGACTTTTCCATGATGTAAACTTCAGTTTCTCACCTGTTCTTTTGTCGCAAGTAACTTTCATACCATTTAGATATGTGATGGATGCTGTAAACTTTGCCATACGATGGTTCCTGAAGCAGAGTTATCAATCAGGACAAGGTTTCCAGAATCTAGAAGCTGGCAAGAAGTGTAGGATGCAAGATTTGACATATTTGACGACCATATGATTTGCTTCTGTCCATTCAATATCAAAAGATTGCCATCCTCTGATTTTGTAATGATGCCAATAGAATCTCTCAATGGTTGATTTCTATTAGCTGCCCTTACAATAGCAGATTTAGACATGTACCAAATTCCAACATAGCGATTCGTAGAATTTTGAGGGTTGAAGAATCCCAATGTGAACAAACTCCTATTGGAGCTAATTGTTTCAGGGTCCATGTAGTGAGATGATATGATGGTGTTTGTGTCTTTGGCTAATTCAAAACAGTAGCTGAAAAATATGATGATAACAGAGAAACAGACTTTGCTGCAAAAGAATCTCATTGCTGCGATCTAAGATTGTTGATGCCAATGCCATGGATTAAGGCGAATTTTTGTTAAGACTTTTACTTCATGGGTCACATGTTTCCTAAGAGTCATTGGACTTCTGTCTTAATATACACAGTTGCCAATTTCAATCGCCAGTTATTATTCTCTACTATATTTTAATTCTCTGCTCTCTCATTCTCTTTAACTTTTTAAATTTTTATTTTATTTTATATACATTAATATATAAATTTAAAGATTAAGTACAAAAGACATCAAAACTATTCTAATTTAAATATCTAACATTGGTTTGAAGTTTGAGAAAATATTCCAATTACTTTGGTTCATAACCTCGTACATTCAATCTTGCAAACCTTAACTTCTTCTCGAGGCGACAATGAAATCTAATCTATTCAATTAATGCAATTTGATTTTGAAAATGATCTTCTTAATCGATCCCATTTAATGGATTTAATTCGATTATTGTAGGAGCAGGTTACTTATTTAATTAAAAACATGTTAATTTTTCTTAGCACAAGGGATTGAGTTAGTTTTCTTTCGGCAATTAAAATTCCTTAGTGAATTTTAAAATGAACTAAGTTATCTGTATGTTGTAAGTTAGGTAATTGTTAAATATTTTTAATTATTTTAAAAAATATTTGTAAAGTTTAAATTGAGAATTAAAAAGATCACATTAAAATTTATACATATTCACATCAAAATTATAATTTTACGTTCTCTTTCTAAATATATAGTAAAAGTATTTATTAAAACTACATAATTATCAAAAATATAATTTGATAACCTTTTTAAGAATTAATATACATTACTTTTATATTAATATATACTTTGCAACCTCACAAAAGATTAATACACTTTTTTTTTTACACCTATAAGTATTACAAAATAAAAATTCAAAAAATTCTAACAACTTTAGACCAACGACATATTGAATTATACTCGGCATTTAATCTTTCAATTAACTATTGAAGATTCTTTACCAAATACTTGAACAAGAAAACAAGAGATGAAAAAAATTAAAACACAATTAAAGGTCAACAACTAGCAATCTCACATAAGGCAAATGAGCAGTGATGCCCATCAATAAACTTCAAAGGAATGGGAGGAACTCACAAGATTTTTCTCTTCTCAACTTATTATCTTTGAAGGGAGTGTACACTAGCATTTATGTTTTATTTTAATTTATTCTTGATAGTTGCTTCATTTAATGTTGCAAGCTCAATCTAAAAGGTGAACAATAAATATAAGACACTCTCCCAGCAGACTTGAGATGTTTTGAAAGCCTGGCAGAGGAAAAATCTTCATTTGCAGAGAAAGAGATGCCTAGAAATGTATTGCATAAGAAGTAGTCGGCTATCGAGTGTTTTGTACGTTGGCAGCCTGCTCCAATTTTCTTATGAAACTTTGGTTATTGAGTTAGCCGTACACTTCACATGCTTCACCTACTCTTCTAATTTCTACTTTTTTTTATTTTGAATAACGTGAAACTTGTTTAACTCTCGAAACAAGAATCCTCTTTTCTTGCGAATCTTTATTCTCGAGCTGTAAGTAAAAGAGAGAGCATTGTGATTTCCTTTTTTGGTGTCTGTCAATTTTAGTGTTGTAACCACTTGCACCTATGACCTTTGGAAATGCTAATTTTACGCTGAAATAATTTTATTTAGATGTCTGAGGGTTGAGAGCATCTTCAAAGCAAATTTTAAAAATACTATTCTTAAAAGATGGGCTTTGATCTTAAGAATCATATTAGGACATAGTTATTGAAAATGGATCCAAAGGGCTTAAACACGCTATGTGTTGGGCTCCCTCTTTAAAATCTAGTTTTGGGTCGGAAATTAGTATGGGCTCTTTTAACAACTTTTTTTCAAGTATCTTAATCCTCAGTTTAGAAACTCAAGCTGTTTACTTTAAAATTTTAGGAGCCCAACATATATGATAAATCAATTTAGCAAATTATTACATTATCAAAGCTGAATTTTTCATTATATAAGTAAAAGTATCCCAACAACCTTTTACCAAAAAAACATGTTAGATATATATCTTGAGGCAGGTTTCTCCAATATGGACTACAAGTTGCAGTGAAAAGGTTTTGTAATATAGTTCTGGTCAAGGAAACACTGAATTTAAGAATGAAGTAATCATAATGTCCAAGCGTCAAAATTAGGTCCTTGGATTTTGTTAGCAAAGAAAAGGACATCTATTTGTCTATAAGTTTCTTTTCAAGAAATGCTTTGATTATGTCATATTTGGTTAAATTTAGAGCTTCTTGAAAATATATAGTAATTCTAGCTAGGATAGTTTGAACATAAAAAATGTTAAATCTTTTCATGTTATTGCACCTTAAAATTTTTATTTTAATTGTTTTAAATTTACAATTCAACCAAATAAATTAATTAGCGAGAATCTCATGGAACAAATAAAAATTTCGGAGAAGTTTAATATCCTGAGATGTAGGAACTAGACTTAAATAATTTAGTACTCACAAATATTTTAAAGAGTAAATTACACAAATCTTGCACCCTCCAACTCTTAGAGCACTGGTCTCAATACATAAAATGGAGAGTATTTTGATCTTTTTAAATCTTTACTTTTTGACTTTTTCTGCAAATATCGATCCTTTCTTCCATGATAAGGGTAAAATAACCATTTGTGACATTTAATTATTTACGAAAATACCTTCTCCAAGCATGTATAAACTAAATAAAGTCTTGACAAATCTTAATTGATTATTTAAATGATGAAATAAATACAGGATGTTACATAAACTCTATACAATTACTATTGTTTCATTTTTACTGAATTTGTTTTTAAAAAAGGCTCAGTTATTTTCAGATTATATTAAATTTGAAACTAACATCACTAAAAACGTAAAATTCTTTTAATAAGTGCGAATTAGAATTTTTTTTCTTTACGAAAGTGAAGCTATAAGCTTTGACTAATATAGAGATATAATAAATTTGCATGTTGAAAATAGGAAAAGCACTTACGTAAGCCAATCGATTGGCCTCTTCATTTTAATAAAAAATATATACATACTTTACTAGAATAAAATGTTTTTACTCTTTTTTTTTTTAATTTTAACCAAATAATTGCACAATATAATATCATTGTTTTCAACTGTATACCAAACACTATATTTTTTTCATTTAAAATATGAAAAGAAAACACCACCTGGCAACATTGGATGACATATTTGACTAAAGGGAAGACACAACATAGATCCCAATCCCACCAACATTATACTAAATGGCTGGTGTACAAAACAAGCAACCTTTTTTGACATTTTGCAAATTGGATTCTTTAATGTCTAAATTGATAGTGTTCTTATTATCCGTTGTTTTTTTTTTTAACAGTTTAAATGTACAGTTTTTATATAAACGAAAAGAACAAGAAAATGTTAATCTAACTTAATGTGCAGGACTACAGGAACAGTATCAAATTTAGAAATAGGAGATCTAATTTGAATATTTTGATGAATTTTGGAACTTCAATAGTATTTTTTTATTTAGAGAAATAAATAAATTAAAATTTTAAATTGAGGACTAATTATTTTTTTCAATCTTTCTTTTAATCGAGATCCATTTTGACGATGTTCAACACATGTTTCTGTCAGATGAAGCAATTTCAAAGTAGATAACACGTACAACCATATAACTTATCTTCAATACTTCTTCATGAACGCAATTCTTTTCTATGACAAAGACCGTATTTCAATATGCTACAATCCTAATTAATTATACATTAGAAATTATTTTTAAAGTAAATCAAACTTTTCTTTTTTATTTTTAAAGTTTATACTCTTCTCATATAAGAGATAAGAAAATTTTACAATTTTATTTATCTTAAACAAAATATCCTTAATAATAGCATTAATTTTTTAAAAATATATAAATTATTAAAAATATATTTTAAAATATTATTATTTCATTATGGTTTATATTGAGTTAAAAAATAATTAAGTTAATTTATTTTAAATTTCAAAAATATTTTTCATATTGCTCAATTATATTTAATGATATTAACAAATAAAATTGAAGATTTTTTTTCTTTTAAAGAAGAAAAATATATATTTTCAAATAAAAAAATATAATGTTATCATGTGATAATATACGTGTTAACATTAGTATTCATACTTCTATGTCACTATAGAGAAACTTTTATGGGGACCATATTTCTAGGACAAACTTAGTTCATTAATAAAAATAAATAGTATATATACATGTGCGCAATCGAATTTCCAAAATAAAATTTTGTTCAATAAGCATGTTAATTAATTTCAATGCTTTGAGAAAAGTACGCAAATTATATTCATTTTCAATCAATACTTGAAGTATGATCACAACAGAATCATAGGAAAATTTTAGATCTTTTAAATTTAAAAAATATTATATATTTTAAAGTTAAAAAGAGATAAGATAAAAAATAAAAATTTTATAGTCCATGAATAAATTAATAACTAAATATTTTTTTATCTCATTTTTTTAAATATAAAAAAATCTATTATTTTTAAAATTTAAAAAATTTAGACTCATAAAGTTTAACGAAAATTATGAAAAAATTTTAAATGCATAAATTGTACCACTTCATTATTTATTGACTAATAAAAATTATAAAATTTTTAGTATTTCAAATCAGAGAACTCATATAATATAAAATAATAATATTTAATTTTTAAAATTTAAAAAAATATATATTAATGAGATGCATAATTAGTGTACTTAAATTTTTTTTCAAAACCGTATAGAGAAGCCTTATAGAACCTTGACAACTAAGCCAACCTTTACATATTTCGTTGCTTCAGTTTAAATTTTTTAGAAGGTGTGGAGGCCAATTCCCAAAACTTCCTAAAATGTTCATGTTGAAAATTATTTTGAGTGTTTAACACGACATTAGCCAAAATTGGTAAACTTTGTCCACAACCACTATATATTGTCTCAGTCAAATATGAAGATATGATTGATTATTAATTGTAACGTTGACTATTATTTAGCATTTGTTGTCGTTTCAATTATACATATTTGTAAGTCAAAATTAGTTCCACTCAAATTGAGATCGATTCGTCCACGAATAAGGGGTTTGATTATTTTATGTTATTTGCTTATGCCACCGTTTGGAGAGAGATCACTCCAGTCTTAGGCATCCACCAAAAGATAATGACAAAATTATTTGGATTATAAGAAACAAGTTTAAGTTCAAAGAATTATGAAGCACAAGCAGATTGCCAAGATCTCTTTCTTCCTTGACAGAGACTTGGATTATAAACAAGTTAATTAATGCGCAAATTTGGTCAATCATAGCTTACCTCTCCCCCAAGGTCTACACCAGATGAAACGTTCTCCTCTTAATTTAATCTAACTTGTCACCCATCATGTTTTCCTTCTACTCTCAGATTAGTTGCTGTTTAATGCGTTTCCTTCTCTTATTGGGTTTCGGTCCGTTGCTCTATCAAAATATATATATATATATATATATGAAGCACAAGCACTTTAATTAATTTGTTATATGTTCGTGCTGAATTCGTATATCACATTTATGTAAAATATAAATTTATGAATTAAGATTACTTTATATAAATAGAGAGATAGAAAAAAATTAAAAATATATTATTAGCCCATAGTTTCGCTATTACATGAATGAAATTCATTACTTAATTTTATGTCTTTTCTTTTACATAATATTATCGTATTATTTTTTTTAAATTAGAGAATTCAAATACTAAGTAATAAGCAAACATATCAAATTTTGGTTGTATCACAATAACGTTACTAAGTAATAAGCAAGAGCAATTGAAAGCTAATAATACGTAGAGAACAAGTGTAATTACTAATTGTCAAACCCATTTTCCACTTCCTTCCTTTTACGATTAGATGTGTACGGCTGCTACACAAATAATATGAAAACTTATAAAAGCAAAAACTTTGGATCCTCTGCCTTAAGTTTTCTGTAGTTTGTCTGCCATACTTTTTAGCGGCGGTTTTTTTCGTTGCTAAAGTGCGTTTGAATATTCTTGCAACGGATAATACTGCTGCTATAAATTTTGTTTAAATAAATAATTTAATAAAAGTTATAACTCGTCCAATACGCATGTCCAACATCACCATTACAAAATACCATAGTCATTAATTCTTGTAATGTCCAATACACATGTCCAGCATAACTATTATAAAATACATATCTATCATATATTTTAATGAAATAGAAGAATCAAATTGATAATAATTTTAAACATAAAAAATTAAATTAAAAATAAACAAATGTAAAATACTAAGTTAAAAAAGTTAATAAATTTCAGAAAACTAAAATAAAATTTTTGTCATTGTTTTAACATCGTGTACCCTTCATTCTTAATCCAATTGTTAATTGACAAGTTACATAAAATTGAAAAGATAATTTTCAAAATACAAGAATTTAAACTAATTTTAAATAACTAATTTGATTACGTTAAGTAGCTAGTAGAAGAATAAACTACATATATAAATGGATTAAATAGACCCTCATGGGCATGGCTTCTTCAAAGGTCCTATTTTCATTTGTTTGCCTCCTTGTGAGTCTCACAGCAAATCACACCTCCTCGCAGGCAAAGCTTCTGTACTACCAATGCTTAGATGCCTATGGTTACTACACCCCCAACAGCACCTACCAATCCAACCTCAACGCTCTTCTCCCAAAACTCACCTCCGACACACAAATAAACTACGGCTTCTACAACCTCTCCTACGGCCAAGGCTCCGATCGAGCCTACGCCCTCGGCCTTTGCCGCGGCGACGTCAAGCCGGAAGCCTGCCGTCGCTGCCTCAACAACTCCACAATCCTTCTCCCAAAACTGTGTTCCGATCAGAAGGACTCCGTCGGCGGCTACGACGAATGCATGTTGCGATACTCCGACAGTGCAAAAATTTTTGGAATCCAGTTATTTCGCCACTTCACTGTCTGCTTGTCCAACGAAACCAGTGCTTCAGATTGGGACAAGTTCAGTGCAGTTCTTAAGGATTTGCTAGAGAGACTAAGAAAAGTAGCAGCAGCTGGTGGGTCACTTGGTAAATTTGCTGCAGGAAGTGCAGAGGCTAAAGGAGGATGGAGATCTCCAAGTATATATGGTTATGTTCAGTGCTTCCCTGATTTATCTGAGTCAGAATGTAATGACTGTGTTATTGAGGCTGTGTCGGAAATGGCGAACCCAAAGTGTAGTTGGGGAAAGATTGGTGGGAGAATTATCAGACAAAGTTGTAATTTTAGATATGAAGATTATCGTTTCTATGATGGATCAATTATAGATTATGGGGTGTTACTTCCACCACTGCAAGCTTCTCCTTCTCCTCGTTATTATCATCCTTTTGCTTCTTCTCCATCTTCCAGTACGAGTTCTACAAGAGGTAAAGTTTAAAGATGAGAGAAAACTTTTCATCTGTAATTGGTGATAATTACATCAACATTTACTAATTCTATTTTGAGACCAAAAAGATTAATGACTAACTCTAAGCCTACCTCCTAGACCTTTTCTGGGTTGTTTCTCTAAGTAGTAATAATAATCTAAAATGATTTATATATATATATATATATCTTTCAAATTATGGAATGTGAAGGGCATTTTGGGTATTGCAGGAAAGAGAAATAAATCTATGATGGTCCTGGCCATAGTTGTGCCCATTTTTGCATTTGTTGGACTGCTCTTCTTTGTCTGCATCTATTTAAGAGTGAGGAAGCAAAGGAAAGAATTTCAAAGTAAGTGCAGACTTCAGAGTACTGTATGTTCAAAGATCTGTTTTATTATTGTGACTTGTCGTTTTGCTAAGTCAAGTGATACCTATACAGTGTTGCAATCTTATGAAGTCTAGCTAGTGACCACAAATACATTACTCTAAAGTATTGAAAGGAAAATGGCATCAAGTGGAAAAACTTTCTCTGTCAAATCGTTAGACTTAGAATTATGGGATACTTAATTGGTTTGAAGATTAATTGAGAAAATAACTTGTACCCAGATTATTTTCTTGCACATAATTTCCATTTCAATACTTGCATAAACTTCTTCTCCAGGTGAAGCTCAAGCTGACTCCATTGATCAACTGCAATTTACCTTTGAAGCCATTAGAGTTGCTACGGATAACTTTTCAAATGCAAATAAGCTTGGACAAGGTGGTTTTGGACCTGTTTACAAGGTAATTAGAAACAACGTACACTTACTCAAAATGCATTTTATTAATTTAACTATTGGACCAGATTTAATTATTATTAAAACCCTTCAGGGTAGACTTGCCAATGGACAAGAAGTTGCAGTCAAGAGGTTGTCTAGTAGCTCTTCTCAAGGAGAAATTGAATTTAAGACTGAAGTGCTCATAATGTCCAAGCTTCAACATCGGAATTTAGTTAGGCTTCTTGGCTTTTGTTTCCAAAAAGAAGAACGGGTACTTATCTATGAGTTTCTTCCCAATAAAAGTCTCGATTACTTTATATTTGGTAAGTCTATAGAGCTTTCACTCAAATTAAATATATGGGAAAGTTCAATATCTTGAAAAGTTATGAATTACCATTGTTTTGTATATTCCTTATTATGTGAATAAGTTTCCAAGTTATATTTTAGCTTTGACATGTAGATCCAAACAAACGGACACATTTAAATTGGGAAAAACGCTACCAAATCATAGAAGGCATTGCTCGAGGTCTTTTTTATCTTCATGAAGATTCTCAACAACGAATTATTCATCGAGATCTTAAAGCAAGCAATATTCTCTTAGATGCAGAGTTGAATCCTAAAATATCTGATTTTGGTATGGCAAGACTATTAGATCAAACTCAAGCAAAAACAAATAAGATTGCAGGAACATAGTAAGAAAAAAATTAAGATCTGAAAAACTTGAAGTTGATCATAGATGGAATTGATAACAAGTGTATCTCATATAGTTTATCCTGATTGACATGCAGTGGATATATGGCACCTGAGTATGCAATTCATGGAAAATTCTCAGTAAAGTCAGATGTCTTTAGTTTTGGTGTCTTAATTTTGGAGATTATAAGTGGACAAAAAAATGGTGGCTTCCGCAATGGGGAGAACGTGGAGCATTTGCCTAGCTTTGTAAGTCTACCTTCTTAGCATTGTTCATCATTAATTCTTCTTTACAACGTATTTAAGAAAAATATACATTATTAGTCCATATTACAATTTACAACTACATGAAATTGCATCAATAATAAGACTAGAAAGAAGAAATAGTCCGGAATTAAAGGTTTAATTAATACCATTGCAAAATCTTCTGCAACAGTTAATGTTAATGCTGTCATCTTAATATGACAGTTTATGTAGTTTGCTTTATCAAGATATATACAAACGGGATTAGATTTACTAAAGAGACTAATCTTTTTTAATGTGATAAATTAAAATTAAAATTTTAAATGCTTATATTTAATATTTGGTGATACTCTGAACATGATTGTACTATAGTAGAAATCAAAAAATTACAAAGATATTAAAATTAGAAGGTAAAAATTAATACTTTTTTTTTCTTACCGATTAACCAACTTCTAGCAGGCATGGAAAAGTTTTAGAAAAGGGACCTCCTCAAATATGGTGGACAACTCATTAAATGATAGATCAAGATACGAAATAATGAGATGCATTCACATTGCGTTACTGTGTGTTCAAAAAAGTGTGGATGAGAGGCCAACCTTACCTTCAATTGCACTTATGCTCAGCAACAACTCTCTCTCCCTCCCAATACCCTTGCAACCTGCATTTTTTATGGATAACGGAAGAATATCAAGCCATCAATGTTGTGAAGATGGTCTAGCTATAAGAAGTTCAAGCGAAGAAGAAATTAACTCTATTCAAGTGTCTGTATATGAGGCCTCAATCACTGACCTCCATCCTCGCTAGCTAAATTTTTATCTTGGAGGTTCTATTCATATAACTATAGCATGTGCTAGTTGTAGCTTGTGAAGAACATAGAAAAGATCTCTGCAATTGTGTATTTTGAAGGCATGCGTGTGTTTAACTTTAGATTGTTAAATATAAAATAGGAAAAAATGCAAAATTTAATTAGGTCACTTGAAGTAATCCCCCGTGCCTTCAAAATTGGTGATTAAGAGCTTAAACTTTTACATTTTAGTAAAGAGGTTATATTTAATTTTTCTCCCATATGTGTTAATTAATTGATTTGCTACCTTAAACTCTCTGTATATCAATTGGGAAACTATTACAATGAAAAGTGTATATATATATATATATATATATCTAATTTTGATATGTTTGAACTCTAAACTCTGAAGTGACGAATAACTTGATAACCTTTTAAGAAATCAACATACACCACATAAAATATTAACATACTTTGTTTTTACACCCATAACTATTACATAAGATTTTAACATATATTTAAAAGTCATGAGTCAATATAGTTATGTGAACTTCCTTAATAAATGGGAAAATATTTGTTTAGGAAGGTATAATTTTGATTGAAAGAAAATTTTTAGGTTGAAAATAAATTATTTGCAATTTATTTATTTCATTTCTTTGTTGAAAATCAATGTGTTGTAATATATATGCATAATAAAACATTTCCAAAATTGAACATATGTACCATATAATAATATGGAATAATGAGAGAATATAGATGTTTATTGTATTATTTAATGATGTATTTGAAATTTAAGACTTTTGGCCTTTTTTATTTGGCTCTTGCCTATCTACACACTATCTCTCTCAAGATTTTTATTTTACAATTAAATTTGAATAATAAAAACTTCAGTTATTGTCAAAGGCAAATGGAACATTTAAAAATCGATTTTTTCCACTTTCCAATGTTAATTTTCTGTTGCAAAATAATTATCGTGAAAATTTTGTTTTTTAAAAATAAACCAAAATTCGCCTTGCATTTTCGCCTTTTTGTCTACTTCCAAAAGTTAAGAAAACCTCTTTTTTTGAAATTTTTTTAAAAAAGTTAGATTAACGACAATTTTAGAACACTTTCCAAGTATTGCATTTACTACTGTTGCTAAGAAGTTTTATACAATAATTTCAGAAGCAAATGCAACACTTTTCATCCTATTAAAGAAGTTTTGGATTCTCTTGTACAATCGAAAGTCTCACAGCTAAAACTAGAATTTTAAGGCACACTATATATTATGAGCCATGCACGTAAATTAATGACGTTTTTCAAGGTGCTAACTTTTCCTTCTTTCCTTCTTTCTTTTTTCCACAACCACAAAAGCGTTGTGAGTTAAATGTTGATTGGCATAGGAAAAAATCAATTAAAATGAGGAAACTAGTCAAATTAAAGTTTATATTCGATCTTTAATTCTAATTTTATTTAAATATAGTTTAAAAATAATAAAACAAGAGAAATATGGTAGATATGGAGAAATTAAAATGTACGTCTTTAGTATTTTGAGCGAGACTAATTAATTTCAATGTATTGAGGTGGGGAAATTCTCATATTTGTCAATCTCTTTAAAGTCTGCAGATAATTTAAAAATAGTTAACAACATTAAAAAAAAATTAAAGTGTAAATATATCTTATGCCTTATAAATCTTTACTATTCACTTTTATCGAGTAGTAACCTTATTACAAACTTTAATAACCTCCAAATTTATATTATCTACATGAAAAACATTTATTATATTAAATAATAATTAAAAAAATATCTATGTTCAAATGGATTAATTGTTCAATTGTAACCACACATTTAAATTTTAAATTATATTTAAAATTATTGCATACATTATCTTTCAGGCTTTGACTTGTTATAGATTTTTGATATTGACAATGGATGGACTTGTAGAGAAGATAATCTTCCATTCTTTTGTTTTGTTATCTCTATAATCGCAACTTTGGCATGGACTCATTTGCAAAATACCCATTAAACTAATTTTGAATCTGTTATAAAATATTTTTATAAATGATAAAATGTGGCATATAATTTTTTTAATTATGATTTAATTGTAAATACTTTTTGAACTATAAAGTTTAACAAATATTCTCTTATATTTAGACCTATTAATTTCCTTTTAAAAAATTATCTTTCCTAAATTATTTTTATTTAAAATTTTTTAAATAAATTCTAAATTTCTATGCTTTCCAATTTCTTTCCAACACTCTATGTCAAATTTATTAGCTAAAATTTGAGGCATGTGGATTAGCATAACAGAAAAAATAATATTATTGAAAATCTTGTATAAATTTTGCTAAATTCAAAGTTTATTTGGAGAGGAATTTAAAGAAAAAATTAGTAAGTTTATGTAAATGTCTTATATATAATATATTTAATGGATTGTGTAATACCTCTAAATAATACAAGTACTAATGATAAATTAACAATAATAATAATTAAAATAATTAAGAAAATTGAATAGAAATTAATTTTGAAATTTTATTGAGAAGGGATTAAATGAATTATTTTGAGCTTATAGCTCAAATTTAACAATTTTTGAAAATAAAATTTTATTTGATAAAAAAAATTTTATCTGTTTTGAAAAACTTAGTAAATATTTTTGGGAGGCCTAGGATACTCTAAAAATATCTAAATTTCTTCTATGTTATCCTATATTTTAAGATGAACTAAAAAATATATTTAAATTTTACCTAAAGTAAAATAGAAAAATGATCAAATTAGCTCGGATACCTAAAAGCCCAAATTTTTTATTTTGGATCCTCTGCCTGGAGTTCTCTACTTGGCCTATGCTTGACTTTTTAGTTGCAGTTTTATCCATTGCTAAAGTGTGTTTTAATATTATTGTAATGAATATTATTGCTGCTATAAATTTTGTTTAAATAATTAATTTAAATAAAGTTATAGTAACAATAATATTTGTTGCAAGAAACTTTAGTAACGAAAAAAAGGGCCGCTAGAAAGCCAAGCAGAGGCCAAGTGGAGAATTTGGATGCCAAAATTTCCTTTCTCTCTCATTCAATGGCCCCTCACCTTCGACCCTTCTTTATGCAGCAAGGCGGTTGTCCATATGCAAGCCGTCGAATGTTGATTTTGGATCTCCCATCGACATTGCTAGTTTCGTCTAACTAGCCAACACAAGCAAACTGTAACAGTCTTAGCGCCCACTTGCAGATATTATCCTCTTTGGGGCTGGTAATGGCTTACCCTCCCTCTTCCCCTCAAGGTTTTGTTCCTCCCCCCTGGTATACACTAGATCATTCCAAGGGAGAAAACGCGTTTATAAAGGAAAGATATCCACACCCTTATAAGGCATGCTTCATTTTCCTTTCCAATCGATGTGGGACTTTACAATCCACCCCCCTTAGGGAGCCCAGCATCCTCGCTGGCACATCGATCTGGATCCTGGCTCTGATACCATCTGTAACAGTCTTGGCGCCCACTTGCAGATATTATCCTCTTTGGGGCTGGTAACGGTTGACCCACCCTCTTCCCCTCAAGGTTTTGTTCCTCTCCCCTGGTATACACCAGATCATTCCAAGGGGGGAAACGCGTCTACAAGGGAAAGGTATCCACATCCTTAAAAGGCATGCTTCGTTCCCTTTCCAACCGATATGGGACTTTACAATACCTATCTAGTATTAATTATGATATAAACAGATAGGCTTGGTACATCATCTTTATCCTTTGTTTATTTAAATTCTGAGCAGTTACCATCGAATTATGTTATATGCATTAGGTTCGGGATCCCTTGCTCAGATTAATTATACTTACATGCACAGCAGAATAAAGAAATACTATGCTACTTTGCGAAATTTAAACTTTCGTACAATTCAATAAGTTTCATAATGTCTATTACAATACAGTGAATATGTATGAGGATATACGAAGTGCCCATCCTTAGGAAGTCAGGAGACAATAATCCTGTCACTCATACTCCCTTTACAAATTTTTCAGACAGACCGGTCCTTCACCTATCCCTTCCCCTTTTCTTGCCTAAATACTTCGCAGGACTACTACCAAGAGAATAATCCTAGTTTTATTCAGAGTATGTCTAGACAAACAAAATTAGGGGTCACAAAATTTCTTAAACCAAAAAGACCTCGAACTCCTGGCCTAACTATGTGTCCATATCTGATACATATTAGCATATAATGAGAAACCCAAATTTCCCAGTAGCTTAACAATCCGTTTTTAAAACAACCAATATGTATCAGGGTGTAAGCACCAAAATAATAATTCTACATTCTTGGAATAAAATATAGCATAATACACAATATAATTGGCAAGCAATAAGTGATCAATTAAAATTTTAATAAGATGAAAACAATGTACTTATAAATAATCATGCGATGACTTACGTTAGCATAACGGTATCAATTTATTTAAGCTTATCCTTCTTAAATTTCTATGAACTTTCACTGTGCACACTTGGGCACTCATGGACACTTGGCCACCTTTAAAATCTGTTGTGCACACTTGGGCATTATGTAAACACTTGGCCACCACCTAGGGTCATTGTTCACACTTGGGCACTATATGGACACTTGGCCACCACCTAGGGTAATCGTGCATACTAGGGCACTATATGGGCACTTGGCCATCTTTGAAAATCTTATTAAATTTTTTGAGGGAAACTTTCTTCTTCTTGTAAGTTAAGGGAAAGACACATTTCTTATGGGAAATTGCAACGTTTAAGTAACAAATTTCTATTTCTCTTGAAGTTAATTTTTAAGGTCTATCTCTTGTAAAATACTATCAATTTCAATGTTACTTTTCTCTTCTTCTTTCTACACATTTTTAGTAATCTCCTTAAAGTTTCTTCTTCTTAGAATTTAATTCCCATGTTCAATCTCTTCTTAAAACTCTAATAACTTCTCTAATGATTCTCTCTTTCCTTGGGAAATAAATTCCAATGTAGATTTTTTTAAAAAAAAAAAATTTAATGTATTCCATAATTATTTCTTTTTCTTGAAAAATTGATTTCAATATATAATTGCTTTCCAAAAATTCTAATAATATCCGTAATTATTTCTTTTTCTTGGAAAATTGAGTCTAATATATAATTGCTTTCCAATAATTCTAATAATGTCCATAATTAGTTCTTTTTCTTGGAAAATTAATTTCAATATATAATTGCTTCCCAAAAATTTTAATAATATCCATAATTATTTCTTTTTCTTGGAAAATTGAGTCCAATATATAATTGCTTTCCAAAAATTCTAATAATGTCCATAATTAGTTCTTTTTCTTGAAAAATTAATTTCAATATATAATTGCTTCCCAAAAATTCTAATAATATCCATAATTATTTCTTTACTTTGATTCAAGGTCATATTACATGGCTAAAAATTTCCAAGAATGAATCTCATGGACTTAGGCTAGGGAGTTATATTCATGTGGCAAATTTCATTTCCTTTATTATTGTTCTTTACTTAGTGCACTCAAAGGATTGGGTTTGCTTTCATTTGTCATCAAAAATTTCAAATCCTAATCCAACAACATCCTCATGCTAACCATCCATCAACAATTTTATAACCACACATGCTAGCCTACAACCATGAATGTAAGCCAAGAATGTAGAGATAATCTAAGTTCCATGGAAACTTGAATATAGTCATTGAATTGCATATCTAGAACATGGAAACAAGTTTTAAATTGTTAACCTACCTTGGAGGTGTGCTAGAGAAAATACTCTTGGCCCTTCCTTTGATTCCCTTGGCTTCCCTTTCTTGAGTTCTTCTTAACTTCCTCCTTTCTTGATCTCTAAATTCTCCCTTGATGCCTCACGTTCTCCCTCTCTTTTCTCACTTCTTCTTTTCTTTCTCTCCTTTCCCTTATTCACATGTGGTTATGGTATGCTTCAAGAGTCACTTTTCAACTCCTCCATTTTCTTTTTGTTTCCTTTCCTTACGTGTGGGTGGGTGTGGGTCTTTCATGAAAAGGGCTTCCCATTGGTTTCCTTTTTCCTTACTTCACGCCACTTCCTCCCTTAACACCAAGAATTTTTGGTGCACCTTTTCTACTTAATTAAATCCTTTTTGTTTGCTTAACATTGCTATCCCTTCCCATGCACATTAAAGGTGTCCCACAAGTAAAACAAATTTGCACTCTTGTATGTTTTCTTGCAAGCTTAGATTACCTATTTCCACAAGCAATATACTACCTATGTTGCCTAAAATTTTTCTTCACTTCTTCCTAACTCATTCGGCCATTACAACAAAAAAATATTGCACCTTTTGTCTATTCTTCCTAGCCAAAATTCCCTTCTTCTCATGAAGCTCCATGTGTCACTTTCAAGAAAAAATTCTGCATCACTTAGAATTCTTCCTCTTGCCATGTTTCCATTTCTCTCATCTTCCCATGTGCATATTTTACTAAAAAAAAAATTCTGCACTTAATGGGGATTACTTGTTACATTGGTGTTCCTTTTTCCTTGTAAGTGTAGGTTTGTCCACTCTCACAAGCAATCAAAAAAAAGTGTTGCACCTTTTTTAAATTATTGCACACTTGCCACCCCTTTTCCTCACATATGGCATCCAAAAAGAAAGGAAGAATTGGTTTTCTTTTTGTGCTAGCTTTTTACGTAACACACTTATATATATATATATATATTTTTTTTTTTTTTGTTGCATCCCACTTCTCCTTCTCCTTTCACGTGGACCATGCATGAGTTCATGCAAAATTTCCTTCCCTTCCCTATTTTCATGTGAAGCCTATGCATACATATATATAATTTTTTTTTTAAAATGCTTTTGATCTCCTTTCATTTCCACCTCACATGTGGCTTGATGTTGCCATGCATAAAATTTAATTTCCATTCCTTTTCTTCATGTAGGGTGTATGCAATGCACACTCATGCATATAGTTGCATCTTATTTTGCTTTTCATTTGGTACTTAGGCTAGGTAACTCAAAAAGGGAATCAAAGATTAAATTTTAAACATCAAGTTTTCATGCAAGTTTACTTTTTAATATAACCCTTTTAGGCCTTTAAATTATGGATCATAAAATTTCCCCTCATCAAGCTAATCCATTTAATTAATTAGCAATTAATAATTAAGTGACACCATTAATTCCTTTCATCAAAGACCATTAATTTAGACTAATTAAATTATGGGATGTTACACAAACCCCTTGGCGTCGTCCAAATTTTGTCGTTCCAAACCAAATCTGTCGGCATCGTTTAGTTCCATCCACTTCACCAACACCATCTAATCCGTCCAACAACGCGACTTCGACCGTCTGTGCCGTCTAGCTCCATCATTGACAGCTGCAAGGGGAGAAAGAGACTAAAATAAAATTTTTTAAAATTTTGGGTATGAGCTGAAATTCTATAAATTTGGTACTTTTCTGTAATTCTTAGTTCTAAGGAGACTCTCATGTAAATTAAGGAGATTTTAGATACATTTAAGGGCTACCTTCAAGGCTAAGAGAGTTTTAGGGGCTAAACTGAAAACTTTATAAATTCTATTGGATTTGTAAAATGCATAATTCTGAATTTTTAAGATAGTACTGGCCTCAATAATGTCCTAGGATTAATTCGGTAGAATTTAAGAAGTGATAAAGGTTATTTGTGAATTTCAAAAGCTTAGGGACAAAAATAAATATTTAGTGGAGTTATGAAATAAGGGGTATATATAATGAGAATTTGGGTGGATATGGTATTCCCAAATTTGATTAAGGTCGGATCACAAAAAATTCGATTGTTCTTATATTGATTAGGCCTTTTATTATTTTGGGAGAATCAGAGAACACTTGAGCAAAGGCAATAAGTGTTGGACCAATAAATTAAGGATTATTGTTACTAATCCTTTCAGATGAGTGTTTGATAAAGGAGATATCGCTTTCAAATACCCCTTACCTACTTTGAACTAAATATGAAATTAATTGTGTATGTATTTGTATACATTGTCTAGACAACCATGAGAAACAATTAAGAAATATATTGTCTCTGAATTTGTGATAATTTTAATGATTGATAATTTGATGATTACATGTCTATGTGATTGCTAGTATTAAATATAGAAATTTATATATATTTTTTGAATATTTAAAATTCATTCTTGAAATTCTGTGCTAGAATACTTTAATGTGAATATTTATATCTGGATGATGATAAAAAATATATATATGCTGTGTGATCTGGAAATGGTATTTTTGTGGAGTTACCTTGTACATAAGCGTCCTCATGCAATGGAAGGCACAAGGGCTGGTGGCACTGTAGGGTTGTCTCCATGCAACTAAAGGGAGGGAGAGACTGGTTAAGCATGTGCAATGCACAGTGGGTTGTCCTCATGCAACTGAAGGCACAGTGTATTGGTTTTGTGCAGTGCAAAGCACAGTGGAGTTGTTCTCGTACAAAGGGAAATGATACTGAGGGTGATGATGTGATGGGTTTAGGGTTTATTAATCTATCCTTTCTTAATTTTTGTATAAAAATTGATTACAAGAGTTTAAACTATAAACTCTTTTAAATTTTATGATAATAAAAACTCTGTGTGAGTCTGTTTTCCATTCAGTGTGTTTCTTTTATCATACATTCGCTAGGTCTATGTGACTCTCACACATTACTTTTTTTCATATCAGCCTCAAGTTAAAGAATAGAAGTCAACAGATCTGTACTCTTATTTTGGGTAGGCTCAATATTAAGTCACGCAAGCTTAATGATATCGCAGCTTATCATTATCTTAGTATTAATTTAGTATGTTGTTGTCAAATGGTTTTGTAAAATGAAATGAATATTTGGTAGACTTGTGATAGTCAATTGAATTTCTTTGAATTAAATTGGATGTTGATGTGTTTTGGGTTATTGTAAAATTGAGGAAAAGTCCTATTTTTAAAAAAAGTTTTGCCAAAATTTTAGTAGGGCCCTGATTGATAATTAACAATTTAAAAGTTTCAATTAAAATGTTATAATATTGTTATGATGAGGTAAAGAAATTTTTAGACTAACTAAACTTAGTAGGTGTCATGATAGGTTTATACGCTGATCACGAACTCAGAGTTTTGGGTCATAACAGATTGAGTTAATATATTGGTGTGAGATTAAATTTAAATTCAAACATGAAAAATATAAGAAGCTATTTTCTACACTATAATTTAAAGAGGCAATTGTAACTAAGTTATAGTTGAACGAAGTATTTGTAACGTTTTATAATTTAACAGAGTATTTTGTAACTGAGTTGTAGTTGAAGAGATAATTTTATATTAATTTCATTAGATATATTTTACATCAGACATTTACATAAACTTTTTTTTTTTAAATTTTCATTTTAAATTTTCACTATAAATAAATCCCAAGTTTAGAAAATTTACACGAGAGTTTCAATAATCTTATTTTTTTTATTTTATTAACATTAATTCACATGCCTCAAATTTTAATATTTTTAGATTTTGTCTAATAAATTTGATATCGAGTGTTGAAAAGAGATTAGAAATTATAGAAATTTAGGATTTATTTAAAATTTTTAAATAAAAAATTATTTACTGAATATTGTTTTTTGTTTATAAATTAATAGGTCTAAGTCTGAGTATAAGAGAATATTTGTCAAACTTTATGCTTAAGGAAGTATTTGTAGCTAAGTCATATTTAAAGAAAATTATATATCACATTTAATAGTTTAGGGAATATTTTACAACTAAATCATAGTTGAAGAAAATATTTACTGTTATTGATAATTTAAGTGATATTTTACAATTGAGTCATACTTAGAAGAAGAATATTTTCCACGTTAATAATTTAGGGTGGTTTTCACAAATCAGTCATAGTTCAAAGGAGTATTTAAAATTTCCTATGTTTTGTAAACCTTTAATAATGATAATTTTTTAATGGTCATTAAATATTACTGTGAGCAATTTTTGTCAATTAGAAATTTATAATTGCCTAATAATTTATAAGATGACAATTCTTCAACGCAAAATTTTAATTGCTTACAATGATATTTTGTATTCATACTTCATATTTCTTAATTTAAAATCTTTGTAAAGTTAAAGCATGACATAAAAAAACAAAAATCTTTCTTAATTTTAAATCAATATTGTCACTGTTATACGCTATTTAATTTCAAAGATAATTTTTAAAATAAAACAAAAATCATATTCATGGTCCTAACATTATTTATACGATCTTAGCATTGTGAAATTTATAAGTCGTGGAATACTTCAGAAATGCATGACTTTAAAGTCATGGCTAGGTTAGATATATGGCATATATATGTATTAAAATGCAATAACGTTTCTTAGCAAAATTGAATTCAAACGACAGATCTTTTCAACTCCAAAAAAAAACATAAGATAGAGAATAACTTCCAATGTTTCAAGGATAGCAAAATCATATAATTAATACCATAATTTGAAATGAATGTCTTAAAAAAAGAGAAAAGAAAGAAGGGAAATCTCCATTCTTGAAAGTAAGAGCTATTTTCTCCATTATACATGAGACTTTTCACATATTAAAAAGCATACAATATTTAGAATAGTTACTTGTCAATATTTCTGAATCTTTGAACTTTTTCAGTGATAGTTTGATGTTATAGCTATCTCCCATATATGTTTGTAATTGTGACATTATTGTTGGAGAACAATTCATTTTCTACGGCACAAACTGAACTCAAAATGCTCTGGATGAATGCAGGTTGCTTTGGAGGAGGAAGATAGTGAATCTCACTATTAAGCATAGAAATCACAGTGCTCATACTGGGTCTCTCTCTTGCGAGATCTTGCATACATAGAAGTCCTATGCGTATGCACCTTATGATATCCTTCTCAAAGTCTAGATCAAACCTTTTAGGATCTATTAATGGGACAACATTCTGTTCATTCCAAAATTTTCATGCCTAAAATAAAATGTTCAAAAATAACATTAGATTCATTTCAGCATTGGAAGTTTGAAGCTTAACCTTGTAAATGAAGCCTTGCATATATTGAGAAGGACAATAAATTTTAGAGACTTACAAATCCCAATAGGCTAAGAGAATGCTCGTTGTTATAGAAGCTGTTGTTTCTTCTTCCACTTACAGTCTCTAGTACCAGGACTCTAAAACTAAATACATGTAATTTTTTTAAAAACAATCCCCTTATTGCATATTCAGAGGCCATATATCCACTATATTATTAAATAAAACAATTAATTCTTAAACTTTTCAATATGTAACATTAGCCTTGGACAAAGAAGGAATACTTACTATGTTCCAACAACTCTTCTAATATTTGCCTGATCTTCACTCCTTTCAAAAATTCGAGCCAAACCAAAATCTGATATTTTGAGATTTAAGTTCTCATCCAACAAAGTCCCTATATATAAATTTTTAGTTAGAATCTCTATAAAGATAGAGTATCCCTCGAGCTACTCCTTCAATTAGGCCAAACTGCTTTTGCCAATCAAGGAGTCGATGTTCTGGTGGATGTACAAAAGTGAACGGGAAAGTTACTTTAGTTTTAAACACAATATAACAAATTCTCAAACTTTAACAGCTTAAAGAAACTAAGCAACACTATAGTTTTTTTTTTTTGTCAATCCATCTATTGTGAATGTAGATAAATCTAAAGTTTTAAATTCAACATGACATAGACAAAAAAGAAGGGATCAAAAGAACCAACCAAAAATGAATATATCCAAACTTTTATTTGGCATGTATTCATAGATCAACATCTTTTCTTCTCCTTCAATACAATAGCCTCAGAGTCTTACAAGATTGTAGTATTGAAGCTTAGAAATAATGACAATCTCATTCTTAAACTCCTCTAGACCTTGTCCAGATGCTCAGGAAAGTCTCTTAATTGCTATGTCTTGGCCATCTTGCAGTTTTCCCTTGAAGAAAATACCAAGAAACAATAGTTACACACAACATATTCTGATTAATTAAGATTTCATGAAAGAATGTGCCTTATAAACAAGACCAAAACTGCCTTGCCCAAGTTTATTAGACACATGAAAGTTGTTCGTAGCCATTGCAACCTTTTCAAAATCATATGCCAATAGTTCTTGAAATTTAACTTGTGATAATTCTCCAATAAAGTTATCACCTGTTTTTCCTGTATATGCTTCACCTATATTGAACAATGAAACCATTTGCTCTTCCATTTTCTCACTGATCCATAAATCGCAGGGAATTTAGCATGATACAAAGACATGCATAGAATAACATTAACTACAAAACAATATTTTATTTATATGAAGGTTGCATTTTAAAAGCCTTTCAATTAGTGAGAATTAATCGAGATTTAAAATTCTAACACCTATAGTAATAGTTAAAATATAACAAATATGACTGCATATGAAATTACTGAGATGATATAAAAATGGCATATTACCTGAGTGTTTAGCTATCCATTTCCATAAAAAGTATGCACAGCTTACAATGATGATGATTCCAATAATTATAGTAAAAGTGATCATGACTTCACGTTTCTCTCCTTTCTGCATTCAATGAAAACCAAGAAAGTTTAAAGAAAATTCAATGCAATTCACAAAATAGGATAATGTTGGAGAACCAAATTTCTAGTACTTAAAGAAAGCAAATTAATACCAAGATCAGAATAGGCTACTCGAATATATAGATCAATTCCTGCACTTGAGAGCTATTGTATGTCAATCAAACTTCCACTCCAAGACATACAACCAATTTGAGTATCGTATGAATATGCGACACAAGTGCAATTTTCCAAGCACTGGCTTCTGCATGTGTCTTCTGAGAAAGATGACCATTCTGCAAAATCTGGTGGTTTAACCTTCTGTAACTTCAAAAACCCATCTTCTTTTCCATATGAACTGCCATTTTTTACTCTCTCACACTGCAGAGCTGTTCTCTGAACACAACCACCAATCCAGTTTTGTCTGTTCCATTCCTTTCTATTGCTCGGCTCAAACCCCTTCAAACAGTTGCATATTGGTGAGCTATTTGAATTGCAGCATCCAAATTCCCCACATATTCCGTAAATTTCACAATCTGAAATTGGAAAAAGCAAGTATGTATGCCATTGCTTCTTGGCATCATCCCAATATTCTTTCATTATCCTTCCTTGGAAAGATATATATTTGATGCCATTCCTATCTTCTAAAGTATCAATATAAGAAACAGCTCCATCACCCTCTGTTACCATATTTGCACCATTAGTATACCCTGAATCCATCCTGGTTAGCCCCATAAAGACCGGGCCATTCCATGGACCACTATGCCAGGGTGGGCGAGTTCCATTCCATATGAACAATTCAGGAAGGTTTAATCGTTCAAGACTCAAATAGAAATTCCTAATGGACGGATCAGAAGGACTTTTCCATGATGTAAGCTTTAGTTTCTCACCTGTTCTTTTGTTACTAGTAATTTTCATACCGATCAGGAATGTATCCGAAGGATGCGGGAAACTTTGCCATATGATGATTCCTGAAGCAGAGTTATCAAGCAGGACAAGGTTTCTAGAATCCAGAAGCTGGCAAGAAGTATTAGATACAATATTTGACACATTTGATGACCAAATAATTTGCTTCTGTCCATTCAATACCAAAAGATTGCCATCCTCTGATATTGTAATGATGCCAGAAGAATCTCCCAGTGGTTGATTTCTATTAGCTACCCATATGATAGCATATTTAGTCCTGTGCCACATTCCAACATAGCGATTTGTTGAATTTTGAGGGTTGAAGAACCCCAATGTGAACAAACTCCCATTGCAGCTGATTGTTTCAGGGTCCTTGAGGAAGTGAGAAGATGTGATGGTGGCTGTGCCTGTGGCTAATTCAAAACAATAGCTGGAAAATGTGGTGATAACAAAGAAACAGGCTTTGCTGCAAAAGAATCTCATTGCTGCGATCTAAGATTCTTGATGCCAATGCAACAAATGAAGGCTAATTTTTATTGAGACTCTTCTTTCATGGGTCACAAGTCTAAGTCAATGGCCGTTTCCATATGTCATGAGACAAATTGAACACCTGACCGGAACATAAGCTGAGAAAAACTTCATCATCCGTAAGCTTAACTAATAAAGGATAAATATGCATCAAAATAAAATTTAAGAGTTTTTCAATTCTACCACATTAATGTAAATACAACAGTCTTTATTAGAAAAAAAAGAGAGCATTGCCCTCAGTATTTTAACATTTTAATATACCCGAAATAATCAACTAGCTAAGGAACCTGTTTGTGCAATCAATGGAGCTACATCTAAAATCTTAACAACCATCAAGTGAGCAATAACATTTCTCTCACAAACCGGTGTTCAAGTCCAGAACTCTTATCTGAAAAACATAATGCAAAGGGGTGAGCTTGTAACTCATTCAGCAGGTAATATACACTATATAGGAAGAAAATAAACCTAACGCACAATTTTTTTGCAATTATATTTGATTAAAGAAAATTGAAATTTAAGTGCTTACAATTCATCACATGAACACAAGATGAGAAAAGAAATTTGTGATTTTACCAACAAGTTATATCACAAGATACACAACCATTTTCTATAATACAAGGTTAGAATTATATTTCATCAACGAGACTTATGAACATTTAATGTGTAATCTAAGATATAAATCACATGAGAGAGTTTAAATTTCAAGAATCAATTGTACCAGTATGTCTACAAATATTATATCATATTGCTACATATAAGAAGGTCATATTGTGCCACCGCACACAAAAATATTATATTGTGTCGCTGCATGTTAAATTAATATATTATGCCGTCATACATAAAAATATCATGACACCGTATGTAAATTTATATTGTACTATCACATATAAATATTATATCGTGCGATGACACGCAAAATTATTATATCGTGCCGCCGCACGTAAATATGTTATTGCAATCATAATTATGAAATTCACTTAGAAGTGAATAACTAAGTGATGAAGTTAAAAATAAAGAAATTTACTATTTTTTTTCTATCTCATTCTTTCTAAATGTTAAAAAAAAATAAGTTCAACTATGATAAAAAATAACAATATTTAATTTTGTTAAATTCTTTTAAAAATATACTAATGAGATGACATAATTAGTGTACTTATAAATTTTTTTTTAAAACCGTATATAGAAGCCTTTAGAACGTTGACAACTAAGCCAACCTATACATATTTCGTCGCTTCAATTTAAATTTTTTAGAAGGTGGGGAGGCCAATACCCTAAACTTCCTAAAATGCTCATGTTGAAAATTAGTTTGAGTGTTTAACACGACATTAGCCAAAGTTGGCAAGCTTTGTCCACAACCACTATATAGAGTCCAATCAAATATGAAGATATGATTGATTGTTAATTGTAACGTTGACTATTATATAGCATTTGTTGTCGTTTCAATTATACATATTTGCAAGTCAAAATTAGTTCTACTCAAATTGAGATCGATTCGTCCACGAATAAGGGGTTTGATTATTTTATGTGCTTATGCCACCGTGTGGAGAGAGATCACACCAGTCTTAGACATCCACCAAAAGATATTGACAAAATTATTTGGATTTTAAGAAGCAAGTTTAAGTTCAAAGAATTATGAAGCACAAGCAAATGCCAAGATTTTTTCCTTCCTTGACAGAGACTGAGATATACTTTCTGAAATGTAAAATTTTTTTGAAACAGTATATAGAACTATTTGTAAGTGACCCAAAATTTAAGAGATTATTTTGCACTTTGCTATTTAAAATTTGATACGATTTGATGTGGAAGTAAATTGAAATAAAGCAACTTTTCAGTTGTATGTAATAAGAAATCTAGTGTAATTAGATTGCGTTGAGATTTTTTGTTGGGCGCCTGTTGGGTGTTTTAATAGTAGGTTTTTTCGTTGTTAAATTTTTTTGCAACAAATATTATTGTCACTATAACTTTTGTTAAATTAATTATTTAAACAAAATTTATAGCAGCAATAATATTCGTTGCAATAATATTAAAACACACTTTAGACGAATAAAACCGCCGCTAAAAAATTCAGCAGGCTCAACGGATCCAAAAGCAATTAAATTATCTTAAAAATAGGTTAATAATGAACTAACCCAATCACTTTATTGATGAATTGATGAGGTTAAACGGGTCAACCCAGCAATCTATTATTTAAAAAATAATAATTTGTTTAGCTTAATTATTTATTTTTTGAATTAATAAATTTTTGAATTGACACAAATAATAAGTTAATTACTTATAATTAATTTTATATTATTTAATTTTATATTAATTTTATAATTAAATTAAATTTTAGAAACTAATTCTATGATAATGAGTAGAAAATAATATAAATAATTTTATAATAAGTCAATCACATTAATTGAAATTAAAAATAAGAGAAGTGGATAAAAAAAAATTTTAATAAGCTAATCCTATAATAGTGAAAAAAATAAAAATTCATCTATTAAATTAAAATTTTTTTAGCATACGAGATTACGTGCGAGTAACCTAACCCTACTAATGTAACATATAGGTTTGACAAGCTGGATTAATATAAATAATTTTATAATAAGTGAATTACATTAATTGAAATTAAAAATAAGAAAAGTGGATGAGAAAAAAAATTTTAATAAGCTAATTCTATAATAGTGAAAAAAAATAAAAATTCATCCATTAAACTAAAATTTTTTTAGCATGTAATATATTGTAAACTAAAGAATTAAAATTTAAAAAAATAAAAATAAAATTAACGAATTACCTGCATGTAACCTGACCATAACTCATGTAACATATATGTTTGACAGGTTGGGTTAATATAAATAATTTTATAATAAGTCAATTACATTAATTGAAATTAAAAATAAGAGAAGTGAATGAGAAAAAAAAATTTAATAAGCTAATTCTATAATAGTGAAAAAAATAGAAATTCATCCATTAAACTAAAATTTTTTTAGCATGTGATATATTGTAAACTAAAGAATTAAAATTAAAAAAAATAAAAATAACAAATTACCTACAAGTAACTTGACCCTAATTCATGTAACGTTTAGGTTTGATAGGCTCGGTCAAGATTGACCTGAATTTGGTTGTATACTTTCTTTCCTCTCTCGCTCTCGTTCTCTCTTTATAGCTGTTAGCTAGGGCATCTTCAAAAGCAAGCTTGAGTCCGGCTTCCGCTCCTTCTACTCTTTGTGTTAGGTTTGATCGTGCTTTTTTTCTTTCTCTCCTCTTCTCTTTCTGTAGGAAAGATTTTCTCTTCCTCTATGAAAGATTTCTCCTCTTTTATGAAAGGTTTATATCTTTCATTGGTAAGAGGTTAGTTTTTGAAGTAAAAACTTGAAGATTTGTAATCCAACTCATCAGATCTACAACCTAGATATTAGATTTTGAAGGATGAAGATAAGAGAAGACTTAATCCTCTGAAAGAATTGAGAGGTGTATTACCTCTTCTTGTATGAATTTTAATTGTTCTTGTAATTTTTATAGTTGTATTTCTATGTAATTTAGGTTGCATTTTTTCTTGGAAAGTGCTGAAAAGGTGTGTTGCCTTTCATTTTGTTCATGACTTTGTTGCAAAATAAAAGGGATAGTCTTAGGTTGATGTTAGGTTTGCCTTGTATATATTTTGCTTGTATGGCCTTAGGATGTCGATTGAATGAAGAATTTCTTCTGACAATAAAAAAATTAACCATATTTTTATAGGCTGACATTTTGTTAATCCAACCCACCACTTTTAGTAGGTTATATGAGCAACCATTCCAATTAAATCATTTCATATCTACAAAACAAAAGTATAGCCAAGCATTTTCCATGGAATTAGCAAATCATATAACATAAAACAATTCATGCTTTTGAGTTAGCTAGATATCTTGTTGGAGACATGATTCCTTTTTTCTTTATAAACTACAAAGTGCGATTCCTTCTCTTGTTAGGGCTTTAAAACACATCCAAATATAGTTAGTTTCAATGACACCAGTATCAACTAAATAATGATCTAGAAATTGAGAGCTTTAGTACACTTTCTTAATACAACTTATAACCATTATTATTTTCCTTTAGGTGCAAATTGTACTAATTCCTAACAATTAACAAATCTAGATTTCATCTTCCATACTGGTTATATCTCAAGGCCAAGGCACAAAATTAAGGAAAATAAGAATTGTGCAAAACCAATTCAATCTACAAATTCACCTCTTTATAAAAAAATTTCAATTTGAAAATAAAATACTTCGCCTAATAGTACAAATTTTGACTACTTAGTAGAAAAATAATTTTTTTAAAAAAAAAAGGAAATATAATATGTGAGAAAATAGTTTATGTGGAGTTGGATTTAGAGAGATTAATTGCTATTAAATTATTAGTATATTATTCGGGTCAAAAAGCTGTTGTCCATGTTTGCTGAACAATAGGCCTTTGTTCTGGGTTTTGCTTTTTGTTGCATGTATATGGTCCAAAATTACATTAGACCGTTTCAAACTAACCCACTTAACCTTGACTTGAAGAGAATTGGGTTGAGTTGTCCACTTACAGTTTGTGCCAATAGTATATGTTCGTGATTTTTGTTAACTTAGTATTTCAAGAGTACATGTTAAAAAAACGTAATTGGTTAATAGAGATTGAGTAAATTACACCATTTTCACATAAACTATACTTATTATCTTTTTAATTTTAAAAATTATACTCGATACTTTTAAGGTCGATTACAATGTTACACAAATTTATTTTAAATTTATTTTTTTTGTCAATGAAATTAGCATTTTATATGGTATATTTTCATTTGAAAAAAATAAAATTATTCAATTATCTTTTCTTACATTAAAAATTTTATGTTAAAATTTAATTACATTTATTTGTATATTAAAAATAAAATTTTAATCTTATTTTATAAAGCATGTTATCTTTATTGATAGAAAATAAATTTGATAAAAAAAAAGTATAATTTATCAAATTTCAGAGAAAATTTATGTAATTTATCCTAAAATATTTTATAATTTTAAATTTAAAAAATTAATCAATAAAAGTAAATATTTTTATTTACTAAATAATTTATCAATTAATTAGATACTTTCTTAATCATACTATAAAGAGATTAATTAACAACCCCTTATCTTAATTAAAGTAGTTAATAATGTGTCCCTGATCTGAGGGACACATTCTCTTGATTGCAAACACACCCTGGTATATGCCAAAAACATCCCATCTCTAAAGGAAGTAAGGGACAAGATTCTTAATTCATTTTGGTCTCTCTTGACTTGGTTAAGCCACCAAGTTTTGTCATGTCGTAGCAATCAAAGCTCATGTTCATTCACAATATCGTAATTCATAGCTTAGGCTACAGTATCATAAGACTCCACAGCATTTAATGATAGCATTCAGCATCCTAAGCAAGCTTCAACCTCAGCCACAAAAACGAGCAGTTTCTGTCTACCATGGTCATGTGAGCAAACAATTGAACAAACACAATACAATGAATAAAACCGCAATTAATTAAACATAATAGTCGTAAACGAGAAAAACGAGGCTGCTATTGATTTTCTTGTTTTGGATTTTGGTATTTTCACATTGACTTGCTCTCCTTTCAAATTAATGCTGCCTTACTTTATACTCATTCCACGCTCTTTGTGGTTTATTTTTCTTATAAACGTGACTTAACAGAGACGGTGGATTGAGTGGCCCAATTCTGTTGGTTATGAAAGTCTGTAAAACAAAAAAAAAAACGAAGAGTCGTGAGAGTTGAAAATTAGTAGAGAGTAAAATATTTTAGGATTGCACACATAAAGTTTTTTATATTAAAATTTTTTTATATTTATTATTTTTTACATTAAAAATAAATTTTAAAATAATAACAAAATTATTATTATGTGACCTGAAAATTTTAAGTTTAAATTTTAAGTTAGTTCTGCTATTAGGAATAGTAATTAATTTTTTTCATATAGATTAAGTTTGTTTTTATGGTTGGAGGATAGAGTTAATTAAGGATAGAGTTATAATTAACCTATTTCATTAACTTGTTTTAAATAATTTAAAATGATCTTTTAAAAAAAAGTTGTTATCAAATTAATATTCTGCCTAACTTTATTCTCATTCCTCGTTGTCTGTGGTTTATTTTCCTTGCAATGATGCCAAAACATGAAATGGGTAGCCACCTGCCACATACTTTGGATTGCATTATTGTTATTATTTTGTTGGGTCAAAACTTTGGATTGCATTATTGCATACACCTTTTGGAATATTTGTTTTTATATAAACTAGGTTTATTTATTATCGTTGGAGGGTAGAGTTACAATCTATTTGACTCTTTCTTAATTTAAAATAATTTTTTTAAAAATAAATTTATTTTTTAAAAAGTACTATAAAGAAATTGTTTTTGTTTAACCAAATTATCTGTAAATTATTTTCATTAGTACTTTAAAAATAAATTAAATTTGGCTAATTCTTTTAAAGTTCAAATTATTAAAAAAATATAAAGATTTAGTTTATGTTATTTAAATGGATAAACAATGTTAAACATTTATTATGTTAATTTTAATTAATTTTTTATTTATAATTAATTAAAATATGATTAGAAAACACAATAAATATTTTAAAAATTTTAAAAATTATGTAATATATATAAATAATCTATGCTGTAATTTATAAAAATATTTGATATAATTTTAATATAACAATTTATGCATCATTTTCACTAAAATTTGTTAATTACTCTTATTAAAAAATAATTCATATATAAAAGATTGTCTAAGATTAGGTAAAATAAATATAACAGTTATACTAAATTATAATTTTTAGTAAGGAAATTTTTGTTTTAAAAATTTTAATTTTTAACTTTTACTTTTTAGCCAAAGTTATATAAGTTACATTTTTTAATTTTTCTCTTACACCTGAAAATTTTTTTATTTCAACTGAGAAGTAATTTATTTTTAATGGCCAAAAACCTCTAATATTTAAAATAAATTCTTTTAAAAAAATAAATACCTTTTACTTTGTTAAAAGCTTAACTAAACAAGCTCTTAGCCTTAGATGATATCTAAAATAATACGAATATATTTTTACTATACAACTATAAAAGTAAATAGAATAAATTTTAAAAATTAGGCACACAGATATATGTCATGTAATTTTTTCAATTAAATATATTCATTTATTTATTCTGTGTTTTGGTATTAAAAATAAATGAATAATTGAAATCGTAATTAACATCACATTATTCTCAATTTTTAAAATTAAAACTAGAGCCATATGAATTATCGAATCTAATATCCAATTATATATCGTTGCTTTCTTGTACAGGCACTTCATCCAATTCAACTACACAAGGCATCAGCTTAATTAGTTCAATTAAATAATTTTTTTACAGTGAACACTGAGACTTAATTAAGTTTGTTTTCTGCGTCCATCAGAAACGGAGAAGGTTGAAAAACGGGAAAATTTTCTTTCCTTCATAATTACTTTTATGAATAGTGATATTAATTTAGATCTAATAGTCAATAATGAAACGTGTATATTCCAAACTAAACCTTAGACCTTTGAATAACTTTTGCATGAAGAATTTCATGCGGATTTAGTTTACCATTTGGTTTAACAAGTTGAAGAGACAATGAAAATATGGGCGTCTCTTGATTAGTCAACATGCTCAAGCGTATCATATTATTGCGCAGAGTGTGCAATCAAGTTGATCCTACTTTTTCCGTTCTAGCTCGCTCTTTTTATAGTCTCGTTAGTTACAGGCAATCCAAATATTGTGTACGGACTAGTTAATAAGATTTATATTTATTGTTCGTTTGGGTTTGAATATTAACAAATTATAATTCATAAGTTAGCCAAAAGATAATTAAATACCTGTAGACGCATTACTTTTGAGCTTAAATAAAAAGATACTGTAAAAGATAAAAATTAAAGTTTGTTAGCTGAGTTACCCTGAGAGTAAGTGGGTTCAAAAGTTTGCTTTGTATTGTTTGGTTCATTTTCTAAGATTGTCTTCCCATTTTTCAATAAGCTACAACTTTTCAAACAAATTTTAAAGTTTATGATTTGTTCAATTTTATTTTGTTGCCAAGTCTTTGCCTTTTTTTATATAACCTAAATTTATATACACTTACTTATATTTTTTTTTATCAAACTCATTAATTAAATAAACATCCAATTACACAATTCCAAATTACAGAAATCAAGTGAATTTTGTGGTATAATAAATAAGATAATATGAAAAAATTAATTAATTAAATGATAAAATATTTAATAATTTTAAATGAAAAAAATAAAATAATAACTTTTATTAATTAAATTAAATATTTTCTTAATTAATACTTTTTCAGCAATAATCGACCAGAGCATTCCCGAAATACTAGATAGATGTTGTCATTGTCCCATGAAATGCCATCTGGTGTACTTTACAACCCCAAAACCAAAAACCACCTACAGCCTCCGCACCAAAAGAGAGGCATACCTCACATGGGAAGCCCACAGAATTTATGATTCACGGAGTTTTGGACACGTGTACTGTAGGAGGCTATGCTTATTGCTTTGCTAACAGCTAAGTTTCCTTTGTAGCCTTCCTTTAGCTTTCCTGAGAAGAAATATTC
The DNA here is from genome assembly GCA_031216115.1 of Senna siamea. Taxonomy (NCBI): domain Eukaryota; kingdom Viridiplantae; phylum Streptophyta; class Magnoliopsida; order Fabales; family Fabaceae; genus Senna; species Senna siamea. The sequence goes on along the minus strand of CM062355.1, from coordinate 18,066,546 downwards.
TAGAGGGAGCATCAAAGTGCACGAAGAAAGCAGGTACTTGTGGGTGAGGATAACATCCAAGTTCAAAACCTCTCATCCATGTCAGCATTGAAAATAATCATATAATTAATGCAATCTGATGTGGCAAGTGATGGGTGGGTTTTGAGGAGTGAAGCTGCTGCCTCGATAAAACCCACCTGTAAGTCTCACTTCACAACAAACTCAGTTTGCAAGTTTGGCTTGTGTTATGAAATTTATGACATTTTTAATCATTGTCTTGTTGGACTCACCACCTGTAAATAATTTGAGAACACGTTATTTATAATATCAAATATTTTTTTGTTATTAGACGCGAAAATCTTAAAATTTAATATTAAACAATTTAATTTTTCAAAAGATTGGACTTTTCATAATATTATTCATTTAAAAATATAAATGAAAAAATCTCATTCTTTTTTTTGGATTTTTTAAAGAAAAATATTGTTTGATAAGATCAATTTTATAGACTCGATTTTTCATTGATTCTTTCGTTCATTTTTATAAAAAATCTTATGTTTTAAAATTATTTGTAGACATAAGTGAATGATAAGAATTTGACTTTTTAAGTATATATTGAATTCTTTGGTTCGACTTTCTATTAATTCTTTCATTTATTTTATTAATTTTATGTTTTAAAATTATGTTAGAAATAAGAGCAAGAAACGAAGCTTGTCTTAATGTTCACTTTTTTGTTTTAATTTTTCTTTATGTAAGTGATATTTTGATTATTTTACATCTTTATGTAATTCGTAGTAATATTAAAAGTTTAATATAAAAAATTTATACAACTCTTTAATTTATCAAGCTAAAAGTTAGTGACGATGCATTTATTCATTTATCTCATTTTTTTTATTAAAATTATTAATATCTAAAAATTTATTAAATTAAAATTAATCTAAATTAAATTAACAAAAATTTTATAATAAAGATAAAACTTTCTTAATAGTAATTTTTTTATTTAAACTTAAAATTTTACTTAAAAAATAAATACCTCCTATTCTAACTAATTAACTTTTGATTACCTCGTACCCATTGTAATATGTAAGAAAAGCCCCAAAACTTACTTTTGCTTACATTTGAAGATAGGATAACATCACTTCCTATACTTTTTACTTTCATCTCACTAATAATACTAACTAAGTGCTACAATAGTTTTAACCAAGCACTAAAACCAAAAAAGTTCTTTCATTGTATTATTTAATTAAAAACTTATTTTAAAATCTAATCTTTCTACCAAAATATTCCACGTATATACAAATTCAAACAAAGGCAAGATTCCTAAAACTGGATTTTTCTCAATTTTAATGAAACAATAAAAATTTTTATATCTTTAAGTTCTTTACTATTAAGATCTTTAATAAAGAATAGATTAAATTATTTTTATGATCTTTATAATATTATTTATATTTTAATTAAGTTTTTATAAATTAAAAATTTATAATCAATTTTTTATAATGAATAATTTTTTATGATTTTTTAAATATTTTATTTTTATTAAAATATTTGATAATAAAAATATAAAAAAAATTGTTATTAAATCTAGTTTTTTTTTTTAAAAAAGAAAGGAATCATCAATGTGTTGAAATTAACAGATTAACCAAATTGTTTGACTCCAAGTCATTCACAACTACGATTCTCTCTCTCTCTCTCTCTCTCACCCTCTCCGTTGCATCTCCAATTTCTGTCATAGCGAAAAGCCAAGAGGGTTTTAATACTTGCAACTTGCTCTGCTACACATCACCGTGTGTTCATTATTTCTCTTCTTTCTTCCCCAAATTCACATCATCTTCTTACCCTCTTTCCCTCTCCCCTCTACATCACGCACACCCCAAAACAATAACCATACACTTTGCTTACAATTACTACTATTATGAAGAAGTGCGAGCTCTGTAATTCTCCTGCCAAGTTGTTCTGCGAATCAGATCAGGCCACTCTCTGTTGGGTTTGCGATGCGAAGGTTCACAGTGCTAATTTCCTTGTCACCAAGCATTCCAGAATCCTCCTCTGCCATCTTTGCCAGTCAATCACTCCTTGGCATGGCTCTGGACCCAAGTTTGTGCCCACCATGTCTGTTTGCAACGATTGTATTAGCGACAGTAATAAAGAAGGCTTCAAACAGCAGAATGATGAAGATCGCCGCCACGATGATGACGACGACTCTGACGATTACGACGACGACGACGACGATGACGACGACGACGATGATGATGGCGGTGGTGATGAAGAAGAAGAAGATGATGATGATGATGATGAAGATGAAGAAAATCAAGTGGTTCCATGGAAATCTACGCCACCTCCTCCACCTATTTCCAGTTCTTCGAATAGTTCGAATTATTCGTCAAGGTTCTCCAATGGTGAAGAAGGAGACTCAGAGTAGCATCCTTTTTGTAAAGCTTTCCTCACAAGTATGACTTTATTGTACCAATGAGGTCTAATTCAGTGGTATTTTGAGTGTAAGGAAGACTCACCAGAAGTGGTAGAAGCTGTTAAGAATAATTCTGTTAGGATTTGATAATCCTAACAGGATAATTCAAATCTTAACAGAATTACTCTAACAGCTTCTACACACTTGTGGTGACTCTTTCTAACATTGAGTCCAAAAATTTCAGTTTAAATCTTAGTCAGAGTGAATTTAAATGATAAACAAGTATGACTCTCTGCCTTTGCTATCCTCTGTTTTTCTTCCTCTATTTTTTCTTTGAAATAAAACAGAGGAAAGAGGAAACGCCACCTTTATATATGTAAGTGAAGTGTTGTTCAATGTTCATCAACCTTTTTCTGAAATCCCAAATTTTTAGAGTAGGATGAGAAAGAAAGGACATGTACAAGTTAATAGCTAATGTGTTTGCTTTATGATGACGAATCAATTCTCTCTTGTAATTATTGCTGGCATTCTTAAATTTGTTGGGTTGGAAAATTCTAAAACGCCACAAACTTAGAGTAATTTTGAATTTTCACAACATAATCATTTTCTTTTTCTGTTCCATGTTTAATATATATGAATATTTGTGCAATTTTAGTTATTGCTTAGTATTTTATTGTTAAGGTTGTTTTATTATTTTAGTTAGATACTGATACCTGCACCAAAAAAATGCGATACTCATACTGCTAGCGCAAATATCAAGTTGTCTCCGCCAATTTTAATTGGATTTCATCTTTTTTTAATTTATTTTTTTTATAGTTTATCACTTTTTTATTTTAGAGAATTCAAATTTATTTTAATTAGCTATCAGAATTTTAAACTGCGAAGTCTGCAGCCCACGTGGTAAGGAAACGTGAGAACTTAAACAAAAGATTACAATTTCAATTTGTTTATTTTACAGGAATAGTCTAAATTAATGATTTATTTTTAAAAATAATATTACTTTTTAAATATAATTTTTTTAAAATAAAATATATTAATTTAATCTCTTAATTTTTTTATCTAATTAAAATAGCCTTTACTTTAAATAAATTTTTTAATTAATAAATAAAAATGTATATAACTATTAATTTATAATTCAAACTTTTTTATTAATATTTTTTAAAACATCATTCAAACAAATGATACAAAGTCGAGTAATTATTAAATTTAAATAAAAATTTTTTTAAATAATAATATTTAAAAATAAAGTGTCACTTAAGCAAATATTTATATAAGCTCACTTTTATTAATTAAAAAATAGGCTTAAAATAAAAACTATTTTAATTAATAAAAAGATTATCAAACTAAATTGATATATTATTATCTAGATCAAATTAATTAATCTTTCTTATAACAAAAAAAAACTAAGCAATCTTTTCACACTAAATTATTGATTTACTGAAAAAATGCAATCCACAACCAAAATTTTGTTTGTTTTTAAAGTATGGAACTTCGAAATGCGATAAATTTTTTATATAAAATAAAGCTAGAATCCCGGCCAACGATCAAGTATAACTTATACTAATTTTTGAAACAGGGTTATTAATTCTATTAGTTTAATCAAATTTGATGCTTTCAACCTTGTACCATGGATGCGAATAAGAAAATAATTCTCTGCAATATTTTATAACGTAAAATAATAAAAATAAATAAATAAATAAAAGACTTATCATAGATAAATCAGGACTTAAATTTTGTTTTATTTTTTTCTTAATTTATAAACTTTCCTTCTTTTTTTTCTTAATTCTCTCCTTCCAACTTTAAATGTGTGAAAAATTGAATTGAAAACTCTGAAAATTTTGAAGTTCTTTTGTCTACGCCCGCAAATTCAGGAATGAGGATTCTCTCGGAAGCTTGTACTTGAAGAATAACTTATTAATTTAAACCTTAAATTTTAAATTTTAAACTTTCCACGCGAATCATACAATAATATATAAAAGAAGCTTCGTAAATTAAGAAATTTGACCAAACAGATAGTAAAAGTGATAGGTATTTTTTTATTTTTTAAATAGGATTTTAAATTTAAATTTTGTATATAAAAATATTATTAACTTTATTTCTATTAAAAAATTGAATTGATTTAAATTAAATTAATCAAATTCTAATAAATTTTAATTTATTACTTATTATTAAAATTTTTATAGTACCTTTTTAAGTTAACACATTCAAAACATATTTAATTTATGCGAATTAAAAGAATAAAAATATATGATAGAGTGATATATTTTTATTTGTTTACAAATATCTTTAAATAAAGATTATTTTATTTTATTTAAATTATTATAAGATATTAAATATAATTATTTTTTGGGATAACAATTTAAGCTTTTAGTAATTATATAACAAGAATTAATTTTTTCTATTAAATTTAGCATCGATAGAGTAAAATCTCATCTACAACTGTGAAATTAAATGATTGATTTGAATTAAACGTATTTGATGTGAATAGATATTCTAATTAAATATATTGATTAAAATATTTTGAAAGTAAAGATTTTGAGATTCGACCACGACAAAACTTCACAATTTAAGAATTCAAACTCAATTAGCATAATAAACTTATTAAACTTGAGAGGAAGCAAGTGGGGTCAAGCAAATCCGACATCTTCACGTGCCTCCCATGAAGCATAATTTAGTATTCTAAATTGCAAGTTGATGGGCATGGATCCTACTCTCTTTACATAATCTTCAATAAAAGAACAAATTGTACTAATTTTAATTTTTCACTAAATTAATTTTTTTATTTTAATAATTACACCAGTTCTTAATATTTGATATATTTTAATTTATTTTTATAAAATTTTTATTTTTAAAAAATAAAATTATAATTATATGAAAATTTAAAATTAACATAAATTTTATTATAATTATGAAAAACTACATTTTATCCCTGGACTATAGTTTAATTATATTATTGATTTAAAATATAATATCTTACCCCTAAAGTATAATAAAAAGTAAAAACAGTTAATTATCTACTAAATGTAGTATCTATTAGTTACATAATGAACATAATTAACTTTTTAAGTTTGCAAAATTAATTTATGCTATTTTTTATAAAAAAATAAATTATTTTTCATGAGTAAAATCATAAAAATTTAATTTTTTATATATTTAATTTAATAAAAATATTATTTTAATATAAATTTTTATTAATGTCACTTAAAAAACACTTTATTTTCATAAAATAAATAAATCTTTGAAATTATAAAATTCAATTATATTCATCAAAGTGTTATATTTCAAATTTTAGTTATTAATATTATGATTATGCTATTTTTTTAAAGTTAAAATATACCATTTATTATTATTACATTAAAAAAATTAATTTGATGTTGTATAAAAATTAAAAAATTTATATAATATATATATTTAATAAGGAAAAAAGTCAAATATATATTTTTAAAAAAATAGAAATATAAGGCATATATAATAACATTATTTACAATATCCAAGTTTGCCAACAAGATTTGGAGGAATCAAGAAAGGAAGGCGTGGGACTTTGATTTTGCAGTGACTTTGTGGTGCGAAATTGATGCTTTGTAAGAAGTAAGGTTTGTGTGGCTGTCCGTGTATGCTTTTCAAAAAATTAACCATTATCTCTACGTGCAGATATTTTTTGCCTTTACACTACTCACTCTTGGGATTCTATTTCCTCCAATACTTTCGCTCTTTTTTATTTATTTTTAAATCTCTCTATCGTTAGAGCCACAAAAGGATATTATTCTTCTCTATGAAGATAGCTTTTTTATTTATTTATTAATATTTTTTTTTATCTTGAAACCATGGCCACTACACTACACTCCCTTAGGTACACGTAGATGTCAAAAGTCTTTTCTGAGCAACGATGTTGCTTTCTAATGGAACTACTCGGAGTCACCATTAAATAGTCACTTAGTTTGAGGTATTATTTTATTCTTATGTCAATATAATATTGTTGTTAGATCAACGCTGTTTGCCACAAATTAATAATTGGTTAAATTATATTTCTAGTTCTTATAATTTAATTTAATTTAATTTTTTATTGAGTCAAATCTAAAATTTAGTAAATGAATTTCTCTAATTTTAAATTTATTTTTTAATTAAATTTAAAATTTTATTAAATTTTGATTATATATTAATTATATATTAGGTTAACGTTATAAATTTAGTTAGGTCAATCATATATATTTTTTTATATTTTTATGTGATTTTTATATTATTATTTATTTTTTTTCACTCTAACGTGTTAATATATATATATATACACATACACTATAATAATATTTATAAATTTAATATAATTTTAATAAAAATTTAATATTCAGAATTAATTTAAAAATTTATTAAACTACAAGAACTTAATTATAAACTTTTAAATTATATAAATTTAATTTAAAAATGAGTGAAAGTATAATGACTATTTAAGTAAAAATAAAGTATAGGGATTAAAAAATAATTTAACTTTAATAATTTAATAAATAAAATAGTTTTAAAACGGCTAATTTTTTTATTAATTTCTAATTTTAATATATTAATTTTTATTTTTTAACTAATTTATTAATAAATAACGAATATATGTGTAATTTATGTAAAGTCGATCATAAAATAAAGACTCGTTTGAAGTACCATCTGTGAGTGACAGTAGGTGTTTGTTGTAATATTAATAACATTAATAACTGTCATATTCGTGATTGCAGATGCAATAATAGTATTTCTTTTTAAAGTTTATTTGTATGTTTTTGCAATCAATGCAATAACAATGAAATCTTATATTATGACGAAAGAATTATAGCCACTTGAGCAAAGCTCAAGTGGTTAGGAATGTCTAAAGGTGAATAAAGGAAAGAAAAGCATTCTATATTGAGTTAAAGGAAAGGACGAAATTTCTATTATTAGATGATTCTGTCTTATAATTTAAAATTTTGAATTAGTAACAGAGAAAGCACAAAATGTTACATCCACAAGAAAGTAAACCAAAATATACTTAGATTAAATTGAGTAGAAGAGGTTAATCTCCTAAATATGATAAATCTAGATTCAAATTAGTATTAAATAAAGTGTCCATATTTCATATATATTTCAAACAAAATTTTATTTATTATTTAGTAAGTATTTGTGAAAAATAAAATCAATTACTTTTTAGATTGAGTGCTTATTATTAAGTTAAAAGCTATAGCTGTCAAATAAAGTATTATATAATTTGACTATGACTCAATTTATACATGAACTTTTATCATGAAATAATTGCTATTACATTTTGGCCAACACTACTTACTAATAACTAATTAATGGTTAGTAGAATAATAAATACCTAATTTTTTAAATAATATCTCGAGTTTAAATATTGTATATAAAAAAATTTTTTATTAAAAAATTTCTATTTTTATTATGAGACTTTTGTTAGTTATAGTCAAATTAATCATAACTCAATAAGGCATAATAGCCATATATCCAAAAGAAATTTCAAGGCAACAAATACATTACATTAGATAAAGCCCACTCTTTAGAGATAAAGTTCAAGAATACGTATGAAAGGAAACAAACCATACAACGTACTAACAAAAGTAAAGAAAAATTTTCTTCTCAAACTTTATGAAAAAATAATTACACAAATACAAGAAGAATAAATAGACATAAAAGAGAGGCAACATACCTCTCAATTCTTTTTGAAGATTAAGTCTTCTCAAGTCATCTTCTTCGTTAATAGAGCTTTTGTTGCAAATATTAGTGAGTTTGGATATAAATCTTCACAAAATAAAACATCTTAAAGGTATTATGTTGTTTACTATTTTCATCAGTAAAAGTTTTCTTTTTTTATTTTTGGAAGGATCTCCTCTTTTTTAGAATATATTTCCTCTACTTTGAGAACAGGTGCTAAACATATTCAAGCTTTTATCGCCGATAACGTTGAAGCCAGTAGCGCCCTCCTTGATCCATTGAACAAGGTTATGACTAAAAAAATTGTTTCTATGTTAAAGCCTGTGTGCTTCCACATTAGGAGGGAATCATGGCAATCTCTAAAGCAATGGAACACTGATTCCATCACGGCATTGCACTTGCTACAGTTGTTGTTAGTGCTCAAATTCCTTCTACTTCGCAGCAGGTTCGTGGGCAAGGCTTCATGAAGAATCTACCATATGAAGACACAAATGCTTTCTGGAACTTTAAGCTTCCACATCCACTACCAATTGAAACCATCCTGCGAAGGAAAGAGAGAACTATAAGAAAATTATAACCGGAAGAAGTAAGAAGCTCCTAGTAGACTCAACAATGTCATCAAGATTGAGATCTGCAATATTATGAACAGTCCAGTGGTGATCTAGGATGATGTTGCTCACTTTCATCTCCTGATTAATAAGATGAAGTTTGTCCTCTTCAACAAATTCAAGGACGAGTCTTTTACCAAGCCAAAGATCATTCCAAAGATTAACACTGGAGCCATCACCAGTTCGAAATTTAAAACCATGTTTAATAAAATTTAAAGTTTTAGTGATGCTTCTCTAGACAAAAGAATCAAGGTTAGAGGGCGAATGATTAAAGATAGAATAATTTTTCAAATAACGATGTTTTAAAACCTCCACCCAAAATTTACCATCATTTTGGGCAATGCTCCAAACATTTTTACCCAATAAAGCAGCATGCATGAATCTTGCTCTTCTGATGCCAAGGCCTTCTCTATCTTTCAAGTTAGTAATTGTGTCCCACTTAACAAGATTGAGACCTTTTCCATTACCTTTATTGTCCCAAACGAACTTGCAAATATGCTTATCTATGTCAAAACAAATTTGTTGAGGGACCCAGATGGTTTGCATGCTGTAAATAGGCAGAGAACATGACAAAGATTCAGCCAAAGTAATTCTACCAGCTTTATTAAGCAGCTTGCTTTTCTAAGAGCTTAAGCGGGATTGAAGTTTTTGAATAATAAAATGAAAATCTTCATTTTTAACCCTACCATGCAAAAGCAGAATACCAAGATATCTACCCAAATTATTAGTAAAAGAAATATTAATAATATGCTAGATGCCATTTCTAATTCCATTAGGAACCATAGGGGAACAGAAGACTTTAGACTTGGCTTGATTAATATTGAGACCCGAGGCTCTGAAAAAATAATTTAACACATAATTAACCACTCTAGTTTGTTGGATAGTAGCTCTAGCAAAAATAAGAACATCATCTGTAAAAAATAAATGAGAGATATTAGGACCATTTCTAGAGATGTTAATTGGCTTCTAATTATCAATACTTTTATTGATAAGCAAAGAGATTTTTTTCCATGTAAAGGACAAAAAGGTAAAGATAAAGAGGGTCCCCTTGTTTGAAGCCCTTGATATGTTTGAAGCCCTTGATAGGTTTGAAACTAGGAAGTTTCTCACCATTCCAAATAATAGAAAAGGAGGACGAAGTGACATAACCCATGATGAGCTTAATAGTGTTATCATGAAAACCAAAACCAGTGAGAGAATTAGCCAAAAAATTCTAATTAATCCTATCATAAGCTTTTTTCCAAATTAATTTTATAATAAATAATACTTCTTTTGCTTTTATTTCTGTGAATGTGATGGATAAGTTCTTGGGCAACAATAGTGTTTACCTGAGGTAGTTCTACCTAGAATGAAGCTGCTTTGCAAGGGACTAATGGTGTCATCAAGTAAAGGACGAATCCGATTAACAAGGACTTTCATAATAATTTTTAAAATATCGTTACAAAGATTAATAGTTTGAATTAATTAAATTTCATTGAAGTATCTTCCTTAAGAATAAGAACAATAAGAGTCTCACAGATAAATTCGTCATAGTGACCATCTAGGAATGCCTTCTTCACTAACTTGAAAACAACATCTTCCACAATGTCCCCATACTTTTTAAAGAAGAAATGTTGGAATTCTTCTAGACCGAAGGCTTTGAAGGCTTTCATTATAGCCATCAAAATAGGTTAAACTCATAGGATTGGACCCGTTTAATCCACCAAGAAGGTGGGTTGGGTTTTAAGTTTTCCAACCCATATAACTAAAGATAAATTTTGATCCGAATCACTTAACTCACTAGTAAAACGAGTACTCGTACACCATGTGGGTTGGCCCCCTTTTCTTTAAAATTTTTTTTTTAAAACAAATATAAAATCAACTACAACCCATTTAGTGGGTGCAGCCCATTTAGCGGTCCATTTTTTTTTTTATTCCTAATTTCCTAAACCAAACATGATGCTGTGAAAGTCCCAAACCCAAAGCCAAACGTGAAGTCGTGAATTCGTATATTAAAAACATATGCCTCTCTTATGATATCTTCTATTCTTCTCTCATCTTTATTTTCTAATCTGAATTCATATCTTACAAACATATTCCTCTCTTGACATTCACTATTGGATTAAATGTTGGAATTAAAAATAGAAGTCAGTGTGTTATCAATAAGTCAATAACAAAATTAGTTCTACAAAATAATTATTTAGCTAAATAAAATTTAGTCCTGCACTATTTTTTTTAAAATTTTTTTGTGAATTTAACGAGCTAATCCATTTAACCCATTAGGTGAGTCAGGTTTAAAAAATTGTTGACCTGTTAAAACTCGGGTCAATCCAACTCAGCTTATTGAACTTGTGACCTATGAAGGACCAAATCAGGTAAGCCAGGTTAATTTGTTTTGACAAATATAGCCTTCATGGTCTTGAGAGCATTCCAAACTTCATCTTTAGTCATCTCTCTAGTAAAGGTCAAGGAATCTTGGTCTTTGATTCTAGGATTATCCTCAAGAGAGAGAGAAGTAATGGTAGTTCCTTCATCCTGAAACAAGGTAGAATAGAGGTTATTAGTCACCTCATTTTTTAGAGTATCCGCATGAGAACACCACTCACCATTTTAGAGGTATAACCCTTCAATTTTGTTGCGTTTTCTTCTTACAATAGTTTGAGTATAAAAGAACTTTGTGTTTCTGTTCCCATATTTCACCATTGTTCTCTAGATTTTTGATACCACAGTAACTCTTCTTGAGCTAAGGTGCTCTCAAGTTGACATCTGAGGTCCTTTTGGAGGGCTTGGAGGAAAGGAGAGTGCTTAGTGTCCAACGCTCTTTGAATTCCGTTAAGGCACGCTTTAAGAATCTTTTTACGTTGAAAAATATTTCCAAAAAGATTCTTGTTGAACCACAAAGCATGCATTCTGATAGTATTGAGGCCTTAAGGAATGTTGTGCTCACACCCTTCCCACACCGAGTGCACAACGTTGTGGAAGTCTAGATTGTTGGACCAAGCAGCTTCAAACCTGAAAGGGCACCCCTTTTTGGGGGCTTGATTATTTCTAAAAAACAAACCAATAGGGTTATGGTCAGAGTCAGAGTTGAAAAAATTAATAATGGTAGCCTCGAGAAAGTTTACTCTCCACTCATTACTAGCCAGGGCCCTCTCTAGTCTTTTAGAGACTTTGAGATAGTTCTTGCAGTGTTTTCTCCAAGTAAACTTAGGTACATTGCAGGCAAGGTCCATTAGGTCACACCTATCAATTACATTGGCGAATTTTTTCAGCTGTGTTAGAATTGAAGGCTCCTACGTAAACCTCAAGGGGTAAGAGAATTTCATTAAAGTGACCTATGAGGAACTAGGAACCTATCGCTTTTTTTTTTTAGCTGAATTTAAATAAACCCAAAAAGCAGCATAAATAACAGAAATAGACTAAGTAGAGTTATTTTTGTTACATTAAGAAGTAATGCAATGTCTATGAAAATCAATAATATTAAAATTATACTCATTATTACAAGTGAGCACTCAAATACCACCCGAATAACCCGCATAGTCACTAATAGCTATAGGGTGATAATTTAATTTTTTTGAGAACTCCTTGGTAGTATCGAATTGAACAGGAGGAGGTTCAAGAATGCAAAGGATAGCGGGCTTATGGTCTTTGATAAGCTCCTTAACGTGTCTTTTAGCTATATTATTGCCTGCACCACGAATATTCCAAGTAATAAGAGAGAAATTATAGAAATCTATCATAAATAAAATTATGAATATATAACATAACGCAGAAAAATTCAGAGAGAAGGGGCAGAATAATTTGTTTCTTCAATCTCGGCATTTTCAATAAAGTCCTCTTCCAGCTTGCCTGCATTATGCTCTTGGGTGAGGTGAGCTTCAAGATTCCTTTGTTCTCTTGCCGAATCTTGGGCCAAAGGGTGGGAATGGTTCATCAAGTTGATGGATGTCATTGTCAGGTGGATAGGTCTCGTAAATGCCTCTAAATATGAAGCTAGCCTTGTCCATTTGGTTGGGATTAATGGACTTCAAAATGCCATGACTTAATTATGTTGTGGGCTGTTGAACTTTGTGGGCCGAACCATTAGCAATTGGGCCTTCATTGAAGTCTAAATTTTCCTTTGTTTGCTGGCTATTGGGCTGAGTGGGCTTGCTTGTATTACCCACTCTGTTGCCTTCCTGAGGCATGTTTCTAGTTGCCCAAGTCATGCGCTGAGCGTGCCCTTCTGTTTTGCACGTTAGCAGCTCTTCGGATATGGAACGACCAGCTCTTTGACATGATGTTGACCTTTTATATTTTAGGAGCCTAATTTTATACGAGAACTGCACTAATTAATTAAGATTTTCATTTTTCACACTACTTTACTATAAAAGTCCTATATGCTTTTAAGTATCGTTGCATTCTCATTTGTTATTTTACTCTTACAATTACACTCTTATTAAACTCTTGCTAACTTAAATATGAGAGCCTTTGTAGAAACTAACACATAAATCTCTCATCAATATATTAGTCATCAATATCTAATGTGAAATTCATAACAATTTTAGTTTTGTAGGGAAATAGATCTTTCAAAGTTCTTTACAAAATAAAGTTTTTGAAATATAAAAAAAAAATATGAAAAAAATTAAAAGAAAGATAAATAAAAGATTTACTTTAAATAAATTAGAGTCTAAATTTTTTTCTTATCATTTTTTTTTCATAAAAAATTTTACCTCTCTTTTATTTTTAGAAGATCTAAATCCATTATAAAATGATATGTTAATGGTACAATTGAAAAGTTTGATGAATTTGTGATGTATTTAAAAGTAAAATTTTATTTTGGTCCTTCATAGATACATTTTTATTTTTAATTTGACCCTTCATAAAATTTCATTTTAATTTAATCTGTCATATATTGAGTCATTATGATCAATCTAATTTATCTATCCAACCTTTTAAATCATTGATGAAACTTATAATATCAAATCTAACCACTTTTGAGAAATCGCCCCAAACTGTCCGAATCGCCCAAGTTGGGCATCACCAGATATGGGGATTGCCTTCATCGTCCACTTATTGTCACATGTCTATGACTAGCACACATTACCTATAAATATTGCCATATTCCTGGTACCAAGTACAAAAATTTTATTACTCTCTAAGTTCAATACGTTCCCATGCTCTTCTATTCTTTCTGACTTTATTATCGGAGGTGCATTTGGAGAGTCTTTCTTTTCGTGCTTTCTTTGTATGTTCTTTTTGCAAGACTTTATTGTCACCGATATTCCTCCTATCCCCTACTCGGTAAATTTGTCCAAAACTAATTCATCAAAAATATTATTATGTTTAAGGCTATTATATTTAAGGGACAACAAAATTACTCCAACTCGTTGTTTTCATAATGACTTTAATAGAATGTTATCTTAAAATAATTTAGCTCATAGTTTAATTCCTCCCCTTTTTATTCTTGCAAGATTTTTAGATAGCTCATTGAACAATGGCCACCTAACGAGACTCTCATTCTTCATTGGTGCCATAAGCGAAAAGAAAGGTCCAAGAAACCGAATCTTGAAAACTTGAGGACTAGCTTTGTCGTAGCACTAGCACTCCTTGATAATATGGACAGAGACCCAACTAAATTAAGAAGGGGGAACATGAAGATCGTTAGTAATTAAACATAGTTTTACCAATGTAAATGATGTAGTGGTCAAACTTTTGAATTGTAAGAGTTTACAAAACAAGAAAGTTAAAAGCTGTGATGGACATTAAGGCTCCATGGAAGATTTTGACATTTAAATTAGTATGAGGTTAAGAGATTATAGAGAAAGGTGTGTTAGTACTTAGTAGTATACTAATAGGTCCTTGTATAATAATTTTAGAAGTCTCATATGTATGCAAGATTAAAATTAGTACTTTTGATACACTCTCAATAAAAGTTGGTTAAATCCTAAATTATCAACTAGACAAAAACATAAAGAGACTAAGATGTAAGATGAAAATAAAAACCTATTAACGACAACATGAATATTTTTAAAATTTGACTTTTTCAAGATTGATTAAAAATAGCTTAGTAAACCACAACAACTTACTCACTAAATGCTTAACCAAAATTTTATTTTAGTCCTTGAGAAATTTTTTTTATCAATTTAATTATTTACATTAAGAATTTAATAAATTATGGATAAATGAAAAGTAAAAATAAAAGGCGAGACAGCATTTCTTTTCCAATTTCTCCCTTTCATTCAACGAATCAAAATGCAAAGAATGGTGATAATTAAGGAATGAGACTCTTGTTGGTAATCCTTTCTTGCCACATAAATGGTTTCCTCCCAAGTTTGTGAATACATGATTTATATCCTTGCTTCTTTAAGTTATTTTTTGGTGTCTACAATTATTTTTTTTATAAGGAATAATTCTGTTTAAAATATTGTTAATTATTAAAAATGAATATTTCTTTTAATAAAAATTTAAATTTTAATTCATCATATTATAAATTATTATTTTCTTCTATTAGACTTAGTTTTTATTAGTCTTCTTTAAGTTCTTTCAATCTACACAATATAAGAAACCATTTGTGTCTAAAAACATCACTTCAAAATCATTTCAATTTACAGCATTTTTAAAAATCCTAAGTAGATTATCTTAGGCAAATTAAAAGGCTGATTTGTTTTCGTGGTTGGGAGCTTTAGTAGTAGTCGTTATGCTCCATTGTTGTAGTTGCCAGTGCACACAACTAGTGTAGTCTCTATCATAACCCATATCATTGTAGTTGTCATAGCACTCTATACTATCTTTTTTGTAGTCGGTTGTCTTACAAATTGCATTTTGGTTTTCTTTAGTGTGCATTTTGGAGAAGAAGACTAATAACGTCTAACCTTTTTTTTCTTTTCTTTTATTATGTATATATATTACATAAGTATAAAATTTTAAAATATACAGTCATTCCAACTCATACTAATTTAATAGTGTTAATTAAAAATTAATATTTTTTATAATATGTATTTATAATTTAAAATATTATTTTGACAAAAATAAAATTTAAAAAACTAATTTAAAATATATGAAAAAAATACATATACCTTCTTCAATTATAACTCAATTGTAAATACTCTCTAAATTATCAAATGTAATATATATCTCAATTCAACTATAATTAAGTTATAAAATATCTTTGTAAACTATTAAGTGTGACAAATACTTTCTTTTAATTATGATTCAATTATAAAATAATATTTTAAACTATAAAGTATGAAAAGTACCACATTTAACCTTGTTTCAATTACAAAATATTCTCCTAAACTATAAAGTGTTTCACACATGCTCTAGTTCAATTATAATTTCATTACAAATACTTTTTTAAACTATTAAATATTTTCTTATATTTTCTCATATTTGAATTTAACTCTAATCTCATGAGACACACCTTTTTATTAACTTTGTTAAATATTTTCTGTCATATTTTTCATTAAAATTACTAATTTAATTAGAAAAAAAAAACTCCTCTCCAAATAAGCCCAAGTTTAGCAAAAGTTATAGAAGATTTTTAATAATGTTATTTTTTTCTATTAAAACTAATTCCCATGTCTTAAATTTCAACAATTTTTAGATTTTATTTAATAAATTTGAGATAGAGTTTTGGAATGAGATTAAAAATTATAAGAATTTAGAATTTATATAAAACTGTTTTTAATAAAGAAATAATTTAGGGAATAGAGTTTTTTTTGGAAATTAATAAGTATAAATAGAAGTTTGATATGAAAAATATTAAATGGGTTTATTGGAGTTAAGTACTTAAATTTATGCATATAAAAAAATATTTGTCAAATTTTATAGTTCAAGAAAAATTTGTAAATAAATTATAATTGAAGAAAGATATATGTCATCTTTTATAGTTTAATAAAATATTTTATAATTAAGTCATAATTAAAGAAAAGTATTTGACACATTCAATAATTTATAAAAATATTTTATAATTAAATCATATTTAAATAAAAGTATTTATTATTACTTAATAATTTATGTAATTATTTTGTAATTAAATTATAATTAAAAGAAAATATATATTATACTTAATAATTTAGGACATTTGCAATAAGGATGTACATGATTTTTTCTTAAAATATAATTAAAGTTATAGACCAAAATATTACTTCAACCGAAACAATATAAAATACGATTTTCAGATAGATGCGGATCACAACTTGACATTATATTGGGACGAATCGCATTTAATCGTGGGTTTATATCATATATGCCTCACCTTCTCCAACGTCCCGAAAATCTCTTCTGCTTCAAGGTTTTTCAGTGATTTTAATTTTGGGTGTCCATAGTGCGATTTGAGACGAGATCTTATTCCCTGCACTGAAAACCCTAATTATCATATCAAAACTCAGCCGGCAGTGCGTAGACGACGATACCCTGATTCGCCTCTGATTGAAGATTGGTTTTCGCGTGTAGTAAAGCTAACCCTAAGAGATGCCTCAGAGGCACTCGAAGAACAACAACGACCTTGCCTTCTTCACCTACGAGGAGAAACGGAAGCTCGGCTATGGGACCCAGAAGGAGAGGCTCGGCAAAGACTCGATTAAGCCCTTTGATGCTTGCTGCCTCTGCTTGAAGCCCTTCATCGATCCCCACTGTTGCCAGAAAGGCCATGTATTTTGCAAAGAATGCATTTTGGAGTGCTTGTTGGCTCAGAAGAAAGACATTCAGAGGTTTCTCCTAATATGCATATTTGTCTTATATTAGTCTTCAATCGTCAATTCTTCATATTTATGTCCTGTTCTCTGTAAATATGTTGATCGACTTATTGCTCATCTGGACGTGGAATTGGAATTTAGGATTTGAAAATTGATCTCTGCTGTTTTGCCTTTTTTAAGTAGAAATGACTGGATGTAGCTGTTGCCGTACTCCATACATGGTTTTGATTTCTCTGGGATCTATTCAAGCTGTCGGAACTGCATTTGTGGTTTTGGTTTATAATAGTGATAATTGGGTTTAGTGTTTAATGTGCACTTCATAGCATGCAACGCTTTTGTCTAAATTGTTTGATGTCTATTGGGTTTGGAATTCTGTATTTTGAGTCTGGGCAATGCCGCATTTTAGTTTTTTGCCCATGGTTGGAATTTAGTTTCCCTCTAAGGGTTGTTTTAGGATCTGAAAGTAAATAGGAAAGAAGGCTAGCTTATATAGTGAATATAATGAATCGCAATGGTTTTAGAATTATCTATGTTAGTGTGAGGATGGATCGCTGTGGCTTTATGGATGAATATTATAGATTTATCTGAAAAGGTTGGATTATGCCCATATTGGCATATTTGGTATAGTCATCTGGCAATAGGTGAAGGATTTTTCAGAAAATTGTTTTTGGCAAAGTTGTCAGATGTAGTTTGTGCATGATTTTGCAACTTTTTGCTGGTATTAGAAGTGGAAATCTGATAGAACCCAACCAGAAAACTATAAATAACATATGATAATACTGGATCTCATGAATTAGAATGCTAGAAACAGGGGCAAATCACTAATTTCTAAGAAGTAAAACACCAAAACAGAGGCAAAACACCACAATGGCAGATTTGCCTTTTACACAAAGACAAAGAGAAAATGCAGAAAATAACACAGTTGCTAGGATTTTGAGATGCTAGCTATCTCCCACCCCATTCCATAATATTTTCCATGCCCTCGCCCATTCTTCCTACACCTTTTTTATAGGTCTCGCCTAGCCAATGTAATTGCAACATGTGCCTACTATCTATTCTGCCCAAAACCATAATAGAACATCCTGCCTATACCATTCCTACCCTCTATCTTCATTTTTGAAGCTTCTAGAATATTGGGGCCCATCATTACCCGGCCCTCGAAACTTTACCTTGCCCTCAAGGTGAGAATTAGAAGTTGTTACTAGAGGCTTCTTTCCAATATGACTTTGTTCTTGTTTCACCAAAAAACCCAATGAGGCACCTCCCAAATTCACCTTATCCTCAAGGTGAATATAAGATTGCTGCCAGTTGGTAATCTCCAAAGCTTCCCAATTGCTTCCTATTTCTGATAGCTCCTTTCTCTTATTCAGAACCTTTCTGGCTTTTATTAGCTTTTTGTGCAGTCCAAAAATGTCATCAAAAGTTAAAATTCCCTCACCAAGTGCTACATCCTTTTTGAAATATAGTACTCCCTCTTTTGCCATTAATAGTAAATGAAATAGCTAGTTCTTGCTTTGAAGACTTGCACTAAATTTCTCATCATCAAAGGCATCAAACTCCAACTCCTTTCTTCTTGATTTACTTCCTTTGTCTTTATCATCTTCTTCAACAGCAAAATGAATGGAGCCAAGAAAATGCAGAACAGAGAAATTTGATGATGGAGAATAATGAACCTGGATGACAAGGAAAAATGCAAAAGCTGGACAATGAGAATGCTACTGTTGTGTGAGATTAAATGAGGCCGTGAGGGTTTTGGAACATGTTTATTGTTGTGCTTTGTATCCTTTTTTGGCCTATTCACCTTAGCCTTTTCTAAAATTAGGGTTTTCTCCTCCTTATGGGCCAAGCAAATTTACTTCAATTGGGTTGTGGGTTTAGACAGAATAGAATGAATAATTAATTGGGCCAAACTACTGCAACAGGTACTTTTTAAATAAGGCCCAGAATTTAAGCTTTTCCCATTCAATATTGGGCTTCTTCCCCACTTAACCCTTTTGCCCCGATCCAAAACGCAATTTCCTTTACTCTTGTTTTCTTCTTTTTCTTCTGCCGTCAACACAAATTGATGCCAACTCTTACTCCAAGCAAGCGCAGCAGAATTCTCACCATCGCAACCAGGCTCCAGGCCTCTCCTCTTGACTAATACAATGTTAGATAGGCAATAAACACTGTCTGGATGGCATGGCAAGGGTGCTCTGAAGGAAATCTTCTCTTTTAATTTCTTATTTGTCTCCATGGAAGTTGTGGAGCTAACAATTTTTGGTTTAAGTTCTTCTTCTGTTCCTAATAGAATGGAGGCATTCTTCAATTCCATCTACTCCTCTTCTCCACCTCTCTTTGCTTGGGAGTGATGAAAATTCTCCAAATGGCTCCAACTGGAAGACCATTTAGTAGGCTCTTTCTCTGTTTTTCTCCATTTCTGTTTCTCTACTTAATCTAAGCAAAACATCATGTAAGTCCCTTATACATCGCTTGATAGCTCCTATATCCTCCTTCACTCCAACCATCTCTTTCTCCAAATGGTATACCCTATTTTCCAAGTCTGCAATACTTGTTCTGAGCTTTCCCCGGATTCTAACAGCTCTGATACTAATATGATAGAACCCAACCAGAAAACTAAAAGTAACATATAATATTGGATTTCATGAATTAAAATGCTAGAAACAGGAGCAGATCACTAATTTTTAAGAAGTAAAACACCAAAACAGAGGCAAAACACCACAATGGCAGATTTGCCTTTTACACAAAGACAAAGAAAATGTAGAAAATAACACAGTTGCTAGGCCTTCGAGATGCTAGCTATCTCCCAACCCATTCCATAATATTGTCCATGCCCTCTTCCATTCTTCCTACACCTTTTTTTATAGGTCTCTCCCACCCAGTGTAATTACAACACATGCCTACTATCCATTCTGCCCAAAACCATAACAGAACATCCTGCCTATACCATTCCTACCCTCTATCCTCATTCTTGAAGCTTCTAGAATATTGGGGACGAATGGAGGAAGATATTCTAGAAGATTATTTTTTTGTTTTGTTTGAAAATCATCATTTGAATCTGACAACCTTACATTACATAATGATATTAGTAGATTCTGTATCTGGATTTTGACTGTTGTCTGACTCATTTAGAAGGATATATCCAGTAAGGGTGGAAAGTGCAAGCCTTGCTCTTGAGTTTAGCAGTATTGTTGAATAAGTTTCTTTAATTACTAAGATCAGCCATGATACTGTTGAAAGTAATTTTTACAAACATTTTGGAAGGCTTATGTTAGTTGAGATATGTGTGTGAGGCACTCTTTTTAGACTATTAATTTGCCTTTTGTAAAGTTGGGTTGTATTTTTATCTGTTGAAAACATGGAAAAGGGGAACAACCTGGCAGGGTAAGGAGGGTGGTCTTCTACTCTACTATGCATAATGTTGGGTTACTTTCTTGTCTCATTCTTGCATTTTATTGGCATTTATATGAGGTGCCAAGAGAAGATTTTCTTCACTTGTGGCTTGTTAATGGAGATGTAAATATGTAGAACTTGGCAATCGAGAAAATACTAATGTTTGGTATATGGATGAGGAAAACAAGGTTAACCGATGGCAATCAAACATGTTTGGATGCTGTAAGGATTAATAAATGACATGCAAAACCAATATCAATGAAAGATTAAACATGTGTTTACTTAATGAGAAGTATAAAGAAGAATTATAATCTTTCCTCTTGATGTTTATTCCTATCAGTTATACCTTCCTCAATTTTTGACCTGAATCTTTATTGTTTTCCTTATAAAGCTAATGAACAAATTTTATGATTTAACATGTTTTTTATTATATAATTGTTCTATTGGATTCGAAACTTTGGCACAGTAGGTTTTAAGTATTAAATTAAGTATTTTTTTTTAAATCATGTGATGATTTATGCCCTATCCGCAATTGCTGAATGTACTGTGCCATTTCCTATAACAAGTGGTTTATAGTTGCCAACCTTATTGGTCTAAGCTATCATTTTACAGATCACTTTTTTTTTCTCAACCAGTGTGCTTCTGAAATATGTCATGTTCCTAATTTATAGTGATAGTAATGCCTTTTTTGTTATTAAAAAAAAATTCTTTCTCTCTGGTGTGCATGCAAATTACTGTTATGTAGTCAAATTTCAACACTCTAGTCATTATATTTATTTATTTATTTATTTTAATAAAAAAAGGAAGCTTGCTGCCCACACTGCTCAGCAAAAACAAGAAAAGGAAGAGGAAGAAGAGAGATTGATGTTGCAGAAGGCCAAGGAGCTTGATGCCTTTGACCAGCAAAATCATGGCGCTTTACCGCAATACAGTGACAGATATTATAGTCGGGATAAGAATGGTTTTCATGGAGCAAACAGTGTGAAGGTCACTTCCTATGAAGAAGAAGCGCTTCGGACAATGAAGGCATTTTGGCTGCCTTCTGCTACACCGGAAGCTCCTGCTAAAGTAGAAGCACCTTCTACCAGCACTATTTGTCCCGAAGGAAAGGAGAAACTGAAGTTGAAGACTCTCTTCCCTATCCACTTCTCTGAAGATACGAGCGAGCAGAAGAAATCAAAGTCTCTTGATAGGACCTATATCTGCCCTAGCTGCAAAGTTACTCTCACCAACACAATGTCACTTGTGGCCCTTAGTTCATGTGGGCACGTATTTTGCAAGAAATGTGCTGATAGGTTTATGCTCGTGGATAAGGTTTGCCTTGTTTGCAACAAGCCATGTAAAGAGAGGAATTTGGTGAACTTGGAGAAAGGAGGGACAGGTTTTGCTGGTCATGGGGATCATCTTGAAGCTAGAGACTTCAAGCATTTGGGGAGTGGTTCTGGATTGGGGCTTGTTAGACCTGCGACAAAGACATGAAGTCTCGTTATCGAGCTAGCTAGGTCAATCTACACTAAAAATATAGTAGCGTTCAGTTAAAAAACTGCGTGTTTATGTTCATCTACCAAACTTCACAAAGTAAGTTGTGTCAACCTCTCTTAAGAATGTTTAATCCTTGCATTGCCTTCCCTTGTTTGTGTAAACTTTGATCATTTGAAAAATCACTCCTTGCTTTGATTTATGTAAACCTTGATAATTTGAAAATTCACCAAGGACCTCTGGGTTTAGGCCATTTTGGGAAATATATAGTTCATCTGATCTTTTTCTGTATTCTAATTCTCACGTGAAAGGCTAGGGGGCATTTAGTGTTACTGTGACATTGTGATGAACTGCGTGTTGCTGAGTATTAATAATTTTTCAAATGTTTTAGTTGATTAAAACTCCATTATCAAATATTTATTTATTTATTATTTGGGCTCTTAGATGTTTTTTTATTTGGTTTCTTATGTATTAAATTATTATTAATTTAGTCTTTTTTATTTTTAGTTGTCCCAAGTTATTAACAAAACTGATGATATATCGTTAACGTACTAAGTTTAAACTGTTAGAGAAGAGAAATGATAATGATGCGGTGTTATGGAAGGGATATCAAAATATTGGTTTTGATTTGAATTTCAACAACTAGACTCTTGCAAAATGATTTTAAAAGATCAAGATGAAAATAACATAATAAAACTCCATTTTGTGATATATATATATATATGAAAAAAATATCTTTTTATATTCGTATACAAAATACTTGAGATACCGAAAGATTATGAATAGTAGATATTGAATAATCAGATAATATATTCAATATTTAAACTCAACATTTGATATTATTTGTATTAGTTTGTGAACAAAGTTAAATAAAAACACATGAAGTAATAAAAATGTCACAAAAAAATATATCATTAATAAAAGTAATCCAATAGATTTTTACATAATCATTTCTTAAAATTAAAAAGAGTAATTACAATAAAATATTAAATATATTAAAAATTTTCAATTCTAGAGATAGAAAATAAAAAAATAATTAAATACAGTTTTCAACATACACACGTGCACACACACACGTGCACGGATACACACTACCCAATATTCAATATTTGTACCTTATTCGATATTTAATATTTGTACCTGCTCACTATCCGATGAGTATTTAAAAATTATTATCCGTGCTTTATTCGATATTCAATATTCATACTCGCTTGCTACTTGATAGGTAGTTAAAAATTATTATTTACATATTCTATTCAATATCCAATATTCGATAGATATTGAGTATTTTTTTTGAATGAATACCATCGAGTATTCAAAATACTTAAAACCATTTCTATCCATATATATATATATAAGAAATTTGTTTGTGTAGGACTAAAATGCAGCTTTAGTCTTCACAAAAAAAATGTAGCTTTGTTGATATCCATACTCGCTTGCTACTTGATAGGTTGTTTTGTTAATGATTTAAATGAAATAATAATAAAAAGACTTGATCGATAATAATTTAATAAGTAAGAGATTAAAATAAAATTTTAGTCATATATTAGTATATATAATTTTGTAGCTTTGTTGTCATTAGATCTAAAATTAATATATATATATATATATATATATATATATATTAAATTTTAACTTTATATTATAATGATTATGAGGTCTTTTAGTCACTTACTTCAAAAACTATAATTATATAATATAAAATATAAAATAAAATAGGTGAGATGAGATGAAGAAACCAGGAGTATTTATTGTTCAATTTGGGTTTAGGACAAGTTGAGTGATTAATTTTGATTATAAGTTGGGTCAGTTCAAATTTAAAAAAAATAACCTAACCAAACACAAGCACGTCAGATAGACAGGTTTATAATTTTTTTTTGACGGCACACTAATTTGAGACTAATTCTGATTTAGTTGGCAAAATACATTAAAAATTCATTGAAAATAGCATATAATACACAAACCTAAAAGGCTAAAGCATGAGCACACTACACATAAGCACATGGCATTCATCAAAGAGACAAAGAAAATACAACTAAATCAAAGTCTAAACTCCAAATAACATTCCATAAAATAAAAAAAAAGGTAAACAACATTAAAGTAGCAAAAAAACACACAACAACAGAAGTCAAAATTAA
This sequence comes from Senna siamea, assembly GCA_031216115.1. NCBI lineage: Eukaryota > Viridiplantae > Streptophyta > Magnoliopsida > Fabales > Fabaceae > Senna > Senna siamea. The sequence continues at coordinate 18,042,209 of CM062355.1, read as the reverse complement.
TGCTGACTAGATGAGGATGATAGTTCCATCTTCAACATTCTCCTATAAGTCCTATGGTTCTAAAACCTTACTAGTGCCCAACATCTCTACAACAAGCATAAAAATATTTTTATTAGCAATGGGGCTCACAACTCAGAGGACATGGCCCAAACTACAGACTCAATCGTATTTGTCAACTTATAACAGATCAGTGATCAATAGTAGATTCATCAAGTGGACATATAGTGGCCTGAAATGCCACATAACAGTATATCTCTAATTAATTTGATTATGTACGTAGGGATAAACATGCTATTGGAACTATTATTTGGTTCTCTAGGATTTCCATGTCATAAAAATTGTTTGCCAATCATCTCAAACTTGGGAGTTTGTTATCTTAGCATGATAGTTGGAGTCTTATTTTTACATAATGTGATAGGTTTCCAATTACTCACGTATGTGATATTTATTTTATTAAATTTTTTAAAGATTTCATCGCATGAAATGACAAAAATTTGTGATTATATTAGTTTTAGTGACTCGTCATTTAGGATGATGAAAATATGCTATTTTTTGTCGTCTTAAGTGACAAAGACCAATGATTAATTATATCAATAACATGATTAGTCACTTAGATCGAGCCAAATTCAAAAATAAAAAATAAAAAATAAACTTGCTTAAAACACATCCATCCATTTCACTCCTCACATCTCTTTTTTCACTCTCATTCACTTTCACTCTCAACTTCTTCCCTTTCCTTCTCAACTTTTCTTTCACGTTCTTATCGTTCTTCTTCTAACATTTGACATTCCCCACAATCTTTTACTTCAAACTCCGACATTTGGTATTTGTTTAGTGGTAATTGAAAGCTTTTGCTGCAATCAGGTATTTAATTGATTTTTTTAGTACTTAATCATGTTTTATATTTTATGGATCTAACGTACCTAGTTTTTATTTTATTATCCATCTATATTATTTGTGTTTAGTGTTTTATACATATGCTTGTACTTATTAGTCTGAGTATTTTTATTTTTTGGAGTTTACTTTTTTTTATTTAAATTTGTAATATATACTTTTTAATAATTATAATTTTTATAAATAAAATAAAAGTTTAAAATTTTGTAATGCATTATATTATGATGTTTGGTGTAGTGACAACACTCAATTGTCTCATTCCTAATGTCCACAGTTTCATTCCTCATTGCATTTTAAGAATTTCACTAGCAAATGAATCAGACGGGTCACTGGATTGGCCAAAAATCTGATAGTCGCAACCCAATTCAATGGCCCAAATTGGATTAATTTAGTGGCCAATTCACTGTTCCAATCGAAGCTGTTGGTTCAGTCCAGACCCAAAGTCAATGCTTTAGATCCTTTGCTCTTGGTGTTGGATCTAACCAAACTGTGATTGGTTTGGGCAATTACGAGCATGCCATCTTAACATAACCATAACTACATGATTTCTTGACAATAAATATAACATAAAAATGTAGTTTAGAGACAAATTAAAATGAAATATTTAAAAACATAGTAATTTCATACAAAATCCAACACATCATCAGAAACGGATCAAGTTTATTGTTTGTGTGAATATTTCTTTTTAAACAAAACGGACTAACAAATAACACAAAAGAAAAAAAAGACAAAAGACTAAGGCGATAAACAGCAATAGCATTCACTAACAGGGAAAGAGAAAAATTAGATGGAGCGTCTTCACACAAACAGAAGTCAAAAGAATTATGAACATTCAATTTAATGAAAATATCAATATAGAAATTAGTTTCATAGAAGATATGGATTACTTTATAAGTTGAATTAGTAACGAAAATAACTCTAATTTTTTGAATCAAAATATTAAATTTATTAATAATAATATCTCTATTAGTAATTAAATTGATAATTTCTGTAGAATCAAGTTCAATAATAATATGAGCAAAATTAAGATCATTAACAAAAATCAAACCGCAGCCAGCTCATCCAAAAGTAGAATTTGATTAGCATCAACATCAAATTCAGCCAAAAAAAAAAAAAACAGAAAACTGGTACTGCTATATCTGTTAATCCATTAATAATAACGTAATTAGTGTGATTATCTCTGTGTATTCTAGTTTCCACGTGGCAATACATGAACTGCCCAGCATGGTTATATATTCTGGGTCCACGCTCTTATTATCCGCCAACGTATCATCACTATTTTCTCCGAAACTGTAGCACGTCAAAGATTGGTCACATCCTTTCTCACTTCCCTGAAAATTTTTTTAAAAAGCCCATAAAAAGAAAAACCCCCAAAGTTGCCTTAAAATACTAAGATTTCAAAATCCCTTCCTTATCCTTGTGGAATTCGAATCTATATCCTAGTAAAACTTGAAACCACATTTTGGATTTCAAGAAGAGAGGATCTTTGGGACATTGAGAGTGTGAAAATAGAAGCCCTCAACTTTCTTCTCCGATTTTGAATGACAATGGGGGATTCGGAGAAGCAAGAGAGGGAAGAAGAGAAGGAGTGCTTATTGGAAGGCATGGCGGTTTTGGATTTCGACATGCTGTGTTCAACTGTGGCGTTGCAGACTCATGGGAAATGGGGGAATCTGGGAAGCGTCAGCGATGAAGAAGAAGAAGATGAAGAGTTTGGCGCAGTCTTGAGGATGTGGGAAGGTGAACTGCTTGATTGCTTTGATGACTATGGCGTCGCTCTTGAATCCACATGGTAATTATTCTCTCTTTTCTTTTGGGGTGGTTTCAATATTCATTGTGCTTTCTTGGTGTTCTCAGAGAAACAATTATTTTTGTTGATTTTGAAAGCTTCCCCCTTGTTTTGAGATTGAAAGAAATTTAATTTTGGTTTAATTATTTTGTTGGGCTTATGTTTTTATTCAAATTTAAATTTTGTTCCTATATTTAGGTTTTTGTTATTTTTAATTTTTTAATTTGATCTATGCTATTAAATTTTAATTAATGTGTTTTCAGAATTAAAAATGTAATCTGTCATCATATTAAAAAAAAAATTTACGTGCAATTTAAATACTTTTAACATTAGGTTCTTTAATTATGATTTATATAACTAATTTGTTTTGTTTATTTATTTTGATGAAAGAACATAATAATAAAGATATATTAAATTTGTATCTAAGTGCAGTCCTCATCTTAGTTGTTTAAATTGGGAATTTCACTATATTTATTTTTATTCTTTCAGTTGACATTAATTATGGATATTTAAAGTATCAAAATGAGATATAATTATTTTCCACAATAAAAGTTAACAGTAACAGCTTAAATTTTTGTGTTCAAGTCATCCATAATTTCATATAAGTAAATTACAAGTTCATTTCTTAAGAAAGGTTAGATATACATTCTTATCTCCTTTGTTTTTAAGAATTACACTGAATTTTTTAAAATTAAAGTAAAATAAAATGATTATTTTTAATTCAAAATATATAAAATTGAAATAATAATTTTTAAAATATAGTTTCTAATAAATGGAAAAAATTTAATTTTACCATTTTAAAAAAAGTTTAATTTACCCTATAATATAAGTATTGCTTAGGTGGGAGTGCACATTGAAAGTGAGCTTGGAGTTTGCTGTCATAAAGAATGAATTTATGATATATGATGCATTGATGCTTCTAATTGCTGTCATTTGCAGTTGTCCTTGTTACCGATTTGGGAAGAACATGAAGAGAGCTGGATTTGCCTCTTCCTATATTCAGGTTTATTAAATTGAACAAATCATTGTTTAAACTTTAAGACTGAATTAATGTTTTGGTTAAAAAAATGCAGTTTTTATTATTTATTTTGATATATCTTTTTAAGTCTCTTTTTAGTATTTCATTTTTTAAATCTTTGTAAATTTAATTATTCTGTGTATACTCGATTACACATCTATGTTCGAATAATCTTGGATGTCTTGTTTCTTTAATTTCTCAAATCACATAAAATAACAAGATACAAGAAAGAGAGGAGTTATGGAAAAAGAATTTACAAGAGAATGAGAAGTTATTTCTCACTTCTATTTTTGTTATGTTTAATTAAAACTAAATTTTATTAAAAATTAACATGTACTTTAATACATGTTAAAGTTAAATGTTGAAAGACAAGAGTAGATCAATGATTTGAATTAGAAAGCCATAACATAATCAATTGATGAAGAAAGAGAAATGTTAAAATTATATTCTTGTTTTAAAAATTAAAAAAATTTACAATTTCATCATTCTTGACCAAAATATTTTTATTTGTATTATTTATATAATTAAATATGTTTTTAACTAATATAAAAATAATTTTAAAAAATTTAAAATAAATTAACTTTATTATTTTGAATTCACAGGATTGTAATTTTTTAAAATAAATTGGAGAGAAGTGTTATTTATTCATCAAATTAACGATGGATTGGAAATTGAAAACGAGGCCAAAAGTAATGTTCAACCAAAGTCAAGTAATGTTTGAATTGGTGATTTTCTATAATTATTTTATAATTTTTGGATAGTATAGCTTTTTAAAACTTTGAAAGGCCTTATTCTGTCATGTAGGGAGTGGTTTATTTTGTTCTTGCTGTGAGTGCCCTTCTCAACTTAACTACTTTCATCGTCACGAGGCGACACTGCTTTCTATATTTGGCAGTTGTCTTCTCCATTGCTGTTGGAACATACTTAGGATTCTTCCGAACACGTCTAAGAAAGAAATTCAACATCAAGGTTTGTGTTCCTCTCTACAATTCTTCATTATTCCTTAGTTATAGATTGGATAAATAAATGTTTTCTTATGAGTTTAAATTCAAGTAATTTTTCGTTAGTGGGTTATCAATAAGTATATAGGGCATGTTTGTTTCTGGAAAACGAACTGATCCTATAATTTATCATTTTTCACAGATTTGAGAAGGAAATAAGAAAGATCTCCATATTCATACAGATTTACTGAAATCATATTTTTTTTTCTTACATCCCATATGAGCAACTTCATCAGAAAAATAATTTTTATGGCATTGAAAGATCAGATACGACCTTCAGAAATTTGAGTTGTGTGCATTATTTATTTATCTTGTAGGTTTGCATTGTTTATTATTTTTTTTTATCGAAACCACAAGTATCTAAAAGTTTATTAAATTTTGATTAATTTAACCAAAGTTAACTGAGAAAGACTTAAGGATGCTTAAGGAAAATAGACATTGTTTAGGTTGTTCTATGAAAAATAAATAACTGTATACAATCATCTTAGATATTTGAATATAAGGTAACATAATAATTAAGATTATTATATTCATTATGACAAATTTGTCATAAACTCATAATAAAGCAACAATTGATATTTCACAAATGTTAACAAAGTTAAAACTTTTAGCTTTAGAGATGAAGGATTGACGGTGTATCAAACACTTAGTAAAATCATGTGCCTTAATTGGACTATTATGACAGAATGCATCAAATTTAACTTTTCATGTTTGCATGTATGGAGATATCTTGGGGTGAGACTGTTTAAAAATCTGATACTTTTTGATTTTGTTCTTCACTATTAATAATTGTTGACTAACATACAAGGAATTTGTGTTACTCTTGGTTAGCTGATGCACTTTCTATTGCCACATTTTCAGGATAATGATAGTTCCTTTGACGATTTTGTCTACCATTTTATCTGTCCTTGTTGTACATTATGTCAGGTAATCTTTGAAATTCCTTTTCTTTTCAAGTTGGTTATCCTTTTTTCTTCTTAAATTTTTTATTTCAAGTATCCTTTGAGACAAAGTTACAGGAGGGAATCCATTTTACGAAAAATTCTTAAGGGCATATATTATCTTACTTTATTTGTGTATTAGCCAATAAAATTCTTCCAACTTATTTTATTTTTTCGTATTGTAAGAGCCTCTTAGTGTAAAGTAAGAAGAATTGATGAAATATTGTTAATTAATGTACATACAAAATAAAACAATTCTTGTATACATAATAATAAAAGTTAGAGATTAAATCTTATAAAAGGTCATACTGTAAGGATTTTGTCTCTTCCCCTTAAGTGATAATAAAACATAATAAAAGATCTGCACAAGGTACGTAAATTAAACCACAATAATAAATTGATTTCTATTAAAAGCATAGGAGATAAACTATAATTTACTCTTGCAAAATAATAGAAATTAGTGATGACTACAGTTGGTATAAGACTTTGGATACCGTGATTCAGGAGTCTAGAACTTTGGAAATGAACAATGTTGAAGATGGTACATGGCATGGTCGAAGCGAAACAATTTTGATAGGTGGCTTAAATGAAGAAAACAAATCACTATTAGAGCTACATCCTCCTCCTCTTGCCTCCATCAAGTCTTGTGATGCAAATGGCAAGGAGAAAAATTCAGGATGCCACTGACATCAATCATGAACACAAGCAAGTGAAACTGTAGTTTCACATAGTTCATACTGTGGACTTTTACAGTTGCTGCCGGCACAGCAAACATTGTTGGATGTGGTCTTGCTCTGCGATTCCTTGTAGACACTCATTGGTTCAAGCATCCGACGTAGAGATTCGTAATCTCTAAAACTAATATTGAAGGTATAATGTTAACTTATTGGTTTACTGAGGGTATGGTTCAAAATGAGTTTAAGGAGTGGCAATATTTTCATGTAAATATTGTTGGGTTTGAATTAAGCTTTTGATTTCCTTAAATCCAAGTCAAGCAGGAGACCATGTAGCTTTTGACAGAAGTTTCTGAATCCCATTTCTTGTGTAATAGTTGAAAATTGTAAAGAAATTATTCTGTTTTTCATTAGCCGCTTTTTATTTCTTTCTGTAAGTTAGAATTTATGAAGACTGACATATACAATGGAGGGTTAAGATTGCATTTTACAGTGGCCCTCATTGTAAGGATCCAATCTTTATCCTCTATTATATGTACACTATAGTATACAATAGAAAATCTCCTTGATATGAACCTCTAGTATTGTTTCGTTCACATATTTTTATTGTCCTTTTCTTTTTCATTTTTGAGTCATTCTAGACTTGGTTGAGTATGAGTCATTCATATTTGGTGTGTATTCACGCTGAAATGTTTTTTTGACACATCTGTATGTGTATCAACCGTGTATTATGGTAGTGTTGAAGTCATGTCATATTCCATTCAATAGTTTAGTTGTGGCTGAATAGTATTTGAACCAAAAGTAATATACATTCATTTAATATTATAATTAAGTAACAAATAATTTAAAATAATAACAATTATTTTATATAATTTTATCGGATATAAAATAAAATTAAAAAAATATAATCTGTTCTATATTTTTTTAAAAATATAAAGAATTGAAATACCATAATTACAACCATTTATTAACTCTATATACTAATTACTTTTGCCCTATCATAATATTTTATTTATTATTTTTTTCCTCCCTTCTTTCTCTTCATTTCAACATCCTGGGCTATTCCTCCTCCTTTTCTCTCTCTCTCTTTGTTCAACACTTCCTTCATCTCTTCTCATTTTTTTCATCTTATTTTTTACGGTAAGTCTTTCTTTATCTCAGTATCTTTCTTCATCTTTTCTCTCTTCATTAATTATCTCTTTTCCTTTCTTCTTGATCTCTATGTTTTTCTTCTTCCTTTTCCCCTCCTTAGTTTTTTTCTCCTCCCTATTTTGCTGCTTCTTCAGCTTTCTTGTTATAGAATATAGAAAAAAATCAATGGGGGGATCAATTTTTTTTAGACTAATTAAACCATTCAACGTCAGGTTGATTTTGTTAGGTTTTTTCAATTTTTGATTGATTTATTTAGTTACTAATTAGTTTTTTATAAAGTTAATTTTAAAAGTTAATCAGATTGATGTCATGATTGATTTACTAATTTTTTGTTCAAAAAAGGAAGTTCAGTACGATTTTCAAAACAATGATTAAGTCCATAAAGTTAAATGAAGTTTCTTTTCTCTAGTGGTACATGTTAGTTAATACATCATTGAGCATAAAAGTAAATGAAATGATTTAATCTATAAAAAATTATCAGTTAAAAAAATTTAGTTTTTCAAAAATAACGTATTTCAATTTAATTAATACTGCAAATATTTTTTCTCAATCAAAATAGTCCCCCATTAGGCAAAATTTTTACAATTAATAATTAGAACTCTACATGGTCATCAACTCATGACCTAAACTTGTATGGATGACATTTTTCTTCAGAGCAATATCATTAGGGCAAATTTACAAAACTAAGTACTTGTTAGAATGACTCAAATTTAGACAAAATTTTGCTTAAATGACATTGTTTTGGAGGAAAGTGCCACTTGGATGAAATTTGGTTAGGAATTTTGGCCTAAAGATTACAATCGAATGTTTGTATTTGTGGTCGATTTTGGTCAATAATCAAGTGATCACACCAATCCAATTTTCTTATTCGTCCAAAACTATGTTATATTTTATATACATAATTTGTTAATTTGTAGCATATAATGGATACTTGTATACTTTCTTAAACATGTTTTTTTTTTCTAACAACTTATTATACAAATATAATCTTATCATGGATACCCTAGTTGCAAATCGTGGTATAAACAAATATAATCTTACAACTTATTATATTCTAACATCATAATCATAGGCAAGTCAACTAGTGGAAATCATGTACGTTTCAAAATACTCGGGATTTCTTGGTGCTGAGATTCTATTGTGGGTTTAAAGCCATGTGAGGGAGTTCCGTCTTCATAATAATGGGTGGACAGCCTTACTCACTATTCTTCTCTTCCTAGGCTTAAAAGTTACAGAAACTTTGGGAAATTTATTAGAATATATAAATCAGAGCACTGTAAATGTAATTAATTGGTTTCCGCGAGAAATTTTACGCATTATTTTAACAGTATTGTGGGAATTATTCCTGTAATTTGCATCCTTTTTGTTATTGTGATAGAAATGTGATTCATTAGAAGTGGAGAAGTGGAGAAGTACACTAGAACCATTGTTCAGCAAGTGTAGAACATAAGTTCATTAAAAGATTATTCAGCTTGTAGCTTAGTGTGCAAATATACTGAAACAATACTGCCACATATTTGGGACAGATCCAGTGCACATCTACTAAATTTCCTTAAAATTCCAGGAAAGAAGACAAGAACTTATTAAAAGTGCTGAAACAAGTTTATTATGGTTCAACAATGCAAGGTTCATTAAAATACAAAGATCTCAAATAGCTAAAGTTTGTGATTAAAATGAATTCCTAGAAGCAGTGTGGTTTTGCTCAAATTGGCTACACAGGACGACCATTTAACATCCACGTTTTCTAGTTCTTGCCTTGCCTTTATTTCTTCTTCCATCATCTTAGACTTGTCTTTCTTCACATCCTCAAAATCCTTCATGAACCTTATGGTTCTGAAACGCTTTTCTTCTTTAGCTTTTGAAGAGATAACAGTTTGATCTCACAATCTTTGATTTCTATCTCATTGCTATTCAGTTCAGCCTGCAACCTTGAAATCTGCTCCTTCAATTCTTCCTCCTTCTGTTGAGCTGCAACCATAGACTTCTCAGTCTTGAAAATTTTAGATACAAGAGTCTTGGCTTCCTGCTTTCGTCAAGGGAGTTCTTCATTGATCATACACTTCTCTTTTTCTTCAAGCTCGTTGAATGTGTGAATGGTAGAAGAGGCTTGCTTGAAGGAAGATAGAATGCTTTGGAATTCTTGGTGGAGAGAGCCTATTGTGGCTGAAAGGCCATGAGAGGGAGGTCCATCTTAAGAAAAAAAGGTGGGCAAGAGGTTAAGAGCATTTTGAAGGTGAAGACTGTTTTCTTCTGAGCTAGCTATCTCATTTAGACCCATCTTCAGTGAGACTTCCAAGTCAGAAAAGGCTTTAACCACCTTGTTATCATCTTCAACAGCAGCAATTTTAGAAACATGAGGAATGTGAACTTCCATCTCAGCACCTTCCTCCATTATTTGAAATAATCTAATAAGATCATCTTCCTCAAATTGTTTACGATTGTCTATCTCAGTTTGGTTGACTATGATTTTATCCTGAAGGAAATCACAAGAAGCATTAGTCATAATCAATTGAAACAAAGTTATTATAGATCACAGTTTAGTCTTCATTTTATTAGTAAACAAGAAAAATTTTGAAACTTTTCCTCCTTAATTTAGTTGCATATTGAATAAAAATTGCATTCAAGCTAGTTTGGGTATGAAATTGAAGAGACAATAGCATCATTAGTTTCAAATGAAAGCATTTTCAAACTATTCTAGCACTAGCACTAGCACATACAAATTTCAAATAAAAAAATTGCCAGCCCAAAGTAAGACAATAAACTATAAACTTACCTGTGGAAATTCTGAATTTCCTGAAATATCTGCTTGGTTTGATTGTGAGACTCCTGGTTCCGGGTCAGTAGTTGCAGAAATTGTTTGAGGTTTCATGTAGCTAGAGATGGAAGAGATCTAAAACCAAGAACATGCAAAAAATCATCTCAATGACACCCAGTAAAAGTACCAATTTTGCAAAGATGAATGAAGGAGAAATGTTAGAAAAAAAGAGCAAAACTTATTTACCGAATTCTTCATTTCAACTCATGTCGGTGAGATTGCCAATGCTGTTATGTTTGATCTTTCTTCAGAAGAACATTCATTAGTAGGCTCTTCAACTTCTTGTGTATCATCCAGTATTTTATCAACACCTCGAGCAGTTTCATTGAGCTCCTAAGCCAAGTAATGAATAAGCAACCAGAGATATATTTAAAGCTAAAATGAATGAAACAATGCTACCTTTGTAGTAGTTAATGAACAATGAGTGGATGAAGTTGGTTTGTTATACTTCTATGATGAAGGACCTTCTCCAGCACTTACTTCAATATTCTGCACAACAGAGAATGATACGTAAGTTGGATTTTTCTATCACGCTAAAGCATGGGAATTCAACTATTTGTGGGCTGTCAACATTTTTTGAATCATCAGAATGAATATCAAATCTTGTTTCCACATGTTCTTGTTGTTCCTTTATAATTGTTTCACCCTCGGCTTCTTTGCCAACCAATGTATCCTAAATGTACATGAATAAGCAAAGGGCCCCATTAGTTCAAGTCCTTTGGCATAGCTTTATTCTATATTAGAAGTGATGATAATCTTACATGTGGATATTCATTTCGTATAGCCACAAATGGAGCTGGTGATGCATTGCTTGGTTCTGATTCCATGATCTCATTTGCTATATAAGTTTTCTGTAATTTAGGACCCTTTTGAACACTTGAATCCATTGTTTCCTTAATAACCTTTTGCACAGATCATAGTACAAATAACTTTGCAGTCATCAGAAGCATTATTCATCACTAGAGGCTTCTACAAGCATCTATTTTTGAGCACAATGTCATCACTATCAAGCCATTTCCTTATGCTACTGTATTGAAAAGAGCGCAATAAACATACAAGTGAAGGTTTTCGTTGAGGAATTTCCTTAACATGTCTGAATTAGATGATGAAGCTGCCATTGCTGGTATATCAGAACTAGGAACTTTTTCGATGACTTCATTTGGTGCTGCATTGGTACTCTATCCACAACGGAATATATGAAGATAAATTGAATAATAGTAATACTCTTAACTTATAACAATCGAGAGAGAAAAGTGCGTTGGTTTTCCAAGTCTATTTTATTATAGGAAACTATAATGCATGTACCTCTTTCAAATTTTGGGTATTATTGTTCTGTTCTTGTGTATCCAAATCTTCATCAACGACGTCCTTTGTTTCTTCCTTCTTGCTCTGAACAATAAGTTTCTTAATAATAAACTTAATAAAACTTAACCTACAAAAAAAAAAATGTTGTGGATTTTATTGAAATCATGCCCACATTTGGAACAAAAAATAAGGGTGACAATATGGAAGGGGAAAATATTTATTCTAGTACTGGTAAGTCTAAAATACCATGGTTAAGTTTGAATAGTACTGACCTGGGAAGCTGCATCCTGTGATGATTTTGATTGAACGAGGTTGTCCTGATCTTCTGGACTAGTCTTTGGTAACGGATGTTTTAAAGCTAGCCAACCAAAACAATTTCTTACTATGAGAAATTTTTTTAGCAATTACGACTTGTGATTAATTAATTTTATGAATACTTAGCGTCATCATCATGATCTTCATCATTACTTGTTGTAATTGTAGAAGTTTGAGAGATTTTGGGATAATCAATCACAAAACGTTCATGAACTGTCTAGAAATCAAATATCAAGGCTTGGCAGATTTTTAAGTACTAGAGTTTTTAGTTTTGAAAACACATCCTTCGTTACCATCTCTTTTATCCACAACCTACTACAACCATTTTTATTTTGTGTGATAGTGAATCTGCAATCTCTGTAACTGACAATAAAATATACAATGGGAAATCAAGACGTATAAATTTAAGGCATGCTTATATTAGGGAGTTAGTCACAAACTGGACTATTGACATAGTGTATGTGCAATCAAGTAAAAATTTAGTTGATTCACTAACTAAAACACTATCAAAGGGATGCAATACAATAAATATGTGAGGAAATGGAGCTAAAACCCTTGAGATAACAGTCAAATAATGGGAACTCACCTTTGAGTTAGTATGTACCTAACAATAAAAGTTCAACGGGTAATAACAAAATTATTTGTGTTTTTCATGTACTAAATTTAGTATTTCAAAGCCTTATTATTTTGTATTGTATTGCATTTAAGAGGTGTTAAGAACTTGCTAAAATGATTGGTAATTCTTATAATGTATACTGTTATGAGAAAAAGTTGGCAATGGTCCTAATAGAACTGTTAGATGTCTCAAGTAACAGAAACATAATAACAAATTTCACTTATGCTAACATTGAAGTAGTGTAGCTTCATACAAGAATCAAACAAATTTGATCTTGTAAATATTCAAGAAATCAGGATTTGCACAAGGTAATAAAAGTACCAAAGCAAGCTGTTGAAACTTCTAACTTAATAATATCATGTGTGTTATACTTTGGGTTTTGACTTTATAAAGCTTTGGTTCAAATATTAAAATACCAATAACTTTGTTAAAATTTAAAAGCATTTACACTAATAAAAAGTTCAAATCAAATTAAAATACTTTCTGTTATGCATGATATTATAATATTACAAACTAGTGAAAGATATTTGAATAGTTTGTAATATATAAAGGTGTATAAAATTTTCACATCGAACCAAAAAAAAATCTTTCTAATATATTAATAGAGTATGAATAATATAATTAAATAAAATAAATATATATTAAAATCAAAGATATATATATATATATAATATTTAATATCAAAAGACTGGAACTTGATGCTTGTGTTTTAGACTGGACTAAAATGTCCAATCAAATTTAATTTTGATGTTGCAAAATAAATAAATAAACTATTATATTTATAATTATTCAAAATATTTGTTCAAACTAAAAAGATATAATCATTGAAAGTGTTTATTTAAATAAAATATATAAGTAGCTCTCTTATTCAAAAAATTGACATCCTTTTTAATAAAGTTTTAAAAAAGTTTTATTATACTCTGAAGAGAATTATCTATTAATTTTTTTATAATACAGACAAAATTTCTTTAAAAAATATAATTTATTACACCTCAAAACTTCTTTTTCCATCTCAAGTAATATTCTAACAGCTGCCACATGTGACACTCCATCGTATTTCAAGAGTAAGTCTATTCAAGAATGCATAAAATAACATAGTAGACACAATTTTTAAAGTGAAAAATCTCCTCAAGGTAAAGGATAAAAACCACAGGACATAGTCCAAAAAAAAATCCATTGATACAAGATTAATGTGTGCATCAATATTCTAAACATACTAGCACTTACTGTACTCGCTAATTATAAACAACAGCGGAATGAACAATTTCACTGCAACATAAGTTCCTTAAGAGGGACTCAACAACAACCTCCAACAATTAAAGCTTTTGTTTATGATAAATTTCTTGCAGCAGCATTGTTTTGCACCATTTAGCTTCACAGGAAGACCATTTAACGTCCACCTTTTCTAATTCTTGCCTTGCCCTCATTTTGTCTTCCACAATTTGAGACCTGTTGTTCTTTACAGCTTCATACTCCTCTAGGAACCCCATGGTGTCCCAAACGTTTTTCTTTTTTTGCTCTTCAAGAGATGACAGTTTAATCTCACACTCTCTAATTTCCTTTTCTTTGCTGTTCAGCTCAGCCTGCAACCTACCAATCTGCTCTTTCAATTCTATTTCCTTCTGTTGAGCCTCAGCCATAGACTTCTTAGTCTCATAAATTTCAGATATAAGAGTAATGGCTGCCTCCTTTCGTTGAGGGAGTTCATCATTGATACTCTTCTCTTTTTTGTCAAGCTCAGTGAATGCGTCAATGGCAGCAAGTCTAGCAGAGGCCTGGTTGAAGGAAGAGAGAATACTTGAAATTTCTTGATGTGTAGAGTCTATTTTGCCTTTAAGCCTATGAGACGGAGCTCCATCTTTAGAATAGTGGGTGGACAAGAAGTTGAGAGCATTCTCAAGGCGAAGACAGTTTTCTTCTGAGTTAGCTATCTCATTCACACCCATCTTCAATAAGGCTTCCACATCAGAAAAGGCCTTAGCCACCTTGTTATCTTCTTCAAGAGCAGAAATTTTAGAAACATAAGGCATGCGAACTCCAATGTCAGCACCTTCCTCTATTATTTGAAATAATCTAATGAGATCATCATCCTCGAATTGTTGAGGGTTTATGTGGTCAACCTTAATTTTTGGGTCAATGTAAGTCTCTGTTTCTTTCACCACGATCTTGCCCTAAAGTGAATCAAAGGAAGCATTAGTCCTACCAACAAAATGTGGTAAGAAATAGAATTTTTTTTCTTTTTTTCCCTAAAATGTATCAAAAGTAAGCAATAGATGCATAGCTATTAATGTTTAAACATCGAAAAATTTGTGAACAAAAGTGTTTCTGAAAATTTGCTTCCTTAGTCTAGTTGCATATTGTATGAAAATTTTCATAATAGTTAGCTTAGGTCATTATTGAAACGATAGTAAAATGATAACTTTAAAATACAAATTTGCAAACTGATAATCTAGCATAACTACGTACAAGTTTTAGAGAGAAAATGCATGGCCCAAAACTAATACATTCAAGAGATCTGAAACCAATAAATTGGAAAAATCAATTTAAAAAACGGGAGATGCTTTAACAAAAAAAAAAAGGAGAAAAACGTTTTTACCAATGTAGAGTTGTCCTCCGATGAAGTAACAAATGAATTGAATGCCAAATCCTTCATTTCAACAAATGCTGGTGGGATTTCCAATGCATTTTCATTTGATCTTTCTTTAGAAGAGCGTTCATTAGTAGGCTCATTAACTTCTTGTGTATTATCTAATGGTTCATCAACTCCTGGAGCAGCTTCATTGGTGCTCATACTTTCCCCAAATGCTTCTCCATCACCCATTGATTCCTTTTCCCAGAACACCGAAGCCAATTAGTGAATAAGTAAGGGATATATTCAAGGCTAAAATGAAGGCAACAGTCTTACCTTGGTAGATGATAATGGGCATGTATGCAAGATCTCGGGTTCTGAATGAGTTGTTGAAGTTGGTTTGATAAATTTCTCTGATGAAGGACCTTCTCCAACACTTGCTTCAGTATTCTGCACAACAAAGAATGATATGTAAGTTGGATTATTCTACGACTATGGCATTAGAATACAATCTTTTGTAGATTGTTGACATTTTGTGAATCATTAGAATGCATATCAGGTCTTGTTTCTGCTGGTGCTTCTTGTTCCATTATGATTGTTTTATTCTTGGCTTCGTCGCAGACCAACTTATCCTACATGACCATGAATATGCAAAAGACTGCATAAGTTTAAGCCATCTAGCCTAAATTATTTTTGTATCAGAAAGGATGATAGTCTTACCTGTGGAGATTCATTTTGTAAAGGAATAAATAATGTTTCTGGTGATGCCTTACTTAGTTCTTCTGAATCCATGATTTCTTTTGCTCTTATTTCTTTCTGCAAGTTAAGACCTTCTAGAACGCTCGGGTCCTCTCTTTCCTTAATCTGTTGTATATAAAGCACAAGAGGAAAAATTAGGTTGCAGTTTCTTTAGTGTCATCTCTTCAGAAGCATTATTCATTACTAGCTATGAATTTCGTAATCCGTAACCCAGTGTGTACTGGAGGCTCCTACAGACTTCTATATATGAGTCCAAAATCATCAGTATCAAGTGATTTCCTTATGCTACTGTATTGAAAAGAGCACAGTAAACATACAAGTGAAGGTTTTTGTTGAGGAATTTCCTTTAACAAATGTGAATTAGATGATGAAGCTGCCATTGCTGGTATATCAGAGCTAGGAACTTGTACGATGACTTCATTTGGTGCTGCTTTTGTACTCTGTCCACACCAGAATATATGAATTATAAGTTAAATACACTTACCATATAACAATCGAGAGAGAAAGTGTGTTGGTTTTCCAAGTCTGTTTTATTATAGGAAAATATAATGCATGTACCTCTGTCAAATATGAGGTATTATTGTTCGGTTCTAGTATTTCCAGGTCTTCATCAACGACTTCCTCTGTTGCTTCCTTCTTGCTCTAAACAATAGCAGAAGATATAAATTAGTAGATAAAATGAGTTTAAGATGTGGATTTTGTTGAAATTTTGCCAACATTTGGAAAAATAATGAGGGTGACAATAACGAAGGAAAAATGCTTATTCTTGTAATTACCTGGGAAGCTGCATCCTGTGATGATTTTGATCGAACGTGGTTATCCTGATCTTCTAGACTTTCTTCGTCCTCTGAACTAGTCTCTAGTGCAGGATCTTTAAAAGCTAGCCAACCAAAACAATTTCATACTATAAGAAAATTTTGCTGCAATTAGGAATTGTGATTAATTAATTTTATGAATACTTACCGTCATCCTCATCATCTTCATCATCACTTGGTGTAATTGTAGAAGTCAGAGTGATTTTGGGACAATCAAGCACAAAACGTTCTGGGACTGTCTGGAAATCAAATCCCTGGCAAACACTATCAAGGCTTGGCAGATTTTTAAGTACTAGAGTTTCTAGTTTTGGAAACGCATCCTTCGTTACCATCTCTTTTGTCTCACCCTGTTTGTATCCAAATACTTGCACGAGCTCAGAGGCATCTTCTAATTTCAGTTCCTCGAGATTTGGAAGCACACCACATGTAGAAATAGAGAATAGGCATTTCAAACTCTTGCACTTTTTGACATAAATTTTAGTTAACATGGGGAAACATTCTTGATGCAAAAGATTGGGATTTTGCTCAGTCTCTTCAATGATCTGCACTAACTCTTCGCAGTCTAATACAAATATTTCCTCCAACTGTGGTAGGCTTCTCAAGATAGATGCAGAAAAGATAACTTCCAATTGTTTACATCCTGAGATTTTTAGTTTAGAAAGATTTTGGAGGCTGAAAATATTTTTAGGTCCCACACATATATGCCTTAACACTGGTAGATTTTTCAACCACATCACTTCTAACTTTGATTTCATTGGTCCTTTAATTTGAGGTCCTTCAAGGTCATAAATGGTTTCTATTTGCACGTTATTTAAATAAAGAGCTTCCAAATTTCCCTGTTGTATATCCATTGCCTGTACCACAAATCCACAGGAGATTCAATAATATTCTATTCAAATTCAAGTTGTGTACACATATATACCTAATAATATTCCAGAAATAAGAATCAAAATTGGTCTTGAAGTAATCATTTATGAGTACTTATCAAGTGAGAATACAATATTAAGATTAGAAGAACAAGTTGGAAAGAGGGTTACCTTTCTGCTTGTGACATCTTGTCTTTCATGCAAACCAACCTTGAAATCAAGAAGAAATCTTACAGGAAGCTGAGGACATTCTACCAGAGCAATTCGCTCTAGAGATAATGCTTTCATATAACTGTTTTCGCTGCAAATATTGACCATATTTGGTACCTGACAAATTATTAGTAACTCTAGAGAAGGAAGGTGAATCTCAACAATCAGATTCTGCTGAGCTAAATTATCTTCGCAATGGCATTTTCCAAACACATATCTCAATTTATGAGCACGAGAGATTTCCACAGATTCCAAATGATCAAGGGTTCTACAATGAGAAGCTGGAAATAGAGATTCCAAAAGGCTACAATTCTTGACTGAAACCTCCTGTAAGTTTGGAAAGATGGAGCTATTATTCATGTGATCATGGCCATCTCCCTCGTCTATTACTATGTGCTTTAGTCCATGACAGTTCTTGACTTCCAATGTTTCCAACAACAACATTGATGAGGCAATAGGCAATGTGAACAACGATGTTAACTTGGAGCAATGAGTGATTCTCATCTTTCGCATATTGTGAGGGTTTAATGGTGGCCTCAAAAGACATTGAACTGTATCTAAGACCAATTCCGTCTTTAATGCCTGCATTCCATGCAGACACATTAATTCTTTTTCAGTAAATGTAAATTGTGTGTGATTATTTGTTCTTATTTGGCAAAATAAATTAGAGAATTTTGTGTCTAATCTCATTTGTTAGTATGTAGGGTAACAATTATTTCCTCGGAAGTACTATATCTCAAATACTTAATTCCAAAATATGAAGAAAGTAAATTTTCAATGTACCAAATTGGTCCTTAACAAAATGAAACGTTGAAGCAAAGAAATATTTAATTCCCTACATGAGGCAAATTAAAGAAACGTACCAACAAAGATTTAGAGGTACCTGTGAGCTAGTGCGGTTTGGCACAGTCACCTCAGACACATATGGGTCGTCGATACTTGTGGCACTTGGTTTCGACCGAAAGCAGCATAAGGGAGCCCAAGAGAAAGTGTAACTGGGATTGGGATCTTTTACATTCGAGCCATCTCTTGCAGATGGAGATGAGTTTTGCATAATAGAAGACTTGTGATGATAAGATTGGTACTCCAAAATGTTAATGAAGTTCGGCACTTCAGAAATGACTATTTCTTCAAGTGAAGGGAATATGATCTCATTGTGATCATCCACTTTCTCCTCTTCTGGTCCCTCATTTATTATTATGTATTTCAACTGATTACATTGAATTATTTCCAATGTCTCTAGCTGCTTTAGACTATGAGACATGGATGGGTAGAAAAGAGATGACATCGAACAATTTTCGAGTTTTATGGACTTAAGCTTACCCAAGTCTAGCTTCCCCTTGAATAACGTGCTTTCCAGTTTGATACATCTGCGCAAGTATAGCGTCTTTAGTTGCTTGAGAAAGTCAGTAGGCAAAGGACCACAACATAATTCTTTCAAACCCATTTTAACAAGCTTTAGTTCAACTAACTTGGAGAAGATAGTTACACCAGATAGAAGATACTTTGTGTGAATAATGCACTCCATCTCAGACCAAGAATACAAGTGAAGCCTCATTAAGTCTTCCATGCCTCCATTTTTTATAGGAACAATGTCAGGGATAAGATTTTTCCATCCTTTTTTATCATAATCTCCTAACACAAGCTCCTCTGCTTTTGCTGCCAGGAATTTAAATGTTGCTTCCGAGAAGATATATTTTAACACCCCAGGTCTGAAACATCTCGATAGTGAAACATCCACTTCCAGATTATAAAGCTCACAAATTACATGATACCTTCGCAATGCAGGAAAAGTTCCAATGTGATGAATTCCTTCACCTTCATTTTCTGTGCGAAGGTGATCTCTATTATAAGCATAATAGAGTTCTTCTAGTTGTGGAATTCCTTCAATCACTTTAAAAGGATTATCCCTTTGAATTTCACAGCAATTCAAGCCCAACAATCTCAATTTCTCTAGTGCTTGAATTTCATTTGGCAATTTAGTGATTGAACAAGAAGTCAACTCAAGAGTCTCAAGGTTTTGTAAATTTCCCAATATAGATATGTCTCCTAACTGCCATCTTTTTAGGATTAGGGTCCGAATATTTCTTAGTGAATGAATTGACGGGCACAATGATAGCTTTAGAGTGTTCCAAGACTCAGTTGCAGAAATTAAAATAAAAACTCTAAGCCTTATCATATGTTCAAATAATTCATTAGGAAGTTTCACATAATCCTCTGCATTTATCATTACCAGTAGAAACTCAAGTTTGTTGCCATCAAAATGGTTGGGAAAGCCATCAATGTTCCAAGATGAATATCTTATATTCTCTTTTAAAGTTGTCTTAGAATCCATAATCATTTGAATCTCTTTGTTTCCTATCCATTGGGCCACTTCACGAACCAAGTCATGCATCTTTATGCATTCTTTCTTAGCCTTCAACAATAAAGAAGAATCTATGAGTTTATGTGTAATTTCAGGCACTTGACTTCTCGCAATACAGTAATTGTCAGCTTTTCCACAAAGTCCCAAGCCTATGGCAATTCTACTAAAATGTTCTATAGGTATTTCAAAATCTTCTGGAAATAGAGAACACAAGAGGAACAGTTCTTTCACTTGTTCATTCTTGAGATTGTCATAGCTTAATCTCAAAGATTTATAAGCCTCTATGAAATCTTCATCGATGTTATGCAATGATGGATCAAAATTTTGCAACCTTATTAAAGCAGCTTCCCAATCTTTTAAAGGCTCAGATTTTAATGTTTTTGCAACTGGTACAATTGCAACTGGTAATCTTCCACACTCCTTCACTATATTTGACGCCATATTCTTCATATCACTAGAAGAACCATCAACACTTACGCCAGCATGCAAAAGGAAAAGATTCAAAGCATCATCTTCAGATAAGAGTTCTAAATGAATGGTGTTTTGGCATCCCATTTTCTTGCAAACTCTCATATCACGTGTCGTTAGCAAAACACGACAGTGACCCTTTTGATGGCAGCCAGGTGGAATCCCTATATCTTTGAGATTGAGCTCCTGCCATACATCATCTAGTATAATAAGTACCTTTTCTTCACCATTAGCTATTCTGGACCACAATTTCTCTGGATGTTCTAGTTCCTTTCCTTCCTCTAATGTCAAACCTAAGTGTCTTGAAATATCATCTCGAATCTTTTTTATATCTGGAGGATTAGACACAATAGTGAAGATGACTTTATCAAACAACTTTGATTCTTCAACTTCTTTACCCACTTGTGTTGCCATTGTGGTTTTCCCTGTTCCTCCCATCCCTTGCAATCCAATTAAATGATTATCGCTATTCTTTAATGCCTCTTTAAGATCTTCAAATTTAGCCTTTCTACTCTCAAAATGTATAAAATTTGACAAAGAATGGTATTCCATGCCTACAGGTCCAGCTGAACGTGCAAGTCGAACTAAGTTGTTTTTTCTTTCGATTAACTTTGGAATCTCTAGCTTCTTCTGAGCCAAGTCCTTGCCTCTCCCATATTGCCAAATGCAATTTGTGCACAAACCAAAAAACCATTTCTTCTTTTCTTTAGTGTCTTCTTGAATCAGACTATCAGCTTCATTTAGCCATTGTTGAGTTTCATCGTCAATCTGATTCTCATTTCTTTGTCTGGCTTCTTCTATATCTTTGCGCACACTCTCTCTTGTTGCTGACAATCTTTTCTTTTCATTTTCAAAGTCTTCAACATAGCTCTTGAAACAACATAAATAATGAGCTTCGTTTATTGCTCGATCCACCAATCTTTGAGCAAGGTTACTTGCAACATTGGCAGGAATGTCTGTCATCTAACATGAATACGAGGTTACAATTAATGATTATCTACATTTAGACCATATCCATCTATGTATCCCCAAGAATCACAAGATGAAACACATGACGATGAAGTGAAAATTGTTTATAATATAAATTGACCAAAGAGATATAAAGAACATACCAATAATAGATACTAAAGGTCATATATCACAAGTTGTACAAGTATTCTATTTTATAAAATGTACTATTAAAAGCTACTGAAATGTTTGGTAAAGTTATTATAAGACATAAGTGGGACAATAGATATATATAAATTAACAAAAGATTATAAACATAGGGAAACTTACATGTCATAACCTTTCTTTTTGTTTTTTTTTTTTTTTTAGTACATTCATTAAGAAGACAATATTGGAGACAAGAGATAGAGTTTATGAAAGGTTATATCAATCCTTAGGAACCAAAGTTGTGAGAGAAGAATAGTCAAGCTTGCTAAGAGTAGAGAGAGAAAGACAAGAGACACAAATCAAGTGAAATGTATTAAGGATGAAGAAGGTAATATATTTGTATAAAGAGAACAAGATATTCAAGAAAGATGTAAGAATTATTTTCAAAAACTTTTTAATAAATGATACTTGTCTACTTGTCATGCGGATAGGTTAAATATTAAGGAAGAGGATTTTAATTATAATTTTTATCAGAGAATCCAAGAGTTTGAAATAGTACAGATACTGAAAAGAATGAATAATGATAAAGCCGTAGGACCTGATAATATACCCATTGAGGTGTGGAATACTTTAGGAAGAAAAGAAATAAGTTGGTTAACAAAGTTGTTTAATGTGATATTGAGAACCAAGAAGATGTCGAATCAATAGAGAAAAAGAATTTTAATCTTATTGTATAAGAATAAGGGTGACATAAAATTGCACAAATTATAGAGGAATCAAGCTCACGAGTTATACTATGAAGCTATGAGAAAAGTTTATTGAGTGGAAATTAAGGTTGAACACATGAATTACAAAAAATCAATTTGGTTTCATGTCAAGGAGATTGATGGAGAAATATCAGAGATCTCATGAGGACCTACATAGGCTTTTCATCGATTTAGAAAAGGCCTATGATAGAATACTGAGAGAGGTATTATGAAAGGCTTTAGAGAAGAAAAGAGTTCAGGTGACTTATATTTGGCCGACTTGTGTGAGAACACAAAGTAGAACTACAAAGGATTTCCCTATAACCATAGAAATACATCAAGGTTCAGTTTTGAGCCTTACTTTTTTAACTTGGTACTAGATGTAATCACTGAACATATCTAAGAGGTGGCACTATAGTCCATACTTTTTGTTGATGATATAGTCCTTGTTAGAGATTTCAAAGAAGAAGTAAACAAAAAATTAGATAGGTAGAGACAAGCTTTAAAGACATATGAGTTTCGTATAAGTCGTAACAAAATAGAATATATGGAATGTAAATTTAATGAAAGGGACACTGATTCTAGCGCAGAAGTGAACCTCGAAAATCATTCCATACAAAAAGTCACAAGTTTTAAGTATTTGAAAACGATAATACAAAATAATGGAGAAATAAAGAAGAATATAAATAATAGGGTTCAAACTGGGTGGATGAAATGGAAGAAGGCTTCAGGTGATATTTTTTATAGAAAAGTACCACTCAATTTTAAGGAAAAATTTTATCGTACAACTATTAGACCTGCATTGTTGTATGGTACTGAATGCTGGACAATAAAATATAAATATGAGAAAAAATTCAATGTTCCTGAAATGAGACTGCTGTATTAGATGAATGGTCATAGTATAAATGATAGGATAGGAATGAATGTATTACAGAGAAAGTTGAGATAGCACATATCATAAAAAAATTAATAGAAACGTGTTTTACATGATTTGGTCATGTACAAAGAAGACCATTAGAGGTTCTCGTACAAAGAGTTGACGAGATGAAAGATAGTCTAATAATTAGATATAGAGGATGACCAAAGAAAACAATAAAAAAAATAGTTAGGATAAACTTAAATACTAATAACCTAACTATAGAAATAAGCAAAGATAGAACATATTGACATCGCTTGATCTATATAGCTGATTCCACTTAATTAAAAAAATACTTAATTTATTATTATTGTTGTTGATACATTCATGTCATAACCTTTCAAACCATAGTATAAATTATAATTGATATACAAACCGTAATATTTTATTCTCTTGAACTAACAAAAAAAAGTAAAAAATGTTACATATCATTTAAAGCCAACATTCCAAAAAAGTTAGGTTTATATTATGTAATACGCTATATCTCTATCACTTTCTCATATTAATTTCTCTCTTACAGTATTTTTAACTATAATTTTTCTCAAATCCTTAATTTTTGAGATGTTAATTTAAATTGACATGTAACATTCACTTCATATAATAATATAAGAGGATAATCTGTTATGTTTTAAAGTTTATATACTAATTAAAATTATGCTATATTCTAAAAATTATACCAAAACTTCATTTGAATCCCTTACGTTTAGGAATTTTCTCAATTCGATTCTTCTTGAATGGTCATTCTTAATTTGATTCCTTACATTTAAAATTGTTATCAAATTCATCCCTCTATATTCAAACAATCAAAATATTTAACAAAAATATTGAGTTGGACCACTATGTGCTAATTGTCCATGTTAAAAAAGGTTAGCACAAATGATTTTTTCTTTTTACTAAAACGCTATTTTGGTCCTTACATTTAACGATTTTTTTAATTTAATTTCTTTTAAATAGTTATTTTAAAATTAGTTACCTATGTTTGAAATCATTATCAAGTTCATCTCCTTGTGTCCAAACCATCAAAATATTTAAGAAAAATACTGAGTTGAATAGTTTTATACTGACCAAAGCCAAGCATTTTGCTTGTTTTTCCTTCTTCTTTTTTTCCAAACTCCCGAAGATGTGTTTTGATTACAAGATCTCCTCTCCCTGTCATCTCAAGCCCTAATGCATAGGGGATGCCATCTTCCTCTCCATTCTCTTAAAGGTTACGCACTCTAGCATTGGACATGCATCGGACACAAAGGGATGAATTTGATAATTATTCAAAAATAAGAGACCAAATTGAAAACCACTATTCAAGAAAGATCAAATTAAAAAATTCGCTAAACCTAAAGAACTAAAATAGAGTTTTTGTCCTAATGATTATACGTAGTTTCTTCAATATAACACAAATTAGAGGCTTCCATGTACAAATTTAATATTTGAAATATAATATAATATAAGATTAATTATTATATTTTAGAATAAAAGTTAAATTAACTTCCTACTTTTTTGTTATAACTTCTTAATTTTTTTGCGTTGAATGAGTAAACACATTAAAAAGAATAAAATTATGAATGAATGTATTACAAAAAAGTTGATGTAGAATATATTATAAAAAAGTTGGTAAAAACACTTTTAAAATGGTTTGGTCATGTTTAAAGGACGCTATTAGAAGTTTTTGTACAAAGAGTTAATCAAATAAAAAATAGTTTAATAATTAAAAATAAGAAAAAGCCAAAGAAAACAATAGAATAAATTATTTAGATTTAACTAGAAATAGCTAACAATAGAAATGAGTCATATAAAACACGTTAACATTACTTGATCTATGTAACCGACTCCAGCTAACGAAAAAAGACTTCGTTTATTGTTGTTGATTTTGTTTAACTTTCTACTATATTTACTTTCTCTCTCTCTCCTCTTTCTCTTCACATTACCTTTTTTATTTTATATTATATAATATATAATTTTAGAGATAAATAGCAAAAACACCTTAAAATTATTATAATATAGATAACCAAATTAACACTCTTGCATCTTTTTTCTCTCATTCTATTTCTCAAAATTATTTTGCTTAATGTTACAAGCTCCAATATACCAAATTAAATTAAAGTTGTTTTATAAATTTTTTGGTCGCAACCAAAACAATTTTGACAAGGATGCTCTATATACAAACATATTAAATATATATATATATATGAACGAAACATAATTTAAAAAAAAAAAAAAACTAACAATTATACCGTTTTATATTCCTAATTCTAATTGGCATGAGAGAAGACTAAATGAATGTGAGAATTTAAACCCTTGCACACGGGGTTTGCAAATTAAGATTTAATCCAAATCCTTTCAATCATTTGAACTGGCATTTGGAAAAACACAAACTATTAGAAATGATTTTATTTTATACTCTATCATCATGATGAGTAAGGTATTATAATATATTTAAATGTATACACATACAAAAATAATTTTCCCATCCCGAAATATATACTCTACAAGGTAATAAACTCAAGCCTCGTCTATTTCCTTATTAAAATTATAACTAATTAGAAAATATAATCTAAGAATTATTATTCTAACATATAGTATTTATGTTGAGCTTAAAATTTTTAATTTATTGTAAATATAAAACGTAACCTTTTTTTTATATTGATCAAATATATATTTAATTGAGTAAATAATTTTAACTTTTCCTATAATTTGACTAAATTATACTTATATCTCCCTTTAGTTTATTTTTTAATCAACAAAGATAATTTATGTAAAAAGTGTAATTGTAAGATTATTTTTAATATAATAATAAAGAAGTTAAATAATTTTATTATTTTAGAATAAATAATACATAACCAGAAAATAAATTATAAGTGATATTTTTGAAATATTGTACCAAATATTAGAGATTTTGAAACTTTTAAAACTAAAAAGATAATAAATATGATCTTAACAAAAATTATAAAAAAATTAGTACAATTTACTCTATTTAATTACATAAATAACAAAAAATATTTCAGTCCTAATAAATTAAATTATAATTTTTTTATTTTTTAAAAAAAATATGATTTTGACTTATATCAAAAGAGATAAATATAATTTATCCTAACTTTTTTAAAAGAAACTTGATATTTATATGTGCATGGTTATTGATAATTTTTCTTGTAATAAATATTTTTATATAATGTTGCAAACAAATAATTTTTTAATATAAAATATCTTCTTACTATTATATCTAAATGCAAATTAAATTTTAATTGTTATAAAAGTTATATAAAAAAAAAGTTTAATTAAAAAAATATTTTTTTAACCCTATTCAAAAGGGCTAGCTATGGCACAAGAGAAACAAGCACTTAATTGGGAAAACGAGAAGCAACAAAATCAGAGAGCAGATATATGAATATTTTTAGGCAGTGTTAGACAATACAGATACTTACCTCTTTTCCAGAGGTTTCAAAGCCTTTCTACGATGCGCACCTCCACAGGGATGGGAAGCCCCTTTTTTTCCTCTTAATGAAGAAGAAGAACAACAACAAGAATGATCAGTGGAGAGAAAAATCAAAGGAAGAATCCAAATACAAGGAAATGGAGCACACAAACTGTTAAGACTGAGTGGAAGTAACTCAGTCTCAGAGGAAGAATACAGATACAAGGAAATAGAGCAACACAAACTGTACAGCAACGGCAAAATCTCTAACGATTGAAGAGGTGCCGTCCAAGTTCGAAGTGAAGCCTCCTTTTTGGTTTTTCTCTTTTTTGTTTTGTTTTTTTTTTTTTTGCTTTTTCAGAGGAAGAACAACAACAGCAGCGGCAGCAATTAACAGAGAAAAACAAAGGAACAATCCAAATAAAAGGAAACACAGCACAAAAACGATTCAGCAAAAGCAGAATCCCTATACAGAAGCTTTTTTTGTAATTGTTTTTCAAAGATAGAAAAGAACAACGACGGAGCAGCAACAACGATCCATGGAGAGAACCAAAACAGAAAAATGGAAAGAAAAATTCAAGTACAAGAGAAGAGAGCGCACACAGACAATGTTTAGCAGAAGCAGAAACAGCAGAGTGTTAGGTGGAATGGCATCACCACTCAGCACTGAAGTGTTTGTATGTGTAGACAGAGGAGGTTTGAGAACATAAGGTTTCCTTAGTGTCTTTTTGAAGGAGAAATGTTGATGGAAATGGAATCCTCGAATCATAAGTAAATTTGTCACGCCGTGCAAATGATTTAATTAAAAAATTAAGATAAAAGTATATTTTATATTTTTAAATTTTATATTAATTTTTAATTTTATATTTAAAATTTATTTATTATTAATTTTATCTTTCAATTTTTAAATTATAATTAATTTTTTTATAATATAATGTTATTTAAATTATTAATAAAAATAATTGATATAATATTTATCATATATAATTTTTATTGACTCAATATTTTATTTATATATTTATTATTAAATATGTTTATAAAATTTATTAATATTTTAATATTTATTTAATATTTATTTTAAATTTTTTAAATTTTTACTCTATAAAATTTTGCAATAAAGAATCTAAAAAATAAGGTTTGTGAAAAAAAATTTAATTTCAAATTTTTTATCATTACTTTTTTTTCCAAAATTTATTTAAATAAATATGTTTTTAATTAAAAAATATTTTTTAATTAGATCATAGATTTTTATACAAGACTCAATTAAATACAAAATAATTCAATAATCAAAGATAAAAATATTAAAGAAAATAATAAAAAAATAACATTTTAAAAAATAAATTAATCATTAAATCAATAAAAAATATTAATTTACAATTTATTAAATCCACAATTAAATTGTTGGTTTTAATATATATATTAATTTTATATTATAATTAAATAAATATAATAGATATATTATATAACTTTATTACATATAAAATAAAATAAATATATAATATATCTTACAAATTTTTTAAAAAAAAGTAATATGTTATTCAACAAATTTTTTTAGAATATATTTAAAAGCATAAACATATAATATTTAATATCTAAATTTTTATCCATTCTTTATTTCCTTGTTTCTGTTATATACCCTCTTTTTTTAATCCTAGCATTTATCTTAGCAAAAACTTAAAAATTTTAGACAAAATTATTATTCATGAATTATTTTAAATACAAATTTTAAATTAAATTTTTATATTTTAAAAAATTACACAAATAAGGAGTAAGGCGGTTGTTGTAAAGTTTATGACAACAACGCCCGTAGGTTTGAGAATACCTAGAAGTAACGTGTTGAGAATATCATAATTTCATAATTTGTCCATCAATCTCAAGAACACATTAAGCATCCAAAGTCAAGAACAAGAAGCAAAAGGTGCAATATATATATATATATATATATATATATATATATATATATATATATATATATAAGGGGAATAGCAATAAATTCACAAATACAGAATATAAATACTTACCTCCTTTTCAAATATTTCAGTGCCTTTTCATAATGCCCCTATAGAGAAATAGTTTTTCAACTATAAATTATAATTTCTGCATTTTGACAAAAGTAGAAGATGAAAATTAAATATTTCAGATCATAAATATTCATATCTAAAATTTCTTAGTTACCATAACACTTTTAATTTTCTTAAAACCTTTGAAAAATACAAATTTCTTTTATATGAATTATACTTCTTTTTGAAATTAATTATATATGTGTAAGTATATAGCATTTATATGTATTTATATTTTTAAAATTGTTATTATGATTTTATTTTTTATATTTGAATTTAATAATAATAACTCAATAAAAATAATAATAAATATTATCTATTTAAATAATATTAGTGGTAAAATAAATCTACACATGCTATTTTTTTTAATTTGACAATCAAAATATTTTTTATACAAATTAACCAAACATAAATTATTTTTCAAATGATGATAAAAGTACATTTTAATTAAATTGACCAAATATAAACTCCATCCAAAAATTTAAACTTAGACATGCTAACTTGAGGATAAGGAGTACTAACAGACAAGTAACAATATACATACATATATATATATATAATTGATAAAAATTAATTTGAAAATGATAATAAATGTGTATATTTATGATAAAAAAAAAAAGTCGATTGAAAAGAGGTCTGCTACATATAGCAAAAGACAAATAGCAATATATAACACCAAAACCAACTCAATCAAAAAATGCTTGGCATATTTCAATCCAAAATAAAGAATTAGGTTTTATTAAATTATAAAAAATAATAAAAGAGTGAGTGAAGGTTATGTTTCCATGTATATCTTAATTTTTTTATATTAAATTCATATTTATGAATGACTTTGAAAGGAAAGCCAATTAAAACTACATAGATATAGATATGACGACTAAACAGTGATAGATACTTACCGCTTTTTGGGATAATTCACCTCCTTTCTGCAACACCTTCAACAGGGAAGCCTCTGTTTTTCTTAGAGAAAAATTAAAGGAAGAACCGAAAACACTCAACAAGATTCTGAATACAAGAAATTAGAATAAGCAGGAGCAGAAACTCTGTTTTGGTTTTTTTTTTTTTTAACTTTGCTTTTACAGAAAAGGAAGAACAACAACAACAGGTTAACAGACAGAAAAAATAAAGGAAGAACCGAAATGCAAGGAAACAACGCAAACAGTTAAGCAGGAGCAGAAACACTAATAACAAGAAGCCTCCTTTTTGGTTTTTTCACTTTTTTTCGAAGAATGACAAAGAAGAACAACAATAACAAAGATGATCGAGAAAGAAAAAAAAGTCAAAGAAAGAATCAAACTCGAAAGAAACAGAGCACAGAAACTATTAAGCAGAAGCAGAGGTTAAGGGAGAGAAAGTTCAAAGGAAGAATTCAAGTACAAGGAAATAGAGTGCACAAACTCAGATCTAACTCTGGTGAGTAATGCTTCAAATGCAAAACAAGATTTTGATAATCCTTTAGTGATGTTGAGTCAACCTTCAAACAAAGTCTTTCTTTATTGATTGTTGAGTTGTACAGTTAGAATTAGAATATACTGTTCCTTCGGTTCCCACGTGACTGTGATGCTGATGTATACTTTAATAATTCGTTTTGATTTTATCTTTCTACCCCACTTGCAAGTTCTTAATTATTCCTTTTGGTTTTATCTTTCTACCCCACTTGCAAATTATGCTATATACAAATATAATCGTATAACTTCTTATATTCTAATATCATAGTCATACGCAAAAAATAATGGAAGCTCCGTCTTGAAAATAATGGGAGGACAAGAAGTTGAAACTTCAAAGCATTCTCAAGGCGAAGACAGTACTCTTTTTGAGCTAGCAATCTCGCTAAGAATACACCCACACCCACACACACACGCATATGTACCCAAATAGTAGGCCAATAATAAGATTCAAAATTAGTTTTAATTACTTTGACTCCAATACATTTATTGAAGTAATCAATTATGACTTTTTAAGTGAGAATGCAATATTAAGATTAGAAGAATATGTTGGAAGGAGGGCTGTGTGAGATCTTGCCTGTGGAAAATTTGAAGTGGGGTAATTTCGAGTATGTTGAAGCAGTAGAACCAATTGGAAAAAGTGGAGGTTTAGCCTTGTTGATATGGTCATTCTTAGCACATCAAATCATTGGATTCATGCTGAAGCCACACTACATAATGGAAAAAATGTGATCCTCAGGGGAGTCTACAGACCACCAAAAGTACATATGCGCTCTGTTCTCTAGAACTTCCTTAGCTCCATTGAGGTAAACAACTCTCCCTGGTTGATTTTTAGGGATTTCAATCAATTCTTACAACATAATGAGAAATTAAGTAGCAATAAACAAATAAAAGGATTGGATTCTTTTAAAATGGTCCTCGACAATCACCAGCTTCTAGAAATTCCAGTTAAGGGCAATTGGTACACATGGACAAATAATAGGACAGATGAAGATCTTAGTTGGGCACGACTAGATAAAATGCTTTGTAACTTAAACTGGCAATCAACTTTTCCCCATAGTTTTGTCTAGGTCCTTCCAATCTCAACATCGGACCACTCCCCTTTACTCCTTAATTTAAACTCTATCCAGTCAAAAAGAAAAAGGTGAAATTTTAGATTTAAATTTATGTGGCTTAAGGATCCCAGATGCACCAACATTAAGACAAGCCTGGGCCACTAACCAAGTAGGGTCTCATGCTTATAAGCTTAAGAAAAAGCTCTCAGAAACGACAAGTAACCTCACCCAGTAGAGCAAAAACCATTTTAGCAATCTCAGCACCAGGATAAAAGAACTAGAGTAAACTGTTCAGATTATGCAAGTTGAAATAGCAGATTTGAGCATTTGCAAAAATGAGAAACAAATGAGAGAAGAACCTGAAAATCTTATGGATTGAGAACAGTTGATGCGGGAAAAAAGGGCTCATCAGATGTGGCTTGTACAAGGAGATAGAACACATGATAATTTAATGCAGTGGTAAACAGAAGAAAAGCCCTAAACAAGATCTACTTCCTCTAGGGAAGTAACGGGGAACGGACATGTGGCCCGGAAGAAATATCATCATTAGCAAGGGACCACTTCAAATCTTTGTACACTTCAGACTCCTATAGTGACCCAACTGCCAGACAAAACCTTATTCGGGAGGCAGGCCTTCGGAACAAATCTCAATTCTAAACGCCTAGTTTACCAAGCTTGAAATAGAAAATGTAGTTTTTGACATGGATGGAACAAAGGCTCCAGGCCCGGACAGGTTTTCGACCCTCTTCTACCAGAAGTTTTGGCCTGATATAGCACATGATGTCACATCAATGGTTAGTGCTTTCTTAAATAGGGGACATTTACTCCGTGAACCTAATGCCACGAATATCACGCTCATCCCAAAAAATTAAGACTGTAAATCACTTGTAGATCACAGGACAGTAAGTTTTTGTAATCTTTCTTACAAGATCATCTCCAAAGTTTTAGCCAATAGAATCGGGCCGATTATGCCGTCTATCATCTCATAAAATAAAAATGCTTTTGTGAAAGGTCAATTAATCACAGACAATATCTTAGTGGCGAGCGCCTTCAATAAACCACCTAATGTTTGCAGATGACATACTCCTTTTCTTTAAAGCAAATTCAAGATCCTGCCAGAAAATCAAAACAATCCTTGATCTCTTTGGGACCTTGTCTAGTCTTAGCGTCAACGAGAATAAATATGAGGTTAAGTATAGCCCGAATACCCCTCATGATATTAGGGAGAGGCTTAATGATGCTCTTCATTGCTGAATGGTAGATCATTTTAAAAAATACTTAGGGGGTTGCATAGACCATAAGGGT
Organism: Senna siamea; assembly: GCA_031216115.1. Lineage (NCBI taxonomy): Eukaryota > Viridiplantae > Streptophyta > Magnoliopsida > Fabales > Fabaceae > Senna > Senna siamea. Next base: position 18,009,609 of record CM062355.1, on the reverse strand, counting down.
AGAGACAGAACCCAATTCAAAAAAATTTACGAAAAAATAGACACAACTTCGGCAATGGCAAGCTTCCCTCCTCTCAATTGCCGGACGCCTAACACTTGTTAAATCCATTTTAACCTCAATTCTTATTCACTACCTCTCTTATTTCAAACTTACCAAGTCGGAGGAAGCAAGGTTTGATAAATTAATTTCAAAATTCCTTTGGAGAAGTAATAGGTAGCAGTCAAAACCCCATATGGTATCATGGGAAACAAATTGTCAAAGTATACATTATGGAGGACTGGGCATTCAAAATATGCATGACTTCAATCAAGCCCTTTTAGCCAAGCAAGTTTAGAGAATTTTCAGCAAGAGAGTATCTTTATAGTCGAATTCTCATTGCAAAATGTTGAGAAAAGATAGTCAAAGATTCGGGTCGTGTTAATAGGATACTGACCTAAAGAGATATTCCACAATCTCTCTGTTAATTAAGAAGCGGCACTCCCTAAGATAAAACGAATACTTCTTGTATTTAGGTAAGGAACAGAACAGACAAAAAATAAAAAGTAAAAGAATCCAATTTTTAAAAAGAGAGGGAATGTGACTTCTAATGATATATTTTCATATATAAACAGGTAATACTTTCAGACGTATCTGCAGATTTTATTTTTCACTAGACGTGTTTCTTTAGAGTTTTGTTTAAAAATAATATACTTAAAATAAATAAATAAAATTAATAAAAGTATATTTCATAAAAAAGCCCAGTATCATATTTATTTTGCACGTAAGTGAGGGAGAGAAATCACTAATTTTCAACTGTGTTTTTCTTCCGGTGGCTCATTGTTGTATGCACGATGCCCACCTTCTCCTTCACCTATTTACTTTTTTAATATTACATTTTATTATTTATATTCTTGCACCTCTTCTTTTTCAAACAATGTAAAACTTATTTGATATACTATATATTAAATTTCACAACAAAAATACACTAAAGTTGAAAACAAATAGGACTTTTTATTGCCCAAACACAGCTAGCTTCCCCTATATGGAAGGGAGTTTTCTCAGCTCATCGTATAATAACTCCGAAGCTCAAATGGCAAGTAGGAACAAGAAGAAACCAAACCAATGAGATCAGCACTTTAAATGACCTTATTCTCCCCAGTGGAGCGTGGAATGATGACAAGCTTCGTGCACTCTATCGGCCTAAAAATAGAAAAAAATTAAGCAAATAGTCACACCTAGACATAACAGTGCTTACAGATTAATGTGGGATGGAAACAACTCTGGAAGTTATACAATCAAGGATGGTTACAAATTGTTACGACAAGATCATAACATATCAAATGTGTCCCATTTGTTCCACCACTGGGGCCGATTGCGGAAACTCCATCTCCCAAGGAAAATCATCCTTTTTGCTTGGAAACTCTGTAGGAATGCCCTTCCCATAGGTGACATCCTACTAAGAAGAGGCTATAAAGGCCCGGGAAACTGTCCCCTTGGTTGTGAGGACCGTGAAACGGCAACTCACCTATTCCTTTTTTGCCCTTTCTCAAAAAATCCTGGTTTGAGTCATGCTTAAACTTTAAATCGATTAATGGCAGATGCAGTGGCAACCTGAATCCCTATGGAGTTAGTGGAAAGCTTTATAATCTTCTGCTGGAGTATCTATTTTCATCGAAATAAAGTCCTTTTTGAATATTGTAAGCCTAGTCCCGACAAAGTCATTGCAATTGCTTCAAACACAAAGAAAAAAGATTTCTACCAGCTTGTCACTGCTTCCAGTTGATCCAACTCCTGAGCATGAACATAGAATTTTTGCCAACTCTTCCCTCAGATAACCAAACAATTTGCCACAAATTAACATAACTTGCCAACGAGGAAGACATCATTGTCTCTGCAGTGTATATTACCCAAAACCAATATCTTCAAATCCCTTTGGTTAACGACGTGGCTGAGCGAAAAATAGACGTCTGCCATAAAAATGTTGATGTACTTTATCTGTTGTATCCTCGAAGTGGCAAAGGAGCTAATAGGACCACAAATTCATATAAACATTCCAAGAAAGCACCTCGCAAATTGTCTCACTCGACAAGTTTCACCCTCCGAAGAGTTAAAAGCTCTCGATCAGGACATTTTTACTCTCCAAGGAAATTATGCTATGGTTTTATATGATTTTCATGTAGATACTGACTATCCTCAAAATAGGCTCACTATAGGGAGCACAGTAGGTAACATTTTCCTGCCCTTGTAAGTTTTACGTTTCCCAATTTCAAAAAAAAAAAAAGATTCCCTAGAGATCACACCAAAAATTCGAGTTCCTTTTGGATTTCCTTGTTGATCAATGACAACCGCAGTATTACATAATATTGTATTATCATACTATTGTTATGTTTGAGTTCTTTACAATTCTGTACTATGGCTCTGATCACTTCTGATCTTTCTAAAGGATTATTTGGTACTGCTTACTTGATTACAGAAACAATAATGTACGTCACCAATATAATATTCTATGCCTGGAAGTCCTGCTGAAACCGCAACTTGAGGGAAGTTGCAATTTTTAATCAACTCTCCAATCTTTTTCGTCTTCCCTTCCAACTCCTTGGCTTATCGATTTTGCCATATGCAATCAATACATAAACAGAAAAACCATTTTTTCTTCTCTGATTTAGTGTCTTCCTGAATGAGACCATTTGCTTCATTTGGGCAATAGTTAACATTAGGGTGAATTCGATTCTCATTTCGTTTTTTGGCAGCTTTCGGTTCTTCATTCACACTCTCTATTGTTGCTGATGATTCTTTCTTTTTATCTTCAAAGTCTTCAACATTACTCTTGAAACTAAGGATGTTCATTTAGTTTGATCAACTCATAAACCCCAAATTCAACTCAATCCAACTCAGTCTGTATAATTAGGTTAGTTGATTTCATTTTTTTAACCTGTCATTAATAATTCAAGTTACAGGTTAAAAAAAATAAACTCGTTCTAACTCAAATCAGCTCACTAAACTCAAAATATTAAATTTGTCTTTTAAAAAAATATACATTAAGTCTTTATTTTGTACATACTTTACTGTTTTTTGTCAATTTTTTTATATGTATCAATTAACTTCGATTAATTATTTTTTTGTACATGTGGATAAAAGATAAAAAAATCAAATGAATCATAATTTAGAATAGTAAATGTAAATTATACATTATGAAATGATTTTAAAATTAATTTATCTTAATACTTATAAATAAAAAAATAATATGATTTTAAAATTGGTTTATATAAATGAAAAATAATATTATTTTCTTATATTTATGATTAAATAAAAAATAAAAAATATATTTTTTATTTTTTAAAATTGAACTTGCTAACTCAACTTAACCCAACCCGTCATATGTTAAGTGTGTTGAATTAAAAAAAAAAATTTGACCCAAACTAACTCAACTTGTGAAGACCCTTAATATATATATTATAAGTTAAATATGAAAATATTAAATCAACTTTTATTTTCCATTTATTTAAGACTTTAATTTATTACCGGTCCAAATGTGAGAGGCTATAATATATGTTACAATCAGGTTAATAATTTAAGATATTACACATAATTTAATATATTACACATATGTGAGAGGGTTAGGTTCAAAAAATTGCTTATCTTGAATTAACTCAACCTTGAACACCCTTAATATATATAAAAAAAGTTAAATATGAAAATATTAAATCAACTTTTAATTTTCATTTATTTAGGACTTTGATTTATTACGAGTCCAAATGTGAGAGGCTATAATATATGTTACAGTCAGTTTAATAATTTAATATATCACACATATGTGAGAGAATTGATGGTAGCAGGAAAATGACAAACAAACAAGGATAAAAAAAATTTTCTATTTTCAAAGACACCAAGGGAAACCCATTCTCATTATATGTTTATAAGGTCTTGAAAAGAGCATGTGTCATTATGAGAAGGATGAAGAAGATGACCCCCAAAGAGAAAACACAGTTGAAGAAAGGTTCATGGAGCCCTTATTTTCTTTTATTTATACCTAACAGGTTTATTTTCTATTTTTTATCTTTTCAAAGTTCATGAACATTGATTACTTCAACAGAAGTTACTGATGAGGAAGACTATACATGATACAGATGGTTGAAAAGGGAGAGATTGATTATGAACAAACAATCATTTCATTTTAAAATCTTGTTTTTGATGACAAGAATGTGAAAGTGCTTTGTAAATAAAGATGAGTACTTATTAATAATCCGTGTTGTGTCTTTCTGTTTTTCTGGAGAAGATAAGTCAGTGTAAAAATATACATCAAGGTAGAAAATTGTACATAAAATGCTTTCATTGAGAGTAGAACGCAAGACCTCCCGCTTACTAAACGGGTGCTCTAACCAACTGAGCTATGAAAGCACAGTCTTCTGACAAATAATTATTATTTTTTACTATAGTTTACTCATTGTTTATGCATGTTTTCATTAACAAATTTTGTACTAGAATAAAATAAGATAGGATAGGATTCTAATAATGAAATTAAATATCTGTAAATATTTAATATTAGTTGATTTCTTCAGTAACTTTAGTAAATACATATTTAACTAACACATACTATTATAAATTAAAAAGAAGAATCAAATAACTTAATTGTTTTAAACAACATTGGAATGGAAGTTGCAGGAAATACATTCTTTTTAATAATTAAGTTGTCGTTTTAATAGATAAAACTAAATTCAAATCTGTTGTTGAAAGTATTCTTTTGGTCAAACTAGGTTTAGTTGTATTTGGTCTAAAGGGAGGGCATGTAAATTTTTATAATATAAGAAAGGATAATGTAATTAAGCTATCCATATATTCAGAAAGAGAGTGGATATTACGTACCCTAAATATATATGAAACTATATACCATTAGCTCAATTAATTTACTTGCATGGTCTTAATTATTATCAATTTTCTGTTCAAAAGGAATAATTAGATATTCTCCCTAATATAAGCATCCGACGATGATCTCAATTTTTATATTTAACTAGTTAACTATATTTTTTTTTTATGTCTAGGCATGCACTAGGTTTATATATTGTTCATCCCTTTCTTTTCCTTTAATATAATTTAAGCCCTATATATATGTGTGTGTGTGTCAGCCCAGCCATCTAATTACATTAGGCTAGCTACCATCAGTATTAATTAGGCAAACGATTCTCATGAGAAAAAAAATTTGACATTAATGAATTAATTAAGTCTTACTCACAAATTAAATACAGAAAGTTGTTTTAGAATATGGATCAATAAAAGTCATTTTTATTTCACCAAGTGGTATTCATAACATCTTGCACAAAAAATTTAAATGAATAAAAACAATAAACAAAGTCTTCTTCTAATATATAAGATCAGTTACATGAATTAAGCAACGCTAATGCGTTTTATTTATAGTTAAATAAAATACAAATTTAATTGAAAGGAAGATTTTTTTTCTCCATTTTGCTACCATCCAAAGACGTTGATTGGTGCCTCGGCCAACTCATAAAGAGTGTAAGGATAGCAAGAAGTTCCATTGAAGCAATCCTTTGAACCCATCTCATATACGACTTGAGTTTGATGGTCATATTTATCGAACTTAAAATACTTGGATCTATCAGGACAAATAGGTTTACCTTCTAGAAAGCAAGGTTCTTCTATGTTTGTGATTCCTGAATATTTAAAGAAAATCATGAAAAAGAAAGAACCATAGAATGACAAAGAATTCATAATTAAGTTATCGATCCTTCTTTGAAAATTATATTAAGAGAGTGATTATATATATATATAGACTTCAACATCTCAGAAATAAGTAACTAAAAATAATTTTACTTACCATATTTTTCATGATCTTTCAGAATCCTTTTGTATATGATGGCTCTGTCATATATTGTATATATTGAACCAGACAATTCATGTTGTAACTCTTGTAGCCTTTTGGGAAGTTTGTCTGCATAGTATCTTGATTCACAATGTTGTGTATATTGATATGGCTCACAAGTTGAAATACCAAACAGTATAAACTTTCTAGCTCCACGATAATAAAGTGTCTGAAATGATTCAAATAAATAAATAAATTTATAAATATAATTATAACTCACCTATCAAAAGTACTAATATTGATCTTATATCTTAAAGCCTTCTAAACTTAATTAGAAGAATTTTCACTATAAAAAATCTTAAAGTATTTATTCTTAACACATTTCTCTTTCTACTCGTTACTAACATTGGTATTGGAATTCGCAATAGAGCCTTCCAGCTCCCTTACAGCTTTGATGATTCTTTTTTGTTTTACAGGTTTCCACAGTTATAGAATCTGACCATGGGATTCACCACCAGGTAAATATCAACTTTATCATAAATAAATAAATGTGTCATGTTATGCATATATAAACGATAACATAATTGTCAATTCAACTCCATGACCAGACCTCTCAAAGTTTTAATTAACTTGTTATAATTGTGACAGTTTTTTAATAATGAGGTAAGTTGGAGGGAAATATGTCTCTTTCATACTTATAAAATTGTAAAACTAAAGCTAATTAAAGAAATTATGTTGCATCTATACCACAATCTAAAACCGTAAGTACTGATCTAATGCATTATAGAGAAAAGTAAAATATGTAGGAATTAATGAACCTTGATATGTTTTGTAATTTCTCCAAGAAGATGATCTGCAAATCCTTGTGTAGTAAAATTGCTAGTGATGTTGTTGTTCACCTCAGGATGGTAATCGTTAATGCCAATAGAGAGAAGGTATATGGATTTGGCTAAGTGTTGGCGCACTTTATTTTGAGTCTTTAGTGCTTTGGGAAGATCTTTCATGGTGGTTGAAGTAAAGTATTTGACTTGTTGATCAAGAGATAAACATTCTCCCTTTAGCATAAAGTAGTTAGAAAATAATTAGAGATTGACAAATTAAAATTAATTTGTAATAAACCAAAGCATTTATTACTCAAAGATAAATTGAATAATTAGGAAAGAACATAATTAAGATGAAAATTTATGAGATGCTTTAATCTCTTACCACTCTAGTTGTGTTTAAGATTCCACATGCTCCTGACCCATAGTTTATTCCAGTCTTTATTTGACTTCTTTCAGAATCAGAAAGATTTAAATATGGAGGAGGCATTGACAAGCCTAAATACGTAGCTGTAGAGAGACAACAAACAATAACATAAATAATTATTTAAAAATAGATAATTTAATTCTCTTATTTTATGAAATGATTCAATCTTATCATTTTTATCTTATTTTCATTCAAAATTCGATGTCAAATTTAACAATCGGCTAAATTACATGTTAAATCTAAGTGTAAATTAAATCAATAGTTCTCTGTAAATAAATAACAATTCAATTAATAAATTGTGGAACTTGATACAAAATTAATGAATCATTTTATAAAATAAAAGGATTAAATTTTTCACTATCACAATCACATATATAGTTGTAAAACTTACCCTAATAGCAACATTAAAATTAAAATTGCATATATATATATATATATCATCTTTAATTTCAATCTTACCTACAAAGTCGGCAAAGGTTTTTCCATTAGTAAATCGACCCCTTACATCATTAAAATCAACACCATAAGGCCACCTAATTGCTTGTGCCATTGTATTTAGATGATTGTTATTTCCAGCATCTATAGTTGAATCACCAAAAACATACAATGCTGGTACTAAGGGATGTTTGCCAGAAGCATTGACGAAAAGAACTTGGTGTGCAATAAAGAAAAAGGCCAACAACAGCAATAATGTTGAATTTGCCATATCTTTTTCTTTTTTTAATTTGGAAATTGGAATAGCCTTAATTGATCATAAATGGTGTTGTTATCCCATGAATATATAGGGGGAACTATTTTATAAGCTAATTTAGAAATAATTATGAAAAACAATGGTAACCATTTAATTATACAACTCATTTGAAATTAAGTCTAGCTTGCAATTTGTTTTGAAACGAAAAATGGTTTTCTAACCTAATTAAAGATTAGAATGAAAATGAAGCATTGCTCAAATTAAGAAAAGATGCATTGCAATTCAGAGAAAATTATGAGTTTCGAGAAATTTTTGTTTGTTGTTTAACTAGCACATCATATTTAGAAAAATTCAAACTATGAGATGTTAGTAACTTAGGATATAGTTTAGCAGCAGGATTTTCTACAAATAGGGAAGAAAATACAAGATAGTATTATGCATTTTACTTAATTCTTATGATTATTTTAGGTGAGGATTGGTTCATCTAATTAATATATATGTATTTAGATCTTTAAGAAAGTCATTCTAGATTATACCAAGCTAAGAAAAGTATTATTCTATATGAACAAAGAAACTTTAATCATGGTAATTTTTTTTTTCTACACGCTAATTCTGGGGAAAATAACTTTTGCATTCGTATTTCAAATAGGGTGTGTGTGTGTGTGTGTGTGTATATATATATATGGTTAGGAAACAAACTTTTTAATTAAATTCAAAATCCTAAAAAATTAGCTTACCCTAAATTTTGCTTGCAATATTTGATTATACAAAAATTTAGATGTAATTTTTATATTAATGTTATCCAATTTTTCAATTACAAAATCACAAATTAACGAATGTTTCTTACAACTCAATACCTAATGATTGAGTCATTTTTAAAGTTTTTATTCCACATGTTTTGTTTTCAAAAGAGAATCTAATAAATAAAGATAGAATAACTGTATCTATGTATGATTCTATATATATATATATATATATATATATTATTATTATTATTATTATTCACACGTACATAAAGCTTTCGTAAAAAGTGATCTATCGTCTCAAATGCTATGATATTTTTGGTATCATAATTGAATGACAATATTTAAAATACTATTACAATATAAAATAACTCACCTTCATATCACATGCACCCCGAGGTAAAGGATGTCATTCATAGGTCGGATAGGATAATATTTTTTAGATAGTAACAAATTTTATTCTTATATTGACAATTAACTCTACAATAAAATTTATTTATAAAAAATTATAAGCATGCATATATATATATATATAATACATAAATTATTAAAAAAATTTATATTGTATTTTATTTTTTATATACGAAGAAGATAGAATAATAGTATACATGAATTTTCAGTTTTTAAACTTTAATTTATCCAATTGTATTTCCAAGATAATAGAAATAGCATGAATTTTTAAGATGTAATTTATCTAGACTTAAGAGGGTACATTTGAAAATTCAAATAGGTTAACACCATTAACATGAAAAGTCAAATATTTGTATTTTACATCACTTAATAAAAAGTATTGTTTTTTAATCATACCAAATATAAGGAACATAAACATAATTTCTTATGTTACAGTAGGTAATTAAAATACTATGCTATATACCAAACATGTCCATATATAGCATATAAGAGTCCAAGTTTTCCTCATTGTTAAATGTACCTTAAAAGGATTTTTTTAATAAAAAGTAAGAGATTGGGTTTGGTAAATGGCTTATTTATTAAATTAGTTGAGTATGATTATAATATTTAAATTTATTTTAAATTCATTTTTGAGTTTACGTTCAATTTATTTTGAATTAACCAATCTAGATTCTAAACAGTGTAGAGCTCTGCTGAATAAATTATACTAATTATCTTGAGCAAAAGATCGTATTTAACATTATTTTAATGTGTAATTCCCTTCAAGTCTTGCTCACAATTAATGCTTTCACTTTTACCCTTTTCAAGTACAATGAGACGTGTGGTTATTCTTTTTAGCTAGGAGTTTACAAAAAAATGCATTTATCTATAAAAGTATCAAGTCTCATTTTATATTTAGTTTTATTGAAAAACAAAATCAAATAAAAAGCGAGTTTAGACATTGGACTAACTTTAATCTAATTAGATTAAATTACAAATTCTTTCCTTTTTTTCATAATAAACATGCATTAATTCAAATCAAGTCAAATACAATTAGCCTACACTAGTTCTATGCCAGTTAGGAGTGACAAAATTCTCCGATTAATGGAAATTTTTCCGGGGACTACCATTTGCGGGGCTCTAGATGCAAAAAATTTTTCACGTGAGGACTAGGGTGTGAAAAAAAAAAATTCTCCAAATTTAATTTGAGGATGAGGACAAAGAGCATACTTTCCGTCTTGTGAGGTCCCCATCTCCAATAGTATTTTAATTATTTTATTAAAATATATATATTTTATATTCATATCTTTAGATAAATATATTAATTTATTTTTTATTATGTATATTTTATACTCAGAGTACTTCCTGCCCCGTTCGGCGCGGTGGACATCCCTAACGTCAGTTATAATTCTAATAGCATGAGCTAACAAAGCTGGAATAACAAAAGAGGGTTCATTATAAATTACAAGATCAGATTTATCAAAAATAGAACGTTTAGCCAAAATATTAGCGCAAGCATTTCTTCTCAATGAGAGTTCCAAACCACGACCGCGTGCCAGAACTGTTATATGCAAGACCTACAATATTGAATGATAGGAAGCAAATGATGAGAAGAAATAAGGTTATCATTTGAAAGTAAATTCCTTGCCACCATGGAATCTGATTCAAGGATGATATCAGTGCAATTCACATCAAGTAAAAGGTTTAGACCAATATAGATTGCTCATAATTTTGGAAAGTTACCAGTACCAATAATTTTGGAAAAACCTTTGACCCAATTCTCATTAGAATCTCTAATGATTCTACCTATTCTGATGTCATTTTCATTGCAACAGCCATTTATATTTATTTTTTTATTTATACCACCGATATCTAAATCATATTATTAAGAATCAACTAATTTGATTCAGAATTTAGTTATAGTTAAGACTCTACACCCTTTTTTATAAATGTGTTATGTGAGAATGGAATCCTAGACTCTTTTCATATACTCAAATTGTCAAGTAAGGGGAGGAATCCATTTGATGAGAAGTCTATTGCTCTAACCTTAGCCATGAAAAGAACCGAGGTGAAAATAAATGGTATGTTTTCAAATATATTCTTATTTCTAACTAACCAAATATGTCAGATATTGGAATAAATAAAAATGATCTCACGGGGGATATTAAAGATGGAAGGAGTGGAGCATTGACAGTTCTCTTTGATCCAGTTGTGGAACGAGGTAGGGTCTTTAGCTTCAGAGACAAGAAAAAGAAAAAGAACAAAATATCTTTTTACTCGTACAAAAAGGAAAAATGTGATCCAAGGCCAATTATTTAGGTAAAATAAAAAATGGAAAAGGACGCATTTTTCTTTTTGTCGGAAAAAAGGACGGCCTTCTCTCGTTCTCTTTTCACTGTGTGGCCCCAACATATCCCACAGCTATAGATAAGATTGCTTGGGTTTAAAATGGTAATGACCTATTGGCTTTATATATTATTTATATTCCTATCTCTGTATCATAACTTCTTAATTGAATAAAGTTATAAATAATATATTCAATACCTAGTATGTAATATTCATATATGAAATTCACCAAAAAAAATCTTTCATATATGAAAAAATAAATAAAAAATTTTATTAAACGACAATGAAAAACAAAAATAATTACAATAAAACAACAAATATAACTAATAGAATAGATTAAAACAAGTTGTTTTTTCTATTCGGCACTAAATTCTCTATAGTAATTTTTTCTTCTAATTTTGTTAAGTTTTATTAATATGGCCAACATATATTTTCTTAAGATGTATAATTTATTTTAAAATTAAAAAAAATCAGAAAAGCATATAATAAAGTAAAAATAATTTACATATATAATATAAAACACATTTTATGTTAAATGGTTTGATCAAATTAGCTTTAATTATATACAGTGTAAAAATGATATATAATTAGTTATCTGAAAATAATTTAACATAATTAAAACAAAATTTTAACAATCACAATTAAATTAAAAAATTTTTAAATTACAAAAAGACCTTTATACTAACTAAGTTTTAAATGTTTAAAATATAACTAAATTATATTCTTCTCATTTAAAAGATGTTAAAATTATACTTGTTTCCTCTTTGTTTTGAAAACATATACTCTAGTACTCCCTTAAAAAAATTATACAATTTATAATTTTACTCATTTTAATTAAAATACTATAATTTATTATAAAATATATTTTTAATGATTATAATATTTTATTTTTATTTTGAGTTAAAAATAATTTTTTTATTTTAAGTTAAAAATTTATTTTTTATATTAATTAAATACATATTTAATTATATAAATAATAAATATAAGAATATAGTTTAATAAAAATGCATGAAACTATAATTTTTTTTTTCTCCCAAAAAAAAATAAAATTTTTTAAAATAAAGGGTATAAAAATATAATTTCAAAATCTATAAAAAAGAAAAGAAAAGTGTCTTGAAACATACCGACCACCGCAAAAAAATTCTTAATTAACTCGAGATATAAAGGCAAAGCCTAAACTATTTTCTTAAAATATGTACCTACCACCGCTTTCTCGCTCACTATTCAGTTCACAGTGAGAGCAATGATCCGCAATTCCTTTCACACTCACATCTGCCAAAACCAGAAAAAGGTTAAATCCATTTGGTTTCTTTTGGAAGAACACAGACGCGAAGAAGACGAGAAGGAAAACACTCCTCCACTTCCATGAATTCGTGAACTCTAGTCGCCGATGAAACAAGAAGAGGCGTCGCCGGAGATATCATCTCGTTGCTGCGTCTTCGTACCACTCACCGCCGTCCACCTCCTTGCTTAGGTGCTCTTTTGGCTTCAAAACAGGACGGGTAATGTTTTCGGAACCACTCTCCAAATGGATTTTCCATTCTTGTTTCTCTAGATAAGATTAAGAATGAATGAATTAACGAGTGTAAAGCTGTCCAAATTTCTGGTTTCTTGTCTCATGGTTTCTGGCATTGATTTAGCTTAGTTTTATATAAATTTCTGGTTTGTTGTCTCATGATTTTTTGTGTTGATTTGATTTATTTATGTGTGAATTTTGAATTTAAAACTGTCCAAATTTTTGACTTTGTTGTCTCATGAGTTTTGGTATTGATTTGGCTTAATTTTGTATCTGAGGATGATGCTTACATCTGTCCAAATTTCGGTTTGCTATCTCATGGTTTTTGGCACTGATTTGGCTTTATTTTGCATGTGAGACTGAAGCCCAAACTGTTCAAATTTCTGGTTGTTGTGTCATGGTTTTTGGCATTCCATGTGAAATTGGGTTTAAAGCTCTCTAAAACACGTTGCCCTATTTGACCAAATCAAACGGGTTTGGTTCTTGGTTTATCAGATCATCGATAAGCGTTCTGATTCCCTATACACTACAAGAAAAAATTACTTAGGAGAGAAGTTATTTCTCAGATATATTTAAAATTAAAATTTTAAAAAATGAATGTATTTTAGTACATGCCAATTGTACTAGTATAGACTAGTGGTTTAGTACATGCTAATTTATTTTTCAAAATTTTACACATTTAAAATAAAAAATTTATCATTTATTTTAATGGTCAACCTTATTAATTTTAGTTGTTTGTTATACTTTGGGGCCGGCAATCGAAGTAGAGAAAATTTTATGGTGGTGCAATAAACAATTATAATACAAAAAACAAAGTTCAAAGGTTGAAATAAAATAAATTTATTTATGATATTGTCAGACATTAAATATAAATATTAAGTATGATTATTTAGTTAGAAGCGACATTTGCAAAAGGACAAATAAATTTAATTACTATTTAGTACTTAAATGATAATTAGTACAAGAAAATTATTTTCTTTTGGCGGTGATTAAAAATTGCACAAGTAGTCTTTGGTGGTAATACCGATATTATATTAGTGTCTTAATTTATATATAATATATTAAAAGTATAACTTGGAATTTATGGGATGAAAATTTATGAAGAAGGTTAGAAGAGGAATTTTCTTAATTTTTTTTTACGTTCTTTATATATATTTAAAAATAAATATTAAGATTGATATAATAAATTTAAGTTTTTTGAAGTACATGTCATATTGTGATTCAATACTCGCGTGATTTATTCAATTATCATTTAACAACCTTCAGTATTTTACATCCAAATTTTAATGAAAGAATCACGTAAATATTAATATGATGACCTGTTTTAATGTCCATTTCATTTATATTTTGAAAATTATCACAATGTTTTGAGGCTATTGTTGAGATTAAGGGTATAGTCAACTTCTAAATGGCAGTTTCATCCCGATAACCTTAAAACACTAATAAAATTGTTTAAGATATAGATCTCACTTTTAATAACATTTAGATAGTTTATCATTTTAATTTCACATGGTTATATATTTCAATTACAATCCAGAACAAAAGTACGACAAAGTAATTAAGACAAAAAAGTCACAAGATGGTTGAATAAAGCACTTCAAACAAGGAATAAACTACTTTCAATTACATGAAGATAAAATATAATTTACTTAAATAAAAAAACTTGAATCAAGAAAGAGTTTACATATTTTATATTTGAGTTTACACTTCTCTCCCCTTAAAAAGTTAAAGAAAAAATTCTACAATTTTATTCCTGTTGACCAAAATATTTTTATTTGTATTATTTATATAATTATATATTTAACTAATATAAAAAAATAATTCTTAAAATTTGAAATAAATTAATTTTATTATAGTCCCTATAATTTTTTTTAATTTTTAATTAGGTCTTTATAATTTAAAAATTTATAATTGAGTCCCTATAATTTAACAAAATTTTCAATTAGTCCCTGTTGTCAAATTTTTGTTTAAAATTATATTGAATTTTGTTAATGTTGTCAACACTTAATATCTTAACACTTTAAATATATATAATTTATGTTAACAAAGAGGAGAAACAAATAAATAATAACGTAAAAATAACTTATATATATATATATAATAAAATGCAATTTATGTTAGAACATATAAATAAATTGACTTGAATTGAATAAATTCATAATGTTACAATAGTATATAATTAACATATGATCAAATTTTAATAAAATTTTGACAAAAAATTTAAATTTAGGCACTAATTTAAAATTTTTTAAAACTATAGGGACTCAATTACAATTTTTAAACTATGGGGACCATATGAGCAATTTAACATTTTTAAAATATTTCTAATAAATTATAAATTTTTTAAAATTAATATTAGCATTATGTGTATTTTGGTTAAAATGGGTGAAATTGTAAGTTTTTTATCTTTTAAAAGAGAAAAGTGTAATTTTTCAAAACAAATGGTAGAAGAGTGTAATTTTGATATTTCTCAAGGTAAAAAAATTGTAATTTGCCCTTTTTTATGTGTTCCATTATAAATCTAAAAAGATTGTTGAATTGCAAATTTTCCAAATTAAAAATCCATAACAATAACAGTTAAAATATGAAGACTACAGGAAATAAAACACGTGGAAAGGGAAATTTATTGTTCTCTAACGAGAATGAATTGGCTGCTTCTTTGTTTCTTCAACATGACCAGGTTAAATCTTGGATCTAATGAATCGGCTAATATTACTCTGAAGTCAACGAGACCAGTAAGCAAGTGCTGGCTAGAAAATGAAACCTTGACTAACCAAGCACACACGCAATGCCAGAGGCTATTATATATGTAAATCAAATCCCTAAGAATCTTGAAACAAATAGCAGTATAAATTAAGAATCATCAAAGATTACTTATACTCCATCACTAAACTGATCTTAGTCTTTGAGCCCGGGAGTTCGCTCTTATTTTTGTTTGGGACACCATCCTCTCACTTAAATATTTTGTAAACAAAAAAAAAAAAATAGATATTGGACTTTTAGGTCTTTCCCTTTTCCCAATTACTCACGGTTTGTGAATTTTCTTCAGTACTTGCATTTTGAAGGCAGGGGTAAACTGTTCATAAGCAGTTTCAAGAGAAACAGAATTTCTGTTCTTTGTGAGGGAGTTCAAGTTCTACTTAGATGTATGCAGGTTTTATATCCTTTTCGTTTCTTTTTTCTTTTCTTCCTCAATTCTAGAAGGTTGTTAGAGCTATTTCATCAAGAATGTGTTTTACAAGAATCCATTTTCTTCTTTTTATAGTGGATTAGCCATGGCCATTTCTGAGGAAACTGGGCCTCCAAGAAAGATGGAGGTATGTTATAATACTTTGTTTCATTAAGAAAATTGCTCTGCCAATATTTGAAATCAGTTATTACCATGCAGGGAAAACTCCAAGCCATGATCATTTGCTTCTTTCTGGGATTGGGGTCTCTTGTTGCGTGGAACAGCATGTTGACAATAGGAGATTACTACTACAAGCTGTTTCCTGTTAGTAACACATGACTTCTTCAGTCCCAAAGGATTAAAAATTTCAAAAATCTCTCTCTGTATGTAAATCAGTTTTAAATTGTTCACTAGTTAAAGCTTGATTCTTTATCAAATTGATACAATGGTTGTGTCTTGGTTACATGCCTTCAGTAAATGTAAGTATTTGATTTACTTACATATGTTTTCATAATTAGTTTAGTTTACAAAAAGAATTTTTCTTTCTTTCATTATTATTAAGTGTCACAATATAATGAGATATTATGCTAACAAAATTTAGTCTCTCTCTTTGAAGAAATACCATCCTTCAAGGGTACTCACCCTCATTTACCAACCATTTGCTCTTGCAACTATGATGATTCTAACGCACTATGAGTCCAAAATTAACACTAGGATTCGGAATTTATCTGGATACATTCTTTTCACAGCTAGCACTTTCTTAGTTCTTATTGTAAGTATAACTTTTTCCAGTTTTGGATTCCTTAATTTGTTATAACTGGTCTATGGTTGATTCTGCTTCAGAAATGACAGATACAAAGAAATTTGTGTGACTAATGCAGTTGGATCTATCAACTTCAGGAAGTGGTGGCATTGGACCTTACATCGGTTTATGTGCAATTTCTGCTTGTTTTGGAATTGCAGATGCTCATGTTGAAGGTGGCATGGTTGGAGACCTGTCTTTCATGTGTCCTGAGTTCATCCAAGTTGGTCTTTGATGTGCTTTTGTTTCTTATAACTTTGATACTTCCATGCTTCATCCCTTTCCTTCATGTTTTCCTTAAAATCTTTTGTGGGTTTGTTTGTTCTATCCTTTTGACCTAATTCATATACACGAGTTTGCAGTCATTCTTTGCTGGTTTGGCAGCCTCAGGGGTTCTAGCCTCTGGTTTAAGACTTCTCACCAAAGTGGCTTTTGAGAAATCTCACAATGGACTTCGGAAAGGAGCAAGTATGTTGTGAATATGCATTCATTTTCACTCTTTGCTGGTATAGACAAAATTTAACTTCATAAAGCTTATTATTTTATGAATGACAACAGCTATTTTCTCATTTTGCAGTCCTATTCTTTGCAATATCTACATTCTTTGAGTTTGTGTGTGTTATCCTCTATGCAATCTACTTCCCCAGACTGTCTATAGTGAAGTATTATCGTTCAAAGGCAGCCTTAGAAGGATCAAAAACTGTTTCTGCAGACCTTGCTGCTGCTGGGATTATTCTGACAGAGACAAACCCGCAAGTACTAAAGTTTTTAAATTGAACAAATCATACAGTAATTATATTTGGCCAATGAAGTTTTCTCCTTTATCTTGAAAGATTTTGATATCTGTGTAGGTTGAATTTGGCGCTACACAACAAGTGCGTATGAGCAATAAACAATTGCTCCTTCAAAACATTGATTATGCAGCTGACCTGTTTCTGATATATGTGCTCACTTTGTCAATTTTTCCTGGCTTCTTGTATGAAAATACTGGATCACACCAGCTAGGAGCTTGGTAAGATTCATTATCAATACTTAGTTTTTTAAGACAAAAATCAATACATGGTCATTTCAATATTAACATTATCTTTTGAAGATTAAAAGAAAATTTGAGCAATTAAAGGAAAATCATATTCTTGGTCAATAAAGTGATATAAAAAATTTCACAGAAAAAATATTTTACCTTTCATAACTAAAGCCTACTTACAATTTTAGTATGTCAGTATTACAGTTTAAAAGAAACTAAAAGGGGTGTTTTGTATGAAGAACAGAGGATGTTTTGTTACATTTTAAATTAAATTTGTAATTCAAATTTAGTTGGAGAAGGTGATAACTTTTTTAAAAAATAAAATAAAATAAAATACAAATTTATAATAATAATATAAATGTTTAGAGGACAAAATTGATTTTATTTTTCAATCTTTTTGTGATCTTATTCCAAGTGCAATTTTGACATGACATATGTTGTGAAATAGGTACTCTCTAGTTTTGATTGCAATGTACAACGTCCTGGATCTAATATCTAGATACATTCCCCTCATCAAATGCTTGAAGATGGAATCTAGGAAAGGCTTACTAATTGCAATTATTTCTAGATTCTTGCTGATCCCAGCATTTTACTTCACAGCAAAATATGGTGACCAAGGCTGGATGATCCTTCTCGTTTCTTTCTTGGGACTAACCAATGGCTATTTCACTGTTTGTGTACTCACAGTGGCACCTAGAGGCTACAAGGTTAGTTTACTTCGAACAAACATTCTTATATTCATGGATCACAGTGGTCCTTGTCATAATGTGAAACTCATTATAATTATATGGTAGAGGAGGAGAACGTATATGGCAAAGAGGAATTTTAAGAAATTTGTGTTTTTTATTATTTGAATCACTTGTGTGACTTGCCTCATGTTTATAATCTCATATGTATTTATAGACACCCTAAGGTGATTAGTACATGAATCACATATATTTAGATATATTAACTATAAAGATTAGATTTATATACAATTATTTATATCTTTGTTATTAAATTTTTTAATTAAAATAAAACATGTAAAAAAAAATTTTAAAAAAATCAATCATAAAAAAAAAAAATTATTTATATCTATGTTATCAAGTTTTTTATATACATATCAATTTTTAATTGAACATCTTGATAGCAAAAAAATAAATCCTGAACTTATATCTTTTCTAACCTTAACTTCTAGACTATGTTGCACTGATACGGGTATGAGTACGGGGCTACGGCAAATTTTCAAAAATATAAGGCATGGGAACAGTAAAATATTTTTATATAAAATAATATATATTATAATTTTTCACTTAAAATTAAATAATAAATATTTTTTATGCATAATCAATTGATATATCAGTTAAAATTAAAAATTATGACATAGTAATTCATTAAAAAAGTTCTAAAACCATTTAAAATTTTTAAAAAGTATAAAATATTTAATAAATATTTCACAAAGTGTCATGCATTAACGAATGAAGCCTAGCATGTTTATCACTTTATCACATTCACTGATTCACATCATTCATAAATTACAAAAAGGATTTTTAACTCTTGATTTTATATCAGTAATGTCTAAATTTTCCATTTTTTATTGTTCAAATCCTATTAGAAGTTCCTTTTTTTTTTTTCAAATTTTAAATTCGTATTCTCACGAATCATTAGCTGCAACATACATATCCCATATATATTTTATAGTGCCCAAGAGGTACTCGTCCCCCCCCCCCCCCCATACGTTACGGCACCATTTTAGCCGTACCCATGCTTCATAGCTCTCATAGCTTTTATATGTACTAAATAAATACATTCTATATATTTTAGATAGAGAATAAACTTGCCTACTTTAGAAATCATACATTCTAAAAAGTATAATTAATTTCACTATTTCCAACATTATAGTAGTCAACAGGTTGTTTAAAATCTAAAACACCAAGAAATATTTAAAAAAAAGTTGTTGGGCTTTAGTTTAGAATTGTACTCGTGGACTTAATTAATATAAGATTTTGATTCAAATCTTGAAGGGATAAGTTTTGAGTCAATTTCTTTATATATGCCATAGTGCTTACATAGTACAACTTCTGATATGAAACTTTTACTCTTATATTTAAATATTGTTTAAAAGAATGTGCTAAAGATTATAATACAAATAAATCAGAATTTTACTTATAATAATGGCTCACTCACTGAAAAAAGTGTTTGGGTATTTTTCTTTCTTTCTTTTGGTTTTGCAGGGTCCTGAGCAGAACGCATTGGGCAATTTGCTTGTTATCCTTCTCTTATTTGGCATATTTGCTGGGGTTTCTCTTGATTGGTTGTGGCTTATAGGAAATGGTCAATTTTGATAGAAACATGAAGTGACAAGTGTCACGCAATGGTTGGCCCAAGTGGCACACTAGAAACATGTAGAAATTTGATTGGGCCAACTGGTTTATTGATGGGTCCCATAACCTTTATTTTTTTAATCGGTTACTAGCACATATAATGAGTGATTAAGAATGGATTATCAACTATGTAAACTTGTAAAATGACCCCTCACTTTCTAGTCACTTCAAGGCAGTGGAAAATAACCGTGTGTGTAATGCGAACCGTGCGTGTAAGGTGTGAGTGTAGAATGAAAAAGCATTTGAGTGAAGTAAATGTGTAGGTGAGTGGCGTGAAGAAGTGTGTTAAGTGAAGAGTGGGTGAAAAACTGAGATTGACGTGGCAGTGTGGCAGTGTGGCAGTGTGGCAGTGAGAGTGTTTTTGGAGAAAATTGTAGCTGTGATTTGAAATAATAAAATTATTTTTATTTGAGTATTGTATTTCAAACTTTCAAAACTCCACAAGTGAAATTAGTGCCTGGTTGAGTTATCTTCACTCAGTGTTCGAGCAAGAAGATGTATACTTGAAATTGTATTGGAACACAGTCAGGGACTATTTTAAACTTGATCAAAAATCAAGAAAATTTAGTAGAAGTGTTGGACACTATAAAGAGTATAGAAGATATGATGTCAAATCCTTACTCAGTTAAAAAGCTAAATAATGATAATTATCAAATATGGAGTGCTGTGGAGCTCTCTCTTGGGAGTCTCAATTTGTGGGACTTTATTAATAGTGAAGAAGCTACACTATCGACAAATCTACCTAAGTTAAAGAAGTCGCAAGTAAGAGTTAAGAAAGCTTGCTTATAACCACTATAGAGTCACAATATAATAGATATGTGAAGGAAGCTAAGACATCGAAGGAAGCATGGAATACTCTTGTCACTCTATATGCAAAGGCAAATGATGGAAGCTATAATGACTAGAAAATGAGTTCATTGTAGTACAATAGAACAAAATGTCAATAATTGAATATTTTTCAAAAGTTAAATATATTTGTGATGAAATTTCAAAGGTAGGTCCACAAAATCTAATTATCGACACTTGTATGCAAAGAATTATAGTCACGAGGTTAAATCCCAAATATCATAGTCTTGTTATGGTCACACGAGAGTGGTCAAAGGAACCAACTTTAGTTGAGTTAGAGAGTATATTAGCCAACCAAAAATCTTTGGACTCAAGAATGTCCAAAGTCTCCTTGAAAGATGATGAGAAATCACTTTTCAAAAAAAGAGGGGACAACAAGAGGAATCTAGTTCAAGATAATGAGGTTATGAAAGTAGACAAAAAAATGGTTGGCAAAATATCATTTTGGAAGAGCTTCTTATCAAGGGGAGGTCGCATAGATTCAAGAAACTGAGTACAAAAGAAAGAGCATAGAAGAGACAAAAGATGCTACAATTGCAATAGAAAAGGCCACTTCACTAGAGACTGCAAGTTACCTCATGTAGAAGGAAATGCTGAAACAGAAAATCACAATGAATAAGAATGGGATTTCCAAGCATCCGTCATAACTACTGAAGGTGCTGAGGAGATTGTAGCATATGCATAGAGGAGACAGAAGAGGAGATGGCATTGGTTACTACAAACAAAAATTCTGTCAATTATAAAGAAGATTGGATCATAGATTTTGGATGTTCCAATCACATAACCTGAGATAGAGAAAAGCTTTCTACAGTGACAACATACAAAGGAGGCCGAGTTGTGGTTTCAACTAACAAATTGAGACTACCAATAACCTATGCTGGTAGTAATGTTATCGTCCCCCAATACAATTCGAAGAAGTGCAATTACAAAATGTTTACCATGTACCAGGAATGAAGAAAAATCTCTTATTGGTGTCACAGATCACGTCTTAAGGTAATTTTGTAGTGTTTGTGCCGAAGGATGTCAAAGTATATAGAAGTTTAAATCCCACTAATGAACTGATCATGGAAGGCAAGTGTGTTGAATTTGTCTACATGATGTCAGTATAAGAGGCATACATGCAGAAGATAAGAAAGAATAAGACATCAAAGCTATGTCATGTGAGAATTAGACATGTCGAGTATCATAGACTGAAGGTGATGATAAGAAAGCAAATGCTTAAGGGATTGCCTCAACTAAACATGCAAGATGACGTTGCTTGTTTTGGGTGCCAATATGGTTATGTGCATCCAATATCGTATGAGGAATCTAGTTTTAGAGCGAAAGCACTACTCAAACTCATATACTCAAATGTCTTTAGACCAGTGATCCAATCCTTTATCAGTGGATTTTGGTACATGATCACGTTCATTGATAAATACTCAAGGTACATATAGGTTGACTTTATGAAAGAAAAGTCAAACGCTCTATCTAAGTTCAAATTTTTCAAGGAGGAAAATGAAGGAAAAATTGGTCACAAAATATTGTGCTTACTTATCGACAACGAGGGGGAGTATATTTCTAATGAATTTTTTGAGTACTTAAGATAGAATAAAATTTAGATAAAACTAACTTGTCCAGGAACACCATAAGAGAACGAAGTTGCAAAACGAAAGGAAATCTGTTGAAATTTGTTACATGCAAAGAATGTACCACCTCGTTTCTTGGCTGAATGTATGAAGACCACTGTTAACATTATCAATAGGTTACCTCAAGTCAAGTTGGGTTTCATGACACCTTACGAGAAGTTTTGGCGAGTCAAACCTATGGTAAGCCACTTTTGAGTATTAGGCTATGTTTGTTATGCTTTTGTATCGGATCATATAAGGAGTAAATTTGATAAGAAGGCAATATGTTGCATATTCGTTGGTTCAAAAGGGATGGAAATGTTGTCATCCAACAACTAGTCAATGCTACACATCTTGCAAATATATTATTTGATGAAACATTATCATGGTGGTCCCCACAAGGCACAATAATCCTCAACTCGAAGGAAATTGAAGAAAAATTACAAGAAAGATCGAGTGATCTTTAGAATGAATCTAGAGTGGAATCAGAACCACACAATGCTAGTGATCTAATAGCAAGAGATGATGGTACAAGAAATAAGAGCCTTTGGAAGACTAGAGTTTACACACCAGCAGAAGAAGCAAGACCCAGCCGATTGGAAGATCTAGAAGATATTGAAGAAGAGATCCCTCAGCCATAACAAAAATTATGAAGATCAACAAGATAAAGAAATCAAAACTCAAAATATTCTAATGTAGCATTATTAGAATACCGGAGGTTTAATGAGCCAATAAACAATATACAAAGAAGCATTAAGTAGCGAGGAATGGAAGAAAGCAATTAACGAAGAGATTAAGGCTCTTAAGCAAAATCAGATACGGGACTTAGTGCCTAAGCCTAAAGGAGTATAACCCTTCTCATGCAAATGGGTTTACAAAGTAAAGACTCAACCAGATGGCTCTATTAAAAGGTACAAGGCTTAACTAGTGGCATGAGGGTTCTCCCAAAGGTATAGGTTTGATTATGAGGATACATTTAGTCCAGTTGCTAAGATTACCATTGTACGAGTATTGTTGGCACTCGCTGCAAGAAAACCCTAGCCGTTGTGGTAGATGGACATAAACAATGCATTTTTGCATAGAGAGCTTGATCAAGATATCTACATGAATCAACAAAGAAGGTTTGAGAGCCAAAAACATCCTAATTATATATGTAAGCTAAAGAAATCCTAATATGGGCTTAAACAAGTACCAAAAGCGTGGTATGTAAAGGTCACAACATTTTTAATGTAAAGCAGGTGCTTGGTGGAATTGGCTAACTCAAATCTGTTTGTTAAAGTTCGAGGAGACAAAATAATAGTGATACTGGTGTGCTTGGAGAATTAAATCACATTCTGGGACTAGAAATGGATCGCAGCAAAGAAGGATTGTTCGTTTTCCAATAGAAGTATGCTAGAGACCTCTTACAAAAGTTTGGAATGCTGGACTACAAACTTATCTCAACTCTGATAGAGGTAAATATAAAAATATGTTAAAAAAAAAGAAAGAATTTAGAATATGTCACCATGTACAAATAACTGGTGGGGAGCTTGATTTACATAACGATGACTCTCCCAAACATTAGCTACATTGTTAAAGTAGTAAGCCATTTTCTGCAAAGCCCAAGAAACTTCATCTAGAAGAAATTTGACGAATCCTAAGATACGTCAAAGGTACATTAGATTAGGATTATTCTATAAAAAGGGAGTTTTGTGCAACTTGAAGGGATATTGTGATGCCGATTATGCTAGTGATCATGATTTGGAGCAATATCATAACCAACAATAGTGCTATCAAGCATAGAGTCAGAGTATAGAGCCACAACAATTGCAGCATAAGAATGCACTTGGCTAAAGCAACTACTAAGAGATCAGAACCAGCCAGTAAAGTATCCAATAGAGTTGCAATGTGATAATATATCAACAATTCGATTAGTAAAGAATTCTTTGTTCCATGCCAAAATGAAGCATTCAGAGATTCACTATATATCACTACATTCGAGAAAAGGTACTACATAGAGATATTGAAGCAAAGTACGTCAACAAAGACAATCAAGTTACTGATATCTTTACTAAAAGACTAAGTGGAGTCAAACTAGAAGACTTTTGGAAGAAGTTCAGTATGATCTTAAAACAATATTTAAAGAGATAAGTCATTGAGGGAGAGTGTAAAAATATCACCGACTTATCTCTTTCTAAAAGGTGCAGGAGTATAAACAAAACCTCACAAAATGGTGTAAAAATTAGAAGATGCTAGTAAAATCATGAAATGTAAAAATAAGAAAATAATTCAAGGCAGTGGAATATAAAAATAAGAAAAATAAGAAATATATATATATATATATGAACAGTGTGTGTAATGTGTGAGTAGGGGTGTCAAAATAGGTCGGTCTGGCACATCTCTACCTATCCCACTAAAGACCCATGTTTTCTAAGATCAAGTCTGACTTGGTCCATCTTAGTTATATAGATAGGCTAAAAATATTGGCTTAGCCTAATTCTTGAAGGGCTATGAGTTGAGTAGAGTTAGGCTAGTTCATAGATTTTTTTTCTTTTTTTATTATATTTTTTAAAAACAATTATTTTTCTTGACCAAAAAATATATATACATTGTTTATTTTATATATTAATATATTAAGAATGAATAGTATATATTAATTTATAAAAGTATTTGAGTGAAGTAAATGTGTGTAAATGAGTGACGTGAGGAAGTGTGTGTAGTGAAGAGTGGGTGAAAAAGTGAGATTGACGTGTGAGTGTGGCAGTGAAGTGAGAGTGTTATGTTTTAGAGTAATAATTTTTTTTTTTCATTTGAATCCCACATTTCAAACCTCCCACAATCTACATAACTTCTAAAATTGTGCTATATTAGCTGGTCAACATGATGCTAGTAACCAAATATTGGTTTTTAAAATTATATTTTGTTTTAGTTTAGCCTCTAGTGTTAAATTATTTGGTTTATGTAGTCAATATAGAGATTAAATTAGTTGAGAAATAATTTTTTAAAAAATTGAGAATTGTAATTTTTAAAGATCAAATTAAATTAAAGTAAATCTTTTGAGAATTAAAATAATATTGTGACACGAAAGTAATGTTAGTTGAATTCTAATTTTGATTTACCACTATCCTTAGCTTTTGCTCTCTAAAAGAGGGAAGTGCTAGGGTTAAGATACTCACCACAAGGATTTTAATTTCTTCTGGGCGTGTGTATATTTTTCTTTTTCACAAAAGGTTTGTTAAAAAGATAAAAGACAGAAGATACTCACCGCTGTTTTTTGTATACTAGCATACAGGAATTTTATTAGAGACTAAATTAAGATCAAAGGAGAAAGAGAGGTATATAAAATAACATAAGTTTAAAAAGATGTTATTATTTGTAAATTTTAAATATTTTAAATATATAATTAATTTAATTTCAATCATTTATTTTATGAGTGACTGAAATATTATTTTGGTCCTTCATAGATATTTTTTAATTTGGTATCTCAAAGACTTTTTTTTAATTTAGTCTCTCATAATTTAATTTATTATCAATTTAGTCCCTCTATTTGGATGTCATCAAAATAAGTAATAATTCTGATGACTTAGACATTTGATACTAATTAGACATCCTGTTAAAAGTTAATTATGATTTAATTTTTTTCATCTTTTTTTTCAATTGGTCAAAATATTACTTTTAGTCACTAATATTAAACATTATTTAGTTGACATAAACATTGCTTAGTTGAAAAAAAAAATAAATTATAAATAGTCTTTAATATTGTCCAGTCAACATCAAATGTCTAAATCATTATAATTATTATTTATTTAAATGACATTTATATATAAAGATTAAATTGATAACAAATAAAATTATGAGAGACCAAATTAAAAAGTAAAATATATAAAGGACCTAATTAAAAAAAATTATCATTTATGAAAGACTAAAATGATGTTTTAATCTTTTATGAATAGTAGATATTTGCGCACTTTACTTTCTAAAATTTTAAATTAAATTATAAAAAGATATATAAAATATAATTTATCAAAAAAATTTGAATAATGAAAGAGTTTATATATTCTTTATTGTTATGTAACATATTTCTTTTTTTTTAATCACAAGTATTTTATTATTAAAGGTAATCTTATTTAAAATATTATCAAACATTATATCTGAGCATCTTTCATAATAAATATTCAAATTTTGATTCTCTACTCCTTCCAATAAATCTAATTTTTTATTAGTTATTTGACAAATTTTTAAGGCAAAAATATACTTCTAATCCCTTAACTTTGACTCAAGTTTCAATTTTTTTTTTTTTAAGTTTGATTAGTTTCACGTAAGTCCTTTAATTTTAAAACATTAATCAAATTTTTTTTAATTCTTAACACAGTTAATTTACTTAAAGAAAAGTACTAAGTTTGAGTCAATTTTAATATCTTTATGTCATATTATTACTAATATTATTAATTTATTAATCTTAAATATAAAGAAAAAAATAAATATCTGAATTTAAACTTTGAAATCTAAATTAAATATTTATTAAACCTAAACTAAAATGTAGCTCTACTTTTAAATTTGTTAATTTTTTATATGTAAAATTAATAAAATGATAATATTGATAATAATATATTACAAAAATATTAAAATTATCTCAAGCTCATCATTTTTTGTTAAATAAATTAATGCATTAAAAATTAAGAAGTTTTTGATACTTTTTTAAAAATTAAAAGAATTAAAGTAAAAGTAATCACACTTAAAAGAGAGAATTTAAACTAGAGCCAAGAATAAGTATTCTTTTCCTTCTTTCTAATCTATATTTTGAACAATAAAATATTAAACTTAGTGATGTGAAAGAAAGTTGGATTGCAACTTTTCCAAAAAATTACTAAAATTCAGTAACTTAAGGAATAAAATATGAAGACTCTATTAAGGAATATACTTTTATCCAACGCCTGGTGAATCGGCTAATATTACATTCAAACTAGACCACTAAGCAAACGTTGGCTAACAAACGAAACCTATTATGTGAACCAAATCTTTAAAAATCTCGAAATAGTTAGCAATGTCAATTAAGAATCATCAGAGCTTTCCTTTATTACTATATTTCTTTTTTCTTTTTTTCCATTTTGATTCCTCTGTATAATGACTCAGCTTCAACGTCTCTGTTTCCAAATGTTCATCACTGTCATCTGCAATTAATGGAAATGAAGCCTTAATTAAGCTTTTCCAAATGCGTTTTCCGTTTTGATTCTAGCCCATATTGTTTGTATGTGGTCCTTTATATACTTCCTTTCCTTCCATGTGCAAAGTTAGATTTTAAAACGTTCTGGCTTTGCTTATAAATTCAGGTTAGTTATACTCCATCACTATCATTTAGTTATTGAATTTTGAAAACAGGGTACTCTGTTCATAAAAGTTTTAGGAGTAAGAATAACAGAGGTTCTGTTCTTTGTGAGGGAGTTCTACCTAAAGGTAAGTTTGGTTTATATCCTTTTTATTTCTTATTTATTTCTCGAAGGTTGTTGAATTATTTCATCAAGAAAGTGTTCATTTTCTGCTTGTTACAGGGGATTATCCATGACAATTTCTGTGAAGAAAAGTGGGGATCCAAGAAAACTGGAGGTATGTTAAAATACTCTGTTTCATAAAAATATTTTAAAAAAGATCTCTGTTTTTATATTTGAAATCAAAGGGATTATTACCAAGCAGGGAAAATTCCAAGCCATGATTGTTTGCTTCACTCTTGGACTGGGGTCTCTTGTTGCTTGGAACAGCATGTTGACAATAGGAGATTACTACTACCAGCTATTCCCTGTGAGTAACACATAAATTTCTTCACTCTCAAAGGACTAAAAATGATTTTTCAAACTCAAATCAAAACCTAAATAAATCGAGTTATAAATAAATCAAATAATTACAAAAACTCATTAAAGTGACAGATTTTCATTTATGCGTCATTACTTCCGTGTGGTATACACAAGAAATTAAGTGTCACAAAATCCAGAGGTATTATTCTAACAAATGTTTGTCTTGTTCTCTGAAGAAATACCATCCTTCAAGGGTACTCACACTCGTTTATCAACCATTTGCACTTACAACTTTGTCAATTCTGACATACTATGAGTCCAAAATCAACACTAGGATGCGGAACTTAGCTGGATACATTCTTTTCACTGTTAGTACTTTCTCAGTTCTTGTTGTAAGTATAGCTTTTCTCACGTTTCAGTTCTTTTATTCGCAGTAACTCAATAGTATAAGTAATTGGTATCAGATATAAAAGCTTGAGAGAAATTTGTGTGACTATTGCAGTTGGATCTATCAACATCAGGAAGAGGTGGAATTGGACCTTACATTGGTTTATGTGCAATTTCTGCTTGTTTTGGAGTTGCAGATGCTCATGTCCAAGGTGGCATGGTTGGAGATTTGTCTCTCATGTGTCCTGAGTTCATCCAGGTTGATGCTACTTTTTGTTTTCTTTTCAATATTGCAAAACAAGACACGTGAAAAGATAAGCCGTCTTCTTGTTTGATACGTGTTGGATATTCATACTAGATATATCACTCTTTGAATTACACAAAAACATCTCACAATTTACAATGTCCTAATGTCTATCATGTCTATATATATCTGTGTTCCTTTTTCTTATAGCTGTCATGTTGATGGAAACTGCCGATAGTATGTGATGTTTCAAAGAGTGTACCACATCAAGTAATATAGGATGCTCGATGCTCGATAGGACACTCAACGGCTAGCTTTTGAAAAAAAGTTTTTTAAGTCATTTGAATTTAAAACCTAATGTGTTGATGGCGGATTGGCTAACTATGATATAGTGAAGCAACTCTCAATTAAATGTTGTAGACTACAGCCACTAGCTCTTGAGGGGATGGTACTATGATAGAAATTAAGGATAATATGAGATGCCCCTAAGTAATATAAGTTATCCAAGCTCTACATTGACTAATATGAGATACTTGATGATGTACTTACGTGATTTGATTCTTACTTTTGAAAGAAAGTTTGTGAAGTCACTTTTGGATTCTATCACATGGATCCATGATTCATCATTTTTTTCCTTATTTTCCTGATTGACTTAGTAATTCACACATGATATTGCAGTCTTTCTTTGCTGGTTTAGCAGCCTCCGGAGTTCTTGCCTCTGTTTTGAGAATTGTCACCAAAATGGCTTTTGAAAAATCTCATAACGGACTTCGCAAAGGGGCAAGTATGTTATTCTATATATTCATTTTTGCATATATATATATATATATATATTATCTTTTTTGGTAAATATGCGTTTTCTTTATTGCTATATAGTATATTACTTATCTTTAAATACATCGTTGTATGATGTCTGTATATTTGGACACTAAATACATATTTAGTTATCTCACACATATTCATGTTGGTATTCATGCTTCATAGGTTATAGAATATAGACAAAATTTAACTTATGAAGGTTTTATTTTATGAATGACAATAGCTATTTCTTCTCATTTTGCAGTGCTATTCTTTGCAATATCTACATTCTTTGAGTTTGTATGCGTTATTCTCTATGCAATCTACTTCCCCAAATTGTCTATAGTAAAGCATTATCGTTCAAAGGCAGCTTTAGAAGGATCAAAAACTGTTTCTGCAGACCTTGCTGCTGCTGGCATTATTGTAACCGACACAAACCACCAAGTACTATAACTAATTATACATTAATTATATAGAAAATTACATTACATTAAACTCTCTTAGAGATTTGGTAAAATTACACTTATTTTTCTTCTAATTTTAAAAATTACACTTACTACCCTTAAAATTTGATATAATGTTTTTTATAATTTATTTTTTATCACTAAAGTTAATATTTTATATGATATGTATTTATTTCAATCTTATTCTGTACAAAAAATTATTTTCAATTCATTAACAAAATATAAACTAAATGAGAGGTAAGTGTAATTTAGCTAAATCTTTGAAAAAGTTAATGTAATTTACTCTTAATTATATATGGCCAATGAAGTTTTCTCTTATTTTGAAAAATGTTGGGATTTGTGCAGGTTGAATTAGATGTTATACAACAAGAGCGTATGAGCAATAAACAATTGTTACTTCAAAACATTGATTATGCAGCTGACTTGTTTCTGATATATGTGCTTACTCTGTCAATTTTTCCTGGATTCTTGTATGAAAATACTGGATCACACCAGCTAGGAGCATGGTAAGAGTTCATCACTACCTAGTTGCTTACCGAAAGCAAGGTTATTATCAGTTATTTTTCCAAATAATTTAACATATCACATTTTTTAGAGACCAAAATTGATTTCTATTCTGTGTTGAACTCTAAATGTTTTTGACATGAATGTGTGGTGAACATTTTAGGTACACTCTGGTTCTAATTGCAATGTACAACATCTTGGATCTAATATCCAGATACATGCCCCTCATCAAATGCCTAAAGATGGAATCTAGGAAAGGCTTATTAATTGCAATTCTTTCTAGATTCTTGCTGATCCCAGCATTTTACTTTACTGCAAGATATGGTGACCAAGGTTGGATGATCCTACTTGTTTCCTTCTTGGGACTCACTAATGGCTATCTCACTGTTTGTGTTCTCACAGTGGCACCCAAAGGCTACATGGTCAGTTTACTTTGAACCAATATTCTTATAATTGAATTCATGAATTTATTGAAAAATATTAGTGCCTCACAAAGTGATGAATCAAAAGTGTTTACATTTAATGTGTAAGAATGTCTCAAATAAAATTATTTTCAATAAAAGAATATCTTATAAAAATTAAAACAAAAAACAAAAAAGTCAAGGCTCAAGAGTTTGCTTGGTACTACTGAGAAATTATCTTCATGAGCTTAATTAATGTTACATTTTGATCCAAAATCTTCAAGGGATGTTTAAATTAAAGAGAGTGAAATGGAAGCAAAAAAAATTTTTTTATTGGATAAACCTAAAGTATTCCTCACCCTTCTAGTGAAAGACTAATATATTTTAACATTTTTCTTGATTCAGATTTAAATTTAATTTTTTTTTCTCGTCTCATTTGGTATGTCAATCCCGATATATTTTAAAAGAAAAAAAATAGGTTAGATTTAGATATAAATTACAGAAAATATCAAATTCAAAATTTAATTTTCTTTTCTATCTTTGCATTCATTTTAATCCAAATATACCCTAAGAAATTAAATTTATGAGTAAATTCATTCCTTAGTTTTTACTTGGTAATAACAACTTTCCATGTGAAACTTTTTTACTCACATTTAAATTTCCAACAATTTAATCCTTACACTCAACTATTCTTAACTAAAATGAAATTTTAGCCTAGTAAGTAAGCTTGGTATTATCTTCTCAACCAATAAACAAATAAATAAATAACTACTGTGCGAAAGACATTTAATAGAGAATATAATATGAACAAATCACAGTATTTCACTTAACAATTTAAATTTTAGTATGAAATAATATTTTAAGGAAGTCACAATATTATCAAATGGTTCAATTACTAATGAAAGCTATGGGTTTTTTTTGGGTGGTTTTGCAGGGTCCAGAGCAGAATGCATTGGGCAATTTGCTTGTTCTGTTTCTCTTGTTGGGCATTTTTTCTGGGGTTTCTCTTGATTGGCTGTGGCTTATAGGAAATGGTCAATTTTGATAAAAAGAAACATGAAGTGGATATTATAAATAATTTTTCCTTTTATTTTATTAGTTAGTTTCTTTTTGTTTTGGAAATCTGAGAAAGTCAATGCAGCTTCTTCATAATACATCAAAGATATTTTTCTATAATTTTATCTGCAATTGTGGGTTTAACCGGTAATATCAGCATTGTAATATTTGTTCGGAGTTAAAAAATTAATGCAAAATTAACTTACTTGATCTTTAGGATTGGCCATCGTAATACACAAAAATATGTACTAAATTAATTAATCTATTTTAAATTATTATTTAATATATATCATTTTTTGACGCATGAACTTCTTTTATAATCAAATCTTTGTATCGTTTATTTGCTTAGAGTTGATGATACAAAGTGAAAAATGAATTATTTAAAAAGAGAATTAAAAGATATGCATGTAGAAAAGTATATGTATTTTTTTTTTTGTGACTAAAAGAGGAAACCCAAAAAAACTACATTAGGGAAGACTGTAAACAGAGCATCAACAAATAATAAAGTAGAGACATGAGGGGAGATCTTCCCAAATAAAGAGGGGGAAAGTGTTATGAGAATCAATTTTAACTATCTTTTTAGAACACTGGTTGGCCTCATGACGAATATGAGATATTTTGTAATATCATGAATAATAGTTATCAAATGATGGAAGGAGGTGTCAGCCTAAATAATTAGATGAATAACTTCGAGACAATTAGTTTGGAGTTCAGTAGAATCAATATTCATATCACAAGGCATAGCTAGGCCAATTCTAATGACAATAAGTTCAATAGGTGTGTTAGTGGTAAAACCAATGAATCCAGAGTAGCCCTGAATCCAATTACCATGCTCGTCTCTGGAAACTCCTCCAGTCCTTGCACGCCCAGGATTACCTGAAGAACTCCCATATGTGTTAATTTTAACGGAACCAATCTTGGGTTTGGTCTATCTTACATAGATCACATCCTTGGAAATAGGGTTAGGCAGGAATATGTCATCTTTAGAGCACAAGTAGATGAGATCATGGATTTTCTCACAAGATGGAATACGTTCAGATTGTCGCCACCCAGCATCTGGTTGTTTCTGAGTCTCCAGCACCACCAAGTTGTGCAAAGGAACCTTGAGCAATTAGTAGGATCTGACCTTGACGAGTCAAAACTAGAACTTCCATCTATAAGCCACTGCAGATGGTTTTGATTGAAAATTTTGGGTTTATGTCTAAACCCTGTAGTGGTCTAGATGCCAAGGAAGTAATAACAATCACGAATGCAGTAAAGGAAAGTCTTGGGCTCAGCGTTACAACGGCTACAAGCTTGAGGAATGAATGCCTCTTTTATTGCGAAGCTCTTTCGTGGGAAGAACATTATGCGCTGCCATAGTATATCTTGATTATTGGCCTTAGTGTGTAGTATGTTATGCTAACATTATGATCAATGAGCAAAATTAAATTTTCTTTTGGTGTCAATGTTTCTAACCCTCACATTATTTTGACGCAAGTATTCTATTATTGATAATAATTTTATTCAAAATACTATATACTATATGTAGACACATTTTTTAATAAAATTATGAGAGGCTACTTCATTTTACTAAATCCAACTTCCATTAATAAATTTTCACATTCAATTTGTTGTGTTTGATTTTCTTATCATATTCCTTGTGGTTAATTAGTATCAAAGAAATGATGAAAGAGTTTAACTGTTATTAAAGAATGAACCAGAGAGATAATGTTGGACCACATTAGGAAGATATTGTGGTGATAAAGACCTAGCTACAAAGTCCGGTTCCTTAATTAGTTATAATTTTATATATTTTGTGATTAATTTTTTTAATAAAAATAAAATATATAACTCAATTATAAAATAATAAATTATAAAAATTATACCCATCCCATTTTTAATAAAAAAAATATAAAAAAATTACACATGATTTTTTTAATTATAATTGTCAATTCCAATCCATAGAAAATCCCAGAAAATGTCATATATATAAACCCTAATAATATCTTTTGCATGGCTATGCCAAAAAATCCATGGGAGACGACTCAATAGCCTTGCTGAATTTATTGTGTTAAGTGTAAGAAAATGTTTTGTGGGCTCACATTAATTTTTTTTTATTTTTTTAAATTAAATGAGTTAATAGGTGATTTATTAAAACATATTAAAATGAGGTTTAAATATATTTATTAAGTGATTATAATGTATTGAGTCTTTGCACATATTTAAGTAAGCCTAGTTGACGATAAAAAAGTATAGATCATTTTGTGTTACTAAAGTCTATGATAAAAGAGTCCAATAACACAAGTTATATATAGATGGTTAAGTCTCCTCTCTAATTTTATTCAGTATGTAAAACTCATCTAAAGCTACTCAGATTTAGTGCCATAGAGAGAAAACCTAACCACCAGTGTGGAACAACTCAAAAATAGCATAATCAGATATATAATTTTATCTCTTCAATTCATCTAATGTTCTATAATTCTCATATATGAATATCGTATTTAACATTTGGTATCAGACCCTCATATATGAGCATAGATCTTAGAATTTTGCTTGAGTTTTTGCATGAAAAGGGTATTTTTTTTAATTTTTTGGATCTACTTTGGCCAAATTGCTTATACTAAATTTGGGGCTTTTTGTTTATCTCTAAATGATCTTCAAATTGATATGTTATGTGCATAAAATGATGTTGTATTTAGAAAGAAATTGAAGCTTTAATTTTTGGCTATAAACATATGATTTTCGAGCATAACCCATATTTTGGGACGTTTAATCAAATTAATTGTTGAGGATAACTTTGATGTGTTTATTCTACACCATTAGAGAGGTTTTAATGGATTAAAATCGATCGAAATAATCATAATAGCTTAAGAACGAAAAGGAACTCTAAGATATAGGTATCAAATTTCACAATTTTTGGACTCTATTTTTTAAATTGGAGTCTACTTACCCTAAAGTAATTGCTTAAAAACACAAACAATTTGGCCAAAATTGCAGCACATATGTCACATATCGTACCTCACATATCCTAGGATTTTGAATTCGAGATTTCACAATTTAATCCAAATTGAAGGAGAATAATTGAAATAGTTTGGAGAGAGAACTAATTAACCCTGCGAGGTTCTTCAAGTTTTCTTTATTGTTTCATTCATTACTATTAACCAGATAATGAACTAAGAAGGGGGAGTTGAATTGATTCTTCTAAAATTAGACTTTCTTTTTGAAAAATCTTTTCGGTGTATGTTTCAGAGTTTCTTAAAAGAAAGGCCACCACCCTTGTAAACTTTGAATATTGAAACTAAAGTTAGGTTAATGTTAAACAGGATAAGGAAGAGAAAAACTATATCCAAGATTTATAAAGGTTCAGACTCAAGATAACTCTTAATCCTACGTCCTCTCCTCAAGCACACAGTAAGGGTATTTCACTATACGGGTAATTCACAAAAATACACCTAGAAAACCTTCATACACCTGGGCTTAGCATACACCTGCTTTTATGTCCCCTGACAATTCAAAGAAGGCTCAGCACACCTGCTTTTACTCCACTTAGTATTTTCTAACACACCCTTACCCTTAACCCAGCTCAACCAGTAGCCTACTGATTCAAGCTAACATTTACCTCACCCAATTCCTTCTTTCTAGACTCCCAACTAGATTCTCAGATAGGAAGGAATGTTTGAAGATTTGAATACAGGATACAAAAGAAAATGAAATACACTAACTCACAAAGAGCAAATTACACTTTTTAGCACAAAGGTAGTAGGACAATTTTGGAGGACAATTTTCAAACAGCTTAAGCTTAATGATTCCCTCTCTTATCTACACTTCTCCTCCATCTTCTCTATTTATAGATTCTTCAATTATAGCTGTTGAAAATAACATTCAATGCAACAATTAATGATGTGCAGCATGCTATCCATGGAGCCTCTACTTGATCAGAGTTGACTTTGCATGAGTCTTGAAACATTCAAGGTTAATGCTAGTAGGCAGGAGGCTGATCATTCCTTGGTATCCATTGGCCTCATGTTTTTCTACAAGTAGAGTGCCTGGCTAACTAGAAATTTTATTGAGACGCACACCTTTTCATATTTGCTCCTTGTTTTATGCTGCACCCTGCTTTCTCTGCTTCATTTTCTCGTGTCTGTTGCACTGTCATGGCTTTAGACATTGGCTTACAGTTCTGTTGTATCATCTCAGGCTTTTGCTTCTATTTTTGGTCACCTGCTTTAGTCTACATTTCTGCAACAGCTTGATGTTTAGCTATTTAAGGAAAAATGTGTTAACATGCCATTTCATTTTTCTTCTTTGTTATTTTCAAAACTCCTTATTGTATGAATGATGTGACCCTTAAAAAATTGCCCAACACTGTTTGAAATGTCCAAATTTGAAATTCCTTATTTGTATATTTGAAATGTTTGAACTTTCAAAACATTGACCAGATTATGAATTAAGCTTATGTTTAAAAGGAATTTGAGAATCTTGTGCACAAAATAATTTAGACTATTTGACAAATAATTTTTATTAAAAAATAATTTTTTATTTATCAAAAATAAATAAATTAAAACATGTTCCAACATTACGCTACTGAACTTCTACCTTTAGGCTCTATCATAATTTATTTGGACTAATTGCCTTATATATTTTTTGTAATCAAGTGTGTCTATAACTCTAACCTTAAGAATCCAACAAAAAATTGCTAGTAGTTTAATTTAGATCAAACTAGAGGATGAAGTACAAATGTTTTTCTTTAGGTGTCTAAGTACAAAGGTTTGATGATAGTACATGTGAGGTGCAGTACAAGTTGGATATTTTTGAAAAGTATATATGCCTAAAATCTAGAGAGACCAGTGAAGGCGAATTATCAACAACATAGTCAAGTAATATGAAATGGTAGTACAAATGAATGAAGGTTGGTGTACTACAATATCGTCCTCGTCCAGGCTATAGCTATATATTAATAACACAAATGTTGGAATAATAGAAACTCCCACATTGGAGAAACATCATTGAGTGCAGCGTTGATGATCATATATATGTATGAAGATCCATTGACGATTGGTGCTTCGCTCTCATCGACGCTGCATTCAATCATGTTTTTCGACATTGTGGATAATGCTGCTGATCCATTCCGGAAGACATCATATTTGTTAATTTTGATTCTGACTACCATTTCAACTCAGAAGGATGCTGATAATGTTCTGGAAGACATCTATGTAAATATATCAGCTTATCAGGTTATGTATCAATATTTCTACTACTCCAAGGATGATTGATTTGAATAGGTTGTTGTTCTTTTTTTTTTTTTTGTCCGGAAGTCTATAAAATTTTAGATAATAATTTAATTTAAGTTACCTGAAATTTGGATGAGAAGACTAAATTATCTTATGGAATTTTTTTTTATTAGGAAATAATTGTTTTAGCTTAAACAGTGTTATTGTTATAGTTTAATTACAATATTGATGTCTGAATTTTAAAATATAACATTTTATATTTTAAGTTATTATATAAATGAAACAATTAATTATTTTTATTTTTTTATGAGATAACTATCTATTAACTTTAATGTTTAATAGCAACATGATGAATAGGTATTAATTTTTACTGTTTCAAATATCGACTGACGCTATCTTTTTTCCGAAAAATAAGTTATTTTCGTAAAATAGATGAGAAAATAGTCAATTTCCGCCACCAGTAATTAATAGGGAATAATAGTTTTTAATATAAATTTTTGTTAATATCATTTATAAAAATACTTGCTTTTTATAAAACAAATAAATTTATTTTTTTGAAACTCTAAAAATCAACTAGGTATTAAATATTAAAGTTAACAAGTAACTTATTGTTTTGTTTTTTTAAGATAGTTTCAAAAATAAAGTGTTATGTTACTTTTAACATTATGAACACGAGGAGTTGGATCCAGCATACAAATTGAAAATACATCGTACACTAGTCTATATTATTTAAATAAAGTCTACACTTAAAACAATTAAATATTTATAAAGGACCTTTTTGTTAATCATCTTACGTTCAAAAAATGATTCTTTTAACTGTCTGATGGAGTTCAGGCCAGAACAAAAAAAACTGTCTGATGGAGTAATTTCAGACCTGTGTGGAATCTGCATTCTTCAGCGTATGCTACTGAAGAAATTGAAGAGCGTAGACTCACGGCAGTGACTCCTAAATTTGGTAGTGTCACCAATATTTAGTTTGTAGATTATTTTTTTCTCATCAAAATATATCATAAGCGCATACGCAATTTGTGTTGCAAATTCGATTGCTTCTTTTCTTCTTTTACTTATAATTGTCAAAATGGGCTAGCATTTCTCAGGATGTATTTTGGCTCTATTTTTTATATTTGAGTTAAATTAATTTATTTTTAAAATAAATTAATATTCATTTAATCTAGTCCAGTCCGATTAAGATTAAAGACCGGACTGGACTGACTTTTTTTTTAAATATAAAAATTTAAATTAACAAATAGTACTTAAAAATAATTATTATAATTTATTATATTAATTTTTTTAATGTTATTAAAATAAAATACGTAAAATTTAAAGATTACAAATTATAAGATAAATAATAATTAATCATTACATAATATATATTATGAACATAAAATAAAAATAAAACATTTGTCATTAAGACTTCAATTTCATTTTTTTATTTTTTAAAAAAATTTGATTAAAATAATAATAAAATATTTCAATTAATAATAATAATAATAACAGGTCAGTCTCAACTCTAGCTCATTTAATCCCACTTCTTAAAGGACTAGATTGAACTAATCTATTTTTGTGTTAAAAATTTGTTAACTTAACTCTAATTATTTGTACAAGCCAAACAAGGTGGATTAGACCTATTCAACTCTTTTTCCACCACACATAGGATGAAATGAGTAATCTAAGATGACATACCAAATTTCCTCTCTCCTCTAATTTCACATCTTCATACTGTTTCTTCATTACTTGAAATTCTATTTTTTGAACATCTTGAATCAATCGTATTAGTATATAGATTCTCTTATTCAGCATAAGTGGAGTTGCATTTAAACTGAACTGCTTAATTTTTTTTTTTAAAAATGAGCTCATTTACTTGAAAGACTGGATAAAAGACAGATGACAAAATCCGAAGTAGTCATCTTTGAACTTCTTGCAGTGATAACCAATATATATACCGAAATTACTAATATTTAAAAAGTTACTGAACACTGTTAATTTGAACTAAACTGAGACAACCGAACTCATTACTTGTCAAGTGCTGTTGGCATTCACAAGTTCAGCTTGATGCCTATTACAAACTTCAGAGAAGCAACTTTTTAGCCTTATATTATCATTCAGAAAGTGAACTCTTGCTTGTTTCGAAATGTACTAGTTTTGTTTTATACAGATTGAAAAGTTCATCAATTGACAGATGAACAACTCCAATTGACTGGTTTGATTTCCCATATTCCATAATCAAAGTTTCTCTTTTTCATCACCTGGAAAAATGAAAAATAAAAAAAGATTATTAGGATTATGAAGAGATAAGAGAAAATGGGCTTTCATTAAAAGCAGCAGTTCAAGGATTTTCAAGCCCAAAACCACATTATTCCTCTGATTACCACATCTAAACCATAAAAGCTACTCAAATTGACACAAGTTCCTCTTACCCAAACGAAAAATTATGAGAAAAAATTGATAAATTGATTCTGATAAATACAAATTAGAGTGAAACAAGCCTTATTCTAACTTGGATTCTCCACAGCAAAACATAACAGTAGATCAGCTATGGTCATGTAAGAAATTACACAGAATAATCAAAATCATTGTTCAGAAAGTATGATTAATTTGCGTGTAAATTGTTCTGAAAGAACATTGAAGGCAGCAACCAAAGCAGACAGCATTGGTGGCTGTATTGGCCTTTCTAAAATACTTAATCACAAGTAAAATGCTAAAATTCATGAAACTGAATATGATTGATTTCCGCCCAAGAAACTCCAGGAAAAGCAAATCTTGTCAAAACAATTCCAAAAATTGTGTTATAAATTTGAAATCAAAAGCTAGGTCCAAACCAAAGAAGTCCATACCAGCAAGACTTGTGTATTGTGGAAGAAATTAATATCTTACAATGAGATGAATTGATATTCAAATTTTTGTTAAGAGAGATATTTATATTTTGATACTCAACATTATTTCAAATATCATTAATAGAATGATACTTATACAAAACTAAACAAAAAATCAAAGAAAATATTAGTGGATATAAAGTAAAAAACAAAAAGGAAATTGAATCCATAAATTCATATTGTATTGTACCATTGTTTTGAGTTTGACAGAAGCATTTGCACTTGTGCTGTTATCAGATCACAGACGATAAGATCTGTAAGGATTAAGGATTATTGGATAGCCATGACATGATCTTCACTGATAATATCATGTCCTATGTTGAAGATTGAGAGACTAAATAGGACTCTCTCTTTGCCAATAATTACGGGAATATACCATCTTTGAAAACTGAAAGGCCGAAGCCATCCTCACTGTGCCTTCTAATAAATACAATAACACTCTTTGGGGTCTGAAAGAAAGAAAACCCTCTTTTGCTATTTCTCTGGGCTCTGTGCAGAAAAGACGATTCATTTTCTTGCCTCGGTTGTGCTTTTCCCAGCGAATTTTCCCGAGAAAATTTCAATCGGTGACAGAAAGAGATTGAAATTTTCTGGGGATACAAGATTCAATGGAGGAGGAGGAAGCTTTGCCAGACCATCTACGCTGCAGCCGCACCGACGGCCGACAATGGCGGTGCCGCCGGAGAGTGATGGAGAATCTGAGATTATGCGAGATTCACTATCTTCAAGGTCGTCATCGGCAATACAAGGAGAAGGTACCGGAGTCGCTGAAGCTTCAAAGGAAGCGAAAAAAGGGGCATAATAATAAGAACCACGACTCTGTTGTCCTCGACAATGTTGAAATTAGGGCACGGAAAGTGGGAAAGATAGCGAAGCTGATGAAGAAGAGGCGGAAATTCTCGGATTCTTCAGAAGCATTGGATGCTTCTCCTGTGAAGAAGAAGGCATTGAAGCAAGGTGATATGCAGTTGGACTTGATAAGGATGGTTCTGAAGAGGGAGGTTGAGAAGAGGAAGAAAAAGCAGAGAGAGAAAAGGAAGAAGAAGCAGGGGCAGGAGCAGGAGCAGGAGCAGGAGGAGTTGCATTACACTGAGGGAGAGTTGACTAGAGAATTGCCCAATGGCGTAATGGCAATCTCTCCTGCATCAACACCCCAAGATTATAACAATGTGGGTTCCCATTGTGATGTTAAGGTGGGGGTTGAATATAGAGCAATTACCCCACGTTACTTCAGGTCCAAGAATGTTGAGAGGCTTCCCACTGGCAAGTTGCAGGTCGGTTTTAGTACATTAGTTGTACTTGTTCTAATGTTTTGAGGTTTTTTTGATCATTTATCTGTTTTCCTGTTTGGGTGAATTTCGTGTTTTATTAAGGTGGTACCTTTTGGGCGAAACCTGAAGAAATGTAAGAGGAAGAAGTGCCACTGGTGTCAGAGAAGCGATTCTTGGAATCTCATAAAGTGTTCAAGCTGTCAAAAAGAATTCTTTTGCATGGATTGCATCAAAGAACGGTTTGTTCAATTCACTCACATCAATTTTGAGTATAAAAATCAACCCACGTGACATTTACTGTCAATACTTATTTTTAAGTTCTCTGTGCATGTTGCACTTCTTATTTCACTGCCATCCACGTCTGCTTGTATACTTTGTAAGATATCTAATCTCATTCGAAAAAGAATTTGATATTTCTTTTTTAAGGGATTCAAAGTGTGATGCCAGTTTTGGACAATGCTGGAACTAGAATTAATGAAGCATGATTTGATTAGACAAATGCTTAGTAAGAGATTATTTATAATTGAGTTCCAGAACGCTTTATATGAAAGGATACTCTCGTTATGAAACATTTAGACGCTCCTAATGTTTTTTGGGGGCAAACAGAGGTTAATAGCAACCCCTTAAGAATTATACCTGTTGATCCTCATACTCTTTGTTGTTTCTCTGCTTTTTGGTAACTTTTGCAGTAGTAATACTACCCCAATCAATAATTATAAGTGCCAAGATTTTTGCCCATCCTGTTTCTGCTGTTTGCACCTTTTCTTATTGAGGATCAATATATGAGATGCTCTTCTGCTCTATGTTGAAACATATTTAGGTATTTTGATACTCAAACTGAAGTTAAGATGGCCTGTCCAGTTTGTCGGGGAACTTGCTCCTGTAAAAACTGCTTGGCAAGTCAATGTAAAGACAGTGAAAGTAAGGTCTGACATCAAAGTAAAATGATTTATGGCTATATTACTGTTTCTTTTGTAGCATATCCTGACACGTAACTTTATGTCCTATTATTACAGGAATATTTGGCTGGTAAAAGCAGAGCTGACAGAATTTTGTGTTTTCACTATATGATCTGTATGCTTCTTCCTGTATTAAAACAAATAAACGAAGACCAGAGTATTGAGCTAGAAGCAGAAGCTAAAATTAAAGGTACTAATCATCAGTCATCTGATTCTGATTGTTGTTAAGTCAAATTTTGTTGATTTTAGGGCAGTTATTATATATGCTCTTCTGTGACAGAGAAAAGAATCTCTGACATTCACATCAAGCAGGTTGAGTTTGGTTGCAATGAACAAAATTACTGGTAATCTCTCTTCCACTAATGCTATTAAGAAAATTCAAATAATTTTTTGCTGCTGCTTGGTAACTAGTGTCACACTTGTCTCAGCAACCATTGCAAAATGCCAATTTTGGATCTCCATAGAAGCTGCTCTAGTTGTTCCTATAGC
The DNA here is from genome assembly GCA_031216115.1 of Senna siamea. Taxonomy (NCBI): domain Eukaryota; kingdom Viridiplantae; phylum Streptophyta; class Magnoliopsida; order Fabales; family Fabaceae; genus Senna; species Senna siamea. The sequence continues at coordinate 17,966,640 of CM062355.1, read as the reverse complement.
ATTTGCTTAAGTTGTTGTCAGGAATTAAGTCAAGGAAGCATCTCTGGAAGAATTAGCTTGGCTTTGTCTGAGCTACCGGATAAAATGAAAGCTGGTATTGCCAGTGAAAACTACCTTTTGGATAAGGTCATTATTAATGGCAATTCAACTGCTACTTCATCATCACCTGACTGGACAAAATGTAATGGTACTGGCAATGTATCTTGCCCACCAACAGAACTTGGTGGTTGTGGTGATAGCCTCCTTGAGTTGAGATGTGTTTTCCCCTCAAGTTGGATCAAAGAGATGGAAACAAAAGCGGAAGAAATAGTTTGCTGCTATGACTTTCCTGAAACTTTGGATAAAAGTTCAGGCTGCTTGCTTTGTCTTGATACGAATCATAAAATTGACGAGTATAAGCAGTGGCAAGAAGCAGCACTAAGAGAAGATTCAAATGATAATTGCTTATTTTATCCCAGAGTTTTGGACATTGGTCGTGATAATTTTGAACACTTTCAGAAGCATTGGGGAAAAGGCCATCCTGTAGTGGTGCGAGATGTTCTCCAAAGTAAATCAAATCACAGTTGGGATCCGTTGGTCATGTTCTGTGCTTATCTGGAGAGGAGCATTACAAGATATGAGAATGATAAGGACTTACTTGAAGCTTGTTTGGATTGGTGTGAGGTCAGTTGATCAAAGAATCATATATCCCAAACTTTTAAATTGATAATAGGATAGTTTGATAAACAAATGTAGGTGCTATCTTATTTTGTTTTGCACTAAGTTATTGTTAGTAATTAGCTGGTACATACATGTACTCTTTGTATGTTCAAACTTGTAACTCAACTCCACCTTTGTTTTCAATTAGGATGGAGCTGCCACTAAACCCAAATACCATTGCTAAAATTATAGTATTATTAAATTTAGGTTTGTACTTTGGCAGGTGGAAATTAACATTAGACAGCATTTTACTGGATCTCTTAGAAATCAGCCACAGAAAAATGCTTGGCATGAGATGCTGAAATTGAAGGGTTGGCTGTCTTCCCAACTATTCAAAGAACAGTTTCCAACTCATTTTGCTGAAGTAATTGATGCTCTACCTCTTCAGGAATACATGAATCCCAAGTGTGGTCTTCTGAACTTAGCTGCAAGTTTGCCACAAGGCAGTGCAAAGCATGACATAGGGCCATTTCTCTATATTTCATATGGCTGTGCTGGCGAACAAGCTGATTCTGTGTCAAAACTTTGTTATGATTCATATGATGTGGTATGTTTCCTTCCTTGTTATGCTGCACTTGTTTTCTTTATACACACCTACTTTCATACACCTATTGATTATTTATAGTGACAAGTTTTATCATTAGTCTTTTAGCAACAACAAACAAAGCCGTTTCCCACTATCACTGGTCTTTTAACAAGAGTTAAAAAACAAAATTCTATGCATATCTTTTATTCATATAATTAGTCATGATAATTTAGAGACCTCATCTTATGAAGTAATAATCATCTTTATGGAACATGAAGACCCTGGCCCTTAGATAGGTTTGTTACAGCTCTGTGAGTGAGAATCTGAAATGTTTAATTCATATAAGTTATCCTATATGTTCTTTTTAGTTTTAACAAACTTGATGTTCATCTTTATCTGAAGATCACAACTCAACTGTCTAGAATTGTTGATATTACGACTCATCCTAGCCAAGTCCATTATCCAAACTAAATCTAATGATCTGTTTATTTAGGAAATGATCTAGCTTAATAACAAGCATTTCTAATTAGTCCATGGAAAGAACTTTGAAGAACATAGGATCATCATCTTTTTGTCTGTGTTTTTAAATTGTAACCTCTATATAAGCAGCTGAGTTTCTTCTTTTAGACAGTCTATCCCTCTGTCATTTCTAATGATAAATCTATAATGCATGCAGTAGAGGCACATGGAATATATGACACGAAGGTTTTGCATTGAGATAGATACCAAAGTTAATTGAATGGCTATATGTCGGTGGCCCACACCTTGAAACTGCCACTGATTCATTCACTCTAACAGAAAACTGACATGTACAATTTTGTGGTTAATTCAGTGCAAAAGCATCGTGTCAAATAGCTGTGTTCAGTAGTGCTTACTCAAAAGAAATTTGTGAAGATAAGTTATCTGTGCCCTTCACTCTGTCTGATATGTAATTACAGGTTAATATTATGGCACATACCACAGACGTCCCTCTCCCTACAGAACAGCTTACTAAAATTAGAAAGTTACTGAAAAAGCACAGAATTCTGTGTCAAAAGGAGTCTTCCAAAATTACTACTGAGCCGATTAAAGGACAGAGTGTGAAAGGAAACTCGTTTGCTGAAGATATAGAACAAAAAGGATTGCAGAGTATGGTTAGAGAAGAAATGGACTTCTTCAGGAGAGTCAATAGAACAGCTTGCATCTGTACCAAGGCAGGAAAAGCAGCTACTCAGAGTACAGACAGCAATATTTCTCAGGGTGGAGAATGTGATTCAGATTCTGATTCTGAACCCTCTGTAATTCATGGGACTGTTCAAAGCACCCGATTGTCTATGGATCATAATCATAAAAATCCCTACGAAAGCTCAAATAATGATAGAAATAAAAAGCATGCAGAGCATTCTTGTGCCCAGTGGGATGTATTTCGCAGACAAGATGTTCCAAAGCTCATAGAATATCTTAAAAGACATTGTAATGAATTTTCTCGCACCAATGACTATCAAAAGCAGGTGATTCTTAGACAAAGCTACTAGTTAGGAGGCTTAGTTGAACTGGATGATGACTAATTTGTCTCTTTTTTGTAGATGATTCACCCAATTCTAGATCAGAGCTTCTTTCTTGACAATACTCACAAAATGAGGCTTAAGGAGGAGTTTAGTAAGTATAGCTTTGTGTTTGGTCATGGGTCACAATCCTAAATAACTAAATTTGACACACCTTTCCTTTTACCAGAAATTGAACCATGGTCCTTTGAGCAACATGTTGGAGAAGCTGTCATCATTCCTGCTGGATGTCCATACCAGATCAGGAATCCTAAGGTATTATTTGCATTAATATAAATATTCTCTTTCTCTCTCTACCATCTATCTCTCCGTCTGTGGGTATATCTAGTGAAGGGGCTCAAATGTTCAGATCTTGGATGAATGGTCAAGATTAAAACATAAAGTCATGCAACTTTTATAAATGGTTTTGTTACTATACATATATTTGCACATCGATAATATTGTATAAGTAGTGGAAATCGGGTTAACCTTTAAATTGCTCTTGTACTGGAAATTCATTGTTGTCCAGAATGCTTTTGACATTTTGAAAAATTCTGAAAATTTCAGTTTAGTTTTTAGCAGATGATTTTCAACTATGAAAATGTAGCCAAACTTTGCACATGCATAACATGGTGGCTGATAAAGGATTTTACGTACGTCAATACTGATTTGTGTAGCCCTTCATTATATCTTAACTTGTATGAATGAATGGCAAGTATTTGTTTCTTGATCTGCAGTGTTGTGTTCATGTGGTACTTGAATTTGTGTCCCCTGAAAATGTTACCAAGTGTATCCAGATGACCGATGAAGTCCGCCTGCTTCCAAAAGGCCATGAAGCAAAAGTAGACAAGCTGGAGGTAAATTTCATAATAATATTATTCACCGGTGCCTGCATTCTTTGTTAGTTGCCCTCATGGGATTAACAACAGTTTGTTTCTTTTCTTTTTCTTTTTTTGGCTTATGAAAATAGGTGAAGAAAATGGCCCTTTATAGCATGAGTACAGCAATAAAAGAAATACGAGACCTTACTTGCAAAACGTGATCATGGGAGCTGAAATATTCTCATAAGCCTCTGTACCTCATGTCTCAAGTCTTAACCTCACTTCATGTCATTTTTGTATAGATCAATTCTCACACATCTAAGATCTAGCAAGGTACTTGTTGAATTGATTAATTTCAGTTTCTATTCATTTTTTTCACTGATATATATATATATATATATGTCTCTGAACTTGAAAGTTGAAATAAAATGTTATGGTCTGTATAAACCTCTCCATCCTTTTATATGAAGGGAAATTGGTAATATTGAAAGGGAGAGTGAGAGAGTGAGTGATTTATTATGAGTTTGAGGACCATAGAACTGACGTCTGACCACCATTTGAGATACAGCTAGGTGCATCAAATCTAAGTGCTGTCTACTTGATATACAACCAAAACAATATGCAGCCTCGAGTTCGCATCTGCCACTGCTAGAAATCATCACCTAAGCTACACATCTAATTTGCCAAAGTAGGGATTATCTTGCATTAAGCGTGAAACGCTTTGTCTATGACTTTTAACATTTTGAAGCAGATCTTAAGGAAGGAGATCGAGATCACTTAACACTGTCATTTTAAAATTTTGAATTATAGTTAATTCAACGTTTAAACATCAGATGACGAGTATTAGAGATTTTACTTTTATTTTATTTAATTTTTAAAGTTTAACCATGGATAAATCCAAAATAAATAGCAAAATGCAATTAAAATTACTGTTAGTGATATCACTATGAGAAGATCTAATACTTCTGAATTGCTTTATAATAGTGCAATCCAGATTCGTTTTCTGCTGTATCATTTGAGTACTGCAGAAGATGGTCGCGTAGTAGGCTCTATCATCTATGAAGTTTAATTGGCAAAAGATCTAACATTAGTTTCAATGGCATGCAATTGAAATTTCTTCCCGCTCTTGGAGAGCAGAGATGTAAATCAAAAGGGAGGGTGAAATCTATGTAAACATGCTTTTATCCACGTTCATTTCTTCTTGAGTCGTCATTTGGTTGTCATGTACCATTTTCAAAGTCAAGAACCTATAACTTTTATCCTAAAGGTCCTTTTCTAGAAACCTATCAAACGAGTGGAGACCAGACTTTCTATTAATGCATCAAAATCACTCAATTTTCTGTTGTGGATGAAGATTAGGAACTTCATACTATTTCATTTACTTTGTAGAAACGAACGTATAGAGGTATTAAAAGGATATAAAATCATTGGTTGTCATTATATTTCTAAGAAATGGGGCTATACTAAGGGTATGCGAAAATATAGAGGAATTATGGGGTCATAAAATCATTCATTCTCATTCATTATACTTCTAATATGGCTTGTACTAAAGGTATACTTGGAAGTTAGGAGAAGGGAAAGGAATGAATCCAAGGAAAATAAAAAAGAGATACGGAAGAAAGGATTGCAAAATGTCAACTTCCTTAGTCTTTGTTCGGACATTTTTTTCATAGAGGAACTTAAAATTGTGGTCTGATTAGTATTTTGGTGCCTGAATTTACGTATTTCATTTTGATTCCTTAACTTATTTGGATTTTATTGACTTTCAATTTATGTCACATCTGTCCTGTGTTGTCACTTTGTCAAATGCATTTATTTGTTAAAATAAAAACGTTCACATTCGTAAAAAAGATGACATAATTTTAAATTTTAAAAAATTTATTTGTTAAAAAAATTTATTTTAACACTTTTAATTTGATAAAAATTAATTTTAAGTTCAAAATAATTTAAAAATATCTCGAGGCTTATCCGAATATGAAACTCCCAAGGGATTCATGACAAGGATATCCTCGGGGAAAAGTGAAATCCTTGTGAACATGTAATGCTCTGTTTGTGTCTACATGACTCATGATTTCTTTTTTTTTTTCTTCTTGGAAAACAAGGGGGTTTGGTTATAAAAATTTATGTTAATATTGTTTTTATATATTTATGTATATAATTAATAAAATATTTTTGTAATAACAAAATAGAGATTCAAAACATCTTTTAGCCATTCTTGTTTTACCATTTTGTGTTTTATGTTTTCAAAATATCAGTAAACAGTTTATAAAAGTTATTTTTAGCTTTTAAAAATAAAAGAACCAAAAGTTTTGTTCGGAGAATATCTTAGGAAAATGGTTTTTATTGAGGGCAATTGTATAATTTTATTAACATGAGGATGTGTCTCTTTTTTTTTTTTTTCATTCTTTGAACCCTATTTAATAAACTCACTACAGAAAATCTTGCATCCATCCGCATTTCTTGCGTCCTTTATTCTTTTTTTTTTTTAATTGTTTCGAAAAAAACTTAATTAAAAGAAGCTTTTTTTATTATTATTTTTGTTCTTCCAAAACTTGCTTTTAGAAATAATTTTCATAATATTATTAAAAACACAAAAATAAAAATTACTTCCAAACAAGCCTAAATTTACATGTATTATAACAAATATTTTTTTTATTTTTTGACTTAAAAAATCAAAAACCATTTATTATTAATTTACATGTATTATAACAAATAAAAAAAATTTCACTAAGGTCAACTATATTAATCAAGATTTGTTAATATATTTTATCTTAATTCATTTTTATAATCAAATTTTTTGTAGTTAAATGTATCTTTAGTTATTAGATTATCTTTTATATGATATACTCCACATATAGAAACCTTTAATAGTATATATATAACAAGTATTATTTCAACCAATTTTTTTATAATGTGTTATTATAACTTTCTCATAATCACTTACTTATAATCTTATCATTTTTAATATATATATCCACTTATTCAATATAACATTTTTATTTTTACAATATTAAATTTTTATATATGTTAACATTTTACCCACTAACATTCAATATCCTAAAATCAACCTACCTTCCACTAAATTTATATTCTATATACTCTAATTTACTTCAACCATTACAAAAATTGAATATTTTCTCACATCTTTAATTTTCTTCTTACTTTTCTAGGATCTCCATCACAGATTATAAAATTTAGTAATGCATTGAGAGCAAAAATAAAATAAAATAATAAAATAAAGATGAAATTAACAATAAAAGAAAAAAGGAAGTTGAAGTCTTTTTTCTTTCTTGTAAAATAAATAAAATTTACCCAACGATGAGGTTTATAGCCATTATTTGCTAGTAGTTGATACCCCCAAAGAGGAGTAAGTTTGGACTTTTTGCTATATTCAAATAATGAATGAACCAAGGTGTTTATTGAGCTTTCCTCATCATGAGAAAATAAATTCTGATACAAATTTTCTCTTGATGCGTGTACAAAGAGAAGGATTCCCTTCTTTCATTTCTCTCGTAAACTGTGACACTCAGGTACACAGTAATATTTGTCAAAAAATTATCAAGACAAGATAAATACAGGTGATAATCGAACTTTAAAAGGGGAAAAAAAAACATGTGAGAGCCTAAGAGTGCAAATTCTTAGGACCAGTGAAGTCTTGGTTATGTAGTCAAAATTGTTGCTAAGGTAAGAAGCCTCAACAAAGAGAGTAAGCTTCTGATTCTCATTATCAAGGGGCCATTAGACCATCAATTGTATAAGAAAGAGACTTTGCCCAATCAGCTCTAAGTAGCAGTGTCTGCAGTGTCTCCATCACATTGTACCCGGGATCAAGCTTTCGCTGCCAACCCTGCAGAATCATCCATTACCACGTCACGTAAATTGCATCAGAAAGGCATCGAAAAGTGAAGATATAATAGTTGAGAATTTGGTGTGTGACGGGAATGTTTTGTCCTTAATCTAGTTAGAGAAAATATCAAATAATCCTAGTGTAGAACCTACAGGGAAGACTATGAATCTCAAAATCTCCAAACAGGCAGTCCTATGTGCAAAATTTGTAACAATAAAATTATAAAGGACAAAATTTAAATACAATTTTTATATCTTTATTATCAAGTTTTCAAATTAAAAAATGACAAGAGGATGGATTTTACAACTTATCACCCATGACTGGGTCTTTTTAAAAGTTTTTTCCTTGGAAAGTGATAGTAAATATAAAGTTCCTAAATCTAGTCCAAATTGTAGTTCTAACTCAACTAAAAGTCCTAACAAAAACATAATTATCCAAGATATAGTTAACTATTATCCAAACAATTCCCAAATCAAAATTCAATTAATTAAGTTCAACATTTACCTCACTGAATAGGTAAGCCAAGCAAAATATAAAAAATATATGTGAACATACTAAAAATGAGACCACTACAAAGTGTGCCAGACTTCCTTTTTTTGGGGCATAACTGGCGTAGTATATTATATATTATGTATTTAATAGACTGAATCTAACATAGAAAATTTCATCTAATTATAGCTCACAAGTGTTACCAGTTCATGGTAGCCACAGAATAAGCTGTGTTTTAAAGTAGGCATGTCGCCGAAAAGCAAAAAATAAGATGAAGAAATATAATTACCTCAAGAACCAAGGTTGTCACCATCACAGTACAAACATTACCATCAATATTTACTCTGTGACGCCTAACTTTTTCAAGTAATTGCTCCATGCATTCAGCGGGATGGACGAGGTCACCTTCTGGTGTGCCCCAAAAAGTAAAGGCCTCTTCCACTTCCTGTCAGGAAACAAATGCCCATATTATAATCAAGGAGTTACGGATACACACACACCAAGATATTTTATATATATATATATATATAGCAGTCTAACAGTAAAACATATTCAGTTCCAATCAACTAGAAATCAGTGCACAGATTGTCCTATATTTAACAGAGTAAATTAAATTAATCTCTCTTGATATTAGGCTAAATTACACCTGATAGCCTTCTTGTTTTAAAAATTACACTCAATTCCCTTATAATGTATTTTTATCAATTAAAATAATTTTCTGCACAGTATAAGACTATGATTTTGTCTTTTAAAACAACAATAAAGACATTTAAGTTAATGTTAAGCTCCAAAATAAAATTTTTAATACGAAAATAAAGACATTTAGCAATTTTATTGTTTTGAAAAGAATGCATATTGTATAGAAAATTGTGTTGCATAGGAACAGGTACAAGTACGGGGACAAGATACAGTATTTTTTCAAAATATAGAATACATGTACAGCTATATATATATGTGAAATAAATAAAACAAGTATCCAATAATATATGACAATTTTTACTATACTAAAAATGATAATGACCTTCAATCATATATATAGACAGAGTCAACCAATATAGTATTATAGTAAGTTTCTTAATATGATATTAAAGTTCATAGAATTTAAACTCTAAAATAGTTAGCCACAAGAATATATGATATTAAAGTACATACTTGTTTTTCTCATAAATGTCGAGATAATAATAGTTAATTTTAGATCTTTAAGATTAAGAGTTAAAAATTCATAGGAAAACTTACAATTTATTCAATTTGTATTAAAATCAAACCTTTTTTCTTGAAAAAGATACTACATGATATACATTGTAGAGACCCAAAAGTACCTAAAGAGATACAAGTACAGCTACAGCTTGATTTTAGAGATACTCATGCTTCAAAAGTATAAAGCTAATTTCATTGACAGAAAATAAATGAGAATGATTTTGTATAACATTATACCAAATGTTGGGCAAGCCTAGTGTAATTGTTAAAACAAGACATATCAAATGTAATTTAGAGGATGGTGTAATTTATTTTATGATATATTATTACACAAATAATTTTAACAATATATAGTAAAAACTGGATAAAAGTAAATTTTCCCAAGTGAACTGGATAACAGCTCATCCAGGTAGCTGTACAAGGTACGGAGATTAGATCTAGTGAGGTATCTATTGTGCCCAGCAGCGACGAATGATGCAAAATTCAAATTGATTATTCAGCTACTGAGCTTATAGAAATAAACTACGGCATACATCAATCTAAAAAAGAAAAAAAAGAAAAACCGGCAATTTGTTATCACAAATGAACTTTGAATCCTCCATGAAATTGCATCCAAGAAAACAAAATAGATAACACAATAATGAAAATATGGATGGAGATCAAAAGAAAATGATGAAAACACATAAAACTCACAACAGCACATTCAATATATTGAAAATACAGTAGCAGAACCAAAGGAAAATAGCATTTCAGAAACAGAAAAATGAAAAATGGTAAACAGTGCCAGGCCTTAGAGATGCTAGAAATCTCCCACCCAAAACAACAGAATTTCCTTGCCCTTTCTTTCCTCCTCTCCCCTTTTATTCCCCAAAACAGACTCGTGCATCAGAAGTCAGAACCCGACTTGCATTTGTATCATCTGCCAGATATCCATGTGACCCATCCTTTCTTCTAGAATTAGTTGCCCACCACACCCTTCTTTTCCCTATTACCCTGTTCATATTTTCTAATATACAGCTAAGGAACTGTAGCCCATCAAACATCAACCACAAAGTAATTTCTACCAACCAAGTTACATGTTGAACAAATTACCTCAATAAAAGCTTTTGGATTTGGGCAGTTCTGCTGCTTTGATAACCTGAGAGTGCATTCTGCAGCAGTCCGGCCATCTCGGAGTGCAACAGCTTTAAAAAATTCCACTAAATTAATCCGATCACTTCCAGAGAGTTCAGCAGTCATGCCTACATCAAGGAAAATAACATGAGGCTTCGATTTGAAGAGCCTTTTGCGTGGAGACTTGGTTTGAGACACTCGAACAAGGATGTTTCCAGGATGCATGTCTGCATGAATAAAGTTGTCCACCTGAAAGAAGACATACCAATTCCTTTGGAAGCTAAACCTTTATGAAATTCAAAACATCATGCATCCCAGTCTTCTTTAAGCTCAAATTAATTATTTGGCTTTAAAATAGTTACAAATAGATCAAACAAGCACAGTCCAAAACCAAATAGAAACATACAAATTAATTACTTACAAGATAAATCTGCTCTGTGAAAATTCTTTTAAGAAAACTAGTTGTAGCAACAGACATTCGATTGGTTAATCTCTCTCAACCTCCAAAAAGTAACAAAACATTCAACATCTTACAATTAAAGGGTAAAGAGATTACCTATGGGAAATTGTCCATACATTTTAATAGCCTACCCAACCCAATCTCACATGCTATAGCACCACATGGTTTATTGGACAAAGGAAAATGAAACAGAGAAATTTCTTCAGAAAAAACCATGAAAACTAGATACTATCTCAGTGTCTACCCCAACCAGAATCTCTAGACAAGTTAATAAATCCGCAATGACATCTTTTCATGTCATTAAAATATTCAAGAATCGCCCTTTATGATATAAGAAATAAAGTACAGATGAATATGGAAGGAAGACCAACTACCAAAATCAATAGATATCGCAAAGGGTACATATATGTTACCAGAAGCATCTTCAAAAGTGCATGAGTCCCAATGTGAGCAAGAGCAGATTTAATACGGTCATGTCCTTGAAGCTCATCAACATAATATGCAACACTGTCTCCCTGTTCATAGGTTTCAACCAAAACAGAGGGATGAACAAGTGGATAGACAGGTTTAGGAAAAGAAACATCCTTCCATCGACGGAAATTGTAAATGAAGCGGCTCAAATGGGCAGCTTCCCTTGCAAGGTCAACTTGAGACATCATGAATACTGCAAACTGCTGCACACTTTCATCCAATCTTAACCATCTAAGTGTGGGGATAAAATTTGAAATTTTCGCTACCAAATTAATAATCATAAAATCCCTTCTGATTGACTCTCCCACACCAGGATGTCTAACCTTCACCGCAACCACTAGGGGTTTTGCTTTCTGACCAGGATAACGATATTTTAGAGAAGCTCTGTGCACTTGGGCAATACTTCCAGATGCAACAGGCTCTTCTTCAAAACTATCAAAGATTTCAGAAATCCTTCGACCAAATGCTCTTTCTATAGTTTTCTTTGTGTATTTAAAACTATGCTCAGGGGCTTTGGTATGAAGTTCTGTAAGCTTGGTGCAAAGATCTCGAGGAAACAAATCAGGACGTGTAGCTGCCCACTGACCCCATTTAATAAATGCTGGGCCTGCTTTTTCTAGTGTACGATGAACGACCGAGAGCCACATTTTCCTGAAGTTTGGACCAAAATAATCTGCCCATGGTGCAATAACTATGCTTGGGGTGAATAACATTGCTAAGTAGACAGCTCTCACTAATAAGACGAGGACTTCCACCACCATGTATACCAATGAGAACATGTAAGTGTACCCATCTTGTGCCCGCATATATAAAGCATTCTGTGAAGGAAAACGTTCTGCATCTCCCCAACTTCGCTGAGCCCATGCTAGCTCTCCACACGTCAATGCAAAAATACCAGGAACTAGCACATAAGAACGGTTCAAAGCCAAGCTGACTGCTTGAGCAATTATATTTATGGGGGAAAATAAATGAGAACCATTATGAGAATACTTGCTGTACAGCCTTTTCCAAGCAAGTTTGGAATGATGTGTCACTGCACTACTTGCTGAGACTACAGGAAAATTCCTTAACAAATTGCATTTGCAAAGTTTCTCCTTCAACCCATACGACAAGAATGAACTACATGCTTCATTAGGAAATTTATATTGCATGTAAAACCTGCATTGATGGATATTCAGTCCAACCGGGACAACTGCTCCATATCTACTCACTTCTTGATATCTCCTTCTATGGTTTTTAATAATAGATTGGGCAACTCTTCTTATATCTCCAAGCATCAAAAATCTGAAGACCAAAAATTAAGACAATATTAGTGTTTCGATCACATAATTTAAATTTACTGCCAATAATATACCATAACAAAATAAATAAAAAACAGCAAATAAAGACAACACATGCTTGGTTGAGCTATAGATTTTTCCTCGATTTTAAGAACAATCGCAGATTAATCACATTACCACGTTTGTTTGTCAGTCCACAAACGCATAGCAACAAAAAGACGTTATTAGACCCTATAAATAATGCATAAGAAGGGTATAGATATGGTTCAGAGAAATTACATATAGAAGAATAAATTTTGATAATCAAACTTCAGCAATAATGCAGAAACCTCCAAAATTTAGAGCCTTTTGTCCACTGCAGAAGTAGTTTTCTACATTCATACCGAAATATGCTGTCCCGTAATGCAGGCGTTTGGCTTCGAAGGACAGACAGAAAGCTGAAACGTACGTAGTAAGGGAATGATGCAGAAGGTCTTGCTTGCTTGTGACTTTTGAATAACAGGGAAAGAAGGAGGAAGGGGTTTTGACCCTACGGCGGCGTTGTGTGATCTCAGCCTCTCAGATTGACGGACGACGAGCTTCGTTAGCAAAGCAGATGTTATTTGGGTGGCAAGGCGGTGGGGATTGGATTGGGAAATTAGGTTAGCAAGTGATTTTTTTTAATAGTATATATACATATTCAAATATATTTAATTATTTTAAATAATATATTAAATTAATTAATTTTTGTTAATATGATAAATTATATAACTTGCAAAATAATAAAATAATTTAGTGCTCAAATTAATTCACTCGAGTTATTTAATATATATATATATATTGCATGATATGTAGTATAAATTTATATTATATAACTTGTAAAATAATTTTTTATCACTAAGTTCACAAAATAAAATAATATATTTTATAATATAAAAAATAAAATAAAATATGTAATTAAATACATGGAAAAAAATAAAAATAATAAAAATTTACAAAAGATATCTATTTATTATTTAATTTATTATTTTAAAATTATAATAATTATTATTTTATATTATATTTTAAAAATTAAATAAAAATTATGTACATTTGTAGATACGTAAGTTTCTAGTAATGTAGATTGAATTTTCAAGAAGGCCTTAACTTGCCACAAAGTGAAAAGCCAAAAAAATTGGTTTTACTTTACTATTTATTATTTATTTTTACATTTTTATTAATATCAATTATTAAAAATATAACATTGAATATCAAACATTCCTTCCATCTTATAATATTGGATAGACATTAAATGTCTTTATGCCTAAAAATAAAAATGAATGAATATTTTTGGGCTTGAAAACTTTTTTTTACTTTCAACTACTAATAAAAGTTTGATTATAATATAGTAAAAATGTCTATCATTCATCATGTATTGTTTCCCAACTTTTGAATAGCAAGAAGTATAACATAATACACTAATTATTTTCAACCTATTTTATATCATTCAACAAATAATAAAAAGTAGTTAGCAACACATGTAAAAGGCTTCTAAGATAAAGAGAGGAATGTTGAATCTTTTTTGAAAATATTGTTTGATCCCATGCCTAAGGGTATTGTTATAAGAACTGAAGTAAATTAACCAGTTCAATCAAAAAATTGATGAATCCTCAAAATTGATTTTGAAAAAAAAAAAGTGATAAACAATCAAAAATTGGACAAATTGATCAAAACTTGTTAGTTGAATGGTTTAACCGGTGCAAAAAAATAATAATATTTTCTATAAGTTTTTCAAATATCTATAACAAAAAAGAAAAAAAAGAAGTAGAACAAGAAAGAAAAAAAAAAAGGCAAACAAGGGAAAAATAAAGACAAAACAAAAAGAAAATCAATTTTTCATACATTATAACATGTTTATAAGTTTTTTTAAAAAATTGATAAGTAATTTATTAATTTGTTTAAAAATATAAGATATAATTTATATTTATTTTATTTTTATGTAATAAAAAATATATAATTAATATATATTATTATTACTGATGGTTGAACTATTAGAACTTAAACAAGTCGCACATGCTCTGTGTGTGTGCATGCGTGTTTTGTGCATGCGTGTAGATTACAGTTGAACTATTAAAACTTAAACTAGTACTGGTCATACGTGCTCTATGTGTGTGTGTGTCATATTATTTTTTCTTATTCTCTTACACGAGAGAATTTGATTTGTGTGTATGTGTGATATATTTTTACTTGAATAGTAAGCTTTATTTATATAACAGAGACTATAAATAAATGATATTTTTATTGTGTCTATCTTTTTCTTCATATAAAATCATTATATTATTCTCTTATATTCTCTTACATGAGAGAATTTGATTCTCTTTCAACATTGTTATGCTTTGTTAGCATCTTAAGATTTATATTGCTATTAAACCTAATTGTGTATGTGTATTAAACTTGATCATGCCTCTATTAGCATTCTAAAATTTATATTGCAGTTAACCTGATCATGTGTGTAATATCATCATATTCTCTCCTATTCTCTTATATTAGAGAATTTGATTCTCTTTCAACATTGTTATGCTCTATTAGTGTGTGTGATATTGTCATATTATTCTCTCCTATTCTCTTACAAAAGAAAATCTAATTCTCTTAACATTGTTATACACTATTAGCATTCTAAGATTTATATTATAGTTAAACTTGATCATGGGCCTCAAAGCCTATCTGACCTAATAAGCTTAACTCAATAAAAATACAATGAGTCTAAATAAAAAAAAAAAAAACTCATTTTTGAAAAAAATTGATTAAATTAGGGTGGGACTTGGACTTTTCTGAAACCCCAACTTGAAGCCTAAATGTCTGAATTATTTTTTAAAATAAATATTTAATAAAAAATTATATGTATTTGAATATAAAATATGAAAAAAAAGACTTCTATTAAACTTAATATTTTTTATAAACAAAAAAAAACTTCATTTACTTCTTGTTTTATTTTACTTCACATAAATATATTATATATATAAATAATTATATTTAATAATTTATTATTCATTATGTATGATTTTATACCAAAAAAGTTAAATATTATGCATTTTAGTTTAATAATACTTATAATTTAAGTTTATAACTAACAAATATTATATTATATTTTACTTTAATTCATGTTAAATGAAAAATATAATATATAAGTTAAACTTTATTATTATTATTATTCAAGCTCAAACCTAATCCGAATAACATATCAAGAACAGGCTTAGACTTGAAAACAAATTCATATTTTACTAATAGACACGTATAAAAGTTTAACCTATTTTTTAATGAACTCGACCATTATCAATCTAATTACAGTTGAAATGAATGTTCTCTTATGCTTTTTTTTCTCCTACCAAACTTGTGATCTCAACCTTACACATTGTGGGTCCAAAATCTTTTGTGAATATAATACATTCCTACATGCTTCATTCTTTTTCTTAATTATATTGTCACGAACCAAAATCAATGCAAAAAAACAAGAAAACACCTCAACTCAATAAATCTAACAATCAAAGCAATTAAATGAACACATAGTAACTACAATTGAAAATTCACATCAAATAAGTATTTGTGCAGATTCTCCCCTGTATAAGTATCCAATCAATACAATAACTTAATTTTTTCAATAAACAAAACAAAGATAGTCACTAACATCAAACCCTAAAACTATAATATGAACAAGGTAGAAGAAATAAGGCGGGTTCGGTGAATTTTTTGAGTCATGACTTCAAAAACTCTTTTTTAAATGTAAAATAGAGTACAAGGAATTGCAAAAAAATACCAACTAACCATATTATAATTAAATTAAAGTTTTTCTAAATAGTGAAAACATGAGATTTGATTTTTTTAAAAAAATCACAATAAAAAATTTTCAATTTATTTATAATAAACTTAATCTGGAGACCATAAAATATTTGGATAATAATAATTTTCTTAATATTTTTTTTAAGACTTGAGAAAAAGGGAAAAAGAAAGAGTTGTTTGGCTTAATATATATATATATATATGTGTGTGTGTGTGTGTATAACGAGTATTAATGTATTATTATATAGGGATGCATAAAGCAATGACATTTTTTATAATTTTTAAAAAATATATTCCAAAATTAAGTTTGCTTGGGTTGAGTTTAAATGGGTCAATTTAATTTACCCAATAAACCCGATATTTTTCAAAAATAAAATTAGTCCTACTACCTAAATTCAACTAGTTACATGTATTTTCTAAAATAAGTGCTTTAAATAATATATAAAATTTCTTTAGTGGTAGAGACACTCCAAAATAGTCTCTTATTATAATTTTTAGTTAAAAAGTAAGTATTTTAATTGGATATTTTTCTTCATTTTTGTATTTTATCCCATTTTATCTTCCAATCTTCAATTTCTTATCATCATTATTTTACTATCAAATGAATTAGATGTTTATATGAATATTTTATTTTATTTGAACCTTTTATTAAATAAATTAAAAAAGAAAGAAATGGCAAAAGAAAAAATTTGTTTTTTGTTATTTTGGTTTTATTAAAAATAGAGAAATAAAATAAAATATTCAAGATTTTAAAATTTTCTGATATATTAAAATAATCAAGATTTTTAAATTTTTCTTATATATCTTAAAAATTTTCTTCTTATTTTCAAAACTTAAAAACATGACAAGATATAAAATAGAAAAATTAAAATGTGAAAACTAATTTTTAACATGGCTTATTATATTTTTAATTAAAAAGTGAGTATTTTAAATTATTATTTTCTTGTTTCATCTTCTTTTAACCCTTTTTTTCTTTTATATATTTAGTACTTTAATTTAATTTTAATTCCACCCTTTAATTCTTATGAAAAGATAAATTCTTAAAAAAATAAATTTAAAAACAAAAACGAAAATGAAAAAAAAAAAAAAGAAGAAGGCACAAAGCACTCGTTTCTTCCTTCCCCATCACATTGACAAGGTTTGATTTCGCAGTGAATCAGAGCTCGATTAAGGGATCCTTCTCCGTGGCGTCTCTAGCCAGCATGACCACCGCCGGAGGGATCCGCCGCCTCTGCGCTGCTGGACGTCGACGGGAGGCGCTGTAAATCACTGCTCACATTTCTTCTCCACGTCCTCATTTGTGTGTTCTGCGTCCTCTTCTTAGTTTGACCGAGAGAGGTACGTGTTTATCCCCATTTTTCTCATGATCTCATTGTGTTATTATGGCGGGAGCTTTAGGTATTTGTTGCTTGTGTTTTGAATCCCTCTTATCGTGGTTAGAGTTTAATTTTCATTCTTAAAAGTGTGTTTTAATGTGGCTGAAATAATGGTGTATTGCTGAATGGATAATGTGTGTTTGCTGCATTTTGTGTCTACTTTGGGTTGTGTTTTGGGGTTCACATTACCGCCACTTGCCATCTTCATTATCTTCTTCACTTTCTCTATTATTTTCTCTGAGAAATGAGAAAATGGGATCTTTACTTTTCCTCTCTTGAGGCTAAAGTTTTCAGCTTTGTGTGAATTGGTTTGAGGATTTGGTCAGAAAAGGGGTTTTATATATACAGGGGATGTGATCCTAACTGAGTTTAATGGTCGAGTAAAGACGCAGATATGAGGCATGAAACTGATTTTGAACTCACATACAAAAATTGATAGGAAAAGAAAAGTAAACGAGAAACAAAAGAAAACAAAGGGATAGCCATTACCTGAGTAAGTGCAACACCACTTGATAAAGTAGTAGGCATACAACAAAATACAGCTAGTCCTGTGTAACAATAGATAATTAGAGCTCAATATTAATGGTGAATGATAAATGCATAAACCACAGACCATAATAATACGAAATATATAAGATTCAAAAGCAAACACGTAATGATTGGATCTCATTTCATAAAGTATGATGTCAAAAATATTAGTTTAAATCATAGAATGAACTGCAAAAATTAAATCGCATGGTTCCCATTTTATGCAATTAAAACACTTTGTGGTGCTTTGTTTGGGTGAGTACCTTCTTCACATTTGGGTGCTTTGTTTTACTTTTCTTTTTTCTTCTTTCATTCATTACATGTTTCTTTCATTATTGCAGCTTGAATGGATGGTGGAGGCAATGTGAGCATAAATCAATCAGCCTCTTTGTGCGGCTACCTTGCTCGTTCTCTTCTAGTATGTTCTCAAAAACCCACACCTTCAACTATGTTTAGAAGCTTGATGCTGCTCTCGCAGACCTCAAGTTCAAGCTTCACGTAAAATCTATATCTAGCCTGAAAGTGCCGTGGCAAAAAGATCCAAAACTAGACCGAGCTATAGAGAAGTACATGCGGTATAAGCTATGCGCTCATGTTGTCTAAGAGATTCTCAACGAGCTGGGTCAAGTTATCCCACTGGGATACCTTGAGAAACGGCGAGAAAGGATGTGCCTTAATGCTAAAATCACAACATTTTTCAGTCATAATCCTGGTTCGTTTGATGTCTACTATGATCACATCGAGCCAAAAAGGGAACCTGTTCTGTTTGTTAGGGCTAGTGATAGGCTTAGAAATTTTCTGGAGGAGGAAGAAAGGATTTATAGAGAAAACGAGCACTTGATTGTATTGAAATTGTGTAAATTGCTGATGATGTCGAAGAATGGGGTGATTAGTGCAGATAAATTGCTTCATGTAAAGAGGGAATTTGGGTTCCCTAATGATTTTTTGGTTAATGTGGTTCCTCAGTATCTGCAGTCTTTTAGGCTAACTGGGTGTCCTGGGGAGGAAAAATATTTTCTTGAATTGGTCTCATGGAAGCCCAGGTTTGCAAAATCAGTTATTGAGTGAAGGGCTGAAGAGGAGACAAGATTGACAGGGTAAGGGTTCGGCCAAATTTCAATGTGAAGCTTGCAGGAGGGTTTTTCAATGTGAAACTTGCACAAAGATGATGAGTTGATTGATCAGGATCCACTACTTGAGATCAAAGATAAATTTGTTGAGTGTTGGAGTCTGGAGGAGGGTTGGCAGCAGAGAGCAGAGGAGTTGAAGTTGCAAGGAGAGCAAGTTAAGAAAGACATGGAATTTTTGGCTTCAAATACAAGTGTATTGGCAAGGGGATATAAAAGGCTCTGATCTTGAATATTGCTTGGATGGCTGCAAGAAGAACGAAAAAGAAAATGATTATTGCTCGAAGGTAAAATACAGTGAGAGTATACTTTGATTAATTATATGTGAGATGCGTGCATTATTTAAAGGAAAAATGAATAGTTTGGGACTTCAAAGTCTGCATATTTGTCAACAACAATTTACTGTTTTTGCTTATGTCAGTGGTCTAATGTCTGACAAGTTCATTGGCAAAATGAGATGCAACATGCCTTAATGTAGGAGCATTCTTTAAGCCAAACAAGTAAACATTAAGGATAAAATTGTGGTAAACTGGTTAACACAATATTGTAGAGTGAATTTGATTGCTTCTATATTTCATAACAAGGTATAGCTAAAGTTTGGTAGTAATCTGCATCTTTTCTCAACATTAACCTATGTCAAAACAGCATATAAATGTCCAATACAATTTGCAACAAATATATATTTATATGTGTGTGTGTGTGTGTGTGTGTGTGATACACCTCAAATCCATCAATGCTATGAGAGGAAGAAACGAGGGAAGATGGAAGGCTCAGCCAAACTAAGGGTTTATTCTAGAAGGAATAAAATAGATGAGGTGGCAAAATAAGGGTGGAAAATCTGAGTGCTAACTAACTGATTTCACAACAGTTTCATAACAGATTTGGCTGGAGGGTGGGCAAGAGAGTGGGGACCACAGTCAGGAAAGGAGTATTTACTAACAGTTAGAGGAAGAGACCAGGGGGGAAAAGGATTGGAATGGGAGAGTGCTAGCCTCTCTAAAGCTAGCAACCTTTTCTATTTTGTTCTCTGTTTCAGTGCTTCATTTTCTTTTCTATTTTCTGCTACTTTACTGTGAGAGGACTGTTGCTGTGAGTGTGTTGCTACTGTTTCCTGTATTTTACTGTTATCTGCTGAGCATAGTGATGCTGTGAGTTTAGGGGTGTCACTGTATTTGCTTTATCTTGCTATCAATAAATCTACAGAATTATTCACCAAACCACTCAGTATCCGGGCCTTATCAGAGTGTGTGTGTGTATGTATATTAGAACAGCTAGTGCATAAAAGTAATGGACATCCTATTATGATGGTTTAGTTCTGAAATAATTCCAACTTTGTCTGATACAGCTGCTTCTTTTGCATATTTCTTAAATATTAGATAATGAGTTACCACAAAAGAGTAAGTCCTAAGGAATCTGATTGTGCACGATCCTTGTTTAGCAGCCATGTAGTGAATGGTTTGTCAACACCATCGTCATGAGTAATCATCTGAATTTTTTCTTGCAGAAATTGTGATTTTGTATTAAGGCTCCTCTATCAGGAGCTCGAGTTTTTTTAGGCTTGAGCTCCTACAAAAAAAACTCGAGCTCCTATTGGAGGAGTCCAGATTTTTCTTTTTAATTTTTTTAAGTGCACATATGGGACTTGGTGGTTTGGGTCGAGCTTTCCAAATCCAACCCCTTTTAGATTATTATTCTGTGCTCTCCATGATCTAATGACAAGACAGTTTAAATTCCTGTTTGGCTAGGCTTTTGGAGAGGATGAAGCTATTTATTTTTCTCAAAAACATTTATTTTTAAAAAAATTAAAGTTATTTGGCCAAGCTTCTTTCACAAAATAAGCTGTTTCTAAATTATAGCATAAATAGTTTTTCAGGTGGAGAAGATAGAAATTAATTTTTTTAGTATAAAAATATTCTTACAAAAAATTACAATTTTCCATAACTACTCTATCTATTTATGAATTATACTTATTTTTTTTGGGGGTAATTTATTAAAATTGATACATTTTGATATATCTAAATTATCATATTAAAATTATTTAAAATATTTACTATATATTATCTTTAAAAATGGTCAAATACAAACTGCTTTGCTCATAACATTTTTTTCAAACTTCATTTGAAAAAATTTATTTTAGAATAAGTAGAAATTTGCAGTTTGATTAGTACTTGATTTTAAAACTTAATACTTTACTTCCTTAAAACTATATGTATATAAAAAAAAGAAGAAGCAAAGATGTTACATTCAAATAAACTAACTTCTAAAAGTCATGTGTTACGAGAAGATAATATAGACACAAGGACAATGTATTGTGTAACAACCATGGAGCATTTTAAGAAATTAGTTTTTAAAAGATATGTAACGTTTTCATTTATTGTAATAGTTTAGAGAGTGAAGTATTATGTTTTATGGTAGTATCAAAGCTTTAGTTAAAGGCTGGTTATATATAATTTATCCTTTAAATTTCCTTCACAATTTAAATGAACTATTTTGTGTTCTTACACAATTCACATACAAGATAATGTAGTATTTGTTGATTGTGTACAAGATTTTTGTGTGTATCTGAGGCTTTGTAACATTTATTGATTAATCCGATGATGCATTTATTGAATATTTGTTATACAGTTCTTTAATAAAAATATAATATATAATTATATTTTAATTAAAAACCAAAAAAGAAATCCGTTTATTTTATTGAGCTAATTGATATACATAATCCGTAATGAGTTCCTTATGGCTCTTATTATGGCTTTCTTTAATAACTACAACTTCTTTCTCAACTCTCCTCATGACTGTTTCTGAAGATGAATTTGGTCGGCGGATTATGTGCCCCTCAGGCGGTGTTGTTGTTACCAATACCAACCCACAGCCTCAGATGCTGCAGATCATCTCTCAAAAACAATAATTTGATGGTGCGTAGTCTTCATATTTTGCATTCATTTTAAAATTATTATAACTAGATTAGTCACCTGTTGGCATGCACATTGTCACACTAATATTTTCATTTATAATTTGTATGGCTAGAAAACAAAATTACTTACAAAGAGTTCAGAATTTTAAATTAATTTTTTATTGTGATATTTCATTAATTAGAGTTGATCACGGTTTGAGTTGGTTCAGTTTGAATTGACGAGTTGATTGTTTTTTTTCTTAAGTCATCAATTATATTTACATTTGAACGATTTCAAACACTAGAAAATGAGAAGAAATGTGAGTGTGAGGAAGAAGTTCAAATACTGAAAGATGAAAAGCTGGAAGATATGTGAGAAAAAAGTTCATATTTATATGAAGCTTCACCACTACCGCCAACCATTGTTAAGCCGAATAGCACCAGCCAACATGCCTCCACGCGAGCGATCTCCTCTACAGCACGGCTACACCATGCAACGAGGAGCATAGTCGACGGGGATGATAGCACCTGCAAATAGTCAATGAGATCAACAACAAAACAAAAGAGAGACGAAGTCAAAATTGGAAAGTGGGAACTACTATGCTAATTGAATGATATTGTTGATCAAGATTGGCTTATCATTGTAAAGACAAATTTTCGTGACCTTTTTAATATGCTAGATGATAATGATGTGATTGGAGACGGACAAGTAGAAGCATATCAACTGTTAGAGATTGAATTAAATATGTTGACTAACGACAAAATAGATAATGATATTATGGTGATCATGCACAGCGATAATGTTGAGCCCCAAAATATTAATCAAACTAGTAATCACTTAAAAAGAAGTGTACAAAATGATGATAGTGATATGGAACACGGCGACATAAATGTAATTGAAGACTACATCTAATTATGATTATTTAAAATAGTTGTTACTTAATTACATTTTATATGAAATGTTATTACTTACTTTGTTTTATGTCTAAAGTTGTTATGTATTATATGTTTACTTAATTACATTTCATATATAATGTTGCAAGAGACTCATCAAGAGGTAGAAGTGGGGGAGGTCCATGTGGCCTTGGAGGAGGAAGAAGTGATGGGGATGAAGTGATGTATAACTTTCGGTTGCCACAAACACAAGTTGAACTTTCACCCCAACCTCTCACAGAGCCTACTAATGATGAAGCCCAATATCAAAAGCTTTCACTTACATAACCTTTAGAGGATGCAAGTTTGTTTTTTGGCATATTTTATGATTAAGGGACGTAAGTGACAAATTTTAATTGTTTTCTTATTTTGAAATGCTTGATAGTTTCTTTAAGCTTGAATATAAATATTAGAGGATGCTATAAGTTTAGAGAAGTGAACATGCTGACAAAAAATAGTACAAAAATCAAAGTCAAGAGGATGATGTGAGATCTGTGGGATGTGGGGTTAGGATTCTTATTTTCCACTTCGGACAGTCGGTTTGGCAACATCCTCAATCATCTTGATTTCAATCTTCGCACCATTCTTTGTCAACATATCCACTTCTTTAAACCTATAGCATCGTCTAACTTTTCTAGTCATGTTAGAAGATGCTATCAAGCATTTGAAAATAATGAAACAATTAGAATTCGTCACTTATATCCCTTAATCTTAAAATATGCACAAAATAATCCTGCACTATTAAGATACACTAAAAGTTGTAAAGTGAATGCTATTGTCTACTGATGTTGGGCTTCATCATTAGTAAAGGTGAACAACAGTTCACTTTAAATCCATTTTGTTCATCTGACCAATCAAACTGATTTAATTGAATAATTGAAAAAATTATTCAATCAATCCAATAATTTTAGAAACAACCTATCCAATCCAAACGCACCTTGGTCAGTTTGGATTGGATTCACTAATCGATTCTCAACATTATCACCAGAATCAGACGTAGAAAAACAAGATCAAATGCAGAAAAAAAAGCATCCAGAACCAAATGCAACATCAGAACCATAACCATAGAACCAAAACATTCTCATTACTGTAATAGCAGAGCACGATGGAATAGCAGAGCATGATGGAACGGCAAAGTAGTGGATGGAATGAAAGAAGAAGAGGAAGAAGGAGAGAAAGAAGAGGTAGGCATCGTGTGCAGCTGATGGAAGAAAAGCTAGGCTTGTTTAGTGTTTTTTATTTTTTAGTGTTTTTATTTTTTAATATATTTAAATTTTAAATAATATATAAAATATAATTAAAAATAAATAAGAGTTATTAATTTAATCGATTGAATTCAATTCGCTTTGAATAAAAATTAATGCATCCGTTAACTAAACTGACTTAATTAGTTTTGACAAAATTTTATCAAAGTCATCTAATTAAATAATTAGTTTTGGTTAATTTTGATTGGATTGAATTGGATCAATTTACTTAAATTAGATTTAATTTGAATTTGCTCACCCCTGATCATTAGAAGATTGTGTATGAGGATGTGAAGAAAATTAAACTTTTGTTTGTAGCAAGCGAAAGCTTGACATCACGTCTTCCTTGTCCAAGGCCACATGGACCTCTTATGTCTCTTATATCTCTACCTCTACCAAATCTTGTCATTAATGACTTGCAACATTATAAATGAAATGTAATTAAGTAACCATATGGCATAAAAATTATATTAAATAATAGCTTTGGCCATAAAAACGAAGTATGTAATAATATTGCATATAAAATGCAATTAAATAACAACTATTTTAGATAATCTTAGTTAGATATAGTCTTTAGTCACATCTATGTGATTATCTTTCATATCACTATCTATCATATTTTGTACACCTCTTGCAGTTGATTATTAGTTTGATTTCTGTGTTGTGGTTCAATATCATCTCTACGCAATCATAATGTCATTGTCTATTTCATCATTAGTTAACACATTAAATTCAATTTCTAATTGTTGATATGCTTCTACTTGTTTGTTTCTACTAACATTATTATCACTTGGTATATTAAAAAGGTCACAGCGATTTTTCCGTACGATCATAAGCCAATCTTGATCAATAATGTCACTAATTTAGCATAGCAATGTTCAACTTTTGTGATCTTTACTTTCTTTATTTTCTTCCTTTTCTTCACATTGTATATTATATATATACATATTTTGGAGACCAATATTTAAAAAATCTTAAAAAAATCTTCACATTGTATATAGAGAGAGAGAGAGAGATATATATATATATATAGTTATTATGAAAGCCTAGCTAGTCAATGGAAAGCTCACGACGGTCTTCAAGGGCCAGGTGTTTATTTATAAATTCAGAAGCAGCCTATCATCTTTTCAGCTTTGGTTATCTTCTATATTTTATCAATTCATTTACAGTATGCTGGTGTAATAATGCTTACCAATAGAAGTAGGAGAAGATGATAATAACAATTAAAAATGTCTAATTTTTTCATAAAGTGTTGAATATTAGAAAGTTAAAAATTAAGGACGTTAAAATTTTTTTGAAGTTCTATAAAAATTAATTTAATGATAGTCTTAGTTTTATTTAATTTTTTTTCTGAATTCAATTATATTCTGATAAGAGTAATTTTACCTAAATATTAGATATAATTTTCTTATTAGTGGTATATATAAATATAACATTTAATTAGAAAAAAATTACATTAATTAGTAAAGATAAAAAATAAAATTAAAAAAAATGATTGTGAAGGCTTATCCCTGTTATGATCTAAAGAAGTTATGAAAAAGTAAGAAGGGTGGTGATTGACAGGACAACTGGATGCTTTTACGATTGATTCTGTTTGCAAATTCATCTAATCATAAAATTTAGTATTAACTTAAGACTATTCTTAGTCTAGTGAGAAATTGAAAGGAAAGTAAACTATAGATTTGAAGAATTAGTCACACATTAATTATACAAATTAAAGTCAATCAACTTGAGTTCATCACTTCAATGAAAAGTACAATGACCAAGTAATTAATCATGTTTTGCGGCTCATGATTTAACTTTTGGTTCGAAGAACACTTTTTTCTTAAAACATATACATATTAACTTATTATGGTTAGAAAATATATGTCTAAGCTAAACCGAAAATTTCAAATATTGTCTTTGCTTTTTCCTTGCCAAACAATTAAGATCACATTTATATTATAACCGTGGTTCTAAAATTTTTTAATCATTAATTTCACAAATGATATATTATATAATATAAAATATAAGATAAAATATATAGTCAGATATAAAAATCCATTTCTTATTTCTAAATTAATTTATTCCTAATCTTTGTTTATATAATTTTTATTTTGTAAAAAAATTTTATATGCAATTTTTTATGTTTGTTATTCGATTCTCTAGTTTAAGTAAAATATAAAAATTGTTTTTAAAAAAGAACTAATAATAAAGAAATAAATTATATAAAATATACATATTTATTTTTTATTAAAAAATATGATAAAAAAATATAATATATAAAATGTGCCTAAATTTTTTCCTTTCATTAATTAGATATATAACCTGAGCCTTATAACTTTTTTTTTTTGGGGTTCAATAATCCTAAAGTAATGATTTGGCTAATTAACTTCAGCTTCTTGCCCTATAAAGAATGAAGCCCAAGCATATTTTATCATAAATTCATATGAGACAGGGCCTATTTGACCAAAAAAAGAAATTACTATAGGTGAACATAGACAGACTTAAAGCTACGTTTGTATTTATTTTTAAAATTTGCTTATTTTTAAATGACTAGAATTTCAGAAAAAGTATTGTGAGATCCCGAGAATGTTTGGCAAATTATCAAAAGTACTTTTAATTAGTAGTACAAGTTTTTTTTTAGGTTGATAGTAGAAGTCAAAAGTAGAAATTAAAAATTGAATATTTTAAGACAAAAATAATTTTATCTAAAATTTTTTTATTTTGCATAATATTTTTTACATTTTTTCTTGGAGGTTATGAAGGATCATATTATACTATAGTAACTATAAGTTGGAGATGTAGACATTTTTATACAGTTTTGTTCACATGGGTATCTGTTTCTAACAGCACCACACACTCCCCACAACAGAAAAACACCAAACTTTCACCATGCTTATAAGTCACTTCATTTCCAATCTTAAGATGCCACAATGAATATGTAAAGTACACAAAAACATTACAAATCATGACCCATAAACACCTAAAAGAAATAATGTTGTTGCTACAACATGAAAATAAGAAAAATAGTTCAACAAGAGACAAAATATTAAAAAAATTAAATTACGTGATACTAGGTTAAAGTACAAAAATCTCGTTCTAAAGATAATTCTTGCCTCTCACAGTTGATCTTGTTATATCATTCAGTACACTGAATACACACAAGTTATCTTCAAGATATAACGACCCACTATTCACTTTTTTGAATCT
Organism: Senna siamea; assembly: GCA_031216115.1. Classification (NCBI taxonomy): domain Eukaryota; kingdom Viridiplantae; phylum Streptophyta; class Magnoliopsida; order Fabales; family Fabaceae; genus Senna; species Senna siamea. The sequence goes on along the minus strand of CM062355.1, from coordinate 17,939,129 downwards.
ATAATTTCTTCACAAAAGAAATAGACAGGACTCTTCAGCCATTCTTTTCTCTACCCAAGTCATACACAAGAGTTTTCTCCCTTTTTGTATTACCTTTTTCTTTTTTTTTCTCCACGCACCAAATTCCTGCATCTTACCCATTTATATATAGGTGAAGGATGATGATGCAACGTAAACAAGAGTAATGAAGGATGATGATGCAACGTAAACAAGAGTAATGAAGGATGATGATGCAACGTAAACAAGAGTAATGCAACATAAATGAGATTTGAATATAGACTGTTATATGTTCCACGCCAAGAGCAAAGTGCATTGTCTATTGTGTTTGATTAAATTTTTAAACTTGTTTCATACGTTTTGTTTCTTATATTGAACAAATTTGAAATGTACAGTTTTTTCTACTAATCAGAAACTCCATCTATTTATTTGTTTCAGTTTCTATTTGACCGTTTTTAATTTATAATAATATTTCAACAGATAAAACACAATACACAAACATTATATATATATATATTGTTATTTTCCACAATTTAACTTGTCTTCTCTTCTCCCTGGCATGCATGCATCTCAGAATGCAAGCTTATGAATCAGATGGGTCTGTTGTCCACTTCCTTTGCCCACCGGCAGCAGTTCCTTTCTTGAGGGGTCTGTTGTCGATGTCTGTGTTTTTGTCCGTGTCTGTGTTCGTGTCCGTGTCCATGTCCATGTCCTTTGTCATCTGGGAAAGATGGGGGTCTTGGGGTGAATGGCAACGTTGAACAAGCATAGTTTACTAAGGAAAATTGGGTTGCACAGAGTGGGCGAGGAGCATTTGGTGGCCTCACAATTTTGCTCTCCCTCTTCGGTACTAATGCCAGGAATGTCAAAGCCATGGTTATTCGATTAAAAACCTTCATTTTCTCCATCCGCGCGTGTTAATTTGATCTCTGTGAATGTTCATAATGTCCTTTAAACCTGCTGAAATACTTTCTAGTTCATGAAGAGAATGGATTGTGGTCCTACTTGTTTCTATTTTCCATCCATTTTGTGTGACGAATTTGTAGGTGAAGTACAAAGTTACCTAAATAGGTGTGGCGTCACCAACCTGGTTCCTGAACAATGTTTTAACGAGGAAGACATATAATTTAGTTGAAAATTGTTTCACATTAAATCAGTCGGAGACTACAATCTTCTTCATGTAACATGTATATATGACACTATGACAACCTAATCAGTTTAAGTTCATTGCACGATTTTGTTTCCAGCTGTTCATGAAACAGGGTTAACAATTACTTCATTGCTGCTCTGAGAAGTAGGTAGTTTGATAGCAGACTCATTTCTTCCTGGAATCAGAGATTCAGTTCTTCAATCATTTGGCATTGACATGTCAAATGAGGCAATGGCACCAATTGAATCCACGTTTTCCTTGGATGCTGATTCCAAATTGGACTGGTGGGTTAACTTTTACTGAGTTTCTTCTGTTCAAATCTACATATGTATTATATATTGCTGTCACAGAAGCTGCTTGGGTTATTTTTTCTTTCTCACATCTGTCTCATTCTTCTCTTCTGGTTTTTTCAGCATGATTTACCAGAAACTTTCTTATGGCTTGTGACCGAGTGTTCATGCATTTACGATCAATACGCATGAAAATTTAGAGCTCAAGTGCATTTCTGCTTTTCCTTATATCACAGGGAAGCAATAGGGAAAATTCTTGCTAGAGGTCATAGCCGTGCAGGAAGAAATATTTTTAAACTAAATTATTATTCATCAATAAACCTCCTAGATTATTGAAGAAATATTTTTTATCCATGCAGGAAGAAATAGTAGATGAGGCTGATGTATATTGATGTACATAGAAGGTATCCCGGGAAATTTTTTACTTTTCGCACGCTGGTGTACAAAATATAAATTGATCAAAACAATCACATACAAGGATAATATATATAAGTTTTTCAGAGATGGATTTCACTAAAAAGTATATCTGACATACTTATAATCTATTCATAATTGAATTATGCATTGTGATTCTGTCGGAGACTGATTATGCATTGTCCTCTCAACCAAAACACAGCAACAAAAGCAAAGAAACTAAAGGGAAAGTCAGAAGAAAGAAAAAAGGGAGAGGAACTTAAGCAAAGACATAAAGCCACTTTTAGAGTTGACACTCTACAGCTCTTCACAATCATTGAAGATTCAACACTGTATTTTCTTCGGGCGGTGGACAAAATAATGGACCACACTTATATAATATTTATATATATCTTTGTTATTAAATTTTTTAAAAAAATAAAAAATATAAAAAAATTTATTTTATAAAAATTAATAATAAAAAATTAAGTTAAATAAATTATATACGTATCAATTTTTAATTAAAAAAATTTAATAATATAAATATAACAACTGCAGTTAAATTTTTTTTAGGATCATATTCTTTGTCTTTGCTTTAGTCAAAACACTAGCCTTACTCTTCATAAACACGTGGAAGTATTCTCACATTGTTTTTAATATATATATTTAAGTTTTAATAAATACTAAATAACTAAATAAATAAACAATCTAATAATGTTAAATGCATGCCTTTGATTTTTTAGACAAACTCATCTCTGAAATTTATCTAATTCTATAAGACGTTGATTTAAAGAAAGAAGTTTTATTTATTTTTAAAGCCGGTTTGAACCTAAATATTTTCAAAGATAGAGAATCATTCCAATTATGAAATATAATTCACAATAAAAAATTTGAACTTTAAGAAACGCTATTTTATTAATAAATAAAACTATCGCATTTCTTGCATGCGAATTAATGGAAACATTAATTGTTGACGTATATATGACGAACAGCTTACATGTACAAGAGGGTGTGGAAATTAGAATTGGCAGCCCCAAAAGCAGACCTTGTATTACTGGTAGGACTGGAAGGTGGTCCAGAAGGTGACTCGGTAGATCGTGCTGATTCAATGAATTTACACGAGCAAATTAATAATTTTTTTTAAAAACATCTATTTAAAGATAAAATTTCTCTAAAATGTTTTTAAATTTCTCAATTTAAACTCTACATTAAAAGAAGAGTAATATAATCTTTTAGATAATAAATTTTAAATTTAATGTTTTGGTGAAAAAGTCAGTAATTCATGAAAAACCACTTTGACAAGAAAAGTGTTTGAAAAATGTGTGGTTGACCCAAAATATGGAATATCTTGTTGATGCATGGTTTGGATGTACGGACAACCCTAAACCCATCGACCTCTTATGAATGAGACCTCTGGTGGTTATATATATTGGTCAAAATAAATTTGAATTGTCTTAAATAGAATAGGGTGAAATTTGGTGAAATGAAAGAGAGATAAAAAAAAATTAATTGATATGTTGATGTTATATTACTTGATATTAAATTGACTATTAAATGATAAATTATATATTATTCAATAATAAAATAAAATAAAATATATAAATTACATATAATTAAGATTTATTATTTACATTTTTTATATATAATTTGTACATAAAACATACTCTAACACTTATCATTATTTATTATATGATATAATATGTATTTGAACAATAAAACAAAGTTATATTTTAAAAAATAAAAATAAGTTAAAATTTTAATTTTAATACAAAATAAATCATATTAAAATTAAATAAATAACTTTAAAAATATATCATCTAATAAATTATTTTTTGAAAAATTACTCTTATATATATATCTTTATGATTATTTTAACTAAAATAGATAAAATTTTAAGTTTTTTTAAATATTTCAAAAAAAAAATGGAATGCAATATTTTTCATAATAATAAGAGGAGAATATAATTTATCTATACTAATATAATGCAAGTTACTAAAAAAGAACTAACTTCCGATTTGAATCCATATCCAAATCAATCATTAATACATTATTGCTTGTAAACCAAGAGGGTTCCTTGTACATTTCAAAAAGGATAAATTACAGACTTTCTCAACTTGCTACCTTCCTTCAATTTCAAAAGTTGATATATATAAGAAAACTCCTCAAACATTTAATTTGTTCAATGTATTTACTTGATTTTTTAAACAAAAAATTTGTCATGCCAATAAATTTGAGATAGATATCTTCCATAAAATTAAAAGTTTAAAGTGGTATATTGCATAAAATTAAAAATTTAAGATATTTTTTAAATCAAAATTAAGAATAAATTACAAACATTTTAAAAAACTTTTTTAACAAAAAATTAAAAAATAAAATATGGTATATATATATATAAAAGAATAAAAATTTAAGGATATTTTTTTAAAAAAATTGTACTGCCCCATAAATTAACGAGGTTTTTTTTTTGTTTTTACAATTATTTAGCCTGAAAATAGTGGAAACACAAGAACCACGCCATGATTTATCAAGAACAGAAAAAGTACTTTTCAATTTTTCAAAATAAATAAATTAAATAAATTTATATTTTTATTATTAAATTTTTAATAAAAAATTGATAATTTATGAAATTGATCTTTTTTATAATAAAATTTTTTTAAAAAAATTTTACATACTTTTAATTGAAAAAAAAATATAAATAAGCGTGTATAAATTTAATACTTTTCATGTGATACCGCCTACCACTTGCTTATGAGATTTTTGGTCAAAGTCTCTTCCAATTACAAAAAAAAAAAACCCATGCCAATCATATTTGCTTTTTACTTTTTATTCATTATTGGTACGTGACAAGATAGCTAACTATCACACGTGTCCTTACACGTGTCAGAACCGCCTGCTCCGGCGCATCCTCGCCGGAATCTTGGACTCACTGTCGGGATCACGCCTATACTTTTCCACTCTCTTCAATATCTGATTCTCTTTTTCTATTTTTAGCTTGACATTTTCTAATTCAAGAAAAAAAAAAGAACATGATTGTCGTATCCAGAAAATTTTTAATAAAATTAAAAATTGAATTTCTCTTGTGTATTTTTTAATTATTCTTTGTCTGCTAATAAAACAAAAGTATTTAATTCACCATCAATTATTTATTTGTTTGTTTTAATACGCTTGAAGTGATGTGATTGATTTTATATATAGTTCAAAGTTATTTGTTTAAGTAATCCAATCTGATTGGCAAAATGGGTTTTCTAATTCAAGAGAGAAAGAGACAAACATGCACAGTACCCTGGCAAATATAGAAACTTTGGAATCAATAAAAAAATCTGCAAAGATACAAACTTGCTACTTTATTGCAATATTATATATATATATAATAAGATTACTTAATTATAAAAGTTCACAAAATGTTACAACTAGCGCTAAAAATTAATGGGAGACTAATACTGAAATCTCTTAGTTGATTAATTACATTACATGAAGTCATTAACATCTAAAATATGAGGCATTTCAGATTTCAACATGTCGTAGCTACTACTGCTGCCGCCGTAGCTATCTCTTTCATCCTGATCCGTACACGTTGAATAATTCGAATTCATCGGTGTGGGACTTGAAGAAGGCATCGATAGGACTGACTGATCGAAGCTCAAGTTGTGGTTGATGTTGTTTGAATTATGAAAATTTGAGGCTTCACACATTAATAATGGAGGCTCCATGAGACTATTTTGAACATCTGGAACATAGTTGATGAAGTTTGAAGAGTTTGGATCCACATGAGTGGAAGCTGAAGGCATTTCTTGAGCTTGGAAAAAGGTATCATTATCTTGATATGGGATTTGGTCCTCTTGATTAGCATAATTTTGAGCACAGAAGCTGAGGATTTCTGATTGTTGTTGTTGAGAAATTGTTGGAGTGAGAGAGGAATAAGCCAGCTTTTGAAGCTCTGGGTTTAGGTGGAGAGGATTCATTTGGGAGTATGATGAGGCATAAAGAGAAGTTAGAAGGGAAGAGAGGTCCAAGAGGTGAAGTCGTGGACTGTGTGTCACAGGATCAATTCCCATTCGAAGGAGCCTCTTTCTGATGTGAGTGTTCCAGTAGTTCTTGATCTCATTGTCTGTTCTTCCAGGTAAGCGAGAAGCAATGGCAGACCACCTTATTCATAGCAAAAAAATGTCATTAATTAACATTTACTATTTAACACAAACGTAATGCAATTATATATATGAAAACAAGTTATGAAAGAAACAAGAAAGAGGCTAATTAATTAATTACTTGTTTCCTAGAATGCTATGAAGCTGAATTATTGTGTCTTCCTCTTCAAAAGAGAAACGACCTCGCTTTATGTCTGGCCGGAGATAGTTGGTCCATCGGAGACGACAACTCTTTCCACACCTTTGGAGCCCTATACATATATATCCATGAAATACAGTAAAACTCCATTAAATAATTTGCAACACTAAAGATGAGATTATATATATATATACGTAGAAGATATGTAGATAGATCATAGGTAGCACATATACCGGCATTCTTTGGAAGTGTCCTCCAATTACCATATCCATGTTTGTGAATATAATCAATGAGTTTGTGGTCTTCCTCTGGTGTCCATGGCCCTCTCCTGAGCCCATGCTTGTCACAACAAGGAGCTCTACCCATGCTGTATATATTTGTAGCTAGCTAGCTACCGAGCTCTCAGTCTTTGATATGAAAAACTTGAACTTGCTTAGTATATATAGCTGAAGCTGATGAATCGGATTAGAGGGAGAAATTTCGGAGACGTAAAGGATAGAGAAAGAGAAAGAGAGAGAGAGAGAGAGAGAGAGAGAATAGAGAAAGAGAAACACAAAGAGAGATATGAAGTTATAAATAAATAAACGGGACGTAATGGATTGTTGTATAAATAGGGAAGAAGCAGAAGGTAACAACACTGAACAAGTCAAATGGATTCGGTGCCGACCTCTCTCTTCTCTCTGGCTACTTGTCCAATCTAACTTTTTTTTTTTTAAAAAAAAAGCTATCAGTATTTAAAAATTTAATAAATTTAAAAAATATTCAGCGAAAAAGCTTTTGGTATCTATTAAATTATATTAATTAATAGTATGAGAAAAGTAGTTTTTATTTTAAAAATTTCTAATAAATGGTATATATATGGTCAAAGAGTTAATGATAAAAAAGAGAAATAAGGCTAAGGTTTAATTGTTACTCCTTAGTCCTTACTGCTAAGATAGTTCTTTTTACAGATTCATTATATACTAATGCCACTGGACCAGCAAAATTATATATGTACGTTCTCATTACCATATTTTCCCTAAAAGAAAAATAAAAATAGAAAAGTGGTTGGTGTTAATATTGATTTCTTTGCAAGTGTTGAGATGTATATTTTAATATCATATTGTGGGGAGAGTGTGAATGTGAGGCCGTCTTGCCTTGTGTGGATTGAAATGAGCTGTAATGAACGCAAAAACGCCACGCAACCCCCTATAACTATAAATGCTGAGGCTAAGTTTATATTTATATATATGGGGTTGTAATGAAGCTTCTAAAAAATAAAGCTAGTGCCGTGTAAAGTATTTTTACTTTGATAAATTGAGATTATTCACTTCTTTTGTGGCCAAATTGAGATTATTTCCCGTATAAAATTATAAAAACAGATATTAGGGAAATTAATTTAGGAATATAAGAAATGGATTAATATGATGTCAATATAGACTGAATCACAATGAAGAGTTCGGAAATTCAAATATTAGACATGCATGTCAGTGTGATGAGATCAACTTTTGAATGTGTCTGTTCAAGTTTAATGAATAAAACTTACAGAATATCTCTCATTTTACTCTAATATTCAACCTTTTATATATATATATATATTAAGCTTTATATTAAAAATTAGTTTGAATTGAGTCTAATCGATTGAAATTAATATTTTATAATGTAATAAATTAAAATTTAAATATTCATTTGAAAGAGAAATATTTATATTGAATGTCTGATAGTATCTCGAATATAATTATATCTAATATAAGAATAATTACAAAACAAAAATATTCAACCTTATATTCAGAACACAATTACAATCAAAGCCTAATATGAATGCAAAGAAAGATTGAAGGTGAGCATTTAATGCACCTTGGTATATATCAATAATAGAGTTCGGTGTTTGCCCAGAAAATATGCATGGGAACAATTATTATGCATGAAGATAAAATGCACCTTATTCATTTAAAATTTAATTGATTTATATTTTTATTTATTTAGTTTTACATTACTTCATAACATATGTGTATATACACCATTATATATCAAGAGAGCACAAGAGTTTTGATTCCAATTATACATTTCTTAAACATGTATGACTTCTTAATTTCTAGTTAAGTTTCATCGATCCTTGTTTTATCCCTATATTCACTCACAGTTGTTTTATTGTATTTATGTAATATCAAACACTTACTATTATATTTATAAATATTTTAGGACATAATGTGATTTATTTTTTTCAAAAAATTATATAATTTAATTTTAAATTATAGTTAAATTTATCATAAATTTTAAACTGAGAAACATTTATTTGTTAAAATATCAATGATAATACTATTAAATTTTTTTAATATTATTCAAAAACTAAAAGATAAAATATCCCTTTCCTTATAATTAATTCTCAACGCTTCAAAAGTCAAAATATAGAAATAATATTTATGACTTTATAATGAAAATAACCTTCTAATGAAAATAGCAGAGGCTCCAAGTCAATATAAATGTATCTGATCTCATATTGTTTGACGAAGAGAAAGCGCAGACAATGTTCGAAAATATATATTTTCTAACCATAATAATATAATATGTATATATATTTGTTAAAAATAGTGTCCCGATTCTTCAAAATAGAAGTTAAATCATGAGCCGCAAAACATGATTAATTATTTGGTCATTGTAGTTTTCATTGAAGTGATGAACTCAAGTTGATTGACTTTAATTTGTATAATTAATGTGTGACTAATTCTTCAAACCTATAGTTTACTTTCCTTTCAATTTCTCACTAGACTAAGAATAGTCTTAAGTTAATACTAAATTTCATGGTTACATTAAATTTTTTAGCAGAATTAATCATATATAAAAGCATGCAAGTCTCTTATCAATCACCGCCCTTCTTACCTTGTTCATAACTTCTTTAGACCATAACAAGGATAAGCCGTCACAATCATACATAAATCTCTTGAGCTACATATTATACTTATTGTAAATTTTAGTATACAATTGTGTCAAACAATGTCCCATATCAATTAGGTGATTGAGGATCAAAGAGTATATAAGTTAAAATTTGAATATAGGAAAAGCAAATGAGCCAAGAGAAAGGTAGGTCTCGCGCACACAATAACGGGTTACCAGAAAGAAAATACAGTTAAAACTAGTGATTCCCCCTGTACATGAAACACTGCAAGGAAGCAAGCAAAAAATATGGGAGTCATTGATTTTTAAATATGCTAAAAATTTATGGTAGGCAATTTTTATAGATGGGAGATAACTGATGACAAAGACATCAAACTCCAAATTAATGAATATCATAGATTATTAGAAGAAATTTGGGCTAAAAAGATCAATATGCCTGATGAGTTTGTTGTTGGATTTGAAAATTTGTCGTATTCATGGAATGTTTACAAACAGCATTTAAAGCACAAACAAAAATAATTGTCACTAATAGACTTGATTACTCATATCATCATTGAAAATACCAACTAAAAGACAATCCAAATAGCAAAAAGGAAAGAGATGGCTATCAAAGCAAATTTGGTTGAAACAAAACCACACAACAAGAGGCATGACACTTTCTCCAATAATAAGAACAATAAAAAGCCTAATTCCAAATCCATAAATTCTAACCTCAAATTCAAGAAGAAGGGAAATTGTTTTGTGTGTGATAAACCAGGACATCATGCATTGCAAATGCAGGAAGAGGGCTAAAGGAAAATTTCGAAAGGATAGTAATCCTCTTAGGCCAAATGTAAATTTGGTTAGAGGAGATGACACTACAAAAAAACTATGGTTTAACCACCTTTTTTTTGGCAATGGTTACACAACTTTACTGTGACCATTGCTATATTTTTTTTGAAATAGTGACGGTTTATTAATTAACTGTCGCTAAGTTATAATTTAAAGATGGTTCATTAATTAACCATTGCCAAATTATGACTTAGCGACCGTTTTTTAGCAATGGCTTTAAATTTTGAATTTTTTTAAATAAAGCTTAGGTATGCATTTCACGCAAAATGCAGATATAAGATTGGAGGCTAAGGAAAGATGCTAAGGTCACCGATTCTGCTGGAGAATGCTGCTGTCAAAGTGGTCACATGTCGCTAGAATGCTGCCACTGTCCATTGTTGTTCAGAATCGTTGTTCGATGCAATTTTGAGTGTGGGTCTTCTTCCAAGTTGGTATTCAGGGATTGTAAGTTTTAAATAATGGACTTTGGTTTGATTTTTACCATGATTATGTTGGGTTTTGCTGAAATGTTTAATTTCTATTGTGTTTTGCTTTATTTGTAAGATTTGTGTTGATTTATCTCTTTCAAAGAGGGAGATTTAAGTGTTTGGGTCTTGTTTCAAATGTGTATTTTTGTGGGTGTTTGCTGTAAATGTATGATTTATATTGATTTTGATGGTATTGTTTATGTTGATGGAAAATATTGTATGATGGGTGTTTGGAGTAAATTTTAGCATATTTTTTAAACTTTAAATGTTGATTTTTGATTTAAAAGAAATAATTTAATGATTTTTTAGTTTGTTTTTTTATTATATTTGTTGCATTTAACTTGATTAGGTATGATTTGTATTTAGTTTGATTATGCTTAGTTATATTTATATTATTATGTTGTATTTATTTTAATTTTGATGAATGTATCTTGTTCAAAGAAAATATTAGCAACATTAGAAAATTTAGCTATTCTTTAGGCATTGTTTGTGTTAGCTATTCTTTGGGCATTGATTACCTTCACATTATGTTAGCTATTTGTTATTATTAATTGTTAATTGAACTTAAATATTATGTTTTTTTTTAAGAAATGGATAAGTCTTGGATAACTAAGCATCACAATACTCCTGAATATATAGAAGGACTTAATGAAATTCTAGATTTTGCATTTTCTAATGGGAGTGTTGAGGGTAAAATAATATGTCCATGTCCTAAATGCAAGTTTATAAAATGGCATATTAGACAAACTATTTATAACCATCTTATTGTGAAACCTTTTCCACGAGAGTATACTTTTTGGTCTAGATATGAGGAGAGAAGTATTGTAGAACCTCTTGTAAGATCTCCACTAAGTCTACTCGTTGATGCTATGAGTCATAGAGATAATCCTATGGTGGACATGATTCATGATGCATTTGGGCTTCACCCTGATAATGAAAGAGTGGATGAAGTTGAAGGAACTTTTCCACTATTAGACCAATTGATAATGAATGATGATACTAAAAAGTTTTATGATTTAATTAGAGATGGACAACAAAATCTTCATGAAGGGTGTGAGAAGTACATAATTTTTTTTAGTGAAATTGTATCATATCAAGTGTTTGTGTGGAATAAGTAATAAAGCAATGTCGATGACACTGGAGTTGATGTCAGATGCCTTTGAGTATGCAAATATTCTACCATCATTGTATGAGGCCAAGAAAGTCATTAACAAACTTGGACTCAATTACACAAAGATACATACTTGTCCAAATGATTGCATGTTATATTGGGGAGAGGATGCAAATATAGATTTATGTAAAAAATGCAATACATCTAGATGGAAATTGAAGGGTCAAGGTGTTTCTAATGCAGGTCAAAGAAAGAATAAAAAACAACCTGCCAAAATTTTATGATACTTTCTATTAAAACCTCGATTACAAAGGTTTTTTGTGTCTTCTGAGATTGTTGAGCATATGAAGTGGCATATAGTGCAAAAAAATAATGATGGCATGTAGAGGCATCCAAGAAATTCCAAAGCTTGAAAAAATTTTGATTTAATGAATCCTAAGTTTACTTCAAATCCTTGAAATGTATGTCTTGGCTTGGCAATTGATGGCTTTAATCCATTTGGAAATTTAAGTACTAGTTATAGTATTTGACTAGTTATTCTTATGAATTACAATCTTCCCCCTTGGATGTGTATAAAACAAAGTTCATTCATTCTTTCTATAATCATTCCAAGAAATAAGGCACCGAGAAATGACATAGACGTTTAGTTGCAATCATTAATTGAAGTGTTGAAAGATTTATAGAGTGTTGGGGTTGAGACTTTTTATTCTCATAGTAATTAAGTTTTATCTGGATGGAACATGTATACTGGATTGGCTTATCAATCTTGCAATTTTGATTCAATACCTTGTCATCCTCCACATAGTCGAAAGTCGTATTTTATGGGTCACTATCACTTTCTTCAGCCTGGACATAAATTTAGATTAGCCTGTAGTCGATTTGATGGTAAAGAAGAACATATAAATCCATCTCCAATTATGACTGGTTCTGAGGTTTTAGGCCATCTTGAGAATGTGAATGTTGTATTTGGAAAAGATGTAGAAATTAAAGGATGGGGAAAAAGTCTTGAAGGAATTGATTTTGAACCTCAACAATGGTGAAAGAAGAGCATTTTTTTAGCTTCCTTATTGGAAAAACAATTTGATACGATATAATCTTGATGTGATGCATGTTGAAAAAAATATTTGTGATAATGTAGTATTTACACTGTTAAATGAGACTGGCAAAACAAAAGACCATCTGAATGCAAGAAAAGACCTACAAGAAATGAGAATTATATATGATCTTTGGCTTGATGGAAATGGTAGATATCCTCCAGCTTTATTCACAATGAAAAATATAAATAAAAATATTTTTCTTAAGAATTTAAAGAATATCATTATGCTAGATGGTTATTCAAGTAACATTTCTAGATATATATATATATTAGGCAACAAAATATTAGAGGATTGAAAATTCATGATTCACAAATTCTTATGGATTAACATTTACCCTTAACCCTTAGAAAGACACTTCTAAAATAGGTGTCTACTATCTTAATTGACATATGCTCTTTTTTCAAGAAATGATGCAATAAAGTGTTAAATATTAATGAACTAGACAAGCTCCAAAAAATAATTGTATAGACACTATATCACATGGAGATGTTGTTTCCACCCTTATTTTTCACAGTCATGGTGCATTTGATTATGCATTTAGTTTATAAAGCAAATCTTAGAGGTCCGATTCATTATCGATGGATGTATCTTATAGATAGGTATGTAAATAAGGACATAATTATTAGTAATTATTTATTGACATATTTATATCATTCAAAATTAGTTTAGAATACTTCTTGTTACCCTTGTAGGCATTTAGGGAAATTAAAGTCTTATATACGAAATAGGGCTAATCTAGAGGGTTCAATAGCTGAAGTTTACATAGGCCAAGAGGCTATCACATTTTATTTACGATATTTGGATGGAATTAAGACAGTATTTAATTGACTCAATCGTGTTGATGATGAAACCAATGTTAGATCTTCGACTATGAACACATTGTTTCCACCAGTTAGAAAACCAATTAGAAGTAGTGAATACTTTACTTTGCATCCAATAGAGAAGTTACAAGCACATAGACATGGGTTAACCAAGTGTAAAGAAGTAGAACCATTCCTTCAGTAATTAAATTAGATTTGTTGAATGCTATTAATATGCACCATCAAACTTATATAATCATGTTTGTGTTATTTGCCTCACGTAGAGAATTTAGAGAGTATGTATGACAAATATCAAACTTATATAATCATGCACAATCATAGAGAATTTTTTGAGTGGTTTTCTTGACGTGTAAGTCATTATACATTATCTATTATTATTGGTATTTCAATAACTTTTTTTTATAATAAATTTGTGTTTATATATATATATTAGATTTTGAATGATGTCAATAGATCTCACTTAGTTGACATGAAGCATCTTGCCTAAGGTCCATATGAAAAACAAAGACGATATAGTGCATATAATGTTAATGGATTCAAATTTTGAACTTTACAACATGACCAAGGGTTACAGAATCAAAATAGTGGAATATTCGGTACATTTGGGACTAGAAGCTATGAAAGTAGTAGTGATGGTAATATGCAATTTGGTGGTAATCCATATTATGGTAAATTGGTGGATATCATTGAGCTAAACTATCATGGATGATTTATGGTAACTTTGTTCAAATGTCAGTGGGCAAATACAACTAGTTCTAAAGCGATTATAACTAATGATCTAGGTCTTACATATATTAATTTTTCAAGATTGATACATACTGGTGACCATGATGATGATGAGCCTATATCCAAGCTTCAGAGGCTCAAATGGTGTATTATGTAGAAGATGAGTCAAATAAAAATTAGAGCATGTCCATCCATTTAAAACCTCGAGACTTGTATGATATGGGTGAAGATGATGATCATGTTATATATGAAAATGAGCTATATCAAGTTCAAAATTTAGAAATGTTATTCCTAGATAGAGATTCAAATATTTCATTGGTGAGAGAAGTTAGAGATAATGAAGATGAAGATATACTTTTTTAACATATTGTAGCATATTTTTCAAATAATGTAAGTATGAAATGTTTTGTAATATTTTTTTTACTTATGCTTATTTTCATGTCTTGAAATGAATATAATTAGTTTTTATATTTACAAGACATTTAAAGATAAAGCATTTCTTTAAAAAAAAAAAGAGACTCAATCAGGTCCCACTCGTGGTGATGCTCCAGCTATTCCTAATTCTCTAGTTCTTATACATTATGCTAGCGTTGGTGGCTGAGCTAGAAACTTGAGCCCCATTATTCCACTTGATGATGATACTCAGGGTAGTCCATCTGAAACTAATGAGGATACCCCACTTAAGCCCTACCCATATGATAATAACCCACATTTGGATGATCCAATTCAAGATGAAGAAGTTCCAGAAGTAACTGAACAGCCTTGCCAAACATTTAAAAAAAAAACAAGTTAGCTAGTAGATGTCATTGGTAAGAAAATAAAGTGTTTTTAGTCTTCAGTTAATTTTATATGTGTGCACTAACTTTGAATTATATAGATGAACAAGGAACAATAACACCTAGAAAGTTGACACTACATAATGTTTGGTTACTCCCTTATGGGCAACGAGTTGTTTTGTTATTCAATATGCAAAACTAGCTAGTTGGAAATGCAACTAGACTTCTTGGGTCCTTCTTGGGAACTGTAAGGAAAAATTTTATAAGGTTTCTCATAAGCTACAAGAGCTGGAAAGAAGTCCCATCTAACTATAAAGGTAATGTGTATATGAACCAAGTACAAGTAAACTTTTGATTTTATTTATGTTGTTATTTATGCAAGTTGTTTATATACAAATAATGATTAACTTTTTTGCATTTGAAGATGAGGTTTTTTGTTACTACTCATGCTCATAAAGAATTTATATTGAAATCGATTAGGGAAAACTGGAATAATGGTAGGGAAGCTCTATATAAGAATACTAATGATGGAACCCAAACAAAAGAAAAAATATTAGCCAACCCTTTTGATGGTATACCAAGGGAGCAATGGGCAGGTTTTATATTGTCATGACCCGAGGACATTGGTAAGAATACTTTAACATTCTTAAAATTATTTTTGTAAACTTATTAATTATGTTTTAATTTTTGTTCTTACAATGATTGGAAAACTTTAAGGATAAAAAAACAAAATAGAACAAAACAAGTGATATCTCATACTAGAGGGTCAAAGAGTATTCCAATGTGTAATTTTGTTATAAAACAGATTATATTACAATTATGTTATATTTATAGGAGTGTGAGCAACAGGGCCCAGTTAGTAAAGGAACTTTTTGGTCAATAACATATAAGAAAGCTGATGGGTCTGTTGTAAATGATGCAGCAAAAGATATAATTGTAAGCTTTGATTATGCCTAAATACAATTCAAAATTATGATGGATTATGTGCTGGTTGTATAAGTGTTGAATTTGTTTATTATTGTTGTTTGAGTTTGTGATAAATTATGTGTTGGTTGTATAAGTGTTGGATTTGTTTGTTAGTAGTGTGGTTCAAGTTTGTGATTGATTATGTGACAGTTGTATAAGTGTTGGATTTATTTAGTAGTGTTATTTAATTTTGTGATGGATTATGTGTTAGTTGTATTAGTGTTGAATTTGTTTGTTAATAGTGTTGTTTAAGTTTGTGATGGATTATATGCTAGTTGTAAAAGTGTTGGATTTTTTTGTTAATTTTGTTTAAGATTATGATAGATTATGTGTCGGTTGTATAGGATAAGATTTTGAGCTATGAGTCTGAGGGTACTTCTTCTCAAGAAATTTCATCAAAATCCATTAGCTATGGCTCTTGGAAGCCAAGAACACCTAGGATCAGTTCGAGGGTTAGGATTAAGTCTATGTCCATCCCAAGTATTTGGTGTAACAACCGAAAATTTTTTTAAAAGATAAAACTTAATTTTCGATGCTAATTCCTATCAAACGAAGCTTGGCACAACTTTCGAGGATAGTGATTCGAAACGGAAGGTTGTTCGAAGCCAGAAACACGATCGAATGGAAAGAAACGCAATCCAGCGATTAGAAACTGACAGACAACGTTTCATGCGTCAATTTCACTGATGGAGGCCAAAACCTTCACATGGAAATGCATGCCAATTTTTGGAAGGAAGCCGACACCCTAAAATATCCTCCGGTGGTCCGAGAAAAGTCAGAATCGCCCCCGAAGGCTTTAAATTTCCCGGATTCCCTCCATTTCTCTCAAATCTCTCTCTCTCCTCACCTCACTTTCTCTCTCCTCTCTCTCCTCCTTCCTCCATCGTGCGATGCCACCACAGCCACCATGGGCTGCCACCTAGCACACCAATCAACAGCCTTTGTTAACCTCCAGCAACCACCCACGGCCACCAACGGCCGCTAGTGCCGCCGAAAAATGCCACTTTTCTCCTCCATCGTGCGAAAACTTCGCCAGCTCAGATCGCCGCCGTCCGCCATTGTTGGCCATCACCGCCCCCACCACCATGTAGCCTAAGCTGCCAGCTTCCTCCATCAGCTCGCCGACATCGAACGGAGGCCCTACGCACTAGGATCGAGGATTTTTCTGTTAGCCGTGCGTCATTCTTTGTGGCCAGAAAATGTCGTCCAAACGATCGTGAACCACCGTACCACCACCATATTCGGACTCCTGGACTTGCGGGCTTCACCGTGGTGTAATTTTTGAGGCAAATCACACCCCTCTGTCATGCACCACCGTACATCACAGTGCGTTGGTGTGCGCCGCCGTGCCAGAGTTTTTGGACATACATCGGGAGAAACTGATACCACCCCGAGATAGAATTCCATCATCTGATCACATTGGTAAGGTCCGATTTCCCAAAAACTGATGATATCTGACTGAAATAGCTGTCGAACGTAATTAGGCAATAAATTGACCTAAGTATTAGGGCAACTGGACTTAGAATTGTTAAACGGATAACGTGACAAGTTTGAATATTCAATTTAATGTCCAGAAAATTAATTGGGCTCAAAAACTGAGACTACGTAAAGTTCTGAATCGATTTGGAGCGACAGGAGACCAAGTAGGATAATTTACGTTTTTCGAACCCTAGATTTGACTTAGTGGATACCTGAAAGATTTAGATTATTTGCATGGATTTACGTACTATTTTCGATGGAATAAATTGCATGCATGTGTGCTGGAAACCCTAATTTCATGTTAGACGCTTTGTTTATCGAGTTTAGATGCCTTTAGGACGGATTTACTTAGGTTAGGGTACTTGATAGCCGGTATGGGACGACCGTTAAGTATCCCGAGTACAAGAAATTTTTAATTGACATTATTTTTACCTGATTTGACCTGTATTGCATTAGGGATCACGCGATAAATCAGGACGACCATAAGAAAGGTTTAAGGAGTATAAGAGGGGATAGCTTACACGAGGAAACATTGTGATTTAGGCGTAATACCCTAGAATCTTGAGGAATAGCCGACCGTGAGCATGTGAGTTCGAATAGACTATATGAGGATGAGAATTGGCGTATGTGCACATGCTAGGGGACGCCCTAGATGTTGATTCTCACCCGGTCCTTGAGTGAGTGATTGGTGTTACGGATCACACTCACAATATAGGCTTAATTCGGGTGATTGGTGTTACGGATCACACCCAACGATAAGAGAGGTATTCTCTCTTGATGACGTGCAATTAGACGATGATTTAGACTTGGTCACAGCGGATTTGTGGCCAACGTGGATTTAGATACATCGGGCATGGGATTTTATCTGATTTCGAGTATCGATTTTTAAAAGAAATAGATTTTTATGATTTTGACTAATTGCCGCAATTTCCATGTGATAAAACGATTTTAAAGATAAGGTATTTCACTGTTTTCGAACTGATTTCGGGAAGATGATTTCGGTGTTCGTGACCACGAGTATTCAAACGCTTTTAAATTGTATTTGAACTGTAAATTATTCTACTGGGATTTTATATCTCACCAGGTTGTTTACTCAGATGAACAGGGACAGGGACAGGGACAAGAACCTAGACGATAGCGGATGATGCCTTGGTGATAAACAGGAGAATGGCTTAGTTTAGGCTTGAATTGTCTTGTATATATTGCTGATGACTTTGCTGTATATTGGTTTCTGTCATTTATGTTTTTTGTAGTGGTTGGATTGACTGTATATGTATAAATCAGGTGACTTTTGTATTTGGGATATGTTCGAAGTACAGAAGAAACTCTGCCGAATTTTCGGTAGGGTTTACTGCTGTAAACTTGTGAATCTAAGTTGGAATATATATGAATGCATGATGTGATGTATATATGAGTTTTGAGTTTTTCATTTAATGATTGTACGCCGTATGTATGGACTTTTAGTTTTCATTCCAGAGTAATTTATGATGTATGCATGTATAATTAGTTAGCTGCATGTGAATTAGGGTTGAACGGAATCCGAATGGATAACGGGAAGTCTATTTGGGTTACGCTCAGCCAGTAGCGATCCTCTGACATTCCCACATCGGGAATAACTATGTAAACCAACCCATATGCTTCCGCTAATCAGATAAGCATCGTGTATGTTGTATTAGGGGGTCGTTACATTTGGACATCCCTCTCATTCATATTGTGGGATTAGCTCATATGGTCCATCATATACAAAGCTACAAAATAAAGTGGTAAGACTACGCCATGAAATGGAAGAAAATGATTGAATGAGGGATGCATCAATGGCATTATTGTTTCAATGAGTCTAGGGAGAATTTCCACTTGAATTTGCTAGCTTTAATGTTCAACAGGTAAATTTAAGCTTTTTTCTTAATTAAAGTATTTTATATATTAACAATAATATTTCAAATTGTGTTTCAGGTACCAGATCAAGGAAGTAGGCATGGATCAACTAGAGTTGCCTAAGACTCTCTGGCATCCAATGATCAAAGGAATCGACAACAACCATGAGTTTTAATGATAAAATGTAATTAGGAATATTTAAAGACTAAGTTGTAAATGTTACTATTAACTTTAATTATGAGCATTAGGAAGTATATATGTATATTTCAAATGTTACTATTTATGATAATTTTTAATAGTTAATTATATTATGAATTTGCTTATTTTAGATCATTTAAGATATAAATGTTATTTAGGTTAATTTAGAAGTATTAAAAAAATTTTGAATAAAAAATAAAAAGAAAAATAAAGTTGACCAAATTTAGCGAAGATTATAACCATCGCTAATAATTCTGCCAACCAAATTTAGTGATGGTTAGACAAACCATCACTGTAATTTAAAAAAATTAATAGCAAATTTAGCGATGGTTGTAATCGTCTCTAAATTTTATGACAATTCTCCATAAATCGTCGCTAAATTTCTTAAAATTCGTAACAGTTATGAACTGTTGCTAAAAAAGAAATTGCAATGATTACCTCGGATGAACACTTTAACCATGATTCAGTGAACCATCACAAAATCATTTAGCAATGGTTAAAATTGTCGCTAAGTTATAGTTTTTTTGTAGTGTGACAACAGTAATAAGGAAATCATTGCTATAATGCTCTCTGAAGCCCTCCCTATCTTTGATATGAGAAAATAGGTGGTAGACTCGAGAGCTACCAGGCATATTTGAGTGAACAAAGAGATGTATTCCTCCTTTGAAGAAGGGGAAGATCAAATTTATTTTGATGATTCTTGAACTGTTGAGGTTCAAGGAAAAGGAAAGGTGGTGCATGTAAACTTACATATGAAAAGTCCTTATTACTGAATGATGTTCTGTATGTGCTTGATGTTAGAGCCAATTTAATTTCTGTGGCTCTGTTAGTGAAAACTGGGGTTAAAGTGTCATTTGAATATGATAAGATAGTAATGACAAAGAACAATGTTCTTATGGGGAAGGGTTACTGTAATCAGGGTATTTTTGTACTAAATGTTGACACTATGAATAATAATGCATCTTCTTCTGCTTACTTGGTTGATTCCTTTGATATATGGCATGTTAGATTAGGTCATATTAATAGAAAATATATAAAAAAGTTGCAGTATCTTAGATTAATTTTTGGAATTAAAAATAAGGATATTAATAAATGCGAGATCTATGTAGAAACCAAATTGACTAAAAGATCACATTTTTCTATACAAAGAGAAACTAAACTATTATCCTTAATCCATATTGATTTAGGGGATTTAAAATAAAAAAAAACCAGAGGTGTAGAAAAATGTGATAATAATTTACTATTTATGGGGTGAAGCTTTATTATCTCCTTGTTTTCTACAAAATAGAATACCCCACAAGAAAACTAATAAGACACCTTATGAATTATAGAAAGGCTTTTATACCCAATCTGAAGTATTTAAGAGAATGGGAATGTCTTGCAAAATTTTTATTACCTGATATTAAGGAAAGAAAAATTGGTTCTAAAATTGTTGATTGCATGTTTATTGGTTATGCTCAACAAAGTGCTGCTTACAAGTTCTTAGTTTTGAAAATTGATGTTTTGAATCAAAACACAATTATTCTAGTGTATGAGTGTGTCAAACAAAGTCTAACATCATTTAGCTGACAGAAGATCAAAGAGTATATAAGTTAAAATGTGAATATATAGGAAGTAAATGAGCCAAGAGAAAGGTGGGTCTCGCACATACAACAACAGACCACCAAAAGGGAAACATAGTTAAAAACTGGCAATTTCCCTCATTGTGCATGAAATAAACAAGATGACAGGTTTGTTTTGCCAAAAATGGTGTTTAAAGTAGGAAACGTCGTTCTCTTAATTTTGGGTTATAGAGGATGAATCTTCAAACATCAACTATCATGCCTATCTGCGTTCAATATAAATTAAATTTTCTCTAGAATAACTTCAAAATACTCACCAATTCTTTAATGCTTCATCTTTTTCATGTTGTTCTATTTTCCTTGTTCAAAATAAGAAGGGGTTGTTTAATCCTGAGGGGTGCCACTTCCTAATTTTAGAGGGGTTACAGAATATCTCTTAATTAAAGACAGTGTCCTTGTGGCGTGACTCGATCCAACAATTTAACAATTTTCCTTGACAATTCTCTCATTTTTTTAGAGATAAAAAATAGAACTAAAATCAACTTTTTATTTTTTTTAATTTTATATGAGGTTTTAATTTTATCTTATATATATTATTTTAATTTTGTTCTTTAATTTTTTTTTCCTATCCAAATATTGTGTGTGTGTGTATTATATACATATATATATTTATATATATATTTATATATACATATATATAAACAAATTGATATGAAGTTTACATGGAATTGTCAGATGAGACTAATTAAAATAATTATTAAGATAGTCTTCATATAACTTTCAAGAATTTTTTAACATTCATAATCTTTAATTTTTGAATATTTAATTACAAAATACTAGAAACAATTTAAAGCATTTTGGCTTCATCTAAGTTCAATAATGTTTGGACTATAATATAATTTTACTTGGGCTTCACGTATGACTGATGACACTTAGCAAGAGAAAGAAATTGCATCAATTAGTGAAGATAAGATATGAAAATGTGGCGAACCAAAGTTTGAATTGCTTTTAGTAAATGACATTTGTGGGGAAACCAAAAAAAAGCTTCAAGAATATCGTATACTTTTTTTAAATTAATAAGAAAAATATTAAGTATAATTTAGTCATCTCCATGAATTTTATGATTGTTTGTTTCTCTCATATCTCTTTTAAGGTTAGTTCTTTCATTTGATAAAAATGAATCAAAATATATATAATACAAAAAAAAAAGTCTTTTATGGCAGTTATGTTGGTGTTTAGTGCCACTAAAGCATTTAACGACGGTGAGGGAAACTACGTTAGACTCTCCATCACAAGGGGTTTTATGGCAATTTTTCTTGACTCTTGGAACAATTGCCATTAAATCAAATTTAGTGGTGGTTATTAACTACCACAAGTTTATGGCAGTTTGTAACCATTGTTATTTTCGCAGTGGTTGTTGACTGTCAAGAAGATCAAAATAACCCTACCTTATGGGTAATCATAAAATTTATCTATTAGGTCTGAGTCCGGGTCTTAGTATTAAAGGAATAGATCTAGGTATGGGGAGAGTGGTGTTTTATCCGAACTCAAACTCGCTCTATATAAATTATTTAAATATTATTTTTATATTATAAATATATATTTAATTTCTTCTATTGAAGAAATATATATGTAAATTATGTTATTTGTTTTTATTTCATCAATAAGATAATTTAAATTTAATATAAATCTATAAATTATTATATTTAATAATTTGTAATGATAAATTTGTTAAATTTATTTTGATTACATAATTGAAGTTTACATAATATAATTGATGTAACTTATATTTTTTTTTCTTATAAATTTATATGTAAAAAATTCATAATTTTTAAAAAATAATTATTTTAAAATTTTTTTTAGTAAATAGGTCCGAGTCCAAGTATTCAAAAAGTTTACGGGTCCAGGAATGAATATACCCACTAAAGTTCAAGTTTGGATATGGGAACTATAGTATCCTACTTATACTCTACCCATGATCTTTCCTGGTTGACCACCACCAATTAATGGTTGTTATTCCAACTGCCACCAATTGGTGGCAGTTTGATTAACCGCCACTAAATTACAATGGTAAAATGTATATAATTCATTTTAATTTTTAATGGCAGTTGTAAATCCAATGTAAATTTTACTTTATATTTATTTTATATTTCACTTATAATCCTACATATTAACTACAAAGTACCTATTAAATATATTTAAAATCATACAAAATAATAGAAATTAGATAATTAATAAGTTTTCTTATACAAATTCAATAAAATTCATTAAAAAAAAGTCAATTTAAACATATCCTAATATATAAGTTAAATAGTTTAAAATGTTATAACTAAAATTAAATTGAAAACTACATGCACTACAAGTGAGATGATACATTTATGGGTTTGGTGGTAGCTGTCCATCTCTTTAATTTTAAGAAAAGGGAGATTGTTTAGTTCCTTGATTATATGCCTGAAATATATAACAAAATATTTCATTAATAAATTGATAATATCATAATTAAGAAAATAATTTTTTTCATTGTAATACTGAAATATATTTTAAAAGAAATTGTACCTCAGGATTTAGTGAAGGTTTAGGAGGCAATTGTACTTGTAAATTTTGAACCCAAAAAACCATGGTTGCCTCTAACCGATGATTTTCCTTATTTGTTTCTTCCATAGCTCTTCTAATTCTCGTAACTTCATCTTGAAATTTTGCATTTGAGTGATTTGAAGTCTTACCATAGGATTGAGCACAAACTCCAAACACTTGAGAAGGAGACAACCCTAAACCCAATCCTCGCACTCGGCCTAAATGTTCTTGAATTATGAGTGCCACAGTCAAAGAATCATGTTGTGTGACTTTCTAAGATAAACTTCCTTCAATTTTATAATTTGTAATCTTATCCTGCACAAGTTCAAGTTCCAACATAACAAGTACAGATAACCAATCCAGCACTGAAAATTGATTTAACACACAAAAAATTAATCCAGCACTCATAATATGTTATTCTTATAGAAAATCAATAGAATCAATCCAATATTCACAACAATCTAATCCAATATTTTCAATATGATATACTCACAGAAAATTAACACAACTAATCTAAAACTCACAAAACCAATGAACAACTAATACAACACACAAAGAAGGTGGAATCCAACTCACAAAACCAACCTAGCACACAAAGAAGGTGAAATCCAACACAAAAAACTAATCTAGCACACACAAAAACAATCCAACACTCACAGTAATAGAAAATCAAACACTTACAATAACAACTCTTGCTTCTTCATTAATTGTTGATCTGTTAGACTTCTTATGAGTATCAGCCTTCCTTTGAGCAAGGCTTTTAATTCACCAATGTGTGGAATTACTTGTTTCTTTCTATTTTCTTTTTTTTTTCATAATAATAAATATGCCGTACTCTACATAAGAAGCACATTGCTCTCAAGAAGTTCCATTTGTAACATTTTCTATGATCTCTTTTTTTTTTGTGTGAGATCTGTCATTTAATGCATCATACAAAGACGCTCGACCATTTAATTACTTGTGGACATTATCATTTAGAGAAAATTTTGCCTTCAAAATGAACATAAATTATAATCACAATTATCCACTTATATATATCAAAATGAAATCTTTATTCTTCATGTATGAAAAGATTGCCTGTATTTGATTTTCATAAACATCACTTTTATAATCAGTTGGGACTTCCCTCCAATCCAAATAACTCAAAGGAAATCACCTAAAATTTCTCCTAGTAATACCCAAAAATTGAGCTAACAGTCAACCTCAATTTCCAATAGGCTGGCTCTGTTCATTGAAGATCACGACTACTCTTCTTTTAGGAGGAAGCACCAACACATCATGGACAGACAATTATGCAGCGTTTATAATGCCATCATTATCCATAAGATCAAGATTAGTGTAAAAATACATATGTAATTCAACTATCAAATTATATAAATAAAACTAATTAACATGTACCAATTACATACAACAGCCAATATGTTTTTCTGGAACTTAACTTGTGAGATGATTGAGGTATATCATTTTCTTTTGGGAGTAGGTCTTCTTGATCATCATTATCCAATGTAGTTGGTACATGGGAGGATAATTCATCATCAAAAGTAGCTGATACCCGCTTTGGTTGATCATCACATGAAAATCTATCAAGTGATGCCCTTGGTGTACTTATTTTCTTTAAAAGAAATTTCTTCATCTTAAAAAAGGTAAATAAACAAATTTAAAACACAAGTAAAATAAGAAATCATAATCATATAAATAAAAATAAAATACATCAAATTAAAAAAAATTCATATATGCAAAATAAGATATTTACAAAGACAAAAACTTACAAAAAAATAAAAAATATTTTACTCCTCATCGTTTTCAATTTCTTTATCTAATAATATATTTGTATTTTCATTTGGAAATAATACTTCCAAATCTTGGGGTTGGAACACCTCATTTTCATACACAATGTCTTCATCTTCTCCCATTTCATACAAGTCTCGAGGCTTTATATGAATTGTAGTACTCTAATCTTTATCCAGATCTTCTTCCACATAATAAACCATTTAAGCTTCTGAAACTTGGATATATGACTCATCATCTTCACGATCAACAGTATGTGTCAATTTTAAAATTTTTATAGATGTAAACCCTAGTTCATTAGTTTTGATACCTCTAGAATTTATTGTATTTGCCCAATGACATTTAAAAAAAAAAAATTTGAAAATGACCATGATAGTTAAGTTCAATGATATCAACTAATTTTCCATAATACGATACACTTCCAACTTGGAATTGATTATCACTAGTACTTGCATAACTCCTAGTCCTAAAAGTACCAAAGACTTCACTATTTTGAGTCATTAAACCTTGATCACGTTGCAAAGTTCTAAATTTGAAACCATTAAAATCATATGCACTATAATGCCTTGCTTTATCATATGGTCCTTAGGTAAGATATTTTATGTCCATTGAGTGAGATTCATCTACATCTTTCAATATTTGAAAAAGAACACTAACAAGTTTCTCATACAAGAAGTATATACATTAGTATAACATAAACCACTTATGTATAAAAACTTACACGTCAAGAAAACCACTCAACGAATTCTCTATGAACCTTCTTGTCTTTTTTAATTGAAGATCGTGTACGACTTCTTAATTGTCACCTCACAATGTCTCTAAATTCTCTACAAAATATTGATTAATTAATACTTCATGTTAATAATTGATTAACATATAGTTGAAAATTTCTAAGTTACTTACTGGAGGAATGGGTCTACTTCTCTGCAATTGGTTAACACATGTCAATGCACTTGTAATTTCTCTAGTGGGGACAAAGTGAAGTATTCCCAATTAGAGGAAACATAGGTTTTATATTCAATGGATCAATATTAGGCTTATCATCAATATGCTCAAGTCGATTAAATGTTGTCTAAATTACTTCCAAATACGTTGAGAAAAATGTCATTGACTTTTGAGCCATATACCCTTCAACTATTGAATCCTTTTGGTTGAGCCCTATTACAAACATAAGACTTCAACTTTCCTAAATACCTAAAATGTACACAAAAAATATCTTAATATTGAACCATAAAGGTCATCATAATAATTAAAATATAAAACATAAAATAAATGTGTACATGTTTACCTTTCTACAAGGTATATCCATCGATAATGAACAAGGCCTCCAATCTTAGCTTGTTCAACCAAATGAAAAATTAAGTGATCCATCACAGTAAAAAATGAAGGCTAGAATATTATCTCCATATGACATAGTGCCAAAACAACTTTATTTTATAACTTATCCAATTCATTAGAGTTTCATGAAGAATGAACATAGGTCAATCAAGATTGTAGATAACTATTTGGGAAGTGTCTTTCCTAAGGCTAGTGGTAGAAGTTGCTCTATAAGATGTGTGAGTCATGACTTTTTAAATCCTCCAAGTTTTCCTTGTCTTAAGTCAATAAACCTAGAAATATTACTTGAGTATTCATTAGGAACAGTGACACTCTTTAAAGTCATTAGAAAGACATCTTTGGGTGTATTTGTTATTATGAACAAAGCTGGAGGATATCTACTATTTTCATCTAGCCAAAGGATAAGATCTAATTCCCATTTCTTGTAGATCTTTTCGTACATTTAGATGGTCTTTGTATTTTCCAGTCTTATTTAACAATGTATATTTCACATTATTACAGGCATTTTTTTTCAATATGCATAATATCAAGATTATGAGGTAATGCAATATGTTGCCAATATGAAAGTTGAAAAAATATACTTCTTTTTTTCCATTATTGAGACTCCACATCTCCTCTTCTAAGTCTTCTTCCTTGCGCTTCAACTTCTACCTCTTTTCTAAATACAACATTAACATTCTCAAGTTGTTTTAAAATTTTAGAATAATTTAAAGTAATTGGAGGATTTCTCTTTTCTTCCTTACCATCAAATTGACCTCAGTCTAATCTAAATTTATGTCCTCAATTTAGAAAGTGATGATGCTCTATAAAACACAACTTTAAACTGTATATGTGGAAGATGATTGGAAATTGAATTAAAATTACAAGATGGACAAGCTAATCTAATGTGTGTATTCTATCCAGAAAATGTACCAAGTCTTGGGAAATCACTAATAATCCAAAAAAATAGCTACATGTAAATTAAACATTTGACTGGTGTATGAATCAAAAGTTTTAACACTAAAACTCTACAACTCTTTCAAATCCTCTACTAATGGCAGAAAATAACATCAATATCATTTCCTGGTGCCCACTTCCCCCAAATGATTATTGAAAGTAAAAAATAACTTTGTTTCATACACATCCAAGGAAAAAGGTTATAAGGTATAAGGATCACGAGCTAAATGCTATAACTAGTACTTAGATTACTAAAATGATTAAATTCATCGGTTGCTGACCCATTTCGAGGGTCTAACGCAAAATTAAGATTTTCTAAGTCAAATCTTTTGCAAGCTTCAGAATCTCTCGAATGTCTCAACATACCATCATTTTTCTTTTCTATAGCATGCCACTTTATATGCTCAACAGTCTTAGATGACATGAAAATCCTTTACAAAAGTGGCTTAAGTGGAAAGTATCACATAATTTTTGTGGGTTGCTTCTTCTTCTTCTTTTTACCCATACTAGTCACATCTTTACCCTTTAGTTTCATCTAGATATATTACATCTTTTACATGTATCTTTATTTCACAAAAGTGAAATTTTTATCAAGCCCTAACCTTGATTCGAAAATGGAGACAAACTAACAAAATTGAGAAGCAACCACCACTCGATGACCAACAATAGCGAAGGATGGGCGGCGGACGATGATGAACCACCAAAAATAGACAGAAAAATAACCACGGTGACAAACTAAAAGTGCAAAATAGTAGTGGACCTAGTGACCTACAATTCAACTACAATAGATGATGAACGACGACAGACAGCAACAGTACTAAAGCAAAAAGACTAGAAATTTTTTTGTGAAATGAGGGGCTTCTATTCCGGATCTGATATTAATTAGATCTAGAATTTTGTAATTTTTAAAAATTGCCATAAAATTCACTATAGTTTTTTTAAAAATCATCATGAAATCAATGGCGGTTTAATAGAACCGTCATAAATTTAATGGTGATTTATATGAACTGTTATTAAATTAGCATCTCTATTCTTCTAACCATCACTAATTAGTGGTGGTTACGTAATGACCACCACTAATTAGAGGCAGTGAGAAGAAAATCATCGATAAGTGTAAGATTTAGTGGCAGTCTCCTTGCTAGCTGTCGTTAAATGTGAATATTTTGTGACGGTCATTATCATCACAACATTTGAATTTTGTGGCAGTTTTTATTGATTGCCACAAAATATCAGTCATTAAAACCCTATTTTTTTATAGTGATATCGTTAGTTATAAGCCTTTTTATATCTCACTTACTATTTATAATAGTTAATTTGTTCAATGATTAACCTAATAATATATAGATGATGATATGTAAACCTTCATCTCAGAAAGAAAGCAAAATGCGCTTTACAAACAAATTACAGGTCAAATATGTAATACCTACTCTAGCTAGCTTTCTTCAGTTGATATAAATGTAATGTACAGAGAAAAGAAGGCGATTCCTAATAATGAATTCTTAATAATGTCCAACTTTGGAGATCTTAGAAAAGAGATCCACAAAAGGAAAGAGATAGTTCTTCCTGCATGCCCCTTCTAGATGATATTGGATAAGGTTTGGTATAGATACCTCGAGCTTTATGGGGTTTATTTTTGGCTGTTGGATTTTGTAAAAAAAATACTTTTTTTGTAATAATAAAAAAAGACTTTTTTGTAATAATAAAAAATATATGATTAATATATAAAAAAATTATTAATCTAATAATTCAATAATCATGTTGTATTAGAGTTCCTGATCATTTCATAAATTTTAAATTTATTGTGAATTCTAATTCTAATAAATAATTGTTAGATAGAAAATAAATTTATTTCATTTTATTATACTTATTATTATACTGATATTTATTTTATGAAAATTAAAATAATTTAAAATATGTAATTAAGTAATAAATATGATTATAATAAATTAACATGCACTTTAGTGTATGGCAAACCATTATTATATATATGACTTAAATGTATTTTTCTAGTTTCATAAAACTTTTATTATATATATGCCTTGAAAGAATTAGGGTAGCTTAATTTTTTCCTTGATATTCAGGTGCAAAAGTACTTATGGCAGCATACATTTATCTCAAATCAAGTATATATTGCAATGATCTTTTAAAATGGGTAAAAATGCATGAAGCCAAAGGAATTAGTACTCCTATGTAGTATACGTACGGAAGTTATCCAAATTAGGGTTTGAACGTTTTTGGAGATCCAAAATTATACAAATCCACAGTTGGTGCTTTACATATTACAATCAATCACTAGGCCTGCAGATTTGGCTCTGTGTTAACAAAGTTTGTAAATTCATGCACACTCTTAGAATCTCATTGAAAGCTGTGAAGAGAATTTTCGATTAGATAACTTAAACACACCAACTCATAGACTAAGGGTGTGTTTAGGAAGGAGATTCTTGAAGGAAAATGAAGGAAAGAAATGTGTAATTTTTTTTTTCTTGTTTATTTCTTAAAATTTTGAAAGAGAAGAAATTAAATGATTTTATGTTAACTTTTTAATCTTATTTCTTTGTTAATTTTAATTATTCTAAATTAAAAAAATTTAGATAATTTCTCTCCTTCTATTCCCTTTCTCATTTCTAAACTGACAAAGAAAATAAAAGAGAAGAAAAGAGAATTTAATAATATTTTTTTATTGATTTTTAAAATTTTGAAAAAAAAAAATAAAAAATTTTATATTAACTCTTCTTAATCTTTTCTTTTTGTTAATTTTAATTACTCAAAATTAAAGAATTTGAAAGACCGAAACAAAGAAGTAAAAATCATCATTTAACCTTTTTTTTTTTCTCTCCTTTCCTTTCCTTTTAATTTCTTCTCTTTCCTTCATCTCCTTATTCCCAAACACACAAAACTTTACCCATCATAGAATTTGCAGATAAAGAAATTCATTTTGTGATGCAGATTGGATTAATGATCATATAGATGATCATAACTCTAGTTTCTGTGTTTTCTGGGGATCAAATTTGGTATCATAGTCTTCAAGAAAGCAAAATGTGGTTGCTCGCTCCAGCAGAGAGGCTGAATACAAGACCTAACTTGGTTAGTGAAACTACATGGATTCAATCTTTCCTTATTGAACAGTGTTTAACAAACAACACATTGTTCTGTGATAATTTGAGCACTGTGGCTCTTTCTAAAAGTCAACTGTTGCATTCTCAGACGAAGCATATGGAGTCAGATCTAATTTTTTAAAGAGAGAAAGTCATATATATATATATATATATATATATATGAGGACAAGTTGTAGTTTATAATATTCCTTCTTTACATCAAATTGCTCGTGTATTGACTAAACCTTTTTGGGTAACTTGGTTCAACTCTTGGAGGGCAAACTTGGACATTACTTGCATATACTGTAATAAATTCGTCAACCTCTAGGATGTGTTTGTTAACTACATTACCAAAATGTTTAAAATTCAAGTGTTTCATATAGAGAGTTAATAGCTAGGCTACTGCTTTCATTTTTTTTTCTTTCTATATTTTATAAAGTTAAAAATATTTGATAAATATAAATTTATATTTAATGATATGTATTATTTAAATATTTTGTATTCGCCAAATAACCAATTGGCCAAATAACCAATTGGTACTTCATGTTTACGAAATGCATCATATCCAATACCAAGTATTCAATAGGTATCCGAAATAATTAATTATATAATATGATACATTTGCCACCTCAACACTACATTAAAATATGATACATAACTTTTTTATAGCTTAATATTGTATGATTAATTATATATTTTATATACTAAGTTTTAGTTATATTTTGATTGAACATTATTGATAATTAAGATTGAAATATTTTCACCTAAATTTGTTTGCTGAAAAATTACTTCAAAAACTAACACGTGTCTATACATAACAAGCTTTTCCTGCTCTAAAAAATAGCGACCACGTTATTAAGTTAACAATTCCAACGCATCATTCAATTCATAGAGTGCCACGTGACAAAATCTGACCTCTAAAAATCTTCTTTCTTTGACGTAAGTTGCAAGAGTCTATTTTTTGTATTAATTAAAATCAAATTATTATTGGGGTGAAGCTGGCGTCTATGACACTATGACCCAAAATAACTTTTTTAAAAAATAAATAAATTATACTCTCTTTTTTTAATATGTCAAAATTATATTATTATTTTTTATTTTAAAAATTTATGCTCTATTTATTTAAAAAATTAAAAATTTATAATTTTAGCTATAATATAATTAATTTTTAAAAAATATTATAATTTATTATAAAATATATTTTATTATTATTTATTTTGAATTAAAAATAATAAAATTAAATTATTATTGGGGTAGGGCGTCTATGATACTATGATCCAAATTAATTTTTTTAAAAAAAATATATTACACTTTCTTCTTTTTAAAAATGTTAAAATTATATTCTCTTTTTTTTATTTTAAAAATTTATATTCCCTTATTTTGAAAAATTAAAAAAAAATATAATTTTACTCATTTTGATTAAAACACCATCAATGACATTTATTAATTTTTTAAAAATATTATAATTTATTATAAAATATATTTTTAAAAATTATAATATTTTATTATTATTTATTTTGAGTTAATAATAATAAATTTAATTCAATTTAAGTTAAAAATATTTTTTTACATTATTCAAATATATATATTTAATTATATAATTAATAAACATAAAAAATTTTAGTTAAAATAAAAAATTATTTTTTAAAAAAGAGAGTATAATTTTTTTTTAAAAAGAGAGAAGGGTATAAATATTTCAAAATCTTTTGAAAGAGAAGAATATAAATTTTTTTTTAAAAAAATATGAGATTAATTTCAAAACAAGACACTTTTGTTTGTTTATGTTCTCTAATTGCTATAATGGTCAAGTGCCTTCCATTCCGATGTTGATGCTTTTGTTTCTTTCATATTTTTCAATTCATTGGAGAGATAATACATTGTTTACTGTCAAAAGAGTAAACATGTGAATTTTCTATTGGTTAATGTGGAAACCTTATCTTCATATAGAGGGTCTCATTCAACTTTGTTTAGTGTACAAAACATACAAATTCAAACATTAAATTAAACACGCACTTCGATTAGTTCATTGCCTTTTTAGATTCATAAAATATTTATCCTTTCACCATACACAAGCACGAATTTTTTGGATTTTAGCTAACACTACCCTTTTTTAGTTTTTCTTTTCTTTAAGTCAATACAATCATAATCAAATTATTAAATCATTGATTAAGAATTCGATAGGTAATTTTTTAGTTAATTTCAACTTAAAACTGTTCAATTAAGAACTTTAATTATGATAATTGGCTTGTGTCGCATGCTTAATATCTTGGTGACAGTACTGTCATGTCGTGTAATTATGACTTAAACTTAGAGACTTTATTTTTTTTTCAAGGGTGATTATATTAGTACCAAATCTTGTCTTTTCTAGCACAAAATCATGCCGAGAAGCCTACGTGTAATCCAGACGCTTTAACGTACATAAATTTGGTAAACTCTCCAAAAAAGTAGCAAATTTTTTATTCACTATAACATCATTTGGTCACATAAATATTTTTTTAATCTAAAATTTTATAATTTTTTTAATTTAATTTCTCATAAGTCATAATTTAATATATTATTAATTTAATTATTTTATCATCTAAATAAATAATAAATTTAAAATTTTAATATTAATTAAGTAATATTAAAATATAATTATGATTTATTTTTTTTAATTACTCAAAATATTTTTTATAATTACTAATATTAAATTTTACTTAATCAGTACTAAAATGTTGATCCAATTGAAAAAAAAAATTATAGTTAACTTTTAATATTATCTAATTAATATTAAATGTTAAAGTCATTAAAATTATTATTTATTTAAAAAATATATAAATATTTTATTAAATTAATAATAAATTAAATTATGAGAGCCTAAAATGAAAAGGAAAATATATGAGATTAAATTAAAAAAATAATGAGAGATTAAAATGATGTTTTAATATTTTTTATTTATGTATAATCAATGGACTAACCAACTTTGGAATTATATGATTAGTTTATTCTTTTTTAGGAAATCATATTTTTATGTCTTAAATTTTATATTAATTTTTAATTTTATTTTCAAAATTTTTTTACAGTTATTTTTATCCTTAAAATTTTGAATTACAATTAATTTTATCTCACAATTTAATATCGTTTAAATTATTAACAAAAAATAATGATATATTATTGTGTTTGAAAGAAAATGTCAAATCGTCAATGAAATCGTTCAAATCTTATATAAAGTATTTATTAAAATCTTTATTAAATAATTTAATCTTTACATCATATAGTAATTGAGTGAGAGTAAAAATATTGTAATTTAAAAATATATATTATTATTTAATATTTAAATATTATTAAAATTTTATTCATATTTTTAAAATTTATTATTAAATATCACATTAATATTTTTTATTAATAATTTAAATGATCTTAAAATGTGAAACAAAATTAATTGTAATTTATAATTTTTAAAACAAAATTAACTGTAAAAATAAAATTAAAAATAGATATAAAATTTAAATATATAAAATTGTTTTTGCCTTCCTTTTAAGGACATTCTTTAATTATTTTCACTTTTCAGATACGAGATCCAAAACTGGCGCAAACGGAGGGCCAATATCATCACTTTAAGGAAAATTTGGACATTTTTAATAGTTAGTATCATCTTCACCTACTTCTATAGGTAAGCATTATTGCCCAATGCTCTAAATTAATTGATAAAATACAGAAGAAAGATGACCAAAGCTGCTTGTGAATTTATAAATAAACACCTGGCACTTGAAGACCTCGAGAACTTTCTATTGATTAGCTAGGGTTTTATGATAGTTTTTTATATAAATTATAATTTACTCTAGTGTGATTTTGCTGGAGATTAGTTTGCTCTCAAATGATTTAAAGTGTGCATTTCAATGCCCTTATAATTTGTTCAATTGTATTTTGAATATTTTCAAAGCCTGCATACTAAGGCTATGGATCACTATGATTAAGCGAGCAGTTTTAACTTCAAAATATCAACTTAATCGGAATAATAGTTAAGCATAATAAAGAATGACATTATTGTTTAGGAATTGCAATGGTAAGAAAAAGATGCTGCAAAGTGCATTTTATTGACCAATAACCAATAGGTTGATCCTTTGAGAGAGGATATTTAATGGTCTCGTTTAAGTTGTGAAACCTGAAAATAATAATATGGACCATTCTTATATTTCTGTATATGTGGAATGCAGGCAATCTCCTATTTTGATGACAAAAATCTATTGGTCTATTAATTTCTTACATCTCACATCAGTCTCTTACCCTCATCGATCCTCAATCCTCAAGGGGGTTTTTTGGGTAAAAAAGAAAAGAACTAAGATAAATCTTACAAAAATAAGAGTAGAACAACCCCCTAATAAGCTAAGCAAAATCTCTCTAGGACAATCTTTATAGATCGTGAGAGAAATCATGTTACTTTTCAATATATGTGCTTAATCATATAGCCTTTGTTAACAGCCATATAAGTTCTTTGGTATCACTGATAATGGCACCTCATGGGGTTATTTTGGTTTTAATTTTCATTTCACTTCTTTAACCAAGCTGGGCAGTAAAACTTAAATTCCCCAGACACTGCAACTTTTACTTTGAGAGTTACAAATTAACCCAATCAAACGGCAGCCATTCCTTGTCGTGATCATCACCAGATTCTCTGCTACTGTGCTCCCTCTCCTTTTCTGGTTCACTACTATCATCAATTCTGAACATGATTTAAAAGTGCAATTATAGTCTAAATATAATGTCCCTATACTTGCCAAAGAAAATCCAAGTGGGGGATGGGAGGATGGCACGGCACATTGGTTTGTGTTTAGTGAAGCAAAATTGCTTCTGAAATTTGAAGGACACAAAAACAGTTAAGCAGAGAAATCATGGTAGAAAGCAAATGAGAAGCATGAGGAATGGAAGTGTGGGGGCTCGTTTTTCCACATAGTTACACAGGTAAAGACTATTTGACCACTGTTTTTCTTCCTTACATGTTACTAGCTGCTTATATGTTCTAAGGAAGGAAATCAGATCACAGTTAAATGATACTTGCTAAAACTAACCAAGTGCTTTAAGGATTTAATTTGTTTCAGTAGGCTCTCCATGTTACTCTCGCAAAGTCACAGATGTGTGCAGCAAGGGTTGCTTTCATGTGATGACAACTAACGATACCCCTTATTCAACAGCGAGTGTTGTAGCAGTGGAAGTGAGCCTGGGATATTCTATTTTGTACTTGTCGCTTCTATTTTCTCTGTATCCACTGCCATAATTCATCCATGTGTTTCGCTTGGTATACTTATACACAATTCAAGAAAGAACTTGAAGCAATTAAAAGGCAAAGAATATTTCATAACAGATAAGTAATTGACGGCGGGAAGGAGAACGGAGCTTTTAACAAAAATGGATTATAAAAGAAAATGGACTCCAACATGAAGATACAGCCAACTGAATAGACAAACCATTCCGCATGGGGCAACTGAAGAATCATCCATTTTTAATTATTTGCTAACCGGTGCAAAAAGAAGTTACATATGAGATAGGAACTTTCCAGATATGGTGATGACATTAAGGGCGTGCATGATAGTGGTGCAACAAAGGTTAAATTTTCAAACCATAACGTCTAAGCAATTTACCGTTTCTTCATCAATTAAAGACAAAGTGAAGTATGTAGGAACATCATCCCATCTTGTTCACTGCAATAACTAACTATTCGGAAGGTACATAATCTTTTTAAAGCTCAGGCATGCCCTTCCCTGTTTTAGCATCGTAAGTCTTCTCTAAGACAAGATCCATTGGAGTATCTTTGGGACCAACTGCAAGGAAATAATAACAAACTGAGTTTGATATTAAGCAGGATAAATGTAAATTTTCGGGAAATGTTTAGATACTCAGCAGCATATAAGCATTCAATTTTCACATATTTACTCCAACTGCAGTGTCTGCTAATTAGCTGGCAGACAAATTAGTGTAGAAAAAATAGAAAAGACAATGGCTCCATACAGTTTCAGGTTAAAGAATAGGTGACCAGATCAAAAGTTGGAGCAAGAGTATTAGGGTATTACATGGACTGAATCTTGCTTTGGACTCCAGATAGATTATTCATGAACAATTAGATCCATCATCCAGGTAATTCTGTTCAATGCTTTAAGGTATTACACTAGACATGTATCATTCTAATTGGGTTTCTGCTTACGAATTGCATGCATTCACATTAACAGACTCTATATGCATACTAGAACTACAAATATGAAATTCAAGGTCAAATGTAAGTGTTACAGCACAGGTCATGGTGATGCCATAAAGAGCAGAGGTACGGATATCTTTAGACTTGGAGGGGGAAACAAAAAAGAAGCTCAAACAAGAAAGCTTTAGGTACATACGGACTGTAGGTCTTGGGGTTGTTCTTATCTTTAATATCTCAGGACGGGGAATTATGGACCCAGATGCTCCAATACCTCTGGATACTCTAACTTTAGTACCATCTTCAAGATATCTAATTCCAACCTTGCAAGGCCTCCTGTATAAGAAAAAAAATTTATTACTTTCAAATTATCTAACTCCAACCTCTTCACAAACAATCACCAGTTCAGTATTTAAACAGATGCATACCCAGTCACTGGGTCAACAACCTGCACGTTTGAGGCATGAAGAGGAGCTTCAACTGTAAAAATGCCCCCTTCATGACCTTGTCCTTGCTTAAGATGCTTCTTTACCTAAAAAGAGGAAGTAAAAAGGCATTAAAATGAAAATCTATCATTCATATAAACAAAACTACATGTTCAATGTGCAATTCCTTTTTCTTTTGAATTATGTTTATTAGAGTCTATTAGAGTTCAACTTGCTGAGTAAGACACTAGAAACAATGGTAAAGTTCATCCATTTCAGGCAACTGTAACAATTGTTTCTTGGTCGAGATAAATCAAATGGACCAAATATTTCATGGAAACAAGTTCACCATTCTCATAAATGCAATTAAATTGTTATTTCGTAATGCAAATTTCCAGACTGATTAGAGAATGTTCTGAACAAACCCAGCATATTTGCTTAACCAAGACTGTAATATGGAATGGAAAAACTGAAGATTTGTCTCACCAGATTTTTCCCCTCAACAATAACACGATTCTGAGAACGGATAACACGCTTGATAATGCCAGTCTCACCCTTATCTTTTCCCCGTATAATCATTACCTGTTACAAAATGATAACAATAAATCCCATTTCAAAGCAAAATAACAGGGGAAAAAAAGGCGTAAGAAGGGAGTGAGATAAAATAATACTAGCTTACATTGTCCCCTCTAAGAATCTTCCAGTGCCTAATGAGTTTCTCAGCTGCTTTCCAACCCATTTCAGGAGATCTCAAAGATTGTCAAACTCAAGATTTTAAGTAAACTCGTGAAGGGAGATAAACTCGTAAGAGTTATTACCTATGTCAATAAATAGCTGCTAAATATATATAATAAATATAAATTAAATAATATAAATTCAAATGCTTAAAATACTTAATATAATTCCACTTCAATCATAAATTTTCATACATACCAAATCAAAATTATCCACTTAAAATACTTAATACATATATTATGTGAATAAGGATCCAATTTCTAAATCATACTAAGCTAGATGCAATGCTAATTGCTAAAGCCTAAAGTATCCATCAAAGTATGTAAACAAACCAGCACAAACCAACTAAAGTATTTATTTCTAAATGCAATGTCGAACTATCCATTTACTAATTAATAAACCACTAAAATCAGCACACTAAAGAAAAATTGACAGCACTAGATAGCAACCCATCGGCACACAAACCAGCAACATCTAAATTCTAAACCATCATCAATAATATTAATACAATTCCTAAATCTAAATATCTAATAACTTAGTATCATAAATCATCAAAGCTTCTTAATTCTGATCAAAACAAGTATTATGGCATTAGGGATGGCAATTGCACTGGGCAGGGATGGGGGTTCCCCCCTGCTCCTCATCCCCACCATCTCCACCTCCCCCAGTCCATCCCCCGTCAATCTAGAAACCCCAAACATATATTAAAAAAAAATGAAAAATAAGTAAAATTTAATAAAATTACAAAAGAATATATATATACTTAATAAACACTTAACCTTAATATTCAAGCACTATATAAGTTTACAACATCAAGTTCAAGAACTTTTAAAGTTTTCAAATAACAAGTTTTACATCAAATTCACTAAATTTAAATGAATTCTAGAAGATTACAACATTAAGTTCATCAAATTCAAGAAATTCAATTATTCTTCTACCATTCATCATAGTCTTCATCCACATTACCTCTCTATGTGCAACTTGCCTACAAAATAAACATACAAACATATATCATCATAGAAAGTATTGATTAGACGCCTCCATTCTATTTGCAAGAAACATGCTTATGTCTACATGTTTATGAACAAGACATACTACCCATTCAACATAATGAGCACAAGTAAGTTTATTTGACACTAAATTAACGATACTCAAAAGTTAGAGTAAACCTTTTAAGCAACTCTAATTATCAACTAATAGCATGTAATTAAATGCATAATTAGAAAATCCACATTTACTTTCTTCTCCACATTAGAGACCTACATATACCATAAATATTAATAGTCTAAGTGCTCATTAAAGCTCATACATATGGGGTCAAACTTCAAACTAATAAACCTCCAATTATATTGACATAAACATTAATCTAAGTTTTGTCACTTATAAAAACAACATCTAACTTACAATTGACCACTGCTATTGGTTTAAAACCAACAAGATAAACCCACGAATGGGGTAGGTTTCCTATTTAAATAAAATTCAGCAGAGCACAACTCAACGAATTATGAACCAAATACCTTTTGGGTCAACATAATTTAATCTTGCAGACAATAGCTAAAAGGTTATTTTAATAAAACTAAGCAACCATCTATTTATTTTGGTGGAAGAGTTAATTTTTAACTCTTCTTATTTAATTATATCTCTCTGCAGCAATATCAAACGAGGTGGCATATTCATTCTACCCATAGACGACTAAAAAAATAGCAGACCTAAAAGAGTCTTTTCAGCAAAGGGGAGCATAAGTCTTATTTTGATCATATTTAGTTTCAAATCCAATTAATATCAATAATGCGTAGTGTGTTGGCTATAACTTTTCAAACTCATAAGTAAACAAGTATAAGAAACAGATCATATGAACCACTAGGATTTTTACACACAAAGAAAATGATAAATGAAAAAGCATAACTAAACTTGAAATTTGCTAGTACTTGATAGAATTTTATTTTATTTTTAATTTTCAATCAGTTCAAAGACAAGAAGCACAAATAAGTAAAAGAAGTACAAATAAGAAATAGAACAAAAAAAAAAAATCAGGATCATAGAACAGATAGAAAAGATCTAACCTGGTGCGTCGGCGAGCTGCGAGCTGGTGGGGCGGCGAGACGACGAGCTGCAATCTGCTGCGCTGGGAACGGCGCGATTTGCTGAGGCCTGCGGCTGGTGCTGTGCAGGCGTGCTGCGGCCGACGGAGCTGTTCGAATGTGATGGAACTGCTCGAATAGGATGTATCTTGATGTTCAATACGAAAGATGCATAATGAATCATAAGGTTAGTAATTTAATATTTTATTGAAATGATAAAATAATAGGCATAATAATAATATTTTAAATAACTAAAATACACATTTTAAAAATAAATAAATATATATAAAATTATTTAAGGAATATATGTGAAATTACTAAATTGTCCCAAAGGGAGAATCTTGCAAGGCGAGCAGTATTCGCCCTTACGAGAAATAAAAATCTCCTCATTTGTAATCCTCTTTGAATTTTTTGCTTAAAATAAAACAAAACAACAATTTACAAGTTCAAATAGGTACCTACCGAACCCCTTTGAGGTGTTCAAAGGGGTTTACATTATTATTATACCCCTATGTAAGAACTACCTTAGGAAAGGGATTTAAAAGAGAAATAACATCTCTTTCTAAGATAAAGGGATCTTTGGCCATCCCTGTTCTCTTTCCACTAAACAAATGTGATTCTTGTTTGGGATAGTGATCTTTGGACTTGGACAATTATGTTCTTTGATAACCTTAAGAGAAGTCCTAATGCCTTAAAGAGTAAGCTCTAAAATCCTTCTATTATACTGAGTAATTATTCTGACTATTGACTTGAAATAATCATAATGCCAACTTATGAACCTTAATAATATTCCAAGTAACTGGAATGGTCCTAATTTCCTCATGTTAATAATGTGGGTAAATTTGATTGGCTCTCTCTAGCTTATCTCTTGTTTATTTTGATCAAAATAACTCCCGTAATTCGAGACTTGCTCTGCAAGTCAATTTGTCATCTGGATAATATCATTTTGATCTAAGCTCTTTCCTTCAAAAATGTATTTATTTCTATAGTGGTAAATACACCATGTTATGAGAATATATTCGATGAAATCTAGGTCATTTCCTAGTTTGTCGATTCTATCTTTGATTTTCAAAGGTTCTTTGAATCAATTGGTAAACATTCATGTTTAGGTTGTTAAAATGCAAAGCAAGATTAGAGCCAAACCAAAAGGTTCTGGCTATAGGGCAAGTGAGAAAGAGATGATCAATATTCTCTTTCTGATCACAGCCAAAAGAATTAAAGAATTTTAGGTTAATTTTTCTTAACCTTTTTTTTTTTTGTTAATTCTAACTATTCTAAATTTAAAAATTTTAAAAGATATAAACAAGAAAAAAAAAATCATCACTTACCTTTCCTTTCCCTCTTCATTCTCAAACATATTCTTAAGGAGATTTTCTGTAAGAGGAAAGGCATTATGACAAAGTTTCTATTCGAACAT
The DNA here is from genome assembly GCA_031216115.1 of Senna siamea. Lineage (NCBI taxonomy): Eukaryota > Viridiplantae > Streptophyta > Magnoliopsida > Fabales > Fabaceae > Senna > Senna siamea. Next base: position 17,897,677 of record CM062355.1, on the reverse strand, counting down.
AGTAATTTTTTTCGAAATCGAGATTCTCCATAATTTCTTTCAGTCATGAAAGTCTTGACCACCTTGTTGAATCAAAGGATGAATTTTCCTATACTAGTCCTTAACCTGTTAGTCTCCACTGTTGTTTCCATCCTAATAGAGCTTGTCATTAAGATTATGTCTCGGAATTAGAATGTTCTTGATTCTCTCAATCTCCCTTCTTTCGCAGAGTCTGAATAACTTCTCTTCATCCAAGGTACCGATTTCTCTAATCAAATCATTTACCTTCATTATACTAGAGCTTTCTCTTGAAGGTTAGATCCATATTTAGTCCTTTATACTGACAGAAGCCTTGCTTCTCACATGCCACTTTAATTGTGAGATTATCATATCGTTTACTGAATATAAATTTTTCCAAATAGGTGAGGCTTGTTGAGGCTATGTCAACTCATGAGGCTTATTTTTATTACTTCATTTTTCCCAAAGAACCCTAATAAAAGGCTATTTTTCTCTTCGTACATTCTCCAAATTTGTTTTGCTAAAAGAGCCTTGTTTAGATCTCCTATATTCCTTATACCAAGCCCACCCAAATCTATGGCTTGACATAGTCTATTCCAACCAACAATATGAGGCTTGTTGGTTATCATCCTAACATGGTGAATCTCATATCTTATGCATACTGCAGAGTGTATCTTATATAAATTAGAATCAATATGTTGGTGTGCACTGTTAATAAGCTTTTGAACTTCAAATAGTAGTGGTTATTATCCTGGCTTGTATAATGTAGAATAGTAATAAAGATTTCCAATCCTCCAAATACATTTTGAGTCATTCCAGCATTGTTATATTGTATATTATTATGACCATAAAATTTGGTTTAGTCGAGGTAGGTATTGATTATGAGGATCATCAAGGAGCGCGAGCAAAATTTGTACCAATTTGGTTTTAATTCCTATGTCAAGAAGGCTAATAATTTTCTCCAAAGCACCAGCATAGCATAATATATTTTACTCTAGAATTATCTCACGAGAATGAAAAACAATGCTTGCACCTAGAAGTCATTTCTTTCAATTTAATCTATTAATCATTAAAATGATTCCAGTATCTCCATTAAAATGCTTTCAATTTCATCCTTCAAGCCATTATTCATATTGAAACACGCGCGCGCGCACACATACAAACAGAGAGAGAGAGAGAGAGAGAGAGATCAGTGGCAATGATAGAGGTGTAAGACAGAGGTTCAAGAACGGCAAGCTGTGATCTGAGCTATGAACGATGATGTCGCAATCTGAGATACTACTGTAAGATCTGACGTGCAAGCTCAACACTGAGGTGAGACCTGTTATAGCGACGAATGATGTACTAGAATGAGGTTAAGGTGCTTACTAGTGATGTGAGGGAGATGCGTGGCTAATGAAGTTCGAATTTGGGATAGCCATTAAAAAATAGGTATTTTGTGACAATTTTTTTAGTGTTTAGTGTCAATTTAAACCACCACTAAAGAATGTAACGAAGATTAAGACAACTGTCATTAAACTCTGGTCACAAGGGATTTAACGACAATTTTTTTTTTTATCAGTAGAACAACTGTCACTATATCAAATTTAGTGGCGGTTATTCAAACCACTACAAAGTTTGTCGTGATTGGTATAACCGCCACTAAATGATGGCAGCCAATAATTACCACTATGTAAGACATATATACGTTATATTAATTTTTAGTGACAGTTATCTGTGACAGCAACTAAGTTGTCAAACTTAGCAATAGTTATGTTATTAACCACCATTAAGTCTAAGAATTTAGTGATAGTTGAAACAACCTTCATAAAAGCCTTACTTGGTGACGATTGTAATTGACTATGACAAAATTCCCGTCACTAAAACACTATTTTTTGTAGTGAGCCTTCAGTCCTATAGGGTTTTGGAACATCTGCTCCTTCTATGCATTAAGAGATATTTGTTAATTTTTAATTAATCAAATGCTTGTGTTTGTTGCATTAGGCTATATGTAGTTACATTAGGAAAAGAGTTTTAAGGGAAAAGAAAGAATAAGGACTAAATTAAACATTAATATCCAAAATTTTAGGTGTAATAGGCCATAATTTTAGCTAAATGATTTATTGTAGCAACAAAATTTTAAAAATTTTCCACTAGGCAGTTAGGGACGAAATGGTCATTTAACATAAAGGTGGAAGAATTATCAATTTGGACCGAATGGTCGAAAATTTGGAGCAAAGTTGCAAAAGGCTAGATTGCCTATAAATAGGCCAGCCTTCTAGAACTCTTCATTTGCCTTTTGAAGTCTGAGAATCTAGAGAGAGAAAAACCAAGTTAGAGAGAGAGAGAGTGGGAATTGTGAAGGAAAGAAGTTGTGAAATAGATTTAAGCATTCTAAAAGCTAGGAAATCACTCCAGATCACTTTCTAATCCTCAAATACCAAGTTTAAATCAGCAAAAAGATAGTAAATCACCTATCTCCCTTATTTTTGAAATTACTGTACATTGTTGAAAAATTTTGAGTTTTCGTAATTTTGAACTCCAGGGAGATTAAAACCTACATTCTTAGTATTTTTTATTGCTATTAGATGTTTTAAAATTATTGAATATACTTGTGAATGCATGAATGCGAACTTGAGAAATGGGTTTTTCATGGTTTTTGAGAAAGAGGTTAAATCCAAGATTTGAGCATCAATAATCAGTGGTTTTGGCTGTTTTTGAGTGGTAAATAAAGTTTTTGTGTTGTTATTGAGTTTTCAATAATCAAAACTATTTTAAAAACATGTTCTTAGGCTAAAATAATTGGTCAATGAAGAGTTTTAAAATAGAGTATGGCGTAGCAGTCGACTTGTAGGCTCTACTAGTCGACTGTCGTGCTCATAAGTTACCCAGAAACGTATACAAAATGCTAGCAGTTGACTACAAGGGGCTGAAAATCAACTGTCGTGTTCTTATTTTTCAGAAATTAGCCAAGAACAAAGCAGTCGACTGTTGGGGTCCTGAAAGTCGACTGATTGCTCACTGTTTGAAATATTTTTAGGGCAACAAACTGGAAGTCGACTGTTAAGAGACTGTAAGTCGACTTGTAGTTGTCTGCTTTGGAAAATTTGACTCAATAACCTCTTTTTATACACAATTAACCTAATATTTCGCTCAAATATAAGATTTAATCTTGAATTGTAATGGGTAACATGAAAAATGAGAATGTTTGAGAAATTATGAGAAAGAGAAAGAGAAAGAGAAATAAGAGATTCCAATTAAGCATAAACCATAAATGAGAATAACTGCAAATGGTTGATCCGCGAGAAGGGATGTATTTGGTTATACCAAGAGAAGGGATGCATTTGGTTATTCTTTTAGAAGAGATGCAATTGGTTATACTACCAAAACAGCTGCAACTGGCTTTAATCTAAGAAAAGTTTTGCAGACAATTAACCTGAAAATAATTACTAACGGATAACCTGAGAATAAATGCTGATGGTGAAAACCAGGAGAATGATTGTAGGTGGCTTATGACCACAAGAGAATCTCATTTATGAATAGAAATTTGAAAGAATTATTTTGTGATGCTTTTGACTATGGCCATATCAAATTGCATGATTTCTTTGCTTATGCTCTATATACTGATATGAAAATATGACTTGTTACCATTACAATCTGAGAATGCATCCTGTGTGATAAATATCGATTGAAGTGTATGTGTAATCATAAGTATATGCATGAAATAGTTGTTTAATACATTTACATTAATCCAATAGCATAACCTTTCAAACTATCATGAAAAAGAATGTAGTGAATTTTTATATCTGTATAGTGGTACAAACAACTATTTTTAAACATAGGTGATTATTGCTACTGAGAAATAATTCTCATTAAAAATGATTTTTATCAAATGTCTAGGTACCAAGTGTTGATGGAGATAGAGATAAAAGTAGTGGAGATACCCTTTCTGGGCTATTTTCTTGTGATCACTGGACTATGGGTCCTATTTGTATTTGAGTAACCACCTTCCCCCTGACTGTTTGCATAACTAGGAGTTTATAGTATTTTGATATGCCTATATCCTGAATCCTTATATATCTTTTGGAGAAATCAGGAGAATGACTTTTGATGTAAAAGAAAGGCATATATGTATTAAGATATGTGAGATAAGATATTTTGCTTAAAACAGGGTATGAGTGGCAGGCTTATTGTTTCTTTACCCTTCTTAGGCTCGTATATCTATAGGTATATGTTTGACACATACTATTGTTTATGTATGTATAATGTGAATATGAATATCTCTATGTCTATCTATTTCATTTAAATTATTTTTTTTATTTTCACTGCGTAATGTGTGAGAACCCAAGTGGTAACCCAAACTAGTGACACTTAATTATTTAACTTAAAAAAAGTTAAAAATATACTCGGATAGAAGTAGTAATAACTCACTAATTTTATATTATTTTACCTTTATTATTTAATTAAAAAAAATAGGGTTGGGGTTGTTACAGGTTTAGATATAAAAGATTAAAAATATAATTTTTTTTATATAAGTAATAAATTATAAAATTACAAAAGTACACATAATAAAAATAAGTTAATATCTATATAAGGTTATTTATGTAAAATATATATATAATTTAATAAAATTACTAAATACAGGGCGAGAAGGTATAATCCTCATCTTTATCTCTGAATTGAATTCAAAAAAAATTTTGTCCTGCACATGTCCTCGCATTAAAAAATTCTCGCATTTAAGGATCCATGCAATGCGATCCTCATGAGAATTTTTACCTATCAAAAAAATTTGTCATCCCTAATCCTAAACACTCCCTAAAGAGTAACAATTAAACCTTAGCCTTATTTCTCTTTTTTACCATTAACTCTTTGAAAATATATATTTATTAGAAAAATTTGAAATAAATTATTGTTTTTCTCAAAATATTAATTAATATAATTTAACAAGAGACTAAAGGTTTTTATGGTGAATATTTTTAAAATTTAGTAAATTTTTAAATACTGATAACTTTTTTTCTAAAAAAAATCTAGATTAGATTGGACACATACCCATAGAGAAGAGAGAGGACGACATCGAATCCATTTGATTTGTCCAGTGTTCTTACCCTTCTACTTCTCCTTCCCTGTTTATGCAACAATCCATTACGTCCCATTTATTTACAACTTCTCTCTCTCTCTCTGTCTCTCTCTCTTTTTCTATTTCTATTTCTCTATCCTTTTACGTCTCCGAAATTTCTCCCTCTGATCCCATTCATCAGCTTTAGCAATATATATTAAGCAAGTTCAAGTTTTTCATATCAAACATAGAGAGGTTGCTAGGTAGCTAGCTACAAATATATACAGTATGGGTAGAGCTCCTTGTTTTGACAATCATAGCCTCAAGAAATGGCCATGGACACCAGAAGAAGACCAGAAACTCATTCATTAAATTCACAAACATGGATCTCGGAATTGGATGACACTTTCAAAGAATGTTGGTATGCTAGCTATGAGATATATATATATATATATATCCTCCTCTTTGGTGTTATAAATTAATGGAGCTTTACTATGTATTTTCTATATGTATAAGGCTCCAAAGGTGAGAAGAGTAGTTGTCTCCAATGGACTAACTATCCCCAGCAAGATATAAAATGAGGTCGTTTCTCATTTGAAGAGGAAGAGACAATAATTCAACTTCATAGCATTATAGGAAACATGTGAGCCTATTTCTTATTGTAGAAAATTTATTTGCATATAATTACATAGTTTAGTTTGTGTTGGATTAATATCCTTTGAGAAAATAACGTAGGAAGAGAGAAGGATTAGACATAATTATAATTGAGTGGTATGCTCGATTCATCTCTATTCATATAATGAAGACTATGAATAAATGTTATATTATCACTTTATTTATCTCTTTCTCTACACAACAATAACAACAAACTAAGCTTTTTTACACTAAGTAGAGTCAACTATATTAATCAAGCAATATCAACGTGTTCTATATTTACTCATTTTTACAATTAGATTATTAATAGTTAAGTCCATCCTAAAAATTTCTCTTATTGTTTTCTTTGGTCTTCTTTTACCTCTAATTATTGGGCTATCTTCCATCTAATCAACTCTTCATACAGGAACCTCTACTAGTCTCTTTTTTACATGATTAAATCATCTAAGGTGTGTTTCTACTAATTTTTCTATGATAGTTGTTACCCCGAATTTCTCTCTAATGCATTCATTTTTAATAATATCCTTTCTAGTATGACCACTCATCCAACGAAACATTCTTATTTATGCAACGTTAAATTTTTGCTCATGTTGACATTTTACTTCTCAACATTCAATACCATACAACAATGCAAGTCTTATAGCTATACAATAAAATTTTTCCTTAAACTTGAGTGGTACCTCTCTATCACAAATAATATCTGAAGCCTTCCTCCATTTCATCCATCCAACCTGAACCCTATGATTTATGTCCTCCTCTATTTCTCTATTATTTTGTATTATTATTTTTAAATACTTAAAACTTGTGACTTTTTGTATGGAATGATCTCTAATATTTACATCTGCCTTAAAATCAGTGTCCCTTTCACTAAATTTACATTTTATATATTCTGTTTTGCTACGACTTATACAGAACATGCATGTCTCTAAAGCTTGTCTCTACCTCTCTAATTTTTCTTTTACTTCTTTTTTGGAATCTCTAACAAGGACTATATTATTAGCAAAAAGCATACACTGTGGTTCTGCGTCTTAAATATGTTTAGTGAGAACATCCAATACCAAATTAAAAATGTAAGGGCTTAAAGCTGAATTATGATGTAGTCTTATGGTTATAGGGAAATCTTTCGTGCCTCTACCTTGTATTCTCACACAAGTCTGGCCACCCGAACTGCTTTCTTCTCTAAATCCTTCTATAATACCTCTCTCAATACTCTATCATAAGCCTCTATGGTTGACTTTCTTGACATGAAACCAAATTAATTCTCTATAACTCATGTGTCCAACCTCAATAATAATCTTCTCCCATAACTTCATAGTATGACTTATGAGCTTGATCCCCTTATAATTTATACAATCTTATATGTCACCCTTATTCTTATACACTATGATTAAAATACTTCTCCTCCACTCATCCGGCATCATCTTGGTCCTCAATATCACATTAAACAATTTTGTTAACCAACTTACCCTTTTTCTTCCTAAAGTATTCCACTTCTCAATGGGTATATTATCAGATCTTACTATTTTGCTATTATCCATTCTCTTCAATGTTGGTACTATTTCAAACTCTTGGATTCTTCGATAAAAACTATAATTAAGATCCTCCTCCTTAGTACTTAGCCTATCTGTATAGCAAGTAAACAAGTGTCTTTCATTAAAAAGTTTGTTAAAATAATTCTTCCATCTTTCTTGAATATCTTATTCCCTTAACAAGATATTACCTTCTTTATCCTTAATACATTTCACTTTATCTATGTCTCTTGTCTTTCTCTCCTTATTCTTAGCAAGCTTAAATATTCTTCTCTCACCATCTTTGGTTCCTAAGGATTGATATAAGTCTTCATAAGCTCTATCTCTTATCTCTGATATTGTCTTCTTAAAGTCTTTCTTAACTACTTTATATTTTTCCAAATTTTCGTTATCTTCACATGAGTGTCATACTTTATAAAATTCTCTTTTAACCTTAACCTTATCTTGTACATTTGCATTCCACCACCAAGATTCTTTCCCATTTGGTCCAAAACCTCTTAATGTACCCAGCATTTTTGTTGTGGCCTTCATAATCCCTTCAGCCATAGTGTTTCACATGTAGTTTGCATCTCCTTGTACTTCACAAATTTCTTCTTCTAACACCTTTCTCTAGAAACTCTCATTTGGTTTGCCTTTTAAATGCCACTACTTTATCCTAAGGCTTGTTTTTTTTACTATTTCTTTCTATTCTTCTCTTAATATGAACGGCAGTTAAGCTCTATCCAAGTATAACTTTACAATCAATGCAAAGTTTTCTATTTAATTTTCTTACAAAAAAAAATTGATTTGGAAACATGTCGCTCTACTCTTATATGTGATAAAGTTCTCTATTCTTTTTCTAAAATAGGTGTTTTCTATAGTGAAGTTAAAAGCTAAAAAAAAATCTAAGATTATTTTTCCCTTTGCATTTACCTCTCTAATACTATGTTCTTTATGAAATTCCTTATATCCTATAGCTTTGCTCTCTACATACCCATTTAAATCACCTCCTAATAAAAATTTCTCTCCTAATGATATTTCTTTTATTAAACCTTTTAAATCTTTCCAAAATGTAATCTTATAGTGTCATTTTAATCCTACTTGTGGTACATAAATACTAATAACATTAAAGGTTTCTCAATTTACCACAAATTTTAGTGAAATTATTCTATCGCCTATTCTTTTTATATACACTACTTCGCCCTTCTCCTATTTATCTACAATTTTACCTACTCCATTCCTAACTTTTGACTTGCCAACATATCAAATTTTAAAATTGAAAGTGTTTAATTCTCTTGTCTTATCTCCTACCCATTTTGTCTCTTGTAAGAACATTACATTTATCTTTCTCCTAATTATAGTTTTTATTGTTTTCATCAATTTACTTATAAGTGTGACAATATTCCATGTCCCAAAACGTAATATGCTCTTATGGACTAATTTCTTTACCCACACTTGTCCACAAAAATGTGAGAGTCCTTGCTTATGTTTCACTACATCCAGGCATTAATACAGCAACCCTTACTCATTTGACACTATACTCGAGTCATACAACGCATTGCTTTTGGACAACGACCTATCATTAATATGTTTATGATGTTAATCTATATTCATACAAATTCGACAAAGTTTTACGCTAGCTGTCGACTACCTAACGTAACGTTCTTTTATCTAAGCTTATGATCGACTATAAAAACAACAAAGGTAAAATTATTTCTTTATACACGATACTGTCATATTATTTTTTCATATGATTAATTCTAATCTATTTGTGTTAAATAGTAAATGATAATGACATTTTTTTGCTATTAATAAGGTGTTCTACCATTGCTTCTCGCGATCAAGAACTAATGGAACACCCACATTAGAAAGAGACTCCCTCAAATGGGAATTGATTATGTGACACGCAGTCCACGACCTCACCTCTTGGACCTCTCTTCTCGTCTAACTTCTCTTTATGCCCCATCATCCTCCCAAATGAATCACAATAACACTCACATTGAAAGCCTTCTGAATGGAATTCATCCTCTGCACCTAAACCCAGAGCTTCAAAAGTTGGCTTATTCCTCTCTCACTCCAACAATTTCTCAACAACAACAATCAGAAATCCCCAGCTTCTGTGCTCAAAATTGTGGTCATCAAGAGAACCAAATCCCTTATCATGATAATGATGCCTTTTTCCAAGCTCAAGAAATGCCTTCAGCTTCCACTTTTGTGGATCCAAACTCTTCAAACTTCATCAACTATGTTCCTGATCATCAAAATAGTCTCATGGACCCTCCATTATTAATGTGTGAAGCCTCAAATTTTCAGAATTCAAATAACAGAAACCACAACTTCAGCTTCGTTCAGTCAGTTCTATCAACGTCTTCTTCAAGTCCCACACCAATGAATTCCAATAATACAATGTGTACGGATCAGGACGAAAGAGATAGCTACGGCTGCAGCAGTAGTAGCTATATGACTATGACATGTTGAAATTTGAAATCCCTCATATTTTAGATGTTAATCAGTTCATGTAATTAATTAATTATTTATTTTCTGAATGTCCAAATCATTCTCATCAACTTTGAGTTTTGATTATTAATCTACCATTAATTTTTAGAGCTAGTTGTAACATTTTCTCAACTTTTATAATTAATTAATCTCATTAGCTATAATGTTAGAAAGTAGCAAGTTCGTTTCTTTGTAGATTTTTTTATTGATTCCACAGTTTCCATTATTACTTTGGTACTGTGCATATTTGTCTCTTTCCCTTTCTCTTTTGAATTAGAAAATCCATTATTGTACTTGTAAATCAGATTAGATCAATTCTTGATCAAATTGAAAAAAAAAATAGTTTTTAATTTAAATTTTATTTCTTAAATTTAATTGATTTTATTTTAATTCTTTAACTTTAAAAAAATAAATCAAAATTATCTTAATGTCTAACACCATTAATTTTTTGAAGAATAAAATTTAACATGGAACCAATTTTAATATCTCTATGTCATATTATTCTTAATATTATTAATTTATTAATCTTATGTATAAAAAATAAATAAATTTAACAGTAGCATCATTTTTAAATTTAAGTTTAATTAATATTTAATTTGAAGTTCAAAGCTTAAATTTAGATATTTGTTACTTTTTTCATTTAAAATTAATAGACTAATAAAATTAATAATAATATGACATGAAAATATTAAAATTAACTCCATCTAAGCACTTTTGTTATAAGTAAATTAATTATGTTAGGGATTAAGAAAAAATTGATTAATTTTTTAAATCTAAAAAACAAATAAAACTAATTAAATTTAATTAACAAAACTAAAATTTGAGTTTCTCTTTTATCTAAACAAATCACTATGAACTAAAGATGTTCAAAACCAACTAAACTAAACCAAATTAAACTAATTAAAAATCAAACAAACTTGAAAAGAATTTTTTGGTTTGGTTCTTAAAATGACAAAATTAAATGGCTTGATTAAATTGCCGGTTTACATTATTTTTGTTTAGTTTTACTTGAACCATTTGTCTCTATATATATTTTAATATTTTTACCTCTCCATAGTCAAAATTCATTATTTATTTTTTAAATAATGAGGAATTGAAGATATACTAATACTTTAAGAAATAAGATTATTTGATATTATTTTATTAGATAATATAGTTAATTAGTTGAAAGATTTTTATTACTTATTAATATTGTTAAAATTTTGATTTAAAAATTTAAAAGTATTTATTTAGTATAATATTATAATTTTGAATCTTTTAAAACTATTTTTAAATTATTATTTTAGGCTTTATAAATATATAAAACATGTAAACAAATTAAAATTTTATTTAATATATTCCAAAATAAAAAAATAAAATTAACATGAACTACATCAATCTTAAAATTGAATCAAATTAACTGAAATCAAAATAAATAAAGTTCACTTATTTTAAAAATCAATTATATTTATTCGGTTCAATTTTAAAGTAAAATTGAATTAAACTGAACATTTAAACACTCATTCTATGAACCATTAGATGAGTAGGGTTTGGACAAAAAAAAATTGGCATGTTTAAAAACGGACCTAAAATTATTGTTTTTGAGAGATGATATGCAGAATCTGGGGATGTAAGTTGGTATTGGTAACAAGGACACCACCTGAGGGGTATATAATCCTCCGACCAACTTCATCTTCAGAAAAATCTATTTCTCTACCCTTCCAGTCAGTTACCTAATCAAATTGGAAATTATAAAAAGTCTTGAGAAGAGTTGAGAAAGAAGTTGTAGTTATTCAAGAGAGCCATAAGAGTCATATGCAACTCATTACAAATTGTATATCAATTAGTTAAGTAAAATAAATGGATTTCTTTCTTGGTTTTTAATTCACAAATAGTTATATATTATATTTTTATTAAAGAACTGAATAACAAATATTCAATAAATGCAAGATAGGATTTAATCAATAAAAGTAAAAGTTACAAAGCCTCAGAGATACACACAAAAATCTCGTACACAATCAACAAATACCACATTATCTTGTTTTTGAATTGTGTAAGAACACAAGCTAGTTCATTTAAATTGTGAAGGAAATTTAAAGGATAAGCTACATATAACCACCCTTTAACCAAAACTTTGATAAACTATAAAACATAACCTTCACTCTCCAACCTATTACAGTAAATGAAAATGTTACATATCTTTTAAAAACTAATTTCTTAAAATGCTCCATGGAATACCTTGTCCTTGTGTCTCTATTATCTTCACGTAACACATGACTTTTAGACGTTAGTTTATTTAAATGTAACATCTTTCCTTTTTTTTTTTTTCTTAATGCATATATAGTTTTAAGGAAGTAAAGTATTAAGTTTTAAAATTAGGTACTAAAATTATAGCTAAACTAAAGCAAAGTTTGTTTGATCAAACTGTGAATTTCTACTAATTCTAAAATAACTTTTGCCAAATGAAGTTTAAAAAATGTTATGAGCAAAGCAATTCGTATTTGACCATTTTTAAAGATAATATAAAGTAAATATTCAAAATAATTTTAATATAATAATTTAGATATATCAAAATGTATCATTTACTAAATTTTTGTAAATTACCTCTAAAAAAGGAGTATAATCCTAAATTGTAATTTTTAGTAAGATTATTTCTGTCCTTAAAAAATAAATTTCGAGCTTCTCCGCCTAAAAACTATTTATGCTTTAATTTAGAAACAACTTATTTTGTGAAAGAAACTTGGCCAAACACCTTTATTTTTTAAAATAAGTGGTTTTGAGAAAAATAGTTTTGAGAAAAATAAATAGCTTCATCCTCTCCAAAAGTCTAGCCAAACAGGCTTCCTTATCATTAGATCATGGAGAGCAAAGAATAATAATCTAAAATCACAATTTCTGCTGAAAAATTCAGATGATTACTCATGAAGATGGTGTCGACAAACCATTCACTACATGCCTACCAAACAAGGATAATGCACAATCAGATTCCTTAAGTCTCTGTTTTACTGTTTTGTGATAACTCATTATCTAATCTTTCAGAAATATGCAAAAGTAAGCAGCTGTATCAAACAAAGTTGGAATTATTTCAGAACTAAACCATCATAATACTGATAATAGCATGTCTGTTACTTGTATGCACTAACTGTTCTGATTTTTTTTTTTTTGGTTGCAAATTGCATTGGACATTTATAGGCTGTTTGGACATAGGTTAATGTTGAGAAAAGATGCAGATTACTACTAAACTTTAGCTATACCTTGTTATGAAATATAGAAGCCTCTTCATTATTGTGTTAACCAGTTTGCCACAATTTTGCCCTTAATGTTTACTTGTTTGGCTTAAAATAATGTTCCTACATTAAGGCATGTTGCATCTCATTTAGCCAATGAACATGCCAACATTAGACCACAGACATAAGTAAAAACAGTAAATTGATGTTGACAAATATGCAGAGACTTTAAAAGTTTAGAAAAGGATACCTTTCCACCTGCTTCATGAACGCATATCATGCCAACAGCATGGTCCCACGCCTATGCAAGGCCAAAGTAATAAATCATGAAGCAGAGAATTATCTACCCAAGAATAAACTAAAATAAGTACGTTGTATACCTTTATAATAGTCTTCTCTTTTGCTCGGAGAATGAAAACTGATGCCCTACCAGAGGCCACCATTAAATACTTGCATAAACTGCAGTGATCCACAAGAAATATGAACAAATGAAAGTAAGCGGAAAAGAAACAGAATCTTAAATCAATTGTTAAACTAAGAGTTGGAGCCAAAAAGTTATCTAGGAAGAAAATGACAAGGGGCACAAGCAATTCAAATTTCCCAAGATTTCTGAATAAAGGAAGAACTCATTCAGCTAATTCTATGGAGCTAATGGATGGATAATCTAAGTATCCTACTCTAGCCATTTTCTTAATGACTCGTAAAGCTTAAATTGTGTTGGTTTAGGAGTTAATTGGACAAAGTCAACAATAGCTACTATTGATATACTCGACATCAAAATCCCCAAGAAAAAGCCATGGCCTATACATTTACTGCACATTAAGCATTACTGAAGAACAAAACCCTAAAGAAGCTCTTAAAAGTTAAAAGCTAAAACTAAAACAGCATAATAAGGATAAGAGAAAATTAGAAATGATAGCAAGTCCAATATAGTTCTGATTGTTTCCATATTCCCTCAGTTTCAGCTGATGAGCTAGTTATTCCAATCTTACTTGTCAATGATTTGGCTTAATAAGTGATGCAATAGATTCTTAGTTTCTTAATTAACCCCAAATATTAGGAAAATAGAATGCTTAGTGGAGCCATAGAGTTAGTCAATAAGAAGATGCAAGAACAAGGACTAGGCCTATATATTAACAAGCAAGGGGACAGCACATGAGGGAACAAACACTTGATCCAGAAAGTTTAAAAAACATGATTGATGCTTGGAGATTATCACATGATTCAAATAAAAAAATATTGATATTTTATACAAGCAGGCATGCACTCATACCAATCACACAAATATAGAGGATTGCGGCAAGCTATGCTATGAAACACAATGAATTGCAAAATAGTACTCAAGTTCAAAGCCAATCTTTCACATCTTAGTAATCAGCAAAACAATTTCACTCTTCAAATTTAAAATATTAACAATCACTACAAATAAACATACAATTAACATGTTTGTAAAGCTTGAGTAACAAAGATTATAGAAACTTCAAGAAAATCTAATGATAACATCAAAGAACATTAGCAACCTAACTTTTGATTGGAAGCATGAATATTGGATATCTTATATGCTATTGGTTATATTATCTCAAACCTTCCACAACATGTTGGCAAAAGAAGAATTTGGTTGTCCTCTACACTATCAGGCCCAGTTGTTGCATTGAATATACTAGACAGTGGCAGTGACTCCCATGTTTGACTATCTGGAATGCAAAAACGTGCCTTTTGTACTAAGTCAGAACCGTCAACAAAACATCTGGTCCAAGAACCAGGAAATTTGGGTGTGCTATCTTGCAAAAGTGAGAACCTTTTTGTCCATGTTCCACATCCTATATGAGCAATCATTATAGCCCCTGATCCATATAGAATGTCATTGCGTTCCTCAAAATTAGCAATAGATTTCTTAGATAAATCATTCTGCCAGTTGGGGCAGCCCATAACACCAACTACAATCTCTCCTTCAACCACAAGTGCCAAACCAACCTGTAAGTTTTATGAATCCCTTAGACAGAAATATGGAATACAATAATGAAGAAGTCTGATAACATGTGATACGCTATAAATATCATCATATACAAAGGAGGCATTCCTTATCTTCAAAGGTACATGCTCGTCTTGCCTTACTATTTCTAAAGAGAAAAAAGCATAAGCACTGTCATAGACAAAAAAAGTTTCTTAACACAAGAAGCTCTTCAGAATGCACTTTTTAGATAAGCAATAGTCTAAATTGTACACTATCACATCAAAAGAATTTCTAACAATAGTTGTTTTCAAACAATAGTTGTGAAGATTTGAACCAATCTTCATTAAGACTTACCACATATAAGGCTTTTCTAGCCTTTAGAAATCCTCGAGTTCCATCAATTGGATCAAGTACCTGTATTCATTGGATTATAAGTTCTGATTAAATAATACAATGAGTAACAAATTCACAAATTGCCAATATGAACAAGTAAATATATAAAATTCCTAAGGCCTAATGGAATTAAAATTGTAAATGATAAACTTTTCACAAAAAAATAGTCATTCGCTTATCTCTAAGTACATACTAGATAAGGATTTTTAATATGAATGACCATCTTTCATAGCAGAGAAAGACAAAACATGAAATCAAATCCTTAAATGATATAAAAATCAAGCTAAATACTTAGTTCAATTGCTTATATGTGCACACCCAATAAGTGGCCGGCTTTGATCCAAACACAAAAGCATCCTTTCCCCCTCTATCAATTGCTTCAAGTACATCAGCTTGTGTCCATGGTTTATTTGTGGGACTAGCTTTAGCTGTTACTGCATTTACTACAGTATGTGCTAAGTTTCTTGAACGCAGGAAAGCAGAGTCCTCTTCAGCTACCAGTGGGATAGAAGGGAAAAGCTTACCTAACTCTGTAATCACAATCACACAAGATATATAAACAAAAAATTCATTCCTGGAAAAAAAATGAATTTCTGAGTAAGGAATTTCAAGGCTAAATACCAGTAGGCAAAATTGGTCTGTTACATAACAATGACGAAATGAATAGGAGGAAACTTTGCTGAAGTATTCTAGAATTTATATTGTAATGAATCAAATAGGCCAAGGGTAATGAGCAATAGTCAGGTGAATTTTTTTATATAAAGGTATCAAGATTCAGAAACATATTCAATTTGACTTTCTTTATTACCCAAACTTATCAGAGCCTGAACTCCAAAATCTGCCACTGTGACTGGAGTCTGGTCATTTTTCTCAAGAACCCTACCATCAATTGAGAATAAGGATGCTTTAACCTGCAGAGTGCAGATAATCCATATAAATCGCACACTATTTTCAAAGCTATTAATACAGAAGAGGAAGAATAATATTAACCAAACCGCATTTTGATAAACTCCCATGATTAGACTTGTTAGAATGCAAAATTTCACGTCTTGTAATGAAAAAACAAATTACAAACAAAAAATTAAGTTCGAAAGGTAACAAAACGATTACATCGACACAGAGACGGGAAGCCCTCTCCACTACATCCAGAGCAGCTTCAAGTTCTTTGTGATACTTTGCTTTCTGCTCCGAGAATGGCAGGCTCGACCTAATGTACGAAGTGGAATTTCAGGATTTGAGACCAAATGAACGACTTCAAGCAGAATGGAAGAATGGAGTGAAGAGACCTTACGTTGAGGCACCGGGGGCTACGCGCGGTGGCAAAACGGTGACGGCGAAAAAACCGGACGGCGGAGATGTGAGAAGGTGAACGGAGTATGTCCATGGCGCGAATGAGGTGAAGAAAAGATTGTCGGTTAGTGGGTGAGGAACGGCAGGCTCAAGGCTCCCACTAAGCAAGAAATTGTTTAGGCTAAATTACTATTTTGGTAAATTAACTAACATATATATTTCTAATTTAGTTTTTTAAATTTATTTAAATTTTTTTCATGTAAAAAGAAATATCACAATTTTTGACAAAAAAAGATGTTAAAAAATTTTTAAAAAAACGTATCTCTATTATCATGTAACATGTGAATCTATTTTTATTTTATTTTATTTATTATATGCATCTTTTAATTTGAAATGTAAAAAATTAAATAAATATTATTAATTAATATAAAAATAATATGATATAAAAATTGTACTTAAAAACATCTCTTACAAACAATTTTATATATCTATGCATTCATCATTGTTATTAATTCTTTTTTTTTTAATTCACGAAGAGTCTACATAATATATAAAATAAAAAATTTTTATTAAATTTTATTGATTAATACATAAATAATATAATATAATAAATATTTATATTATAATAATTTTAAATTTTTTAATAAATAATTTTAAAAAATAATATATCTTATAATATAAAATAAAATATGTAATATGAAGATATATATAAAATAATAAAAATAATAAAAAATTATAAGTGAATTAAAAAATTTATTATTTAATTTATTATTTTAAAATTATAATAATTATTATATTATATTATATTTTAAAAGAAAAAAAGTACATTATGCGTGGGAAAGATATAAAAATTTGTTTGCTTAATAAGCATTCGCTGGTCATGAGGTTGACACGTGTCCTGTGCCTTGTGCCCACAGTATGAGTGATCCGTTGAGACCATCGGCTAGAGCTCCCGGTTTTATTAGCATACTCTGATTACATCCCCATCTTTTCCTTCTATACAACAAAAACACTTCAATAAAAGTAAAACGTCTTTTTCAGTTCCCAAATTAATGAAGCCAACGTTTCTGGCGCAACCCACTTTTAAAGCTTCGATCTTACTTAATTCTGTGTATAAAAGGCAGGCTCTGATGATAATTTTTGCTGTATCATAACTCTCTTCATATACATGCATAAGAATGAAAGAGCAGGGCTCCTCAAAGTGTGACTCAACTGTGAAGTCTTTCGTAGATTCTTCTTCTTCTTCACCTTCTTCTTCGTCAAGGCCTTTGTGTAGTGCTTTCGGTTCTGGTGCAAGCAATAATTCTGAGAAGCTTAAACAGAAAGACCAATCTTTGAGGACTGTGTTGTACTTGACTTGCTGGGCTCCCAGTTGATTCTTTTCTCTTCTCAACAACATCATCAACAGCAACTGTGTTAGGCGATGCTTCCATGTAATATTAGCTTTTACCGACTTCTTGTTCTACTCATCCTCCTCCTTTTTTTTCCTCTCTATAAAAGCTTGTAAATGTTGTTTATTCATCAATTCGATGAATGTTACATTCTTTATTTTCTAAATTCGAATTGTTGACTACTTAATTATGAATTTGGAATGCTTGTTTATTATTGACAAAAATATTATTTTATAGGTAAACTATTCTTTTCTTTTTTAATATAAAGAGCTCAAATTATACATTTATTTCTTTGGTTTTAAAAATATACACAACATCCCTTAAAGTTTAAAATGACTATTGATTTTTTCTGTAAGTGATAATATAAAGGGTAAATTGCAAGGAATCTTTCTTCAATTTAAGGGTTGTACAATTTATCTCCTACAATTTTAAATGATGACAAAAGACTTTCTCAAAATTTCAATTTTATACAATATAATATACCTTAGTCCTTAATATTTTTGCCTTCCTCAACTTAAAAAATGTGATAAATAAACTCTTCAAATTTTATACAAAATACCCCTTCAAACTTATAATTTAGTGCAAAACACCCTCTCAATTTCACTCACGTGAACGAGCTAAATGTTTTGATGAAAATATGAATAAAGGTTTATATTATACAAAATTAAAAGCTTATAGGATCTTTATCAATATTTAAAGCTAAGGGGGTAGGAAAGAAAATTATAATTTTTAACAACAAAATAAGAAAGTCATAATTAAAAAATAATTATTTTTAAGAGGAAAAACTAATATTTTTATCTTAAATAAAATTTATCATTTGGGCCCAAAAATAGCAATAATGGGCCGATCAGTTAGAACCAGGTCCGAATTCTTAAGACCCGATGTCACCAAAACACCCTTCTCCTCCACAAAACAAAACAGAGATAAGACTCTCTCTGAGTCTCATCCACCACCACCATCTCCACTATTGAACTTTTAAGAAGCGAAGAAGCATAAGCTGAAGCATCAAGAAAGAAGCATAGAAAACTATGATTTCGCTTCAACCTTGTAAAACTTTTCTTCAGTCAACATCCCTCTTGATTAAACCTTCAAAGCTTCATCACAACTTCACCAAATTAACAGAAACGAGCTTCATAGCCCTCTCGAGGAAGGACAAAAGGAAAGTGAAATGCAGTAATAGTAGTAGTAGCGGACAAGAAGGAGAGAAGAAAAACACAGAGAGACGAACGTTCTTGACACTGGAGGAAGCTGGTTTAGTGGAAATATCAGGACTCGGCACTCATGAACGATTTCTTTGCCGTTTGACAGTAATATACTAATTCCTCTCTTGCTTAATAATCTCTCGTAGCTTTTTGATCCACGTTCAATAGAGTGAGTCATTGTTTTGTAGATATCGTCGTTGAATTTACTGAGAGTGATATCGGAGCAAGAAGGTTGTTCAATCGAGGAGCTCAATGCTGGGAGGATATGTGATTGGTTTTTGAAAGACAAGTTGAAAAGAGAGCAGAACTTGGAATCTGCAGTGCTTCAATGGGATGATTCTGAGTTTCAATTCTAATTCTGTATTTTTCACAAGTTTTAGTTTATTCAAGTTTTGACATTATTAATATGTAATATGCGTGTAGATGATACAAAGTTCTGAGAAATAATCACATTATTAGTATTTCAGTTTGTTTGCAAGTCTCAAGATTTGCCTCCAATGCTATAGGAAATGGTTATTGGTCTGCTGCTTGTGACTTTTTAAGGTTTTTTAGAACAAATAGGTTTAAGGATTTAACTAAAAGGAAGGAAGAATTGAGCTTGATTATTAGGATATGTGTTTGAAAATAGAAAAAAACATTTGAGTTTGGAAATGAGATTATACTAACTCATTTAATAGGAACAATTTTTCCTAATTGTTAAAAATATAAGTACTATATTTTTTTTCAAAAAAAAAATATCACAATATTTTTCTAGGATTAAAATATCATTTTGATCTTTTATAAATATTAATTTTTTTAATTTGGTCCTTCATATATTTTTTTTTTCAATTAGTCATTCATAATTTAATATGTTATTAAATTAGTTTCTCTATTTAAATGTAATTTAAATAAATAATAATTTTGATTACTTAGATATTTGATACTGATTGAGAAATGTTTAAGGTTAACTATGATCTAATTTTTTTCCTTTTTTTATAACTAGACAAAATTTTGTACTAATTAGACAATGTTTAATATTGATAACTAACTGTAAAGTTTTGAACAATTGAAAAGAAATAGAAGAAAAATTATATCATAGTTGACATTTTATGTTACCCAATTAATATCAAATTTTAAAACATCAAAATTATTACTTATTTAAATAACATTTAAATAGAGAGACTAAATTAAAAAAATTATTATCTATAACTATAAGGGATCAAAATAATATTTTAATCATTTTTCTACTTATATCAACAAATTCAAATGCTCAAACTTTGCACGAAATTTCAATTTCATCTCTAAATTATTTTTATCGCCAATTTTATTATCAAAATTTTTAAATTATGTCAATTTTGTCTTATATTCTAATATCGTCTATTACACTAACATAATTTACATATGTGACAATTCAACTAGAACACTTGCCAACATGAAAATTTGATTATATTAAAAAATGAGACAAAATTAATAGCAATTGTAAAATTTAAAAATAAAATTGATAATAAACTCAAACTTTAGGGAAATTTTTTTTTAATTTTTAAAATTTAAAGTAATTGTTAATTTTGTTTCCAAAATTAATAATTATTATTAATTTTATCTTAATTTTTAATGTAATCTATTTGCTATTTTAGCAAGAGTTTCAATTACGTGTATAGAGATTTTGTTAATATAATAAATGGCCTTAGGAGTTTTGAACAAAATTGAAAAAAATTCAAAATTTTGACTATAAAATTGATTAAAAAAATTAAAAGTTAATGAAAAGTTTGGAGATATAAAAATGATATAAGATGTCATTTTACCAAAAAATCATAACAGGTAAAAGAGAGAACGATATAAGGATTGAGAAAAAATTGAAATTAAAATTTTGGTAACAGAGAGGACGATATAAGGAGGAAGAAAAAGTTGAAATAATGAAAAATTATAGTAAATAATATAAAAAATAGGAAGTTAATTATTATTATTTTATTTTATTTTAAAAAAATATAATGATTATTTCATATTTTATATTTTAAAATTAAAAAAATTGACAATCACTTTAAAATATGTCCAGTCACTAGTATAAATATTAAATGTATAAATATTTTTTCAAAATAAATAAAATTTTAATTTTTTTCTCATGAAAAGATTATATAATTTTTTTAAATAGTGGAAATAAAAGTGTAATTTATCATTACTATTAATAAATTTTGATAGTAAAAGTTAATCAATTAGTCTTGATTGTTAATTCGTTAATATTTCGACGGTATATAAAATCATTGAAAAATATACTAATTAGTCATATATTTGAGCCTTTTTTATATAAGTTAACAAGTTATAAAAATTTAAGCAGAAGTTTTTTCACAATAGAGAAAAAATTAAAATTATAATGATATATATATATATAAAAAGAAAATAAGTTTATATATTATGGCTAAAATTTTGTATAATTTTAAATATTAACATGTCTCATTGAGAGTTTTGGAAATAAAGAGAGGAAGGGAATAAGAAGAATAGAAGGAAAAGATAATGAGAGGAATTAAAAGGAAATATAAAGAGATGAAAGAAAAAGTTATGTGATAATTTTTTTTTTAATTAGATCTTTTAAACTTCTTTAATTTAGAATAATTAAATTAACCAAAGAAAAATGTTAAGAAAGATCTTTTATTTCCTTTTCTTTCAAAATTTTAACAATTAAACAAAGAAAATGTTAATAATTTTTCTTCTCTTTCTTTCCCTTATCCTTTATTCTCTCTCTTCTAAATACACCCCTTGGGAATGAGGAGGAGAAGGAAAAGGAATTAACTAAAGAAAAAAGGAAAGAAAGAAAAGAAAATGTTAGACAATAGTTTCTCCTATTTTGAATCTTTTCAAATTTTTCATTTTAAAGCAATTAAAATTAACAAAAGAAGAAATATTAATAAAGATTAACTTAAAATCTTTCAATTTCTTTAATTCCAAAATTTTAAAAATCAAACAAAGAAAAATTTACCATATTTTTGTTCTTTCTTTGCCAAAATCTCCCTCCTAAACACACTTTAAAAGTCTATTTAAAAATGAAGAGAGAAAGGGAAGGGAAGAAATTGAAAGAAAAGGAGAGGAGAGGAAAGATTAAGTGAACTTCTCCTTCTAAATCTCTTAAATTATTCTAATTTAAAGTAATTAAAATTAATAAAAAAAATTTTAAAATCTTTTAATCATTTTCTTTTCAAAATTTTAAAAAACAAATAAGGATAAAATTAATATATTTTCTTTCCTTCCTCTACAAAATCTCCCTCCTAAACATACTATAAAAGACTAATGGGGTAAAATTGTTTATGATGGTTTCAAAACCATTCCAAACCATTCAACAACTTAATTTTTCAACCCCTTCAAATTTGAGGGTCTCTAATGTAAATTTTAAGTTTGCTCATAGCTTCTTATTAAACTTATGCAAATTTTAAGCTTACATATAACTTAATATTTTTATCTTCTCTTTATAACAAAATAAAATGTAATATAAAGTATGAATGATGCAATAAACAAGAAAATAACTTTTAATTATATTTTGACCCTAAATCCAAAATTTTTTTAATATACCATTATTATGTATATATTTTTTATTTATCCCTTATTTTATATAAATTATTTTGTTATTTAGATTATTATTCTTTATTTTTTTATTAAAGAGTTAGATAGATAAAAAATAAATGAATAATAAAATATAAGATGTGAAGTATAAAAATTAAAAAGATATAAAATTATGTTAATTTATTTGAATAACTTATATTAAAATTTCAAACAAAATTTTATTTTAAAAATAATATTAAAATTTTTACCATTCAAATCACTTCATTCTTATTAATAATATAATAATATGTAAATAATAAAAAATAATTTATCATCTTAATTCTTTATTCTTATTAATAATATAAAAATATCTAAATAATAAAAAATAATTTATCATCTTAATTCTTTTTATAAAATTTTTAATTAATAAAATAATTTATTTAAATCATCACTCTACTCTTCCTCACTCTCCCTCTTTTCATTGATAACTACTTAAAACTATTCTCTTTACGACTCCCAACTCACCCATTACACATTTCATTTTTAAGGATCAAATTCACTCGCAACTTTTTGCAGAGTTTAGATGCCAAATATGAATGCACAGGCGTGAAAAGCACGTCCTTAATCACAATTAATAACCTTTCTCAGATTCGTTTACTTGCGTTTTCCACTTCCACCGTCTTCCACCGTCAAAATTCAGAAGCTATGTCCCACCCTTCCAATTTCCCTCAATTTGCAGTTGCAGCACACTCTGAATTTCACAAAAGCATAAAAGACCTCAAGCTTTGCCTTTGCATGCTCTGTCTGAAAGCTTTGCTTCCCTGTCGGTGACTAAAGAAGAGGAAAGGCATGGCGGTTCCTGATCAGAGGTCACAGTACGACGGCAAGGTCTGGAACTTCTTCAAGATTCCGATTCGTCATTCTGCAAACACGGCGCCGGCTTCTAACGCAGCGCCTCTTCATCCTCCGGTTTTGGGTTCAACTTCTCACAGTTCGAATTCCGTTTCTTCGGTTGCGAGATCGCTTCTCCCAACGCGACGTCCTCTGAAGCTTGATCCCTCCAATAAGCTCTACTTCCCTTGTAAGCACCCCCTTGCTTTTGCCTATTTTCTCCCTTGTTTTTTATAACTTAATTATGCAAGTCTGGTAAATTCTTATGTTGGTTGGCGTACAATTTAATATATTCGATGACCACCTAATGGGGCAATGATTTTTCTTGGTTGGGTTTTAATATCAATTTCACAAGACGGTGTGGTTTACAGCTTTCAGTAGACTCTCTCAAACTCTCAATATTAGAAACTGTGGTAAAAAATTGATTCATTTATTTTCCACTTAATTTAATTACACCATCAACCCTTTTTATTCGCTCGCCCAGGTCTTGAATTTAACACCTATATGATGAAGTTTTCTTAGTTATATTTCATGTTTACATAAAGCTGCGTTATCAATCACAATCTCTCTCATTTTAGAACTAAAATTTCGAAGGGACAAAGGAGCTGAAGATTTGGCCATGATATATTTTTAGATTTTACTGAATGCCGGTGTTTTTAGCTACTACGTTGTGGTTTTTCCATTAAAGTCATTACAGTTTTGTTAAAAGTGGGCTTCCGTCACTTGAGGATGAAAATTGTGGTTGATCAATTTACGAATTCCTGAGAAATAACCATTTAATTTCCTGCTGACTTGTGTGTTTAGGGCAAAATGAATCCATCCCATCCAATTTTTACGAGAAAAAAGCAAGGAATGGACTATTTCTACGTTTAATTCCGAAATACTATCTGCTTATTTATTTTCTTTTTCTCCCTATTAAGTAGTTAAATTTGAATGGTAGCTATAAGTAATAACAATCTGAACTTACTTGCAGCGGAAGATTGATGATCTTGGCATTGAATAGTGATATTTTGCTGTCTTGAAAAGGGTATATGTGATTAGCTTCATTACATTCTGAACAAAATTTATCTTCTATATCAATATGTCCGACCATTTAGCTAAGTGACAAATAATATAAATTTATATGGTTGTAATAACTGTCTCACTAGCTGTGATATTTCTTAATGTCAGCATTGAATTATAAAGCTTCCATTTTTCTTAATGTGAAACTTCTTTAGGTTTGCGGTTCGATTTTGTACTTGCACATGCACAAACAGAGAGAATAGTGCTTGTTTTATGTATGCTATGTGTTTATGTAAGCATATCTGTTTTGTTTTCTTACTCTTTTTATATAATTTCTTCTATTGATCCCCTTATGATTCCTTGACTTACATTCTTTCATACCTTTGTCCTTTCTATACTATCTTTCTTGTGAAGATGAGCCAGGAAAGCAGGTTAGGAGTGCCATCAGGATTAAAAACACTAGCAAATCCCCTGTAGCTTTCAAGGTAATGTCAAACATAAGTATCTGTTTATTTCTTCCCATGTTTAAAATTTTCTATTTTGGATTTCCCATTTTTGTTACCAAGGCACTTAGACTTAGTTTTTACCTCGACTGTCTATTCTCAATGCTGCTTTGTTTCAATTTCCAAAAGATTACCTTATCTGTTGCTGCATAAATTTATCTGTCTTTGTTTAAGTTTATATTATTTATTACCAGTTAAAGAATTTTACTGTTCTAATTGTATTTCATTATTTTCTTGACATGTCTATACAGTTCCGAACAACTACACCTAAAAGCTGTTTCATGCGTCCATCCGGGGCTATACTATCACCTGGAGAGAGTATCATTGCAAGTGGTAATAAAAAATACTTAATTTCTCAATATTTTCCTTTATTTGTGGAATATTGATTGTTATGGGGTGAAATTTATCTCATTAATTTTTACTGTTTTCTAGTATTTAAGTTTGTAGAGGTACCAGAAAATAATGAAAAGCCAGAAAAAAGCGGACTCAAATTTATAATCATGAGCTTGAAGATCAAAGGGGCAATTGATTACGTCCCTGAGCTGGTTAGTTAACTTTGTTTACACTAGTCATAACAATAAGATGTTGACTTTTATGTTTTTTAACACAACCATTGTTTTACGCGCCTTCTCCTCCCACCCCTTCTCCCCATTCCATCATGGACATTTAACAATCTCGCTGCTGTATCTACCTTACAAAGTGTAATTTATACTCTATTTATTATACTTCAAATTCAAGAAATGTTTCATTCCTTGGATTTAGTAATTGATTGAGATGGACGCTGTTTTGACTTTATTTGGATTATTTAAATTTCTTGTTATCTGCCCATGCCTAAATTGTTGTTTTTTTAATCACATATTCTTTGGTTTTTCCAAAATTGCTCTGTTCGCATATTATATCCTGCTTCAATGAAATCTTTACTATCTTTTAGTAGGTTTGTTGAGCATGGTTGGAGGACTGGTTTTTAGAGGATAATTGATAGTTGATGATGAGGAGTAGCATTTTTCTTTTGAATAGGCTCTCATTCTCTCTTTGAAAGAAACACAAGTATATTTGTGCATACTCAAACAAAATTTCTGTTATTCTGTTTTTGCTTTTAATTTCAACCACTTTGTTGTTCTAAACTCTCTTCTCTTTAAAATTTCTTTAAAAAACTGTTTCTTCTTTCCTGGAAAAAGTTTGATGAGCAGAAGGACCAAGTAGCAGTGGAGCAGATATTGCGGGTTGTTTTTATAGATCCAGAGCGACCTAGTCCTGTAAGTACTGAGTTTTTAAGAATCCATTGTTACAAAGCGCCCAATTCTGTTCCCTTTTTTTTTATCTTTTTCCTTTTCGTCCTGTTTCTTTCTGTTTGCACACTTAATTATTTATGATTTTTACTTTACTTTTGTGCTGGAAATTAAGTATCCACTATTTCAACGTACATGCTATTAAAAGCTAGCCTATAAATCATTAACAGAATGCGTAGTTATTATGAGGTTGAATTTTGTATTATTAAGGCTCTGGAGAAACTGAAGCGTATGTTGGCTGATGCTGATGCTGCACTTGATGCACGTAAGAAGCCTCCAGAAGATGCAGGTCCTAAGATTAATGGGGAAGGACTTGTCATATACGAATGGGTGAGCCTATTATGCATATTAAAAGCTAGCCTATAAATCATTAACAGAATGCCTAGTTATTATGAGGTTTAATTTTGTATTATTAAGGGTCTGGAGAAACTGAAGCGTCTGTTGGCTGATGCTGATGGTGCACTTGATGCACGTAAGAAGCCTCCAGAAGATGCAGGTCCTAAGATTAATGGGGAAGGACTTGTCCTAGACGAATGGGTGAGCCTATTATGCATATTAAAAGCTAGCCTATAAATCATTAACAGAATGCCTAGTTATTATGAGGTTTAATTTTTTATTATTAAGGGTCTGGAGAAACTGAAGCGTCTGTTGGCTGATGCTGATGGTGCACTCGAAGCACGTAAGAAGCCTCCAGAAGATGCAGGTCCTAAGATTAATGGGGAAGGACTTGTCATAGACGAATGGGTGAGTCTATTTTCATTGCAATATTTTATACATTTGACAATTTTTTTTTCTCTGTATAACCTCTGACTATTTTACCAGAAAGAGAGGAGGGACAGATACCTTGCGAAGCTGCAGGTTAAAGGGCTTGTAGTAGACTATGTATAAAGTGCCATGGTGGGTTTTCTTTTGAATGTAGTACATTGTTAAGATTGAATAGAAAACTACAGTTAAGTAAGAAGTTCTATTCAGAGAAACAATGATGAAACCGCAGTGTCCGATTTTGTAGAAATACCAGGTGGATGGTGAGTTTTCCTTGGAGAATCCTTTGCTTGGGAACTGACCATCCTCTGTAAATACGAGTGTTTCTGGCTGACGCAAGTAGACAGTGTATTTGGGAACATTCAACAATTGAGAATTCATTCCAATTGAATTCTCTTTGTTTGTCCGTCCGTCGATTGGCTTGTTTGGAATGTCATCTGAAGTGGAATATAACTTTCCTTTTTGGAAAATGTTAATTTTCAATAGTCAATGATTGTTTTTGGTGGCATTCAATCATAATGTTTGGATTCTGATTGATTATTGGCTCCTGTATTTGGATTAGTGCCGTCGAGTTATTAAGAAATTTTATATAATGTAATATATAATTTTAAAAACTAATAATTAAGTTATTATAATAATGATAAATTAATTTAAAAATTAAATAATTTTTTTAATAACTTGTTTCAAGGCAAGCAAAATGATTTTATGTTCTGTCTTGTTACAAGTTATATTTCAAGAAGTCATACTCATAAGCTATTGATAGTTGAAGGATTAGATTTTGATGAGATAATTTATATATTTGTTATTGAGTTTTTTTAAAAAAATTTAAAACGTCTAATTTTTTTTTTAAACATTATCATAGAATGTTGAATTTTTAAAGAAAAAAGTTATTTATTATTTTTTATTCAAAAAATAATGAGAAAGATATAAAAGTTGTGTTTATTTTTCTTTTATAATTTTTTTGACCATATATTAATATTTTACTTCTTTTAAAAGTTTTCAGAAAATTATTAATATAAGAAATTACAAAATTATCAAATTAAAATATACATAATAGTACAAAGATGGGGATATAAAAGTTTAACCAGTATTTTAATATTCAAAATTGTAAGAGGAAGAATGTTACAAAATGTTATGACATCTTAATTGTCGTAACAACTGTTAGAATATGAACTAAAAGATAATCAATGAAATATTTTGAGTAATTGTTGAAAATTAATCAATAATTGTTTCATTAATTAGTTGTTAAAAACTCACTGCCATTACTGTTCATCTATGATTGGACTCGGTGATTGCACTTTATAACATTTATTGTATAATTAAAAATAAATTAAACTTCAAAGTGTAACTTTACAATCTATAACTCACAAAAAACCCAACATAAAAGAAAAAGAAAAAAGAAAGAAAGAAATTGGGTCGAGGTCAAATGGGTTAACTTACAGCAGGTCCGCAGGATTAATTACAATTTAATTTAATTCATTAATCCGAATTAGTTTTGATGCTATAACTAAGTCGTCGATACAATATAGGAAAATATATTAGTAGTAAAATTAAAAACATTTACTTTATTTTATCATTTTAAAATATAAGTAAGAGAATCATCTAAATAACAGTTATTTTTTAAGAAAACGTATCTAAATAAAATAATTCAATTGAATACGTTAACAAAAATTTAATTAAATTTTCAAGGAATTTAATTTAATAACAGTTATGCACAGTAAAATTATTGTGGTATTTCACATCAAGATGAGTTGTTAAATTGTATTACATTAGCAATTTTATATTTTATTTTTCTTGGTTAACTAACTCTACAACAACTTTTATTTTATAAAACATTATAAAAGACACATATAGTATAAGTTAGATTTATTTTTGTCCCTATAATTTTGTTAAATTTAAATTGGCTTTTATACAAATAGGTTAATTATTTTAAAAAAATCTAGATGGAGAGACTAATATAATAATAGTTTTAATGGTAAGAGATCAAATTAAAAATGCAAATCTAGGATGAATTAAATTGAAAAAAATTATAAAAAAATTTATTTTTAAAATATGAGTTTAGAATATATTTTAATTATTTTGAAATTTTTTTATTTAAATATATATCTATTTTTTTAATTGAAAATAGCTAGTTCAAAAAAATTTTTATTTTTCAAAAGTTAAAAACTATTTTTAAGAATATTTTCAAGCATGTCCTTAATTTCACTTCTGCCCCTGAACTATTGCATTTGTTCCTCTCGATTCTATTTCTTCAGAAGACAAGATAGAGGAACACTGGAGTGAGAGGAAGTTTGACCTTTCACGAGAAATTGTAATATTAAAAAATAGAATAAATTACACTCATCACTTGAAATTACACTTTTTTTTATTTATTTTAAAAAATTATATTTTATTTTTTTAAGAGATAAAAAAATTTTTAATTTCATTTATTTTGATTAAACTATCTTTACATTTATTATTGAAATAATTAAATATATATTTAACTAATATAAAAATATTTGTAAACTTAAAATAAAATAAAATTATTATTTTTAATTCAAAATAAATAATAATAAAATATTATAACTTTTTAAAAAATATTTTATAATAAATTATAATATTTTTATAAGATTAATAACACCATTAAGAGTATTTTAATTAAAATGGCTAAAATGATAAATTTTTTAATCTTATAAGAGAGTGAAGTATAAGTTTTCAAAGCAAAGATGAGAAAAGTATAATTTTAACATTTCTCTTGAGAGAAGTGTAATTTATTTTAAAAAAATAAACAAAATAGATAAAAATAATTGAGATGATGCTTGATCTAATCCTTTTTCTCAAAAATTTTGAAAATAAAAATGATTCATTTTGAGATTTTAAAAAGAAGATAAATTAAAATTTTTAAAATTTTTATTTCAATATTACTTATTTTAAATTGAAAATCAAATATTAATATAAAAAATAAAAATATATAAGTAAAAGTATCTTTTATATTTTTAAATTTTATATCAATTTTTAATTTCGTCTTTAAAGTTTTTTTTTTGAATTAATTTTATTCTTAAAATTTTGAATTTCAATTGATTTTATCCTACAAGTTAACATCTTTTAAATTATTGATGACAAATAATTATATAATATTACATTTAAAAAAAAATATTAAACCTCAAATAAAATCATTCAAGTCATATAAGAATACAAAGGATTCATTAAAATCTTCACTAAAGAATTTAATCTTTATGTCAGATGATAATTAAGTGAGAATAAAAATATTATAATTTAAGAATATATGTTATTGTTTAATATTTGAATATTGTTAAAATCTTGTTTATATTTTTAATATTTATTATAAATTATCACATTATTATTTTTTGTTAATAATTTAAATAATATTAAATTATAAAATAAAATTAACTGTATTTCAAAATTTAAAAAAAAAATTAACTGCAAGAAAAATTTAAGCATGAAATTAAAAATAAAAGTAAAGTTTGACAATATAAAAATGCTTTTTGGGAAATATATATTTCAAATCTATTCTCTCTCTGCTACATTTCCCGCTTCCCCTCCCAAATCTATTATTCATTGTGAGACAACAAATTCGAGATTCGAACAGCTATGAGATTCGAATTCGAAACCAGGTACTTTCTCTCTTAGTACTTTGTTCCATCCAAGATGTAAGTATTTGGAAATTTAGATGCTGTTTCGTCAATTCTAGTAAAATAATTCGATCTAGTGTCTCGGGTGGTCTAGGGATTGATTTGGAGTTGTATATTCAAAACTGAAATCCACTCGTTATTGTTCTTGTTGCTCTTTTTCATGTTATGGGATTCCTATTCCAAATGTGTATGCTACAAATGTCTAATTTGTTATGGGATTTGATTGATCATTGCTTGACATGTTCTTGAATCTTGAGTTTTGTTAAATGTGATTGAAGCTCATGAATGTTGGTCTTCTGTGTGGTTTCAGTATACCTGTTTTTGTTTAAACCCATGAATTTTTATGTGTTGTCTGGTTGCATTTGATGGGTTTATACTGGCAGAGCTGAAGAAATTGAAATCTGCAGAAGTTGCATAAACTTTACTGACTTATTTCCAAGTACAGAATCGATTCCATTAAGTAATAAGTCAGAATAAGACTACGATGAAATGATTGCTTACATAAATTATGAAAGGGATAACTAACAAGTTCATCTACTTTTGTACTTCATCAACCTTAGTAAACATTCAATTATGATTTACCTGCTTAAAGTAACTCAAGATTGTAAAGAAAGTCTGTGCCAGACTTAGAAGAAGCAGAAAAAGTGCATAGAGCACTGAGATAATCGCCCATGGGCTACTGAAGTATTCACGTTTCATGGTTGCCCAATGACTGCTGTAGTAGATCTCAACTTCCCTGATCTGCTCCTTGAGATAGGTATTTCTGACATTAAAACCCTCCATCCCTCCAAGATCATTAAAAAATCTAGCAACAAATTGGTAGTTCTTGGAAAAGCTTGTGATTATGCCATCTGAACAAAGATATGCAGCACCCCTTGGATCATATACGAGGCTCTTCATGAAGACTACGTAACTTGTGAAAAATGTGACACCATCGTTCCTACTCTGCTCCAATGCCACACAGTTGAAGAGTATGGTGGTAGTCCAGTCATTGATGGTGATAGATGGCATTTCCAGCACCCGATTTCTAAATTTGATATCCAAGAAGCTATTGGCTTTCTTGGGCATAAATGTGATACCTGCCGACCTCAATTGCTTCGCAGATTGAATTGATGATTGAGTGGATGGATATGGCTCATCCTTTGAGACTTTATTATCCACGCAAAGCCAATGTCTCTGCAATAGCATGACAAATATTGCAAAAGGGTGAAAGAGGAGTTCATCCAAATGAAAAAATAAGACAGAAAAAGATTGAAAACAAGAAAGGAAACCTTGAAGCCAACAATTCGGGTTTTGTGTTTGTGTTCTGAGGGACGTAGACAGTAGTGAAACAGATCAAGCAAATGCTTTGGCTCATAAGTTATTGTCTTAAACCTTGAATCCCAAGGCAATTGAAAGAGCGGGTTAAAGACTCTCATGGCAACTGTTTTGATGGATTCTCCCTCTTTTGGCTGCCAAAATGCTTCAAGGACAAAGAAAGGTAGTTGGTTTTCCAGTTTAAGCACATCAACGATGAGCATTGGTATCAACCAAGGCTTTGCTAATATGGGATCATCTTCAGTTTCGTGCAGACCCTCTTCCTCAAGGTGGGGACTTCCTAAACGATTCAAGAGCTCAATAACGATGAAGCAATCAAGGATCATCATTTGGATGAATTCATAGTTGAACAATGATGGCATTTCTGAGTAATAACTCTGCATTTCTCATACAATTTCCCATGCGTTCAACAAATGTGCTTATTGCAGAACGCCTATCAAGCACACCTGCAGAGATGTATCTGCATAAATATTTGTTAAAGTAGTACCACTTATATACTTCAAAGTCCACCAAGCTGTGTCTGCCATTATGGTAAGGGCCAATTGAAACAACCTCACGCAAGTAAGTTCTGTCATCTAGAACTCCTTCGAGGTATGGAGGACATCTGAATATGCTTTTTGATGGATTCCTCTTTCCTTCTTTTCCTATGTTCAATGATCGACTTTTTTCCTCCAAATGCTGTTTTGAAAGTGCAGTATGAGCTGCTTCAACATAAGGGATTTGTATCGTTGTGCTTGAGCTGATGCTGTCTTCATCGTCTTCATCAATGGAAACAGAAATATATCTGATGTAGTTATCCATGTGCTGTGAGAACCTGATCTTTTTTCTTCTATTTTTCCATTTTGTAGTTCAGTGCTAGAAAATGAATGCACTTTATACTGGGAAAGGAATTGAGAGAATATGATAGTCATAATTTCAAATTGAAATATCGTTTTATAGGTGAATATTTCAATTTATGTAGTCCATTTCAAGTTACAACTTCTTGGAACCTACTATATCCTTGTCTTACTACGTTCTAAGAAGTTTCAAAAGTAAATTTTAGTCCCTCACACGTCTCTTGCAAAATTTATATGAATTTACAATCGAAGAGGACGTGTTCCAAGAAGTCAATTGATTAGGAGTGGTTGACAGTGGCCCTTGAAACTTCTTGGAACATAAAAATATTGTATGGAAGTTACATAGTGAAGGGAGATGTTCCAAGAAATTACTCAAATATTGTAATGAAACTTGATGGAATCATATTTTATAGAGGATATGTTCCATGAGGCCTACTGTTGTAGGAAATTAGTTACAGTTCCTATAAAGCAACAATTGTATTAAACTAATTTTCTCAATGGGTGTTTTCCAAAAAGTTTCAGTGTTACTTCAAAACATAATTGTTGAATCAGACTGAAGTAGTAATAATTCATAGTTGTTGAATCAGAGAAAGGGAAACGAAGATAAAGAAACCATCAAATAAGTAGAGTATCCAAAGAATAAGAAATGATGAAACTAAACATTGAGCAATAACAAACTGGACAACCATATCTCCTTAAAATAAAACTTATATGTTGTTTTTATACCTTGAAAATCAAATTTTTCAATCAAAAATTGTTACTGATATGATTTATACAACTTATAGAATAACCTTTAGAGTAACCCTTATATTAATTGATTATAATCCATGTCATCACCTTGTCTCTGTTTGCACAATAGCATGCTTGAAATTGAATGTAATTATATTGGGAATTGAGGAAATATGTTAACCTGAAAAATTAGTTTAAGATTTTAGAATAAATCAGCATCCATACCAGTGTTGCACCATGGGATTTAGAGTTTGAATGTGAGGTAATAAGTAACATTTATTAATTGGGAGACTAATACGATAATTAAAGTAGGAATTAGAAGGGGGATATTTAATAAATCTAAATTACTAAATTAGAATAGGAATTTACATGAAATGGGAGTATAATAAGAACTGATTAATTTGCAATGACGTCTAGTAATTGATATGCTAATAATTATATGAATATCAAAACCTTGAAAAAATTCACATAGAATTTGGGATAGACCATAGCATTGCAACTTTAGTAGTTGGAAACTAAAATTTGGGTATTGTAGATTAGGGGAATAGGGGTTAATTAGAAATTCTAGTGTCAGGCTCTAAACTTACAAAATATGGAAGATTTGGGGTTGATTAGGAACATTCCTAAGTATGATTTTGCTTTTGATTATGTTTATAGGGAAGTTGGAGGCTATCCTTGCGTCTTGGGTATAACTCAAGTGATGTTTGGAAATCTCAGCCCATTGATATGACCATCATTGTAAGTAGATAATGGCATTATAATGTTACATTTATCTTATCTTGTTACTTGTATTGAATTATTTTGATGGTATGTTTGAATTGCAAAGATGGAAAGAATGTAAATGGAAGAAAATATAATTAATAAATATTTTTTTATTTTTATTTTAAAATTATAGAGAAAAAATTAAAAGAGTTTATATTAACTCCTTTTAACTTTTTTTATTCTGTTAATTTTAGTTACTCTAAATTGCTAAAATATTTTAAAAAATTTAAATAAAAAAAATTATCATTTAACATTTTTTTTCCTTTCATTTTTTTTCTTTAATTTCTTTTTGTTCTTTTCTCTCCTCATTCCCAAACACACTCAAACTCTAATTATTATGCAAGATAACCTTTTCTAAATTTTTTTTTCAATTATGATTGAATAAAGATCAAAATTATTGATTTTTATTAAATTTTAACTTTTAAAATTTAACCAAAAAAATAACTTTATTTAATAAAAATAACATATCAAAATTCATACAGTTATTTTTAAAAAGGTGAAATGTAAAGAAAAAAAATTTAAATTTTGATCTATGTGTAAAACATTCGTTCAATTTCAGACTTTGACTAATAACTCTTTGAACTAAAAAAACCTCAAACGTTACTAAATTCATTTACAAGTAAAATTTAATAACACGTTAACAAAAGTAAGAGTATCATTTTTATTCACACCTAAATTATCTAAAAGAATCTTAAATTACACGTCAAAATTACAAAACCTTCCCTTGAAATGAATAATGTAGCTTGTAGTTGTTATATCTAGTAATCAAATGGTTCATTTGTGTAAGACTTGTATATGTTATTTTTATTTTTAGTGATAGTTATCTGCAATCACCACTAAGTTGTCAAACTTAGCAGTTGTTATGCTATTAATCGCCATTAAGTCTGAGGATTTAGTGATAGTTGAAACAACATTCACAAAAAGCCTTACTTGGTGACAATTGTAATTGACTGCAACGAAATTCCTGTCACTAAAACACTGTTTTTTGTGGTGAGCCTACTATCCTATAGGGTTTAGGCATAAGAGAATACAAATGTGATTTTCTTATATAAATAATAAATTATAAAATTACGACAATAGACATAATAAAAATAAGTTAATATCTATATAAGGTTATGTATGTAAAATATATATATAATTTAATAAAATTACTAAATGTAGGGCGGGAGATATGATCTTCATCTTATCTTCGAATTGAATTGAGAGAAATTTTTGTCTTCCATGTCCTCGCAGAAAAAAATTCTCGCATCCAAGACTCAATGCGGGACGGTTCCTACGAGAATTTCTACCTTCAAAAAACTTTGTCATTCCTTATCCCAAACACCCCCTAAAAGGTGTAACAATTAAACCTTAGCCTTATTTCTCTTTTTTATCATTAACTCTTTGACAATATATATTAGAAAATTTTTAAAATAAATATTATTTTCTCAAAATATTAATTAATATAATTTAACGGAGACCAAAAGTTTTTATGATATTTTTTAAATTTAGTAAATTTTTAAATACGGATAAGTTTTTTTTTTAAGAAAATCTGAATTAGATTGGACACGTACCCATAGAGAAGAGAGAGGCCGACACCAAATCTATTTGATTTGTTCAGTGTTCTTACCCTTCTGCTTCTCCTTCCCTGTTTATGCAACAATCCATTACGTCCCATTTATTTGTAACTTCATCTCTCTCTCTTTTTCTATTTCTCTTTCTCTATCCTTTTACATCTCCAAAATTTCTCCCTCTGATCCCATTCATCAGCTTCAACTTCAGCAATATATATTAAGTGAGTTCAAGTTTTTTATATCAAAGACAGAGAGGTTGCTAGGTAGCTAGCTTCAAATATATACAGCATGGGTAGAGCTCCTTGTTTTGACAATAATAGCCTCAAGAAACGGCTATGGACACCAGAGGAAGACCAGAAACTCATTCATTATATTCACAAACATGGCCCTGGTAATTGGATGACACTTTCAAAGAATGTTGGTGTGTGTGTGTATTATATGTATAAGGCTCCAAAGGTGGGAAAAAAGTAGTCGTCTCCAATGGACTAACTATCCCTAGCCAGACATAAATGAGGTCGTTTCTCATTTGAAGAGAAAGAGACAATAATTCAACTTTATAGGATTATAGGAAACATCTGAGCCTTTTTCTTATTGTAGAAAATTTATTTGCATATAATTACATAGTTTAGTTTGTGTTGGATTAATATCTGGGAAAATAACATAAAGAAGAGAGAAGGATTAGACATAATTATAATTGAGTGTACGCTAGTTCATCTCCATTAATGTAATGAAGACTATGCATAAATGTTATATTATCACTTTGTTTATCTCTTTCTCTACACAACAAAAACAGTGAACCAAGTTTTTTACACTAAGTGGAGTCAACTATATAGATCAAGCAATGCCAACGTGTTCTATATTTACTTATTTCTACAATTAAGATATTAATAGTTAAGTTCATCTTAATAATTTCTCTTATTATTTTCTTTAGTCTTCCCCTATCTCTAATTATTGGGTTATCTTTCATTTAGTCAACTTTTCGTTGATGAGCCTTTAGTGGTCTCCTTTTTACATGATTAAACTATCTAAAGTGTGTTTCTACTAATTTTTATATAATATGTGCTATCTCGAATTTCTTTTTAATGCACTAATTCCTCGTCATATCCTTTCTAGTATGACCACTCATCCGACACAACATTCTTATTTATGCAATGTTGAATTTTTGCTCATATTGACATTTTATCTCCCAACATTCAGTACCATACAACAATGCAAGTCTTATAGCTATGCGATAAAAATTTTCCTTAAGCTTGAGTGGTACCTTTCTATAAAACTTGTGACTTTTTATATAAAATGATCTCCAATATTCAAATATGCCTTAAAATCAGTATCCCTTTCACTGAATTTATATTTTATATATTTTGTTTTATTATGACTTATATAGAACCTCTATGTCTAAAGCTTTTCTCTACCTCTCTAATTTTTCTTTTACTTCTTCTTTAGAATCTCTAAGGACTATATCATCAGCAAAAAGCATACACTGTGGTTCTACATCTTAAATATGTTTAGTGAGTACATCCAATATCAAGTTAAAAAGGTAAGTGCTCAAAGCTGAACTCTGATGTAGTCCTATGGTTATAAGGAAATCTTTTGTGGCTCCACTTGTATTCTCACACAAGTCTAGCCACTCGAATTGCTTTCTTCTCTAAAGCCTTCCATAATACTTCTCTCAGTATTTTATCATAAGTTTTTTATAAATTGATGAAGATTATATATAGGTTTTTATGAAATCTCTAATATCTCTTCATCAATTTTCTAAATAAATATATCACCTCTATGGTTGACCTTCCTGACATAAAACCGAATCAATTCTCTATAATTCGTGTGTCCAACCTCAATAATAACCTTCTCCCATAACTTCATAGTATGACTCATAAGCTTAATCCCTCTATAATTTACACAATTTTGTATGTCACCCTTATTCTTATACACTAGGATTAAAATACTTTTCCTCCATTCATTAGGCATCTTCTTGGTTCTCAATATCACATTAAACAAATTTGCTAACCAACTTACCCCTTTTCTTCCTAAAGTCTTCCACTCCTCAATGGGTATATTATCAAATCTTACTATTTTGCTGTTATCCAATCTCTTCAATGTTTGTACTATTTTAAATTGTTGGATTCTTCGATAAAAACTATAATTAAGATCCTCCTCCTTAATACTTAGCCTATTTGCATGGCAAGTAGACAAATGTCCTTCATTAAAAGGTTTGTTAAAATAATTCTTCCATCTTTCCTGAATATCTTATTCCCTTAATAAGATATTACCTTTTTCATTCTTAATACATTTCACTTTATCTATGTCTCTTGTCTTTCTCTCCTTACTCTTAGCAAGCTTGAATATTCTTCTCTCACCATCTTTGGTTTCTAAAGATTGATATAACTCTTCATAAGCTCTATCTCTTATCTTTGATATTGTCTTCTTAAAGTATTTTTAACTGCTTTATACTTTTCCAAATTTTTATTATCTCTACATGAGTTTCATATTTTATAGAACTCTCTTTTAACTTTAACTTTATCTTGTACATTTGCATTCCACTGCTAAGATTCTTTCCCATTTGGTCTATAACCTCTTGATATACCTAGTGTTTTTATTGTGGCCTTCATAATCTCTTTAGCCATAATGTTCCACATGTAGTTTTCATTTCTTTGTACTTCACAAATTTCCTCTTCTAACACCTTTCTCTAGAAACTCCCATGTGGTTTGCCTTTTAAATGCCACTACTTTATCCTAAGGCTTTTTCTTTTTAACAATTTCTTTCTATTTTTCTCTTAATATGAATGTCCCTAACTAAGACCCTATGTTGGGTAGTTAAACTCTATGCAAGTATAATAACTTTTGCAATCGATGCAAAGTTTTCTATATGATTTTTTTACAAAAAAAAAAAGTCGATTTAGGAACATGTCGCTCCACTCTCTTATAAGTGATAAGATTCTCTATTTTCTTTCTAAAATAAGTGTTTTTTATAGTGAAGTTAAAAGCTAAAGAAAAATCTAAGATTATTTTACCCTCTGCATTTACCTCTCTGATACCATGCCCTCTATGAAATTTTTCATATCTTCTAGCTTCGCTCCTCACATGCCCATTTAAATCACCTGCTAATAAAATATTCTCTTTTAATGATATTTCTTATATTAAACCTTTTAAGTCCTCCCAAAATTTAATCTTATGATGTTATTCTAATTCTACTTGTGGTGCATAAACACTAATAATATTAAAGGTTTCTCAATCTACTATAAATTTTAGTGAAATTATCCTATCTCTTATTCTTCTTATATTCACTACTTTGCCCCTCCCATCTTTTATCTACAATTATACCTACTCCAATCCCAGCTTTTGACTTGCCAATGTACCAAATTTTAAAACTTAAAAAGTGTCTAATTCTCTTGCCTTATCTCCTACCCATGTTGTCTCTTGTAGGAACATTACATTTATTTTTCTTCTAATCATAGTTTTTATTATTTTCATCGATTTACTTGTAAGTGTGACAATATTTCATATTCCAAAATGCAATATACTCTTATGGACTAACTTCTTTACTCACACTAATCCAAGAAAATGTGAGAGTCCTTGCTTATGTTTCACTACATCTAGGCATTAATGCAGCAGTTCTTGCTCATTTGACATTGTACTCAAGCCATACAACGTATTGTTTTCAATCAATGACCTATCATTAATATGTTTACGATGTTAATTCATATTTATAAAGATTCGACAAAGTTTTATGCTGATTGTCGACTACCTAATGCAACCCTCTTCTTTTATTTGAGCTTGGGACTGACTATGAAAGCAACATAGACAGAGTTCTTTCTTTATACGACACTGTAATATTATTTTTTTACATGATCAATCCTAATCTATTTGTGTTAAATACTAAATGCTACTAACATTTTTCTTTTACTATTAATAAGGTGATCTACCATTGCTTCTCGCTTACCTGAAGAAAGAAAATGAGATCAAGAACTAATGGAACACCCACATTAGAAAAAGGCTCCCTCAAATGGGAATTGATTATGTGACACACAGTCCACGACTTCACCTCCTGGACCTCTCTTCTCTTCTAACTTCTCTTTATGCCCCATCATCCTCCCAAATGAATCACAATAACACTCACATTGAAAGCCTTCTTAATGGAATTCATCCTCTGCACCTAAACCCAGAGCTTCAAAAGTTGGCTTATTCCTCTCTCACTCCAATAATTTGTCAACAACAATCAGAAGTCCCAGCTTCTGTGCTCAAAATTATGGTCATCAAGAGAACCAAATCCCTTATCATGATAATGATGCCTTTTTCCAAGCTCAAGAAATGCCTTCAGCTTCCACTTTTGTGGATCCAAACTCTTCAAACTTAATCAACTATGTTCCTGATCATCAAAATAGTCTCATGGACCCTCCATTATTAATGTGTGAAGCCTCAAATTTTCAGAATTCAAATAACAGAAACCACAACTTCAGCTTCGTTCAGTCAGTTCTATCAACGTCTTCTTCAAGTCCCACACCAATGAATTCCAATAATACAATGTGTACGGATCAGGACGACAGAGATAGCTACGGCTGCAACAGTAGTAGCTATATGACTATGACATGTTGAAATTTGAAATATCTCATATTTTAGATGTTAATCAGTTCATGTAATTAATTAATTATTTATTTTCTGATTGTCCAAATCATTCTCATCAACTTAGAGTTTTGATTATTAATCTCCCATTAATTTTTAGAGCTAGTTGTAACATTTTCTCAACTTTTATAATTAATTAATCTTATTAGCTATAATGTTAGAAAGTAGCAAGTTCGTTTCTTTGTAGATTTTTTTATTGATTCCACAGTTTCTATTATTACTTTGGTACTTTGCATGTTTG
Source organism: Senna siamea (assembly GCA_031216115.1). NCBI lineage: Eukaryota > Viridiplantae > Streptophyta > Magnoliopsida > Fabales > Fabaceae > Senna > Senna siamea. Next base: position 17,856,907 of record CM062355.1, on the reverse strand, counting down.
TCTCTTTCCCTTTCTCTTTTGAATTAGAAAACCCATTAGTGTACTTGTAAATCAGATTGGATTAATTCTTGATCAAATGGAAAAAGTATATTTAATTTCTTAATTTTAATTGTAATTTTATTTCTTAAATTTCATTGATTTTATTTTAGTTCTTTAACTTTAAAAAAAATAAATGAAAATTATCTTAATGTTTATCACCATTAATTTTTTGTAGAAAAAAATGCTAACATAAAACTAATTTTAATATCTTTATGTCATATTATTTTTAATATTATTAATCTATTAATCTTACATGTAAGAAATAAATAAATTTAAAAGTAGCGTCATATTTAAATTTAAGTTTGATTAATATTTAATTTGAAGTTCAAAGTTTTAATTTAGATATCCATTACTTTTTTTCATTTAAAATTAATAGATTAGTAAAATTAGTAAAAATATGACATAAAAATGTTAAAATTAACTCCATTTGAGCACTTTTGTTATAAGTAAATTAATTATGTTAGGGATTAAAAAAATTGATTAATTTTTAAAGTTAAAAGATTAAAATAAAACTAATTAAATTTAATGAACAAAACTAAAATTTGAGTCAATGTTAAGAAATTAAAAGTACTCTTTTCTATGAACTAAGATAACAAAAAAAATTACTATAAACTAAGGATATTTAAAATTGATCACAACTAAATAAATTAAATCAAATTAAACTATTTAAAAAAATCAAACAAAGTTAAAAAGAATATTTTTGGTTTGATTCTTAAAATGACAAAATCAAATGATTTGATTAAATTGTGGATTTATAATAATTTTTTTTTAGTTTTAATCGAGCCATTTGTCTCTATATATATTTATAATAAACTCAAACTTTAGGGATAAAAGTATTGTTTTTAATTTTCAAATTTTAAAGTAATTGTTGATTTCATTTCTAAAATTTATAATTATTGTTAATTTCATCTCATTTTTTAATGTAATCAATTTGCTATTTCAACAAGAATTTCAATTACGTGTATAGAGATTTTGTTAATATAATATATAGCGTTAGGAGTTTTGAACAAAATTGAAAATATTCAAAATTTTGACTATAAAATTGATTAAAAAATTAAAATTAAAATTAAAAGTTAATTAAAAGTTTAGAGACATCAGAATGATATGAGATGTTTTTTTATCAAAAAATCGTAATAAGTAAAAGAGATGAGTTTGAATCTTTTGCAATAGTTGTATACAATAATTTTTTACAATAAAATAAATAAATCTTAATTCATATAAATTAATCTTTAATTTTAATAAATTTTTATTTTGTTATCTCTTTTTTACTCAATTGAAAAAATTTAAAGTAAAAAAAGAACCTCCAACTTTTTACACCTTCGCCGAGTATAGAAAATCTCAAAATCCAACAATACAATTCCACTGAAATTAGAAAATACAAAGTCAAAATTCACCTAAGTCTTCGTCTATTTCTTCTGAAGTCAACTCCACAACGTCAATTACTTTTCTTCCGTGGATCCCACGAAATTAAGAAAACGCGTTTTCCTGCATTACCTTGACGTCTTCGTCTAGCCATTCACACACACACAAGTCCTCATTACGTTAATACCTTTTTTTTTATGAGATTTTTTTATACTTCTTTTAAATGTCACAGTTTTGAAAAGCAAATTTTATATTTTTAAGGTTTGTGCAGAAAAAAAAATATACATTATATCAAAGGGTAATGATATGGAGAGGTTAGATCTCTTTTTTTTTTGTTTTAAAAAAAGAAAGAGAAAGGAAGGAAAGCTCGACTTCAGTCCTTATATCAAATAATTTAACTTTGTTTAAAAAGATTACAGTAATTTAAATTTGTTTCTTTTCAAATGAATAAATTTTTACACCTATTTTAATGTTTTAACCATATTAATCTATTTATTAATGATTATGATTTTAATAATTTTTAAATTTAATATTTTTATGAATTCTTCTTTCCTCTTTTGGGAAAAATTATAAGTTATAATTTTATTTAATTATTTTAATTAAAATATTTTAAAATAATATTATATTTTTTTATTAAAAATAAGTTAAAATGTACAGAACCTCTTGGACTTTAGTCATTTTATACATAACTCTCTTAAATTTTAAAAGCTACTAAAAAACTCTTTTAAACTTTTAAAATATTACAAATAACAGTAGCTATTAAATTTTTTATCCAAATACTAATGGTTAACTGTCATATCAGATCCATTAACTTAACATTAGAATTTTTGCTAACTCAGGCCAAAGGTATATTTGTCTTTTCTCTTTTTTTTTTTTTGGCACCTTTGAGTATATTGTTGTTGAAAGTTTCATCTTTTTGAAAAATTCTTGAACTAAAGCAACAGTTCTACCAATTCAAGCAGGAGCATGCAAACTCTATTCAACTTCTACACCATCATCTTCTCTGCAACTTTTAAATTCAACCATTAAACACGTCGTCGTCCATACGTCCCTTCCCTAGAATCTTTCACCATTGAACACTCATCCATCGCAACAGTCGTCGCTCTCGTCGTCGTCGTTTCCATAAGGTTGGTTTGGAATCAAATAGAAATGTAGAAAATTGAATCCTCTTCATCTCTCTCACTAGTAAACTCGTTAAACATAAAAAAATATATATATGCAAATACCAATTTCGAGAGATTTCTATTCTATCATTCAAATCTGGGGTTTGTACTAGGGGTAGTTAATAGAGCTAGTCTTCAAACCTAGTTTTGGGCCACCTAGCATTCCAAACCTTGCTCGGATCCCTCCCTTTCTAAGTCTTCCCCACGTTCGTGCACTGAGGACCAAGCCATCCTCATTCTCACAAAAAACTCATGCAGAGGCACCCTCCCCTGCCTTCATCGCAACCGTCATCACTCTCGTCGTCGTTGTCGCTCTTGCCGTCATCGTCGTTGTGAGATTGGTATGGAAGATGTGGGTTTTACAGCAATATTGACGACCATCGATAATGAAGGGAAAAGAAAAACTATGCCCTTTGGCAAAGTTAACAAAAATTTTGACGTGGAGTCAACAGATCTTATGCGGTAGTTAACCGTTATTATTTGGATAAAAATTTCATAGATTCTAATATTTGCAATATTTTAAAAGTTTGAAGGGGTTCCTTGGTAGGTTTTAAAACTCAAGGAGGTTATGTGCAAAAGGATAAAAGTTTAGGAGTATTCTGTGCATTTTAGCCTTAAAAATATAAAATTTTTAGAAAATATATATTTAAAATTTCTATTTCATATAATTTATTTTAAGTAAAAATTATAAATTTCATTTATTCTAAATTTTTAAAAATTGACATTTTTATTGATTAAATATATATTTAATGTTTGTATCATTATTTATATTATATTATATATTATAATGATTTTGGAATCTTTTGATTATTGGTCCTTAAACTAAAATATTATATTATATAAAATAAAACATATGACCAAAAGAGATCAGGAGAGAGAATAAGTTGAAATAATGGAAAGTTATAGTAAATAATATAAAAATAGGAAGTTAATTCTTATTATTTTTAAAAAAAAATATAATAATTATTTCATATTTTATATTTAAAAATTAAAAAATTGATATGTACTTTAAAATATGTCAAGTCACTAGCATAAATAATAAATGTATAAATATTTTTGTCAAAATAAATAAAATTTTAATTTTTTCTCATGAAAAGATAATATAATTTTTTTAAAAGAGTGGAAATAAAATTGTAATTTATCATTACTATTAATAAATTTGGATAGCAAAAGTTAACCAATTAGTCTTGATTGTTAATTCTTTAATATTTAAAAGGTATATAAAATCATTGAACAATATACTAATTAGTCATATATTTGAGTCTTTTCTTGTATAAAGTTAACGAGTTATAAAAACATTTAAGCAAAATTTTTTTCACAATAGTGCAAAAATTTAAATTATAATGATATATGTATATATATGGAAAGAAAATAAGTTTAAATATTAAGGCTAAACTTTTGTATACTTTAAATATTAACATGTCTCATTGAGAGTTTTGGGAATGAGAAGAGGAAGGGAATGAGAGAAATTAAAGGAAAAGAGAATGAGAGGAATTGAAAGGAAATGGAAGAAGACAAGAAAAAAGGTTAAATGATAGTTTCTCTTCTCTTGTTTGAATCTTCCAAACTCTTTTAATTTGGAGTAATTAAATTAACAAAAAGGTAAGGTTAAGGAGAGTTAACATAAAATTTTTTAATTTTTTTTCTTTCAAAATTTTAACAATCAAACAAGGAGAATGTTACTAATTTCTCTTCTCTTTTTTTTCTCTTATCCTTTATTTTCTCCCTCCTAAACACACCCTTAAGGTCTGTTTGGAAATGAGGAGGAGAAGGGAAGGAAATGAATCAAAGGAAAAAGGAAAGGGAGAAAAGAAAAGTTTGAGTAATGGTTTCTCCTATCTTGGATCTTTCAAAATTTCTCATTTTGGAGTAATTAAAATTAACAAAGGGGAAAGATTAATGAGCATTAACTTAAAATTCTCAAATTTCTTTAACTCAAAAATTTTTAAAAACAAACAAAGAGAAGGTTTCCACATTTTCTTCTATGTCCTTCCTTTTCCCTCCAAAATCTTCCTCCTAAACACACCATTAAGGTATGTTTGGAAATGAAGAAAGGAGAGGAATTTAAATGAAAGAAAAGGGGAGGGAAAAAGAGGTTAAGTGATAGTTTCTCCTCCCTTTGTTTAGATTCTCCAAGCTTCTCCAATTTGGAGTAATTAAAATTAACAAAAGTAGAAGATTTAGGAGGGTTAACATAAAATCCTCAAATTCTTTTTCCTCTAAAATTTTAAGATACAGACAAAAGAAAAGATAATAAATTTCTTTCTCTTCCCTTCCAAAATCTCCGTTTCAAACATACCCTTAGGTTTTGTTTGAAAATAGAGATGGGAAGGGAAAGAAATGTTCTTAACTCAAGTTTTTTAAAACAAATAAAACATAGAAAAAAAATTCTTTTTACTAACAATATATATAAATACATGAAAACTATACTAACATAAGTTCTCATAACTAATTTTATAAAATAGATCTAAAGAAAAAAAAACATAACATGTTCAAACAAGCCCTAAATTTCCTTTCCTTTTATTCCTTTCTCCTTCATTCTTGCTCATTTAAACAGACCCTTAGAGTTTGTTTGGGAGGGAGAAAATAGAGGGGAAGGGAAGGGAAGAGAAGGAAATGTAATAACTTTCCCCTTGTTTGATTGTTAAAATTTTGGAGATGAAATAATTGGAGGATTTTATGGTAACCCTCTTTAATCCTCCTCCTTTATTAATTTTAATTACCTCAAATTAGAAGAGTTTGAAAAATCTAAACAAGAGAAGGAGAAATCATCACTTAACCTTTCCTTTCATCCCCTTCCCTCTCCCTTCATTTCCTTCCCTTCCCTTCCCTTTCTCATTCCCAAACACACCCTTAAGGTCTGTTTGGGAATGAGAATGCGAAAGGAAGGAGAGGAATTGAAGGGAAAGAGAGCAGGAGGAAAAGGAAACTTAAGTAATAGTTTATCTTTATGTTATTTGGATTCTCCAAACTCCCTCAATTTGAAATAATTAAAATTAAAAAAGGAAAAAACTTAAAGAGGGTTAACTTAAAATCTTTCAATTTCTTCTTCTCTAAAATTTTTAAAAATAAAAAAGGAGAAAATTATTACATTTTTTTCCTTTCACTTCCCTTCCCCTCTAAAATCCCCTTCTCAAACACACCCTTAAATTATAAGAGCTTAATTGTGAGAGAAAGGCAATTGAAAGAATTGAAGGGAAAAGAGAATGAAAGAAAAGGTTAAGTAATGGTTTCTCTTCTCTTTTTTTGGATCCTCTAAACTCTCTTAATTTGAGGTAATTAAAATTAACAAAAAATAAGGTTTAATGAGGGTTAACATAAAATCTTCCAATCTTTTCCCTTTAAAATTTTAAAAAACAAACAAGAAAAAAGTTATAACATTTCCTTCCCCTCTATTCTCCCTCTTTTAAGCACACCCTAAGGGTTTATTTGGAAATAAGGAAGGGAAGGGAAGGGAAGGGGAGAAATTGAAGGGAAAGGGAAGGAAATGAAACTAAAGGTAAAATGATGGTTTCTCCTGCCTTTGTTTGAATCCTTCAAACTTTCTCACTTTAAGGTAATTAAAATTAACAAAGAGGAGAATTAAGGAAGGTTAACATAAAATCTTTTAATATCTTCCCCTCTAAAATTTTAAAAAATAAACAAGAAAAAAGTTAATACATTTATTTCCTTTTCCTTCTCCAAAATCGCTCTCCTAAACACACCTTGAGGGTCTGTTTAGGAATGAGGAGGGGAAGGAAAGGAGAGAAAATGAAGGGAAAGGAAATGGAAGGGAAGGGAAGTGAAGGTTAATTGATAGTTTTTCCTTCTCTTATTTAGATCCTTCAAACTCTCCTAATATGGGTTAATTAAGGGTTTATTTGAGAGAGAGAAAATGAAGGGGAATGGAAGAAAATTTTGTAACATTCCCTCTGTTTGGTTCCTCAAAATTTTAAAATAAAAGGAATTTAAGGATTTTATGTTAACCCTTTTTAATCTTTCCTCTTTGTTAATTTTAATTATTTTAAATTGGAGAAATTTTAAAGATTCAAATAAAAGGAAAAAAAGCCATCACTTAACCTTTCCTTTCCTTTTCCTTTAATTTCTTCCCTTCCCTCCCCCTATTTATTTTGAGAAAACTCTAAAATTAACAAAGGAGGAAGGTTATGAAGGGTTAACATAAAATCATTTATTCCTTCCCTTCCAAAATTTTAAGAAACAAACAATGGGAAACGTAATACATTTCCTTCACTTTGCTTCCCTTCCCCTCCAAAATTTTCCTTCCAAACACACCTTAAGGGTGCATTTGGGAGTGAGGAAAGGAAAGGAAGGGAAGGAATTGAATGAACAATGAAGGATAGGGAAGAAAAATTAATTGATGGTTTCTCCTTTCCTTGTTTGGTTTCTCTAAAAATTCTTCATTTAGGGTAATTAAAATTAACAAGAGGGAAAGATTAAGGAATTTTAACTTAAAATCTTCTAATTCCTTCTCCTCTAAAATTTTAAAAAATAAATAAGGGGAAGCTTATTATATTTTCTTCCCTTCCTTTTCCTCTCCCTTTAAAATTCCTTTGGGAACAAGGACGGGAAGGGAAAGAGAGGAATTAAAGAAAAAAAGAAGGGGGGAGGGAAAGTTAAGTAATAGTTTCTCCTTCCCTTATTTGAATCCTCCAAATTCTCTCAATTTGAAGTAATTAAAATTAAAAAAAGGAGAAGGTTAAGGAGGGTTAATATAAAATCTTCAAATTCCTTCCTCTCTAAAATTTTAAGAACCAAACAAGAGGAAGGTTACCATATTTCTTTTACTTTGCTTTATTTCCTCTCCAAAATTCCCCTTCTAAACACACCCTAAAGGTTTGTTTGGGAATGAGGAGGGAAAGTAAAGAGAAGGAATCAAAGGGGAAGGGAAAGGGAAGGAAGGAAATGTTAAGTGATTGTTTCTTTTTCCTTTGTTTGGGTCCTTTAAACTCTCCCAATTTAGAATAATTAAAATTAATAAAAGAGAAAGGTTAATGAGGGTTAATATAAAATTCTCTAATTCATTCTCTACTAAAATTTTAAAAACTAAACAAGAGAAAAGTTTCCATATTTCCTTTCCTTCTCCTATAAAATCTCCTTCTTAAATATACCCTAAAGGTCTGTTTGGAAAAAAAGAGGGAAAGGAAAGGGAAAGAATTAAAAGGAAAGGGGAGGGGAGGGAAGGAAAGGTTAAGTGATAGTTTTCTCCTCCCCTTATTTGGATCCTCCAAACTTTCCTAATTTAGAGTAATTAAAATTAATAAAAGAAGAGAGTTAACCTAAAATTCTTCAATCCATTCTCTTTCAAAATTTTAAAAAATGAACAAAGAGAAGGTTAATGCATTTCCTTCCCTTCCCCTCCCTTACATTCCTCTACAAAATCTCCCTCCTAAATACATCATAAAAGACTAATCAAGTAGAATGGTTTATGATGGTTTGGAAACCATTCCAAACCATTCAACATCTTAATTTTCAAACCTTTCCAAATTTAAGGGTCTGTGATGGTTTGAAATGTTTTAAATTTTATAGTTTCATGTTTAACCCTCTCTTACTTTTTTTTCATTTTATTAATTCTTTTTATTTGTTTATTTCTCATTCTCACCTAGCTTTTTTTTTTTACTATAATTATTTCAAAAAATACAATTCCTCATTCCAACTTTTATTAAATTTATGCAAATTTTAAGTTTGCTCATACTTCTTATTTTTATTTTCTCCTCATAACAAAATAACATGTAACACTAAGTATAAATGATGCCATAAATAAGAAAATAACTTTTGATTGTTTTTTGACCCTAAACCCTAAACTATTTTTTATATGTCATTATTATGTATATATTTTTTATTTATCCCTTATTTTTTATAAATTATTTTGTTATTTAGATTATTATTCTTTGTATTTCTTTATTAAATAGATAGATAGATAAAAAAATAGATAGAAAATATCAATAATAAAATATGAGATATAAAGTATTAAAATTTAAAAATATATATAAAATTATGTTAGTTTATTAGAATAACTTATATTAAAATTTTAAAAGAGATTTTATTATAAAGATAATATTAAAATTTTTATCATTCAAATCACTTCATTCTTATTAATAATATAATAACATTAAAATAGTAGAGAATAGTTTATCATTTTTATTTTTTTAATAAAACTCTCAATTAATAAAATAATTTGTTTAACTTATTTTATATTACCTCACTCTATATCTTTTTATTAATAACAACTCATTCTATGCCTTTTCATTAATAACTACTTACAACTACTCTCTTTAAACTCCCAAACTAGCCATAACACATTTCTTTTTTAAGTTTTAAGAATCAAATTCACTCACAACATTTTGCAAAGTTTAAATGCCAAATATGAAAGCACGGGCGTGAAAAGCACGTCCTTAATCACAATTAATAACCTTTGTCAGATCCGTTTACTTGCGTTTTCGACTTCCACGTTCTTCCACCGTCAAAATTCAAAAAGCTATGTCCCATCCTTCAATTTCCTTCAATTTGCAGTTGCAGCACACTCTGAATTTCACAAAAGCATAAAAGGCCTCAAGCTCAGAGACACAGAGAAACAGAGATAGTAAACGCCGTCGTTTGCCTTTGCATGCTCTGTCTGAAAGCTTTGCTTCCCTATCGGTGATTAAAGAAGAGGAAAGGCATGGCGGTTCCTGATCAGAGGTCACAGTACGACGGCAAGGTCTGGAACTTCTTCAAGATTCCGATTCGCCATTCTGCAAACACCGCGCCGTCTTCTAACGCAGCGCCTCTTCATCCTCCTGGTTTGGGTTCAACTTCTCACAGTTCGAATTCCGTTTCTTCGGTTGCGAGATCGCTTCTCCCAACGCGACGTCGTCTGAAGCTTGATCCCTCCAATAAGCTCTACTTCCCTCGTAAGCATCCCCTTGCTTTTGCCTATTTTCTCCCTTGTTTTTTATAACTTAATTATGTAAGTCTGGTAAATTCTTGTGTTGGTTGGCGTGCAATTTAATATATTCGATGACCACCTAATGGGGCTATGATTTTTTTGGTTGGGTTTTAATATCAATTTCACAAGATGGTGTGGTTTACAGCTTTCAGTGGACTCTCTCAAACTCTCAATATTAGAAACTGCGGTCAAAGATTTATTTATTTATTTTCCACTTAATTTAATTACACATCAACCCTTTTTATTCGCTCGCCCAGGTCTTGAATTTAACACCTATATGATGAAGTTTTCTTAGCTATATTTCATGTTTACATAAAGCTGCGTTATCAATCACAATCTCTCTCATTTTAGAACTAAGATTTCGAAGGGACAAAGGACCTGAAGATTTGGCCATGATATATTTTTAGATTTTACTGAATGCCAGTGTTTTTAGCTACTACGTTGTCGTTTTTTAATTAAAGTCATTACAGTTTTGTTAAAAGTGGGCTTCTGTCACTTAAGGATGAAAATTGTGGTCGATCAGTTTCCGAATTCCTGGGAAATAACCATTTAATTTCCTGCTGACTTGTGTGTTTAGGGCAAAATGAATCCATCCCATCCAATTTCTACGAGAAAATTGCGAGGAGTGGACTATTTCTACGTTTAATTCCGAAATACTATCCGCTTATTTATTTTCTTTTTCTCCCTAGTAAGCAGTTAAATTTGAATGGTAGCCATAAGTAATAACAATCTGAACTTACTGGCAGTGGAAGATTGATGATCTTGGCATTGAATAGTGATATTTTGCTGTCTTGAAAAGGGTATATGTGATTAGCTTCATTACATTCATCACAAAATTTATCTTCCATATCCATATGTCCGACCATTTAGCTAATTGACAAATAATATAAATTTTTATGATTGTAATAACAGTCTCACTAGCTATGATATTTCTTAATGTCAGCATTGAATTATAAAGCTTCTGTTTTCCTCGAGAAAGATGTATGTAAAACTTCCTTAGGTTTGCGGTTCGTTTTTTACTTGCACGTGCACAAACAGAGAGAAAAGTGCTTGTTTTATGTATGCTATGTGTTTATGTAAACATATCTGTTTTGTTTTCTCACTCTCTTTATATATTTCCTTCTGTTGATCCACTTATGATTCCTTGACTTACATTCTTTCATACCTTTGTCCTTTCTATACTATCTTTCTTGTGAAGATGAACCAGGAAAGCAGGTTAGGAGTGCCATCAGGATTAAAAACACTAGCAAATCCCCTGTAGCTTTCAAGGTAATGTCAAACATAAGCATCTGTTTATTTCTTCCATGTTTAAAATTTTCTATTTTGGATTTGCCATTTTTGTTACCAAGGCACTTAGACTTAGTTTTTACCTCAACTGTCTATTCTCGATGCTGCTTTGTTTCAATTTCCTAAAGATTACCTGATCTATTGCTGCATAAATTTATCTGTCTTTGTGAAAGTTTATATTATTTATTACCAGTTAAAGAATTTTACTGTTCTAATTGTATTTCATTGTTCTTTTTTTTGACATGTCTATACAGTTCCAAACAACTTCACCGAAAAGCTGCTTCATGCGTCCACCCGGGGCTATAATATCACCTGGAGAGAGTATCATTGCAAGTGGTAATAAAAAGTACTTAATTTCTCAATATTTTCCTTTATTTGTGGAATATTGATTGTTATGGGGTGAACTTTATCTCATTAATTTTTACTGTTTTCTAGTGTTTAAGTTTGTAGAGGTACCAGAAAATAATGAAAAGCCAGAAAAAAGCGGACTCAAATTTAAAATCATGAGCTTGAAGGTCAAAGGGGCAATTGATTACGTCCCTGAGCTGGTTAGTTAACTTTGTTTACACTAGTCATAACAATAAGATGTTGACTTTTATGTTGTTTAACACAACCATTGTTTTACCCGCCTTCTCCTCCCACCCCTTCTCCCCATTCCGTCATGGACATTTAACAATCTCGCTGCTGTATATACCTTACAAAGTGTAATTTATACTCTATTTATTATACTTCAAATTCAAGAAATGTTTCATTCCTTGGATTTAGTTATAATTGATTGAGATGGACGCTGTTTTGACTGTATTTGGATTATTTAAATTTCTTGTTATCTCCCCACGCCTAAATTATCATTTTTTTAATCACATATTCTTTGGTTTTTCCAAAATTGCTCTGTTCTCATTTTATATCCTGCGGCGATGAAATCTTTACAATCTTTTAGTAGATTTGTTGAGCACGGTAGGAGGACTGCTATTTAGAGGATAATTGATAATTGATAATTGATGATGAGAAGTAGCATTTTTCTTTTGAATAGACTCTCATTCTCTCTTTGAAAGAAACACAAGTATACTTGTGCATACTCAAACAAAATTTCTGTTATTCTGTTTTTGCTTTTAATTTCAACCACTCTGTTGTTCTAAACTCTCTTCTCTTTAAAGTTTCTTTAAAAAACTGTGTTTCTTCTTTCCTGGAAAAAGTTTGATGAGCAGAAGGACCAAGTAGCAGTGGAGCAGATATTGCGGGTTGTTTTTATAGATCCAGAGCGACCTAGTTCTGTAAGTACTGAGTTTTTAAGAATCCATTATTACAAAGCACCCAATTCTGTTCCCTTTTTTTTTCGTCCTGTTTCTTTCTGTTTGCACACTTAATTATTTATGATTGTTACTTTACTTTTGTGCTGGACATTAAGTATCCACTATTTCAACGTACATGCATATTAAAAGCTAGCCTATAAATCATTAACAGAATGCCAAGTTATTATGAGGTTTAATTTTGTATTATTAAGGCTCTGGAGAAACTGAAGCGAATGTTGGCTGATGCTGATGCTACACTTGATGCACGTAAGAAGCCTCCAGAAGATGAAGGTCCTAAGATTATTGGGGAAGGACTTGTCATAGACGAATGGGTGAGCCTATTTTCATTGGAATATTTTATACATTTGACTTTTTTTTTTTTTTCTCTATATAACCTCTGACTATTTTACCAGAAAGAGAGGAGGGAAAGATACCTTGCAAGGCAGCAGGTTGAAGGGCTTGTAGTAGACTCTGTATAAAGTGCCATGGTGGGTTTTCTTTTGAATGTAGTACATTGTTAAGATTGAATAGAAAACTACAGTTAAGTAAGAAGTTCTATTCAGAGAAACAATGATGAAACCGCAGTGTCCGATTTTGTAGAAATACCAGGTGGATGGTGAGTTTTCCTTGGAGAATCCTTTGCTTGGGAACTGACCATCCTCTGTAAATACGAGTGTTTCTGGCTGACGCAAGTAGACAGTGTATTTGGGAACATTCAACAATTGAGAATTCATTCCAATTGAATTCTCTTTGTTTGTCCGTCCGTCGATTGGCTTGTTTGGAATGTCATCTGAAGTGGAATATAACTTTCCTTTTTGGAAAATGTTAATTTTCAATAGTCAATGATTGTTTTTGGTGGCATTCAATCATAATGTTTGGATTCTGATTGATTATTGGCTCCTGTATTTGGATTAGTGCCGTCGAGTTATTAAGAAATTTTATATAATGTAATATATAATTTTAAAAACTAATAATTAAGTTATTATAATAATGATAAATTAATTTAAAAATTAAATAATTTTTTTAATAACTTGTTTCAAGGCAAGCAAAGTAATTTTATGTTCTGTCTTGTTGCAAGTTATATTTCAAGTCATACTGATAAGCTATTGATAGTTGAAGGATTAGATTTTGATGAGATCATTTATATAGTTGTTATTGAGTTTTTTTAAAAAAAGTTAAAACGTCTAATTTTTATTTTTATTTTTATCTTTAAACATGATTATAGAATGTTGAATTGTTAAAGAGAAACGTTATTTATTTTTTTATTAAATAAAATTAATAAGAAAGATATAAAAGTTGTGTTTATTTTTCTTTTATAGTTTTTTTGACCATATATTAATATTTTACTTCTTTTAAAAGTTTTCAGAAAATAATTAATATAAGAAATTACAAAATTATCAAATTAAATTATACATAATAGTACAAAGATGGGAATATAAAAGTTTAACCAGTATTTTAATATTCAAAATTGTAAGAGGAAGAATGTTAAAACATGTTATGACATCTTAATTGTCGTAACAACTGTTAGAATATGAACTAAAAGATAATCAATGAAATATTTTGAGTAATTGTTGAAAATTAATCAATAATTTTTTCATTAATTAGTTGTTAAAAACTCACTGCCATTACTGTTCATCTATGATTGGACTCGATATCTTTGTGATTGCACTTAATAACATTTATTGTATAATAAAAAAGAAAATTAAACTTCAAAGTGTAACTTTTTAATCTATAACTCACAAAAAAACTCAACATAAAAGAAAAAAGAAAAGAAAGAAATTGGGTCAAGGTCAAATGGGTTAACTGACAGCAGGTCCGCAGGATTAATTACAGTTTAATTTAATTCATTAATCCGAATTAGGTTTGACGCTATAACTAAGTCGTCGATACAATATAGGAAAATATATTAGTAGTAAAATTAAAAAAAGTTACTTGATTTTATCATTTTAAAATGAGTAAAAGAATCATCTAAATAAAATAATTCAATTGAATACGTTAACAAAAATTTAATTAAATTTTCAAGGAATTTAATTTAATAACAGTTAGGCACAGTAAAATTATTGTGGTATTTCACATCAAGATGAGTTATGTTAAATTGTATTACATTAGCAATTTTATATTTTATTTTTCTTGGTTAGCTAACTCTACAACAACTTTTATGTTAAAAACATTATAAAAGGCATATATAGTATGAGTTAGATTAAATTTTGTCCCTATAATTTTGTTAAATTTAAATTGGCTTTTATACAAATAGGTTAATTATTTGAAAAAAATCTAGACAGAGAGGCTAATTTAATAATATTTTTAATGGTAAGAGATCAAATTAAAAATACAAATCTAGGACGAATTAAATTAAAAAAATTATAAAAGATTTTATTTTTAAAATATGAGTTTAGAATATATTTTAATTATTTTACAATTTTTTTATTAAAATATATATCTATTTTTTAATTGAAAATAGCTAGTTCAAACAATTTTTTATTTTTTTTAAAAGTTAAAAACTATATTTTAAGAATGATTTTCAAGCATGTCCTTAATTTCACTTCCTCCCCTGAACTCTTGTATTTGTTCCTCTCGATTCTATTTCTTGAGAAGACAAAATAGAGGAACACTGGAGTAAGAGGAAGTTAGCGGTTTCATGAGAAATTGTAATATTAAAAAATAGAGTAAATTATATTCTTTTTTTTTTTAATCTTGAAATTATATATTTTTATTTATTTTAAAAATTATACTTTTTTTAAGAGATAAAAAAAATTTTAATTTCACTCATTTTATTCAAACTATCCTTATATTTATTATTTAAATAATTAAATAGATATTTGACTAATATAAAAAAAATTTTAACTTAAAATAAAATAAAATTATTATTTTTAACTCAAAATAAATATTAATAAAATATTATAATTTTTTAAGAAATATTTTATAATAAATTATAATATTTTTATAAGATTAATAATACCATTAAGGCTACTTTAATCAAACTAAGTAAAATGGTAAGTTTTTTAATTTTTTAAAAGAGAGAAGTATAACTTTCTAAAATAAAGATGAGAAAAATATAATTTTGACATCTTTTATAAAAGAAGTGTAATTTACTCTGACAAATAAATAAAATAGATAAAAATAATTGAGATGGTGCTTGATCTAATCCTTCTCTCACAAAATTTAAAAATAAAAATGATTCATTTTGTGATTTTAAAAAGAACATAAATCCAAATTTTTAAAATTTTTATTTCAATATTATTTATTTTAAATTGAAAATCACAAATTAATATAAAAAATAAAAATATATATAAACAAAATTATTTTTTATGTCTTTAAATTTTATATCAGTTTTTAATTTCATCCTTAAAGTATTTTTTGAATTAATTTTATTCTTAAAATTTTGAATTGTAATCAATTTTATCTTATAATTTAATATTATTTAAATTATTAATAAAAAATAATGATATAATATTATAATTAAAATTAAAAATTTTAAACTTCTAATAAAATCATTCAAGTTATATATGAATACAAAGTATTCATTGAAATTTTTATTAAATAATTTAATCTTTATGTTAAATAATGATTGAGTAAAAATAAAAATATTATAATTTGATAATACATGTTATTATTTAATGTTTAAATATTATTAATATCTTGTTTATATTTTTAAGATTTTTTATCAATTATTATATTATTATTTTTTATTAATAATTTAAATAATATTAGACTATAAAATCAAAATTAATTGTATTTCAAATTTTCAAGAATTGACTGCCAGAAAAATTTAAGCATGAAATTAAAAATAAAAGTGAAGTCTGACAACGTAAAAATGCTTTTTGCCAAATATATATTTTCAAATCTATATTCTCTCTGCTACATGTCGCGCATCCCCTCCCAAATCTATTATTCATTGTGTGAGACGACAAATTCGAGATTAGAACAGCTATGAGATTCGAATTCGAAACCAGGTAACTTCTTTGTTCCATCCAAGATGCTAGTATTTGGAAATTTAGATGCTGTTTCGTCAATTCTAGTAAAATAATTCGATCTAGTGTCTCGGGTGGTCTAGGGGTTGATTTGGAGTTGTATATTCAAAACTGAAATCCACTCGTTACTATTCTTGTTGCTCTTTTTCATGTTATGGGATTCCTATTCCAAATGCGTATGCTACAAATGTCTAAGTTGTTATGGGATTTGATTGATCATTGCTTGACATGTTCTTGAATCTTGAGTTTTGTTAAATGTGATTTAAGCTCATGAATGCTAGTCTTCTATGTGGTTTCAGTATACCTGTTTGTGTTTAAACCCATGAATTTTTATGTGTTGTCTGGTTGCATTTGATGGGTTTATACTGGTAGAGCTGAAGAAATTGAAATCTGCAGAAGTTGCATAAACTTTACTGACTTATTTCCAAATACAGAATTGATTCCATTAAGTAATAAGTCAGAATAAGACTACGATGAAATGATTGCTTACATAAATTATGAAAGGGATAACTAACAAGTTCATACTTTTGTACTTCATCAACCTTACTTAGTAAATATTCAATTATGATTTACCTGCTTAAAGTAACTCAAGATTGTAAAGAAAGTCTGTGCCAGACTTAGAAGAAGCAGAAAAAGTGCATAGAGCACTGAGATAATCGCCCATGGGCTACTGAAGTATTCACGTTTCATGGTTGCCCAATGACTGCTGTAGTAGGTCTCAACTTCCCTTATCTGCTCCTTGAGATAGGTATTTCTGACATTAAAACCCACCATCCCTCCAAGATCATTAAAAAATCTAGCAACAAATTGATCGTTCTTGGAAAAGTTTGTGATTATGCCATCTGAACAAAGATATGCAGCATCCCTTGGATCATATATGAGGCTCTTCATGAAGACTACGTAGCTTGTGAAAAATGTGACATCATCGTTCCTACTCTGCTCCAATGCCACACAGTTGAAGAGTATGGTGGTAGTCCAGTCATTGATGGTGATAGATGGCATTTCTAGCACCCGATTTCTAAATTTGATATCCAAGAAGCTATTGGCTTTCTTGGGCTTAAATTTGATACCTGCTGACCTCAATTGCTTTGCAGATTGAATTGATGATTGAGTGGATGGATATGGCTCATCCTTTGAGACTTTATTATCCACGCAAAGCCAATGTCTCTGCAACAGCATGACAAATATTGGAAAAAGGTGAAAGAGGAGTTCATCTGAATTAAAAAAGAAGATAGAAAAAGATTGAAAACAAGAAAGGAAACCTTGAACCCAACAAGTCGGGTTTTGTGTTTGTGTTCTGAGGGACGTAGACAGTAGTGAAACAGATCAAGCAAATGCTTTGGCTCATAAGTTATTGTCTTAAACCTTGAATCCCAAGGCAATTGAAAGAGCAGGTTAAAGACTCTCATGGCAACTGTTTTGATGGATTCTCCCTCTTTTGGCTGCCAAAATGCTTCAAGGACAAAGAAAGGTAGTTGGTTTTCCAGTTTAAGCACATCAACGATGAGCATTGGTATCAACCAAGGCTTTGCTAATATGGGATCATCTTCAGTTTCGTGCATATCCTCTTCCTCAAGGTGGGGACTTCCTAGACGATTCAAGAGCTCAATGACGAAGAAGCAATCAAGGATCATCATTTGGATGAAGTCATGGTTGAACATTGATGGCATTTCTGAGTAATAACTCTCTGCATTTCTCATACAATTTCCCATGCGTTCAACAAATGTGCTTATTGCAGAATGCCTATCAAGCACACCTGCAGAGATGTATCTGCATAAATATTTGTTAAAGTAGTACCACTTATATACTTCAAAGTCCGCCAAGCTGCTTCTGCCATTATGGTAAGGGCCAATTGAAACAACCTCAGGCAAGTAAGTTCTGTCATCCAGAACTCCTTCGAGGTACGGAGGACATCTGAGTATGCTTTTTGATGGATTCCTCTCTCCTTCTTTTCCTATGTTCACTGATCGACTTTTTTCCTCCAAATGCTGTTTTAGAAGTGCAGCATGAGCTGCTTCAACATAAGGGACATGTATCGTTGTGCTTGAGCTGATGCTGTCTTCATCGTCTTCATCAATGGAAACAGAAATATGTCTGATGCTGTCTTCATCGTCTTCATCAATGGAAACAGAAATATGTCTGATGTTGTTATCCATGTGCTTTGAGAACCTGATCTTTTTTCTTCTGTTTTTCCCTCTTGTAGTTCAGTGCTAGAAAATGAATGCACTTATACTGGGAAAGGAATTGAGAGAATATGATAGTCATAATTTCAAATTAAAATATCGTTTTATAGGTGAATCTTTGAATTTATGTAGTCCATTTCAAGTTACAACTTCTTGGAACCTACTATATCCTCGTCTTACTACGTTCTAAGAAGTCTCAAAAGTAAGTTTTAGTTCCTCACACGTCTCTTGCAAAATTTATATGAATTTAAAATCGAAGAGGACGTGTTCCAAGAAGTCAATTGACTAGGAGTGGTTGACGGCGGCCCTTGAAGCTTCTTGGAACGTACAAATATTGTATGGAAGTTACATAGTGAAGGGAGATGTTCCAAGAAATTACTCAAATATTGTAATGAAACTTGATGGAATCATATTTTATAGAGGATATGTTCCATGAGGCGTACAGAGAGTATGTTGTAGGAAATTAGTTACAGTTCCTATAAAGCAGCTATTGTATTAAACCAATTTTCTCAATGGGTGTTTTCCAAAAAGTTTCAGAGTGTTACTTCAAAACATAATTGTTGAATCAGACTGAACTAGTAATAATTCATAGTTGTTGAATCAGAGAAAGGGTAACGAAGATAATGAAATCATCAAATAAGTCGAGTATCCAAAGAATAAGAAATGATGAAGCTTTGAGCAACAACAAACTGGACAACCAAATTTCCTTAAAAAAAAACTTATATGTTGTTTTTATATCTTAACGATTAAATTTTTCAATCAAAAATGGATACTGATACGATTTATAAAACTTATAGAATAATCTTTAGACTAACCCTTATATTAATTGATTATAATCCATGTCATCACCTGGTCTCTGTTTGCACAATAGCATGCTTGAAATTGAATGTAATTATATTGGGAATTGAGGAAATATGTCAACCTGAAAAATTATTGGTTTAAGATTTTAGAATAAATCAACATCCATACCAGTGTTGCACCATGGGATTTAGATTTTGAATGTGAGGTCATAAGTAACTTTTATTAACTGGGAGACTAATACATAATTAAAGTAGGAATTAGAAGTGGGATATTTAATAAACCTAAATTACGAAATTAGAATAGGAATTTGCATGAAATGGGAGTATAATAAGAATTGATTAATCTGCAATGAGTTCTAGTAATTGATATGCTAATAATTATATGAATATCAAAACCTTGAAAAAATTCACATAGAATTTGGGATAGACCTTAGCATTGCAACTTTAGTAGTTGGAGACTAAAATTTGGGTATTGTAGATTAGGGGAATTGGGGTTAATTAGAAATTCCAGGCTCTAAACTTACAAAATATGGAAGATTTGGGGTTGATTAGGAACATTCCTAAGTATGATTTTGGGTATAACTCAAGTGATGTTTGGAAATCTCAATCCCATTGATATGACCAATGTTAACTCTTTTTTATTTTTTTATTTTATTAATTTTAATTACTTTAAATTATTTAAAAATTTTAAAAGATTTAAACAAAAAAAATCATCACTTAACATTTTTTTTCTTTCATTCTCTTTACCTTTAATTCCTTTCTTTCCTTTCTCCTCTTTATTCCCAACCACACCCAATCTTCAATTATTATCCAAGATAACCTTTTCTAAATTTTTTTTCAATTATGATTTAATAAAGATAAAAATTACTGATTTTTATTAAACTTTAACTTTTAAAATTTAACAAAAAAAATAACTTTATTTAATAAAAATAACATATCAAAATTCATGCAGTTATTTTTAAAAAGTAAAATGTAAAAAAAAAAAAAAAAATTTAATTTTGATCTATGCGTAAAAGATTCCTTCAACTTCAGTCTCTAACTAATAACTCTTTGAATTAAAAAAACTCAAACGTTAAGATAACATGTCAACAAAAGTAAAAGTATCATTTTTATTCACACCTAAATTATCCTAAAAAATCCTAAATTACACATCAAAATTACCTATGAGGAAAGGATTAATTTATAATTTGATACCGTAAGGGGTGGATAAAAGTTCTGACCATTCATTGGGATAAAAACTCCTCATCATGCAATTCCATTCTCTTCACATATAAGATTTATGTATTCACCAATTGTATAAAGTGTCAAGCTTTATAATTAAGAACAAATCATAAACTCTTCTGAAGAAAACACAGAGTATTAGTTAGAGATATAGAATATAGAATCATTCAAAATTGCCATTGAAATAGAATTAAAGTCCGAAAAACTTTCAAATATCATGAACGAAAAATCAAAATGACTAGACAAAAAAAGAACAAAAAGATGTGCAAAAAAAAGTTAGATATTTTTCAGATTCACTACAATATTTATTTATAAAATTCTAATGGAAAGAAAATTAGATACGAAAAAGGGAGAAGAGAAATATAATAGAAACACCATAAGGAGATAGGAATACTATAGCACTAACATTAAGAATTACATGGACAAAGATGACTTATTACTTTTGGAAAAAAAAATTAATTATTATTTTTATATCTTTGTCATAAGTATTTCAATAAAAAAATGACATGTATATAATTTATACAATTCATTTTTTCTATGATTCATTTTTTTAAAATTTTTTACATATTTTATTTTAATTAAAAAATTTAATAATAGATATAAGAAATTACATATAAATTTAATTCTTTTATTTGAAGCTTTGGAAAGAGGCAATATTATAGTTGAAATTAAATACTATTAATTATATTATATTTTAATTGATTAATTTTAAAAAATATTTTTCATAATTATTTATTAATTTATCAAGTGATTTTTTAATTTTATAAATTTAGCAATGTAATTACTTTATATTAGTTGAATAAATATTTAATATAAATATATTTAGGACAAAAATGGGAGAGGAGAAATTCCTTACTATTTTGCCATTATAATTTGTTGGGCCCATGTTTTTCGATATGGCATGCTATGGATGACTGGAGATGTCAACGGGCTTGTTGGGCTTAGACCTAAAAGGCTTGTTTTTATTGGGCCTAAAAAAGGAGTGTTGGGCTCTCCTCTACCTATTTTACTTTTCACTTTTTCAGTCTGTAAAACTGGGTCTTGAGTAAGGTTCCATGTTTCAGTAAAAAAAAAAATATAATCATGCTATTTATTTTTGTAAATTACAAGTATATATATTTAAATATGACATACATGTTTATTAATAACCAAGTACCTAACTATGTATTTATTTAATCATCAAAAGAACATAAGAGAGGTTTATGTAACTCACAAGTCACTCAATATATTCATTAGTTTACTACACTACAACCTAAAATATCATGGAATTATATATAATAAATAATATTAATCGCCTATATTTAATACTTTTATATAACTTGAAATCCATAAAAAGTGGAATTTGAGCTTCTTTTGTTCATTTTAAAGTGTTTTAGTTCATAATTGTTCCAAAGCATCCCTCTACCATCATAGCCCATAATCATTGCCTTAGGCCCATTTTTTTAATCACAAAGTGCATGAACACATTTATGGACACTACTCCATCCGTTATTTTGGTTGGACAGTTGGAAATAATTTTTTGTTTTTAGAAAATTGGTTCTTTTTTTTTTCCTCTAAAAATTATATATAAAAAAATGGATGCCAAAAAATTAAAATTTTGAAATTTAATTAAAAAAAAAACTCTTACCTGCCTATGGTTGTTGTCACTTGTTTGTTAAAAGATTGAGATGTCTTAAAGTTTTTGAAGAACTTTAATTATATGATAAAATTAGAAGGAGATTAATAAAAAAGTTAGGATTTTTATATCTATTTCTCTTCAAATTTATCATATAAAATTTTGAGAAATTTTAACAGATGTGAGATCTAAATCTCCATTGTAACACCCAACAATGTCATATGTACATCATCACCCATCACTATCTCATAATTTCTCTATCAATTATAACTTACATTGTCATTTTAGAAATAGAAAAAGTTCGTGTATGATTTTTTTTAAACACTAAATATAATTATTTGTTGTTTAAAATAATTTTAAAAAATCATAAAAATACTTTTTTAAAAATATATTAAAATTTATTATTTAATAAAAATTAAATCTAAAGGAACTCAAAGATAAAATTAATTTGTCATCTCATCACAAATAGTCATCAAAAAACTTTCCAAAACAATTAAAGTGTCTAGTCTCAACATTATCTTCATATTAATTAGTGCATATGGGGGGTGTGGAAGACATGGTTGTTCCCATGTAAAGGTATAGGAGGGCCCAAAAGGGATGGCATAAGATACCCACATTTCAAAAGAAAGAAAGAGAAAAAGAGTGATTAATTAATAAGGAAAAAAAGTGAATTCCATTTCTTAGACTCTATCTTATCCAAAAACAAATCCTCTCACAAAAGTGTTGGTTGAGGCGAAAAGGTTACCAAAATAAATACATAGTGTTGTGTCTCATGCTATTCTCCTTTGCTTTTGTGCAAAGGCCGTGACTAAATTCACTTTGTGTTGTTTGAGATTTTGGAGTCTATCGTTAAAAAAATGGAATTTTTTTATCAAATATATTCTAATGTATAACAATCTTGATACTTGTTGAAAAGATAGAAAAAAAATCTTATAAAAAATCAATCTTAATTACATTATCGTCTTTTAAAATAAAAAGTACTATAATGAATTTTTTCGAAACAAAAAATAAATTATTATTTAATATTTATTATTTTCTTTTACTAAAATAAGCTTATGTTTTATTAACTATATATTTATTCAATCTAAAATAGTCTCTTCTTAAACTTATGAATAAGTTAAGTTTATGATTTTTAATATAAAGCAATAAGTATTTAAATAAATTTTTAAAATTTTAATAAAATAAATTGATCATTTTATAATTACATAAAAATTTATATATTTTTTTAAGATTTTTTTTAATTAGTGTCTTTAGAACATTGATTAAAATTTCATTTGATTGATTAACAAAAATTTTAAATATTAAAAAATAATTTTTTAATTTTTATAAATTTTAGATTTTAAAAATAGAAGCATTTAATTTAAAAATATTTTAAAGCAGGCAGAAGTAAATAATTTAGCCGAATCACATTTTTCCCACCAAAGTTTTTGCAGCTTCTGACATGAGTAGTGACTTATGATCTCAGATTGGTTACATCATTGCTTCATTTCATGTCATAGTAACTCCCTTGTTCACCGAAAGGTCTTTCACTCTCATTATTACACAAAATAGAAAGTGTGTGGCACTCAAAAACCATGTGAAAAAGATTGACTTCATTCTCCAAACCTCCACTTGCATTCAAATAAATAATATTGTTAATTAGTATCTTTAAAACATTAATTACAAAATATTTAATTGATTAATAAAATATTTAATAATTTTAAATTTAATAAAAATCAATAAAAAATAGATTTTTTATTAATTAAGTACTGTATCAATCAATCAATTTTTTTTCCAAATAAAACAAAAGATGGACAACTTTAGTTTTTGTGGATTTTAGAGCAAAAAGTGGGTTCAAATTTTCCAACAAGGCAATCATTTTGAGGCAAGGGCATGACCCTTTTTCTGTCATACATTTTATTATTATGGTTGACAAAAATAAAGAAAGGGAAAATGGAGAGGAGAAGCTGGAAATTCGTGTTCAATTCTGGTGGGCTTAGACTTTTTTTAATTTATTATTTTAAAATTATAATAATTATTGTTTTATATTATATTTTAAAAATTATTAAAAAAAAAGTATGCACGTTTGTAGATACAAAAATAATAATTATAATTATTAAAAAAAAAGTAAAAGAACTTTGAATATTTTTAAATTACATTAAACTTTGAGATTAATTTTTGTTAAATTGATAACCTTAAGATAAATTTTTTTATATCAAATACATTTTATGAAAATTAAACTTCTTTAGTATAATTTATTAAATTTCTAATCATTTGATTAATTGGTTTCCTTTGTCTTATTTGCCCTATTGCTTCATAGATAATTATTGGTCCACTTCCTTCAAAACTTTCAAATTCACTTAAAGTAGATATTGACATACAATATACTCCAATATCTTAAACAATATGTGCGCACAAAACGTCTTCCACATATAAGAAAAAGATTGAATTTTTCATTCCTTCTCTATCATAAATTACTCAAGGGCATCTTTGTAATTTTGCTTTAATAACAGGAAAGGAATAACGTAAAGGGAAGAAATCTCAACACAATAGGAAATGAGGAGGCATTTGGCATACCATTAATTTGGCAATCTAATTCCAAAATTTAGGTATTAGCTACAACTTAGGACTTATCTAAAATTCTTATAAAAAACGTATCTATCCTATCAAATATCTTCAATCCTATCTGTACAGCTAAAGGAAACACATGCAACAACTTAAACACCCATTTACAAGAATTAACTCTCAAATTATTCGTAATACACCAATTTGAATACTAACAAGAATTGGGTCTATTAATGAGATACAGCTATTTTCGTTCTTTCACTTTTGAATTTCTTAAATTTTTAGGTCTCTCTTTCTGGTCCCAATGCCTTACACTGATAGCTATAGCAAAGTGACACTTAAGGGTTTAAATTCAATGAGCCACAAGGACACATGCACGTTTGATGGATGACTTGACCTAACCTATACCCAGTTTTCTTTAACTCTGTTTATGCTTTGATTTTGGTTTTCAAAACAGAGTAACACAAATTTTATGTGTGTAGCAGATATTATAACCTCATTTGGTAAAAAATAGGAACATCAACTTTGTGCATTACACTATGCCCCAGAATAACCTTAAAAATAAAAACCAATTCATAATTTTTGACAATTGAAACTTTGTCCTACCGAACTCCAAGAAAAAGAAAGAAAAAAAAAAAAAAAAAAGAAACCCAGAAACTAATTACACGTTCTTAATAGCTTGTTCTCCCTTAGCCATCTGAATCCCATTGCCGTAATCACCATCATCTCCCACAAAGCTTGCCCAGAACCAGTGTGTCTTCCACACTCTGCCCATTTCTTCAATGGGAATGCCCTTAGTCTCAGGGAGGAAGTAGAAGATGAAGATAGACATGATCACAACGAAGAAGGCGAAGAAGATGAACAATCCGAACTTCATATGGCAGAGCATGTTCAAGAATATTTGGGCAACAAGAAAAGTGAAGAGCATGTTCACCGACACATTCACACTCTGAGCTGCAGATCGAATCTCCAATGGAAAAATCTCACTAGGCACTAACCAACCTAGAGGACCCCATGACCATGCAAATCCAGCCACATAAATGCAGATGAACAGGACCACCACAACAGCATACCACTTGGGTAAATCTCCAGGATTGCCATCAATCCCAAACTTAGCTCCAATAGCAGCAGCAACTACAGCTTGACATATAAGCATTTGCACTCCACCTTCAAGGAACAGTTTTCTTCTTCCCCATTTATCAACTCCATAAATGGAGACCATAGTTGCAACCACATTGACAACCCCAGTAATAACAGCAGACATGAGAGCAGCATCATCTTTAAACCCAATGGAGTTAAACAGAACAGGAGCATAGAACATGATGACGTTGATGCCAGTGAATTGCTGGAAGAAGGGAATTAAAATGGCCATAGTTAAATGAGGTCTGTATTTTCTCTCCAAGAGATTCCTCCATGGATGCTCCACTTGCTTCGATGCTTCACTAGCAGCAACAAGGTCGTTAAACTCTTCGTCAACATCTTCCACTCCACGCACTCTCTGAAGCTTCTTCTTCGCTTCGTCGTGATCCCCTCGTTCGATCATGGAGTTTGGAGTGTCAGGAAGACAGAGAGATCCAATGGTGATTATAAGAGCAGGAACCATGGCTCCTCCTAAGCTCAATCGCCATCCCCATCCACCTTTGATTTTGGCGAAGAAGTAGTTCAACACGTTGGCTATGAGAATTCCCACTGTGATTGATAATTGAAAGCCTATGTTCAAAGCTCCTCTGAACTTGTATGGAGCCATCTCAGAAAGGTAAAGTGGAACAGACTGCAAATAATTAATCAAATTAATTAGTCTCTAATCAAATTGTTAATAAATTTATTCACCAATTATAAAAATCTTAAACCAAATCGGGGACCACAGGCTCTTTTCATGGTGTCACGCTTCTGGGGAAAATAGATTCAACCCGTGGAAAATAAAAGTGTAATTTCGATGATGTCACATGCAATTATCATAATTAATTAATAATAAATGGCTAAAACTACATGTTTGTCCTAATTCATCTCCTACTCTTAATCACGCCCCAAAATGGTGGAGAGAAAATCAAGGTGAAGATTCGTTTTTTTCTCAGTAACCAAACAAGCACTCAAGATAGTCAAAATAATAACAGTACAATAAGAGAGTAGAAAGTTACAAATTAAGTAGGCTTTAAGTTTAAAACCATAAATTTGCAGGAAACAGATCTGGGTAAAACGTTCTGCCTCGAAGTATGCTATAAAATACTTTTTGTTGATTAAAATAATAAGAACAAAACAGCAAGAAGGAATCAAACTCAAATGATTATGAACTTAGTGTCATGTAGATAAACAGCGAAACTTTTGTTGTCTAGTTTATACACAGAGAATACCGGAGACATAGACATACCGTGATTATGGTTGCTTTTCCAATAAAATCAGAAAATCAGATTTAAACTAATGTATACATATAAATACCTGATTGGCAAATCCGATACCGAAACCGAGCAAGATCCGACCGACGATCAACATCCAAACAGCTTGAGCGAAGCCATTGATGAGAGCTCCGGCGAGGAAGAGAATGCCTCCGAGAAGCATGGACAATTTCCGGCCAAACCTACGTGTGACGGTGGACGCCACCAGCGACGACAAGAGCGCCGCCAGGTACAGCGACGACGTGAACATAGTTAACGTTTGACTGTCGTACTGACAGTACTGGTTGGTGGACTTGTCGAGATTCTTCTTCCGGTACACCGACGGGAAGAACTTCTCCAAGAACGGATCCATCGACGTCACACCACCTGATCATATAACGAAACGATCGAAATCAAATCAACAGAACCAGATTCATATATTTTATTATTTTCTCGAGAAACAAACAGTAGTATATATTTGAATATGACCATACCGGAAATCCCAATATCGTATCCGAAAATCAGACCACCCATGGCTGCTACTATACATGTTATTGTCACGAAAGGAGTAAGCTTTCCAGGGTACTCCTTCCCTCCACCACCTCCAATTGCTACAACTGCAGGCATTTTCTCTCACTTTCTCACTAAGAAAAAAACGAGACAAATACAATATCGAAGACAAGAAAAAGAAGAAGAAGCAAGATGGAGCTTTAACACAATGCGAGTGGCGAGTGTTTATATAGACGAAGACCTTAGCCGATTTCTTTAGTTTCATTAGAACTATGAGCTGTCAAAACTAACATATCTTTTTCAACGATTTGAATTTAAAGATATGTATTGTTATTAATCAGATAAGTATTTTTCAAAAAAATTTTGGATACATGAGTAATTAAATTATAAACAAGGTACATTTATAATTAGGTGGCCACCCCACTGCTGGATGGTCCTACACATAAAATTGAAACCTTAATTATCAGAAAGATCGGACGGTGGGGAAAGCAATTTGAATAAACCGTTTTGATTTATTGATTTCATATTAGAAACAGGAAACTGAAACGGTCGGTGGTAAGTAGATTTTAATTACACGTCAGTGAATGCGAAGATTTTGGGTATAGGATGAGATTGAGTCAGCAATTTCATATATAATTATATATATATATATAGCAAAAATAAAAAAATTAAATATTCATTTAATAAGGTGTTTGGATAATGTTGGATTAATGGGAGATGGTGGTGGATACGTACGAGTTTTGTAGGAGAAGAGAAGACTTTTGTGTTTGTGTGTGAATGGGAATACATAATGTGAGTATTACAATGTGAACGCTGCCGTTTTAACTCCCAATTAGGATAAAATTATTGTTTAAGAAAAAAGAGAAATATATACTTTAAATTGTAATTTATCAAAAAATGTATGTTTTAAAATTTTTTTAATTTGAATGCTATTTATTTTTTACTATCTTAATTTATTTTAAATATCCAGGGGTATAATTGTGATTTGGAGATGTTCATACGCGCTAATACTGTTGGGGAACTCTGTAGGATCCGGAAATATAGGGGTAGGATGAGGGGCCATTTGGGAAATAAAAACTAGGGATGACGTTGGATGGGATTACGAAAGAAACGGTAAGATGAGGAGTAAATTAGGACTGTTAAGAGTGACTCGCTATTGGAGTCGCAGAAAAAACAGCTAAGATTGAGAGGATTATTAGGGGAATCTGATAATCTTGATAATTTCGAAAATTGTTATTTTAATTAATTTATATTTTTTTATTTTTTTATTTTTTTATACATATACTCTATTAAAAATAATTTTATTTAGAATATTAAGAGACATTAAATGTGAATATCTTAATTAATAAATGTGATTATAATAATAATTCTATTTATTATATATGATTTTTATTTTTTTCAAAAAATTACAATTACTTTTTAAAATATCAAGGGGAATAATTATATATATATATATATTCTCAAGGTTATTATGACGTAAAGAATATATATAGATATAATAATTAAAGTTTTTAAATTTTAGAATGGAAAGATGTTGAATTGGATAAGTTCAAACCGAAATAGGATTTTTGGATCTACTTTCTTTATTTGATTTATCATTTTATTTGTAATTAATTTGATATTTTTATTATATTCCATTCTTATTATTTGATTTACCATTTTTATTTTTTATTTTTTATTAATATGAATTAAGATATTTTTAATCAAAAAATTTGATTAATTACTTTATTCTTCAAAATAATGTTTGCCAAATAAAAGTTTTAAATCCTTAACTTAATAATTGCTTCTAAATAATTAAAGCATTTCTAAAGACCTTACCAAAAAAAAAAAAAGATTCCTAGAGAAGGCCAATCTTTTTAATTGATATTCTACTTGACATCGTAATATGAGCTCTACATAAATGAGGGCTCAACTATCTTACTATTTCTATATGCACAATTTTCATGCACATGATGATCTTATCTCTTTCAAATATACCAAAATGATGAGTTCTAAATTGTATGTTAGCTTCTATATTATGCACAGTCCCTCAACCTAATGAGTAAACTTACCTTTAATGTGCAGACAATATACTGCTTCCTCTCCATAATTGCAGCAATTACTTCCATTAATTACTTCAATAATTTACCCTAATCAATGTTAGTAGATTTGTTTTTATTGTCTTTTTGTAAGGCATTTTATATTTGATTCTCAAATATAACTTTAACGGCATTGGATTTAATCTCATCTCAACAATGTCAAGTTTCTTTATTAACTAAGGGTGAAATTTAATCGTGAGAAATATTTGTATTTAGTGTTTAATAATATTTTAAATAAAATTATTTTTAATAGAAAATAATGTGAGAAATAAAAAAAAATTTTAATGTTAACTACCAAAAAAAGAATGTAAAATTAAAACAATAAAAAAACAATTTTTTATTTCCTTTTGTAAGGCATTTTATATTTAATTCTCAAATAATTCTTCTTGTAAGGCATTTTATCTCTGATTCTCAAATATAATTTTAATGGCATTGAATTTAATGTCATCTCAACATTGTCAAAATTTTTAATAACAAAAGATCAAATCCCATTGTGAGAAGTGCACGTATTTAATGTTTGAAAATATTTTGAATAAAATTATTTTTAATAGAGAATAATGTGAGAAATAAAAAAAATCTTTAATGTTAACTACCAAAAGAGAGAATGTAAAATTAGCAAGAGGTTATAGAGATAATTCACTTTCTAATTTTTGTTTTTGTAGTGTAATTAGCAAAACAATATTTTAGTTTGGTAGATATAACATGGTTTTAATTATACCAAAAATGTAAATTAATTAAAATACATGCAAACTAATAAAGGTATATAGTAGAAAAATTAATATACATGGCATGTCATTGGTGATAATTTCTTTGGATAAATTTATTATTATTTTTTGTCTATATATATTTTTCTATTGCACGTAATTTTTTATGAAATATTATCGAATATTAAATGTGAATATATATTTTTTTAATAAAAATTTATATTTTAATTTATTATATTGTAAAATATTAGTCTCTTTTATTAAATTCATTATTAGTTATTAATTTTTTTTAATCTTATGACACTTTTATTAATAATATATATATATAAAGATATCTTGTGTGGTAGGGTTGTCTGATACCAGTAATTGGTGAATTCACAATGGTCATATATACATTTTTGGTGCTTTAATAAAAGTGAAGAGGAATAAGAATCTGTCTCCGTAAAAGAAAAAAGTATCTTGAGAAGCATCAAGTAATTAAATCAGATATGTACAAATAAAGTTGCCTAAAATAAAAAGAGCAAAATAAAATTGGGCCCAATGGAAATAAGAGAAATCTCAAATGGATCATAACTTTTTTCTTTATGATCCTTCCTCCTTCTTCTTCTTTAATTCTTTCGTACATTTTTATTCTTCTTATTCTCCCAATTGTGCTCTTTCTATTCCATGTTTCAAGACAATCTTCCCTTTAAGCTTTCTTCGCTTTTAAACTCACCATGTCTCTTGCCTTTATTTAATTATCTCATCTCCTTTTTCTATTTTAATATCCTTTTGCTATGTCTCCTTTTGGTCTGATAAATATTATTATCAACCAACACATTTATTGTTTATATAGACATTATCACACCTAATAAAAAATAAATTTTGAACATATACTTCTAGAAAGGCTCCAAAAATCATAAAAATTTTCATTATATAAAGATTCTCAAATTTTTTTTCTTGAACATACATCATATATATGATGTAAGTTTATATATTTTTTCTATTCTCTATTTCAGATTAATTCAGATATTAGAGTATGTGATGAAACTCTTGACTCGCTGCTACAAGTTTGATGATTTAGAATTTGGACTTCAGTAAATATGGCATCATCACCTTTTTTTTTTTTTTCAATGTATAGTATATCTAAATTAAAATATTTACAAAAAATTAAATGACTTGGGATTGTGCTGGCATAAACCCATCAGGTATAATTTCATTATTTTAATAGTAATAATAAATATTAATCTTCTAAATTTACAGTTGGGATCCGATTATGAAATATTAATAGCACTACCGTACACTTACAAAGTAGTTATATTTTTGTAAGCTATGAATACGATCGACGTATATTTAACGTGCAGTATGTTTTGGCAGTCACTATCAATCTCCCTCAATCACATCAAATAAAGAGTTGGGAACGTAACAAATCCTCCATTAATTCAAAAGAATCATTTCGAATTAATTTTATAAAAATATTATTGTTGATGATGATAGACACATGAGGCTGATTCGAGCATTCAAACAAGGTAGGCTTGACAAATAAAAAGTGCATGCTTATACGGATTCCATTGCTGCTGCATGTGTTCCAGGGCCGTAATAATGTTTCCACATCATATTTATCTATTTAATAATTTCATAGGTAGGTATAATATATCAATATATGAAAAAAGAATTATACACCTAAATTTACATACTTCGTGAAATCAAGAAAAAATTAGGCACTCATAAAATTAATTAGGCCTGGTTTACCTATGTTAAACGTCTAAAATTGATTGATCAACCATACTAAGAAGTAATCATATGCGAGTTCATCAATACTCATATTTCATGTCACATCATCCTCAATATTTATATAAGAACATTCCCAACTTCTATTAAGAATTTAAACTTTTTTGTATAAAAAAATAATATGATAATAATAATCATATAAGGAGAAATTATATATAATTGATGATAAATCTTTAATCTGTATTTATCTTCCTCTTAATATGACACCTATTATTTATCTTGGTTCTCCTATTAGGTATACAATCATAATCATTCTAACTAGGAAGCTTCCTCTCTTATTTTTTGTGAGCCTCTTATTCTCCTTTTAAGATTTTTGGACTAGCTCCATCGTCCAAAGTTAATTAAATACAATATTTTATATTTTATTATTAAACTTTTTATTAAAATAAGATACAAAAGATTTTTACAATTTATTACTATATAATTAGATTTTTTTTAAATATATACATATTTATTAAAAAAATTGAATAATAAAATTATAAAGAAATACGTCTAAATCTAGTCTTACCCATTTTGTGTCTATGTTTTTCATTGCTATGACAATATCTTATTGTCATTTTCATATTTGAGAATTGTAATTCAAAATAAATATTGTTCAAAGTTGAAAGTGGACTCTTCTAAGTCACCTAGCTAGAGCCTTTCTAAAGATTATATGGGTCCCTTTTCATTTCTTCCGTCTCACAACTAATTACGTTGAATTCACATTATTCCTAGTCGTTGTTGTACAATTTTTATCATTCATATTTTGAAATTTATATATAATGATTCCTATGTACATAAAAGGTTAAATTCTCAATAAGAAGCTTTTTAATCATGTACATAATTTAATTTATATATATATATATATGTAGTTATCTTATGTTGATCAATCACAATCTATTTGACATGATTTCTCAATAAGCAGCTTTTTTATCGTGAAAATTTATATTGTGTTAGATAAATGGTGGCATAATAATACGGTAATTATATTGAAGCCAACTTGTACTTAATTAAATTAAAGAGTACATTACACTCTCCTTTCTTAAGAAATATTAAAATTATTTTTTTATTTTGAAAACAAATACTTCTCTCCCCTCTCTCTAAAAGATTAAAAAATCTACAATTTTATCTATTTTAATTAAAATATCATTAATAATATTATTAATTTTTTAAAAAACTATAATTTGATAGAAAAATAGATTTTAAAATTTATTATTTTATTATTATTTATTCTGAGTTAAATATAATAAATTTATTTTATTTTAAATTTAAAATATTTTTTTCATATTAGTAAAATACATATTTAATTATATAAATAATAAATATAAGGATATTTTGGTACAAATAGATGAAATCATAATTTTTTTATCTTTCAAAATGAGTGTAGTTTTTTACAATAGAAGAAAGAGGAATATAGTTTTTAAAATATCTTAAGATGGGAAAGTGTAATTTACTCTAAATTAAATATATACTAAATATTGCTTTTTATTTTGTAAAAAAAAAAGATAAAAAGATAAGAAAGATTTTGACTACTATATAAATTCCAAAAGTCATAAGCAAATTGATCACTTTCTAGGTGAGCAATTGGCAAACTGAGCAAGCATGACTTCCCCTAGTGTTCCCACTATATAAATTCCCTAATTTGACCATTCCATCGAGATCCTTCACAAAAGCTAATCCTCACTATATTTTCTTTTCTTTTCTTTTTCTTTAATTTCCTTTCTCACCATTAAGAGTTTTCTTTTGACTTGTTGATTGACAAAACCCAAAGACTTTTGAGAGAGCAGTGTTACCTCTTGTCAAGGGAAGTGGGATTGTCTCTTCTTACTAAACTCTTTTTTCAAGTAAGAGGAATTACATTCTCTTTTAAGAGAGAGGAATTATCTTTTCTTAAAGAAAATGAGTTGCCTTCCTCTTAAGGGGACAGTCACATCTACTTAACTAAGAAAGTTACTTATTAAAAATTATTAAACTAAATAAACTAAATAAATGAACTAATAATAGAATAAAATTTATGTAAAAATAGTATATATGGTATTATTAAAATTTTTTGATAATATATATTATAATTATACATGTATGTTTTTATTAAAAATTTTAGATATATATAAAAAATGTATGCATCATTAAAAAATTTTCATCTACAAATTTATGTAATTTTTTCATATAGATATTATTTATATGAAATTTCATAATTTTGTTATTTAGTTTAATTTTTATATGTGCATATACATATATATTGTATTATATTTATAATATTATTTACAAATGATTCAAAGTTGGCTCATTTATTGAGTCAAACTCAACTGCAATTTTTCGTTCATTTTTTGTTTTTAAGTTTATCTTAGTTAAAATGAACGAGTTTATCATGCTAATGTCCAACTCCTTTATAGGCCTATGCTAGAATTACTCTTATTATGATTAATTATATATTTTTATGTAATTTAATTTATATTATTTAATTTAATTGTAAAAAGGGTTAAATTAGATTATAAATGTTACACAAAAGTTATTTATTTATTAATATAAATAATGAAAATATTTAAGCTTTCAATACTAAAAAAATATAATAAATATTTGTGTAGTTTATATGAATATATATCTATATATGTATTATATGATTTTAGAGTGTTTGATTTCTTTAGTTTCTTAAAGTAAATAATATAATATAAATATAAGACATGAGAAAGTGAAGAAGTTACGAAAGAAGAAGTTACAAAAGAATATTAAAACTATAATATGAATTATAAAATGCATGAATTTGAGAAAGTAAAAAAGGTTAAAAATTTTCCATTACATTTTATTATTACTTTTAAAATATAATAAAAAATTAAATTTACATATGTACATTGGCATCTGTAAAGTGCAGTAGTACTACAAATTACCGTGAGCCTATGAGTATATTGAAGAGTGGTACTGATAATTTTATGAATTCCATTTTATATAAATTATATAAGAATATGTCATATATTAAAAATTTAGTAGAAAAAAGTAAAAAATATTATGTGTATAATTAAAATTGACAGTTAAAAAAAATTAAATTAAATTATTTTTAATTTTATCCATTAAATATAACATGTGACAGATTTATATAAAATTTGATAAATTTGAGAGGCAGAGAACATTTTCCTATATTGAAAGGGACGCCTGCTACTTTGATAAGCTCAAATAATGCACAATAATATTATTAAAGGATAACAATACAAATTAAGAGTAAGCTTGGGATAAACTTAGGTCAACGCCCAAAACTACTCCTAATTATTTATTTTATAAATAATAATAATAATAATAATAATAATAATAATAATAATATTATTATTATTATTATTATTATTATTATTATTATTATATTAGTATTGAGAATGGTGAACCAGTAATCGTAAGGTTGAGTTCAACCCATATCAACTTGTTCACTGGAAAATGATAATAAAAATAAAAAAATATATAATTATTGCAGAAATTATGGAGCACGAGGATGTACAAATGGTAAACATGAACCATATAGCTGGAAATCCTGACTCTACGGCAAGCATGGCTGCATGTTGTGATTAAACCCATTTGACCATACTCTTATTTATTTATTTATATTTAGTCAATAATATTCTCAATTTATTTTTTCCATTTGTTATGATCATCATGAACAATTGAACATTAATTAATGAAAAAGTATCTTCAATATATTTTTGGTGGAAAAATAGAGCACTTAGCGTCATCTTTGTTGCAATAGTTTGGTGCCACTATCATTTATGCTCATTTTTCTATTTTAGTGAGGAATTGTATCAACTTAATTAATTTGGTATATAACTAATCACAAATCACAATCATTAATATAATTATATTCAGTCAAAATTAAAATATATTACAACCAAAGTGAAGTGTGAATTCATAAAAAATACATATATTGCATAGGTTCCATCTGAAATCAGTGGATCCACTATAAAAAAAACTATGTGTAGTTTTATATATTTAATTCTTAAACACCATATAATTGAAACTTAATTTCAAAAGTAAAATTATATATCATATTAAAAAAATTACTAATTAAGTCTAGTCCCTTAATTAATTGTTATGAAGTTTGTTCTCCGCAAATATTTTTTTGATGATTAAATTCATAATTTCTCTATAAAAATATTTTTGAAGCATAATATATAATTAAATCTTAGTTTAATTTTTTACTCAACTAATTAAGTTGATTAAAAATTTAAAAATATTTAAAGAAAAATTATTTCATCTAATTAGCCAAATTTGAATATGATACTCATCGTGCATGTATGATTAGGTCAACCAAAAAAGAAAGAAATAAATTATAGAAAAATGTGTGGGACGTAGGTGGTTCTAACTTCCAATTTGTTGGCTTTTATTTTAGAAATTTGGATCGTCATGTCTTGACTTTTTGCAGCAACGGCTCTTGCACGTCGTTGGGGAACAAATATAAATATAATTATATTAAATTTCACATCAAAATTTAAACCCCAAAAATTAAAAACAAAAATCTTCAGCCTTGTTGATCCATTTGAAATTCAGTATTTATTTATTTAATGTGTATATCAAAGTATTCCAACTTGATTGCGTATTTTATGGTCTTTAATAATTACTTTTTTTATTTTCTTTTTTTTGACGCAAAATATTATATAAGAAATCCATTTCATAACTTAATTTTATTATATATATTGTGCCTCCATCCAACATGCAAGACACCCCGTAAAGGAAGGGAAAATAATAATTGAATTTTTTTTTTTTTTGCAAGTTGCAATTTATTATATATTATAGATGTTTTGGATAAAATTGATATATCTCATACTATGTTGTCAATTTGGTCATAAATGTACAATTTTGTGTCCATTGTATTCTTATTGAAAATTTAGAATATCGAAATTTAGGAGCCTTTAAAAGCTTTTCCTAAAAATAGTTTTTGATTTTTGAAAAAAAAATATTTGAATTAATGTTTCTAAATGAAAAATAAATAAATATTTTGGAGGAAAAAATTATCATTCTTTAACTTATATCTTGTCTTATAATAATCATTTTTTTTATGAATTATGTTAAGAAAATATCACACTTACCCTAGTATTTAATTACTTGTAATTATAAATTCTCCCATAAGTCTAAAAAATTATAATTGATCCCTATTTTATTTTATTACTTTTAATTTCTAGCATTTAATTCACTCAAGAAGCCCTAATTTTTTTAATGGTCAATGCAAATTAGTGTTCAAGGTTACAAACAAAATAAGAAAAACAAATATTAATATATAATTTTCCTTTTAGCATGCGCCACGTCTCAGCATTGTCTTAGGTTATATATCCTTTCACTACAATATAAAAATATTCATGATATATATGTTGTTATTGCTTAAATGACATGCATGCCAATAAGTGCTATTTTTTTACCATTCGATTATGTCGGAATGCATGATGAGATTAAATTTTATTATATTTAAAGATTCATCCACAATTATATATAATTAATTAATTAATCAAAATAAACTAAAATGGCTTTGAATAGAGATGTTGGTTTATATTAACAAAGCAAATTAATGGTTGTATTTCTCAACAAGAAACTATTCATATTCCTACTTCGTCACTTTTTTCTTGTCCACATCTATCTAATCATAATAAAAAAAATTGTAATTAAGCATTTTAGATCTCCTAAATAATTACATATATAATAAGGACAACTCTCTTATTAAAATAAAAAGAGGAAAAATGCCAGAACTTGAATAATTAAGACAATGCTTCCAAGACGATGAAGCTAAAACATTCTTTTTTTCACATTTAAATGGAGGAAAATATTGCTTATTTAATTACAAACACATTCTTAGGGAAAAACAAGATGCTTTGGACACACTTTCATTTGCTGTAACTATCATTAATTTTCACTAAAAGACAATGAGAGATAAATTATTCAAGTCTTTCACATCTCCAAACATATATATATGTATAGGCAACCTTTTCTGTCAGAAAAATGCCAGTTCATGTCAGATTAGATACTCAATAGTATTTAATATATCTCAGAGTCGGCAACATATTTTATGACATATATATATAGTACAATAAAAAAAATGTCTTGTTCTCAACACTGTAATTGTTGTGATATTTGTAATTACATACAGTCCATGACGGTATCTTTTTATTTTTTAAGAGTAAATTAATTATTTATTAGCCTCTAAAAGTTTTTTTTTTCTTGAATCGTCCCCTAAAAATTTTTCACACAATCAAAATTGTCAATTTCTTGATTTTAAGCAATTTTTTTAATTAATAAATAGAAGTTCATGTGACTATTAATTTATATTTGTCTATGGAATTTGTTTCATAAAAAACATCATTTAGGTAATTTTAATTTGGAGAGACCAATAATTATTAAATGATTTAAATTTGAGTAAAAGTTAGCTTAATTAATGATACTGTTCTAAGAGGAAGTGTTATCTAGACAAGCCTCAGTTATGAATTGATGACTATATAAATTTTTTTACTAATTATATTGAAAGTAATTTGTCCAACATATATGTGAACTATTTTGATTGGAAGAAACTCTTTAAAAAATTATATTGAAAGATTTTATGTTTGAATGATGAAATTAAGAGAAAAAATATTTTGGCACTTTTTACAATCAATTGAAAACTTTGTGTACCTTTGGGGAGGAAGGAGCATTTGTCATATCATGTGTACAACGACAATAAGGGGATTCACTGCATCACGTACTGTATTTAATTCACTCAATTAATTCTGTACTGTGAGAATTAAACATTCAACAGTTCCAAGCTAACCTCAGGTGGGGGCCCATACTCAAAGAATAAACTTGGATTGGACCATCTTTTCATTCTTAGGTCCATCTCCAATTTTTTGCCTTCAAATCAAACTTTCACATTCATTTTTTCTAAACTAAATTAATCATTTTTTCTTCATATATCTTAAATTTTATTTTTAAAAAAATTAATTTCTAATTAATTTTATCTTTTAATTAATAGAGTAAACTCAAAATTAACTGAAAATTTAATTGGTTCATTTATGTAGTATTATCATATATTAATTTAATTGTTAAATAATAAATTACGCTTTTTTAACAAACATAAAAATATGATGTATTTTATCATATTTTATTATTGAATATTATCTAATTTATTATTTAAAAATAAAAGTTAATATTTTTTAATATCATTTTTAGTTAATTTATTCATTTATTTAATTAATCTAAGGACCAAATTAATTTAAGATTAATTTTTTATAGGTTAAATTATTAATTTACTCTTTATTCAATTATGAATTTTATTAAAAATTACCCTAAATACATGATTAAGAAATCATTTAATTAATTAATACAATATTTTATATAGCTTTAGAAAAAAGTTCTATAAAAATGATAATTTTAAGTGACTAAATACTCTATCAAATAATTATTAGATTTTTTTCTTAATCAATATCTTAAAGGCATTGGTTAATAAGACCCTCCAATTATTCAGACTATATAGTATACATAACTCTGTTTGGCCAAGCTATTAAAATTTGTTTATTTTGAAATAATCACTTATTTTAATGGATTTCATGAAAAGTATTGTGAGAGAAAAATTATTTTTTTAAGCCAATTAATTGTATAAGAACATGCTTTGGATTGTAAAATTACTAAAAAAGAAATGTATAGAATTAATTTACTATATTAATATTATTTAAATAAATAAATGGTTATAAATATTTATTTTTTTAATTTTTATTAAGTTATTTTGATTAATTAATTTAAATATAAGAAAATAAAATCACAATAAATATCTTAAAAAAATAAATTTGTATAAACGTTATATATTTTGATTTATATGTCTCAAAAATAGTATATATAATTACTCCAAAAAAGAAGAAGCATAAATCATATATAGAGTTTGTACCTGTGAAGGGTTTTAAAAAGAAGTAAAGAGTTTCTAGTAAATAAAAAATTTTGGTAGGAGCTTTTTATTAAAAAAAAATTAATTTTTAACTCATACTTTTGCCTAAAAATAAAAATTACAATTTATAATCGATGTTCCATAATTAGAAAAATGACTTCTGGTACTACTTAAAAAGACTTATTTCATTTTCCAAACATTTAAGTTTTCCTAAAATAAATATTTTTTTTAAAAAAATAAACAGCTTTCTCCTTTACTCTGTTATTTCCCTTTATATGGCTAGCTTTCCATCTTTGACTGCAGAAAATTCTAAGTTCAACAACACCAGAGCTGCAAATTGCAAAATAAAGTGCCAACATTTTCTGCAAATACTATTCAGCCTTTCAAACTTTTCCGACTGCTCCAAAATGTCATCAAAGTTATTGCTAATTAAATTTTCATTTTCTAATAATAAGTTTGTCTTTACTTTTATTCTATAAAAAAATAGATAAAAATAAAAATATATTATTTATTTATAATCTTTATTATATAACTAAAATTTATCATTAATTTATATAATCATATAATGTAAACATGTTATTTTTTTATATGAAATAATCCAAATTCCATTCTATGTCTCCCTCGTTGACTCAGGCAGTCACTCCCACTTGCACAGATTCTCTTCACTTGCAAGTTGCATGTAGAGATGACTCATAATCACAACCCCAGAGAAAATTTAAATATTCATCATAGGAAGAAAAAAAAAAACTGTTAGAACTAGGATTCCTAAAGGATAATATTAAAAATTTCAGAAAATAATTACCATCATTTGTACATTAATTTTTTTTTGATAAATTAATTTCTCCAATTATATAATCATTCCTTTTATTTTAAAAATATAGACAAAACTTCCTTAAAACTAATAAAATGACCAAACTAGCCACCAAAATAATAGTGTTGCTTTTAATTGAAAATATAATTTTAAAACTGTTATTTTAATGTAATTTATTTTGTATTGAAATTAATAAGTACAATTTAATCATAATTTTAAAACAATGATTATTTTAAGAATAGTGAAAGACATATATTTCAATTTCAACGCAAAAAAAATAAAATTTTTCAAAAGAAAAAGGAGGTTTATATAATTTAAACATTTTAATATATATATAATTTATCCAAAATTTTTAAAAAGCAAATAACTTTGGCCAGATTAGTTTAGTCCCCGGCATTGGTAGAACGTGTTGATTTTTTTTTTTTAAAAAAAATAATTAGCCTTGAGAATCCAATTGAGTTTGCATTTGAATATGTGTAACTTAATTATATATCCTAGTACAATAAATAAATGAAACTAAAAAAATATTAGAGAATATATATATATATATATATATGTTCATCAAATGCTTTTGAAGTCTCTTATCTGTCATCTTCATATGCCATTAATCTAGCCTCCTCTTTCCACGTAAATAGTCTATTACTATTGGCTTCGTCCAACACGCGATGGCATTTATGCTTATGAAGATGACAAATAAGAGACTTCTAATAAAGCATTTGAAGAACCTATATATATAAATATATATATATATTTATATTTATATATATGACGTGTTGGACGAAGCCATTAGTAATAGACTATATATGTGGAAAGAGAATACTAGATTAATGGCATTTATGCTTACGAAGATGACACATAAGAGACTTCAAAAGCATTTGATGAACCTATATATATATATATATATATATATATATATATATAAAATAAAGCAGCCTATCATCTTGTAGCTCACTAACAAACAAATGATATAAACAATTGACAATTCACTTATATAACCAAGTTGCATTGGAAATATA
The DNA here is from genome assembly GCA_031216115.1 of Senna siamea. Taxonomy (NCBI): domain Eukaryota; kingdom Viridiplantae; phylum Streptophyta; class Magnoliopsida; order Fabales; family Fabaceae; genus Senna; species Senna siamea. Next base: position 17,815,395 of record CM062355.1, on the reverse strand, counting down.
TATACAGCAAGTTGGACTTAAAGATTAATTTCAACCCCCCATACACAAATTTATATTATTATATGTATGATCTCTTAGTCCCTCGGGTTGGCTAATGTGGTTTGAAATATGAACATTTAACTTTAATTAAGCTTTTGTTTTCTATGTACTATAAAATAAATACATATATTAATTTTTAGATTTTTTTATTAAAAATAATTCTATTTCAAGACCTATTAGGATACTATATAATAAAATCTTTTCGAACAAAATTTTGAATCATATTTTATTACGTTGTGTAAAATTAATTTTTTTTTTAAACTAGACTGAATCCTAAATGGTAATACTTATATTATAGTTAAGAACAATTTTGATATATTGTACTTTACATTTAAGTAACAAAGAAATAGAGGTTGAAATCTAGGTTGAATTAGGAGGGACATGTACCTTTTTATTTAAAAAAAATTACTTGTCAAACGAATAAATCAATTTAACCAACTATATAAATATAAATATATATATATATTTATAGGTGTAGGTGTTCAAACGAATAAATCCATTTAACCAACTATATAAATATAAATATATATATTTATAGGTGTAGGTGTTGAGACAGGATCCATATCTGTGCACAAGCTATAAAAAGCTTGTACTGGTAAGCAGAATTGGTTATATATGAGACAGTAATTAAATTAAAGAGTGAGGTGTATATTTTGAGGGCATGGATGGAACAGTACAAAGTATGAAGCCATTAATCATGATAGTAGGCCCATTGGTCCACACGCTTTTCTCCAAACTTTGACATCCATGTTGAATAGAATACCCTTCATCTCCAGATTCATCACAATTTTACATCCCTCGTATCAGTAACACCAATAAAAAATATATGAGCACACACCAAACATGTCAATAATCATGGAAACAACTGAGGGCATAGCCTTCAGAATGTGGGGTCCACTCTAATAGAACACAGCAACTAACATATATTATATGTGTCTTTGAAGCTTAAGGGGCTATAGAAATACACTGCTGTCACTAGATTGCTTTGTTGATGAAGAAGTCGTGTGTTTCACTTGGTGTAATATTTTTAATGATGTACATATTTGACACTAAATATAAAAATTTTGCATAGAAAAGTGAATGGTTTTTGTAATTATTACAAATCTATCACTAATTTATTAATTGGATTTTGCAAGCCAAAGGAAAATTTTTATTAGTTGGTAGAATATTTAATAGATTTAGTTTAAAAGAAAGTCAATAAAATTTACTACATAATTAAAGTAGGAATTAGAAGTTGGATATTTAATAAACCTAAATTACTAAATTAGAATAAGAATTTACATGAAATGGGAGTATAATAAGAATTGATTAATTTGCAATGAGTTATAGTAATTGATATGCTAACAATTTTATGAATATCAAAACCTTGAAAAAATTCACATAGAATTTGGGATAGACCTTAGCATTGCAACTTTAGTAGTTGGAAACTAAAATTTGGGTATTGTAGATTAGGGGAATTGGGGTTTAGAAGTTCTAATTTTAGGCTCTAAATTTACAAAATATGGAAGATTAGGAACATTCTAAGTACGATTTTGCTTTTGATTATGTTTATAGGGAAGTTGGAGGATATCCTTGCATCTTGGGTATAACTCAAGTGATATTTGGAAATCTCAATCCAATTGATATGACTAATGTTAACTTCTTTTAATTTTTTTTTAATTTTAATTACTTTAAATTATTAAAAGATTTTAAAAGATTTAAACAAAAAAAAATTATTACTTAACATTTCTTTTTCTCTCATTCTCTTTTCCTTTAATTCTTTTCTTTCCTTTCTTCTCCTTATTCCCAATCACACTCAAACTTCAATTATTATGCAAGATAACCTTTTCCAAATCCTTTTTCAATTATGATTTAATAAAGATAAAAATTATTGATTTTTATTAAATGTTAACTTTTAAAATTGAGCAAAAAATAACTTTATTTAATAAAAATAACATATCAAAATTCATGCAGTTATTTTTAAAAAGGTAAAATGTAAAAAAAAATTTAATTGTGATCTATGTGTAAAAGATTCTTTCAACTTCACTCTTTAACTAATAACTCTTTGAATTAAAAAACCTCAAACATTACTAAATTCATTTACAAGTAAAATTTAAATAACACGTCAACAAAAGTAAAAGTATCATTTTTATTCACACCTAAATTATCCCAAAAAATCCTAAATTACGCATCAAAATTACAAAACCTTGCCTTGAAATGTACGTAGTCTGTAGTTGTTATATCTAGTAATCAAACGGTTCATTTATCAATGCCAGCACGTAGTCAAACCTATGAGGAAAGGATTAATTTATAATTTGATACCGTAAGGGGTGGATAAAAGTTCTGACCATTCATTGGGATAAAAACTCCTCATCATGCAATTCTATTTTCTTTACATATAAGATTTATGTATTCACCAATTGTATAAAGTGTCAAGCTTTATAATTCAGAACAAATCATAAACTCTACTGAAGAAAACACAGAGTATTAGTTAGAGATATAGAATATAGAATCATTCAAAATTGCCATTGAAATAGAATTAAAGTCCGAAAAACTTTCAAATATCATGAACGAAAAATCAAAATGACTAGACAAAACAAGAACAAAAAGATGTGCGAAAAAAAGTTAGATATTTTTCAGATTCACTACAATATTTATTTATAAAATTCTAATGGAAAGAAAATTAGATAAGAAAAAGGGAGAACAGAAATATAATAGAAACAGCATAAGCAGATAGGAATAATATAGCACTAACATTAAGAATTACATGGACAAAGGTGGCTTATTACTTTTAGAAAAAAAAATTAATTATTATTTTTATATCTTTGTAATAAGTTTTTCAATAAAAAATGATATGTACATAGTTTATATAACTTATTTTTTTTATAATTATTTCTTTTCTTACAAAAATTATATTTTTTATTTTAATTAAAAAAATCTGATAATAGATATAAGAAATTATATATAAATTTAGTTCTTATTTTTATTGGAAGATTAGAAAAAGGCAATATTATAGTTTAAATTAAATACTATTAATTATATTATATTTTAATTGATTAATTTTAAAAAATATTTTTCATAATTATTTATTACTTTATCAAGTGATTTTATAAATTTATAAATGTAATTACTTTATATTAGTTGAATAAATATTTAATATAAATATATTTAGGACAAAAATGGGAGAGGAGAAATTCCTTACTATTTTGCCATTATAATTTGTTGGGCCCATGTTTTTGGACATATCACATATGGCATGCTTTGGCTGACTGGAGATGTCAACGGGCTTGTTGGGCTTAGACCTAAAAGGCTTGTTTTCATTGGGCCTAAAAAAGGCGTGTTGGGCCCTCCTCTACCTATTTTACTTTTCACTTTTTCAGTCTGTAAAACTGGGTCTTGAGTAAGGTTCCATGTTTCAGTTACAAAAAATATAATCATGCTATTTATTTTTGTAGATTACAAGTATATATATTTAAATATGACATACATGTTTATTAATAACCAAGTACCTAACTATGTATTTATTTAATCATCAAAAGAACATAAGAGAGGCTTATGTAACTCACAAGTCACTCAATATATTCATTAGTTTACTACACTACAACCTAAAATATCATGGAATTATATATAATAAATAATATTAATCGCCTATATTTAATACTTTTATATAACTTGAAATCCATAAAAAGCGGAATTTGAGCTTCTTTTGTTCATTTTAAAGTGTTTTAGTTTATAATTGTTCCAAGGCATCCCTCTACCATCATATCCCATAATCATTGCCTTAGGCCCATTTTTTTAATCACAAAGTTCATGAACACATTTATGGACACTACTCCATCCGTTATTTTGGTTGGACAGTTGGAAATAATTTTTTGTTTTTAGAAAATTGGTTCTTTTTTTTTCCTCTAAAAATTATATATAAAAAAATGGATCCCAAAAAATAATAAAATTTTGAAATTTAATTAAAAAAAAAACTCTTACCTGCCTATGGTTGTTGTCACTTGTTTGTTAAAAGATTGAGATGTCTTAAAGTTTTTGAAGAACTTTAATTATATGATAAAATTAGAAGGAGATTAATAAAAAAGTTAGGATTTTTATATCTATTTCTCTTCAAATTTATCATATAAACTTTTGAGAAATTTTAAGAGATGTGAGATCTAAATCTCCATTGTACCACCCAACAATGTCATATGTACATCATCACCCATCACTATCTCATAATTTTTCTATCAGTTATAACTTACATTGTCATTTTAGAAATAGAAAAAGTTCGTGTATGATTTTTTTTAAATACTAAATATAATTATTTGTTGTTTAAAATAATTTTAAAAAATCAAAAAAATACTTTTTTTAAAATATATTAAAATATATTATTTAATAAAAATTAAATCTAAAGCAACTCAAAGATAAAATTAATTTGTCATCTCATCACAAATAGTCATCAAAAAACTTTCCAAAACAATTAAAGTGTCTAGTCTCAACATTATCTTCATATTAATTAGTGCATATGGGGGGTGTGGAAGACATGGTTGTTCCCATGTAAAGGTATAGGAGGGCCCAAAAGGGATGGCATAAGATACCCACATTTCAAAAGAAAGAAAGAGAAAAAGAGTGATTAATTAATAAGGAAAAAAAGTGAATTCCATTTCTTAGACTCTATCTTATCCAAAAACAAATCCTCTCACAAAAGTGTTGGTTGAGGCGAAAAGGTTACCAAAATAAATACATAGTGTTGTGTCTCATGCTATTCTCCTTTGCTTTTGTGCAAAGGCCGTGACTAAATTCACTTTGTGTTGTTTGAGATTTTGGAGTCTAACGTTAAAAAAATGGAATTTTTTTATCAAATATATTCTAATGTATAACAATCTTGATACTTGTTGAAAAGATAGAAAAAAAATCTTATAAAAAATCAATCTTAATTACATTATCGTCTTTTAAAATAAAAAGTGCTATAATGAATTTTTTCGAAACAAAAAATAAATTATTATTTAATATTTATTGTTTTCTTTTACTAAAATAAGCTTATGTTTTATTAACTATATATTTATTCAATCTAAAATAGTCTCTTCTTAAACTTATGAATAAGTTAAGTTTATGATTTTTAATATAAAGCAATAAGTATTTAAATAAATTTTTAAAATTTTAATAAAATAAATTGATCATTTTATAATTACATAAAAATTTATATATTTTTTTAAGATTTTTTTTAATTAGTGTCTTTAGAACATTGATTAAAATTTCATTTGATTGATTAACAAAAATTTTAAATATTAAAAAATAATTTTTTAATTTTTATAAATTTTAGATTTTAAAAATAGAAGCATTTAATTTAAAAATATTTTAAAGCAGGCAGAAGTAAATAATTTAGCCGAATCACATTTTTCCCACCAAAGTTTTTGCAGCTTCTGACACGAGTAGTGACTTATGATCTCAGATTGGTTACATCATTGCTTCATTTCATGTCATAGTAACTCCCTGGTTCACCGAAAGGTCTTTCACTCTCATTATTACACAAAATAGAAAGTGTGTGGCACTCAAAAACCATGTGAAAAAGCTTGACTTCATTCTCTAAACCTCCACTTGCATTCAAATAAATAATATTGTTAATTAGTATCTTTAAAACATTAATTACAAAATATTTAATTGATTAATAAAATATTTAATAATTTTAAATTTAATAAAAATCAATAAAAAAATATATTTTTTATTAATTAAGTACTCTATCAATCAATCAATTTTTTTTCAAATAAAACAAATAATGGACAACTTTAGTTTTTGTGGATTTTAGAGCAAAAAGTGGATTCAAATTTTTCCAACAAGGTAATCATTTTGAGGCAAGGGCATGACCCTTTTTCTGTCATACATTTTATTATTATGGTTGACAAAAATAAAGAAAGGGAAAATGGAGAGGAGAAGCTGGAAATTCATGTTCAATTCTTGTGGGCTTACACTTTTTTTAATTTTTTATTTTAAAATTATAATAATTATTATTTTATATTGTATTTTAAAAATTATAAGAAAAGACATATACATTTACACACGAAGCCTGTAGTATAATTAAAAAATCAAAAAGTAAAAGAACTTAGAATATTTTAAAATTAAATTAAACTTTGAGATTAATTTTTGTTAAATTGATAACCTTAAGATAAATTTTTTCTATCAAATACATTTTATGAAAATTAAACTTCTTTAGTATAATTTATTAAATTTCTAATCATTTGATTAATTGGTTTCCTTTGTCTTATTTGCCCTATTGCTTCATAGATAATTATTGGTCCACTTCCTTCAAAACTTTCAAATTAACTTAAATTAGATATTGACATACAATATACTCCAATATCTTAAACATCTAGATACATATATGTACGCACAAAACGTCTTCCACATAAAAGAATAAGATTGAATTTTTCATTCTTTCTCTATCATAAATTACTCAAGGGCATCTTTGTAATTTTGCTTTAATAACAGGAAAGGAATAACGTAAAGGGAAGAAATCTCAACACAATAGGAAATGAGGAGGCATTTGGCATACCATTAATTTGGCAATCTAATTCCAAAATTTAGGTATTAGCTACAACTTAGGACTTATCTAAAATTCTTAGAAAAAACGTATCTATCCTATCAAATATCTTCAATCCTATCTGTACAGCTAAAGGAAACACATGCAACAACTTAAACACCCATTTACAAGAATTACACGTTCTTAATAGCTTGTTCTCCCATAGCCATCTGAATCCCATTGCCGTAATCATCATCATCTCCCACAAAGCTTGCCCAGAACCAATGTGTCTTCCACACTCTGCCCATTTCTTCAATGGGAATGCCCTTAGTCTCAGGGAGGAAGTAGAAGATGAAGACGGTCATGATCACAACGAAGAAGGCGAAGAAGATGAACAATCCAAACTTCATATGGCAGAGCATGTTCGAGAATATCTGAGCAACAAGAAAAGTGAAGAGCATATTCACCGACACATTCACACTCTGAGCTGCAGATCGAATCTCCAATGGAAAAATCTCACTAGGCACTAACCAACCTAGAGGACCCCATGACCATGCAAATCCAGCCACATAAATGCAGATGAACAGGACCACCACAACAGCATACCACTTGGGTAAATCTCCAGGATTGCCATCATTCCCAAACTTTGCTCCAATAGCAGCAGCAACTACAGCTTGACATATAAGCATTCGAACTCCACCTTCAAGGAACAGTTTTCTTCTTCCCCATTTATCAACTCCATAAATGGAAACCATAGTTGCAGCCACATTGACAACCCCAGTAATAACAGCAGACATGAGAGCAGCATCATCTTTAAACCCAATGGAGGTAAACAGAACAGGAGCATAGAACATGATGACGTTGATGCCAGTGAATTGCTGGAAGAAGGGAATTAAAATGGCCATAGTTAAATGAGGTCTGTATTTTCTCTCCAAGAGATTCCTCCATGGATGCTCCACTTGCTTCGATGCTTCACTAGCGGCAACAAGGTCGTTAAACTCTTCGTCAACATCTTCCACTCCACGCACTCTCTGAAGCTTCTTCTTCGCTTCGTCGCGATCCCCTCGTTCGATCATGGAGTTTGGAGTGTCAGGAAGACAGAGAGATCCAATGGTGATTATAAGAGCAGGAACCATGGCTCCTCCTAAGCTCAATCGCCATCCCCATCCACCTTTGATTTTGGCGAAGAAGTAGTTCAACACATTGGCTATGTGAATTCCCACTGTGACTGATAATTGAAAGCCTATGTTCAAAGCTCCTCTGTACTTGTATGGAGCCATCTCAGAAAGGTAAAGTGGAACAGACTGCAAATAATTAATCAAATTAATTAGTCTCTAATCAAATTATTAATAAATTTATTCACCGATTATGAAATTCTAAAACCAAATTGGGGACCACAGGCTCTTTTCATGGTGTCACGCTTTATGGGGAAAATAGATTCAAACCGTGGAAAATAAAAGTGTAATTTCGATGATGTTACATGCAATTATCATAATTAATTAATAATAAATGGCTACAACTACATGTTTGTCCTAATTCATATCCTACTCTTACAAATTAAGTAAACTTTTAAGTTTAAAACCATAAATTTGCAGGAAACAGATCTGGGTAAAACGTTTTGCATCGAATTATACTATAAAATACTTTTTGTTGATTAAAATAATAATAACAAAACAGCAAGAAGGAATCAAACTCAAATGATTATGTATTGGGTATTTTATATACGTACTTATATATATATATATTAAATAAATAATTATATATTAATTGTTATTATAAAAAAAAGATCTAACTTAAATTAAAAGTAATATAATTTGGTTTAGTGTTAATAGGTCTAAATTATAAGTATGAACTTATATATATAGATACTCTAATTATAATTTCTAATTTTATGATGGACTGAATTAGAAATAAAAAATTTCAGTATAATTATTTAATTAGGGTTATGATCCTTAAATTATAAGAATATTTTTTTTAATATCCCATCATTAGACAAAAGAAAAATCATATTTTCAATATTTGTCCTTATTAATTTAGAAAACTAATAACTGTAAGATCGAAGAACAGTTATGGATTCAGGTACGTTTTTGCATTTAGTTTATCTTCTTGATGATTTGACATGAATAATATTTTAGATTTAATTTAGTTTATATATATCTAATATATTTTTTCAACAATTGGTATTAGAGCCTCTTTCATGTTAAATCATTAGGAGTTAAAACTATTGAAGTATGTTAAATCAATAATAAAGAAATATTAAGGGATTTTAAATTTCTTGAAATTTTGAATCAAACACTCTAAAATATTATAGCATTTGGATGTTGCGGCATACATGATTGATTTTGATTTTAGCATTATGTGATTTTAATTCAAATTCCTATGTGCGGTAAAACATTCACTGAAAATTTTTGTGATTTGAAGATATATATGTTGAACCCATTATATAATGGCAATGAATCACACTTGCGTATGGTGTCTTGTGACTAAATTTGGAGATTCCAATAAATTGCACCAAATTGGATTTACATCAATTCATGTATAATGCCTTAGTTCTGCGTTTGTAAGTGGTGATTATATGTTATGATTATGCGATTTTCATCTAAAATTGTGACTTCTTTAGCCAATTAAATGCGACAATTGAATAATGATTTGGTAATTTAGGTTTATGTTTATATATATATATATATATATATATTAAAGCCATGGTTTTCTTTTTATTATATAATGTATAATGCATATCATTGATAATTATATTTGTAGTATCTTGCGATAATTGTCATTGTGATTTTTGTTTAATTTAAAAATTATGTGATTCAATTTGTATTTATATTGTGACAAATCTAAAGTTGTGTAAATTAACATATTTTGCTGCAAATTGAGACGTGCATATAATATATTGTATTATGTATATTGCAATAAAGTAAAAAATGAAAAAATTCATCTTTTATATACCCATCACAAACATGATGAAATATTATGTTATGCATATTTAAATCAAATTTTGATTGTTAAATTATACTTACGTATTCATATTTGTAGCCGCAATATATATGTGTGTGTGTGTGTATTGTCATTGTGATAAATTATGGTAAGATTTATCAGAATTTGGAATGTATTGAAAGAAAATTAAATTAAAATATTTGTTAAATATTCTTGCTGCAAATAATTATATATCATAATTGTATTAGGATTTGTGGCAAGATTTTTTAAGATCTTGGAATTTTATATAAATAATTTGTATATATTTGTTACAATTGTTAATTAAGGTACTGCATTATTATAATTTATAAAATGGTGCTATAAGTTTAAAATTTTTAGGGAATTTAGATTTGGATATTGGTATATTTATATATATTTTGAGACCAATTAATTAAAGCAATATATCACTTAAGTGATCTCTATTATGAAAATTAATTTGTTCTGAAATAAAAATAGATGTGTTTATGTAATTTATATGAATATTGATTGGCCCAAAGAAAAATCTCTATTTAATATAATTGCATATACACATGTGGTGATAAATATGTGATAATTATTTGGCTTTACATGAGTAATAAATTGGCCCAAAGGAAGGTTTATTGTTTCATATGTTACTTTATTATCATTATTTAATTATTACACCAAGATATTAATTACAAGTTAATATTTTGTCTAAAGATGAAATATTAATGGAGTATCCAATATCTTGAGATTGGATTTAACTTTTATTCAAATTTATTATTCTATTATGGATTTTATACTCATGTGAGTATTTTATTTGTTTTGTTCTGATTTAGTTTTTGCTTTATAAACTAACATAATTACCAAAATTAACTTCATTTTGATGCTCAATGGCACAAATGTTAAGGCATGACAAGAGAGTATTCCAAAAACTCTTAGAGTCAAAGACTTAGACTATGCATTGAGGGTACCTAAACCTATTGATCTCACTTGTCAAAGTACCTCACATGAAAGGAGGCAGATGGATAGGTAGGAAAAGTCTAATTGCATAAGTCTGATGATTATCAAGCGTGCCATTGTATAATCTTTTAAGGCATTATGTCCGATTAAGTGGACAATGCCAAAGTTTTCCTTAAGAACCTTAAGAAGATATTTACTAAGAGTGAAAAGTCTTAAACTAGTATAATCTTAGCAAAACTCTTCTCTACAAGGTATACAAGCAAAGGAAACATAAGGGACCATATTATAGAAATGTCTCATCTTGCTTCTAAATTGAATTAATTTTTTGAGAACTTGTTAGTGCATTTTATTTTAGTATCCCTATTAACATAGTTCAGCCAATTTAAGGTGATCTATAATTGCCAAAAGAAACCTTGGTAACTTAATAAGCTCATCTCATACTATATTCAGGAAGAGGAAAGAATGAAGCAAGAAAGGACAAAAAGTGCTTACTTGGCCTTTACCTAAAGGGACAAAAAGAAAGACAACAAGAGAAGTGAGAATAAGAAAACTGCAAATACAAAACTACAGAAGAAGCAACATAAAGAATTAACTCATGATGGTTGCTTCTTCTATGGGTCTTCATGTCAAAAGAAGAAGCATTTGTGATACTTCTAGAAGAAATGGTATTACCCCTTAGTAAACTATTCTAAGTACACTCACTATGAATGGTGAACTAAGGGGCAAAATATAATGCTTAAAGACATGGTAAGGAATATGATTAGTCATTCTACCTTACCTGAATCACTCTAGGAAAAATATAGTATATATACTTAACAGAGTTCCAACTAAGACAATTGAAAAGATCCTTTATGAGCTTTGGACAAGAAAAAACCTAGTTTAAAGCATTTTCATATTTAGGGATGTCCAACTGAAGCAAGGCTCTATAGGCCAAATGAAAAGAAACTAGACTCTAGGACTGTTAGTTGCTATTTTATTCGATACTTTGAAAGATCCAAGAGTTATAAGTTTTATGATCCCATGACCAAGTATATATTCGAGACACATAATGCTCGATTCTTTGAGGATGTTGAGTTTGTCGAGGAGATATGATCAAGGACTTTGTCTTTAAAGAGGAATATGTAAATATTCCTCTAATTGCTATTGAGAATAATTAGGAAATAATTATTATACCTAACATTATTCAAGAAGCAACTTCGGATCAAGAAAATGTTGTTAGCCTTATCGAATAAGTTCAAGAAGTTGTTCCAAATGAACAAACTCTACAACCTCAAGAACCGTTGCCATTAAGAAGATCCACTAAAGAAAGGAAAAGTGTGATTTCATATGAGTATATTGTGTTTCTACAAGAACATGATGTTGACATTGGAGTGATGAAAAATGATCCAATCAACTTTCTGCAAGCTATGAAAATTTCTAAATCTTAAAAGTGGATTGATGCCATGAATGAAGAGATAAAGTCAATGAAAGGTAATAATGTGTGAGATCTTGTCTCATTGCCTGAAGGTGCGAATCTCATTGGTTGTAAATGAATATTTAAAATTGAGAGGGATTTAAAAGGTGATGTGGAAAGATTCAAGGCACGTTTTGTTACTAAGGGCTTTACACAGAAAGAAAGCATTGATTATAAAGAAACTTTCTCTTCAGTTTCATCGAAAGACTCTTTTAGAATTGTAATGGCTTTAGTGGGATACTTTGATCTTGAGTTACATCAGATGGATGTCAAAACAACATTTCTCAATGGTAATATTGATGAAACAATCTATATGGTGCAACCAGAAAACTATGTGTTTGGCGATGCAAAGTCGATGGTTTGAAAATTAAAGAAATCCATCTATAGAGTTAAGCAAGCATCTCGTCAATGGTATCACAAGTTTTACCAAGTTATTACCTTGTTCAGTTTTGAGTTGAATTTGGTTGATGATTGTATATACCACAAATTCAGTGAGAGTAAGCACATTTTTTGGTTTTGTATGTCGATGACATACTACTTGCCGGTAATGATATGGGTTGTTACATGAAACCAAGAGCTTTCTAACAAAGAACTTTAAGATGAAAGATCTTGGTGATGCAAACTTTTTATTAGGGATTTAAATACATTGAGATCGCTCTTAAGGTATCTTTGGATTATTATAAAAGGCCTATATCAAAAATGTTCTTAAAAGATTTGGTATGCAAGATTGCAAACCAGGTGATACCCCCCTGTAGCTAAAGGAGATAAATTCAGTCTTAATCAATGCCCCAAAAATAATTTTAAGGAAAAGGACATGCAAAAGATTCCTTATGCTTCAATAGTAAGGAGTCTAATGTATGCACAGGTTTGTACGTGTCCAGATATCACGTATATTGTTGGCATGTTAGGAAGATATTTAAGCAATCAAGACATGGATCATTGGAAAACATCCAAAAAATTCATACAATATTTATAGAGAACAAAATATTATATACTTATATACATGAGATAAGATAAGTTAGAGATTATTGGGTATTTAGACTCTGAATTTACTGGATGCCAAAATAGCATTGGACTATATCTATCTACTAGCTAGACAAGCAGTGTCTTGAAAGAGTGCTAAACAGACACTTGTAGCTTTTTCTACCATGGCAGCTGAGTTTATAGCATTTTATGAGGCATTTAATCATAGAATATGGTTGCGAAACTTTGTCACTGGGTTGCGAATTATAGATGGAATTGAAAGACCACTTAAGATCTTTTGTGATAATAATTAGCAGTCTTATATTCCAATAACAATAGGAGCTCAACAAAGTCAAAGCACATAGACATTAAGTTCTTAGTTGTTAAAGAAAGAGTTCAAAGTAGACAATTGTCTATAGAGTATATTAGCACAAACTCCATGATTGTGAATCCACTTACTAGAGACTACCACCTAAGGTCTTTCATGAACATACTGTTCATATGGGAATTATTTCATTCGAAGATATTCACTTTTAGTGGGAGTTTGTAATTTTAATTTTATATTATAGACACATTTTATTTATTTATTTCAGTTTATGGATATTTTGAATATATTTTCTGCAAAAATAAAGTTTCTTTCAGCTCATTCACACTTTGAATTTGGTATAGTTTGATAAGGTTTAAAGTAGACCAGTTGGAAATAGACATGTTTAGATCACACTGCATGTAGTTTTTCATGCTACACATCCATACTTGATCTATGTCATTTGATTATGTTGATATGTGTGATAAGGGATGACTTTGTTATGATAATATGTGTGATAAGGGATAACTTTATTATGATAAATGTAACAAAAGTTTCCTTGGTTCTATGTTAATAAGATTGATGGATGAGATTGTTCGGAAACATTACAAGAAAAGAGGAAATCAAAGACAAAAATTAGAGACGAAATTTATTCCGTCTCTATTTCATCTCTACTTTGTTAAAAATCCGTTGTTATAGGGGAAAAATTTTGAAAATGATATTAGAGACAGATTTAGAGACGAAAAAATACAGTCTCTAATTTTTGTCTCTAAAGTGTCCTTATTCTGTTGCAAATTTTGTTGTTTTGAATTTACTGAAAATTAGAGACTGAACAGAAACAAAAAATTTTCTGTCTTTAAACTGCATAAAGATGAAATTTCTTCCGTTTCTATTCAGTCTCTAATTTATGCAAGATACATCTCTAAAAAAGTCGTCTTTAAATCGTCATCCAGGCCGGCGCAAAATTGTGTTTATTTGAATTTGGTGGGAAAAATGTTTTGACGGGAAGAGATGCATTAGAGATGGAATTTATTCGTCTATAATTCGTCTCTAACAGATTGTGTTGAGTTGCATGCGAATTACGGATCGAACACGGGACCAGAGGCAAAAGAATACATAGGCCAATAACCAAGAGCGCCGCGATGGCTGTCATTTAACATGTGGCACATTTTTATATATATTGAATGTGTTTACAAAGTGCTGGAAAAAAAATTTTTGGAGTGGCATTTTGTCGATTCAAACACGGGACAGGAGGCGATGGAATGTGCCAGGGCAATAACCATGTGTGCCACAATGGCTGTCAAATTGTAAGGTGCAATATTTTATAAATATTCTATATAATAATAAAGTTTTGAAATTAAATAAGATTTCATTTTCATCTTTTTTGCTCTAATGTTATGGCAATGTCTCATTTCTATCTTTACTCGTGTACAGCTAATTCATCATCAGCATCCGTTGCATTAGCATTTAGTAGTGTGAGCTTTAGCCAATTTAGACTTTTAGCGAGTAAAGGGTCTCTCATTTAAATTAACTTACGGTGGAAGAGCCTTCATACTGAAGTAAAAAATCATTTAGAGGGAGTGATATACAATCCAATGGGAAATTAGAAGTATCTTAATAAATATTATTTTAGTGGCTTACCTTGTTTAGAAGATAGCCATTGTATCCTTTGTAATCAGCGATATGAACATTAGGAAAGTTGATATTTATCTAGATTAATCTATAGTCCACTAAGGACGGAATGTTTTCTGCCTCCAATAAATTAGTGTCTAAGTCATTCTTAGGTGGTAGCAAATTCATTTGTTTGAATTTGGTAGGAAACATTTTCGTGGGATGAACTAAGAAATGGTATAAAGACAGGGTTGTGATGGATTAGAGACGAGAAAATTTTGTCTAAATGATGTTTTACTTTAGTAAATTTTTCCATCTCTAATATGACCATGTGTGCCGCAATGGTTGTCAATATATATATGATGATATTTTATATATATTGTATGTAGCTTGAGATGGGCAAAAAAACATGGGAAGTGTCACATGGAAGGATCGAACACGAAACCTGAGGCATTAGAGAGTAACGGGCATATAACTATGTGTGCCGCAATGGCTGTCAATTTATATATGACGATATTTTTTACATATAGTATATGTTCACGAAAGTGCCAGAACAGTGAGTGTTAAAATTTGCACTTTGCATTTCCATCCCTATTTCCTTCCCTATACGCGCTCGCTTGCTTCTGGTCCCACTCACCATGCCTTGCCATTCGTTGCTATTCACCATGCCATGTGATGTTCAGCTAATAACTGTCGTTAAAGCTGTCTATCCGAGGTATCGCCATCGTTGCCTCGCAGGACGATGACTGAAGATGCCACAAACAGCGCCGTTGGGATTCTTCTGTACTTCCAGTCAACTTGGTTGAGAAAGGTGAGTTTTTGTCTTTATTTTTCTCTTTCTCTACTGATTCTGGTGTTCTTCTCACCCATTCTTGGGCATTGCTGCTGCTTGGTTGCAATGTTCCCCATAAGTGTACAGATTTCTTTCCCATATTTTTTCCTTCCCTTTAGTTTCTTTTGTGGCTAGGGATGTAGCAATGGTTGTTGTTTTGCTGAACTGAATTAATGCCTTAATTATAGCAACGGCTAGAGATTCTGTTGTAGCTAGGAATGTAGCAATGGTTTTTGTTTTGCTGAACTGAATTAATACCTTAATTGTAGCAATGGCTAGGGATTCTGTTGTGGTTAGGGATGTAGGAATGGTTGTTGTTTTGCTAAACTAAATTAATGCCTTAATTGTATCAATGGCTAGGGATTTGGTTATGGCTAAGGATGTAGCAATGGTGCAGAATTTTATTGGTTAAGTTCACCTATACCACTTTTATTGATTAAGTTCCATTAAATTTTTTGTCTTTCTATAAGAAACTATAGTGTAGAATTTTTGTAATGTTTTGTCTATAATTATGCTCTTCATTTTACTTGATTGTATTCTTAGTAAATCCCATGCCATTTGGATCCCATTATACCTTAAAGTCTCTTAGTTTTGACACAACTTAACATGTTAACTCCATGGTCCTTTCCTCTCTACATTTTATTCTGTGAGGTGGCATCATTTTTCTCACTTGTATAGTAGCCCAAAACAGTCCCAATAGTGCAGTGAAGACATTATAATTTAGCCACACATTTTCCCTAAATGGAGTCCCTAACTTACCCCAAATTGCACTTCTATCTTGCCTATGGTATCTCTACTTTTAGTTAAGCATTTGGCATCTAAGTTTTTCTATTTTTTCGCACTATTATATCACAAAGTTTCTTCTTAGATTTTCGTTCTTGGGCAGCATGAGTTGTATCACCATTTAGTAGCAAATTTTCTACTCATTAATCATGCCATTAAACACTCACTTTACACCTCACTTTTCCTCTAACTTAACATAAATTTCAAGTGGTTCTTTCCTAGTTTTAAACTACTACATTAGTTTCACGTTTTGCCTAGGTTTTCCACAAATAAAATAGTCCCACGTGATTGCACTAGTGTCACGTAATAGGTATATGGGTTTGCTATCATTTTTCTTAAGTTCCTACCAATTCACCCTAGATGTTTCGTTTAGAATTTCCTTATACTTATGCAATTACTGATATCTTCTTCTACTTCAAAATGTGAAGATTATAGCCATCTTTGGATAGAATTTTGACACTACATTCAACCCAAAAGTTGCTACGTTTTTTACTCTTTCCCATGATTTTATTGTCCAAATTAATTCTGGACTTTACTTTAATATGTTTAGATTGAATATATATATATATAATATGGGATTCTAGTTTCTTTATGTAATCATACATATGTAGATTATAGGATATTCTTGATGCTTAAAATAGTAGTGCTGCATCCACTTATGATGCTCACTGTCCACAACACCTACTTTTAAATTAATTAATTATGTAAACGTAAACATCATTTTGAAGTAATATTACAATAGTATTCCACTGTAACTCGGCACTGTCTAGCATATAGGAAAATTGGAAGCTCTTCAACAGAGGCTTTAGTTGCACCTGATTCATGGCTTCATCCTCTCTTCCAAGCGGAGTTGGATAGGCGGTTGGCACAACAATCGCAAGAATCACAGGCAGAAAAATCTTTTTTACAACAAACAGTAGATGAGCAAAAACAGGTGATAGCTACTTACAAGGATAAGTTCGAAGAATACAATCGCCTATTCAGCCAATTATTTTATCGATTAGAAAATCTACCCCTTAACAAGGGAGATGGAGAGTCAGGTTCTGCCAGTAATAAGCAACATGACGATAATGATTATAATGACGTTTAAATAGCTTTTAAATATTTATGTACTCAAACACAACTTTGTATGGATGTGAAATTTATTGTTTTAATATAATATTATGTAAGAAATCAAATATTTGTTGTATGGTTCATTAGGTAATTTGATACAAAAATTGGTGAAAGGAAGAAAATACCATTGTTACATTCAGAGACGGAATAGGCAAATAGAGACAAAATTTTTTGTCTCTAATTAGAGATGAAAAATCTAATTTAGAGACAGAAATTTAGTCTCTAATTAGAGATGGATTATAAAGCTTTAGAGACAGAATTTATAATTTTAGAGACGTAATATCCCATCTCCGATTTCAGTCATTTAGAGACGAAAAAATCTGTCTCTAATTAGAGATGGATATTTTCACATTAGAGACAGAAGTTCCGTCCCAAATTAGAGATGGATTAGAGATGAAATTTTTTAATTCCGTCTCTAATTTCTTTTTCTATTTTTTTTCTTAGCAACGGCTATTTTTATTTAAAGACGGATTTTTTTCGTCTCCAATTAGAGACGGATAAGTATTTTCGTCTCTATTTTTTAGCAACGCCCTTATTAACGATGGAGTATTTCCTGTAGGTAATCCGTCTCTAAATATATTAGAGACGGATTTCCATGTAATTAAAGATGATATTTTCCATCTCTAATTCTCCTTTTTCTTGTAATGAAATACTCTTAATTATTATAGCAAAATTTTGAGCTCGTAAGGTTATTTTGTGACATTCAATTATAAGGTAATAGATTTATATATATATATATATATATATATATATAGTCTAAGTAAGAGATAGTTGGATATTTTATAGATATATATATTAAATAAATAATTGTATGTTAACTATTATCATAAGAAAAGGGTTTGGCCCAAATTAAAAGTGATCTAATTTGGTTTAATGTTAATAAGCCTAAATTATAAGTATGAAATTATATGTGTAGATAATCTAATTAGAATTTCTAGTTTTATGGTGGGCTGAATTAGAAATAAAGAATGCTAGTACAACTATTTAATTAGGGTTCTGGTCCCCAAATTATAAGTACTTTTTTTTTTTTTGATATTCTATCATTAGACAGGAGAGAAACTCTATTTTCAATATTTGTATTTATTAATTTAGAAGACTAATAACTGCAAGATCGAATAATTGTACTATCTACATTTTTCCCATTATTCGGTACGTTTTAAATTTATAAAATTTAGCAGTTTTATATGCCTGAGAGGTTGTAATTAAATTGTCCTAAATTTTCGAAAAAGAGAAAGGGGCTACATTAAAAGAAAAATTTAAGGACTAAAGTGAAAGAAATAAAGGTTTTAAATAAGGACGAAATATAATCATTATACCTCTAAAATATCTCTGTGCATTTATAATGTGCAATGATTATGCTGATAAAATATCTAGAAGTCATTATGACTATAAAAAAAAATCTGGGGGTGAAACAGACAATTTTTACCTAAGGATAAAGTGGTAACTTCACCCAGAGGTAAAATAGTAATTTTACCACAAGGGTAAAATTTTCATTTTTCTTAGGAAATGATGATAAATTCCCTTAAGAATAATCACCCAAATTTTTGAAATTTTTGGAAGCCAATAAAAGGCCAAAATAGTCATTTTGACAAAAAGGGTAAAATGATAATTTTACACCTTGGGGATAAAATTGCCATTTTATCATAAAAATATTTATGAAATTTATATTGTGACAATTGTTAAAATTATGAAGCAAAAATAAAGAGAAAAGGTGGAGAAATGGAAAATAAAGCAAGGATTTTATTAGAGGCAAAATGGTCTTTTGACTTACTAGTTAAAACACACGTCCTTCTTCTTCTCCAAAATAGCTGCACGACATGAGAACTAGGGGAGAAGGAAAACGCAGCGCCGTGAAGGAAGAAGGAAGGGAAGAATGTGAAAGAAGCAAGGAAACTTTAAAGTAAAATCATTTCTATTGACAATTCAAGATAGCTTTACATTCCTATGCAATTTATTTCATGTTTCATGGTTGTTTTCAAGTTCTTAAATGTCATCCATGGCTACCATGAACAATACCATGTTCCTTTCTACATGCTTAAAATGTCAAAAATTATATTGTGATTTGCTTAAAATGATGTATGGTTGCATATTTGATTGTTGATTTAAAGCTTTGAAGTGTTTGTGATAATTTTGATATTTTAATTCCATTTCCATGAAAAATCCCCTATGGTTGAATGATGATGTTATGATGCTTGGATGAACATGATTTTGTTGGGTAAATGGTGCTTTATGACTCATTTATTATGAAAATGGAATAAATGGTGAAATTTGATAGAAACCATATTGCCTCCTTATTTCCCTCATTTTGGCCGTGACTATGCCTTGTTGTGGAAGGGAATGTATTGTTGAAAATTGTCTATATTTCCTAGCATGATTTCAGCCAAATATGGAGGAGGAAGGAAGGAGTGAATTTGTAATGAAACAATATAATTTCCTTTTCTTCCTCTGCTTGGCCGAATGCACTAGCTTACTTGGGAGAGAAGTTTTAGTTAAAATTTGTTAAATTTTGCCTATGTAACACATAATTGTCTTGGCTAAGAGAGAGAAAAATGTATGTCATGGTGAAATAATGGATTTATTTTAAAATTCCCTCCTTGGCCAAGGCATCATGTTGGTAGGAAAGAGAAAGATCAATTTAAACTTTACATGAATAAATGTTAGTGTTGTTTATGGCCAAGGTAGAGAAAGAGAAATTTTATTCAATAACAAAATATTAGTTTTTCCCTTTTTCCTTCACTTGGCCAAAATTAATTAAGTGTAAAGCAAAGGATTTTTGTTTGAATATTATCCATTCCACATGATATTGTCTTGGTTATGGATGAAAGGAGAAAGAAAATTTTTTAGCTTGATGAAATGACATATTTCCTTTAATTCTCCTTCCTTGGCTGAGACATCATGTTGTTTGGCAAAAAGAATATTGTGAAACCTTGCTTAAGATTCTCATGGCATTTTTGCTAATAGTAAAAGAAAAGGAGAAATTGATGATTGGTTAGATTATTCCATTTTCTCTAAATTGACATCATTGACCGAAAGCATGATGGATTTCATGAGAAATGGTTTACAAAAATATTTCATAGCTTCTGGTCAATATGGGGAAAGAATGAAAGTCTTGGTGTTAATGGGTTTCTAAAAATGAAAAGCTTCAAAATCATTTTATCCTAACAATTCTAATGTAGCTTGAGAATTAGGAGAATTGTGTGTATACATACCTATAAGTGTGTTATAAGAATAGAAATACTTTTAGGTATGTATAGATAAGTAAAAAGTGAAATGGAAATGGATGGCAAAGAAAAGTGCAAATATTCACCTTAAGACCCTAAATGTGAAATGAAAAAATTTGGCATGAAAAATTGTATAGAAAAGGAAGGGGGAATTATAGAATAATGTTTATAAAAAGGCTAGAGTAGAAATTGGGAAATTGAATTGAGAAATTACTATTTTTCCTTATTTTCTTCTATGCCGAGATGAACACCCTTATTTCTATACAATTTGGCCATGAAATTGTTATAAGGGTCATAGTTTATGAAAGTGTAGTATCATGGCAAGTTAAAGAAAGAAAGAGGGAAATATAGACAAATAAAGGAAAACATAGCAAGAAAGGAAAACATAGAAATGTAAGAAAGAAAACTTAGAGGAAATATTTTCAATATATATTATAGGGTAGACAAGCTTGTAACCAAGTGACTAATTGTCAATATGGGATAGCCGTTGGACATTCCACGATTGTATCATAAATATGGATGGTCAAACATCTACTTAGAATAAAGATTTTATAAAACACCGCAATGGTTGCAAATTCTAAGTTAGTGTAGCTTAAATGGCCAATAATAAAGAGACATTTACTTAGAGTTTGGCATAATCATGGGTACAAACTAAGTCACCCTAGACTATATATAGAGATAGCGTGCTGGGAATAGGATCCACCAGTAAGGGGTGGTGATTTCATAGCAGCATGATCTGCCCAGAAAGCGGAGAGGAAATGATCTACGCAGTAGTAATAATCCCATGAGCTTAATTTTAATAGTTTGCCTTCGGGCATAGACATACAGATACCTCCAGGCATAGATACACAGAAGGGTACTGGATCCACTGAGGGACGCCTCAGATAGTACCAGTGGCAAAATTGTCACATAGAGCATAAAATGATCTCATTCATGTAAGTAGTGGTACGTGGAGTAGTTCAATGGGTGACACTCCCGACACTCTTGTATTTTTCTTTCTTAGAGAATTAGCTGTTAGCCACAGATTATTTATAGTTTTCCTCATGATTGATATTTATTTTTCTATGAATGATGAATAGTTTCCCTATATATCATTAATGTTCAGCAAAGTTTTATATAATCATGATACTGGAAAATGTATAAGGTGAATGGTTAAAATTGTCATAATTCACTGCCATATAATGTAATCATATATGTAGACCATACACATTTAAGAGAATTATTTATTTAATCCTATAGAATGAAATATGAAATTTTTTATAAAGAAGGTAGAACTGTTTACTGTATCACTACGATGGTACATACCAGTGTTTTCAAAATAAATTAAGAATGTTTAACTACTGAAAATTTATTTCTCATAAGTTATCCTGGTATGTATCAGATAACCAGGTATAATCTATAAATAGAGATAGGAGTAACTTTGATCAGAATATCAATTTGACAAGAGGATGGGGGTTTTGGTAGTCTATGGAAAAACGATATAGGAATATGATTAAAAAGGGTTTGAGTGGCAGGATTGTTGTCTCCTTACCTAAGAAATTGATTTGATTTGTATAGCGTTGCAAACATTAGTTGTATGGAAATAGATGAAGAAAGTTTAAAATTTTTTGCTGCGTTATTATTTTAATTTATGTAGTTTTCCGTTGTGTAATGTATGGATGTAATATCGAGTAAATAGTCCCAAGCTTAATAAATGTCAATCAAAAGAAAATTAAAAAAAATTACTCGGATAATAACTAATGATAAAAATATAGATAACATATTAATCTTATAGCTAAATGGTTTATTATAAAAAATATTCCAAAAAAATAAGCTATAAAATTGAAGTGTTATAAGAATAATTATATATTTAAGTACACTTCTACATTTAATTTATCTTCTTGATGATTTGATATTAATAATATTTTGAGTTTAATTTAGTTTATATATATCACAAGCATTTCCCAACATTATGAACTTAGTGTCTTGTAGATAAACAGCGTAACTTTTGTTGTCTAGCTAGTTTATACGCGTTCAGATTCGTTGCCATTAATTTTGCTGCCAGTGCTCTGCTATTACTTTTAGCGGCGGTTTTTTGAGTTGCTAAATATTATTGTAACGAAAATTATTGCCGCTATAATTAATTATTTAAAAAAATTTATAGCAGCAATAATTTTCGTTGCAATAATATTTAAAAACACTTTAGCAACGAAAAAAACCGCTGCTAAAAGTAATGACAGGCAGCGGATCCAAAGGCAGTTTATATACAGAGAATACCGGAGACATAGACATACAGTGATTATGATTGCTTTTTCCAATAAAATCACAAAATCAGATTTAAACTAATGTATACATATAAATACCTGATTGGCGAATCCGATACCGAAACCGAGCGACATCCGACCGACGATCAACATCCAAACAGCTTGAGCGAAGCCATTGATGAGAGCTCCAGCGAGGAAGAGAACGCCTCCAAGAAGCATGGACAATTTCCGGCCAAACCTACGTGTGACAGTGGACGCCACCAGCGACGACAAGAGCGCCGCCAGGTACAGCGACGACGTGAACATAGTCAACCTTTGACTGTTGTACTTACAGTACTGGTTGACGGACTTGTCGAGCTTCTTCTTCCGGTACACCGACGGGAAGAACTTCTCCAAGAACGGATCCATCGACGTCACACCACCTGATCATATAACGAAACGATCGAAATCAAATCAATAAAACCAGATTCATATATTTTATTATTTTCTCGAGAAACAAACAGTAGTATATATATGAATATGACCATACCGGAAATCCCATTATCGTATCCGAAAATCAGACCACCCATGGCTGCTACTATACATGTTACTGTCACGAAAGGAGTAAGCTTTCCAGGGTACTCCTTCCCCCCACCACCTCCAATGGCTACAACTGCAGGCATTTTCTCTCACTTTCTCACTTAGAAAAAACGAGACAAACACAATATCGAAGACAAGAAAAAGAAGAAGCAAGATGGAGCTTTAACACAATGCGAGTGGCGAGTGTTTAAAAACTAGGGATGACGTTGGATGGGAGTACGAAGGAAACGGTAAAGTGAGGAGTAAAGTAAGACTGTAAGAGTGACTTGCTATTGGAGTCGCAGAAAAAACAGCTAAGATTGAGAGGATTATAGGAACTTTGAATCCTCTACCTTTTTAGCGGCGGTTTTTTTCGTTGCTAATGTGCATTTCAATATTCTTGCAACAGATACTACTGCTGCTATAATTTTGTTTAAATAATTAATTTAATAAAAGTTATAAAAGCAAAAATATTTGTTGCAAGAAACGTTAGCAACGAAAAAATTCGCCACTAAAAAATAGTCATTTAGTTTTATTTAAGCCAATAATGAGAAGCCCAGTAAGACAATTTTATTTATACAGGCTATGTCTCTTATCTAACTCTAACCCTAAATGAACATCCTCATTATAACTGCTGTTCAAGTTAAGGAATATAGAGAAAGACATAGCCACCGCAATTAGAAATTCTAAAATCTGAATATGGCACAGATAGGTACGCTATCTTTATCAAAATAAAATTTAGATTCAATGTTTTATGATTCATATATATCTCTAGTTTAAATTTAACATATATATATGTAGTTATCTGATGTTGATCAATCACAATCTATTTGACATGAATTCTCAAGAAGTAGCTTTTTAATCGTAAAAATTTATATTGTGCTAGATAAATGGTGGCATAATTATGCAATAATTATATTGAAGCCAACTTATAGTTAATTAAATTAGAGTACTTTACACTCTCCTCCTTGAAGAGATATTAAAATTATATATTTTTTATTTTAAAAACATACACTTCCCTCCCCTCTCTCAAAAAGATATAAAAATTTACAATTTCATCTATTTTAATTAAAATATCATTAATGACATTATTAATTTTTTTTAAAAATATAATTTAATAGAAAAATAGATGTTACAATTTATTATTTTATTATTATTTATTTTGAGCTAAATATAATAAATTTCTTTTATTTTAAATTTAAAATTATTTTTTTCATATTATTAAAATACATATTCAATTATATAAATAATAAATATAAGGATATTTTGGTACAAATAGGTGAAAACATAATTTTTTTTATCTTTCAAAATGAGTGTAATTTTTTAAAATAAAAGGATGAGGAATATAAATTTCAAAATATCTTAAGATGAGAAAGTGTAATTTACTCTAAATTAAATATATACTAAATATTATTTTTTATTTTAAAAGAAAAAATAAAAAGATAAGAAAGATTTTGACTACTGTATAAATTCCAAAAGTCATAAGCAGATTGATCACTTTCTAGGTGAGCAATTGGCAAACTCAGCAAGCATGACTTCCCCTAGTGTTCCCACTATATAAATTCCATACTTTGACCATTCCATTGAGATCCTTCACAAAAGCTAATCCTCACTATATTTTTGTTTTCTTTTTCTTTAATTTCCTTTCTCACCATTAAGAGTTTTTGTCTTGACTTATTGTTGATTGAAAAAACCCAAAAACTTTTGAGAGAGAAGTGTCACCTCCTCCTTTGGGAAGAGGATCACCTCCTCTTACGAGACTTTCCTTTTAAATAAGAAGGATTACATTCTCTTTAAGAGAGAGGAATCATCTTCTCTTAAAGGAAATGAGTTGCCTTTCTCTTAAGGGGATAAGCCATATCTTCCTAACTAGGAAAGTTACTTATTAAAAATTATTAAATTAAATAACTAAATAAACTAATAATTGAATAAAATTCATGTAAGAATAGTATATATGGTATTTTTTAAATTTTTTGATAATATATATTATAATTATACATGTATGCTTTATTAAAAATTTTAGATATATAAAAAAAATATATGCATCATTAAAAATTTTTATCTATAAATTTTGTAATTTTTTCATATAGATATTATTTATATGAAATTTCATAATTTTTTATTTAGTTTAATTTTTATATGTGCATATAAATATATATTATATTATATTTATAATATTATTTGCAAATGATTCAAAGTTGGCTCATTTATTGAGTCAAACTCAAAGTACATTTTTTTTCATTTTTTGTTTTTAAGTTTATCTTATCTTAAATAAACGAGTTCATCATGTCAGTGTCCGACTCCTTTATAGTCCTAGGCTAGAATTACTCTTATTATGATTAATTATATATTTTATGTAATTTAATTTATATTTTAATTAATATTATTTAATTTAATTGTAAAAAGAGTAACATTAGATTATAAATGTTACAAAAAAGTTATTTATTTGTTAATATAAATAATGAAAATATTTAAGGTTTCAATACTACACAAATGTAATAAATATTTGTGTAGTTTATATGAATATATATCTATATATGTATTATATGATTTTAGAGTGTTTGATTTCTTTAGTTTCTTAAACTAAATAATATAATATAAATATAAGACATGACAAAGTGAAGAAGTTACGAAAGAAGTTACAAAAGAATATTAAAACTATAATATGAATTATAAAATGCATGTATTTGAGAAAGTAAAAAGGTTAAATAATTTCCATTACTTTTTATTATTACCTTTAAAATATAATAAAAAATTAAATTTACATATGTACATTGGCATATGTAAAGTGCACTAGTACTGCAAATTACCGTGAGCCTATGAGTATATTGATGAGTGGTACTGATAATTTTATGAATTCCATTTTATATAAATTATATAAGAATATGTCATATATTAAAAATTTAGTAGAAAAAAGTAAAAAATATTATGTGTATAATTAAAATTGACAGTTATAAAAAATTAAATTAAATTATTTTTAATTTTATCCATTAAATATAACATGTGACAGATTTATATAACATTTGATAAATTTGGGAGGCAGAGAACATTTTCATATATTGAAAGGGACTCCCGCTACTTTGATGATAAGCTCAAATGCACAATCATATTATCAAAGGATAACAATACAAATCAAGAGTAAGCTTGGGATAAACTTAGGTCAACGCCCAAAACTTCTCCTAATTATTTATTTTATAAATAATAATAATAATAATAATAATAATAAATATAATCATTTAGTAATCATTGGTCTCTCCAAATTAAAATTAAAATTATTATTATTATTATTATTATTATTATTATTATTATTATTATTTTAGTATTGAGAATGGTCAACCAGCTATCGTAAGGTTGAATCAGTCATTTGGTCCCCTAAAAATTTTTCATACAATCAAAATTGTCAATTTCTTGATTTTAAGAAAATTTTTTAATTAATAAATAGAAGTTCATGTGACTATTAATTTATATTTGTCTATGGAATTTGTTTCATAAACAACATCATTTAGGTAATTTTAATTTGGAGAGACCAATAATTACTAAATGATTTAAATTTGAGTAAAAATTAGCTTAATTAATGATACTGTTCTAAGAGGAAGTGTTATCTAGACAAGCCTCAGTTATGAATTGATGACTATATAAATTATTTTTGCTAATATATTGAAAGTAATTTGTCCAACATATATATGAACTATTTTGATTGGAAGAAACTCCTTAAAAATTTATATTAAAAGATTTTATGTTTGAATGATGAAATTAAGAGAAAATAATATTTTTGGCACTTTTTACAATCAATTAAAAACTTTGTGTACCTTTGGAAAGGAAGGAGCATTTGTCATATCATGTGTACAACAATAAGGGGATTCACTGCATCACTGTATTTAATTCGCTCAATTAATTCTGTACTTTGAGAATCAAACATTCAACAATCCAAGCCAACCTCAGGTGGGGGCCCATACTCAAGAGAATAAACTTGGATTGGACCACCTTTTCATTCTTAGGTCCATCTCCAATTTATTGCCTTCAAATCAAACTTTCACATTCATTTTTTCTAAACTAAATTAATGATTTCTTCCTTCATATATCTTAAATTTTATTTTTTAAACAATTAATCTCTAATTAATTTTGTTTTTAAATTAATAGAATAAATTCAAAATTAACTGAAAATTTAATTGGTTCATTTATGTAATATTAACAAATATTAATTTAACTATTAAATGATAAATTATCTTTTTTAACAAGCATAAAAATTTAATGTTTTTATTTTATTTTATTATTAAATATGATATAATTTATTATTTAAAAATTAAGTTAATATTTGTTAATACCATTTCTAGGTAGTTTATTCATTCATTTAATTAATCTAAGGCCAAATTAATTTAAGATTAATTTTTATAGACTAAATTATTAATTTACTCTTTATTCAATTATGCATTTTATTAA
Organism: Senna siamea; assembly: GCA_031216115.1. NCBI lineage: Eukaryota > Viridiplantae > Streptophyta > Magnoliopsida > Fabales > Fabaceae > Senna > Senna siamea. The sequence goes on along the minus strand of CM062355.1, from coordinate 17,787,457 downwards.
CAAGTACCCTAAATACATGATTAAGAAATAATTTAATTAATTAATACAATATTTTATATAGCTTTGGAAAAAAGGTCTTTAAAAATGATAATTTTAAGTGACTAAATACTCTATCAAATAATTATTAGATTTTTTTTGTCTTAATCAATACCTTAAAAGCATTGGTTAATAAGACCCTCCAATTATTCAGACTATAGTATATATAACTCTGTTTGGCCAAGCTATTAAAATTTGTTTATTTTGAAATAATCACTTATTTTAATGGATTTCATGAAAAGTATTGCGAGAGAAAAATAATTTGTGTTTAGCCAACTAATTGTATAAGAACATGCTTTTCATTGTCAAATTACTAATATTATTTTTTTAATTTTTATTAATTAATTTAAATATAGAAAATAAAATCACAATAAGTATCTTAAAAAACATAGATTTATATAAATGTTCTATACTTTGATTTATATGTCTCAAAAATAATATATATAACTACTCCAAAAGAGAAGCATAAATCATATACAAAGAGTTTGTATTTGTGAAGGGTTTTTTTTTTAAAAAGAAAAAAGTAAAGAGTTTATAGTAAATAAAAAATTTTGGTAGGAGCATTTTTATTAAAAAAAATTTAATTTTAACTCATACTTTTGCCTAAAAATAAAAATTACAATTTATAATCGATGTTCCATAATTAAAAAATGACTTCTGGTACTACTTAAAAAGACTTATTTCATTTGCCAAACATTTAAGTTTTCCTAAAATAAATATTTTTTAAAAAAAATAAACAACTTTCTCCTTTACTCTGCCATTTCCCTTTATATGGCTTTCCATCTTTGACTGCAGAAAATTCTAAGTTCAACAACGCGAGAGCTGCAAATTGCAAAATAAAGTGCCAACATTTTCTGCAAATACTATTCAGCCTTTCAAACTTTTCCGACTGCTCCAAGATGTCATCAAAGTTATTTCTCATTAAAATTTCATTTTCTAATAATAAGTTTGTCTTTACTTTTATTCTATAAAAAAATAGATAAAAATAATAATATATTATTTATTTATGATGTTTATCATATAAATAAAATTTATTATTCAACCAATTTTATATTTATATGATAGATATATATTTTTTTATATGAAATAATCCAAATTCCATTCTATGTCTCCGTCGTTGACTCAAGCAGTCACTCCCACTTGCACAGATTCTCTTCACTTGCAAGTTGCATGTAGAGATGACTCATAATCATAACCCCAGAGAAAATTTAAATATTCATCATAGGAAGAAAAAAAAACTGTTAGAACTAGGATTCCTCAAGGATAATATTAAAAATTTCAGAAAATAATTACCATCATTTATACATTAAATTTTTTTTTGATAAATTAATTTCTCCAATTATATAATCATTCCTTTTATTTTAAAAATATAGACAAAACTTCCTTAAAACTAATAAAATGACCAAACTAGCCACCAAAATAATAGTGTTGCTTTTAATTGAAAATATAATTTTAAAACTGTTATTTTAATGTAATTTATTTTGTATTGAAATTAATAAGTACAATTTAATCATAATTTTAAAATAATGATTATTTTAAGAATAGTGAAAGACATATTTTAATTTCAACGCAAAAAATATAAATTTTTTAAAAGAAAAGGGAGGTTTATATAATTTAAACATTTTAATATATATATATATAATTTATCCAAAGTTTTTAAAAAGCAAATAACTTTAGCCAGATTAGTTTAGTCCCCGGCATGGGTAGAACGTGTTGATTTTTTTTTTAAAAAAAATAATTAGCCTTGAGAATCCAATTGAGTTTGCATTTGAATATGTGTAACTTAATTATATATCCTAGTACAATAAATAAATGAAACTAGAAAAATATTAGAGAGAATATATATATATATATATATATATATATATATATATATGTTCATCAAATGCTTTTGAAGTCTCTTATCTGTCATCTTCATATGCCATTAATCTAGTCTTCTCTTTCCACGTAAATAGTCTATTACTAATGGCTTCGTCCAACACGCTACATATTTTGAGGGCATGGATGGAACAGTACAAAGTATGAAGCCATTAATCATGATAGTAGGCCCATTGGTCCACACGCTTTTCTCCAAACTTTGACATCCATGTTGAATAGAATACCCTTCATCTCCAGATTCTTCACAATTTTACATCCCTCGTATCAGTAACACCAATAAAAAATATATGAGCACACACCAAACATGTCAATAATCATGGAAACAACTGAGGGCATAGCCTTCAGAATGTGGAGTCCACTCTAATAGAACACGGCAACTAACATATATTACATGTGTCTTTGAAGCTTAAGGGGCTATAGAAATACACTGCTGTCACTATATTGCTTCGTTGATGAAGAAGTCGTGTGTTTCACTTGGTCAAATATTTTTAATGGTGTACATATTTGACACTAAATATAAAAATTTTGCATAAAAAAGTGAATGATTTTTGCAATTATTACAAATCTATCACTAATTTATTAATTGGATTTCGCAAGCCAAAGAAATTTTTTTATTAGTTGGTAGAATATTTAATAGATTTAGTTTAAAAGAAAGTCAATAAAATTTACTACTTTTATTGGTTGCAAATTTTATAAAGCAATAAAAATCATGTCTGAATCTTTTTCAGTTGAAAAATGATTTATTTTTTGTAATAAGAGAGATAGAAAAAAAAAAATCTCTAATCTATTCATAGTAGACTTTTATCAACATGAATTTTTTTTATCTCTCTCCTATCATAAAAATAGATGCAAAAATCTAAAATCATAAAAATTTCTTTTAATTAGTATTCTAAAGATATTGGGTAATCAAAACTGTTGTTAAGTTAATAGCAAAACAAAAGTCGCACAAATTTTTTTTATTAATTTTGATATTTTTTTTAAAAGGTAATTCTTTCTAATTTGTTATCATTTCAAGTTTATTTGAAGATATTAAATGCCTTTGGATGAAAATCTTAGTTTCAGCTCTATATTTTTGTAGGTAAGCCAAGGAGGAAATATATAAACAGCAGAAGAGAAGTTTAAGTACTTAGGCCCAAGGCACAAATCCAAGAGAAGCCCAACGTCAAAAGTCCAAGCCTCCAAGTCCAAACCGCCTTGCAAAGCTTTTGATTTTTGAGAGCTACAAGGAAAACTCTACATTTGTTTAATATTTGTAAGATAAATAAAATAATTAACAAACTGGCATGAATACATTATATAACACTAGAGTTATAAATTACTAATTAAGTCTCTAAAAAATATGTTTTGTCTTAATTTAATTATTAAAATGTTAAAATTTTTAATTTTGTCTTTTTGTTTTTTAAATAATTCAGTTTCTTTGTTAATTATATGATTGTCTAAATAGTATTACAACAAATTAAAATAATAACTAGCATGCATAAATAATATTACAGTAACTCAAAATAACAACTAACATACCTAATAGAATATATATATATATATAACTAATATATAGACTAAATTTTTTAAAAACATTTTTTAAAAGACAAAATTGAAGATTATAATCTTTTAAAAACTAAATTATTAAGACAATATGTATCTTTTTGGAACTAAAAAAATAATAAATTTTTTACCATAGTATTAATTTTATTATATATTGGAACTAATTAAAAGAACTAAGGGAGTTTTACCATAGTATTAGTTCTATGAAGTTAAGGAATAAGAAATGTAAAATTTTGGAAAAAAGAAAAATAGAAGTGAAATATGGTTGGCTCTTGGCCCGGGCCAAAAAACCCAATTAAAATGATTCTTTTTTTTTATTATTATTTGTATAGGAAAAGGTATTGAGGTTATTTTTCAAATTATTAAACTTTTGTGCAAGTTTTGTAAATCAAAGTAAGGCAGTATTTATTACCAACATTTTAACCGGTTGTCTCTTGCATCATAAAAAATTTATATTTTATATATTAAAGTAAACATATTTGTATGATTAAATTTAATAATTTCCAGAGGGGCCAATAGACCATTTAAGCCCACCAGTTATTAAATTACAATACAAATTTACAAGTTCAGATTGAGGCCCATTGATTTTCGGTTTTTGCTTTGTTTATCTTTTCTTTTGTTTCGTAATTGAATGTCTCCACAAAAGATTTGTCTTACGTTTTGGACCAACGACACAGACAATTCTATGACGTGTTTCCAATCAATCATGACTGTAAAAGAGGAAAAGACAGCTGTGCAAGAATGATAAATAAATAAAAAATAAAAATATATTTGTTTTTTTTTAATTTTATATTATTTTTTTAGTTAATTTTATTTTTAAAATTTTAAATAGTAATTAATTTTATTTTAAAACTTAATATTTATTTTAAAAAAATATAAATTTATCAATAAAATCATTTAAGTTATATATAAAATATTTAATAAAAAATTTAATTTTTATATCAGATAATGATTGAGTGAGAAAAAAAATATTATAATTTAAAAATATATATTATTATTTAAAATTTAAAAGTTGTCAAAATTTTATTTATATTTTTAATATTTATTATCAAATATTACATTACTATTTTACTTTAATAATTTAAATAGTGTTAAGTTGTGAGACAAAATTAATTATAATTTAAAATTTTATAAATAAAATTATTATCAAAAAAATGTAAGGACAAAATTAAAATTAATGTAAATTTTAGAGACATAAAAAAATATTTATTCCTAAATAAATACATAAAAGAATCACTTTATATAATGTCCTTATATAATTTTTTAAATAAATTTAAGTGCACTTTTTATATTTTACTATTAGTTTCTTAAATAAAAAATTGACATCTCTATAATTTATATAATTTATTTTTTATCAATTTTTTAAAATATTTTACATAATTTATTTTAATTTAAAATTTTAATAATAAATATATAAACTATTTTATATAATAGTTCATAATTTTTTTTAATAAATTGATAAAATTAAAGATGTACTATGCTATACTGTTCGTTTGGTTTGATTCCTTTTAAATATTTTATAATTAAAAAAATTATATTTAAGTGACCTAAAATTTAAATCGCCAACAGGTTAGCACTATTACCTTTTTAATGGAAACGTATATGATATTAAAGAATTTCTTAAAAAAAGTTTTCACAAACTCTAAAAAAGTTGATATTCAAATATTTAACAATTGCCGTAATTTATAACATGACTTAACCATTAAGGGTCTATCATGTCCACATTGCTCTTTTTACTGAAGTCTAATCTATTATTACTTCTTAAGTTTCAATTTGAATATAATTGAAAAGAAAATAGGTTCTTATAAAAAAAATTTTATACAAGATGACAAATAGATTCTAATAATAAGAGCATATCCGATAATACTTTAATATAGACGTTGATATAAAAAAATAAAACAAACATTTTTATAACTAACACGCATATAATAATTTACATAATAATACTTAAGAGATAAGACTGATGAATTATCTAATAGATAAATATTTTGCTTAGATTCAATAATTATACGATCATCTTTAAAATAAGATTAATAGACTTGACTCTGAGTTACGACAGTTCTTTATAGTCGATTTTTACAATTCTAGTTTTGTTAATAAAAAAATAAAACTTAGATAATTAAAAAGTCAAGTATAAAAAATTAAAATAAACGTAATTAAAAAATAATAAAATGAGACAATCTAGGATAATGTTTAGTAGAATATTAAGTTTACATTATATTTTCTCATGCTGCCAAGTTATCGATACACATGGGAATCCTATACCATAGTTTTCCAAAAGATGATTTTAACTTAAAAAAAAAAAATCATAATCCGAGGAGTATCTTGATAATGACTTTTGCCAATAGTTATGGATTTTGTTTCTCACACGTAATTGCACAAAAGTCTAAACTTGAATTTTTTTTCGCAATTCAAAATACCCAAACCCTTGTCATTCTTCCTAACCTAGTATTGGTTGTTTTGGTATTATAATCAGATGATGTCAGAGGTAATTTTCATACACTTAGACTAATTTATCATTTTCGTTTTGATTAAAGGTTAGTCATTTGTCTCTCAACTAAAATTACAAAAGTTTTCTGTCACTTAACCTCAAAAAATTAACATTAACTCAGATTAACAAGTAACCATTTGCTAGGCTTAAGATGTGGTAATGAATTTATTACTCTTTAAGTATTTGTTATGGTTTGAAACAAAATAATAATTCAAGGAGACATTTTTCTATGGGCATATTCAGAAGTTAAGAGTGGATTCAAATGAATATATATTTTAAATCAATGGGATATTTTATCGCGTAGTTGGGACGATAGTTTGAGAGTGGCGTGAGATGGAGTGAAGTAATTTAAAAATCTTAACTCTTAATTAGATGTTTAATAAGTAAATGATCTAGAGTGAGTTATGATGATTTATAAATTTAATCTTTTAAATCATTCACATTATTAATTATATTATAACATTTAATCAGTTGAGAATAATTTATCTTTTGTTATTTTTTAAAAACTTTTAATCAATAAAGTGATTTGTATAATTTATTATACTCCACCTCACTTAATTAATAATCACCCCACTCAATTTTTCTCAAAACACATAACCAAATCTTTATACGTAATTCTTTATATCTTTGCTATCATATTCTCAAATTAAAATAAAATATCTAAAAAAGAATAAATTATAAGAGAAATAAATTTTATAAATTATACATATTTTAATTTTTGATTAAAAACTTTAATGATAAAAATATAAAAATTAAATAATATTAGTGACTTTATTGATAAAATCTCGATTGTCACATATTTTATGTCTAGAAAGAAGCAAATCAATTAGAAATGATCATGGGTATGGGTAGGGTACAGGTAAAATATTATACTTTTAGTATCTAGACTTAGACTTAATCAAATAAAAAAATTAATTTTTATCTCTATACCTAAATTTAGACCGATCAAATAAATTTTAATTAATAGATTGTTTTAACATTGTATATGCATGTATTTGGAGATCTCTTTGAAAGATTTTTTAAAAATTACTTGTGAATTATACTGAGACGAGATTATACTCATATTACATATATAAATATTTAGCTAATTAATTTAATTTGTGAAACAATTATGTTAAATATTAATGAGATGCTTATAAAGAAACCCACAATGAATGAGATCATCCATTTGGAATGAGAGAGCTTGGAAGTTGGAACACACATGGGATTCCCGTGTTGCACTTACAACACATTAACTCAATAAAATAAGCCTAGCTTCTTGGTCCACGCTTCATCACATGATTCCTAATGCCTAGTCTTGTAACATTGGTTTACATACACGCAACAAATGGATGAGAGGCTGAAACTTAATTATCTTCACACAAGCAAGTAAGGATACGATGATCACCATGATTAGCGTATAAATAAAGTATTATAGTTTCGTATTTAGATCAAAATTTGAGTTGACGATAAAATTAATCTTGAAAAGATTTAAAATGATTCTTTTTTTAAATTATAATTTATTTACATATAAATTCAAAAAAAAAAATTACAAGTTACATTAATTATATTTTAATATATAATAATTTAAAATCACAATAAATTTATTTTTATAAAATTATCAAATATAATAATTTATAGATTAATATTAAAGTTAAATTATCTTATTAATGAAATTAAAATAAATAACAAAATTTACATGTATATATATTTAATAGAATAAATTGAATGTATATATTTATAATATAAAAATAATTTTTAAATAATTTTTATAAATAAGTTTGAGTACAGGGTACCACTCTCATCATACTTAAATTTATTTTTTTAATACTCAAACTTAACTGATAAATTTTGTGAGTTCTCATTAAATATAAGTATTTTGATCATCTTTATAAATAAAAAAATTAATTTTAACCAAACGTGAAATGTTACTTAATTTCCTTTTGTAAAAATGAAATAAAAATTTAAGAGTAAATGCGTTATTTGATTTTAAAACCTCAAGAGATGTAAATATAACTTATTCTATTTAATCATGTAAATAATAAAAAAAGGTATTTTAATCAAAATGATTGAAATTATATGTTTTACTTATCTCTTTTAAGAGATAAGTATAATTTTTTTAAAATAGAAAGAATATAAATATAATTTTAACATCTTTCAAAAAATAAAAATAAAAATTATCTAATTTTTTTAAAAAAGTATGATATTCATATATATATATACATCCTCATTGATAATTTTATTCATAATAAATATTTTTATACGATACAAATAAATTTTTAAATATAAATTATTTTTTATTATTGTATCTAAATATAAATAACTTTTATTTTTATTTTAATAAAAGCTTTTTTTAAAAAGGGTCTCATTCAAAAATATTTTTTTAAAGTCTGTCCAAAGGGACCTTAGTCAATATACAAATATAGCAAGTTAAAACTTTGTGAAAATAATTTTTATAGAGTAATATATCAATAAATTGCAAGATTAAAATGTGACACCAACATATATATATATATATATATATATATATATATATATATATATATATATATATGACATTGTTATACGAGAAGGAAAAGAAACAGAGAAAGTGTAAAACCTAAATAATATATTTCACTTAAATGGTGAATTTTTACATATTTTGTGTCTCTTTTGTGGGAAAATCTAAATCGCTTTTTTTTTTTTTTGGATCAATTGTATATTTACTAGAAAAAAAAAACCCTTAAAAAAGAACCGCGTGGATCCATTTGTTTTATATCTAAAATTTTCCAGGCTACAAGCATGTGAAGAATTAGGCATTTTTGTTTTTTTCTTTGGACATGAAAAGAATTGGCTTGTTTCTATTAACATAATTGGACCACCACGAATGTCCCGTGAATATATTAATATTATAAAGATTCTAAAATGTTATTTTTGTACTAACATTAGCAATCATCTTTAGCAAAAAAATAAAAATTAAAAATTAAAACTATCATCTAAGTTGAACATAGATCATATACTTAATTATTGAAGTCAAATCCCTTCAATTTCTACTCATTTTGAAATGAAAAGTACTTTTTGAAAAGAAATATGTGTTTAATTAATTTTTTATAAAATATATTTTTAACCATTAAATTTTATAAAAAAAAATGCATGTATAGATTTTTATTTTAATTAATATTATTTAAACAGATAACTAATTATAAATATTCATTATTTATTATTTTTATTAATTTTATATCATCATCCAATTAAAATATAAATAATAAAATCACTATAAATATTTTAGACATCTTTTTAAAAAATAAATGTAAAAAAACTCTATATTTGAATTTATATGTCTCAAGATAAAATATTTGACATCATTTAATATGATAATTTTGACGTATCAAAATATAACATGTACTAAATTAATAAATTACCACCACAAATATGAATAATAATTTATATATAAAAAAGTGTCTAAGTCTAAGAGTTTCTAGTTTAAGTTAAAAAGAGAATATATTGTTAATACATAATAAATTTTGGTAGCGATATTTTTGTTTTAAAAAAATTTAATTTTCAATTTCTATTTTTACTTGTATTACTACTCAAGAGTATTAATTCTTTTTAAAAAAATTGGCCAAACACTTTAATTTTTTTAAAAAAAGTATTATTCTTTAAAAAATAAACAACTTCAAAAAGCTTGACCAACTAACCATAACACACGTTTGAGTTTTAACCATCATCTCATTAATATTATGTGTTAAGTTGGGCAATGAGCATCCATTGTTGCCAGCTTTTTCCAAAAGGACAGCTAACAAGTAGATGAAGAAATACAGACGATAACTTCATGTATCGTTATCTTCTTTCTTGGGATATAATGCCACATCCACAAAAGCAAGACAGCGACCACTCACATGCCCATTAAGATTTCCATGTGGTCACACAATTCACAAAACCCAAACACAACACAATATTTTGGGAAAATTTTTTAGCAGATTATATCAGTTTATTTATGTATTGATTAATGAGATACATTAAAATTTTTTTTTTTTTTAAATCAGATGGCTCATATAATATATGAGCAATTCAAAACACAAAACTCTCGTTAAATAAAATTTAAAAAAAGATAAGATATATATAATTTTATTTTTGTAAGTACAGAAATTATTTTTAAAATTTAAAATCATGATCTCCAAATTATATGACAATACTTTTATTATTATTCCAAATCTCACTCTTAGCTCACACGGCATATAAAATAAAAATATTTTGTTGAATTTTTAATGTAATAACTGTAATTACTCATTACATTCTTCTTTTCTGATATAATAATTCCTTTCCTTTTTGGTACACAACTGCCATAGCCCATAGCTAAGAGAATCTACAATGAAGCTCTTATGGTATCACTACTAAAACAAAACTGACAACATATTGAGATTAGACAAAGAAATTAGCAAACTTTGGAAGACACTTTATGTAAATATACAGTTAAAATGAAAAAATAAAAAAGCTAATTACATTCATGAGTGCCAGATTCCACTCAACATACTGCGGAATCTGTTAGAGAATAGTTTCCTCACAAGTCTCTTAGCATCTGAAGAAACTTCACCTTCTGCAAGTTTCTCTATGTTTTTGGCATAATTGGAACTCACAATCTTTTTTCTCCCACTGTTGCAACTTGTTAGTGACATTAAGATAGATATCAAGAACTTCTTGTTACCTGAATTCCCTTCTTCTGGACCCAGAGATTGCAGAAGAAGTGCTATGTTTTGATCATTCTGCACAAACTTCTTTCTATTTCTATGTACCATAACCATCCCAGAGAGTGCTTCTGCTGCCATTTCACGAACTTCAAACGACTTTGCCTTGAGAAACTTCACAAGCTCTTCCATAAAACCACCATCCGCCATTGCTTTCTTTGCTTCTTCTGATGTTACACACAATCTAAATGCCACTTTCAGAGCCAATTCTTGTGTTGAAACCTCACCATTGCGAATGTAGTATAACAATTGCTCCACAAATCCATGGTTTATCAAAATACTAACAGAACTAGACGAAGAGAAACATAAATTTTCTATAGCTCTCATTGCTATCTCCCTTGTTTTAGAGAAATACAAGTATGAGTACGGCCCTTTAGGATCCAAAACACGTAACAAAGCGTTGATGGTACCTTCTTTAACCACCATTTGCCTAACCATTTCGTCTCCAGAAGCAATGTTTTGAATAAACTCTATGGAGGTCACTTGAATGGCTTCGTCATTGGATCTCATGAGCTTAATAAAAGCAGAAATCGCACCCTCTTCCACCATGAATCTCTTTATTTCTTCAACACCCACAAGGTTTCTCAATACCCCGCAAGCAGGACCAACCAATTCTGGTTTGGAATCTGCATCATTGCATATCTTTAACAATGATGTGACTCCTCCATGAGCTGAAACAGACCACGCATTATCAGAATTCTCAGTGCATTTCATCAAACACCTTGTGGCTCCTATTTTTGCAACCTCGTTGCCACATTCCAAAACCCGAATTAACGGTGCGATGACGCCTGCTCCAATCAAAATCCCTTTGTATGAATCGAAACCTGCAATTACAGACACCAATTTGGCAGATTCTTCTTGGATTTCCATCTCAGGTGAATCGAGGAAATTCACCAGAACATGAACAATGTCACCCACTTCCACAATCACCTTCACGTACTTCTCATCTTCCATTACAACCTCGTGCAGATTAATCAGTGCCCGCTTTTTCATACCCGGATCGCCAATCTTCATTCTCGTTAGCAAGTCCCTCATGTAAAACCTCATGTCGTCCTTGCAAGCTCCAACACTAGGCCTTGAAACAACAAGAGCATATCCATGAGTTAGAATACCGGTTTTGCATATTTCTGATAGCTTTCTCACATGCCGATCGAACATGCCGAACATCACATCCAAATCGCTCTGCATAAGAAGCTTCCCGCTGTAAGAAAGATCCACGCAGCGTCGAGCCAGATCGTGACACTCATTCGCGGTGATCAGTATCGCCGGAATTACACCGGAGAGTGATGAGTTCTCGCCGGAATCAAAGTTTCCGGCGGCTATTAGCCCAGAGTGAAGCTCCTCGAGTTTGTTCCTAATTAGTTGCCATTTTGCAGCGAAGACCCTGACAGAATGAGAGATAGATATCAAGGAAGAGATAGTATCGATGACCGGCCGGAGATTGGACTCTCCGGTGGAGAGCTCCGGCGAGTTATCTTTATTATCCATTTTGGTTCTCATGGGTTCTGGAGAAAACCCATTTTACAGCTAAATGGGTTGGTTCGGAGTGAGGAGAGCACGAAGATTCCGGCAAGGTAAAGGTTGTTGAGGAGAGTGGAATTCTGGGTAGCGATAATATCTTGAAGAGCGAGAGAGACAGAGAAGCCGCTGCTTTGACCACAGATCTACACTTTATCGGTTTATCCTTGAATTGTAGCAGCTATAGATTACAGGGTTGGACTCTAGTGTATGCATTTACCATAATACCCTTTTGGGTTTTTAAGGATTTAAACTTTCTAATTATTTAATTAGGTGGTTTTTATTTTTTATTTTTGATGTTTGGTAAAGAAAGTTTTTTATGCATGTATGAATATAATGTTAGGTATTTTCTCTTCAACTTATCATTTAATAAGTTAATTTTTTATTATTATATTTTAAATATAAAAAAATAATAAATTATTTAACTTTCAACTATTTCAATATATTTTAAATTTTTTGTTTTACAAAAATACTTTCATATTATACATTTTTAATTTTTCATTCTTCATTATCAATAACTTCATCTTATATTTTATTTTGTCCTTTTATTATTATTATAATATATTTATAGTATATTTCAATATATTTTAAAATAATAATAAACTTTGTCTTTAAATCAAGACATAAAAAGCCCCAAATGCATATTATAGTATATAAATTAATAATAAAGATAGGTCAAGGAAAATTTAAATACACTTTTTAATTATTTTTAAATAATAATTAAATAATAATATTTTTATATCTAAAAATATTAAAAAATTCAATAACTTTCTAAGATCTCCTCCATATGTTTAAATTAAACACGATTATATTATATATTCATATCTTTCAAATTTAAAAGATTAAAGACATCATAAATTTTGATATATATATATATATATTATTTAACTGATATTGACGCAAATGTTATGTCATTTTTTCCCTTAAATTGACGCTGTTAATGTCTAAATAAATTGAAAGATCTAAAAGAGAAAAGGTATGGCTTCGTGGAAAAGGTGAGGGGCAATTTTGTCATTTTACCTAACCTGTTGTATTGGAAGTTGTTTTAAGAGATGGAGATGGAAGATGTTAAGTGAAGTAGATGGAAATGGAAAGAGAGACAACAACAGCCAAGAGGATGAGTTAAAATTTGCGCCTTAGAGATCTTTTAAATATCTATTTGGATGCATATGGTTTGGTTTTACAGATAAGTATTAGAAAAAAAAATATAATATTATAAATATAGGTATTTGGTACGACAAATTAGTGATATCTATAAAATGATCTAAAATATAATATTTGATTGTAAATATTAATTAATACTATTTATTTATTGAATTTTTAAATATATCCTTTTAATTTAAAAATATACATTTTAAGAATTTTTACTATTTTTTAAGATGAAAATAAAATTTAAAAGATTTAAAATTTCATGTATAATTTCTTTAATATAATATATATTTACATGTTAATATAAAAAACATATATAATTTCATATAAAGAACATATATAATATAATTTTTTAATAATTTATTTTTTGCATTTTACATGTTTAAATTTTATAAATAATTTTTATTATGGAGTTAATTGTTATATAAAAAAAGGATAAAATTGATCACTTTAAAAAAATTATTCTATTCAATTTGATGCAGGATGACAAAATATTTCGAGTATCATCACATAACATCATTTTGTCTATTATATGATAAAAAAAATTTTCTATACACTATAATATAAATATATACAATATAAAAAGTAATAAAAGATTGAGATAAAATGCTTACAATAGAGTCTATTATAAAAATTTAATTTTAGTAATTTAATATCCTTTATTGTATGACACAAAAATTACTTGATATATATGATATTACAGTGTCATCTCATATATCACTCTCTTATCACATAAACATATTAAACATAGGAGTGAATCACCGAAAGGGAATTAAGTAAAATTAAGAAACAATAAAGTAAGGTAGAAGAAAGGCTTGTATTTAAAAAAAGTGAACATTTTTATTTTTTAAATGTATTGCGACAGAAATGGAAGTTATTAATTAACAGTTATATAATAGCAGAAGTGATTAGTTAACGGTTACCTTTAATAATAAAGCCAAAGGAGAAGCCAGAATTTGCTGTATATGCACTTGCTTTTCATAAGTTGGTATGGTATCTTAATTATCTCCCTATACTTGCTCCAACAAAAAGTTTCATATAATTAAAATAAAGTAATAATATCTAAGATATATATATTTATACTACCAAGGAAATAGTATAACTAATATTTATTAAATTGAAAATTAAGAACTTAATGATTTTTAGGTAGTATGCTAGATAATCGTAACAAAAAAGAAGACATCTTTTGCATTTATATATACAAGTAATCTTAATATTCACTATGATGTATGTGGAATTTTTAAAAAAAAATTTCGAAATTCAATTATAATATTTTTATATTTTAAGCATAATAAAAAATAAATAATGATTTAGATTCTCACTCTTTCAAAATTCTAGTATAGATATATTGTATATAAACTCAAATATACTATATAGTTTTAGGACCAAATATAAAATAATCCCAAATTTTTATATGATAGTATAGGTTAATGGACTAGACATGTAGTAAAGTGCATACTAATTTTTCTTTGGAATTAAATTATCATATACAGATTTTTTATATTTTTAATATAATAAAAAATAAGTAAGAAAGTATTTACTTTTCACTCTCCTTTTAACTTGCCACTCTCTCATATATCACTTACATTTTTAATTTTACTTTTTTTTATATCATTTATATCAATATAATAAAATACATATGATTTTGGGACTAATAATTAGAAAAAATCAAAGTCCTATATAATATTTTATATATTATTATGGATGGTTATAAAGTATTTATATCTTATAGGTACTAAAAAAATTTACTCTTCTGTAGATAAATAAGGGAAGAAAAATGGATATGAATTTGTGTTTTTTTGGACTTTCTATTGTTGATAGTTTAATTTTTAATTAGGGTTTAGATTTGGAGAGAATAATACGTATACATAGAGTTTCACATACATTAAATTGCAGGTTAATTTTTTTAATTTTAAAATAAAATAAAGGAACAGTATTTATTATATTTTATAATAATAAAATGTACTGTGAAGTTATTTAACATTTTATTTTTCTCAGTTGTATTTTTAATTTTTAAAATTTTTTTATCTATATATTAATATATAGTTTTGGAATGCTAGGGATATAGTTTAAAGATATTACTGTTGAGAATATACAAATTCAAGTTATGTTAATTGTGTGTTTAATAGTATTTATGGTTATAGCAATTATTATTTATTTTATTTTATAGTTTAAATGAATAAATTGTATATAGATAAGTCCCAACTAGTAATTGCTTATTTAAAACTTTTTTCGGTAAATAGGTTCAAGTCCAAAAACTTATATAAGGATTCAATGAAAAATAATAGAGATTGAGTTTATTTATTATTTATAAGAAAATGCACCAATTTTTAACTGGTTATGATTCATTCTCAATTATATAACTTTTTTACTAAACTCAACATTCATTAATATCTAAATGTTTAAAATACCTAAATGTTTGCATGAATAAGTAGTATTAAAAAATTTTGGTAAATAATAAAGATATTTATGTTCTTGAAAAATTAAAAAAAATTAATTATTACATGTTTTAAATGAAAATACCAAAAATTCAAATTAATCCGTTCTTTTTTTAACCTAATAAATATGAATATAAAAGAAATCTCTTGAATTTACTTTTAAAAAGATTCTAAAACTATAGCAATTCCCATTATAAAAAAACTCCATATATATTTGATCTTGCAACACTCATTGCTCTTTTTCTTTTTTCATCTTAGTCTTACTTAAACGTCAAAGTCTACAATAAAATTTTAGACTCTCTCATAGCATTTGATCATCACAAGTCAAAATCATTTTGGCCATCGGATTAGCATTATGGTAAATTCCATTTTATCACAACCAATTTCAAACATTAATTTTAGAAATATTTCCTCCTAAATTCTACCAAACACATCTTGAATGAAAATGAAAACAAAAATTGAAAAAGGAAAAAACAAACATACTCTTATTTTCTTGATAATTTAGCAACTTTTGAGTTTCTTGGTAAAAGGAATAAGAGGAAAACAAAGCCTAAAAAATGAATAAGTAGCCCAGAGAGTAGAGAGGACCAACCCTTATTAAGGGCACAAATTTGATTGGGTGAAGCAAAAGAAAAGGAATAGCTTTTCATGAATACCCTTGAAATGGAGAGTCGGAGATGACATGACAGGGTCACTCCAGCACTCACCCCACCATGTGAACCACTTTTTGTCAGGAACCAGTCACCTTTTTAAGTGGCAAGTGAAAGTGAATCTTAATTAAAATTGCTCTTTTTTTCCTTTTTTTTTCTTTCATTCACATAATCTCTTAAATCATATTTATAATTATATAAAGATTGATCTATAATTTTTAAAAATTTATAATTTTTGTAAAAAATTATATTCGTTAATTTTTTTAATTGAGAACTCTAATAGATGATAGACATGTTAAATTAATTAAGATTACTTTCTATATTTTGTTACTTTGATTTGTTAATATTTTAGATGAAAGAAGTTAATAAATAAGTTTTCTTACCAAAATTATAAAATTTAAAAGAACGTGTGTATTGGCTTATACTTAGAATAAGAGAAATTTAATAATAAGAATTTGGGGTTAGATTGTGAAAAAGGATGTGGTTTTATATTTCTTACAATATGGTTTACAAATCCGACTAGTGTTCAAATGCTTTTTTTCTTAATCCAAATTATTAATATTTAAAAAATTTATTAAATTTTAATTAATTTGATTTGAATTAACTGAATTCTCAAAATAAAAATAATGTTCTCTCAATAAAAATATTTTTATTTATAATACTCAAAATCAGGAACTAAAGTTTAATTTAAAAATCTGGTCGGGTCTCTAGAAACAAGAAAGAAGAATGGAATGCGTATTAAAGATGACCATGAGTTACTATAATATATAAGTTTATGGCATGCTTACATTTAACTTGCATTATGGATTTTTATTAATTATTATGTTTGGAGATCATAAATTTAGACATAGTTTTTGCAATGTTAAACAATAAACATATTATTTATCTTACAAATATTTAATTATTATTTTT
Source organism: Senna siamea (assembly GCA_031216115.1). Lineage (NCBI taxonomy): Eukaryota > Viridiplantae > Streptophyta > Magnoliopsida > Fabales > Fabaceae > Senna > Senna siamea. The sequence continues at coordinate 17,770,140 of CM062355.1, read as the reverse complement.
ATATATTCATGATCGGATGTCGGATTTAACTATTATTACATATTATTTTTATTTATTCATAGTATTAAAAAATTATTATTTTTAAAATGTGAACTATTGTCAACGGATATAGTTATTGAAAAAATAAAAATAAAAATAAAAATTGAGTTAATGGGCAATATGAACTATGTTGTGATTTGTTTAAGAAATGGATATATACTATTTTTTTTAATTTTTCATAAGTATTCTTTGTAAAAAATTAATTTTATTCAAAGAATTTTTTTACACTAAATATAAATAACCTTTTTAATGTAAACTGATTTGATAGTGTTATTTCTAGTTAACCTCTCAGCCGTAGCACTCATTAATTGGCTTTTACTCTCAGACTTCACTTATTTTTACATCCAAAGTGTTGGACATAAATAAATACTGTGTGTTAATAAATTTGGCAAATACAAGTGTTTGGCATTACATATTACCCACAAAGTAGCATTTTATAGGCATGTTTATATTTAATATTCGTTAAAATTTTAAATAAAATTATCTTTAATAAAAAAATATCTACAAACAAAAAACTAGCATCCTAACCAAAAAAATTGAAGTAATCAATGGTGGCCATTTTGCTTATGACCCCAAGAAAAAAAAGAAAGAAGAAATATTGCAGATAGTTTCATGGGGAAGATAACAAGAAGATGGTCCAAAGGGTAGCAGCTAGCCAGAGGTTGAAAGGAAAAGAGTAAAGCAGCCTCATGTTATGACAATCCCCAAAAAAGCAAGAAGATATTGACCAACCGGTACCCACCAATTAAGATTTAAGAAGATGAACTTTTCAGGAATTCATGGGAAGAATGGAGAATTTTTAAACCACAGTAGATGACAAAGAAGAAAGATACTAGGTATAAAAATTGCAATGGATTGTGGAATGGCCCATCAAGTGGTTTGGTGTCTCTAGTTTTGCACACACACTGTTTCATTGAAAGACATAGTGCCCATCATTTTGCTGCTCATGGATTCTATTGTATGTAATGTGACCCCAAATTGTGTGCTTTTGGACTAAACCTTTAGGATCAATATTGCTTCTAAACTAATCTAAAGCAATTTCAGCTTGTTTATTATAGTAACTTGAGTTCTTTGTGTTGGTTGAGGAATAAAACCCATGAGAAAAAGGGGTAAATTAAATTTATTTTTTACTTGTATTTAAAATAATTATATGTAAAATTTCAACAAATGAATAATTTTTAGACAAGCTGTATATTTTCTGTTCCTAATTTATTAATCTCATGGGAATACTGTAACTCTAATGCTGTTAAAAATTGTTGTTATCTTTTAAGTCCTAATATGAGTTGCATATGGTCAAAGGATTGTCAAATCATTTTAAAGGACAAATTTTCTTTATATTGTCTCTGATTTCTTAATTTAAAATAGATTATACTTTTTATGAAATAATATATGCTAATGTTAAACTTAATTGAAAATTATGGTGTTTGATTATGATAAAAGTACTTTCTATGTTTTTAAATTTTACATTCATTTTTTATTTTATTCCCAAAATATCTTTTGCTGTCACCTTGTAATTGTTTTCAAGGTCCAAAACTCTACGTTATCCATTACATTAACAAAATTTAAGTACGTGGCAGTTTCACTAACATGACAAATGCACCACATTAAGATTTGGAATGAAATTAACAATAATTATAAAATTTAGGATGAAATTGACAATCACTCTAGATTTTAGAGACAAAAAGTATTTTTGGTCATTTTTTATTTTCTTTTTTAACTTGAATTCTCAACTCCATTTTCTCTTCCTATCACTTTTAAATCTTCTTTGTTCAATAGATATCCTCAAAATTATCAAAACAACTCAATAGATAGAAAAATTGCCTTTTAAAGAAAAAAAACTTGATACCAACATGTAATTAGTTAGAATTGTAAGTATTTTATTTTATTTAATTAAAATCTTAGATTCGAGTATTATGTATGAAAAAATCTCTAATAAGAGAATTTTATCTTTGTTATAAAATTTTTACTAACTCAAATTAGATTAGTCAAAGTACAATAAACTTTTAAAAATTGGTAGTTTCAACCAATAAAAAAATGAAATAATTGTTAAAGATAAAGTAACTACATTTTATGGCCTCTAAAATTTCAAAAAAGAAAGAGAGAGTTTAAATTAATTAGAAAATAAAAATAATGAGGATAATTGCGTCATTTCAAATTGTTTGAGAATCGTATTGACCATATATGTAAAACATATAAAAGACGATGGTATTTTCTAACAGTGTTAATAGTGAGGGAATTTTGACGTGAGATTGATAGATTATAGGATAAATTACTATTTTAAAATTAGGAAGGATGTTGCAATTGGATGCAAAGTTTAGGTGAGAATGTGTAATTTTTCCTTAATTTTTAGTTTTTTTACGTATATCTTAAATAATTTTTTAGTCTTTTAAAACAAACTATTGTTAAGACTAAACTACATTTAGAAGTTAGAGACATTAATTAACATTAAATTTAGATGTAAAAATATTATAATTTATTAAATTTAGATGTAAAAATATTATAAATTAAACAAGCTATAGAAGTGTAGAACGACATATTTTAAATCATAGCTAGAGAAACAAAATATTAATTTCGAGCCAAATCAAACGAGAACAAACTATTATCTACTTGGGAGCCCAAAAAAAAAGAGTAACTTTTCTCCTACAATATAATTGCAATATCACATGCCTCAATTCAGGGGTCTGGGACCCTATATCTTTGTACGAATGGAGCTTTTGTTTAACTTCTATCAATCTTAATTTGCACTCTTGACTCTTGAGTTCCATTAAGTCTTCCACTTGTTAAAGAATTTTAAGGCAACCTAGTCATCATTGTACCTATCATTAGTGGGATCAGCTTTAGACACTATATTTCACTACTACAATTATTCTATGAATATTTTGTGAGATGTTGAGAACTCAACATTTTAAATGTTGAATTTTTTACTATTATATTTATTTTAAAGGTTTTGCTGACTAGTATTTTTATATATAGAACACTTGTTAAAATTTTTTTGATTGGTTGATGTAGTATTTAATGACTTATAAATTTATAAAAAGTGAATAAAAATAATAATTTTTAATATTTAAAAACTTCATCACCCACTCAAATGAAAATTTAACCAATGCTTTAGTTAGAAAAATCCTTACTTTAATTTTTATAAATTATTTCTTATTATTATAATCATAGATCTCAAAATATATTCACATTAGAGAAACTTGACCTTTATACCTCTTATAAAGTTGAGTTTTCCACAAAATTTACCCTTTTCACATTATTTACATTGATTTAGTAAAATTTGAAACCTTTTCCTTTGTTCTTCTTTTGGTTTTGCACCACTAACTCTTCCCCATTGCATCAACAACAAGTGTGCTTTCTTTTCATTTTTTCTGATACGTTAGGTGAAAAAACACACTCATTTATGCAAAAGCAGTACAATTCTACCTTTGAGTGAGGAAGAAGTGAAATTCAAGAGAGTTGATGAAAAGTCTGAAAATACCTTTACTTTGAAGAACAAAAAAATACTTATAAAACATTATCTTGTGTTCATCAACTCAACTAAGGAGCAAAATGACTCCTAAGTTCTACCAATAAAAAAAAAAAGGGGATACGACAATAAAATTGGAGAGTGCTTAATAAGGTTTTGTGGATATGTATAGTTTTAGTCCTGAATAATAAGAAATTATGTCTCATTAATAGTTATGCAGAAATAGGTTAATTATTGTCGTTATGATTTCGATTTAAGGTTTAACCAAACAAATACTCTTTGAAGAAAACGCCAAAGATTTAATTAACAATAAAATTAACTTTAAATTGTTCTCTGCGTGCGTGTGTGTGTGTGTGTATATGTCTATTTCAACTTTCATACGCATGCTGCTCAAAGATTAATATATTTATATATATGTCTATTTAATATATATATTTATAGCCTTTGTTCAGATTTTGAGAACCTGCAGATTTTTCCCTCTGCACAGACTTCACAACTTAATGACAGTATGTAGTCGTAGAGTAAATTTTTTAAATTTATTTGGACTATTTTTTAATTTTTTAGATTTATTTGAAAAAACAATACTTTTAGAATTAATATAAAATATATTCTTAGAACCTGTTGGCCTATATAAGGTGCTGGTGTTATTGGTGAAGTTAGTGGGGGAGTAAAGGCAGTCAAAATATTGTTTTATTTTAATTTATTTTTAGTTATTGGAGTAGATGTAGTGTTTGGGTTAGTTTGTAAGACATTTTAAATAATTTTTATTAAATATAAAATACCTTCTATATACCTCTTGTAGCCATAATCAAAGAAAAATTCTATATTATTCAAGTGTCCACTTTGGAATTGTAGTCTTCCTCTTGAAGACCCCAAAGTTTATATATTATTTTATTTAGTCTTCTCATTATATATTTCAGTAAAACCTAAAGCTTGTAGTAACCAAACTTTTAATATTATGTGTGTTGTCCCAGAAGTGATAACTTAAACAAAACAATCTAGCCAATTCATGTGAATTCATATTTAACTAATTTTTCAACATAGTTTGCAAGTACCTTAACTATTTCTTCTCTAAACAATTCACAAGGAAACTCCTTACAATTTGACCTCAAAAATTAGTAAAGTTAAGTTTCCAACTTATGACAATTTAACTAATTAGGAAAAAAATACATTATTCGCAATTACTAAAGTGTGTGGTGTCGTAATTACAATATCCAAAACGCTATAATCTTTGTGTTTTTTTTTCCAAGCTTTCTTGCTCTTCTACTTGTCCCATTATTATCATACGCATGAAGCAAGCATGATATTCAACCACCAAGTGTAGCTAAATATGTCCATATTGTTAGAGTTTTAAATAGGCCAGGAGTGCTTCATTTTTACGGCTGACATTGCAAGAAAATTATGTGTCTCTGAGAGATAATGCATGCATGGGACCTGCATAATCCAAAGCCTGATATGGTTATTATTATTGCCTACAACTTTGAATAGGACAGTTCACCGAAACGTTTCTTTCCAATCATGATAATCCACACTATAAATAGCGTTATATACAGATTGTTTATTAATTGCCGCATGATCAGATGCTGAACAAATAAACATGGATCAGAAAATAGACTTGTTACCAAACCTAACCCTCAAGAAATTATAGTCTTAAATTGGAGTTCTAAAGATGAGATCTGAGAAATAACATTCTAGTTTATTGAGGTGGACCCTATATATAATAAGCAGGGAAGGTAATCATTGTATGAAAAGTACTTGAGTCAGTGCATTTATAAGCAAAGACAGGGTCTAATTTGAAAATCATGTACTTAAATAAGCAATGAATGAAATATTATTTTGCTAACCTAAAGAAGAATAAGGTCAATGGATTATAAAAAGGGAGCATGAGATAAGCGTATGTTTTGATTGAAAAAGGTGGAAGAGAAGAGAAAGGAAGACTTAAAAGTTAAGTCAAACTTCTTCTTTAATCGATATCTAATTTCTTTCTCTTCTCTAAAATTGTATTGAAAAAATTCTAAATACAACTAAAGATTTTAGTGGTGACTTTTGAATTGTCATTGGTAGATGATAATCTCGTGGTTGAGAATTGAGACTTATTAATTACGACAAATAAAAGTCATCCTAAAAGTTACATTTAGAGACTACTTTTATCACAATTAGTTATTACACTTGTCACCAAATTAAAAGGCCATACAACAATATGTCTAGAGCGAAGTCACAGCTCAGCCAAATTTTAGGTGAGAACAATAATCACTACTGAAAGTGAGTTTTAGTGACAATTTCTCAAAATATAAAATGAAAATAATGACATAAAAATAAAATGTCAAAAGTAAAAGTAAAAGGAAGTACCAAAAACAAAATATTTCAAGTCACTAAAATTTTCAATCATTAGAGACTTCAGTGATAAATTTTGAAAAAATGCTAAAAAATCTTTCTACTAATATATTTTGAAATAAATAATTTGAGTGTCCGCTTAATTAAGTTACCACTAAAAGTCATCTTTGAGTAATGACTTACAAAAATTGTCACCAAAGGTGTACTTTCAAATGTCATCCATTGAAAAGTGTTTACATATGTATAGGTTCAATTTTATCCTTTATATTTTTAAAACGTATTAATTTTGTCCTAATGGTTTGCAGCATCTCAATTTCTAACGGAATATTTTGACTTGTCCGTATATCTTTGTAAGTCTTTTTTGTCTAATTTTCATACAGGGCAAGAATTGTAATGTGCATAGGCATCTAATAGTGAAAATGCTTCCTTTAATCTAATACCTTGCTTTTGCTAGCAATAGAGGATTTGCACAAGAATTAAAGTAGACAAATAGGAGAAAATTGTGCATTTAATATGTCACATGAGATGCATATAATTGTCTCTGTTACACACTTGACAAATGCAAATTTAATTAGGGTACTAAATTGGTAACATTGTGAAACCATTCGTTTAAAAAAATTTAAACCATAAGTACTTAAGTAAAATTGAGGTAAAACACAATGACCTGAATCACGTGGCATAAATTAAAAATGCGATGTTTTAAATTTTGATTTTTTTTTTCTTTTTTAACAGTCAATCCCAAACAATCTAAATGTTAAACATTCCCATGTGGAACCGGATATAAGACGGGCATATGGGGCTTCGTTTGCCATTGCTCTGTCTGTCTAAATGCAACTTTCACGAAGATAAGTACCAACGATAGGTAATTTGTTAAAGAAACAATGAAACATGCATATCCATATATTTTCATGCATGATGCATTGAAAGCTTCAAAACTCATAATTTAATTACTTGCACAACGTTTTCCCAAAACTTCATTGTCTCCTCACTTATTATGATTGATAACAAAAGAGAAACAAAAAGTTCGAATAATTAGCTCCAGCAGAACTTGAAAAAAATAAGAACAAAAAATTTGATACAGGTAGGATAAGGTATGAGAATCTATCATCACCTAGTATCTCCAGAACAATCATTATCAGAAAAACTTGGTGACCCACTAATGCTTCAATTCTAATACCTCTGGAAGAAAACGGGGAGGAGGCAGATAGAGTGTGAGGATATAATCATTTCTTATTTGAAACTTGATAGGGATAGCCTCTGGTTGAGTCTGCTTGTGTTCTTATTCAAAGAATCAGGAATTGCAAGTGAGACAAAAAAATTTCCTATTTTCAAAGAAATTCAAGATTTTTGATCTGTGCAACTATGCCAAAGCATGACCGTGGAAAATATTAGACTCACTCAGATTTGACTTGAGTCCCTTCCAAAAATAAAACGTCTTGTCCAGTCTGATACTACTAAGGCCCTTGTGCGCCAGCTGACTTGCTTGCTGTTCAAAGTATTGAATCAGAATTATATAACTTTGGTAACAAGAATGCCTTAAAATTCAGAGTTTTGAGAAAGTAGTAAAGGGAATACCTTGCATACACCGAATACCACAGCCATTGGGTGCTGTGGCCTATTGACACCCAGTCCCCAGGGAGTTGTGCAGCTGCCTGCTCTCCTCCAAGAGGAGCGAATTGACCAAAATGCTTGTACCTTGAGGAATAATCAAGCATGTGCTAACAAGTAAGAACTAAGAATAATGACATACTAATTTTAAAAAAAGGATTAAATTATCCTCCTCTCCCCTAAGAAATGCTAAAATTATACTTGTCTCTTATTTTGAAAAACTACACTCTCCTAATACCCTTATATTTATTATTTATATATAAAAATAAATGTGTTCGACCAATATAAAAAAGTCACTTTTTAAATTTCAAATAAGTTAACTTTATCATTTTTAACTCAAAATAAATAATATTGAAATGATAAACTTTTAAAATATATTTTCTAATAAATTATAATTTTCAAAAAAAAAGAAATAATATTATCAAGATGGATATTTTGGTCAAAATAGAAAAAAATGTAAGGTTTTTTTTTTTTTTTCAAGAGATGAGAGAGTAATTTTGTTTTAAAAAGACCAGAGAGTAATTTTGGCATCTCTTCCCTAAGAGAGTAATTTACCCTTCAAAAGAATTTAATCATTCTTGACTGAATCAAAGTAAAGAGATTAAGTGAAAGTAGAGAGCTCAACTAAATTGTAAGGTTTTTTTTTTTTTTTTCAATAGATGAGAGAGTAATTTTGTTTTAAAAAGACGAGAGAGTAATTTTGGCATCTTTTCCCTAAGAGAGCAATTGACCCTTTAAAAGAATTTAATCATTCTTGACTGAATCAAAGTAAAGAGATTAAGTGAAAGTAGAGAGCTCAACTAAATTTGATCACATACCTAAAGGGTTTGAACCGATGGCGACCTTCTCCTCTGAACCTGAGAGGACCCTCTGGATTTCTCTCACACTCTTCCATCCGGTCGAAGCACTTGGCCAGGTAGGTGCCTTGTTGAGATGCAACCTGAGATGTAGTTTCAAAAAACTCAGTTTTATAACTGAAGAGGCCATGAACATGCATTATACAAATTCTGTTAAAAGAAAATTCCAGAGACAAATGGCATGACATGCACCTGTGCAGTAGCAGGGAGAAATTTCATCTGAGAATCCACTTTGGAAAGTGCAGTCTTGAGTTCTTCAATACTCAGTTCAATGGATTCTTTTTTAACATCTCCCTTGGCTTCCTTTAAAAGATCAGCAACATCGCTCATCTGTTTACTCTTCAAATATAACTCAACCTGAGGGTATCTTTCACAGATGTCATCAATGACCTCTTGAAACTCTTTGACTGTAAGTGTTCCTGAGTTGTCTGCGTCTGCCTTCTTAAAGATTGCGGCAACATCTTCCTAAAATTCCAAAACTCAGTTTCATAATTAAAAGGAAGAAAGAGAACATTTATTCAATACATAAATGAAGCATAGACAGTTCAAAGCACAACATTTTAGATTACATATAGGCATTTCAGATTTTGTCATATTACAATGTATGTATTTATGCTAGGGAGGTCAACCATAAAGGCAGTATTCTTGTTAAGAAGATTGATGGAGAGATATTAGAAAAGGCTTCCGATGGAATACCTAGAGATGTATTGTGGAAGATTATGGAAAAGAAAGGAGTTCATGTAGCTTATATTTGAGCAATCAAAGATATGTATGATGGAGCCACAATTTGTGTGAGAACGCAAAGTGAAGTCATGAAGGATTTCCTTATAACCATAAGATTGCACCAAGGCTCAGTAAACAAAAAACTAGAGATCAAGAGACAAGCTTTAGAAATATACGATTTTCATTTAAGTCGAAATAAAACGGAATATATGGAATGTAAATTTAGTGAAAGGTACACAAATTCTAGGGTGGAAGTAAAACTTGGACATCATTCTATACAATAAGTCACAAATTTTAAGTATTTGGGGACTATCATACAAAATAATGGAGAAATAGAGGAAGACATAAATCATAGTTTTCAAACTAGATGGATTAACTGGAGGAAAGCTTCAGGTGTCATTTGTTATAGAAAAGCACTACTCAAACTTAAAAAAATTTGATCGCAAAAAAAAATTTGATCACTAAAACTATAAGACTTGCATTGTTGTTTGGTACCGAATATTGGGAGATAAAAATTTAATATGAACAAAAAAAATTCAATCTTGCAGAAATGAGAATGCTACGTTGGATGAGTAAACACACTAAAGAGGATAAGATTAGAGAAGTTTGCATTAGAGAAAAAGTTTGGGTAACACCTATCATAAAAAAGTTGATAGAAACACGTCTTAAGTGGTTTGGGTATGTACAGAGGAGACCAATGAGGCTTCTGTACGAAGAGTAGATGATGGAAGATGACCCAACAATTAGAGGTAGAGAGAAACTAAAGAAAATAATAAAACAAAATATTAGAAAGGATCTAACTGTCAACAATCTAACTATAGAAATAAACTAAGAGAGAATACGTTGGCATCATTTGATCTAATAAGTAGCTAACCCCACCTAGTGGGAAAAAGCTTCGGTTTTGGTTGTTGTTGTTGTACAGTGTATGTATTCAGGTCAACATCCATGTTTCTTAGATTGAAATATATGTTTATTAAGTATCACTCAATACTAGCCCCATATCATCAATAGATGTATATTCTTCATTTATACTAGATTCATCTGGCTAAACAAGGCATGAACGGAGTTGAAAATAGTTATTAAGCAAGATGTGCGTTCTCTGTGAATGGTTAAGCAATTTATCAGGATTTTATTCACCAAAACAAAATAGATAAACTCCTTTTGCATTATGTGTTACTGTATGGATAATCAAAACAAAGAAACTGAAAATGAAAGCCAGATACTGATAAGTCTGTCAATATGCAATTAGCAAAAAAATGTCACAAGCATGTTGATTAAATATTTGATGGAGAAATCGTATGAGGTACCATGACTTTTCTCTGGTTTATTGTAGCACAATCTCCAAGTGCATACACATTGTCGCATCCCTCAACTCTCAACCATTCATCAGTAGCTAGAGCACGCCTGTTAACCTGTTCTCAAGAGGCAATGTTTAGTGAAATAAGGAATGATTGTAAGCTTTATTTACTTAGTAATAACACAAACTAAGAGAAACCATATATGGATCAAACAAAACCTAATGTCAAAATTTCCACAGCCATACCTGGCCAATTTGGTTCATAAAATCTTTAATGAATGGACGAGTGCCAATACCAGTTGACCAGACAGCCATTCCATATGGAATTGTATTAACTTCACCGTTTTTCATTTCTTTAGTAGAAATGTCTGTCTCAGATACTTTCACAACCATTGATCCTGTTTTCACATCTATACCATCTCTTCGAAACTTATCTTCGGCAAAAGCAGTGATTCTTTTGTCAAACCTGCAGAAAGAGCATGTTATATGCTTGACTTTGATACTTAGTTTAGTTACAGTGGATTCAAATATCAATAACTCTTTTGAAACATAAATAAATAGCTGAATCCATCAAATAACCCACCACCAACTTAATTAACTAAGTTTTTGGGAATATAGGCAACACAACATTAAGCCTCACTACTTTCAGGATCAAAAATCAACTTTCAGTGAATACCTTCAATAACTACCTCATTCAAATGTCTTTCTAGTCAGTTCGTATTGCTACTTTCAGTAATCTACACTATTGACTAAGTGAACATGGGACTAGAAGAGAAATTTGACTGTGTTCATATATATGCCTGGGACGATTAGCAGCCTAAACTTTCAAACAATGGCTAACTTGACACACTTAGGTCTGATTCCAATATCTCCATACCAGATCAGCTGCAGCCCTCATAATCAACAATGCCATTTTTCAAGTTACTAGAAACCTGTACATTCCACACCAACAAAGCCGATCCACCTACACATATAATAATAAGTGCAAACAAGTTACAAGAGTTCACACTTACATGCTTAAAATATGATCTCCTGCTTCTAGAAGTGTAATTTTAACAAAATCTTTTATCCTGGGATATAATTTAACCAAATCCTCATTGACAAAGTCATGAAGCGATGCTGCAAACTCCACTCCAGTTGGACCACCTCCAACAATAGCGAAATGAAGAATTCTCTTCTTATCTTCTTCACTTACATTCGGCAGACTTGCTCTCTCGAAGCAGTCAATAACTGTTCTTCTGATTTTCTGAGCATCTTCTACTTCCTGCACATGGCTATCCAATTAGAAACCAAAAATATGCATATGTGCATGTATAAACAGAATCAAGTCCTGCACTAAAGTCTTCATATCAATGAATTTATATCCCTTGCCCACTCTGCCTGAAATTTTTATTGAGAAGCTTTTGTTGAATCTTGTACACCATTACATCTGGAGAAAAAAAAAAGTAGATAAAGTAAGTTACCTTCAAGAAATGGCAATTCTCCACCACTCCTGGAGTATTGAATGTGTTGACATTAGCTCCCACAGATATGATAAGGTAGTCATACTCCACAACAAATTCTTCTTTCTCATTCAAATTATTTTCTATATTGGATCGGCAGTAAACTTTCCTGTTTTTTGCGTCTATCTTTACACATTCTGCTTCACTGAATTGAATATCCAACTTTTTCTGCTCGTAGGAAAAGAAGAAAAGAAAAAGGCCTAGTTACATCCAGTGTCTCCTTTTGCTATCACAATCTACTATATATATATATATATATATATATATATATATATGAGTTATGAACATGGCATCAAGCAAACTCTTATTCAGGCAATCTCATTTTCAAAATTTGTATCTCATAATAGTAATTAGAATTCATACCAACATATCCTCAATCTTATACACATTCTGGTCAACCAATCTGCTTGTGGTTTAATGTTAACTATGATTAATAAGCCTTAACAAATGTTGATAAGCCTTAACAAATGTTGTGGATTGATAGCTTAAGATTAATAATTGATACAAAATGTTATTTCACCTTATAACAGGATAAATCATGTCCACCTTCAGAAAGGGCAACTTCCAAACCAAAGAAAGAAAAAAAAACAAACTGATAATATTTTCCCAAGTTAAAATAAAAAATCACGTTAGCGTAACTTAATCCATATAGTCCACCTACTTAGTAAGAAAAACTTTTGTTTGTTGTTGTTGTTATTGTACTTCAATAGAGATGAAATTAACAAATACAAAATGAAGCCGTTCATGCCAATTAACGAATAAATAATGCACTATAATACTAAAAATTCTATCCAACTGGCATTTTCATTACCTTCCTGAAAAAATTGCGGACAGGTTCAACAATGCTGCGCGCTTCAACTGTACCACAAGTAACGCTAGGCAGCAAAGGAGTGAATGCAAAATAATTACGAGGCGACACCACGTGAACCTCATATCTCGGATTATTTATATTCTTCAGAAAACTGGTACCTGCCCATCCGGTTCCTAGCACCACCACCTTCTTCTTATCACTAACCGCTTCAGATGAAGCGGCCTCAGCATAAGCCAAAAGGCTGCCTCCACTGAATCAATATCAAGTAAAGTGCTCATATAAGATCAATTCACAGTTTCCAGAGATCTATTAATTCAATTTTTGGTTCGACCTAAAAAGCTCTGATACCAATTGCAATGAATCAACCAAGTTGATGCAGAGGATGAGAATAGGAAATGGAAGCAGAGAAATTTTAAAATAATTAATCATCAAAGCAATTATGCTTAATTTGGACTAAAAAATCAGGCAATATATGGATCAAACTTTACTAAGATCAAGGAAGGAGGATCGTTGCAGAACAGGACTGATGATTGTATTCTCTTTGAGAAAGCAAAAGGAAACCAAAATTATGAAGAGAAAGACTGAAAGAGTAACTGATGATACCTTACGGTGCAGAGGACGACGAGTTTGAAATGCGATGACTGGTTTTGGAAAGCTCTAGATACTCGTTCGAAGAAAGTGAAAGTCCGCATTTCTTCTGGATCTGTGATTCTTAAGCCAAGCTTCTCGTAGCAAGATCTGTGTCCAAAATTCCGGGAAAACACCGAGAAAGCGCGAGAAAATGTAGGAGGAATATGAAGAGAGAGAAAGTAGTTTTGGAGAGAGAAAGAGAATGGGCATCTTTTGTAGTATATATTGTTTGGCAATCGAGCAGTTGAGTCATGAGAATCCGACGAAATGGGAGAGAGAAACAACTCTTTGGAAATTGCAGTTGTTACATTATTTGTGAAAAAGAAAAGAGCTGTCTGAAATTTTTATTGCGTTTTTTAAAATATTTTTTGTCCATTCTATCTTAAAATTGTATTTTAATATTTATGAAATTTATTAATATTAATATATCTATTTTGACGATAATAACAGTACATGCTTTATGAATGGATATTTAATTTTTATCATCTTTTTATCATATAATGTGACTGTTTTTTAAAAAATTAACAATTTAATTTTAAATTATAGTTACATTAAAGTTTAAAGTTTATATAAAAATTAATAATTTATTAAAATATAAGTAAGAGTAATACTTACTTTTTTATAGTAAAAAACATAATTAATAAGAATAATGTTGAATAATCCCTGCCAGTTAGCTATGGAAAATAAACTCATAGTATTTACTAGATATTCTTATTTAATTTTAGGTACTCAATTTAGTTTGAATTATGATTGAATGAAATCTTAAATTTTGACAAAAATCAATTATCTTAGGCAATAGTCATTCAACCCATTTTAGAGGAAGGGTGTGCTAGTGTATTTTTTTAATTTGTTATTAAAATTTTAATAAAAACATAGCAATTTGAAAGAGTAGTGTTTTAATGTTCTTAATTTAACAAAGATTAGTCTTTTAAGTCTAATGGTTTTTTCTTTTTGACTTTTCACCAAAATCAATGAAAGCTTTGACTTTGAGGTGGCAGTCTTCATGTAATTGTGTTTGCCGGTGGTTTCCCATTTTTACTTGGCAACCTAACAAGGCAGGAACGTGTCCACTGCAACGTGTCCGAGGTTTTATTTTTTGGAATTAACTTTCCTTTTTTTTTTTTTTTTTTTTTATAAATTTGGCACATGCATACTAGCTTACTAGTGCGTAGAACCATGTGGTCACTATAATTTTTTTAAACGTAAATTTTGTGAAAACGATCAAGTGTAGAAAGAGGAAGATAGAAAAATAAAATAAATTAATTAAAAATTTATTATACATAAATCATGATTCATTTGTATTATTATTTTTATTTATATTTCACAACTTCTTTAAAATTTATATTTTAAAAAATATGTTCTCCTATTTACTTGATGGATCAGATTGATTTAGCTGTCTGAAATTTTTTTTTAAACTATCGGTATTTGAATATTTACTGCATTTCAATTAATATAATTTTAATTTGTAAAAATTCTATAATAAAAATAGAGTTATTTCAATAAAAAAAATTTACATATAAAATCTAAACTCAAAAATTTTATTTAAGAAAAACAAAATATTCATTACTCAGGGGAGTTACCCATTTCACTAATTTTGTACCCAGAGAAGTTTTAATGAATAAATTTTTAGCTTAAATGTATTTTTAGTCCCTCTAATTTTATAAAAGTTTTAATTTAATCCCTCTAATTTAGAAATAACAATTTAGTCTTCTTATTTTTGAAAAATTATTTAATCTTATTCTTTTATTATATAATTGATCCAAATTTTAATCAAATTTGACAATTTGTTGATTAAAAGTTATTTATTTATAAAAAAAATTATTAACTTATACTCATATTTAACATCTAATTCAATCAATTATTAAATTTCATATCAAATTTTAGATAAAAATATGAAAAGATAGGACAAGATTAGATCATTTTATAAAATAGAAGGACCATATTTTTTTATTAGAAAAACTACACTTGACTTTCCTAAAGTACTATGCTTATATATATCACTTACTTAAAATTTAATTTATAACAAATTACCTTATATATTATTTAAAATACTAAAATTATTATTTATAAAGTTTAATTTAAGGAAACACGTACAAGATTTTTTTTTTTTTACCTTTCTCTAATCTAACTTCTCCACGCACACTAGTATAAAAGTGGTTGTTATTTGTCCAAAAGTTACTAAAAGTCAACACAATACGCAGGTTAATTTAAATTTAGATTTAATCTATTAATCTTAAAAAACTCAAATTTCAAAATCTAAGGCATGTATTTCTTGTCTCTATCCAATTCTAAAGCATGTATGTCTATATGTTGTTGCATGCAAAGGAAGATTCGGGAAGGAAAAGAAACGTGTGCTCTCTTAAATTTAGCATAATAATTTTAATATTTTAACTAATTTAAGAGATGATTTATTATAAATTAAAATTTAGGTAATTCATTTGTTATATAAGTATAGTTTAAAAAAATAAAATATACTTTCTCCTTATTTATATTTTGTAAACTGAAGGGACCACATATTTATTTGTAAACTAAAGTGATCAAATTAAAACTCATAAAACTAGAAGTACTAAAAGTACATATATAAACCTAAATTTATTGTGTTGGTTTCTTAAAAGAATTTTTTTATTTTAAAATTTAATATTTTAAATATTAATAAACAGAACAAAGTGTACAAGCAGTTAAGATGTTGATAATTTGCTGAAAGATCAATAACCAATGATTATGTTGCCAAAAAAAATAATCAATAATTTAATTAAAAGTTACTAATTACAATGGCTACACATTTTATATAATTTTTTCGATTCTTTTCTTTTTTTTTGCTCTCTATCTGAGAAGGCAGAACACATACTGGACAGGGCAGATGATATTCAGTTTCAAATTTTTTGTAAAAATGTAAGATTCAACATTAACAAAATTTTAGTATTACGACGAAATTACTAAATTTTTAGTATTGAAAATTCAATACTTATGTATTACTGAAAATTTAATACTTTGGTAATATTAAAATTCTATCGGAAGCAGTATATAGTTGAATTGTGGTATAAAGGGAAAGAACAATAAGGTGATGGAAACAAGTTAATGACCAGCAATTACTAGTGCTGCTGTTAATTCTAAGTTTAGATGCTTTTGCCATTTGAAAATGTATTTCTTCTTAAAAGGTTTACTTCCCATTAACACAAAATGTTGTTCATTTGAACTTTTCTATTTTACAAGCATATTGAATTTTTAGCATAAAAAATCATCTTCAATTTGACTAATTTCAAAAGAAAAAAAAAATCAAATTGAGGAGCATCTTCATTTTTAACTAAATATTTATTTAAAAAAAATCAAATTGACGCACTTAAAAGGAGTTAGTAAAAAGTTAAACCTCAAATGGGTAGAATATAGGCACAACACATATGGGGAAAAAATAATTTCTCACTTTTGTCTAAAAATAGAGGAGAAGTACTATTTCATCATAGTTTTCAAAACATATCAAATATTAATTTATTAGTCTTTTAGTAACGAGATCTTAATGAAAATGCTGTCATAGAACGTTAGTTAATGATATAAGACATTAAATAGTTTCTAGGAGTTGAATCATTAGTTTATATAGACAAAAAATATTATTTTAAATGACACATAAACCACTTAATTATATTAAAAAAAATTTAAAAAAAAAAAGAGAAATGGATGAATCCTTTTCAAAATTCACAAGTGAAGCTACATCAAGTCTTTCTTTGAAGTAGTTGGAAAACATTTCTCTCAATATTTTTCACCTTTTTCTTTCTTGTTTTGAGGATGTGATTTTAACTAAATGTATCAATCTTAACTTGCCCTTGATTATTTTAAAGGGAACTTTAAATTCTTTTTGTTCTTTATTTTTTAAAAAAACATGTCTTTTTCTTTTTCTTTTTGGTAAGAAATAAAGTTGCTATGAAAAATTTATAAGTACTATATAATATTGTGTGATACTAGAGAAATATATGAGTGAATATAGTTCTAATTATCTTTGGTTTAAAAGTTGTAAATTGAAAATTGAAATTGAATAATTAAATGATTTTATGATAAAGGTAACATGACTTGGACTCATTAAACCTAACGATAAAGAAAAATGTGTTTCAATTTTTTACACTTGAAATTTTTTTTCATTTTTTATAGTGGAAAAAAAATAATAAACAAATAATAACACATTACTTCTTAATCAGGTTATTATATTATTATGTTTGTGGGTTAACAGATAATAACAGAGAACTTCGACGACAAAGAATTCAAAAGCAAGAAAAATCAATCTATGAGAAAGCTGAATTATTATTATTATTATTATTATTATTATTTAAAAAAGTGACATCTATACCTTGATACATAATCATGCATATTATCATTATTCTTTTTATAATTTTCTTTCTCTTCATGTTTATCTTATTTTCATATTCTCTTATGAAGAGGCTCTTTTATTTCAGAGAGGCTTCTCTTTTTGGCAATTTATTTTATAAATTTCGATATTAGTTTAGACTATATATTTGTCTCAAAATTCAATTTTTTCCCCAAAAAATTGTCCTGAAAAATCATATTTTTTTCTGTTATATTTTATTTATATTATATTATATAATTTTAAACTCTTTTGTCCTCAATATTATATATATATTAATATTAATATATTAAAATAAATAATATAAAAAATTCAAATATTTATGAGATAGGAGAAATTAAAAAATTATTAGAGTGCAAAAATTTAAATAATTTTTTTATATTATTATATTTAAAATATATAAATTATTACAAGGTTGCAATGAAATGTAAGACAGTCAACTTATTATTAGGCTCTTCCAGGTTTGGCCCAGAAAAATACAGGCTCTTAAGGGATACCTATAGAGGCCTAAGCCCAATAAGTTTCAATGAACACAATAATGGTAAAATGTGGATAGCCCATTTACCAGTTAAGTGTTAATTTTGGGAGTGTGACATAAAATGGGATTATAAATGTATTAATTGTAATTTTTGAAATAGAAAAATTCTAAATAAAATATTGTTAAACCTCAAAGGTGATTAATGTAATTTACTCTTTTAATATATACATTTTTATTGTTTGATAAGAATATTGTTAGTTAATTTGTAGTTATTGAAGACTAATTTTTTAAGACAATTTTAAAGTGCATTTTTACATCAATTTAGTGTATTTAAAAGAATAAATTTCTTAAGCGTTAGTCTCAAACAAAACTTAAACTTGAATAATTAAAATAGAGAATACACTAAAATTTAAAGAAGTTAATATTCAAACGTATAACTATTCAATCAATGGAGCGTTATATAATCAATATGTATTAACATGAATGATCAAGAATTTAAAATAAAAGCTCTTATTTTACTCATAAGTGAGAGTTTAAATGCTTCAAAATCTTGTTAAGTGAGCATTCGTTTCCAAAAACATTCTCTAATATTCAAAAACTAATTGAGTAGATACAATTTAATAAAAAATATGTGCAATTTTTGTATAATAATTATTTGAGTCAGATTTTTATTAATGTTTCTAACGTGTCATGAGCTCTAACACTCTATTCGATGGTGTTAAGAGTGTCTTATTTTATTATCATTTTAATTAAAAAAATCAGGCATCGTATATTTACATTACAATGTAACTAACTTTTCAAAAAGAAAAAATAAATAAACCGACACTGAATTATCTTTGCAAAAGACTTTGGTTTCTTGTAGGATTATGTTCCCTATGCATTATGCTGGGTGGGGAAGTGGTGACCCATTCTGTTTTTTTCAACTACCAAAAAGACATCCAACACAGCAAAAGTGTTGAAATTTAAGTTAAATTAATGTCATTAAATGTCTGTGTCCTTTGTGGCAATTACAAGTTCATGTGCTATCCATCTAATCAGATTCGGTTGAGCAATAAACATCTCAAATAATCATATTGTTTTTATTTGATTTTCAATTATCATATTAATTTGATTGACACCTATTTCATGCTTCACAACAGTGAAAATCATCCTATGTGAATGAAAAGCCTAATATATTTCACAACATTTTTAAACATCGCCAATGATTAACTATATATGTTGGAATTGTGATCGTTTACAAATTAATTTCACACTTCATACATAATATATCTTATATATGAAGATGTAAAATTAAATTAAATGATAAATAATTTGATTATGTGAGGAGAGAACTAAATAGATATAAATTTAGTTAAATGACAATGGAAGAAATTTATTTACATAATGAATTTCATAAGCATATAATATACATATATATCGTGTCTATCTATATAATGTCATATTATTTTGTCACATCAAATTATTAGGCATGTATGATGTTACGCTAGACTAAGCAAGGATAACAGTGTGAAAAATAAAGTCTATGAACATGATTAGCATTGCATGGTGTGTTTTTAATTGAAAAATGTCTTTTTTTTTAAATCAATTCCTAATTACTAAATTAATCCAATCAAATTACCTATGGTTATACATTGTTAGAGATGAAAATATGAAGATGAATTCAGCAAAATATATATTTATTTTGAAAGTAGTGGCGATACAATTTTAACTATAATTTTTTGAAAATAATGATTATACACTTGGCCTTCAAAAATCAAACATTATAAGTAGATGCTTAAAAGGGTCTAAACTCCTCTCACTTATACTACCTCACATAAGTTAAGAGGTTTGAATTGAATTTATGTAAATAATGTTTTTTTTTTAATTGAGAGAGATTTAAATGAGTAGTGATCAAATTGAGAGAGTTTCTTTTACCCAAACATTAATCACAAAAATTAATTTATTAGTTATTAGATCATTAGCTATAGATGGACTTGTTGATGTGGCATGTTAAATCATAAATGTTAAAGTGTATTTTAAATGTTAATTGAATATCTTGTCAGCCTAAAAGATATATTAATTGATCATTAAATAATTTTAAAAAATATATTAATTTGTCTAATTTATCCTTAAAACACCATATTTTTCCATCTTCACACTTACTTTTTGTTAGAGTAGTGTGACAATAGAACACATTGTCTAATTTATCCTTAAAAAATATACTAATTTATGTATTTTCATGTAGTTATGGCCAATGCATGCACTTTACATATAGTGCATTGAGCAGTTATGAGAAGGTCAAATTTCATATCAGATGGGATGGTAAAAGAAAGATAGCTCAAGTGGAATGAAGTGAGAAAAAAGTGAATTGCTACACAAACTTAGTTCTTCAATGATTGAGAGATGCATAACAAGTGTAGAATGCTAGGCATCCTACTCACTTATTTATAGTTTCATAAAAGGGTTTGAACCAAAGAATTGAGATGAGTGAAATATTGAGAACTAATAAAAAGGAAACCTCATTAAAGGATGAGAAGAATGTTAGTGTTGGAACAAAAACAAAAGGCACATTGAGTTCTTATCTTTGGAAATATTTGTTTTTAAGAATAACTCATTTATGATATTTATCTTATTTGCTTTGTGCTCAATCCTTAATGCAAGCGTGATGAACTTTGGGTCAAATCATATCAATGTACTTGTAGCCTGTAAGACTTAAAAATTTGGCTAATAAAATAATTTTTTAATATAATAATAAATTTAGTTAAATTTATATTATGTTTCAACATAAGATTTTTAATACAAAATTGAGTAATTTTTTTGTTCTGAAACAAATATATGCCATATAAAGTATTGACAACAAAAATTAAAAAAATTTGTATAATATTGTATTAAACTTTAAAACAACAACAATAATAAGTATAGGAATGTTAGCCTTTAGTAAAAATTGGAAAAGGGAGTTATCAAGACTAAGCATTATGAGTAGATAAAATGATTTTTTTAGCATACTAATACATAGTGCTATCCCATGTCTTGTTACTTTCATTTGACCATGAACTTTTTCTACCTTCTATATGAACATGCAAGCCACTCAATCAAGTGGGCTTTTATGTTTGATTCAAGTTTATCCTCTCTATCACAAAATGCTAGCTACCATGTGCATAAGTTTTTTTTTTAAATTTTTTTAATAAATTTAAACCAAATGTAGAGATAATTCATTAAGAAAAGAAAATATAAAAATAGAAGATAATCTCCTGGAACAACTAGAGCAAAGAGTACTATATATATTGACCCAAAAAGCATTTTTTAGAAACTATTAAGACAAAAAAGAAATTTATCAAAGTAATTAATTAGAAGTGTGAACAAGTCATGTAGTTGTAGACATGTCAAGCTAATTTTTGTTTTAGAAATTTCTGCATAAACAATTAATTATATGGAATTTAAATTAAAATTGAAGTTTGTGTCCTGTGATAGTTTTCATTTATTGATTTTATCTAAAAAGTATTAATTTTTAATTGAATGATAGTATTTCTCATTAATATATAAAGTTTGTTTAGCCTAATGGGTGGAAGAGTAAAAAATGGGTTTGTTATCAATTTAATGTTTAAAAGATAAGATTATTGCTATCAATTCAACCATAATGTTATCAATTAGTGTCAATTTAAAAGTTTATTCTTTTCATCAATCTAATCTTGAAAATTTTTACCATCACCAATTAAGGTGACATCATGACTAAAATTATGTAATTTTTGAAACATTAATTATTTCTATATAATTAATGGCAATATAATAGTTTATTTTAAATATTGATTTTTTTAATTATAAAAAGTTATAAATTGCAACTTTTTCTTTTTTAAAGCAGAGGTGTACAAACAGTAATATATCTACACATGCAATCATTCTCACTCATAATTAAATATCTTAATATCTATATGGATATATATACTATAAGTTTGCATTAATTTTTTTGATTTGATTTCTTCAAATGGATTTACTAGCTAAACCATCTTAATTTTTTATAAATTGTTTTTAAACATTACAATATAAATGATTAAATTTGATTAGAAAAAAGTTTAATAAAACTGTGTATTTTTATTTTATATGTTTATTTATATTTTATTTTTGAAGTTAAATTAGTAAAATGTTAAATATTTAATTATATTTAATAGTCCTTTCATATATTTAGTCTCTAATTTATTTAAAATAGATCTCTATTAATATAAACTTTATATTAATAATAAAATAAATTAAAAACTAAATATATAGAGAATACTAAAAATTCAATACTCTGATAGCACTGGAATTTTGTTTATTTAACACCACATGACGATCCTACAAGCTTTTGCAAAGAGTTTTGGTAAAAAGGTCAGACAAATTTTCCAATCTTGCCTAAAAAAATAATAATAAATACTTAATCATCATAAGATACTAAATTTGTCCAGGAACTTAATACACTTTTCACATGTTCATACCTTAATTTCATATCAACACAAAAAGCCAAAAGAGACAGGAAAACTATTCTAGTCAATTTATTGAAACATTTGAGTCTATAATTTAGTGAGTAACTGTACTTAAAAGGTTAAAACATACATGTAGATTTTTTTTATAAATATTTTTGTATTAAAATAATTTTATTTAAAATAATTTTATTTAAAATAATATCGATTACTAAACATAAATACTCCTCTTAATAAAATTTTAAACTATAATTTATTATATTATAAAAAATTAACTACTTTCATCATATCCAATCTTCATTAGTAGAGTAAGTGAAAGTTTCAAAATCACTAAAGGAACAAATTCGCACAACCCAAAAAAAAAAAAAGGAGTAAAATTATCATATTATTACT
Organism: Senna siamea; assembly: GCA_031216115.1. Lineage (NCBI taxonomy): Eukaryota > Viridiplantae > Streptophyta > Magnoliopsida > Fabales > Fabaceae > Senna > Senna siamea. The sequence continues at coordinate 17,747,218 of CM062355.1, read as the reverse complement.
TTTTTAAATTATTCATTTTTTACTAATTGGAGTCAAGTTTACAAAAGTAGAGTCAAATCTCTAATTTTTCTTTTACTTAAACCAAACCAAAAAAAAACAAGATAATCCACAAAGTTAACTCTTAAATCATCCATGCATATTAGCTGCAACTAATCTCACCGGAAAAGAGCTGGTTCTCGCCGGAAAAGTCCCTATATCTCGTCGGAGAAATATCAATTTCAATCAGATTATCTTCCTCAAACTGAAACTCCAAGCCTCTCTTCTTACAACAACCTTCTAGAGCTATCTCTATTAACCCTTCTCTGTCTTCTTCTTCCCACTCAAGGTAAATATTCTCCGGCGATTGCCAATTACCCATTGGAGAGAATCCGCCGTCCGACGAACTATCAGAATCCGATTCCCGCTCATAACGTGACAACAATGGGTAACCTGAAATCCCCACGAATCGGGTACCCACTTTCTCATTCGAATCCTCCTCTGCTTCTTCTTCTTCACCTTCGTACTCTTCGTATATCACTTCCAACGGTGCTTTCACATTCCATTCTGTAAAAGACTCTTCGGAACATGAATTGGACCCGAAATTCCTTTCTGAAACATGAAAGACACTTGGATGAATTTGCTCAAGGGAGTTCGTTTCCTCTGTTTTCTTGCTTCCCCTATGTTCTTCGTGTATGATTTCTAAGGGCGTTTTCACGTTCCCTTCCATGGAAGACTCTACGAACCATGAACTTGAGTCGAAACCCATTCCGCAATGGGTGAAGCATTGATGAACTTGCTCCAGAGAGTTCGTTTCCTTGCTTCTTTTGTTTTCTTCGCTGAGTTTGGAAATTCCCAAGTTTTTCTCCTTCTGTTCATTCTGCGATCTTTGAATTGCACCAAATCGAAGTATAGTGAGTAACAGAATTGCGGAGAGAATCAGAATCGGTGAGAGAACTATTTTCTTAAAGAGATGAGGCAAATACAGAATGACCAGAGTACAGAAGGTCATACCACACGAAAACAGAGGATGGGAGGAACACAAAAGCACAAAAGAAACTGTTTCTCTGCATAGTAATTTCATGAATTCAGTAAAAGCCAAGGCGGCAATCAACTTCAGTTCGAAGATAAATTTACTTTCCTCCATAAAGGGACAAATAAATTCCCTTCCTTTTCTTCAGATGACTATGGTTTCGAAGGAAACAAGGAAAAGAATTCCATGAGTAGAGAAAACAGAGTTTGGGCTTTGATGATGATGATGATGAAGAAGAAGAAGGTCAGAATTTTAAAGGAAGTGTTTTATAAGGGTTATGGCGTGGGAAGAAAGCATGGAATAAAGGAAGAAGATGAAGGAGTTATGGTTTTGCATTAATGCATGGGATATCTGCAAATCCAACCTAAAAAGCAGTTTTGCTTTTTACACTCACCAAATTCATGACTGATGATTTTAATCAGTGTATGAATCCCCTTATTTGTACTGATTTTAGGGTTTTATTCATGGAATCTGTCTTTATTTAGGTTTTGTGGAGCAATCCAAGACATTGATTTGAGGTCAAATGGCGTTAGGCTGTTGAATTCTGTTGGGTTATGTCTTTTCAGAATGTGAAACTTTACCTAGAACCTGATGAGATGGAGCCCTAACGATTCTAATTTTTAAAAACAAAATAAAGAAAATGCACATTATATTAATTTAATCTTTAAAATATTAAAATTCTTAATTTTATTCAGAATAATCTCCAAATAATTTATTTTTTATTTTTATTATAAACATTTTTGATAAGTAATTTTGCAAAATAATATATTTTATAATATATATAATAAAATATATTATATAAAAATATGAGAAAAAGAAAATATAAATAATAAAAAGTTAAAAAAATGAGTGAATTATATAATTTTTTATTATTTAATTGATTATTTAAAAATTATAATTATATTTTAAAAATTAAAAAAATTATGTACATCTAGTTTATCTATATTATAATAATTCTAAATGGTTAAATCCTTATGATAGGTGGTCTTATAAAATAAAGATTAATATAAAATACAAAATAAAGTATATAATGTAAAGACATAAGGAAAAAAATAAAAATAATAAAAATTTTAAATATATATATAGATTAAATAATTTTCTATAATTTAACTTATTATTTTAAAATTATAATAATAGTTATTTTATATTATGTTTTAAAAGTTAAAGAAAAAAATGCATATACCCGCAAAATCTCTAATATTAGTTATTCTCTAATATTAGTTATAATGGGTACCGAAATAGTATTACAATAGGCTGAAAGACCAACCCACATGCTTAAACAATATTATAACAACATAAAAAGTAACTAATATTACAATAAGCCGAATTATTTGAATAAAAGTCTTTAAAAAAATTGATGATTTTAATCTCTTAAAAAAAATAAATTGAGATAAAATATATCTTTTGAAAGTTAAAAAATAATATATTCTTTAATTAACTCAGAAAACCTTCAGTAATAATGCATGAATTTTAAAATTTAAGAGAATATCTCCTCCGTCTATGAATTAAAAGTGAAAATCATAGGATGGTTTTGATTTTGATTTTATCTTTTGTCTTGTTTCACTTTTAATGTTATATGATAAGTTTAATTTGATTGTATTATAATTACTTTGATCATTAAAAGTGTACCCATAAAAAAAAAAACAAATTGTAGATTGCTATTATGATCAACTTTAGGAGCATGGCGTGGCAGGTTAAAGCAATATTGTTCTAATTTAAAATTATAAATTTAGAACTTAAGACAGTGTATTTGTTTGGAAGAATAAGAGGGTTTTCAACAATTATTTTAAGAGTTTTGTTTTTGGGATTTTGTTATTCAAATTTTGGAGTTTTATTTGAAAAAAAAATGAATAAAATTAAGGGAATCCACACTCCCTCCCTTTGTGACTAATTTTTTGTAATCTTTAAAATAGAAAGGAATAAAGGATAATGTGCATTGTTCCTTCTTTTTGTTTTTTATTTTTTGTTTCTTGTTCTTAATCAAAATCCAAATTAAGCGAAGAGTCTTATAAGTGTATTTTCACTATTTTTTTTATATCCCTATAAATTTTTTTTTCTGTCAACTTTATTAGAATTAGATTTAGGTAAAATTTATAAGGTATTTTTATTAATATTTTAATAGATATATATATGACAATTTTTTTTTCAAAAAAAAAATCATGTGCCCATAAGCTATATATATGTATATAAATTTATTATCATTTTTTTATTGAAAAAAATAAATAGCCAAAATATCATATATAGTAGAGTATTTAATGATTTAAAATTTATAAAAAAATAATAAAAATAATAATCTTTAATATTTAAAAATTTTATCAACTAATAAAAATTTTAATAAGTGATTAATAAAAGCTTAGTTATATAATTAATGCGGCCCTAAATAAATAAGAGAGGTTGGAAGAATTCAATGGTGGAAATTCAAAAGAATTAACACTTTTTTGAAGATAGCGTCTCACATAAAAGGCAATCAACGAGAGAGTAAATAATATTGAACATCACTATGATGCTTCCAAGTTTCAAGTTCCAACATGAGAATGGCAATTATAGGAATAGGGCGTGATTTTCACTTATTTGTAAAATATTAATATTAAATCTTATTAAATGAAATAATTACTATAAATATGGAATCAAGTCATTAGAAGTTTATTAATATGAAGTATATATTCTACATTTATCCAATGATGGATGACCCCAATTAGGAAATAATCGATTGATGAATTTAGAGACCTTGATTGTAATCAAGTTGGATGGTTTCAAGTATGGAATACCTAAAGAGAAATCAAATCAAACGGAATTAAGAATAATTGATTAAAACTAATTAAATTTTGGTTTTAATCGGTTTGAATTTTTCCATTTTGTAATAGTTTGATTAGATTTTTTGTTTAATACCCCAAAAAAAATTAAATTGAAAAAAAAAAAATATTATAATACTATTTATTAAAAAATATAAGAAAAATTACCAACAACTTACTATTTTTATTGTGTTTATAGATTAGTATAGAATAATTTTATTGTTTATGGATTAGAATGAAATGTTAATTTTTTTTATTGTTGATAATACTTAAATGTCTAATTAACCATATGTTATAATGTAAGTTGTTCTTAAAAGTAATAAAAAATATATATAAAAATTAAATCGAAACCACCCAAACTGGTTAACTACTCAAAATAGAGTACATGAAATTTGGTTTCACACTATAAATATTCAAACCAATTAATTAATTTACTAATTAAAAATTTGTACAAACCACCCAATGGTAGGGAACCAATTAAACGAAGGAATAAATGGATGCCATAAAAGTGCACCGGCCCTCTAAACCTGACCTTTCCATGGTAAAAGATGCAGAAGCTCGTGACCAAAGTTTTAAATATTAAAAATTATTATTTTTATTAATTTTTATAAATTTTAAATCATTAAACATTCTCTTTAACTAATAAAATTTTTTTTAACAAGTGTGTTTATGACCTCATGGAATGTTATCAATTAAGTGAATAAAATTAAAAATAATATAATTTTAAAAATAACTTAATGTAATTTAATTTTTTTATAATTATTAATTTTACCGAATTTTTAATTAACTTTTGAATACGAGACAAATTTATATATAGTTTATACAAAATTCATGTCATACTCCATACTACTACTCAACTTAATCCACTTATGGTAATGAAAATTAAGTTTAATAAAAAAAAATAATTTCTTACAATGTAATGAATTAATATTTAAATTTTTATTAAAAAATATCTATATTTAATACCTGAAAGTATTACAAATAATATTATTTTCAATAAAATGATAGATGTAAAAAATAAAAAAAACATAATCTACTTTTATATATATATATATATGACAATTATTTTATATATGACAATCTAATCAGCTCTTAGTAACAACTTTAATTGTTACTAAAAGTTTTTTTACTAGAAATATCAACAACAAAAATATTAATGATAAGTTGATAACAAATTGCTAGTCTCCACCAAAAATTCATTGGTGGTGACTTTTAAATTTCCGATTAAAAGTTATTCTTCTTTTTAGTGCATTAATAATAACAATTCCTTTTTGTCACTAATAATTAATCGATCAAACTAGCAAGTATTGAAAACTTATAATAATAAGTATTACTTTTATTCATATTTCATTATTTTGACATATAATCTAATTTATTAATTTTTTTTAATAAGAGTTATCTTCTAATCACATCAAAACTAGCCTATAATAGTGACAAGAGAAAATTATTTTGCATATGGTTTTACAGGTACATAGTCATCCCATCCCATGACCTCTCTTCTTCCTTTCTCTCACCACTCTCCAATTATGAAAGGGGACCATGGCCATGGGTGTACCATTGTATCCCACCCTAGCTTTGAAGAAAGCAGAGCATGATTGAACATTATATAAAGCTCAATGAGTTAAAAAGCTTTCATAAATAATACAAAAGGTAGTCATATTATCAAGAAAATTCTAACATATTGAGTTTGAAAGTTTCTATCCACAACTTGCCATTATCCACTTCTTTTGTGATTGTTTTGTTAAATTATTAAAAAAAAGTGAGTTAAAGTTACGAGAATAGAAGGATCTCATTGAATTCATTCTCATAACTTTATCTCCTTATTGTGCTTGCCCCAAACTTTTTTTTTTTTCCTTTTCAGCTATGGGATTTTAAATTGTTTCCTATAATCATAATTCATTGTGATTGCAATATTAAATGATTCCAATTGCTGAACTAAAATATGGCACAAAATATATAATTAATATAATAATAATAATTTACATTTAAGTTAATATATATGTTATGAAATAATGTCAAGAAAAATTATTATATTTCATTACATTTATAATATAATGTGAGATTGATGTGTATTATTTTACTAAAAATTTATTTTTGAAATAGAAGATATATTATATGAAATTTTTTTTGGCTTCAATGCATTTTTTGTTCATCTAGATTCATAAAAAGTTTTAATTTGGTAATCCTAAAATAGGTAACTTGATCCGCTTATTTTGTAAAATAATCCAATTTTGTCTTTTGATTACATAATTTATCTATAGTTTATTATCAAATTTGACAATCCACTAATAGAACAGTTATTTATTTGCACAAAATTATTAACTCAAATTAGCATCTAATTCAATCAACTTTAAATTTGACATCAAAATTTTGTTGAACATATGATAAAAAAAAGAAGATAAGACTAGATATTATATAAAATAAAAAAATAATATTATAAATTAAAAAGATGAAATTAAAATTTTTGGGTTAAATGGATTAGTAGTGACACTAAAATATTCTTCACACTGTCTGATCAATGAGGAAAAGGGTTTAGAAACATGAAAATTTTTTAACTATATCAAAATGGCCAACGCAGGTCGCGGGTTAAATAGTCCAGGTTAGTATATATAATAGGATTAAAAAATTTAAGAAGGAACATAAATATGTGATTAGTCAAAACATTAAATAATAAGATAAAAATTAAAATAGTCACATATTTTTTAACTATATCAAAAGAATATTAAGATAAAATAACAGTAAATAAATTATTTAGTTTTAAATGTGTAAAAAAAAAGGTCAACTCCCGAATTAAGTGATTCTAGTCAATTTTTTCTTTTGATTATATAGGTTAGTAGATGAAAAACCTAACTCACTATATTGGTGGGTTAAATGGGAGTAACCTAGTGAATTGAATCCATTTTAATAATTCTAAAGCAAATATGTGATTAGCCAAAACATTAGATAACAAGTTCAAATAATCATATGTTCTTAAATTATACTAAAAAAATATTAAGATAAAATAAAAGTAAATAAATTATCTAATTTTAAATTTATATAAAAAAAAAAGGCCAACTCACAATTTCAGTGATTTAAGTCAATTTTTTCTTATAGTTATCCAAGTTAAAAGATAAAAAACTCAAATATTAGCAAGTTAAACTTTAAATTCAGTGAATTAAATCTATTTGAATGACTTTAATTAGAATAATAAATATTTTATTTTTTAAAATAAAATTTTAAATTTAAATTTTATATATAAAAAATTAATGTTAAGAGAATTTTATTTTTATTATAAAATTTTAATTAATTTAAACTAAATTACTAAGAATTTGTTGAATTTTTAGACGGTGATAATTTTTTGAAATAAAATCAAAGGCATGCAGATTATAGGGAACTAGGCTTTTCGGAAGCTTGCACATGGCTTGTGGGACCCGCCATTGCGAACGTCAAAGTCATAGATGATTCATATCTTTCGTACCATTTCGACTAAATATCTTCGTACTCATAAATGTATACATGTCACTGATGTTGTGGAGGGTCAGTGCTCCAGCATACCCAATAACGTTAATCGCTGTGTTCTTAATTGAATATTTACAAATTGAAATATGATGTCAAAATTCTTACAAGATCAAATCTTTTTAGGATTGAAGATATTTTATGAAAATACAGAGGAAACAAAAGACAACACAATAATTAATAACTAGAGCCGTTAAAATGAATTAAATCAATCGAGTGAATTTGTTTAACTTACTAATTAAATAGATTAAATTTTAATTTTTTTAATTCTGTATAATATTAATATTAAAAATAATAAGATCTATTTAACTCACTTATTTTATGGGACAATCCATTTAACTTGTAGGTTTAAGAGTATAAATGAGTTGAATTATTTGTGAATTTTTTGAATTCGACTTGTTAAAAATTTGAATAAAGCTTAATTTATTTAATAAATAAATAAATTTGATTAATATATTAATTTTAGTTAATTAAATGAATCAAATTTAAATATTTTATGTTTAATTCATTAAGTTCGTGAATAGTTTAATTAATAATAAAATATTATTTTATATAATATATGTTATATTTTTAGATTTTAATTAATATATTATGTAATCATATATATATATAAAATTTTAAATGAATACAAAAATTCATACATAATTAAAAAAAACTTATATAATTTACTCATATACATATATATGTATATAAAAGTTGATAATTTTTTATTTAGTTTAAATTTTATATGTGCACATATATATTATATTTATAGTATTATTTATGAATTGTTTGAGCTTGACTCATTTAATGAACGAGTTGAGTATAATCACAATTTTCTGTTCGTTTTAAAGTTTGAGCTTGTATTTAGGCTCACTTAATTTTAAATAAACAAACTTGATCAACTTAAAGTTATGTTCAGCTCAACTTGTTTATAACATTATGCAGGCTAGCCTATTTAATTTTTTTAAAAAAATTTAAAATTAAAAAAATAAAAACATGAAACTATTTATTTTTTAACCCAAATTCTCAATTCAATTTCTAGATAAACTTGAGATGATGATATTGTGACTTTTAAGATGTTATTTTTAGTTATTTATTTGCTTTGAGACTTTATATTGTATTTGAAATTGTGATTGTGGTTTTTGAGTTTATGATATTATTTTATTTATGGTTATTTGAGATCATGAAATTAATATTTTTGTACTATTTATAGCTAGCAAAATTGACGATTAAAAACATAATTTTTTTTTTAATTTTTAGTGAATTGATGGGCCAGTCCAAAAAAATAATCAAATCAGCCGAATTGATTATTTTTTAACCTAATTAATATTCAATCTGTTTAACTCGATCCACTTAATTCATAATTTGGAGCAGACTAGTCTGTATGGGTCAAATTAACTTATTTTAACAACTCAATAATAACTACAACAACAAATCAAACTTTTTTTCATTAAATAAAATTGCTATCTTTGCTCGTTAAAAAACCGCTAAATTATTAAATTGGTATCGGCCATTAATGCTACTCGCTGTTCATATTTCGAGCTTTAAAAGGTCTGACAAAATAACTACTCCAGAAAATCAGATAACTTATTTATCTTTGTATGTTTTTCTATTTTTTCTTGTAACATTTACATGGAGCTTTATTTTCCAATCCTATTTATATTTTACACACAACACATGAACTGGAATCCTAAGACTCTTAAAATGCCTTCATGTCTTGTTGGAGAGACTGTATTTACTAACATTTGAAATCGGCGAACATGGCCAAAGACAAAGAAGTCAGATTGATATCTTCACTACCATAGTATCCAGCTACTTTCAGATTCACCAGCAAAGTCCATCAAAGCAGTCAGTAGTATCTGGGACGATGACCATCGTATCCTCCAGAATACTGCATGTTTCCAGGAAAATTTCCATGTGGGGGTCTTGAACTCTGTGTCCCATATGGCAAAAGTGAACCTGGAATGCAGAAGAAACAGAAAGCAATTACTGATAACACAAAAATATCAGTGGAAAAATGCAAAATAGCAGCTGATGAGAGTGCAACTACCATGGGTGGCTGGAATGGAAGTATGAAATACTGCCTCCGATGTTCTTGAAGCATGCAGGTCAGGCCGGGGACCCCCAATATCACTATAAGGTCCACCTTGAGTGTGAAAATTGAATGCCATTGTCCTTGCATTCGCAACTGGAGAACGTTCACCAGTTCCACTCCTGTAGGGATCAGAATAAGCATTGGGAAAGCGCATGTTCCAGTCTCTGTTTGGCCTGCCGTAGGGGCCTCGTGCTCCTGAGTTTGTCTCAATATCAACACTAGGAATAGCACCATATGTCCCAAAGTAACCAGTATTATCTCTGAGAGGAGGACTAGTTTCATAATTAAAATAATGTCCATAAGGAGAAGCTGCTCTAGGTAGATGCAGGTTTTGATTGTTTGGATATACTCCAGAAACAGAATTCAATTTCACACTTCCAGGAACTACGCTTGCTTGACTTGCTGCATTGAGCTATAAGTAAACATATGCTAAGTATCAGAGTTGTTGCCAAAGAACAGAATAAACAAAGTGCAATCTAATACAAGTGTCCTAAAATAGAAAGCAAAAAATCTGCTTAGAGCATGAAGACAATGTGGCTGTTCTGCCATCATGTACTAAACTAGTCATACACATTCTCATTTCCACAGGCACAAAGTAAAAATTAATCGGTAGATGATACATACATTATAACTATGATTTATTAATTTACATTTTTTTCCTCAAAAGATATCTCAAATAACCAGAGACTATCGTAAGGTTACAGCTTCCTCTTAGTCAGATTGGTACACAGGTATAAACAACAAATATTTATTTTAAGCATATAGATTCAACTTACTTGACTGGGCATCCTATAGTTGGACAGAGAATAAGAGTCTTGACAGTTACTACCACTACCTGGACCAAGGATTAGATTCATCACTCATCAGGATTGTTGTAGGTATTAGAACCCAAAAAAGAAAGTTATATAATTTCAGGATACAAAAGAGAACGAAATATCAACACCTGCAAAACTTCCTTGATTTTGCAGAGAATATCCAGAAAATGACTGAGAAGAACCTCCATAAGGTAAACTTGATGACTTATTGTTAGACTTAGAGGCAAGATCCTGCTTCATCTGATCCAAATATTTCTTACACTCATCTCGTTTCAGTTCTACAAACATAACCTTGAAAAACAGATTAAGCATATTAGTAGGGTATGATTAGCAATAACAATACTAATACACAAGTAGGGTACAAAATACCATTGTTGTTAAGATCACTTGCAAGATCATAGAACCATTCGATCCTATGCAGGATGAAATTTATCTAGTACCAGGCTGGGATCGTGATCTTGCAAGCGAGATCGTGAGATCGGATAATCTCAATGACCCAGGGAAGCTAGATCATTATTATTATTATTATTATTATTTTAAGAAAAGACCCCAAACGCAGAGTGAGGCCAAAACTATGCATTTAAAAACAGGGTTTCAAAACCCTTCGTGAAGGGAGTAGCTTCATTCGAAGAGAAGCTGCAGCAGGTTCCTCCCATGGGGCCAAAATGCTGATTCTCCATTAAACTTTCTGCTTTGATCTTCTTCTGTGGTGCTTCCTGTCGATCTACTTCTGTCCTTCGTTCTGGTTATGTTTCATTCTTCTCAGCAAGTTTGCTTCGTTCTACTACTATGCTTCTTTTGTTTCTCGGATTTGTTGATGTCCCTTTTTTTTTTTCCCCAGTTTTACTTATATGTGAAAGTGTTGTGTAAGATAAATATATTTTGATAAAAATGGTAACTTGTGAATTGTATTTATTTGTGAGATGTTGTTATATTAGTAACTTATTACTTGTTTTATTAAAATATAATGTAATTCTAATAGTTTTATACTTATTTAAAAATTTTATGTTATTATATAAATTTTTATATTTTTTTGTTATAAAGGTAAGATCTTACAATCCTCGATTAAATCTATTTTGACCATCATCTGATCCTACTTAAGATCTTGATCCCAATAACATTGCTAAATACCTTATCAAAAAACTCATCTGTACCAGGCATATCCTTGCTCTTAGGCAGAACGTAATTTTCTGTTACAGCCATAAAAAATAAAACAGGCCATAAGACTTTAAAATTTAAATTAAGAAAAATGATGAACTTTAAATAGACAGATAGCAAGGAAAGGGAAACTAAAACGTTAAAAATACCTATCATGTTATTTACAGCATCAGGTGGTACTTCCTTCCCCATTTCTTTAAATCTTCTATCAGCCCGTAACTTAAGCTCTTCTGGCTTTGGGAATACAACAACGGCAATCTGTAATGGCCAAAAAGTTATATTACCATCCATGAAGAAATAAAATGTTATCCTCCAATCTCCAATAAACAAATAGAGAAAGGGTTACCTTCCAATAGTCAGCAAATGGCTTAAGCTTACGCTTCCTTGCACTCTTGAACACATTCGTCTGATCAATTATATAATTACGGGGTGTCTTAGCTGCCCTAGACATCAATACATTAAATACTCTAGTTGCTCTATCCATTAAGCGATCAAATCTTTCGCCATAGTTGTTCTTCCGTAAAAGTCCAGGTACCTGAACAAAAATGAGTTCTCATCAGTTTGTAAGCAAAAAATACACACAGAAAAGCATTAACAGGGCTGCTCTAGGAAATCATTAACCTTCATCTGATCAAGAACTAAATTAGTCCCAAGAAGAACATAACGCTTCTCTGGATGCTCTTTCATCCATTTTTCTGCCCAAGTAGTTTTTCCTGAAGCAGGTAATCCAACCATCATTATCACTTCACAGTCCCTTGGATCAGAAAATGTAGGTCCCATAATTAGATTTCTTTTCTGCATAGCAGAGGCCCAAGGTTTAAACCCTTGTACAGGAACAAGGCCATCTTCAACGCTGAACTGCATCTGTACCACAACATTTTTCAACAGCACATGTGGAAAGAGTGCACATTCCCATAGTAAATCTTTTGGGAGAGAATCCACTACTGCTAGACCCGAAGGACCAGCATCAAATTGGATTGTGGTACCCAACCATTTACCATTCTTGGAGAAACCAATGGAGGCCAGTGGTTTACTTTCAAGGTCAATACAACACACTATTGTATCACCAATACCAAACTTCTCACCATAATCTGAAAATTTTCCTGCATTTGAAAACTTTCCTGTGCCACCATATCCAAAGCTGTGCTTGGATTCTCCAAGGTTTCCTACCATAACATCCCCTCTAGATATGCCAACACGACAAACATGCTGTTGATCAGGGGGAGTGTCCTCCATGTCAACTGGCTGTGCAGAAACAACTTTGCAACCAAAACAATATTTACCACCAGTTATTCCAAAATTAGCCCGGGCACCAGACCAGCAATAAGCAAACCCTTGCTCATACAGCGCAGATCCAAGAAGACCATTGCCTTCAATAGTAAAATCTAGCAACAATATGCCAATTCAGAAGACATGTTATCCAAGACTTTAAGAGAGATAAAATTGCTATTCTCCTATTGAATTTATTTTTTAAGAAACTTTCATCAAAAGAAGAAAAAAATACAATCATAGTTTTCAAATCACAATACATGTCATGGACCAGAGGGCTCATTTACAAATCAAAATCATAGTTGTTGACGGCACGTGGCACACTTTGCGATAGGGGCTCCTAGAGCCATTCCTCATAGCGCATTGCACAACACATGGAAATATGGAAGTGCAGCAAGCATAATTATATAATAAAAATAATAAAAAGAGAGGGAAAATAAAACATGCTAAGTTACGTATTAAAGAGTATTTTTCACTTCTCAATTCCCCCACAAATTCACAAGTTGTAAACTAGTAATCAAAGCATATCACATGAATAACACCACAACCCACAAGCACAAGTATTCATAGTTATTAAGTATTTTGTGATTTTACCCTAAACCTAGTGTCTTGGCCTCAGATGACATGTGAAAGGAGAACTAAAATAATAACCTTATATGAGAGAGAACAAAGTACAAAATAGTGAGGGGAACTACCGGCTGTTGAGGGGAAGAAATAATCAGAAAACTGAAAAAGAAACTTAGGTAAATAATAATAAAAAAGTTGCAAAAGGAGAAGAATAGTATGGGAATAAATAATGAGAATGGTAAAATAAGAAGACGAAACTTAGTGTTGGCTAGGTAAATGGGACAAAATTTTTTTTTTTAGAACAGGCTTGTATAAAATATGTTTTAACCCAATGGTGTACACAATGGGCAATGGCGAATTGCGCACATGGCATATGCCATGGGCAATGGCGCATTGCGCACACGGCTAAATGCCCACATGGTGCGTGCCAGGGATGAGCCAATCAAAATTGGCAACTCCACAACCATTGCATGCCGCCATGGCTAAGCCAAACAAAATTGCCCCACTATCCATGGCGTTGGGCAATGGGCCAAGACGCGCCATTAATCACTATGATCAAAATCACATTTAATTTAGAAAACATAATATAAAAAATGTATTTCTTTATAACATAAACAAAAACATTAAAGATAGTAAATTTAATTCAAGTTAAATAAACCAAGCATTTCAGTACAGCTAGCGGGAAAGAAATGCATTTCGCAAGTACATTAACAAATTGGAGATGCATTAACACTTGAACATCAACTGCAAAACCTCAAAGACCGAGATTAGCAATTAACAAGACAATTTTTTTTCCAAGATCAATCGCTATAGACTCAAGAACTTCCCCGGGAGATGTTCACCATAGTGACTGCATATTCGAACAGTCCTAGCCAAGGCAGCTTTGCAAAGAAAATTTTTAAACACCAGGAATAAAAGCAGGGAGAACTCAATTTTGGCACGTTACCATAACCCTTTGAGATAGGTTATTTACAATCCAGATTTTCAGATGGTTTCATTAAGGCTTCAAATCACACTAAGAAAACATTCAATGCAGATACAAGAAATCCACTATAAACACAGTTCACCAAGCAGCAGTTAAATGGGGCCAACTATAATGGTGAGGATGAAGAAAATTGAATACCTAAGTCACAGTCGGCAGGATTGAGAACAACGCCCTGAGAAATTTCTGGTTTGGCAAGCGCAAGGGGTGTATCAGCAACAGACCTTGCTTTCTTTGCCTCAGGTAACCCTTCATCGGGTAGATGACGTTTGGCCGAAGCCATTTTCTCAAGAAAACAGAGTTCACCGAGACACACAGACTAGCGCGAAATGAGACAGATGAGGAATTTTCTCGCCTTTTATACGGAAAGAAAGGGAATTCCTCTCACCGACTTATCAATTACCATTACCAAAAGCTCATTGCAAAAAGAGAAAAAAAAACAAAAACAAAAAAAAGGAAAGGATTTAGATTAAAATTAAAATAATACTTTTAATCTCTTAATTTTAACTTATATTTTATTTTTATTTTTATTTCTCAAATTTGATTGTTCTTATTTTAATTTTAAAAAATTAATTAATATTTTTCAATATTTAATATAGTTAATTTACTTAACAAAAAATATTGAATTAAAGTTATTATGAATATATTAATTTTAAATATAAAAATTTTTAAATTTAAACTCTAAACTCTAAATTAAATCCTCATCAAATCCAAATTTAAATATAAAACTATGTCCAAATTTTTATTTTTTATATGTATGATTAATAGATTAATAATATTGATAATAATATAACATATAAAAATATTATATTGGCTCTAACTCTCAATTTTCTTTTAAATGAATTAATAGGTATTAGAAATTAAAATTTTTTTGATTATTTTTTTAAAATTAAACTATTAAAATAAAATTAATCAAACTTAAGGGATAAAACTAAAACTTGAGTCAAAATTAAAAAATTAAAAAATATTATTTTTCTTAGATTAATTACACTCTCATCCACCAAAATATGTTAAATTATACTCTTTTTTCTTCTATTCTCAAAACGTACATTCTCCTCATTTATAAGAAACAATTTATATTTTTATCTATTTTAACTAAAATTTCTTTATATTTATTATTTATATAATTAAATATATATTTAATCAATATAAAAATTTATTTTTTTAATTTAAAATAAAATAAAATTATCATTTTTAATTTAAAATAAATAATAATAAAATAATAATTTTTAAAATATATTTTTTCTAACAAATTACAATTTTTAAGAAATTTTAATAGTATCAATAAAGGTATTTTGATTAAAATGTATGAGTGAATAGAATATAACCTTTTCAATCTTTCATATCAGGGACGTGTATGTTTTAAAATAGAAAGACAGGGGAGTCTTATTTAATTTAGAATCTACTTGAATCGATTTTTAAATTTATTTTTAATTTTTTAAATTTTTTTAAATTTGTTTGAATTATTACTTTTGATTGAAAACAATAATATAGAATGTGTTTTAAAAATAAAAAATAAAAAATAAAAAATAATCAGAAGATATTTTGAATTTTAATTTTTTAAAATAAATAAAATACAGAAAATAAATCTTTTTATTAATAATATATATAAATACATAAAAATGATACTAACATAAGTTGTCAATTCTAAGTTTAAAATAATTATAATATATATATATATATATTCCCATACTTGGACTCAAAAAGCTGGCAGCAAAATCAATGAATTTTATTAAAACAAAAACTCCTATGTACTTTGTCAAAAAATTAAATATTTGTTAAATTATTTTTGTGATTCTATAACTTTATTTAATATTTAATTGAGCTTATATAATTTAAAAATTTTTAATTGAGTTTCTATAAATTAAAAAAATTCAATTTAGTCTCTAAACTTAAATTTATATCATTATTTTGTTAAATTTTAATGATATATTAATTATATACAATTTTAATATTATGAATTTATTTAATTTAAATTAATCTTTATTTATCATATTTCTTAATATAAATTATATTTCATTCCATATATATATATATATAAGTTATATTTGCATCACTATTTAATTTTTTTTTATTTTTTGACATAGATTTTACATATTTATAATGTTAAAATATTATATATTGACAACATTAATAAAATTTAATACATTTTTAACAAAAATTTTAATAACAAAGATTAATTTAAAAATTTATTAAATTATAAAGATTTAATTATAAAATTTTAAATTATAAAAATTTAATTAAAAATTAAATGAAACTATAAAAATATTTAATCTAAATTTAAACTAACAAGAGCTTAAAATAAACAATAAAGATACTATCATCACCATCGATCATGATAACAAGAATTAATTTAAAATTTTATTAAATTATAAAAATTTAATTATAAATTTTTAAATTATAAAGATGTAATTAAAATTTAAATAAATATAAAAATTACAAAAATAATTTAACCTAAATATTTTCTTAAACTAACAAGAGCCCAATATAAATAGTAAAAGTGTCATCGTCGTGGTCGTGGTCGTCATCCATCATCATTTGTAGATTACCACGAAGCAAGGGAGGATAGCCCTAGGATTCAACACATAGAGTTCCTCAAAATCTAAATGGCAGCGTATGTTTCCTGCCAAAGAATCAAACCCTAAATCATCCATCTCTCGGATTTCTTCTCGATGACTATGGACTCTCCCAGCAATAACCCTACACACAACAACACACTTTCTAATACTTCTACTTGTCTCATGATCAGACATTGAAGCAATAGATTCAAAGGCTTTTGCACCAGTGGAAGTGGTGAAAACCCCTAATTCACCATGAAATTCCTTGGTGGAGAAGCCATGTCTCAGAATTTGGCAAATTCCACAATGGGCTAAAGAGCACAAGCTAGAAGAGGCATTGAGACCCAAAGAGCATGACACAGTTGTGCCATGGAACCTCAAGAGCTCATTTCCATCAGCTATGCATCTTGGGTGCTTGTTCTTTTGTAGCTTCTCAGCATTCATCTTTATCAATTCTCTGTGTTCCTCAAAGGAGGAAAACGCTTTGTGTGTGTTATGAACTTTCAAGACTCTATCAATCTTCCATGACGATGACTTGCTTTCTGGGTTCGTAGAGCTTGTTTGGCATATTGTTTCTATGATCTTCCAGGATGAATCTTCTTCCTGAAGCTCAGCGACTGCTAAAAAATAAAAAAGAAGAAGAAGAAGAAGAAAGTATTTGTTGAGGTTTTGTTGCAACCTGAATTCTTACAGTTATATAAAATTGGCCCCAAAAAAATGTACAAGTATATATTCTTATAAAGGTAATGAAACAATTTTACAACAGCAATAAAATTATTAGGAGCATCATATCAGTGAAAAATTTTTAGACCCATAAATGGATAGTTTTTAAGCAATGTTTGTTAAGTAAATTTTTTTAGTGATACTTGTTAATTGTTAGATTCAGGTGCAAGTTACTCAAATTTTCTACAATTTGTGCTGTAAATTTTTGAAAGAAATGTTTTCACCAAACAAGCAATTATATACACCAGCCTTGATTACAGTCTTCAAAAACGAGAACAAAACTGGTGAACCCATGTTACAAAATTACAAGAAATCACAAATTAACCATATTATTGGAAAAATTTGACATTAGCATCAAGATGAAGAATACTTGCACCATTTTCCTTCCCTTTTTTTAATGCTAAAATGCTTTTAGAGTTCCTCATATAAATATATTAGCCTCTCAAACTATATATATATATATATATATATATATAGCTGTAGTTTTTGGTGAAGTAAAATTGTCTTTGATAAGAGGATGTCTATGAGAAACTAAAAAAAACTACAAATAAATATAAACTAGCCAATTTTTTAACTAATAAACTACTAGCTAGCTAGTCAATACCTGAATGCTCAGAGATGAAGTGTGGTTCAGTGCCATCAAGATTTTTAAGTTTCTCACCAAACTTTTCACAACTCAAAGTTGAAGGATCATTAGAATTATGTTTCTGCAACAAAGCCCTAGAAGGTGTATTTGGCCTTGAGGACATATTGCATTCACAGTGAGCATCAACATGAAAATGGGTTTCCCTTGAAGGTGTACTTGGCCTTTTTGATTTATCAATTTGATGAAAAGGACAACATGGACAAAACCTAACTTCACCATTGGAGGCATCAACCACAATTTCATGGGTTATGGGATTAAGGTTGTTGTCTTTTCTCTGTTCATTTCTTTGATGCTTATCTTTGTTTGGATCATGAACTTCTGATGGGCGTGGCTTGCACTGAAGTGATCTCTTCAAAGAAAGCCAAACCTCATGAGCCATTGACAAAGATTTCTTCTGTTTTCACTTTTCAAAGATTCAACTTTCAACAATATCAATTGACAAATTAAGCAAGTAATTAATAAATGGGAAAGAGAATTTTTTTTCTCAATTACTTTATTATTATTTCCTTAATTTGCTAGCTTTTTAGTTGAACTTTCCAAAGTGGAAGCGTTGAAATGAGAAGAGATCATGAATCCAAATATTCCTTATTCAGAAGGTATATCAAGAAATTTAATTTATATATACAGTCTAATTTGAAAAATCTTCCCATGAGAAATAAAGCAATCACCAAATAAGCAACATTGAGTTTTGTCCTATTTTATACGTTTTACTCCAAATCAATAATCATTAAAGAAAACATATATATGAAATTCTCTAAAAAGCCAATATATTAAAGGTATTTCAAATAATTATGACATGCTTATATAGGAAATAAAATCATAAAAAAGATTTACAATACAAAATAAATCATTCCATCAATGCTTATATAAACCTTCCTATTTAATTTTTTATATTATCTCACTTTAAAGGTTTAAGAATTAATACAAATAAATAATATTTTTATTAATACAAACCTTTTCTTTTTATTTTTTTTCTTTAAAACATTAGTCCATTATATGATCAACGCTATATGAATATTCTCCACCAGCTATATTGAAATAAAAAAATTATTATTTATTTGTTCAATTATTTTAGTATATATATTTTTATATTATTCAGGAGATGATTATTATAATCCCCATTTCTAAACCTATAAATTGATTAATATATATATATATATATATATATATATATAATACACATTATGGCTGTGTAGAGAGTAGCATGCACGACAAGAAAATGAAAACAATAATTTATATAAATAATTTTAGGATGGTTTAAGTTTAGAATTATATTATTTTAATTTCTTGTAAAACAATAAAATTATTTAAATTTCTTTATTTTTATATTAAAAATTTCATGTTGGATCTTAATATAATTATAATTACATTTTTTTTCTTATATTAAAAAGAAGATCACAATTTTATTGCACACAAAAACTTATCTTCAATGACAAGAAATAAATTAAACATGGAGGTAAGTGTAATTTCTTAAACTAAAGAAATGGCAAATGTAATTTAACCAAAACTCAAAGGTGATAAGTGTAATTTACTCTAAATAAAATTATTAATTATATTTATTGCAGCCAACCTGCATCTTTTGATTTTAGGGAGAAAATATTAAAATATTTTAAAATAAGGGAAGAATTAATTATCCTTTTTCTTATAAATAAGAGGGTTTTCCAATTTCCAGTATTCTCTCTTTCCGGTGAAAAAAATGGAAGAGCTGCGTTCGATGTGGGACTATGAAACGAAGGTGACTCTTTCTTACTTGTGTTTGTTTCTTAAAGCTTCACCAGTTCAGTGCTAGAGTTAATTCTCCTCTGTTCTAAACAATGACTAAATTGATTTTTTATTTTAATCTTAAATGGCATAGGCATTCATGTTTTCTTTGTATATCCTTCTTCATTCATTCAATTCTTCTATTCTCTCGAAGTGTATAAAACAAATATTCTTTGTAAGATTTTCATTCAAATATATGATATATAGTATTTCGAAAGATCAGTCTTTTCTTCTTTTAAAATTTCCCTATCGGACTCTTGTTTGAGTAGTAAAATGTCCTTTTGTTTTTCCATTGATTGAAATCTTAGCTACTTGACATCCCAAACTGCACTTTAGAAATTGGCTTGTTCTCTGATTTTCGACACAGAAGTGCCAGTTTTTCTTCTGCTAACAACGCAGTAAAATATCTCATCTATGTCACTTACGATTATGAATTAGGATTCAGAAAACACGATAATTGAAAAAATAAATTGCATGAATATATCAAATGCTCATATTAATCATCAAACACGACATATATACATATTTTTTTAAAAAATAGATATCAAGACCTTAAATTTTATAATATATATGTGTGTGTGTAAAAGGAATATATCAGGTAAGCATTTTATTTGTGAGAAATGAATTTTTTTTAATTGTTAAATTAAATTAAATAATTAAAATTAAAATATTACTTTCAGGTTATTTTTTTTTTAACTTGTTAATATGACCGTTCGGTTTTTGGATTTAAAAATTTTTAACTTATTGAGACCCAATTTGAACCACAAATCTATTAGATTTTTTTTTTCAAAAAAAATTTTATTTTGATTTATTGTTTACAATTTATATGATATATATCTTGTTAAATTTTAATTAAAATATATTATCATCTATTACTAAGATAAATAAGTTAATTTTATTTGTGTTGTGCATAAAATTTAGTCTAAAAATTGTTAAAAATTTAAGATTAATCCAAACTAAAATAATAATAATAATAATTTCAACTCAACCAAATCCGTCAATATTCAATTAGTTTAGTTTCGGGTCAACTTGACTCGACCCGAGCACACTCCTACATGATATTTTTTATATCTATTTATGATTAAATTAATTTAAATGACATTCCTGCTTTGAAATTTGCAGAATGTTGAAGACTTGAGGCAGGAGCTTGTGCAGATAAGCCTTGAATTAGAATCAGCAAATAAAACCAACATGGAACTGCTTCAACGTCTCTCCATTGCTTCCAAAGAGAGAGATGAAGTGAGACAACACCTTCTGAAACTCCACAACATGCTATTGCTCACAGTCACACCCTCAACCCCAACTAATATCACTCTCTCACACCCATATGCTTCTTCCTCGGTCTTGTCAAACACCAACGTTGTTAACAACCTGGGTTATGTCAAAACCTACAATTCTTGCTCTACTCTCCCGTCTTTTAAAAAGCCAGAGTAAGTTGTTCAGTTCTACTGATAGTGACAGTGTACGTTTTGCCAAAGGAAAAGCTAGCTGTGCCTCAAGAGGGAAATTCATCAAGAAACATATATGGCTTCAATGGTGTTGAACAAATCTTGATCTTTGATTCTAGGGTTTTGCTTGATCTTTGATTGGTATATATAGCACTAATATAACTATATCACACATAACATCTCAACTACTATAATGTTTCAAGTCTTGTGATTCAACATAATATAAATAATGAAATGACGACGTATTTATCTACAAAGCATTGCTCATCATAATTTGGAAAGATCATTTTAGATTTGATTTGAGTAAAGCTTTGTTCTCATTTATAATAAGATGATAAAGAAGATAAAGAAAATTTCTAATCAAGTGATCAATTTTCTTTTTGAAGAAATCCCTTTCAATCTTAGATTTCCTTTCTGCACTTGTTCATTCCGGATTTTTCAGTCAAAAGTCATTGATGGCCAGATCATAATTTTCTTCCCTGTCTCTCAATTCTCCACAATCTAAATACACGCTGAATCATTGCTGAATCAAGAGTATATTTGCGAGATTAGAAAGAACATACTTCTGTGGGTGGCTAACTAGCTACTTGCCGATAATGTTCCAAGTGATAATGTATAAGAGAACTAGAGAGGGTATTAGGAGCATAAAGGTCGGAGTTAAATATCTAATATTCATATAACTAATGAGAACAATTTGTTGAAAATTGTTTAAAATGCAAATTTAATATATATATTTACAAAATTTGTATGATGGCAGCACAGAATCACCTAAGATTTTTTATAATCTTTAGTTCTACCTTTGGCATATGAAATCAGGATTCCAGAAAGGCAGAGACAATTAAAGCAGAAAGAGCTTCTGGCAACATTTCAGTAATCATCATATCCATAATCATCATCTTCATAGTCATATGTCTCCGCCAAATTTTCATCATGCAAATTATTTTCTTCGCCCGTATCATCTACACTCTCAAATTCATCAACTTTTCCAATAGCATCACCCTTGTTTTTGTCCTCAAGCTCAGGCTCTACATTACCAAGTTTATCAGAGTACAGCTCAAATCGTACTTTCTTAGTGTTCACCGAAGCCTCCTGGGTATGATAAGATTGAAGAGCATTTAGATACAGAAAAGTGAGTATACTCCCAAGTCTTGATTTATATATAGCTTAATCCTAAAAGATACAATTTCCAAAACACAATTGTTTTCTGGGTACTGTGCAATTCATTTATTTTAAACACCTGAAGCAACGAGCCACAACTAACAATTATGAAAAACCAATTTCAACCTTGAGAGATATTTGAGCAGATACAGCAAAGTCAACTAAATATAACTATGAAATGCTGCTCGGTTCATTAATCAGCCTATAGACTCCCCAAGCACAAAACATTAAAACAGTTTCAACACATAATATTTTTTGAAAAATTATATAAATAAATATAATTGCTTTTTTAATTAAAAGAAATAAAATAATAGAAGATCAAACAAGTGTCGACTGGCCATGGTGCAAGCAGGCCTTTTTACTACATAGTCTTCAATATCCCATATCCAAGCCCACTTATTTTATCCGCCGGCTACCTTTTATTTTGCAATTTTCAATTTTTTATTATATATAAGGATTTTAAAAAAGAATGATATTAAATTTTTACAATTTATTAAACAAACAAAAGAACTAAATTTACTAAGATAAAAATAACATGTATAAAATAGTACATTATTTTTCTAAAACAAATTATCTTCATTTTAAATTAATTTTGTACTAAAAATTTTCACCAATCAAATTTTTTCACATCGTAAGAAACAATATTATTCTACCACAAAGTCACCATAAATGTATACACATTCATCTCTAGTTTAAACTAATTTGCATTAATTTTAAAATAAAAAAAACTTTAGGGCCGCCTAAACTTGTTAGCCCACAAACTAAATGGGCTAATATTTTTCTATTCAAACCCGCCCAATTGGCAGGTTAACTCGTGGGCTGTTGGCCCATTTACAGTCCTTAACAAGTAAACATGACCATGCAAAGAAGCAGAGCAGCTTCCAGATATATATTGTTATGATGTGATGTAACTAAAGCCTAGGAGCCCAAAAGACATGAAACAGCAATGACAAGATTGACAAATCTATGCTGAGTATTTGAAGAATAAATTTTTAAATAATGACATGTTAATGATGGGGATAAGTAGCTTCAGCTATATCAAGTAAAAAATGATGTTTTTTTTTTTTTTGCGTTTGTGAAACTTTAAATGGATTAGTTTGTAAGAGTATACATGCATTAAAAACAAAACATTTCAAAGAAAGACATACCGTATCATCGAATAAATTTTCCAAGCGGTCAAGATTGACTTTCGAGCTGAGCCTCTACATTTGATCAATGTAAATAAGCATCGTTATTGCTTTCCGAGTTGATTAACATAATACAATGCACAACTGAAAATATATAAATTAGAAAGAAGAATACTGGTGGATGCAACCTCATCCCTATCTTAGTCGTAAGAGGACAAGTAACATGCCTTAACTTGCAAGCATATCTTTCCTCATTACCACTAAGAAGGAAGTTATAGTACACGTCTAATTAAAGGAAAAAAAAGTGTTAAATAAACTTTTGGTCTTTCTAGTTCAAAAGTAGGTAAAGTTGCCTTCCTATTTTCTAAAATAATTCAATTTTGCCTTTCTAGCATGTCTCTATACAAAATTTAACACTAAATCTAACAAATTAGAGACTTGGACACAGATACGAGTGAGTTCACGGTAGACTATTAGGTTTAACTTTAAATTTTGGATAGATAATCTAACCCATCTGAGAATTTAGATCATTTTAAACAATAGGAGAGCAATATTGCCTTGCATTAGTGGTTACAGAATGTTTAAGCCAAACTCCCCAGCTCACTGAACAACTAATCAGTGGTTACAGAATGTTCATTGAATTAGTAATGTCTTTGCATTGCATAAACTGAAGCTTGTAATAGTTGTTTGATAGATAACACATACAGAGACAAAACTAAATATACACATGCTTAATCCTTATTCCTCTTTTCGCCTTTTATTTTTGAATTCCCTTTTGTCTCTCTTTTTTTTTTTTTTTTCAAATCTTTGAAGTCCAAAATATCCCCTTTTTTCTCCCTCCTCTACACCAGGGATGTAGTGCAAACTAAAATAAGAAAGGCAAGGGTTTTAATTGGTTGAACAACTATCCTAATCATATAGGTCTAAACTGAACTAGCCCTAATATTATTGGCTTTCGGCAATCCAACTTAAGAGCTGTATTTGCTATCAGCCTGTAGGAACTATCCAAATTAAAGTAGATCAGTCATCTAGTAAATACAGTAAATAGGTTTGGAAAACCACATGGAAATTTTCAATTTAGAATATAATACTGAAACATTGAATTGAAAGCCTCTTAACTAGGGACAATTTTAATCATAACCACCAAATCACATGAAATCTCATGACAGTTCATATTTTGTCTTCTTGGGACCCAAAACAAGTTAAAATAAAAAATTAAGTCAACAAAATAATACATACAGAAAGGATAAAACAATTTTTTCCTAAAAATGAAAATAAAAAATGACAAGTTTAATAAAATAAAATCAATTATACCTTATTAATCAACATTTTGCGAGTAGCCTCAGCAGCTGATTGAGCAGGACCTGAATTCTTTGCCTCTTGGGCACGTCTCTGCTTCCTTTCCTACAGATGGGTAATTAAACAAGACCAACAAATTACAGGCTTCTTTGACCAAAAAAGAAATTATAGGCTTCAACTCTTGCTGTGATTTATGCAGCATAATTCACACTACAAAGGCAAAACTATCCTCATTTTTTTCAAATGAAAAAAAAATTTATTGATGAGAAGAGAGAAACTGCAAAGAGGAACAAAACAGAGGACAAGACATCCTGTTCTAATACAAGAAAAAACAAAATAAAACATCTAAAATTCTAACTCAAAAGAGCCTTACAATCCCTTTGGAGATCCCTAGGGAACACTCCACTAAAGAACCATTAGAAGAAACCCAAAAGGATGACGAGATAAAAACTATCTTTCTCATGCATACAGAAAGTCCAAATCTTAATATTTAAAAGGAGATTATACGAGGTGATTTTCAATCTACTCTTTTTGTCCAATAGTTCCAAAATAAATATCTGTACCTAATTCAAAATTTCAAATATTTTTCAAATAAACTAAAAATATAGGGAAATAGTAAGTTCAAGACAAATTCGACTTGTTTCTAAGTAACAGGAAGTCCCCAATTTTCTCACCCACTTCCATTATTTTTCTGCACCATCATCATCAATTTTTGGCTCAACTGCTCTCAGGTATGGGTGTGGCCACTCTTTTCAACTAAAGATGTTATTGATTACTCAATAACCCCCTATATTTAGAAATCATATTGTACATTAATATGTTGGTGTACTAATGGACCACAAATTAATTTTAATTTAATATGAGACGTTTTTAACATGATCTATTTTATGTGAGCTTCAAATTCGAAGGTGGATAAAATTGTATTCTATAAAAAGTTCTTTGATGGTGAAACTCTAATTACTTACACCAGTGTCAATAAAAATGCACTACCACACAAAGAAAATGATTCAAAAGTCACCTTTCTGGATTTTGCCACAGCTGCAGCAGCAGATTCAGCAAGCTCTTTTGCTGCAAGCATATCCTCAGAACAGTTATGAAAATTTGCCTCAAAAGCTTCCTTAGCAGCTGCTGCGGCTGCTTCCTTGGCTGCTTGTTCCTGTAAGAGATCGACTTGAATGAGATTCAGTAAACATTAATCTTCCCATACGAAAAATTTAGTAGTCATACCAAACCAAGGACAAACAATATCATACAAGCATAAGTAACAGAGTTTAAATCACGATAAAATGAGAAAAACCACCAGGGAACTTTATCCAATATTATAAAAAAGAATAATAATTATGTTAGTAATTTTGTATGCACCTCAATATACTCCCGATTCATTTCTTCCCATATAAGCCTCTTGTAATGCTTCTCCTCCTCATTGTAGAGGTAGCCATCAACCTATACAATACATTAAACAAATCAATGACTTGTATAGAAGATACAACAATTGAATATTGTTTCAAGGCAAAATCAAGACCTAAAGGAAACAAGGGTCAATTACATCTCTACTTAAAGTGAAAGTAAAATAACATTCCACTTCCATTTTCTCCAGAAATGACAATACACCCCAATGATCATATTTGACTAACATATTTCATTACAATGATTTTGCACAAATTTCTACAAAATAGAAGATTATGAAATTTATATTTTACCTAAACATAAATTGTTCTTCTTATAATGTTCAATGTTATTCAATGCTAATGTTTGGCCTAATATTAGCAATGCACAAATTAACTTGTTTAAGTAAAATAACCATATCGAAATTTTTAAGTAAAAAATAAATAAACTTTAAAAGATTTTCTACATAACAAACAATAAATGCAAATTATAGTTAAGTTCATAGTTAACTAGATTATTCTGTTAGCATCCTAACAGTATTTGTTAGTCCAATATGGTCAACTGGGGTGGAGTGACATTTTGTAATAACTACTGGAGCATGAGTAAAATCACCCAAAACAATTTACATATATCAAAGGCAAAGCTATAGGCAAAAAGGAAGATACTTGGCCAGTGACAACAAGCTTCAAGAATAATATTATCGCGTAATCAGTATCTCTAAACTTCACAATTACTGGATTTTTTTTTTTTTGGGCGGGGGGGGGGGGGGTAGGGAATTATGTGTTAACTGCCATTTTTTAAAGAGCAACCTGAATGAGCTTTTTTCCTTGACATACAATTGTTTATAAATTAACACCCTCCCCCCAAAAAAAAGACAAAAGTTCAATAGTGAAACCTTTTTTTATTTTTAAAAGGAAACAAAAAGGGCATTCCACCGGCTAGCAAAAATCTAAACATAGTTCTAGTTTTGGCAAAAGCAGTCAACTGCAGCACTAAAGAAGCAGGCATTCAAGTTGAATTGCAAAACAACACTGTAAGAAGCAGCCAAAAAGTCAAAGTAAAGAATAAAGCTTGGTTAAGCACCTCCAAATCATCAATATCAGAGAGACTCTCTGGTTCATCATGAATTTTTGCACTCATATCATCTTCCCCATGTGCTTCATCATAAACGCCATCTTTAGTAGTAATGTGCTCAACATCAGCCCCTGAAAGCATTTACATAAAATTAGGAATGAATAAAGGAAAGCAGAGGATCCCTGTTAGTCTAAAGACAGAGAAATAGAAGTGCCCACCAATGCTTTGTGACCCAAAAGCGTGCAGCTCTTCCTTCTCGCTTGCACATGCTACATTAGATGCTTTCTCCAACTAACCAAAAGAACATTCAAAATTATACAAGATTTTTTTTTTTTTGATAAAAAAAGAAATTTATTAGGGAGAAAAAAGATACAAATGAATATGATAGAGCCCTGTGTATATCACTGAGTAGTACCTCTGCTATTATAGATGAAAACACAAATACAAACACCAATCCACAGAAAAACACTGGAAAAAAAAACTAACAGCAAACCAAACCTCGCAATCCTCTAAACAAAGCGCACTCATGAGAAATAGCACAAAGATAATAACGGAACATAGGCTAAACAGACACACTCCAGCAAAACAAAGAGAAACGTAACCTCATAGCTAGCTTTCGAGAGGCTAGCACTCTCCCACTATTCCTCACTCTTTTTCCCCCCCTCTCTCATTCTCCCCCATGTTTTTACAAGTCTCTCACTGTACTAATTAATCAAAACTCATCCACTGTAAATGTAACATGTGCCCCCTGTCCTATTATGCTCAAACCATAACAGCCTGCCCATACCTTTTCTATCCTCTGCCTTCCTTCCTAAACCTTTTAGAATATTGGGGTCCATCATTACCCGACCCTCAAAGCTTCACCTTGCCCTCAAGGTGAGAATTAGAAGTTGTTACTAGTGGCCTCTTTCCAATACGAATTTGTTCTTGTTTCACCAAAAAGCCCAACCAAGCACCCCAGAAATAAATCTTATCCTTAGGGTGGATATAAAAATGCTGTAGTTGATTAGTGTCCAAAGCTTCCCAATTGCTTCCATAGTTTGATAACTCCTTTCTCCTAGTTGAGGCCTTTTTGGTTTTAGTGTGCATGTCCATCAACCCACCTTCAATGGCTTCTCTTTGTGCTTGATTGGAGATTGTATCACCACTTATTTGACTTGTATATGTCCTCCTACTTGCTGCACCTAACATAGCACCAAAATTTATATGTATGCCACAATGCATATGCCTTGTTAGTGCACTTTCAGAAGCCCTTGTTTTGCCAACACATAAAGCTCCCCTGATAAAAGGGTACTGTAGTGCAAATATAGTAACTACAATTTATCTAGATTGTGCTGCACTTTGGAGCTCCTCAAGCTTAAGATTAAAGTTAACATCACCATAGAACTCTCTCAATTTTCTTTACAGTTCAAGAATGTCACCCAGAGTAATAAAGTCTTGAAAAATAATATATGCTAAGAACCTCAAATCATGTGTCAGCACACCTTGCACAACTAAGGATGCTCTAACTCATGTCTTTAATGGCATAAAACCAGCTAATTGTTTCTTCAAGCTTCTGTTTTTGACTTGTCAAGCCCCCTAAACCCATTATTTCCTTCGGTTTGAATTTCCTCCCCTAGTGCTGCATCCTTTTTAAAATCTACTCTCTCTTCTACCCTTAGCAGTAATTGAAATAGCTTTTTCTTGCTCTGAATACTTGCACTAAATATCTCAACATAACAAGTATGAAACCCCAACTCTGTTCTTCTTGCTTTCCTTCCATTGTCTTCATAATCTTCTTCATTAGTAGTGAGTATAAATTGTAGTATTCTATCCCAATGGCATGCCCCAACCTCTTCAATGCAGTAGAAATAGAAGTCCATCTTTTGTTGGTATGCCTCTTCCACCCCAGAGAGCTTTTGATCCTCCTTCGTCTCCCCTGCATAAGACAAGTGCATTCTTTCCCATATTACACGCTGCTCCTTGCTGAACTTGGGTGGGTGAGTAAACTTAGCTTTTTCTAAAACTAGGCTTTTCTCGTTTGGATCATGGGCCCAGCCCATTAACTTTAATAAGGATGTGGGTTTAATTGCTGTAATAAAAAGTCAGCCCAATAACATAAGCGTATGGGCCAATAATTTTTTCTTCCGCATTTAATTTTTTTAACCTGGTCCAAAACCCAATTAGCTATCTTCTCTTTACTCAAGTCTTCCCCTTCTTTTGCCGTCAACCAGTATTGGTGTTGTTCCTCCTTCCATCTGCACATTCCAGGCCTCTCATCACCAAGGCAGCCAAGATCCAGCTTTCTTCTTTTGGCCATTTCGGTGTTGGGAAGGTAGTAAATTCCTTCTAGATGGTTTGATACCAGTGCTGTAAAAGAATTCATCTCCTCTTCAGATTTCTGATTTGCCTCCATAAGTGTTGTGGCCTTCATGGGTACAGAAACCTGGACAACCTTTAGCTTTATCTCTTCTTCAATCTCATCCTTCAAGGTGGCTAGAGTGGGTATATTCTTCAACTCAAGCCTCTCCACTTCTTCACCTCTCTTTGTTTGAGAAAACTGAAAATTCTCCAATCTCTTCCAGCTATTAGACCATTTGACAGGCTTTTGTTCTTCCCCCACCTCTTCTTCTTTACTTAATCTAACCAAAACATCACAAAGTTCTCTCATGCACTCCTTGATGGTTCCTATACCCTCCTTCATCCCTTTCATCTCTCTCTCCAAAAAACCCATTCTACTCTCCAAGTTTGCCATGCTTAGTCCCGGATTGTCACTGAAATGATACCAAATTGATAGAGCCCTGTGTATATCACTGAGTAATACCTCTGCTATTATAGATGAAAACACAGATACAAACACCAATCCACAGAAAAACACTGGAAAAAAAACTAACAAACAGCAAACCAAACCTTACAATCCTCCAAACAAAGCGCACTCAAGAGAAATAGCACAAAGATAATAATGGAACATAGGCTAAACGGACACACTCCAGCAAAACACATAGAAACGTAACCTCACAACTAGCTTTCAAGAGGCTAGCACTCTCCCACTATTCCTCACTCTTCCCCCCCCCCCTCTCTCTCTCTCATTCTCCCCCCATGTTTTTATAAGTCTCTCACTGTACTAACTAAACAAAACACATCCAATGTAAGTGTAACATGTGCCCCCTGCCCTATTATGCCCAAACCACAAAAGCCTGCCTATACCTTCTCTATCATCCGCCTTCCTTCCTAAACCTTCTAGAATATTGGGGTCCATCAGAATACAAGAAGGAGGACAAGTTGTCCTCTCCCAAACAAAAAACAAAATAAGGAAAAAAGAAGATGCGAAATCGATAACATCTTCCAGTCCCTTTGGATATCCATAAGGGAAAACCCTCTAAGCAATCCATTCGAAGAAACCCACAATGAGGTCAAGAAAGTGATTCTATACCAAAGAAGGTGAGGTGGGAGGTGTTTATTGTTAAAGATTCCAGCATTCCACTCCGACCAAATACACCACAAAGTTGCTAGCATTGCACATTGCTAAAGTGTTTTATGTTCCTTATCCCTCCCAAAATTATATGAGATTTTGAAGTTGAAATAGTTTATGGCTCTTCTATAATTCTTAATGGTCATCCTGTGGTAAGAAAAGATAAGGTATAGTCAATCAGAAGTAACGTTAGACTTAGATTACTTTATATGGTGTGAGAGGAGATGGTTTCATTTAAGGAC
Organism: Senna siamea; assembly: GCA_031216115.1. Taxonomy (NCBI): domain Eukaryota; kingdom Viridiplantae; phylum Streptophyta; class Magnoliopsida; order Fabales; family Fabaceae; genus Senna; species Senna siamea. The sequence goes on along the minus strand of CM062355.1, from coordinate 17,716,181 downwards.
CATATCACGATCACTAGTTTCTTTTTGGCCATACTTTCATAATTAGCTCCTTTCTGGAGTACTCTAGCAGAAGATGACTTAGGATGCTGCAGCATGGTGGTTAAAAGACAGTATTGACTTGAGAATTGATGAGGACAAAACAAGTAGTAATGAAATATCTGGAAATTCTATCTCAACTCAGAAACAGTATGTGATAGACTTTTATATAATAGTGACAAGAATCAAAGAGCAAACTACTGGAGGGATCAAAATGATCATAAAAAAACAGAGAAATGCTGCTAAGAAGAAAAGACTAGCTATTTGAATTGCTAGAAATTTCCCAATCCACTCACCAGAATTAGCCTGCCTTTCCACTCACTCCCCTCCCCAGACTCTGATCCCATTTTCCAAAAAATAGGAGAGCAAAAACCCTCCCAATCTAAAGGTAACACATGTCCCCATCAGATTGCCAAAAGATCCCAAAACCATTACTCGACAGTTCTCTCACAGCTCTCATCTTTTTCCCTCTGCTTTGGCCTTCTAGAATACAACTTTGTAATTGGGGCCCATCAATAAGTGCAGACAATAGTTCATATCGCCTCATACAACTCCATATCAATGGCATCCAGTACTCTCGTTTACTGGGTGTATTTGGTTACAACTGGACTGCCTATGGATCTAATGGGTAATTGAAAAAATATTATGGGCACGTCACTTCAAATTTGAATATTGTGACCAGCACATTGTTATATCCACAGCTTTTGTACAGAGGTTTTCTCATCTTTAAGATAGTAAGAATTATCTCTGGTGGAATTAAACAGTATATTCTTGAGGAACTTTCCATTGATTTTTTTATTGCCTATAAATTTTCAGTGGCAGTTCTGTAACCAAGTAGGTGCAAAAAATCTTGTTCTTTATGCACGTGACAAAGCCTAGTGAGATTTAAGAATCTTTCATTACATCAGAGTAAGAAAGGAAATAAGACAGGTACTTACAAAAAGAAACTCATACTACCTGGAGAACTAGTCAATGTGTACTTACATCACCTGACTGGTCGCCACTTTCCTCAGACAGTGATTTTGTCATTCTCTCCCTCTCAGATCGCTGGAATGCAGGAGGATCCAAACCACCATCAAGTCCTCCAGAGAGTTTAACAAACTGTACCAATCAATGTAACTGTAAATGGCAATGATAATGATGGATCAGAAAACCTAACTCCAGGCATCAAAACAACTCACATCCTTATAACATGTTTCACATAATCCATGGGCATAATGGAGCACACCACTATCTCTGTGTTCACACAGTAGATCCTTTGAGGTATTTTCCTCTGATCCACAGTTTGGTTTTTCGATCGGATTTTTTTCACGCTCTTTTGCCATAATATTCAACTCCTCAACCTGACACCAAAAATAGTTTGATAACAAACTTCCATTCAGTAAAGATTAAAAACAAACATGTCAGCAATACTTTACCATGACCAAAAGATAATATATAAAAAAATGTACCACACAGTCTTCTATCTACAGTTCGAATTTAGTCTAAAAGGGCTATATTTGAAGTTCAAGAGAGACATTACACCTACAAATTGCATTTTAAGTAGTACATGCACTAAATAGAAATGATCTAAACATACCTCAACCAGTCCTATTTAAAATAAATAAATAACTAAATTTCACATCAAGAGGAAACAATTTCAGCATGACTGTCAAGAAAATATGAAACAAAAACTTTAGATATGCAATAAAAAGAAATTGTCATTCAATAGAAACCCTAGAATTTATTCTCACAATAACAGGCTAGTGATAACTTTCAATATACGGGAATCCACCTACATAGAATTTTTACACATTAAGTTTCATGTGGCAAGCCAAAGAAATCCTAAATTCCTAATCCTTTATGAGGTTCTGCTTTTGATTGTCTATCTCAAGCAAATCAAATTAAGAGGGACCAGAAATTTAGTATTTTTCTTCTTTTATTTCTCTACTTTATTCCATTTTTCCTTATAATTGTCACGAAATGAATGGGAAAATTGATTCTTATTTTCTGGGCTGTTGTACAGGAAATATATAGAGTTACAGAGGAGAAGAAAAAGGAAATAATCTAATCTAATCTCAAAATTCTAGGAAACAAATCAGCCTATCCTAATCCCTTGATTTAAGGGATTTAAATACACCAGATTTCTATTCTAATTATTTCTAAATTTAAACTAATCATATCCACATAAATCCAGCCATATCTTGACACCCCCCCTCAAGCTGGGGAATAAATGTCTTCCATTCCCAACTTGGATAGGAGTCCCATAAATCTTGAGTTGTGAAGTCCCTTAGTTAGGATATCAGCTAGTTGTAGGTCAGAGGGAATGTAAGACATGCACACCAATCCTGCCTCCAGCTTTTCTTTGATGAAATGTCTATCTATTTCAATGTGTTTTGTCTTCTCATGTTGTACGGGGTTATGAGCAATGTTGATAGCAGATTTGTTATCACTGTACAGCTTCATAGGGCCTTCAAGTTTAATCTTCAAATCATCCAAAATTATTTTAAGCCAAATTAATTCACATATTCCTTGAGCAATAGCTCTGAATTCAGATTCTGCTGATGAACTTGCTACAATATTCTATTTCTTGCTTTTCCAAGTTACCAAGTTTCCTCCAAGAAAAGTGCAGTACCCGGTAGTTGCTCTTCTATCCACCAGAGACCCAGCATAGTCTACATCAGTATAGGCTTCTAAAGTGAGAGCATTGTGTCTTCTGAACAAAATTCCCTTTCCCGGACTGCCCTTCGAGTAGTGTAGTACTCTGTATGCTGCCTGTAGATGAGATTCTTTAGGGTCATGCATAAACTGGCTTATAACACTCATTGAATAAGCTATATCAGGTCTAGTATGGGCAAGATATATAAGTTTGCCAACCAACTTTTGATACATAGCTTTATCAATAGTTGGTTCTTCCTTAGCTTCACATAACTTGTGATTCGGGTCCATGGGAGATGAGACAGGTTTACATCCTCCTTTTAGGTTTCAAAGAATAAATCTGTGACATATTTTTGCTGTGATATAAAAATTCCTTGGGATGAGTATGCAACTTCAATGCCAAGGAAATACTTCAACTTTCCCAACTCTTTTATTTCAAACTCCTTTAGTAATCTACATTTCAGCTCTATCTTCTCTTTTTCATCATTTCCAGTGACTATAATGTCATCTACATACACTAGAAGAGCAGTTACCCCCCTCCAGCTGAATGCTTAATGAAGAGAGTGTGATCTCCTTGGCTTTAGTGGTAACCAGAAGATTTCATAACTCTAGCAAAACAACCAAACTAAGCTCTTGGTGACTGTTTCAAGCCATAGAGAGCCTTCTTAAGCTTACATACTTTACCCAATTCACCCTCAAATCTAGGTGGTATATTCATGTAGATCTCCTCCGTTAAGTTCCCATGGAGAAAGGCATTTTTTACATCATATTGTAGCAGGTGCCAATCAAAATGTGCAGCTAGGGACAATAGAATTCTAACAGTGTTCATCTTGGCTACTGGAGCAAAAGTTTCCTGGTAGTCAATGCCATAGGTTTGAGTGTATCCTTTTGCCACCAGCCTTGCTTTATACCTCTCAAGGGACCCATCGGCTTTATATTTCACTGAAAAAATCCATTTACAGTCAACTATATTCACCCCTTTCGGTTTGTCAACAATCTCCCATGTTTTATTTTTCTCTAAAGCTGTCATCTCCTCTCTCATGGCATCTCTCCATTCCTTTTTTGAAGCTGCCTCAGAAACAGTGTTAGGAATAGCAATAGTATTTAGACTCACAATAAAGTTTTTATGGGTTGGAGACAAGTGGTTGAGAGAGACATAATTAGATAATGGGTATAGAGGTCTCTTGGTGCACTCTCTAATGCCTTTTCTTATTGCTATGGGAAGGTCTATATCAATATCAAAAGAATTAGTAGGTTCAGCAGGTAAAGAAGAGCTTACCGTGGCTTCATTCACAGGTTCTAAGTTGGATTCTTGGACTTGAGTCAGTTCAGGGGCAGCTTTCCTCCTTGAATACACCCTTGGGAAGCTAGGAAAGTGTTTTGTAGGAGTAGTGAAATTAGGAGTAGGAAGAGGAATGGGATCAGTCACAGTAGGTGATTTTGACATTTTTGGTTCATGGCTAGAAGGGAGATCAAGGTTATTTATGGGTTCAAAATATTCTTTAGTTTCTTGAGAAGGAGACTGCCCTTGTTGAGGTGGAGATTTAGGAAAGAAAGGTATTTTCGGCAAATGTCACATCAGTTGAAATATAGAATTTTCTTGATGAAGGGTTGTAACATTTGTATCCCTTTTGGGTAGAAGAGTAACCCAGGAAGATGCACTTGGTGGCTCGTGGTTCAAGTTTGTCCCTTTGATGGCTATGGATATGAACAAAGGCAGTACATCCAAAAATTTTGGGAGTCAAATTAGTAAAGGTTCTGAAATGAGGATAAAAATTATTCAGCATTTCCATAGGGCTTTTGTTGTCAAGAACACTTGAGGGTAGGCGATTTATCAAATAAGTGGCAGTTAGAACAGCTTCCCCCCAATAATTTTTTGGAACATTCCCTTGGAAGAGTAGTGCACGGGTTGTATTTAGCAAGTGCCCATTTTTTCTTTCTGCCACCCCATTTTGTTGGGGGGTATTGACACAAGAAGACTCATTGAATAATTCCTTGGGACTGAAAAAAGGGAAGTAAGGTTTGGTTGAAGTAATCCCTGGCATTATCTGTTCTAAACCTCTTTATTTTGACCCCAAACTGATTTTGAACCATAGAATGAAATTGGGAATGATAGAACTGACATCAGATTTTTGTTTAAGGAGGAAGAGCCATGTAACTCGAGTGCAATCATCAATTAGGAAAACAAACCATCTAGCTCCAGTAATGTTTGGGATTGATGAAGGTCCCCAAACATCACTATGAATTAAATCAAAAGGATTAGAGCTTCTTTTATTACTAATAGGAAAAGGTACACGAGTATGTTTAGCAAATTCGCATACATCACAATGAAATTCTGAAATATCTAATCCTTGAAATAGATGGGGAAACATGACTCTTAAAACTTTAAAGGAAGGATGACCAAGCTGTAAGTGATACATCCAAATGGACCTTTGATTGGAAAACTTTAGGCAAGACAGTGAGAAAGATAGGTTACTACTGCTTCCTTGGGATGGTTCAAGATAATAAAGGCTGCCTCTTTCCTTAGCAAGTCCAATCCTCTTTCCCGTGCCTTGTTCCTGAAAAACACAGTGATTTGGAAAAAAGGTAACATAACAGTTCAGGTCATGAGTGAGTTTTTGGATAGATACAAGATTGGCCGAAATTTTAGGGACATGAAGAACATCCTTGAGGACAAAGTTAGGAGTGATATAGATATTACCAATTCCAGCAACAGTGGCAAGAGAACCATTAGCCACAATAATTTTTTGGTTACTTAAGCAAGGAGTGTATGTGTGAAAAAATTGAGAGGTAGGGGTCATATGATCTGTGGCTCCAGAGTCTATAATCCAATTGCAATCATAACACAATTTTGAGGCATTTATGAAAAAAGAGGATGAGAGTTTACCTGAAAAAGTAAGTGAACAAGCAATTAAGCAATCAAGGGAGCCTAACAAATTCCTTAGTTGCTCAATTTCTTCACTATTAAATGTCTCAAACGTTGACATGATGGGAGAAAAACAGCAATTAAGGTTGCAGAAAGTTTTAGCAATTAAGGCTAAAATGAAGGGTGGAGGTTGCCCATGAAGGCACAACCAGAATGCTATGTTGGAGGCAATCAGAGGGTTCCTTTTGAACCAGGCTCTGATACCATGTCACGAAATGAATGGGAAAATTGATTCTTATTTTCTGGGCTGTTGTACAGGAAATACAGAGTTACAGAAGAGAAGAAAAAGGAAATAATCTAATCTAATCCCAAAATTCTAAGAAACAAATCAGCCTATCCTAATCCCTTGATTTAAGGGATTTAAATACACCAGATTTTTATTCTAATTATTTCTAAATTTAAACTAATCATATCCACATAAATCCAGCCATATCTTGACAATAATCTTGGTAATATATTTATATAATGAAAGATAAATTTTTGGCCATTAAAATGGTTGTCTAGATGTTTTTCGGCATTTGTGGATGTAAGTTATTAATGGGCTCATGGCCTTTCAAGTCCAACACAATTAGTGCACAAAAACAAAGTTTAGGACCCACAACAGAGCAGAAAGAACTAGGCCATCAAAATCTCTGAGTGCTCATTACACAGATGCATTTTGGAATATCTAAAACCAAAGCCAGTTATGCTGAGTGAGATTACTCTATTGACCACATACCTGCACAAAAATGATAATCATGACCTAATTAAAAAGCAAGCTTCATTGATGTTATTACATAACCAATTGAACTCAATTTTCAACTTTCTATTTATTTCTTCCCTGCAATTTTCTTTTCCAACCACCCCCTCCCCCTTTTGGGGGGAAACAAAATATGGAGGAATCACGTTTTTAATTTCTTGTAAATCTAATACTCAATCTAGACAACATAACTCAAGCTTCTATTTATGAACATCAAGATTCTGCAAGCGGAACAAACATTAAGACATCATTACTCAAGACCCCCAGACAGAATGACTAAAAAGGGAAGCTTATCATGTATTGCACACAGATTCCGTCCATGGCTCAAAACACAGATAAAACACTGCTATTAAACTACATAGCACATGCTACATAAGTCTTGGTTTCTAACTGCAGTTATTAGCACCATATTGTCATATAAAACATATTTAATTACAATGCCTCGTCATGCCAAAGAGTAAGGAACATACTGTCAAGCTTGCAGAGTCTGTATTTTCAAACTCAACCAAACGCTTGGTCAATGTAGCTTCACATACATGGACAATTCTTAGCTGCATTGAAAATCAAAAGACAAATTACACAAGAATAAAAGGTTGTACTACACAGCAGAAGGTTCAATTGAAACAGTTGACATCCTCAAAATTGAAAGCTGTCACAGAGAGAAGGAGCAAATTGATTTATAACTATGACTTGTGATGTAGAAGCAACAAGGGATGGGGGAAGAGGTAGAGAGAAAATAGAGGAAAAGGGGAAGAAAGAAGGGAGAAATAAGGAGAAACAGAGAGATAAAGACAGAGGGAGAAAACAAATACTCATATATTCCATTACTAAGCCAAATGAAAAATCTACAAGCAGGTGTTTATAAAGGAAACTAAAATACATGCTTAAAATAATAAAGGAAATCGCAATAAATGGTATTCCTGAGACTTGGTAAAGAACTTTGAGTGATATCATTAATGAAATGTGCAATTAATTTTAAATCAAGAACTCAAGAATAAATTAAGGCTCAAATTAGTATACCCTTTATCACTATTTCCTTTATTGTTTTAATCATATGTTTTAGTTTCCTTTATATACTCTTGGACTTGGTTATAGATTTTTCATTCAGCTTAATAATGGAATAGTAATAGCAGTATTTGTTTTCTCCCCCATTTCCTCTATATCTCACTACCTCCTCCCCCTTCCCTTGCTGGTTCTACACCAATATGTTTATGAAAAACATTGCCCTCCATAACAGCTGATATAAACCTTCATAAGTAATTTCTTTTTTAATTAAAAAAAAAGCTTAAGTGGCAACAGAATGTTAAACTCGTAGACCTGCAGACATATTCAATATTTTTAGTAGTCAAAGTAATGAAGATCAAGATCTTACTTAGAATTGGGAGAGGTAAAAGACAGATCAAATCGCAAGATCAAATCGAGGATCATAAGACCCTATTAATTTTTGGACAATAATTAAAATATATATTTAGTAATAAAAATGGAAGAGCAGACGACCAACACCCAGAACTAGAAGATGCAGAACAGAAATGGAAGAGAAGACGCAGCACTTGGAACAGAAGACACACACAAGATCAAACTAAGGTTCGTAAGATCCTATCAATTTTTAGAAAATAACTAAAATATATATTTACTAATAAAAATGGAAGCGCAGACCACCAACACCCAGAACCAGAAGATGCAGAACAGAAATGGTAGAGAAGATGCACACAGAATTGAAAATCGCATCAACAGTAAACAAAAATAGAATGCATCAACCCACAAGCTCAGGCGACGCAGAACCGAAATGGAAGAGAAGACACACTCAGAATCGAAAAACACGAAACAGAGTGCAAAACTCAAGCTACAATTGTGTTTTCTTCTGCCGGTCTGCCCTAGTGTAAAACGCAACATTTTGACATCTTTCCTGGAGTGAATCACAGTGTTTTGGCTTCCTTTTTTTTTTTTTAAAGGAATTTCATGCCTTTTCTAGGATTGCATAGATCACAAGATCATTGATCGCATAGAACGCACGATCTAATGATCTTGCGATCAAGATTTCGATCTCACTCCAATCTTCATCCTCGTGATTTGACAAAAGCTTTACAACCACAAGATCAAGATCTTGAACAATCTTATGATTAAGATCATGATCTTGATTACCTTGTTCTTCATAGTTGATGCCGCAGACCCCATAAACAAGTATGGAAGAAACAAAATCAAGAGAGTTGAACTTAATTTCGGTTGGAAACTTGAAAAATTAAGCATTACTCCAAAAGTTTTATGCTCTAAATCTAATATTGTAGCCTCAAATTAAATTATAACCAAAAATATAAAGCATAGAGTAATCATAAGTCATAACAATAGAACCTAATCAGAAAGGAAAAGAGCCAAGGAGATATGCATCAATATCGCATTTAAAATCTTCCCAAATAACACAAAGCATGAGGGGTTTGGGGATTACATAAAACTATTCAAAGGCTTCACTTAATAGCATAGGGCTTAGTTGGGAGGATAGTTTGAGAGTGGTGTGTAGTGGGGTGGGGTGATATGGTTTGAGTTTATAAACCCTTGGTAGATGTTTAAAAAACTAATGCAGTGGAAAGGTTTTGGATGGTTTGGAAACCATTTCAAACTGTCGAACACTTCAATTTTCAAACCCCTCTAAATTGGGGGGTTTGGGATGGTTTGGATTTTTTTAAAACTTTTAGTTCCATTTTTAACCCTCACTTACTTTTCTACTTTTATTTATTCTTTTTATTTACCTATTTCCTACTTAGCTATTTTTTCTACTCTAATCATTGCAAAAACACAAGTTCTAATTTCAACTTGTTGACTAGCTTTATTGGGCCTAATTGGACTTTTATTCTAATAGCGTGGTTATAGAAAACTTTTATTAGGATGAATATGTAATTATTATATTTTATTACCTTTTTCAAAATTAGAATAGGGAATGGTGTATAAATTCATTGTCCATATTTGTAAATCTACTATTGAGCAATACAAAGATATTCAGTCATTTAAAAATCTTCAAGATATCAAAGCCCGCGCTGCCCTGAAGTGAGTATCTTTTCTCCTTCCGCAACAATAGGGCTCGTGTGTATACCTGAAGGGAGTTAAGTTCTCCTCTTCTCTTCACTATCTACATCTTGGAGATCGAGTTTCTTCCCTCCTTTATCGTCACTGCCCACCGTCTAATCTGTTGCCGCCCGAATTCCAGTTGCCAGTAGCCTCCCTACGCGGCACTTGAGCAATTCTGGACAGTTCTACATATTTTCTCAAGTATAATCTGTTCCACACCGTCGTTTGCCTCACCGCCGCCATATTTGGAGAGATCATCGCCCTGTAGGCAAAACCCACCAAATTCGGCCACAGTCCATTGCCCCACGCGTCACTATGCGTCGGCCGACAATTTGGACTTATCTGATTTGCTTTGTTTTTAACTTGTTCTCTTCATTTTTTAGCCTCTTTTCTCCTTCTGCCCTTTGGGTGTTGATTCATTATTATAAGGGACACCAAAGCAGTAGAAAATACTTCACTTGTCCATATCTGTATTGTTAAGTTAGATGGAGTTGATACCTTACTTGCTTGGTCAAGAGCATGTCTGTTATATATCAAATCTCAAAAATTACTTGGCTATATCACTGGAGATACAAAATCTCCTGCTATTTCTAATGATACCTATGCTTGATGAGACTCTAAAAACTCCCTTTGTTATGACATGGCTGATAAATACTATGTATCTCTGAATTTCTAAACAGTATTTGTTACTTGAAACTGCTAAAAAAATCTAAACTTCAGCCAAATGTTGGGAGGTTAGAGCATTTGGACAAACCTGAATTACTGACATACACAAAGAGGAACCGAGCAGACAGAGTTGAAAAAGCTCATGCAATCTACCGAATTATCTAAATCCTCCTCCATTGGTGAGTTATCTATATTACCTAATGAATTAGATCTATCTAATGCTCACAGAAAAAGAGTCAGATCTTGTACCAAACATATTATGTCTAACTTTGTTTCTTATGACTCCCTATCCCCATTATATAGAGTCTTTGCTTTGTCTATTTTCTCTGTGTCTATTCTACAAAATTGGAAGGAAACTATTATTGATCCCAAGTGGAAGCAAACGATGATTAAAGAAATGAAGGCCTTATCCAAAAATGAGACGTAAGACTTAATCCCTCCTCCACCAGAAAGAAATTGGTGAATTGCAAATGGATCTTCACTGTGAAACATAAAGCTAATGGTTCGATAAAACAGTTCAAAGCTAGACTGGTGGCCAAAGGGTTCACACAAACTTATGGAGTGGACTATCAAGAGACCTTTTCTCTTGTTGCAAAAATGAACTCTATTATCTTGTGCAACTAATCTCGATTGGGACTTGTACCAATTTGATGTGAAGAATGCATTTCTTCACGGAGACTTAGAAAAGGAAGTGTATATAGAAATCCCACCTAGGTTTGATAATGAACAAAATCAAGGAAAGATGTGTAAACTAAAGAAGGCTCTATACCGACTAAAACAGTTCCTGAGAGCGTGATTTCACAAATTCAATAATGTCATGATTTCCTTTGGTTATCAACAAAACAATGCTGACCATACCCTCTTCATAAGACATCAAAAGGGCAAACTCACTCTTCTCTTAGTCTATGTTGATGATATAGTAATGACTGAAGATGATAAAGAGGAGATGCCCTAGTTAAAGAAGCTATTGGTACATGAATTTGAGATCAAAAATATCGGTAAACTACAGTACTTCTTGGGAATTGAGGTTGCTAGATCACATAGAGGAATCTTCATTTCTCAAAGGAAGTATATTCTAGATCTCTTAGAAGAGATTAGTATGTTTGGGTGCAAACTAGCAGAATCCCCTATTGAGAGTAATCACAAACTACAATTAGGGGTTGGGAAGTCATTTGATAAGAAGAGATATCAGAGGTTGATCGGGAAACTTATTTACCTCTCTCACACTAGACCAGACATATCTTACGCAGTCAGTTTAGTTAATTAATTTATGCATTATCCTCGAGAATCCTATATGCAGGCTGAAAGAATTACTTTTCTCTAAACATGGTCATCTCCAGATAAAAGCTTTTACAGATGCAGATTGGGTCAGATCACTAGATGATAAAAGATCTATATTTGTATACTGTACACTTGTAGGAGGAAACTTGGTTACTTGGAAAAATAAGAAGCAAAGTGTTGTTACTAAATCTAGTGCAGAAGCTGAATACAGAGTTATGACACAGGGAATTTGTGAACTTCTATGGGTACATAAGCTATTAAAAGAATTAAGGTTGCTGGAAAAGGAGAAGTTATCTTTGTATTATGATAATAAGGCTGCCATTAGTATAACTCATAATCCAATTCAACATGATCGAACAAAACACATTGAAATTGACAGGCACTTTATCAGAGAGAAGGTTACTAATGGAATACTAAGCCTAGTTTATGAGGCGTCAGAAAATAGCCTGCTGATGTATTTACCAAAGGTCTTAGCAAACAAATGTTTCACATGCTCATTTGCAAGTTGGGCATGTGTGACATATTTGCACTAATTTGAAGGGGAGTGTTGACTAGCTTTATTAGTCCTAACTGGGCTTTTATTCTGATAGCGTGATTATAGGAAATCTTTATTACAGTGAATATATAATTATTATATTTTATTACCTTGTTCAAAATTAGAATAAGAAATTGTCTATAAATTCATTGTCCATATTTGTAAACCTACGATTGAGCAATACAAAGATATTCAATCATTTAAAAATCTTCACAACTTTTATTAAACTTATGCAAATTTTACGTTCTTGCTCATAGCTCTTTATTTCTATTTTCTCTTGATAAAAAAATAACATGTATAAACAAGAAGTATGAATTATGCACTAAACAAGAAAGTAACTTTTGATTGTATTTTGACCCTAAACCCTAAACCATTTTTTGTATGACATTATTATGTGTATTTTTTTTCTTGCTTTATCCCTTATGTTATATAAATTGTTTTGTTATTTAGATCAATGTTTTTCGTATTTTTATTTAAAATGGTTAGATAAATAAAAAATGTATAGAAAATAAATCAGTAATAAAACATGAGATATGAAGTATAGAAATTGAAAAAAGATATATAAAATAAGTTTGTTCAATTAAAATAACTAACATTAAAATTTTAAAGGAGCTTTCATTATAAGGGCATATTGAAATTTTTACCGTTCAAAAAACTCCACTCCATTAATAATATAATAACATCTAAACAGTTAGAAGTGGTTTACCCTCTTCATTTTTTTCAAACTCTCAATCAATGGAGTGGTTTGTTTAACCTACTACACTCCACTCCACCCGACTCGACACAGCTCTATTAATAACCATCCCACCCCACTTTCTTCAAAACTCCCAATCAATCCCTTAAGCTTTCAAGCCTCTAGCTGAATTGGTCCTTGACATGGTATTAGAACTCTCTGATCCTTGCTACCCCCCATTCGCTTAATTTAAATTGAGTTTTAGCATAATGTTTGGTTGGATGTCTTTTGTGCACACTTCAAACACAATCTTTTGCGTGAGGGGGCATGTTGGAAATTGTGTTAATCAAAGGGCTTTTACTGAACAGCTTAAGCTTTTAGTTGAATTTTCCATAACAACAGGGCTGCTAGATTATATATTCCAGAATGCTTATTTCTTTATCAATTCCAAGGAACTATATATTTACTTCCCAAAGTATTGACAACAATGGAGAAAGCGCTATTTTGGTCTAAATAAAATTAAACACAATATGGCAGAAAAGCTAATAGAAACTTACAATGTCAGACTTAGAGCACTTGAAACCATGTGCAAGAGCAGCTATGTACAATGCTGCACCACATAAGCCACTAGGTTTTCTCCCTGTCTGTTTTCAAGCATTAGCGATGCCATATATTCATGATCTAAAAAATTAAAAACTTCGAATAATACCAGATCAACATCAAGGTACCTGCATCCAATCACGTTTCATGCTTGCAACAATGCTCAGTGCAGTTTCAGTGACGACCATATTCCTTTGCTTCAATAAATCTACATGAAAATCAATATAATAATGTTTCAAACCTAACTATGCATGTAACTAGAACAGAAATAGATGCATGTTTTTCTGCGCATGTATGAACATTGCACATTTTTTCATTCTAAACATAAGGGCAAATTTGCAGGACCCAAACTGACCATCACCATAATCCAATAAACCAAGTCGTAATTCCCTTATATTTTCTAGATTTCTTCAGCACTGCAGGTTGGTTTATATATCTTTTGTTCTCTCATTCTTTCTGATACACCATTAAATAGCTCTACAAAACAAAATTGGAAATTGTAATCTTAATTTCTCCCCCTTAAATCACTTGGCTTGAGCATTGATTCTTTAATGTGACAAGTACCTTATTTACACATACCTTCACACCCTAATTTAATCCTTTGTTTTTTTTTTTTTTAATTTGGGATAAAACCTAATTTAATCCTTTGTAATAACAAAACAGGTCTACAATATAATTTTAGAAGATCAAAAAGGCATAAAAACCCAACTTTGAAAGTAAATTGCTTCCAATCCTCTTAGGCATATCCTCTTAGGCATACCACCACATCTCCCACTTTAATCTTCATAGTAAATTGCTTCCAATCCACCCGCACTTCTCCTAATGATTCCAACCACCCCATTCCCAAGATCATATCTACTCCTTCTAAAGCAAATAGGTAGAAGTTTTGATAAACAACCCCGTTTGGCATTGCTACCTCCAACTCTTTACATTTTCCATTTCCTTGTGCTTTATATCCATCTCCCAACATGACTTCATATCTGTTAATCATTTCCACAGGTAGTGACAATTTCTTCACCAGCTTAGTAGATATAAAATTATGTGTTGCCCCATTGTCCATCATGATTAGAACTTCCTCTCCTTTCACTTTCCCCTTCAGTTTCATTGTTCCCTTTGTGATTCCAAACACAAAATTCAAGGATAGAGACATCATTACCCCACCATCTTGGATTTCCTTGGTCTCTTCCACCTCCAGCTCTTCAGCTTTTGCCTGTCCATCTTCTTCATCTGCCACCAATAAAAGTTGTTAAATTTTACCCCAATAGTGTGTCCCAAATCTCTCATCACAGCAGAAATAAGCATCCAGATCTAGCTGACATGCCAATTTTAAATCAGAGCGCTTTGGAAATCCAGCTAATGTTGAATTTGTCTTGGCCCTTGCATAGAATGGATGCGTCTTCTGCCTGACATGAAACAGACACGTCTTCTCCTAGATCATGCGCTGCTTTTTGCTGAGTTTGGATGGGTGAGTAATTGGGTGGGTTCACCCAACTGGGTTACTTTGAAATATAGGTTTGATAAACTCCAAGGTTTGTGCCTCTTTGGATCCTTGTTCAGCCTACTCACCTTAGCCTTCTCTAGAATTAGGTTCTTTCTTCAGTTTATGAGCCAAGCCCATTAACCTTAATTGGGCGGAGGGTTTGGACAGATTAAAATAGATGATTAATTGGGCCAAAATACTACAATAGGTGATTATTAAATAAGGCCTAGTGATTAGGCCTTCCCTCAAGTGTTTTGGGTTTCTTCCCCACATAATTCCCCTAACTCGATCCAAGATCCAACACCTATTTTCTCTGTTAACCTCATCTTCCTCTCCTTCTGCCATCAACAGCTGCGGGCAACTACTGCACTTGTGTTTCTTGGGCATCCCATCACCATGGCAGCCATTCTCCGACTCTTTTCTATCTATTTTGGCATTTGGCAAGTAGATGATAACCTTTGGAAGGTTTGACTGGTTCTAGGAATGGATTTCTCTTCTCTTTTGGTTTTTCATTTGCCTCCTTAGAAGTTGTAGAGCTATCTTCTGAATTCTCCAATTTGCTCCAACTTGAAGACCATTTAATAGGCTCTGTCTCCATTTTTCCCATCTCCTTTTCTTTGTTTAGCCTATTCATAGCATCTCTTAGTTCCCTCATGCATTCCTTGAGGATTCTTACATCCTCTTTCATCCCTGTCATCTCTCTCTCCAAATAGTCCATCCTCTTCTCCAAGTTAGCCATTCCCGGATTGTCACTGCTCTGATACCAAATTGATAGAGCCCTGTCTAGTTGACTGAATAGTACTGCTATAATATTAGGGAATCCTCAAATGAGGGAAAATACACCAAAACACAGTAGCAACCAACACTAAAAAATGGAAAATAGCAGCACAGAACACTAGAGAAAACAGAGTTAGTTACATCTTTCTCAATTTCCATCTCTACCCCTTTTTTCTCTCTAGAGTGAACACTGATATTCTTGTTAATTGGGCTGGGTTCTCTCCATCCTTATATTTTCTTCTCCTCATATATGTCTTTTCAGTGGGGGGTCCATCAGATTGCTTGTCAACTAAACAATACTAAATGGTGAATTCCGTATCTTGTGGTGTATACAGCCACATCTGTTGCTCTAATATAAAAATCTCTATCTTCTTTCTTATGATATGAAAGTTATTAAAAGTTGAAGATGCAGTTGCAAAGAGACACTACTATATACCACACACTGTATTAAACCAAATTTACATATTAAACAAAAATTAAAAGAAAAAAAACTTACTATTTGTATATTTAAAAATAAAAAGACTAGGGTCAACAGGTTTTTGAACAATGGGGTGCTCTTCAAGCCTTAACACTTTACAAAGCTGTAAAAAAACTGCACCTAGCACATAACTGCACAATGCGATTAAGAGGAAGGAACAACAGTCAGAAATACAAAAGGTATGATAAATCAAGATTAAATAACCCAAAATAAGGGATCGAATTGTCAGAACAAGCTTACACATTTGTCCTTAAATAATTTGAGAAATCAATAAGAAGGTATGGCTTATTATTCTCCCTGCAAAAGAATATATACATATATATATATATATATGTTCAGCATCAAAAGAAAGTAAAATCTGCAAAGAATTTAGGTCATTTGGATGTTATAATAAGATCAGACAAATTGATGATACAACAAAGGAAGAGAAACATCCCATCAAACCCATGCTGCACTCCCATCGAAGTCACACAGCACTATTGCACCATCATTTACTACTCACAAACATGACAAACCTATCACTAGTTACCATCCTTGGCATGGTCCTAGCTCTGCGACCACGTTTTTATTTGGGACTAGAAAAGTAGAGTGCAACTACTATTGCAATGCAAACTCGAACAACACAGGATGTACACCTGATGTAAAACTTGATAATATAGAGGGGGTCAAGAGAGGGATGTACAAGGAAAAAAAAAAGATCAAAGGGAAAAGAAGAAAAGATAGAGAAGGCCAAGAAAGAAGTCTGTGTGTTAAGTCTTAAATAACAAAACAAAATTGAATAAAAATATATAGTTCTACATCATAGTAACAAAATACCACACAAAGTAACCTGATAACAAAGCTATCATCATGACTGATCCCAAAGAAATAACAGAATTTATAATTAAAATGAAAAAAAAATTGTTTATTATTAAGTATTAAAAACTTAAGTGATGTACTTTAATTTAAAATTTTTCTTCAATGTAATTTATAGTGTTAAATGTAATAAACGATTTAATTTAAAATTTTATCAGACTTGTGTCAATGCTTATGTTTGTTAATATACATTTAAATATTTAATACACATGTTATTGTTGACATTAAATCAGCCTATGCTAAGTTTGACTTTCAAAGCTGGTCCCAAGCCCGAATAAAAGAGTACAGTTACATTAAGTAGTCAACAGTTAATGTAAAACTTTGTCCAATCTTTATGAATAAGGATTAATGATATGAACGTGTTAATGTTAGTTCGTTGCCTTGAAAGCAACGAGCTATATGGTAACTACATCAAAGCCTGAATGTAACGAAAAATATGCAAGAGCTCTCACATTTTCATGGACGGGTGTGGGTAAAAAAACTAGCCTATAAGAGTAGATTATGTTTTAGGGCTCGGAATATTGGTACAATTTCAAATAAATCGATGGAGATAGTAGTCACTATGATTAGGAGAAATATAAATGTAAGCTTTGGTATGCTAGCAAGTCAAAAGCTAAGAAAGGAGTAGATATAATCATAGATAAAGAGTGAAGGGTCAAGGTAGTGCATATAAAAAGAATAAAAGATAGGATAATTGCTCTAAAACTTGTGGTGGATTGGGACACTTAATGTTATTAGTGTTTATGTACCATAAGTAGGATTAGAAGAATACCATAAAATTAAATTTTGTGAAGACCTAAAAGGTTTAATAAAGGGAATACGTTAGGAGAGAAGATTTTATTAAAAGAAGATCTAAATGGGCATGTGAGGAGTGAAGGTAGAGGATATGAAGATTTTCATGGAGGACTTGGCATCGAAGAGCTAAATGCAAAGGGTAAAACAATCTTAGATTTTGCTTTAGCTTTTAAGTTTTAACTTCACTATAGCAAACACATGTTTTAAAAAGAGCGTAGAATATCTCATCACGTAAAAGAGTGGAGCAACATGTTCCAAACTTATTTCTTTTTTATAAGGAAATCAAATAGAAAACCTTACATTGAGAGCAGAATCATACCTAAGGAGAACTTAAATAACCAACATAGGGTAATGTTTATGGACATTTATGTTAAGAGAAGAGTCAAAAGAAATAGACAAAAATCAAACTCTAGGATAAGGTGGTGACATTTGAAAGGCAAACCACATGAGAGTTTCAAGAAAAAGGTACTACAACAGGAGGTTTGGGAAACACAAAGAAATGCAAACTACATGTGGAACAAAATGGCTAAAGGGATAGGAATGTTGCAACAAAAATACTAAGTGTATCAAGAGGTTTTAGACCAAAGGGGAAAGAATCTTGGTGGTGAGATGCAAACGTACAAGATAAAATTAAGGTTAAAAGAAAGTGCTATAAAGCATGGCACTTATGCAAGGATAATGAAATTGGGAGAAGTATAAAATAGTTAAAAAAGACGTTAAGAAGATCAGGGGAAACATAGAGTTTATGAAAAGTTATATCAATCCTTGGGAACCAAAGATGGGGAGAGAAGAATATTTAAACTTGCAAAGAATAAGGAGAAGAAGACAAGAGACATAGATCAAGTGAAATGTATTAAGGATAAAGAAGGTAATATCTTGGTAAGTGAACAAAAGATCTAAGAATTATTTTCACAAACTTTATAACGAAGGACACATGTCACTTTGTCAAGCTGGTAAGTTAAGTACTAAAGAGGAGGATCTCAATTATACTTTCTATCGGAGAATCCAAGAGTTTGTAGTAAAGCCTACAAGTATAGAAGAGAATGGATAATGACAAAATAATAGGATTAGATGACATACCCATTGAGGTGTGAAAGAGTTTAGGAAGAAAAGATTTAAGTTGATTAACAAAGTTGTTTAATGCAATATTGAAATTCAAGAAGATTCCGAATAAATGAAGGAAAAGTACTTTAATCCTAGTATATAAGAAAAAGGGTGATATACATAATTATGCAAATTATAAGTGGATCAAGCTCATGAAACATACTATTAAGTTACAAGAGAAGATTATTGTGCGGAGATTAAGGTTGGACATGCAAATTACAAAGAATTAATTTGGTTTTATGTTAAAGAGTTCAACCATAAAAGCGATATACTTATTAAGAAGATTGATGGAGAGATATCAAAAATCTCACAAAGATCTATATATGGTTTTCATGATTTAAAAAAAAAGACCTATAATGGAGTACCAAGAGAGATATTGTGAAAGACTTCAAAAAAGAAACGAGTTTTGTGTGAATTATATTTGAACAATCAAAGACATATATGATTGGACCACGACTTGTGTAAGAACACAAGGTGGAGCCACAAAGGATTTTCCTATAACCATAGACTACACCAAGGTTCAACTTTGAGCTCTTACATTTTTAACTTGGTATTGGATGTGCTAAAGGAACATATCTAAGAGCCAACACCAAGGTGCATGCTTTTTGCTGATAATATAGTCTTTATTGTAGATTCCAAAGAAGTAAACGAAAATTAGAGAGGTAGACACAAGCTTTAGAGATATACGATTTTCATATAAGTCGAAGTAAAATAAAATATATGCAATGTAAATTTGTGAAAGGTAGTGGAGGTAAAACTTAGAGATCATTGCATACAAGAAGTCACAGTTCTAAATATTTTGAGACTATAATACAAAATAATAGAGAAATAAAGGGAGACATAAATCATAGGGTCCAAGTAGGGTGAATGAAATGGAAGAATACTTCAGGTATTATTTGTCAAAGAAAAGTACTACTCAAACTTAAGTAAAAATTGTATCGCATAGCAATAAGACCTGCATTGTTTTATTATACTAAATGTTCGGCGACATAAGCAAAAATTCAACGTTGTAGAAATGAGAATATTGCGTTGGATGAATAGACACATCAGAAAGGATAGAATTAGAAATGATTACATTAGAGAAAAAGTTGGGATAGCACTTATTATAGAAAAGTTGGTACAAACACGTCTTAGGTAGTTTGGTCATGTACAGAGAAAACCATTAGAGGTTCTATAAGAAAAGTTGATCAAATGAAAGATAGTCCAATAACTAAAGGTAGAGAGAGACCAAAGAAAATAATAGGAAAACTATTAGAATTGATTTAATTATAAATAATCTAACCATAAAAATGAGACAAGATAGAATATGTTAACGTCACTTGATCTACCTAGTCGACCCTACCTAATGGAAAAAGGCTTGGTTTTTTCTTCTTGTTATTGTTAACATTAAATAATTATTTATTTGTTTTCAAAATTTTAAAATTTGGTAAATTTAGAAAACTGGGCACTTTATATTGGTTAAATACATATTTGATACTTGTTAGGCTATATAAGTCATAGATATATGAGTATTTTGGCCAAAATAGATAAAGTTGTAGCTTATCTTTGGTTTTAAGGGAGTTATGTGTATATCTTCATAATATAGAGGACTGTATAATTAAGCCATATCTGGAGAGATTATTTTACCCAAAAACAATTTTTGACTTCAACAATGTTCCTCTTATCCTATACATGTCTGGAAACTAACTCCCTTCTTCAAAACACTAAACCAGTAAAATACCTCTTAACTTCTCCTACATGTCCTTCCATGGAAGTAAAGGTTTAAAGTTCTGAAAAACTAGATCCCACTACACCAGTTGGCAATTCATTTATAGTTAGGAATCTTTCATTTCACATCAAGTTAGGAACAAGCAATCTTTTTCCTGTTCCAAGGTCTAACATGACCTACACACTCTGATCATAAATTTAATCTAGAACAAGTAGACATAAAACCACAAAACAGAAGATGAATTTAGTCCACCATAAAATACACAAACATGGCTCATTTGCAACTTGGCTTCACAATTTGGTACCTATTCAAACCAATAGAAACAATTAATATTTAAAGCATGTGACTGGGAGTCCAAGAGCATCAAAGATAAATGATTTGAGGCAAAATACAGAGATTTATAACTGAACAGCTTTACACAGTTCAAGCTACGCGACGAAAAACATAGTAGAAAATTAGGGATGTTGCTTATTGTAAACATATAGCAGAAAGATTGCTTACCGGAATGCAATGTAGAGACAAGCAGCCTGTACTTGCTCTGATTTACGTCCCCTTGTGAAATTCCGTTCAATTGCTATCTTCACTAAGACATATTTCAAAGGTTAAAAAAAAAATCATTTTCACATGAATATAAGTAAATAAGAAACCAAGTGTACAATAATGTTCAAAACATACTTTATAAAAGGCCAATGCTTGTGTGACCAAACTAGTATCTTCCACTCCAAGGCTAAAACTTAGATATCTTATATCATCGAGTGCTGTGAAGCAATTAAAGAAATAAAGGATGAATAGGCACAAAAAATGTGATAGACCAAATGAGAAAACCAAGTTACATTAGATACTACTACTATATTTATAGGGACAGGGTAGAACTTGTAATGAACGGTAACCAAGAATACCTTTATCTAACGTCCTTTGGCGTGATGCAGAGTACTCACTTTGAATCGTTCTTACAAAAAGACCTGACAGTTTGCTCTGCATATAAGCAGGGGAAAAAAAAACAAGGACGCAAATAAGGAACCTATATGAAGGAACAAGAAAAATTTATAGTAAGAGTTAGAGGGAAAAATTAAAGAATAGCTCATATACAACAAACGAAACCTTTTTCTACTAGGTGGGGTACATTACATAGATCAAGCAATCGGATGTTAGATTGTTTATATGGTTAGATTATTTACAGATAGATTCATCCTAATAGTTTCTTTTATTATTTTCTTTAGTCTCCTGCTACCTCTAGTTATTAGACTATCTTTTATCTAGTCAACTTTGTATAGGATCCTTTAATAGTCTCCGTTGTACATTACCAAACCACCTAAAACGCATTTCTACCAACTTTTCTATGACAAATAGATGCTACACCAACTTTCTCTCTAATGCAATCATTCTTAATCCCATTATTTTTAGTGTATCCACTCATCTAACACAATATTCTTATTTCTGCAACATTGTTTGTGTTCATGTTGACTTTTTATTGCCCATCATTCAGTACTATACAATAATGCAGATCTTATAATTGTGCGATAAAATTTTTTTTTAAAATTGAGTGTTACTTTTCTATCACAAATGACACTTGAAGCCGTTCTCATGACACACAATAGTTTCATATAGCTTGGAAAGTTCAAACATCAAATGCCAAGAGTAATGTTTGTCCTACATGGTAACAACAAAACTAAGTACAACAACAACAACAAACAAAGCCTTTTCCCATTAGGTGAGATTGGCTATATGGATCAAGCAATGCCAACATGTTCTATCTTAGCTCATTTCTATGGTTAGATTGTTATAAAACTTTGTCAAATCTTTATGATTATAGATCAACAACATGACTATGTTAATGCTAGGTTGTTACCCGAAAGCAACATGATTATGGCCCAAGTATAGTGTCATATAAGCAAGAGCCACTACATCAATTCCCAAATGTAGTAAAAAATAAACAAGGGTTCTCACATATTCGTGGATTTGGGGGGGGAGGGGGGGGGGACAAAGTAACGTATATAAAATGAATAGGAGATAAGATAATAACTCTAAAGTTTGTAATGGATTAAGACAACTTTAATGTTATCAATGCATACGCACAAGTAGGATAGGAAGAACATTATATAATAAAATTTTGGGAGGACCTAAAAGGCTTAATACAAGGAATATTTAGAGAAGATGTTCTTCGAAGTAGATCTAAATGATCAAATGGGGAGTAAAACTAGAGAATACAAAGGTTTCCATGAAGGACACGACATCAGAAAAGTAAATGTAGAGGGTAAAACAAACTTAGGTTTTTCATTAGCTTTTAATTTCACTATAGCAAACAAGTGTTTTAGAAACTGAATAAAACATCTCATCATGTACAAGAACAAAGTGGCATATTTCCAAATCAATTTCTTCTTGATAAGAAAATCATATAGAAAGCGTTGAATTTATTACAAAGTCATATCGAGAAAGAGCTTAACTACCTAGCATAGAGTCTTGGTTATGAGCATACATGTTGAAGAGAAGAGTCGAAAGAAACAATTAAAAAACAAGTTCAAGGATAAGATGGTGGCACTTGAAAGTCGAACAACAAGAGAATTTCTAGAAAATGGTGTTGGAAGAGGGGATTTGAGAAGCAAAAGGAAGTGCAAACTACATGTAGAACAAAATGGTTGAAGGAATTAGGAATGTCATAAGCAAAATGTTGGGTGTATCAAGAAGTTTTGGACCAAAGAAAAAAGAATCCTGGTGATGGGATACAAATATGCAAGATAAGATTAAACTCATGAGACCTAGTATCAATTGAGGAAAAGTACTTTAATCTCTATGTATAAGATCAAGGATGAAATACAAAATTATGAAAATTATAGGAGATCAAGTTCATGAGTCATATTATGAAGTTATGGAAAAAGGTCATTGAGCGAAGATTAAGGTTTGACAATTAGATTATGAAGAACCAATTTGGTTTCATACTAGAGAGATCAACCATAAAAGTAGTATACTTATGATTGTTGGAGAGATATCAAAGTATTCATAAAGACCTACATATAGTTTTTATCAATTTAAAAAAAGTTTATGATAAAGTATCAAGAAATGTATTGTGGAAGACTTTGGAAAAGAAAGGAGTCCGCAAGGTTGTCAAGTTCGAGAGTTTAAGTAAACTCGTGAAAGAAGGATAAACTTGACACATAACTTTGTATGAGTTTACCTACATCAATAAGGAGTTCTTAAAAATATATATTTCTATCACAATTAATATAAATAAAGTAAAATTTTAAATAACAAAAATTCAAATGCAATTGATATATAAATATTAAATATAAATTCATTCAAACCATAGACTTTTATTCGTAACTTATACATTTAATAGGAATTTAGTTATTTATATTTAAATTTTTTTTTTTTAGTTTGGACAATGGAATACTATTGTTTTTTAATTAATTTTTTTAATAGAGAAGACTTTGGTTGGTGGATTTCACTGGAAACTAGAAGGGCAGACATAAAATGTTTTCACGAATTTAACATAAGTTCACCTAGTTTACCAAGTTTATCATGAGTTTACCAAGTGTAGCACGAGTTTACATATCTTCAAGTTTGACAATGAGTTGACTAGTTTATGTAAATTCGTAAGAATTTAAAAGTTAACTCAAAAGTTTAACAACAATGGGAATCCTTGTTGCTTATATTCAAGCAATCAAGGATATGTATGATAGGGTCATAACTTATGTAAGAACACAAAGTGGAACCACAAAAGATTTTTCTATAACCATAGGATTACACCAAAGTTCAACTTTCAACCTTTACCTTTTTAACTTAGTATTGAATGTGTTTACTAAACATATTCAAGAGATGGTGCCACGGTGCATGCTTTTTGCTAATGATATAGTCCCTGTTGGAGATTCGGAAGAAAAAATAAAAGAAAAACTAGAACTGTGGAGACAAACTTTGAAAACATACGGTTTTCGTATAAGTCTAAGTAAAACAGAATATATGGAATGTAAATTTAATGAGAAGTTCACTAAATCTAAGGTAGAAGTGAAACTTGGAGATCATTCTATACAATATTTGAGGCCTATCATACAAAATAATAGAAAAATACAAAGAGATGTAAATTATAGGGTTCAAGTTAAATAGATAAAGTGAAAAAAGGCCTCAGGTGTCACTTGTGATGAAAAAATATCACTCAAACTTAAGGAAAAATTTTATCGTACAACTATAAGACTTACAATGTTGTATAGTACTGAATGTTAGGTGATAGAAAAACATGTGTAAAAGTTCAATGTTACAAAAATGAGAACATTACATTGGATGAGTGGACACATTAAAAAGGATAGAGTTAGAAATGAATACATTAGAGAAAAAGTTAGAGTAGGATTTTCATACAAAAAAAAATTAGTAGAAACACACCTTAGGTGATTTTTCCATGTACACAAGAGATTGGGAGTACAAAGAGTAAATTATATGGAAGAAGACCAATCACGAGAGGTAGAAGGAGACCAAAGAAAATAATAGAAAAACTATTAGAATGGATCTAACTATCAACAATCTACCTAAAGAAATGAGTCAGCGTCACTTGATCCATTTAGTCGACTCCACCAAGTAAGAAAATGCTTCATTTTTTATACTTCATTTTGTACTAGGAGTATGCACCTTAGGTTGTTGTTGTTGATTATTTTTTTATACTTCAAGGAAGAAATACGAATGACCTTAAAGGTTTATTTGAGAGAGGAAAAGTTGAAAGGAAGGGAAGGGAAGTGAAAATTTTCATTTGATATTTTCTTTGAAATTCAAATTTAATTGTTTTTCCCTCTTCCCTTGTCATCTATTTCAATTCATACATATTATAAGAAAAAAAAATGTGAAATTTCATTCTAAATTAAAGAAAATATCAAAATAAAAAGTTCACCTCCCCTTCCCCTCCATTTTCCTATTCCCAAACAAACCCTAAGTGCTCTAACCAAGTTCCCACCTAGAAACAACCTAAGTTAGGCCAATAGGGCTAAAATATTTTACCTGCCCCGCTGCATCTTTTACAAACGTGGCCTCTTGGGAAATATACAAATCTTCCAACACCTTTCCACAGTATTCACAACATCTGAGACCCAAAACAAATAACAAAAGGGTAGTCAGCTTTTTTCTTCATATTCCACAAAGGAACAGCCCAATGTTCAATTATAATAAAAAGCAGAGGTTCTAAAATCAACATCCCACATAGCATGTAGTTGTACAGTTATCATTCCACAAATGAAGTCCAAGTATAAAGAAACTCACAAGGAACTTTCATCCGGTCGCATTCCAGAAACATTTCTTCTACAGTGATCACAGAACACCATTGTCTAATACTATGGCTGAACTCCTTTAGAAATCAGCCAAGGAGAAAAAATAATGTACAAAGCACCAATAGAATCCCTAAGAGGAAGGAAAAATAAAACCATTAATATGAAAAAATTTAGTGCAATAGCAAAGACTGTCAAATTGAACTAAGAAATCAAGAAATTATAAAGAAGATCCCTCATAAAACAACATCTTAAGGGGGTGTCCAGTTCGTGGAATCTTACATTCCTGAGAATGAAAACATTCCAAGGATTATACCATCCCCACGTTTGATTCATTAGAAATATCTTACGAATATTTTACTACATTTCTTTGAATTTAACATTCCCATTTCTGGTTTATATCAATGTACCTAGAATATTTGACAATTTTTCAAAATAGCCCCTACCAGTTTTTTAAATGCAAGTGTAATAAAATAAAATACTGAAAATGAACTCAAAAAATTCTTCCAAAAAAAATATATGAAAATGTTAAAACAAAGAACCATCGCCCTATCAAAGGGAATTTATTTAGTATAAAACAGATAATGTTAATATCAAAGTGAAGAAAGTGACTATTATTTTTTAAGAGAACAATTCCAAGGAAAAGACATTCTACAAAATCTATAGAACAGTATTACCTAGTTACGTTATGTGACAAATATGTGGTACACAGTACATCATTTTGTATAATTCACAATATGGGAGGTTTACTCAATTAATATGCCAGAGCTTCAAAAATTAAAAAATTTACGCATGTCTCTTTTAAGTTTTAATTATTTTTCACTTGTCACATTCAATCAGTTTCTCTATATATTATCTTCTTTCTTTCTATTTTACAGAGAAAAATCACTTACAATTCCCCTTTTATCCTACTTTTAAATCCATTGGCAACTTAAAAAAACTATACAATATCGTAGGATAAAAGAACTACTATGGTTCGTTCCCTTCAGGGTTTCTATCCACAAAAACTGCTATAGAACGACATGAGATGCATATTGTATGTGCAGAGCCACATATACAAGAGAGGAATAAAACCAACGTTAGAATTGAAAGGGTGGTAGAAGACAAATGAGAGATGAAATTGCCCAAAGTGAGATTTTTTTAAACTTGAAATCCTGGAGTTTTACACTAATTTTACTTAGTAAGGAAACATCATACAGTCATGTTAACATCATACAGTCATGTTAAGGGGAGCTCACCTCACCGACGTTGAAGAGAAATTGGAGCAGACGACGGCAATCGAAGTAAAGGATGATGAGTGGAGCTTGACAACAAAGGCGGATGTAGAGCAGGAGACGTGAGAGCGAACAGAAGAGAGAATAAAAGAAAAGAGAGAGGAGCTTATCTCACCGCCGTTGACGACCAACCGTAGAAGCCGAAGGCGCCGGTGAAAAAGCCGCAAACCAAGTGCCCCCACCGGAAAATTGTGAGCCTTTAGATATAATTCGCTCAAAGAATTTGAGTATATGTGAAGCAGAGAAGAAAAATACAAAGTTAATTGAAGTGATTCACGGAATCTCCGACGAATGGAAAGATAAAAGTACGTGTCGTCCTAGTTGCAGTCGGAGATGAGTTCACTAATCCGTTATCAAAATTAGGGCTTATGTTGGTTATAGGCAACGACTTTAGGCGCCACAACTAGAATTCTTGCATTGCAATTCCGAGAAGACAAATAAAAAACTTAATATAAAGGAGTTATTCATTTGTTTTAAAAAATTGAGATAAAAAGAAGACACCCGCCATCCCATATCGCCAAAACATTCTAATTCAAATAGAAATAACACAAAATAATAAAACGGGCAATAATTAACCGCGAGCCAAAAAATACAAGCAAATATCTTCATGCACACGCGTGCATACTTTTTTCTTTTAATTTTTAAATATAATATAAAATAATTATTCTTATATTTTTAAAATAATAAATTAAATAATAAAAAATTATTTAATTTGCTTATCTTTTATAATTTTTATTATATTTTTTTTTTATATTCTCAGATCACATATTCAATTTATAAAATATACTATTTTATAAAATTATTTAATAAAAAATTTAAAAGTATTATAATATAGACGAATAATTACTGTAATTTTATAAAAAATGATAAGTTGCCATAATTCATGATATCTATGTACCTACCGATGGTTTAACTCTCCCAGAAGAATCCCTACATGTCTTTACCACATGTGTTTTTAGTTTAGCTTTTGTTTTTGGGTTGTTGTCCCTCCATTTGAAACAAAAATAAAAATGTATGATGCCTTGTATTTTAATTATAATACATAATTCTAAATATTAATTAATTTTATTTATTTTTAAAAATTTTAAATATATTCTCTTCAATTTAAATAATGTATATTTTAAACATTTACATTATTTTTATATTCTTGGGATGAAAATAAAATTTTAAAAAAATTAAAAGTTCTTGTATAATTAAATATGAATAAAATTGATAACCTAAAAATAAAAATTATCCCATTTTATTATGTGATATGAGACAATAGAATATTATAATTATCATCAAATAACACTTGTCATACCTAACACGGAAGTCAAATGCAACATGAATGGTATAAAAAAACAATAAAGAAAATTGATTTCTAAAATAATATTTTCAAAAACTAATTTAACGGAATTGTCACCAAAATTTACTTTTAGGATGAAAAAATTTAAAAAAACCTGTTGAAATAAAAGAAAAGAGGTCTACGAACTAGAGATAAATTCAATAGTCTAATTGTTACATTAAATTAATTATGCAAATTAATTAATATGACATTTAAATATTTTAATTTTCCTCATCAAGGACACGAAAAAAAATACAGCCTAGAATCTACACACTTAAGAAGTAGAGATCAAAGTTCGTGTAGTTCAAAATAAAATGCCGAGTCAAATGGTTGGTGTTTTTTAACTTTTTTGAAGAGAGAGAGACTGACAATCTACTTGATTTCATAAACAAACCAATATAGAAGCTTGCTAGGTGTATTTTAGTTTCTCAAATCGTATTAATTTCATCTTCTTCCTGTCTTCCTTTTATCTTGATTTTTCTCTTTTTTTTAATTTTTTTGAAATAGAATTATATATATTTAAGATTTAAGAAAGAGAAAGAGATAAAAGGAAATAGACAACTTCAAGCAAGAGTGATGGCAAATGTTAGTAACTTTATAGCTTGAATTCCATATCAAAACAAAACCTCATACCACTTCTATAATGCCAAAGTATTAGGAGCGGATTGGAAGGTCACTGACCCATATTTCTCACAGGATTAAACCAAACCCAAAAAAAGGTGTCAAAATGATGGCAGCAAGTTTAGCAGCTTGGGGCTCAATCTCACACTCAAAAAGGAGCAAATACATGTTATAAACCAGTTAGAAACTAACCAGAAAACTAGACAGCATTGATCCCAAAATATAAAGTACAAACCAAGCCAAATTCATGTTGAATACCAAAGAGGCATTAACCAGGTATTTGGGCAGACTTCAAATTCGTTTCCACGCCTAAAATGAAGCCAAAATGTATTTTAAGCTCTTAAAAATAGAATTAGACAAACATGGGTAAAACAGAGCTCATTTCCTCATCCAAAATCAAATCAAGCCCATCCTAAAACCTTTGAGATAAGAAGCAGCAATTTAGACGATTTTTAACTCAAAATACACATGAAAATTAACCCCAAATCAATGTCAAAAACCATGAGACTGTAAGCAAGAATTTGAAGAGGTTTAGGCCTCATTTTCATGTGCAAAACTTGACCAAATCGTGACAGAGGCTGTAGAAAATAGAGGATCATATATTTGGACAGCACACAGCTCAATTCCTTGACCAAATCAAGCTTGAGTTTATCTATCATGATGCCTAAATGGAAACAGCAAACTAGAACAGCATATGACATATCTTACTCAACAAAATCAAGTCTTGCAATACAGGTCAGAATATATAAATGAGAGCAGCAAGTTTACTTTTGACTTAAATTCACATGCAAAACCAAGCCAAATAAATCTCGAGAACCCATGCAACAACGGCAGCAAACTTTCTGTAACTCAGAATTAAGCTCCTAAGTCCTAATTCACTACTAAAGAAAGTCTAAACTCATTGGACAGTAACATCCTATTTAGACAGCTTGAGAACTCCAAATTCATACGCAATACCAAACACAAGAAATCCACAGGACAGCAGCACACATTTTGGACATCCTTAGGTTAAAAATTCACACATTCAAACAGTCCAAATTAATTCTAAAGACCGATGAGAGAGCGATCACACTTTTTGGAAAACTTCTGAACTCATTTTCTCAAGCAAATTCAAGTCATCTCATCCACTCAAATATAGGGCAGCAACCAGAACCTTTACCACACAAATTTAACTTGACAACACTATTTAAGACACCAAAACATGGCTAAAAAATCTGGGCAGCAACCAGCACCTTTACCGCATGCATTTTAAATTGAAAACATGCTTTATGACTAAAAACATGGCTAAAAAAATCTGAGCAGCAACCAACACCTTTACCACACACATTTTAACTTGAAAACATGTCTTAAGATGCAAAAATCAAGCTCAAAAAGAATCTGGACAGCCACCCACATTTTCTCACATGTCTTGATTCTAAAAGCACACTTTAAGATGCAAAAAAAAAAAAAAAAAAAAGGAGCTCAGAACAAATGTGGATAGCCAGCCACCCATATTTTCATACATGTTTCAACATTTGAAATTATGTTTTCAAGTGAAGAAAAGATCAAAAGAAACACATAAATCAGCGCCCTTTTTACAATTTTTTTTTTTTTTTGGTAAGGGCTTTTACAAATATTTGAACACTTGAAATCACGTTTTCATGTAGAGAAAGGATTAAAACAGGAATGCATACATCGGCACCCTTTCACAAGTGTCTTGCTATTTGAAACATATTTGCAAGTGATGATGAATTGCGAAAGAAAGAACCAAGTAAGACAGCGCCTATTCACCAACATTTAGCTACTTGAAGCATGCTTCAAGTGATGAAGAAGAGCAAAATAAAAATTATATAAAAAAAAAAAGTAAACCAACATTCATTCACCAACAATTAGCTACTTGAAACATACTTATAGGCAGAAAAACATATTCTGATAATGGCATCCAGCGTTTTAGGTAATCTTTAACCAACTCACAACACACTTACGAACAGAAAAGGCAAAATGGGAAGCAAAACGGAACTCCACGGTACCAGCCTTTAGTCTCAATAGTGGGACCGAATAAGGAGAGATAATGAGAAGAGGATGCTCAAAAATGGAGGAGAAATAACACGCAATACAATCATCAACCATGGCATTCAATATTAAAACAGAGAAGAGAAGGCAAGAACGTGTCACCTCTCTCGGCCAAAACCGAGAGTAGAGATCCGCGAGCACGAAGACCGACGGGGCTGTGTTTTCCGATGTCTGGTAATTTCCTCCGGCTAGCAGCTGCTGCGGCGATGGGAAGAGGAATAGCGATATGCTTGTGCTGTATTGCTCACTTCCTTACTCGGTTTTTTTCTGTCTACCTCCGAAGAAAGTGCATAAGAAGACCTAACGTGTTTTTCTCCTAATGCAGTGTGAGATGTTCCGTTCTTATGTCTCTTATACGTTTTATGCACACTCTGCTTTTGCCATTTGAGGATGGAGATTGCGTGAAGTGGCTGGTGCCTCCTTTGGAGACGATGAAGTCTCTTTTCTTCAAAAAAAAAAAGTCTCTAATTAATTAATTTTTAAAAAAAATTTTACATATTTTATTTTAATTAAAAAATTTATAACAAAAATATAATCAATTCCATGTCTCATCCAATTTTAATTTGGGTGGTTTAAGCCTAAGCCATAAAAAAAAGAAAAAAATTAGGCTTTTATAATTGGATAACTTTTATTTTAACTGTTGAGTTAATGTTAGTACTTGACTTTTCTTTTCTTTTTTTTTTCTTTTAAAACATTAAAATAAATTTTTATTTTTTTCTTGCTTTTCATTTTTGTTTTATTATCATTTTTCATTTTTTGGTAAAAGACTCGAACAAAATACAATATTTATGTACACTTTTATGAATGATATAATGCCAAAGTATTATCTTATATATTATTTTGTTATCACCTAACATTAACCATATATCAAATATCAGTACACAATACAAACTTTAAAATACCATAGCATAGTATCTAAGAAAAAGAATACAGTATACTAAATGCTACACGTATATCTATTTGAGCTATTTAGCATGCATGGTATAGTACATGTTAATTTTTTTTAACTCTTAAAATAAAAAATTATTATTATATTTTAAATAATAAAAATGAAATATAAAATTTTTTTAACTTTTTATTATTATCTCATTTATAATTTAAAGATAATAAATAAAAAGATGATAAATTTAGAAATATTATTAAAATTATAATGTTTGAAATACTTTACAGGGATGATTGTTTCAAAGGATTATAAGGAGATATTTACAGGAGAATGGAAGAGAGAAGTGTCAAAGGAAATAAGCTCTAAAATGAGCTATGTCTAAACTAAATAAAGTCCATCTCTTATATAGAGCTGGAGTTCAAAATAAATTACATAAAATTTGGAATTAAAATTAAAAGTATAATTATTCAGATTTCAAAATTTTCTAAACTTTAATTTATGGTTTTGTCTTTAAATCACCTCAACTTCAGCTTTTGATGTCCTGGCAAAAGTAAAATTTATCACTTTTAATTCAAACTACAATTTTATTTAGAATTAAAATCTTTCTAGCTAAGCTCCTTATCGTCTTATGGAGCAAAATCTTTTAAATTGTGTTCCTTACTATACATGACAGCCAAGCGGACTATCAAATACTTAATTTTTTTTGAGCCATATAGATAATATAACAATCATCTTTTAAATTAAGAGTATTTTCTTCTACTTCTTTCAAATCTTTTTTTCCATCAAAATCCAAGGTGTAAAGAGTTGCCATTAAACTTTTCTTCAATTTTGATTTAGATAATCCTTTGAAATTTAAAGAGCTAGGGTTAGAAGCCACAGCCTTTTCAAGGGTCTTGGGAGTATATCTAAATTTTTTTTTAAGAAATTCAATTTGGAATTTCTTGCACCAAGAAACTTTTATTTTTAAACACAATACCTTAGCGTAAGGCTTAGCCATATGCTGATGGATCTCAAAAATATGTTGCATTAGCCAACTCACACCCATAGGGAAACAAAAGTTTAATAATTTTATATGATAAGGAGGCATTTGAGGAGTTAATGCTTTATAATTTTCATAATATTTAATAATAGAGTTAGGAAGAATGGACTTAATTGATCTATATTGAATGAACAAATCTTAAAACCAAGAGGGCAAATTTAAGGGTAATGAATTTTTAAAACTTAAATATTAAGAATGCCTTGGATTAGGTTCAAAAAAGATTTTGTACCAAGCATCTTGATAATCAAAATAATTATCGGTAGGAGGATTAAAAGATCGAAAAAACCTCTTTTCTGTTAAGGGATTTTGTTTCCAATTACAAAAGGATAAGACCCTAATTATTTTTAATTTAGAGTAAATAATGATTTACGGATTGTTAGGATCTGCTTTTGAAATTATTTCTGTTGATTTAGCATAAAAAAGAATGAATTGAAATAATTTTTTATTTTTCTTAAGGCTAGTGGTTTTAGGTATCCAGCCCCAACTTTGAGGAAAAAATTTTGCTATTATATCAAAGGGAGATAAATTAGCAAATTCTGGTTTAAAGATAATTATTTTTTTACAAGTCTCTTTTATATAAAATTCTTTAGGAATATGGATAGGGTAAGAAGACTATCCTTAATTAATTTTTGAATTAGTGGAAACTACGTTTATCCACCCACTCAAAATAATTGTATCTTGTGTTACTCTTGTAATTAAGATGACCTATAAACCTTCTTCTTGGATTCTTTTTAGTCTTGGATAATCAAAGTACCATCTTTAACCCACAATCACAATATCTCTCAATTTGTTGGTGAAAGTTTTTTTTTTTTTGAAGATGATGATCTTGCAGCACCAAAAAATTCTTCATCACCACCCATTACAATATTAGCTTGATCTTTCTCGTGCGATGAAGATGGCGAGAAGTCGAACAAGTGGATTTTGAACATTGCATAAGACGATTTGGTGAGGGAGAATACAGGCTTGTGTTATCGTGAGGAAGAAGACGATCCTATAAGGTTTCTTGTGCAATATCATTCAGAGCTCCGCAGAGCATGGGATTTCGAATACTAGGGCACACACTACTACGGTTGAAGCTGTTCTTGCCACCTACATTCATTTACGAGGAAACTAGGCTAAATTCAACCTCCCAATTTATTTCAAGCTTGTAATATTTTTCTAGTAAATTGAAGCAAATTGAAGTTGCATTGTTATTTGATTGATTTGAAGCAAACAAATAGTTATTCTAAGAAAAAAGTGAAATGATATTTTAATTAAAATAAAATTACGAAATACAAAGCATAATTTGTAGCATTTTGATTGTCTAATTAGTATACGTCTATAGAACATAGTAATAGTATACTTATATGGATAATTAAATAATGACAAATATACAAATTCTCAAGATATTTGAAACATATAACTTAACTTCAAAGCATGTATTCAAATTACATAGATCTCTATATGAGTTGAAACAATTTGGCCAGAAGTGGTGCAACCATCTTAATGAATATTGTTTAAAGCAAGGATACGAAAATAATCATATTTTTTCTTGAGTTTTGATCAAGATGAATTTAGGATTTTCCATAAGTGCAATATATGTTGATATAGTAGGGATTTCAAAAAGTATCTTATAAACTGTTTCGATAATTAAAACAAAATATCTTGGGAAGAATTTTTTTTTTTATTTTTTAAGTTGAACATTATTTGTCAAATAAGATTCTTATTCATCAATCATTTTTTACATTGAAAATATCTTGAAACAATTATATATAAAACTTATCTATTAATTTTTTACCTTGTATTATTCTTTATCTAAAATATAATCAAATTAGTGACATAGAGCTAGTTAAAATTAGTTTGCACTTTTATAATTTAAAAATTATCATTAAAACTCTCATGTAACTTTTCTTCTAACACCTTGATTGTCTAACACCGTAGATTAAGATTAAAGATGATAAGATGTCACCATATTGCGAAAACGACTGTGGTTGAAGAATTTGTGCTTCGCTCAACCAAAGAAGTTGTGTTGTGTTATTCATATAAAAATATTGCATTCAAAGTGTACAAGTGCGCAAATTAATTTTAACTGGTTCTTACATGATTGATTTGATTAAATTTAAAATAAAAAATTTTATAGGGCAGTTAAGTATTAATGAAATTGATAAAAACAAATACTACACTTTGATCTTATCCAAAAGGCCGAGAAAGGTATAACAAATCATCATAAGATAGTTAAATGACACACTTATGATCATAGGGGAACAAAGTTAATTTTAGGGTAAACCACAGGAGATAAATTATAATTTACCCTAAATATTAGATGGTTTATATAATATTTCTTAGATTTTAAAAGTATTCAATTTACTACTAACTTAATATTTTAAGAAAAAATAATCTATCTATACTATATTATATGGCTTTACTTGACTTTTTACTTATATTTAAAATTAATTTTTAAAACATTGACATGTGCTTTAGCATGTCAACTGTCAAGCCCACTAGATTCAATTATTCATTAAATTTTTAGTTAATTCATTTCTATATCATTTAACTCTATTAAATTTTGATAAAAGCATATTTTTCGTCTTTACATTTGGATTAAGATTTAATTTCGTCCTACATGTTTTTTTCTCTATTACATCCTTTATATTTTTAAAAAGTCTCAAATTTGTCATAATGTCTCACGATGTCATATGCCTTTTTTGTCATATGCTTAAGCAGATTACATTTCTTTGCTCATTTGAAGATATGACAGTCAAGGCTTGTTAAGATGCATAGAGAAGTCAAAATATTGTATTACAAATTGAGACGATATGAGATATTAAGACAAAACTGAGACATTTTTAAAACATAAAAAAATGGAATTGAACAAAAAAATATGTAAGATAAAATTAAATCTTATTCCAATATAAAAGACAAAAAGATATATATACCTTAAACTCTTAAGAGTGTTTGGTATATAGTTTAAAAAAAAATTTTGAGGATAAAATGTTTAGAATGTCACATTCTTTCAATTGGTATACAGATTAAAAATTTATTCTTAAAAAGAAAGCATTCTTATATTTTTATAAATTTTTATTCTCATTTAAAGGATGAAAATCTTATATTCTCATGGCATAAAAATATTTTTAAAATAATAAAATTATTAAATTACTCTTGTAAAACTTAAGCAAATATTTTTATAATATAATATAAACTTAGTAATAAATGTATATGTGGATAATTAACTTAATAATATATGCATTTAATTTTAATAATAATAAACACATTTAATAATAATAAAATTTATAATAAATATTTGTGCTACATTTGTGTACCAAATGTATTTAATAATAAATTTTTAAAGTATTTATTTTAAATTATTATTTTAATTTTAATTTTTTAAAATTTCTTATATACAAATGTATATAAATTGTTTGTGTATTAATATATTTGTGCACAAATTAATATGCACTACTCCCAACACATTTGTATTTACAGAGTACCGCAAATTATTATTTTAACTTTTATTTTTTTTTTAAATTACAAATGTAATTTTTGATACCTTGAAAAAAATCATTAGGCTATTGTTTTCATATTTAATATATAAATTTAACTTTATTTCATGTAGACAATAATATTATTAATGCTATTTGTAAATTATAATTTTGATAGATTTGATGGCTTTTGGATCATACATACAAATTTTGTTTTTTCAAAAAATATGTGTATGTATACTTCTATATATATATATTATTCAAGTATTATTAATTAATAGAATATGTATATATGTATGCTATTCAATTAATAAGTTGTTATGATTTTTGCTTTTAATATAATATAAGTAATTTTAAAAAAATATTTGGTTATAATTTAAAAAATTTTCAAAAGCCTATTTAAAAAATTGTTAAATATTCTTTAAAATATTAAAGTTGAACCAGATGTAATAATATAATATTCTTTAAAATATTATAAAATATTCACATGAATGTTATAATTCAACCAAATATATTTTTTTAAAATCTTAAAAATTATATTTT
The DNA here is from genome assembly GCA_031216115.1 of Senna siamea. NCBI lineage: Eukaryota > Viridiplantae > Streptophyta > Magnoliopsida > Fabales > Fabaceae > Senna > Senna siamea. Next base: position 17,679,397 of record CM062355.1, on the reverse strand, counting down.
TGAGAATCACATTCTCAAGAATTAATAAAAAAATTATCCATTTACTAAACGCACTCAATTTAAAATACTAACTAAATGTCTTACTAATTTAAAATATATATTAATTAGATGTTGAAAGATTAAAATATTTACCAATTAGACCTTGAAAGACTAAAAAATATGTTAATAGGTCCTTAAAGCACAACATTTCTATACCTTCATACCCACTTTCTCGTTAAACTACATCAGTAATAGAATATATTGAAACTCTTCTTTCTTTTATTCTCTACTTACATACTTTTACATATTTTCGCATAATATCTCTCATTCCCAGCAAACTCTGCAATCTTATTCTAACAAATAGGCATAAATGAGAATGATGACTGAGACAAGTACTTTACATACAGTTCATCGAGCATCTTTGTGAAGGTCAGGTTTTAGATTCAATGGGACAAAGAAGAAAGACAACTCAAGTCAAATGAAGTGTGAAAAAAGTTGACTGCTACACAAATTGAGTCTTTCAATGATTAAGGGATGTATAACAAGTGTGAGAATTTTGGAGTATACACAAGGCATCCAATTCACCTTTTTGTAGTTGTATATAAAGGTCAAATCAAAGAATTGGGATGAGTGGAATAGTGAGAATTGATTAGGCGAGTCTAAAAAGAAAATCCCATTAGAAGATGAGGAAAATCCCATACAGTTTAATAGTAGTGTCAAATGGGTCCACTATTAAACTGGCTGGGACAAGTTGGTGCGTTTATTAAATGGTCTTGGATAATGAAGTTTAAGATCATCCATTTTGGCTCACGGGTTAAATAGGTTAACTTGCGGATTATTTTTTTTAATATTTTAAAAATACTTTTTAATATGAATAAAAAAAATAATATTATTTTTTATACTTTTTAAATTTATCTATGAAATAAAGGTCAATTAAATTTATTATGATAAAAATAATATGTCTATATTAATATATTTATTTTAAAATTAATGTTATCTTCATATTAAATTAATTTTTTTCATCAATTAAATTATCTATTCATATTAGAAGAATAAAATATTGATATAATACTTAAAATTATCTTAAGTTTATATATTTATATTCATTTTAGGCTAATTTATATTATTTTTTATATTTTTTTTATATTTTGACAGGACTGGTTAGTGAGTGATTTGTCTGGTCCGTTTAATTCACAAGTTAAACGAGCTAACTTATTTAAGCTCATTTTTAAAAGGGTTAACCCATTTAAGTTTATTTTTAAATGGGTTAATTTTTTTATCTCTAAGTCCATTTATTTAACAAGTTAAACGAGTTAATCCATGAATTATAGTTTAAGTTGACAATACTATTTATCAATGATGACTTTGAGCTTTGGAGGTAGATAGTAATTATGATAATTATACCTAATTTTAGAATGAGAAATTATAAAAGTAGTATTGTTGGTTGGTGTTTTGGAATTAGAGACATTATGTAAAAAAAATATGAAAGTGAGTTGAGAATTTAAAAGAAAAAAGCTTTAACTCAATTTGCTACTATTGTAGTCTAACTAAAAGTAAGTATAAATGTGGCAAAATGTAGCCCTTCAAAGATTAAGTATATCTTCTAATCTTTCATAAACTAATTTTTTTAAAGATTAATATATCTTTTAAGCAAATAATGCATATAATCAACATTTAAAGACACACATCAGTATATATCATGATAGTGTATCTATCATAGGTTGATGACTAATGGACTAACAAATTAATTTTATAATTAGGGATGACAAAAAATCCTTGCTTATGAGGATCCTTGTGTCATAGGTATGAAAAAATTTTCCTTGCCAGACAAGGATAGGGGAGAAAATCTCCTTGCAACTATTTCGAGAATTGGAACAAGGATACAACTAATTTTTTCTTATGGGTTCTTGTCTCCCAATAGAGGTGTTTAAATATTTGGTTTGATTTAGTTTTGCATTAAAACTAAACTAAATTGAAATAATTTATTATCAAAATGAGTGAAACTTGTCAATTTTGTTTTTAGTAAGTTTGATTTAATTTTAAGATTAAAGTGGTTTGATTTTAAAGTTAATTTAGTTAACGTTAAGTTGATTTTTTTATTTTGACATATATTAAATAAAACTTTAACTTGATTATATATTTTATATATGTATAAAAATTAAAATATTAATTTTAAAAAATAGTTTTAAAAAATTGAAAAACTATAATATTATACAAAATAATCAATCTTAGTTTATTAAATTAAGCTTCTAATAGTGTTAATAAGCAATAAAAATCTTACAACCAATTAATTATTTTATATAATAAAATCATATCAAATATTTTTATATGTCAAACTATTAATATATCTCTATAATTATTAAAAAAATAAATAATACGTAATAAATACATAATATAATTATAAGACTTGCTCTAATTTTTATTTTTAAGAAGTAAAAATATTAAAAAAAATATACAAATGGTTTGATTTGATTAAAATTGATAAAAAATAGTACAAACTAACAACTATGATTAAAATTGATAAAAATATTACAAACTAACAACTAAACTAATTTTGTCATTTTAAAAATCAAACAAAATTAATTCTTTTTAATTTTATTTAGTGTCTATTTGATTTAAATCAATTTTGAAAACTCTTATGTTTGAAAACATTTATGTAATTTTATTTTTTTTAAAGGTTAAACTATTTGAATTGCTATTATTTTTATATATCTATTTTTATTTTATATGTTTAATTTAGTAATTTAATTGTTTAAATTTAAATAAAAAAGAGCCCTAGCCCTCTTCTTATTATTCCCTTCCTCTCAATTGGCCTGCCCCTTCCCTCGCACTCGCCGACTGCCACTCTACTCCATCGCGCCATCGCTGCAGCTTTGCCACGCCACCACTGCAGCTGCGTCGTGCCACCAATAAAGCTTAGCCGCGCCACCACAACATCTTTGCCGCAGGTCAGTTCTGTTTTACAAATCTCAGTTTTGATATTCTATTATGTTCTACTGCTGTTTTTTTTATGCTGTAGATCCAGATATGTTCATTTTTTTTCTTCAACCACTATAATTGCCTAAGCTCGCTGACTGTTGGGTTTATTTTAGTTAATGGTGGTGAATGCCACAGTGGGTTTTGTTGTCTGTTGGGAAGAGTTAAGGGAGAAAATTTTTATTCAGAGGATAAGTGGAACTTCCTTAATCTAATGCCTTCCCCATTCCTCAAAGTTTTCTTGCTCCCTGTTCTTGTTAGATGAAGTGTTCTGACTTTTGATCAATAGTGGTCTTCGCTCTCACTAATGCAACTGGAATGTGCAATTTTCTGATTTGTTTGTGATTTCTTTGAAACTAGGCTTTGGTTAGCTATTAATCAGGTAAGAGTTGGGTGGGATGCCAATAGATTAAAATACTGAAATTGTTCAACTTCTTCCTGGTACAACCTATTTTCTTGATTCTTTTCCGCTGCTCTAAACTAGATTTCTTTTATTCGTCTACTCTTGATGATTGATGAGTGGTATGTGAGTCAATATACTGTCAGCATAGATTTTTTTTTATTTTTTCTTTATGTTTTAGAGCAATGTACTAAAGCTTTTACCCAATTAATCTGTTTGTTAATAGTGCAAAGTGATTAGCTTATTGTTTTATTTGGTTTTCGTTTCATTGGCTTTTTAAAAAATTTCAAATCCACACATTGCTACAAGGATTCTGGTCTAATTGATCAAGACAAACAGTTTAATCAAAATTTTTATGTGTAATGTATTTATGGTCTCAAAATTTTTAGTGTCAAATAAATTATATGTCTCTCAATAAACTCATAGCTACCACAATCCTTCTTCATCCTGCGTCCACAGAATCGTCCCTTGTCCTTGCTCACAGCCATCGCATCTCGTTGCTTTGTCAGTGTCATCATATTCCTTCACCGCAGCATCTTCTGCTTTCTTCCTTGGGCGGCATCACCTTCTCTCAGTTGTAATTGTTGACATCTTCTAGCATCAAGTAAGTGTTTGCCTCTTTATTATTATTTTTTTCCATTGACTGTAGGGAAACAATGGGGTAAGAACAGCCCCTACCTGTCTGCCACAACAGGAAGGAGCAACCCCTTAATCACTCATAAGAATGGTGCTGAGCAGCCCATTGCTGGACTGCAGAAGAAACCGTGAAATTATTGCTGAAATTGCAGTTTCATTGCAATTTTATGAGTTTGCAGCAATTTTTCAAAATTTTGAGTTTGCAAGCGAGTCAGCATGATTTCCATAATTGGTGTCATGGTCATGTACAGTTTTATGAGTTAAAACTCGTTTCTAATAACCATGTTTTCAAATATCCCTTCAACTTTAAAATCTGAAGTTAGCCCCTAAATGTTCACGTTTCACACCCTTTTGCCATGACACTCCCCCAATTGGATCTGTTATAGTTGTGCTTGTAATTTGTTTCTTTGTGCTTCTTAATTTTGTTTTGTGCACATCTATTTCAAGTTTTCATTTTTTCTTTTGTAAAATTTTGTAATTTAAAATACTGCTTCAGCCTCACTCAATCAGTCCATGGACTCTACTAACATCAAAGCTGGAGGAAACAAAGTTGAAAAGAAGCACTGAGAAGTTACCTTTGAACTTGAAATGAAAGAGATTTATAGTTCGGTTGGGCCAGCTCAGATAAATGAGCTAATGGCATTATCTGAAGCTTAGAGCCTTAGACATGAATTAAGTAGGCAGCAGATGAACTTGCATTTAATGTTTATACAGTCGTTGTGTGTCTATAATAAATATTGAGCTGTGATGACAGGGGAAAGCAATGAGGAAGCTGAAGTTTCATGAGAAGAAGCTGTTGAAGAAGGTAAATTTCTTGGAATGGAAGAGAGAGGGAGGTCACAGAGAAAACCAGGTTATGCAGCGCTATCATGTTACTGGACGTGATGATTACAAAAAGTATTTTCTAGAATTCTATTATGTCTCTCATTGTTCTGACTTAAGATTATTTATTATGTTTGGACATAAAGTAATACAGTTCATCATTGTGACCAATGTGATGCTGAAAATTTTAATAGATATTCAAGTTTATGCCGAATGGTTCAGAAGTTAGTGAACATGCTGAAGCAGATGGACCCAAAGGACCCTTTTCGGGTTGAGATGACTGATATGCTATTGGAAAAGCTGTAAGTTTTATTAGCTGTGGACAATCATGATTGGTGATGTGACTTAAACTGCATTTGCAATAAATACTTTGATGCTGTTCTAACATTCCTTGATATGTGATTCAGCAATTGCATTTTAACTGGATTGGTTTAGTTAGCATATATTTGTGTTTCTTGAATTCAGTTGCAACCAAGGCTGTAAAATATACAAATTGTTGGATTATTTATGACTAGAAAGTCCTAGTTCAGTTCTCACACTATGTTTCTTCACTTAGCTCAGGCAAGCAGAGGGATGGTATGGGCATAGAGCTTTTGTAAAAAGTAAAATAGAAGTGTTGTTTGAAATTTAGTAAAGTGGGTGGGGAGGTTGTCACTCATGAAAAGCTGGGGAAAAGCTATATTTACATTTTTGGGCTGATTTATAAGTATCAAGCTGGCATCTTTAAAAGTTTGAGAACAACTTTTAGGTTGCAAAGAGGCAGCTGAAATTGAGCTTAATTTAGCTTGACTTGTCATGATCAACCCAAAAGTATATCTGTATGTTTTAGCATATAGTTCTGGCATTTTTGTATTTCTTTATGTTGTTCAAAAAGGAGATATGGTAAAAGGCGAAAAAAGATTAATTTAATGATAAAAAGGATTTATTCTTCATGGAAACATCATAAAATTATGTATACGTAATAGGTTGTGGTGTCTTCTTGTAACCACAGTTTGACTGATAATAATAGCTACATAATTTTATTCAATGGAGATCAAACACTAGTTGAACCTGGTCTGCTTTTTTTTTTTTTTTTTTCAATTTATGATATATTTACTGTTTCAATCTCAAGGTTTTTAATGTTATTGAAGACTTCTAAATGTATTTATCATTTGTGAATTAAATGAAGAAAAAGCATCTAGTTATTTGTTCTTATAGTTAGGAATGAATGAGCAAAAGGATTTAGTTTGAATCATCATTGACAACAACAAAGCCTTTTCTCTTCAGATAGATTGACTACATGGATCAAGCGATGGCTTATTTTTATAGTTAGATTGTTGATTGTTAGATCTATTTTAATAGTTTGTTTTATTGTTTTCTTTGGTCTCCCTCCGTCTCTAGACTATTTTAGTGTGAATCACATGTAAGAAAATTTTTGTTCTTTTTCCCCCCAAATGTAGATGATTAATTTGGTACTTGGGTACATGCCTTTTTTTTTTTAAAAACTCATGAGGCCAATGGGTTTTGCGCCTTTCACATGTAATATACAATCCTTTTCAAAGATGAGATATACAGTTGTTTTTGACTTTTTTTATTGATGAAAAAATGGGAAATATTTTAGTAACCAGGGGAAAGGAGATACAAAAAGAAATTTAGATCATTATATGTGTGGGAAATTTAACTAAGGAAATGAGCATATTAGAGAGTAAAATGTTAATACATTCCTCAATTTAGGAAGATTGGAATGAAAAGAAAGAACAGGGCCCATGATTTATTTACATTGCCCAGTACATCTTGGAGTAGTCTAGTTGGCTGCTGTTCTTTCTTTGTCTCTTGTTCTTTCCCTTGTTTACTGATCTTTCATAATCTTTTTGCTGAACTTGTATGTTCTTTCTGAACTCTTAGGATGCAGTTTGATGTCTATGAATGGAATAAATTTTCATTTTTTTCCTTACATTTTTCTATGCAAAGAACCAATTTTTACCACTCTCCTCTGGCGTGATTGATAGGTACAATATTGGTGTGATTCCAACCAGGCAAAGCATCACACTGTGTGAACGTTTAACGGTGTCATCCTTTTGTAGGTAAGGACAATTTCATGCATTCGTTACTTTAAATGAAAAACTAATTATTAACTTTTGATTCTTTGTAATTCAGAATATTCAGGTGATATGTAGCAAGATAAAAAAGAAAAGAAAAAATTGAATATTTAAACAATTTTAGTCCAGTAGAAGAAGTAAAAGATAATGAGATGTATTAGCATCTATTACAGTTACAATCTGAAGATAAGTACATCCAGAAACCTAAGAAAAACCCAAAAGAAAAGGAATAAATAAAGTATTAAGTTAAACGTGACCTCTTTGCATATTTAATATCCACTCTCAAAAAAGTCCTAAGGAATAGGGATGATCATAGGTAGAGTATGGGTAGGGTATTATCCAAATTCGAGGAAAAATATTTTCTTGGTTTACCTAGACAATGTTCAAAATGATTATTATTATTTTTCTCAAATTATGAATCATCTATATATAAATTTATAAAAAAAGCCTATAAGTTATATTAATTATATTATGTAATTCCCAAATATACAATTTTAGTTAGTTTATCTTTGTAAAATTATCAAATATAACACCAGCAACAACAAAGTCTTCTCTCACTAGGTGAGGTCGGCTATAACGCTAAAGTATTTTTATCTTTGCTCATTTTTATGGTTAAGTTTTTGATAATTAAATCTATCTTAATAGTTTTTTTTTATTGTTTTCTTTGGTTTCTTTCTAAAATTATCAACATATAACAATTTATATATAAATATTAGAACTAAATAATCTTATTAAGAGAATTAATGTAAATAATATAATTTATATATATATTTTTAATATGATAAATTATATATATATATGCATTTATAGTATAAAAATAAATATTTAAATAATTTATATATAATGAGTTTGGATCTAGGGTGAGTATCACCGTCTTTGGACCAGACCTGTAAAAATTTCTATAACAATTCTTATATATGGACTTGTTTCTTTAATATCCGAACCTAGACTTACACTTAATGAATAAATTTTTATAGATATGAGTATTTTGATCATTCCTGTAAAGCAACACCAAGAGAAGCCACAAACGTAATCCTAGTCCATTAGGCATATTAAGACAGGGAAACACCCCTTGAATTATATAGCTCCAACCAAATAATTCCTAATCACAGAAAATATCTTGCATGCCACAATTTTCTACCCTACTTCCAACTAAAACCTTGGAACTGTATAAGGAGATACTGCTCTCACTGAAGACCTCCAACTTATGATTTTAACCAGGAAGTGACCAGTGGCAACGTAACCTCCATTTCCTGGATTATTTATACTCATAATACAAATATTAGGAGAAAGAGCTGTGCTAGGTCTGTCTACGAATCTGCAATACGCCATTCTTATTAAAAACATGGATCTTTGAAGGGAGCTTTAGATTTCTAAATGGTTTTCAAGAGAAGGAAAACTTCTCTAGCGATACAGTAAGGAAATGGCTATAAGATACACACCTGAAGAATCAAAATTTAAAGCTACTGTCCATAGTTGGGGACTGACCAATAGGGTCACGTCTCGAGGAAGCAAAAGGGTTCTTGTTGACTTACATCCTTAGGCTAGGAGTAAGACTCAACCCCTTAAAATTACCTAGAAAATGGAATAAAATTACCTTAACTTCACAATAAGCTTTAAAGACTCAACCCCTTAAAGAAAGATAATAACCCTATACACGTATGCTCCCAAAACCTAATATAACAAACCCAACTAACCCTAAACCGAAGATCCAACAGAATCATATCCCTGAAAAATGTAATAGCTCTTCTGGCAATGGCACTTGTAGAAAATCACTCATTCTTTTTGAGTTTCTTGTTTATTTTTCTTTTTTGTTGGATAGCAAATTTATTATTTAACTACTATCCTTATCTTTATTCTTAGTTGTATAAAACATAGTTAAGCAATATAAAAGTAATCTGAGATTATTTTGCTGCTCCATTTTGTTGATAGCTTTGTACTCTCATTTGTTCTAAAATTTTACTCTTTTTGTAGGCGTAGGCTCTCAACTGTCTTGGTGCGATTAAAATTTGCGGAGCACTTGAAAGAAGCTGTCACATACATTGAGCAAGGCCATATACGAGTTGGTCCAGAGACTGTTACTGACCCTGCTTTCCTTGTAACCAGAAATGTGGAAGACTTCATCACATGGGTGGATTCATCAAAGATAAAGAGGAAGGTACTACAGTACAATGACAAGTTGGATGATTATGATGCAATGAACTGAGTGAGCAGAGTGGCTGTTTCAGACACCTGGATTATGGAAGATTTTTCTCACTATTTTTTCTTGAAAGAAAATCACTATGTTTCGCAACTGTTGTAGCAGCCTTACATTAAATTATGGTAATCAAGCCAGAGATCATATTCTGGTCAAAAGAAAAAAAAAAAAAAGGCAGAGATCATATGGTTCACATTTTTAACTTGTCTTTTCGCAACAAAATGAGAGTATTTTAGTGGATTCACCGTATTAAATTGATAATTCACACAAGTAGTAAAAATTTCAATATTATTTTGCTCTCAAAACTAGTTATACTATTACATTGTAAAATCAATGCGACTCAAATAAGGTCAGGCATTTTATTTTTTCCTCCTTGACCTGTCTTGGATTTCAATTTCAAAGCATGATCAAAATACAACTCCTTTGGTCTGAAATCAAGTACAGCTAACTCGTCAAGGAATACTGGCAATGGTCTGGAATTCTCATAATAGTGTGCAACTCTTTATTATATGTGAATATTTCTTTTGTTGCATCATTGAGTTTTTTTTTTTTTTTCACTAAAGAAGGCAAATGGTTCCTCTCTTGGCTGCAACCTAGAGCTTCTCTTTCTCTGCCAGTTCGAACTCTCTGATAATTTGCCAATTCGAACTCTTGGCATGTGATTAAGAGCATACCGCTCTCGTACCAACAAGCCGTACATTTGGCCACTCCAACCTTAAACCAGAACTATCATCTTTTTATTAATTCATCAAAAGCTCAAGACTAGGGCCATAAGAGCTATGATGGTGCCAAAACCTTGAACAAATCTTTTTTTTAAAAAAACGTTCGCCCATTAAAACTACCAACAATTTAAACTTTAGAGAGATGCAGGGTCTTGCAACTTTAATAACTCACTTTATGAGCAAAGAGTGAAGTATAAGAAAATAACCTTAGAATGTGTCTGAGGTGAAAAGTTTTCATGGGCTAGTTAGTTTCTATATGTAGTTTGTGATCATTTATTGCAACTCCTTCGACTAAAATAGTAAAAAGGGAGGTCGGGTTTAAGTAAGAAAGAAAAACAAGTCTTTAATACTTTAGAAGATATACTTTGTTATGGTCCTATTCTGAGTTGGCCTAATTTTGATGAGACTTATGAAATTGAATGTGATGCTTCTAGGATAGGTATAAGTATCTTGTTGACGAAGGAGACATGTTTTATTGCATTCTTCAATGAGAAGTTAATTGGATCTCAACTAAACTATTTCACTTAAGACAGAATTGTTTGCCTTGGTTAAAGCACTAGACATTTGGTAGCATTACGTACTCCTAAAGGAATTTGTGATCACATTGATCACGAGTCCCTTACGCACTTAAAGGGGCAGGGGAAGATGAATAAAAAGCATGCAAAGTGGGTTGATTTCATTGAGGTGTTTCCACATGTGATCCACTACAAGCAGGGAAAGGTCAATACATTATCTTGGAGGTATACTTTACTTTCTATGCTTGATTCTAAATTATAAGGGTTTGAGCAAATCAAAGAAATGTATGCTATCGTTTCTGACTTTGGCAATGTATATTCTACTTGTGAACATGCTGCATTCAGAAGTTTTATAGACACGCATAAAGGGTTTCTGTTTCATGAGAATTTTTTATACATGAATTGTATACACCTTTATCTGTGCCTATTAAGCCATGGATAATTATATCCAGGCATTTTGTGTTAGGATTGCCTAGGACTTGAAAGGGTAGACATAACATATTTGTTGTGGTCAATAGGTTTAGTAAAATGGCACATGCTATTACATGTCGTATAACTGATGACACAACAACTATAGTTGATCTGTTCTTTAGGGATGTAGTTTGGTTGCCTCGTGTCCCTAGAATTATTGTTTGTGATACGGATGTTAAGTTCTTAAGTCACTTTTGGAAGGTCATGTGGGTTAGATTAGTTACTAAACTATTGTATTATACTACTTTTCGTCCATAGACAGATGAAAGTGTTCAATAGGATTTTAAGGAGTTAATTTGTTACATAAATAGTTGTAAAGAATTTGAAAACATAGGAGGATTTATTGCCATTCATTGAATTTGCTTATATAATAGCATTGTACATTCTTCCATGAGTTTTTTCCATTTGAATGTATAGTTTTAAGCCTTTGATTGTTTTGGATTTAATGCCTTTATTTTTTAGTGATATTTCTAGCTTAGATGGCCAAAAAAAGACTAAAATGATTAAAGCTATACATGAGAAGACACGAGAGCAAATTGAGTAGAAAGACAAGATGTACTCCAAAAGGCCAATAAAGGGCACAAACAACTAATATTCCAACTCGGAGATTGGGTTTAAGTACATACGTGAAAAGAGAGGTTTCTTAACCAAAGGAAATCAAAATTGGACCCACGAGGCAATGGATTATTTCAAGTGTCGGGGCAAAACAATGATAACGGTTACAATGTGTCATTAGGTTAACATGTGCCATTTTCCATCCAAAGATAAAAGAACAAAATTATGTTGATGTAGCAACTTGAAAATAAGAATAAATATATAAAAAAGAAGGTAATAAAGATTATTAATAAAATAATATTAATGGGTGATATCAAATTGAGAAATGAAAATTTCATTTTCTTTAAAGTAATTCATGTTTCTTATAAGTTAATTTTGCTATATCATTTAGTGCAGTAAATACATAGACACGTTATCATTAAGATATAATAGTTCAGTATTCACTCATTTGTTTACAACTTTTACACATAGGAAGTAGACATGATTCTTTCATCAACACCTTTTTTTACCTAAATCACACAAAATATATAAATATATATATATATTTATATTTACTCTAGAATATGAAACCTTTTTCATTATTTTCTTTCTCATATAATTTTTCTTATCCAGCCACCATATATATATAGGATGTCTCAATTTAATTGTATTAAAAGCATTCTATGAGTACAAACGGCTATTCCAATTTCACGCCTAACAAATTTCAACCTAAATTCCATAACTATTGCCATTAATCCATTCAATGCCATTAATTTTAAATTTGCAAAATTTCCAGTATTCATTTAAAATATATATTTTATAATAATATTTTCAACAAATTACAGTGTATCATCAATGTGCTAAAATGCAAAATTTTAGACCAATATATTTTGGAGTGCAAAAGAGCCAAACCAAAGGTGCCAAAAGTGTATTTTACCTAATTTTATGATGTAGACTTGTTTAACTAATGTTAATATTTACAATTTTATTTTTCTAAAGAATAATTTTAATTTAGAATGTTGAATTGTGTAGTGATTTTGGATAATTTCTACTTTCTTGATATTTATAAAAAAATTTTACATACGCTTAACATGGCCATGTCTTTGCACATCTATACTAAAGTTTTTTAGTGGTTATTAACATTCAAAATAGGTCAAGTCAATTTTTGGGAAGGTGTGTAAACAGTATCTAGCCAGCCATCCTTAATATCATTAATTATATCATCGACCCTCTTTCCATTAAAAAGAAAGTAATATTCTAAAAAAAAAAGTGATAAATATAAAATTAATTAAATAATAAATTTTATTTATATAATAAAGACTATAAATAAATAATATATTTATTTATTTTTTATCCCTTACTTCATAGAACATCATTATAATATTTTGTTTCATAAAAAATTTGATCCACATATCTTCTTCTATTTAAGAGAGACTGAGTGGCGTAACATTAATTAATTGGATGTTTCATAGATCATTACCACCGAAATAAAAACAAGAACAAAATCTTTATTGCATTTGTAGGTTAGAAGCTAGGCTCATTTGTTAGGCTTATTTATGTCACCAATATAATTTCTCACCAAATTTTTTAAAACACAAATGTGGCTAGAACATGGTTTACTCAGCCCTCCAAAAATTAAATCAAAGTTATATATATATATATATATTAATTATGTATTTATGGCTTCACTATTAATATATGTATCTAATTATTTATATAATTATGAAGAAAATAAATTGATAAAGGTGTTAATTAAAATAATTCTTAACTATTAAATATTTTTTATAGGAGTTTTTTAAATTCACCATTGGTTAAAAGTTCTAATCATAAATATATACCATATCTATAAATTTTAATATTTTAGTCATAATCATATTTATTTCAATGGTTGTATCAATGAAAATCACTTCAGTATTAAGTGGTGTATAAAGATGTCAATTTTTACAGACATGCCTATTGATCTCTCATCTATATATAATGTTTATGACTTGAACTATAAATCTAACAATGAATTTAGTGAAAATTTTGCCTTACAAAATTTGTTCTTCAATAATATAAAAATTACTTTAATTAACACAAATGCCAATTAATCCCGACCCGCTAATATGTATATATAACATAAGTTTATCTAAACTAATTCTAAAAATGCTTATAAAACTAATTTTGAAAGTAAAAAGAAATATAAAAACTTTCTTGACAAGATTATTTTGGATTCAAAGTAATTTTTATATATTTACAATACAACCATTAATAAAAATAGAGAAAAAAAATGTAAAAGTTGTTTCGACTTTATTATTCTTTAAAGCACCATTATATACTTTTTAGTTCTTTAGAATAATAGTTGGAAATAATATTATCAAACAACTTTCAATTTTTAAATTTCTAAGAAAATTGTTTATATAAATAGAGTTTTAACGAGATATCAAAAAATTTATCTAGGATAATAAGGCGAATGGAAAATGGCTTCACCTCATTAATTGGGAAACTTTAATCACTCCCAAAAATCATGGTGGTCTTGGTATCATGAAAGCTAAATCTATGAACACTAATCTTTTAAGCAAGTTTGTTTGGGGTATGCTCTATGAAAAGGATAAAATTTGGGTTAGATTATTTGAAAATCAGTACTTGAAAAAATGACTCCATATTTGACTGAAAGTGTATTGTCACTTACTCTTATGTTTGGAAAGGTATTGTTAAGGCTACTCATACCTTTAAGCCTGGTTTTAAATTCAGAATTAATGATGCATGGCACGAAAGTAAACTTCTGGTTAAATACTTGGGTTGTGATCAAACCCCTTATAAATTTTATATACCCCCATACTCTTCTTTCTCTCAAAGCTAATATGCAGGTTAGTGATTTGTTGTCAGCTATTGCCGGAATTTGAATCACGTTATTATCACCTCACTAGAGATATTATTGCCGCGATCATGAATCTCTTACTCATCGATCTCTGACTCCATTTCCTAGTCCAAAGAGAACTCAAGTAAGTACTCTACAACATCAGGCAATAGGTTTCTTATATCTCGTTTCACTCATGTGCAAGATGATAATTCTTAGAGTTGGATATTGAAGCTAAACATCCTAGAGAATATCAAAATTTTTACCAGGTTGGGAACTCACAACTCCCTTCCCACAAACGAGTTCTATAGCATAAGAGGCATCTATTCCTCGAGTTATGGGGCTGCTGCAACGCTGTGCATGAGACTTTCCTCCACTGCATGCGGGATTGCTATTGCTTCTTGGCCGTTTGAACTACTATGGGGTTCATAAATAAACCTAACTTCTTTAATCAAGATCATCTTCAATGGTTTAAGGACGGTAGTTTAGGCTTTGACTCACCAAGATTAGATAATACTATCCCTTTAAGATTCCTATGCACTACTTGGTGGTGTTGAAGACTAAAAAATAACCAAATCCTAGGATATGGCAAGCTTGATGCTTTTTGCACTTATGAGAGAATCCACGACGTCACATACTTGTACTCTAAAAATGATATGACCCCGCTCAACCACACGACCAAGGGTATGATCCTTGTTAGTTGGACCAAAACCAAGACTGGTATTGTTAAAGTTAATACGGATGGGATTTCTTTAGGAAATTCTAGGCGTGCTAGGATTAGGGGTGTGTTCAGAGATGAGCATGGTAACTGAATCTAAGGCTTCTTTGGCTTCATTGGTTTCAGCACTAATATGCAAGCTAAGTTAAAAAACCATCAGGTCTTTCAATGGCCTATGATATGAACATAGATTTAGCTGAGCTTAGGGATGAGCACATCCAAACCAATCTAAACTCAACTAAACCGATCCAAAATGATTTGATCAAAATTTACTAAAATCAATTATTTGATTGGATGGATTAGATAAAATTTTTTTAAAATTAATTAGTTTGGTTCATTTATTGGATGCAAACCAAACCAAATCTAACTGATTAAATTAATATATTATTTATTTATTTATTATATATTTTTAAATTATGTTGAATTGTGCTTAATTTGTAATAATAATTATATTTATACTTGTTTTAAAATTGTCTTAAAGTAATTTTGATATAAATTTATGTTTAGAAAGACTTATTTTTATATTTGAAATTGAAAAAATGATTAAATTTGAATTTTTTCATAATCAATAAAATTTTTCTATTAAAAATTGATTAACGATTTGATCCAAATTGATTATGGTTGGTTTGGACTGAATTAATTAATTCTTAAAATACTTAATTGATTAGATGACATTTTTAATCATTTAATATAATTGATTCGATTGATTGGATGATCAAAATTAATTTAAATTGAATCAATACTCACCCTAGCTAACCTTGAAATTGATTGTCTCAAAGTTGTTCACCTAATTGACCAGACTGACACCTCCTTCCACCACTTATGGAACATTATCCAATATATTAGAATGATTTTGAGCAAGAAGACACATTTCAAGATGTCTCATATTTTTTAAGAAGGTAATCAGTGTGTTGACAAAATAAATAAACTTTACTCGCACAACTCTTTCCCTCTTTCATCTGAAAAGATCCTCCTCATGATGTTTGTATTTCTCTTCTTGCTAATTCTTTGTATGCAACCTTTCTAAGGATATAGTTTCTTTTTGTGTTTCCTCTTCTAGACACAAAATGAAAAAAGTTAGAAAAGATCAATAATTAAAACTAAAGCTATTAATAAGGTTGAATTTACTAAACGAAATTATTCTTTCATAATATAAAAAATCAAGGTTCAAATCTCCATAAAAAAATACTCATATTTACTCAAACAGAATTAATTAGTTTTGACAAAGGATAGCTATAAAAGCTCAAATATGTCAACTTGTCTCGTGCTGACCAATCAGCTCATAGTGTGGGCCCGCCCTAGCTTTTAATAATCCGATAAAAGGAAAACAAAAATCTCTATTTGATAGCAAATTTAATAGCTGAAAACGCGTTGGCCTACATGTCCAATTCAATCATTAAACTCCTCAACTTAATTATTAGATTAAATTAGTTTTGAGGTTTATATATATATATTTAACTTTTAATTAAGTCTTAATAATTTTAAAAATATACAATTAAATCTTTACAATTTAATATATTTTTAAATTAATTTTTATTATCAAATTTTTATTTAAATTATATTATTTTTTTTAATGTTACAAACACATATATAGTATCTTAGTATAAACTCTAAATATGTATGATTTATATATTTAAAAAATAATATAAAAATAAATTACATGAAATTTATGTTATATGTAAAATTAATGAATTTATTTGAATTAAGTAAATTTATAATGTTAAGATAATATATAATTAAAATATCATCACAATTTAACAACAAGTTGAAAAATAATTTAAGCTTAGAAACAAAATTAAATATTTGTCAAACTATAGAAATTTGGTTACACAAATTTAAACTATAATAAATTAATTAAAAATTGAGTAAAATTAAGGTAGATGCCCTATATGTAAGAGTAATGATATTGTAAGTTTGATTTTACTATAAATTTTAATTATGACATAATGAATTACAAAATACAGAATATTATTTTATTAATTTCATTATATTTATATTATCATACTTATTAATCATATTTATAAAATTTATTTGACTTTTATAATCAAAATTAATAAATATGATTGTAGTAAAATATAATAAAAAATTAAAAAATTATTTTATACATAATTTTTATTGTATCATAATTAGGATTAATTTATTGTATCATAATTAGGATTAATGGTAGACTTGAATTAATAAGATTACAATTTTTTATGAAAACCTCCTAGATTTAAAATTAATTTTTTAATTATGAGTTAAACTACAAGTTTATCATAATTATGCATACATGTATATGTACCATACTCTCAATTAGCATACTATAACAAATTATACGAATTAAGAAATTAGTAAACCTAGCAAGTTTAAGATTTTTCCATAACTTTTTTTTTTTTTTTTTGCATTACAAGAAAAAGATACAATATTAAAAATTGTTGTTTTTGAGACATGATAATTGATAAACGAAGGATGGAATGCTTCTTCCTGCCATGGTCTTCCAAATTCAATGCTGTGGATGAGATTCACATGACCGCAAACATCCTGAATAGTAGTCTCATTGAAAATTGAGTTGTGTCCATTTTATTATGATAATATTTACAAAGCAAGTTACACTCTTTTCTAGAGATTACACCATTTTTTTTCTGAGAAATAAAAATAAGTTGCAATACTATCGGTCCATTTTGAGTAAAGTATCCTCAATGATAATATTAATTTTTAAAAGGATAATATGAATTATTCAAAAAATATTTTGAAAATTTTTATTTTAATATTATTTATTTGAAGTTAAGAATCATAAAATTTAATTTATTTTAAATTTTAAAAAAAGAACTATTTTATTTTGATGAATACATATTTAATACTTATATATAGATAATATAATAAGAATATTTTAATTAAAATGAGTAGAATTATAACTATCTCTTTTATAATAAGCCTTCTTTATATGGTAAAGATAAAAGAATTTACGGTGATAATAATGTATTTGTGGTATAAATGTAAATTAATTATCATTTATATTAATTTTATTATTATAATTGTCTTTTTACATGAAACAACATATTGCAAAGGATCCTAATACTAGAGAATTTGCACCACTTGATCATTTATAAAAGTTGCAACACACTTACACTCGTAACAGAAAAGAAGGAGAAGCAGTGTGGTTGAATCATAATCACAAGAAATTCATGTTTGTATTTATACTAACCTTTGTAATAAGTTGAATTGTGTGTTAATTATCAGATTCAATCACATTAATTTTATGCTTTTATTGTTGGGCCACATCCATCAGCTTGTGAATACACATCAGTCTAAAGGCAATAATGAATCTCAAATATTGACTAGAGATTAGATTTTGACAGAAGTACTTGGTAAGAGATTAAGACATGTTCAAGAAAAAAGTTGTGGGCCGAAGTGTTCAAGGAAAAGAACCCTAAACCGAATTGAAGATGATGTTAGGGTGTCATTTGTGATTGAGAGTTTGCGTATACAAATGCAAGCTGAGATAGAACACAGGAAGCAAGAGGAGTGAGCTGAGATGGAAAGAAGGATGGAAGATCAGATTAACCGCAGGATTAATGCACAATTTGTTGCCTTGATGGTAGGATTACAACAGATATTTCTTCCTTTAATTGGCTCCCTTAATTAATACTAGTTGGCTATCATATTATTTGTTATTTTTAGGGGCACTTTTAAAATAGTGCTTCAAATATTGTTGATAATCCAACAAGTGAAGGAGAAAATCAAAGAAGTTGAAGTGTTTATGCGTAAATATTTTAGGAAATGTTGCTATGATCACTTTTACTATTTTTGTGAACAAATTACATGAAACATGTATTCTGTGTTGTTTTGGTGATTAGACATGAAACATACAATTTTTTGTTGTTGTTGTATGTTTTATGTTTGAAGAAATAGTAGAGTTTGTGTAATTGATGTACACAATTATTAAAAGACTTGGATGCTAGGACAAAAGAAGAGATGGGGGCGATTCTAGTGCATTTGAAAAGGAATGAGTGTGATGGCATATTCATAACCATGACACCATAGAAATGGGCATTACACTTGAACTTGATCATATAGCAAGAGTTGTTGAAGAAACAAAGGCATAACTCTCAAGATACAGCATCTAAAGGCATTACAATTTTTTTTTAAATGCTGACTAAGTGGTTAAAAACCTGATTTGTTCTATTTTTTTTTTTACTATTGATTAAGATACAAATCAGTATTTAACAGAGAAGTCAATAGCCGCTAAATATCACATCATTCGAGGGATTAAAATGAATGGAGATTGATTTAACAGAAATTAAATTTAAATATTTTACTTTTTTAGAATTAAATTATTAATTTACTCTATTTCTTGTCAAAATTGTTAGTTTTCAAAAACTCATTAAATTCTATCTAATTTCTCAAAAATATTTTTATACATATGATTTAAATTTGAAAATTAAAGAGAATATAATATTTTCTACCATAACTAATCATGTATAGATAGTTGAAACACATATATATTAGAATTTTAGATCCTTTGCATTTAAAAAAGAATAAATTACTATTTTAATTTTTAAAGATATAACTTGTCTCAATTTAATATATAAACAATACAAATTCTTAATTTAATCCTTACAAGATATATTATATTTTAATTTGGTCTCTATGTATAAGTATTGTATATTTTTTATGTCTCAATTTAAAATTTTAAAGACTAGATTAAAATATAATGTATATTTTAAAATTAAATTAAATATTTTTATAATTCAATAACTAAATTAAGATAAGTTACATTTTTTAAGATTAAAATAATAATTTATTTGTTAAAAAATAATATATTTCTCTAGAATTAAATAGAAATAAAAAGAAAAAAATACACTAATAGAAACTTAATCTAGAGTTAAATAGAGATAAAAAGAATACACTAATAAAAATTCACTCTAAATAAATTAAAGATTAAATTTTTTTTATATCTCTTAATATAAAAAAATATATTATTTCTCAAATTTAAATAATTCATACCCCTTTGTTAGCACATGATACCTTGAGAATTCTTTCATTTCACGCAAGGGTACGCTTGTGATGCACATGACATGGAATTCTCTATTAATTAACTCAACGTGCAGTCCCAAAAAAAAAAAAAAAAAGCAAATACAATAATTGCAACCAACCACTACAGAATCATAAATCCACTTATCTGTCCTTCACACCATCCTAATAAATGCTTTTTCTATACCACTATGCTTTTATATTTATATATTTCTCTTCCCCTACATGCCCATACCACATTACCACTCATCACTCCGATCCACTTCCTCAAACAAACAGAAAATAACTTGAAGTTGAAATCAAAAAATGGTACCCAAAACCAGCTCCATCTTCATCATTCTGCTATTCATAGCTTCAACCTCCGGTGGGACCCGACCCGGATCCACTAGGCCTTCAGTATTTAATCATCAGCTTAAGCACTCCAAGGGCAACGACAAAAACAAAGGTGGCTATGATGGTGGTGCAGGTGACTTCTTTGGAGGTGGAGGGTTCAGCATTCCCGGCTTCGGAAACGGGTTCGGAACCGGCGTCGCCGGAGGAGGCTATGGAGTTGGGTATGGAGATCAAAATGGAGGGTACTCCAAAGATGGTGCAATACCGCCGAGTGTTGTGTGCAAACAGAGAGGGCCTTGTTATCAGAAGAAGGTGACATGTCCGGCAAGGTGCTTCTCCTCTTTTAGCAGTGCCGGCAAGGGCTATGGCGGCGGCGGTGGTGGAGGTGGCTGCACCGTCGATTGCAAGAAGAACTGCATAGCTTATTGTTGAGAACAGACTAGTAGTGGGTAATAGTTAGTTACCGTAACTAGTAACGACTTGAGTGTACGTAACAAGTATAAACTTAATTGTGATAATGTGGATTTATCTTTGGTCTATTTATTTTGGAATTTGCTTTGAAATGTCACTAGGAATAGCAAAAAAAATATTGAATAGTTTTTTGTGGTTTGAATTATTTGTACTGCCGTCTATGTGTTGAAGTGTTTCGTCATATATATATTTCTATAGTTGGCTTTTCTTGAAATTTTGGTAATTCATGATGGATTGACTCAATATCTATATAATATATATGCATTATAATAATTTTGGACTTTCTTGTAGTGGCCTCATAAAATAAAATATTTTATAATATAAAATTTATAATAAAATATGTTATATGAAGATATAAAAAAAAAAGATAATAAAGATAATAAAAAATTATAAATAAATTAATTAATTAAATAATTTTTTATTATTTTACATTATATTTTAAAATTAAAAAACATGTACATTTGTGCATTCAATATATATATATTTGATTAATACTATAATTAATTAATTAATTAATATTTAAATTTGTAATTAATTTTGCAATAGCGAGTAGTTATTTTTTCAAAAAAAATATAAATATTTTTTTAAACTTTGAGCCTATTATAAATAGTTCTTTATACTAAAAAAAATTGACAATAAATTCCCTAAACTTTTACATTTGAGGAAACTGCACCCTTTTCTTTTTGGTGTATATAGCGTTTTCATCTGCGTGTCAATGTTTGTAGTGTAGTCTAGAGTGAAAATCCAGTTTGGACCAGGATGTAAATAATATTAAATAATGTGAAAATTTTCATGGTTCTCTGCTTGTGTAAATATGAAATAATGGGGTCAATAATATATCTGGAGTGCCAGTAAAACGAAGATTAATGTTTTTTTAAACACAACGTTATATAATTATTAACAACATTAAGTCATAAAATAAAATTAATTATAATTTTAAATTTTAAATACAAAATTAATCATAAAAAAATTTAAAAAATGAAGTTAAAAATTAATATAAAATTTAAATAAATAAAAGAACTTTTTGCCATGATTTAAAAACATTCCTAATACTGTTAACTTAAACCTCTTAAAAGTTTTGGATACTCTTACTGGGTTAAAACCACATGATGAACCCATTATATATTGTATTTGCCACAACCTTTCCAGATGAATGAATAATCTGAAAATATGCACTACCCAGTAAATGCATAAATCATTTTGAAGACTTCCATTCTTCATATATCCAGTTACCCTATATCTAGTTTTTCTCCTTCCAGAGTTATAATAGTTGCACATTATAGATGCATAACTATATAGACGATTGCAATTGACTTACGGCAATCTCACCTATCTATTTTCCTCTTCGTTTCAAAGACAGCCACGTGCAAAATCGATCATTTTTGTGCAACTAGAAAATTTGCAATTAGCATTACTCTTCCAACCCATAAATACTTAAGGATTAGTTTCAATGCAAAGTAATTCAGTATTAGTTAGCATATCCAGAAACTACAGATATCCTGAAAAAGAGAATTTCTATTATTTTCTGGAACAAACATAGTCTACTAATTTTTAGAAAAAACAAGCAAATCAATAATAGTCAAAAGAACATATCAATGAATTTAGGTCCTCCTAAGATGATTGAAAGACCTAGTTTCCAGACATATTACAATGAGAAATAGTGAATGAAAATTCTAAAACAAAATTACAGCATGTTCCTACCGGGCCTACCCAGGGTCCAGACGCTCTGCTTATGAACTATCAAACCACATCTACAGGTAGCGTGTTAAACAAGACAAATACATGATATAAACAAAAATACGCTCAATAAGATAATTCTATCTGTAATTGCTCTTCTTTTTTTTATATAATGACCACCCAGAAATTCAAATTTAGGAACTCATGTAAACCAGCAAATGCCAATCAACTCCCAGTAGCTTTTCTGTTAACTAATAATTTACAACATAGTTCCATACATAAGGCAATCATACTACCTTCACATGGTAATTTATCATATTGCAGCCCTCATTGCTCCTCTCGCTGCCTCGTGCTTCATCTCGGCAAACTTACCACTTCCACGGAAGTACATATATACTTGCTGTATAAAACCAATAAAAAGGCAGTAGGTAAGTAGTAAGATATCAAGGCACTTGGTGCTGGATGCATGTGCTTAAAAGATTCTATAGGGAGAAGTATAATTAAACCTGAATAACCCATATGCTGACCAATGTTTCAAGGCAGAATAATGCAAAGCCAACAAAGTAGAAAATCTACAAGAAAAGGGAAACAAGAAAAAATAAATAATCAACCAAAAAGAAGCAGAAGATAAATGTTAGCATCTATGATGATTCCTGCAACAAATCTTAAATTAAGAGTAGCAAGTCTAAAATTTTCTTCAACAATTTTAAAATTTACAATGCTGAACAATTAAACAGGTGCAGGATGGAAAAATGAATATTTTGGTACAAGCCTACTCACCCCAACCAAAGCATGGTCACCCAGCACATCTATGGCTGAAAGAATGCCTCTGTATGAATAAGTAGACAACATGAAATCATTAGCAGTGGAAGAAAAAAAAAACGTACAAAATACTCGAGCCCTTTCATAGATAGGAACATTCCCATTAAACCCCACAATTTTACACACGCCAACATGTATGAATCTCTAGGTTTCAGCTCAAAAGTAATTGAGGTATAGGGTGATGATGACATGTCCTACGTTCAAATTAAGTTGAATCATACACATAAACACTCTTCATAATGGATGCACTCTTTCTTGTACTTCGCTGAAAATGACAAAAAGGACCCCATCTCCCACAAATTTAAATGCTCACTCTCCTTGTTACAATTAAAGCCACGAAGGTGATAAGTTATGTCAGTGTGTTAATAGGAAAATTGTAAATTATTAAGACTTACGTCAGGGATTTTCCTTTAAAAACTATGGGAGGGGCAACAGCAGCTAGGATGCAGAATCCTATGTGAAGCTGTCAGCAGAAAAGAAATGTCAATAATTAGATTGTTTCTGATTTTTGAAGCAATAGGCTATAGCTTATAAACATTAAGAAATATAATCAACTTACCAGGTAAAACATGAAAAACCATCCAAACTTTAAAGCACTCTCAGTCCTGCAAAAATAACAATATAGCAAATTCAAAAGCAGATGTGTTACCAGATCAGAAGGAGGATCAGAATGCAAGCACATATATTCCTAACATAGATAGCAACAATGCTCCAAAGTATTAAACCAGCACAATTTGTCAGGTCAGGATTCTCACATTTTATGAAATGAAAATGATTTAAGACAGAAACAATGAAATATGTGGAATACTAAAACACTAAAAGCAGAAAATGCTCCTTTCCTAACTTTGTCAAAGATTGCTATTGAAAGCATCATAGAAATGCCGTGTCATGGAAAGTACTCTGTTATAGAATAATGGAATAAACATAAAAATCAAGAAACACCAATTCGAAATAAATATAGGACAAAGTTTTAGATAACCTTATTCTCATACTTTACAGTACTCTAAATCACATAAACAACAAAGTCCATCATTTGAGCGGATAATCACAGTTCATCAAAGCAAGTAATAAAAAAACATGCAATTAATCTAAGTAGCATTTCAAAAGAAAAAAAACTGATGAATTCTAGCCTGAACAGTTCAGATAAATACTCAGTTGCATTGGTTTTTGTTTTCTTTAGTACTTCAAAAATTCCATGGCTACCATTAGATAAACTTTGGAAAATTAGAGATGATAAAAAGCTATAGTATTTGATAACCTCACAGTGCCTCAACGTGGCTCCATTATAACCACAATACCCCAGCTTGTCAAGAAAATTGTTGTCTTACACAAGTGAAGATATAAGAAATGCTTGTAATTGCTTATTTTATTATGAAAACAGAAAAATGACCAATTCCATCTAACATAGAAAGTCATTACCTGAAAGCTCGATATAATGGACGATACCACAGGACATAGGCTCCAGGAACTCCTGTTATGAAGTAGATTATGGCAAGGAACCATATTTTTGCACCTACAATGTACAAGGTCTTGTTACACATGCAAAGAATGAGAGTTTCAGTTTCATTATTCAAGCTGTTAAATTGCAGATTCTTATTCCATGTCTAGACTAACCTTCACCCTTAATCCAAGCTGTGGTGACAGCCACAATATTCCATAAAAGGCACAACACTAATCCTGCATAATAACACTTCTCATCATTGACTGTGGGACTTCTTCAATGGCTTACATAAGTTTAGGGTAAACAATAGCATAGCATGACTTCAAAAATGCTCAAGTATTAGTACCATTTCACATTATGACAGAAATTCAAATCAAAACAATGTCTTCATCAATCTAAAAACTAGAAAGATAATGTATCAGTCATGCCATTATCTTAGTCAACAAAAGCAAGTTAGAATAAACCATCAGGGTTAACAGATTGTTTCATAGGGATAATAAATTTAATAGAATCTCGTTAATTAATCTTACCACTTCCAGTCCCCTTCAGTTGTACTTTCCTTATAGAATTTTCATATTTAAGAATAAGAAATAGATTAAAAAAAAATACATATACCCTGCTCAATACTTTTTCAAGATAGGGAACAAACATTTTAATTATTGATGCCAATAAATAGAAATAACAAATTGTTTTCATTTTGTTTTTCAATTATAACTTCTAAATAAATATTAAACTTAACAAGAAAATCCAAATAGACTCAGTAAGAGCTAAAAGAAAATAATGAAAATAACCAATAACCAATAACCATAAGACAGCTTGAACAAGTGCCTGCATAATAATAACATCATAATCAAGGTTCTCAAGATCTTGCTCTTGATTGAACTTGGAAAAAACAATCCCAATCCTATAGAAGATCATTTTATTTTTGTATTCGCTTCATTCTGTGCACACAGAAAGTCACCATCGCCAACCCTTTAAAAAGCTTAGTTCTTTGTAATAGTGTATTATTATTGTTTTCTATCTAGCGATTTGTGACTTTTAAGACTTATGACTCATGCAGTTGTGCTATCAATGTATGATGAGATTTTGATGATATTATGCTTATTTGAGATTTTATCAGAACAAAAAAACAAAAACCACACAACACAACTGAGGATAATTTACCTAACAATGTAGTAAATGCAACGTATTGCAACTTCTGGAGATGAATTGGGATTTCATTAGCAATATCATGATGGATAATTGGGAAGAATGGGGGCCAATTTTTCTCCTCAATAACGATTCCAGCTGCAGTAAAAAAGATAATTAATCACTAAAAATAAAGGCAGAGCTACTAAAGTAAAGTAACTCTTTTTCAAGAAAAATGTCTTTGTTCAACTGTTCTGAACATGTTACCATCTAGGCATCTACAGACAGGAATTTTTTTACTAATCTGAAAGAACAAAACCAACAAATCCAGTGCATGTAAAAAGAAACAATTACGAGAATGATATAACACACTTGGAAAGAGAACCAAGAAAATAGTTATTGCAGGTAAGAGAAACTCAGCTCATGAAGTAAAGAATTTTAAACAGTTAAAAAAGCAAAGAGTGCAGAATTAACTTTAGAAGCAGGGTGCATGTGGGAGCTACCTGCTAGAGAAAATATGAACCATCATGCAACAACCATTTTTCTCAAGGTTCTTAGAAATACGGGAGAGGACCTAGGAAACAATTAATTTCTCATTCCTTGATTAAAAACAAATTCAAGCAAACCGTGTTAGCCCCTGACTTCAGAAACAGGTAAGAATTCAAGATATTTCACCACCATTACTTTCTAGACTTCTGTCCTTGAAAGGCGCATAAATACTTGAAAATGGTACTCTAATTGACAACTTGACAAAATGTACTTAATTGAATACTGAGGAAATTAGAACTTTAAGAAATTCCTCAGTACAGTAGTGGCCAGCTAAATTCAACAGAACAGCTAAAGAATTATACAAAACCAATGAGGTGTTTGACACAAGGATATATTTTTTATTCTTGGAAATGTGATTCCCATAAATATTAAAATTGTTTGGTTTGCTCAAAATATTCTCAAAAATATTTCACGACATTCTGAGGACTATTTCATTCATGTGTTTGATTCAATCATAATATTCCTAGGAATCTTGGAGCATTTTTCAAAAATAATTACCCTTGATCACCTTTCATTCAAAAATTAGTAATTACTTATGAATTTTTTTTAAACAAAAAATTATCAATAACAGTAGCTGTGGGGGTTCTGGTGGCAGCAGCTGGAGAGGTTGACGTGCAGTTAATGGTGATAGTGGTGGTGGCAGAGGGTGGCGGTGGCAGTGACAGCGGTGGAAATGGAGGTGGCAGTTGCAGCAGTGGTGAAGGAGGTGAAGGTGGTGGTCATGGCAACAACAATGGTGGTGGAGGAGGTGGTTGTGGCAATGGCAGAGTGGTAGAAGTGGTGGAGTTGGCAGAGTTGGTGGTGGTGACTAGTGGCAACAATGGAAGTGGAGGTGATGGAGATGGGGATGGGGATAGTATTTGATGTCCTTAGGGTATGGGTTACCCAAGTCTCACATCGAGTAGAATGAGAAGCTCGATGGGGTACTTTAGCAACTTGGTTCTTCCCCTTCAACAGATAGCTTTTAAGAGAGGGTTTTCCAAGTCATTTGAGTTCCATTTGGTATCAGAGCTTGGATTGCCGATGGCATGGAGAGGGCTAACTGTGGAGGGTATTGACCGGCGGAAGGGCTAACCGTAGTAGAGTGAAGCAATGCCAAGTGAAGCATCGTAGAGTGTAGCTGTCGAGATATCAACTCTTCAGGGGTTGTGCTATAATAGGGATGAGGATAGTATAGGATGTCTTAAGGTAATATGGGCTACCCAAGTCCAATATCAAGTAGAATGAAATGCTTGATGGGGTACTTTAATGGCTTGGTTCTTTTCCTTCACTAGTTAGCTTTTGAGGGAGTGTTCTCCAAATCACTTAAAAAATTTGTGGGCTAGGAATTTTTTTTCTTTCCCTATGTCAAACATGAGAATCTAACATTCAAAACCTCACATTCCCAATAACAAAAAATAATTCATGCACCAAACAACCCATAAAGTTTTTCCAGCATCAGTTAAATGCCAACACAAATACTGAAAAAGGAAGCAAGAAAAAAAAGCCAACAAAAATAAAGTGGACAATAAAAATTTTAACCAGCAAATGAAAAGGCATAAGACTGAGTCTGTTCAAACAGGCTGTAGCCCCAAAAGCAAGTAACCTTAAACATAAACCTAAATTACCTCTTGCAGCAGCTTCTTCTTTTCGTTTTACTTCCTGCATTTTAAGAAGTCAATGGAAATCAAAACATGTATGGTGAGTTTCCAAATTTGTAAGACCTGCATTGTTGTATGATATTGAATGTTGGAAAACAAAAAGTCAACATGAGCAAATATTCAACGTTGTAAAAATAATAATGTTGCGTATAATGAGTGGCCACACTAGAAACTGAGTAGAGAGAAAGTAGGTGTAGTATCTATCATAGAAAAGTTAGTACAAACGCATCTTAGGTGCATTAGAGGCTTTTATACGAAGAGTTGACCACATGGAAGATAGTCTAATAACTAGAGGTAGGAGAAGACCAAAGAAAATAATAAGAGAAACTATTAGGATTGATTTCATTATTAATAATTTAACTATAGAAATGAACAAAGACGAGTTGTTTGATCCATATAGACGATCCCACTTAGTGGGAAAAGGCTTCGTTTATTGTTGTTATTATTCATGAATCTGCCCAAAGGTAAAAGAAGTACATTTTATATAATCATGCAGGTTCCCCCAATGACCATGAAAAATAATAATATTTTATGGTCAGTACATCTTTTCTGGATAAAAGAAATTTCATAGGTTAGAGAAACAAGAATATGTTCTCCCATAGAGAAGCTTGAAACTTGAAAGGTGGGGAGGGGGAGAGCGAAATAAGAAGGAATGAAGGATTATGGAAGACAACAGACAATAATAGAAGAATGTTTTAATCTCATTAGAAATCTCATTAAATATCATTGGAACCCCAAAAAGAAAACCAAAGCAGAAAACAAAGAAGCAAAGAAATGCAACTCATACCTGTTCCCGCTTTCTCAATTCAGCCTCCTTGGCTTGGAGTTCTTTCTCCTTCTTTTTCAAATCCTAATGGTAGAATGGATCATAAATAGAAAAGCCAACATTAAATTCAACAATACATGCAATACATAAATAAATGAAAAATGTAGATTGAGGATCTCAATTTAACTCATACCGTTGATGTATCAAGAGGCACATCAATTGTTGCACCAAAGCCATAATTATAATCAGCAGGTTCTGGATTAAGTGGTGCAAGCCTTGAATTTGTGGCAGGGGCAACACTTCCCGGATTCTAAAAATTTTAACAATAAGACAAGATGTATGAAACATAGGGGAGCAGTTGGAAGTGTTTTACATGTTTTTACCTAGTGAGTAGACTAGGAATGAAGGGTAGTTCTGGAACAATAAGGAACAAATAATTGATAATTTGTAAAGTCATTGTTTAGAGGACGGTGTGAAGTTAGGCAATGTGATCCTCTTACTCCATTTCTGTTCACCCTTGTAAAAAATTTAAGTCATACTCATGTTTGTTAGGGGTCACAGAGAAGTACTGTTTAAGGTTTGATTGTTGGGACAGAAGGGTTAGACATTTCTCATTTACAGTTTGCTAATGATACTATTCTCATCATACCTGAGGATAAGGTAAATTTCCAAAATGTTCTGTCAATGTTACAAGTAATTTAGGCTGTATATGGTCTCAGTATTAACCTTTCTAAGTGTGGATTGGTCATGAAAAGCTTAGTTGAATAGGTAACTTCATTCCTTTTACACAATCACCTATGTTCATGAAAAGAAACATCACGCAAGAATAAAATTATGAATTACTGGTTTATGATTAATAAACTCACTGTAGTGTAAAATGCACCCCCACCATAGTTTGACTGGCTTGATGCTTTTCCCCTTACTGCTGGATCCTGCTAGTTTATAGCCAATTAGATGGAATTATCTTGAGAACACTTTTATTTTATATCAGAAATATTAAGTACAAACAGAAAGGATTTGATTTCAACCCAATCAACCAAGTATATTCACCAACATATTGACCAAAACAAATCTTTATGAAGTATAAAAATAACCACATTCACTTAAATGGACCACATGTAGCTTGATAGCAAACAGTGATGTAGTCAACAGTGGGCAAGTGGAACCCCTTATGTCCAATAAACCGTCCTATCTCTTCTAATAGGCTTTGAGTTCAAGTGTAACTAGGTGACTGCAAATACATTAACTCAACTACCAAGTAACTATGCATGACCATAGTATCCTAAAAGCTATGAAATAGGAAAAACATGGAATGCTATAATCAAGCTTATAAGCAACTTCTTTTTACTTTTTTGTGGGATTCAAAGCCGCCTAGTGGGAAAAGGCTTTGTTTGTTGTTGTATTTGTGGGATTCAAAGGGGGGCCTGGTGAGTTCTGGAAATTGGATTCAGTAGATGCATACTCTACTATACTCCTTCATCTGGAGTTTCCCCAATGTTCTCAACCACTTACCAATCACAACATTTTTCAATTTTTTCATGTTCAATCTTCTGACAGTTCAATTCAGCCAGTCATCTTTTTCCATTTTAGTTTCTGTCTTTCTCTTTGTAACTTCTCCAATTCCTTGCTTGTACTCGCAGCTTAGCCCTTCTCTTAACTTGCCAAGACTTCTAGGCTCAACTAATTAATAACATATTGGAATTATTTTGCATGAGCATGTTCCAATTATCAATCAAAAAGCAATTCATTCAACGGAGTATACACACCCAATTACTACATATAAAGTTACAAATAAATGTGTATATAAACTCCACAAGGTAAAGTACACCACTAAATGATATCAACCATACATAACTAATATCTTTTAACATATCGTGAGATCAAAGGGAAATTAAAAACCCCTTCCTACACTTCAATAAGATATAATTTTGGTGCTACTGATTAAACATCAGCTCAGAATTATAAGAAAGGTTATATAAATTGCATAGACACCGAAATGATTATATAAGGTGGTCACTAAAAATTAATATGACTACCCAGCAACAACCCAACAGGGACTGTGCAATATCAATAATATTGAAGCTGTTTGTGTAACTCACCCAGCAATGCCAAATAGCACCTGAATCAAACCTCTAGGCAGAAAAAAGAGTCTTTCTATACTTGGTGTTGCACATACTTGTTAGCCATCCAATGAAACCTCCTATAGACATGTTTATGATCTTATATATTTCTCTGATGTAGTTGGTTGAAGCACATTGCAAGAGTCTTTAACAGGGGTCCTTGAATACTCAGCTTTCAGGGGATCAAGTTGAATACTTATGTAATCATCCAATAATTACATTAAGGTGGCACTTTTTTCTGATATCCTATGGATTACAAGGCTAGGTTCTTTTCTATATATTGCCCTCAAGTTGCTATGTTCTGTTTCTACAAGGATATTCTATCCTGTCCCTATGCATTTCTTCCATTTTTTCCTAAATTATTTCTTCTTTAATAATTTTTTTAAAAAATTACTATATAGGATTGTTAATGTGTTAGAACTTAGAAATTAGAACATAGGTCATATGTGCTTAAACAAACCAAAGTCCATGTAAGTTTATACTTTACAGTTCATAAGAATGTAGGAGACCATTTAGAACAACAGAATAATGTTATTATGAACTGCATCACTACCATTGTTTATCCTCCATAACAGAGAAGTGTCTTCTTTCAAATAAATCTTTATTAAGAAAATCAGTTAATAGTGGGTATTAATTGCTACATAATTGTACATGTTATTACTCTCTTTCAAGTAAATCTTCATCAAGAAAGTCAGTTAAAGGTGGAAATTAAATGCTACATAATTATACATTGTTATCATGAATAAGGATTTGAAAACTTCAACTACTTTACTCCCCTGGGTGTTGATAGCGATGGGGCAGAGGAATTATACTTCGTAACTTAACACTCTAAAGATAAGAAACGCTGTAACTGCAGGCAAAGCCCCAAGCCAAGTAAAAGCTAGTCCACAAGTTTTCAGCTTAATTCCAAACATATTCTTAAGGGAAAAACTTTACCAGAAAACATCAAATCCTCCAACTAAAAATTAAAAAAAAAAAAAAAACTATACCTAAGTTGATATACATTCAAACAACCGAAAAATCCATTTTGGATACTGGATCCATTATAACATCAAACAAGTCAACCGTTAATCAACTACAACAATTCCTAAACCCTGAACTCCAAACAGTAATCATCGATTGTTCCAAACTCAAAATCCACCGAACCAGATCAAATTCACACAAAACAGCAGACCTAGTTGAAAAATATAAGTCTACAAAGCAGCACAGCTAGAAAAAGCAACGAGGAGAATGGACTTACAGAGAAGGGATTAACTTCGTCTTCATCAAAGGGGTTACTGTCATAGCGACGGGCCATCAGAGAAGGTCAACAGTACCAGGGATCAATATCAGAGTTAAAACAAGCAAATAAGACGAAGATCTAGAACTGTACAGAGAATAAAGCGAAAAAGGTTATAAAATAAAGGACTTTGAAATGCTCAGATTTGAAATTTTTGAATCTTCTTCTGCAAGGGAAGGATTCCAAAAGAAGAAGATAATTCAAGCAACAGAGAGACAAATGAATTGTCTTCGGTCAGCGTAATACGCTTCTAGACAAAATAAATAGAGAGAGAAGACTCTGCTTTCAACAACTTCACTTTCATAAAATAAAGAAGGTTTAAATACACTTTGTGTGTCTAATTTCATAAAATTTCATTTTGATTTTCTAATTTAAAAATAAAAAATTTATTTTTTATTATATGAAATTATTTAATCTTATCCTTTTATCATACAATTGGTCCAAATTTTATTATAAAATTTGACAATTAACAAATTGAGTAATTATTTAATTTATATTTATATTTAACATCTAATTCAGTCAATTATTAAATTCGATATCAAATTTTAGATAAAAATATAATAGAGTAGATAAGATTAAATCATTTTATAAAATAAAAATACTAATTGTCTATTTTAAAATTATAAAAACTAAATTAAAATTTTTATAAAATTAAAAGAACCAAAAATATATTTAAACCAAAAAAATTGAAAAGAAGCTTTTAAAATTGGAATTAAAAATTTAATTCTACATGAATTAGTTGTGGATTTATTTTTTATAATTGATAAATATATAAAATTGGCAAGTGGTGATTTCTTTGAACTGTATTTTATGGATTAGGAAATGCTCTTTAGAGTCATATATTACTTTAATTTGATAATAAATTTTTTATAAATATAAAATTAGTTTAAATCATTTTAAGAAAATTAATCACTCTCCGAATTCAATTAGTGTAAAAAGTAACAAAAGGGGGGAAATGGTTTTAATATATGAATCAATGGCCATATTCAAGTTCAATTTATTGGTAACAGTAATTTTTATCACAGGGGAGAAGTCCAAATTCAACTTTTCTTTTCAATTATTAATGTCTAACTACATATTATATTTAATAAATAAATAAAGTCTACCATATGAATTATGAAGTATGATATCAAACGTAATCATGAAAGGAAAAATTTTAGTTGCATTTTTTTTCATAAAATTATCTTATCAAACAATTATATTTGTATATATTATTTTTGTAACTAATCAATTTATGATTAGATTTTTTTAAAAAATATTTATTTATTTATTTTATTGTTATTAAAAAATTATAATAAATATATAAAGAAATCATTTATTCGTATGTATGATTGAATTTAAAATATTCAAAGCATAAAAAGATAAAATGTCAATAATTTTTTTTTGAATTTTTTATTTTTATAGAATGCATAAATTTATTCTTTAAAATAAAACATAGCCTCATTTTCTAAGAATTGTAAAATTCCCATATATAATTCAAAAATAAAACTAGAAAATTAGATCAAAGAAAAATAAAAGGATTTGCAAAGATAGAGATTTGAGTTATTATATGAGATTGGGAGGAAGCCTTTTCTGTATCAAAATAAAAAATAACTTTATATATAAAAGAGAAAAAATACTTATGTGTTATAAAGTCATGTCTACTTCTTTCATATAAAAATTATCGACTAAAAAAAATTAGTGAATTGTTGTATTATAAAAATAATGCGTCTATATATTTGTTACATCGATTAGTATAATAAAATCAACTCATAAAAGACATGAATTATTTTAAAGAAAACGAAATTTATATAATTTTCCTTAATACCATATAATTTATATTTATTAATATTTCATCTCTTTTTTTAATTATTTTTCTTATTTTTATATTATAGCACAAACTTACCTAGCATTTATACCATCAACCATTCACAAATGATTTAGTTAGCTTCTGTGCATATACTTTTTTTAGTTAGATATGCACTTTTACTTATTGTTAAAGTAACATGAATGTATCATTTTTGCTCTGTTCACAGTTTTGCACATAGTTACATTTATGAAAAGAGTTGGTAGTAGTCAAGAGGAGGAACTTCTATTTGTTAAGAGGTGTCTTCTCTCAACAAGAAGAGGTGGTAACTCCAATTGTGATGAGAATGTGCCTCCAATTGTGAAGAGAATATGCCTCCACCTATGGAGAGAAAATACCTCAATATTTTTTCAATTTTAGCCATGAAATTAAAAGTTTTCAACAGCAATGTACACATTAAAATTATTTCAACACAACTCTAAGATTAATCCAACCATAAATCATGATTTATGTTAAAAACAGAGTTCATAAATAAAAAAAATCAATACGACATCAAATTCTTCTAAGAAATTTATAATTAAAATACAAAATTTATATATTAATTATAAGTAAATGGCGGGTAAGTAAAAAAAACTAAAAAATGAAGAAAATTGAGCAAATTTTGCCTTTGCTTTTGATGGTTCTTGTTTTTATTTTTACTGAAAATAAAAAATGTGACTGAAAATGCATTTAGTAAAATTTAACAAAAAATATTTTCTGAAAATATTTTAAAAAATAGGCTAAAAATAGAAAATGTCTAGAAGATGTTTTCAGCATTTTCAAATGATGATAATTGTTATTTTTATAATTTTTTAAGAAAATAAATACTCCAATCATATGAATATTATCATTTGATGATAATCAAACTTAAAAATTAATAAAATATTATACTCATTTAATCCATTTGACTTCTAAATAAATACAAACAAAATTTTAACTTTACATAACAAACATGTTTTAAAATTTTTAAAAACTTAAAAATGAAAACTAATTTTAAAAAATGAAAATAAAAATTAAAAATATTTTTACAAACAAAACACACCATAATGTTAGATTTTAATAAATTACAATTTTAAAATTAATATATAAAATATAACATTTAAATATTAAATTAATTTTTCAAATCTGTATCCAATTGATCTTTTTAAGTAATTGTTTTAATCCGTTTTAATTTAATTAAAAATTCTTACCGTCCAAAAATTAATAAGTTAATTTTTTTTTATTTTTGGAAATTAAAATATACACTGTATCTTTTCAAAAACTAAATTTTAAGACTCAATAAGTTTTTTTCTCGTAAAATCTCATCAAAGTCTTGTTATCCCAATTCCAAACAGATATTGGCAGTTTGGTTCCATTCATGGCCTTGACCTCAAAATCTAGTATATCTTTTCATTTATCTCTTACATTGCTGCATATATATATACTAGGATTAATTTACAGGAAAATCACTCAATTACACAAAAAAATAAAAAATCGGGAGGATTTGCAGAGTTAACACAAGGAAGGAGGGATTTTTCATTTATTTCTTACAGTATCAATTAATTACATCAAAAGAAAAAATAAGAAGGAAGGAAGGGGATTGTAGGATCAAATTGCAGACAATAATAGAAATGGGACAAAAGGAAAAAAATTTTGCTTTTATACAAAATGAATGATTAAGAAATTGAGAAGAGGAGAGCTAAGAAAACATATGGAAATTGCATCATCGTCTTCTTATGAGCGTTTCATCACTCACTGGTAAATGGATCAACCCAGTTTTTGTCCTCAGCAGCAGCTTCATTCCAACGCTTTTCAAAGATTTCAAGTTCCCGCATCGATTGCCTTCGTATCTGCTCAGTCCATTAAATTTAAATGTTTAGTTCCTTTAAGTAAATCAATGGGGATTAAGAAAAATAAAATTCACTCTAACTTGGTATTTTTTTATCAAGTAAATCAACGGTGTTAGATAATAAAGATTAGAACAAATTTGATTATTTTTTAAAGTTAAAAGATTAGAGTAAAATCAATTAAATTTGAATGATAAGACTAAAATCTGAATTAAAATTAAGAAAGTGAAAAGTGCCGTTCTTATAATTTCGTAAAAATTTTAATTTTGTCTCCCTGATTCTAAAATAGACAATGTTATCCTCCTATTTTGTGAAATGATTCAGTCTTGTTTCCTTTATCACATTTTCATCCAAATTTTGATGTCAAAATTAACAATTAATTGAATTATATGTTAAATTTAAGTGTAAGTCAACAATTTTGTATAAATAATTAATAGTTACAATCAACAAATTAAATTTAATAATAAATTTTGGATAATCATGTGACAAAAAGACAAAATTGAATCATTTTACAAAAGAAGGCTAAATTATCTACTTCAAAACTAAGAGGACCAAATTGAACTTTTATTTATATCTATGGTGCTAAATATGTAAATTTATGGTTATTTAATATGTTGAGATTAGAATAATTTTTACTATGTGAAAAAAAAGATTAATGAAAAATTTTAATTTAAAATGAAGACAATACGTGCTTTAAAAAATAAGATCGCTAATTTAGATTTTTTTATTAAAATAAACTTTTATTTGTTTTGATAAGTAAGCAAACTTGCACCCTATTCATTTATGACCAACCTATTATGGGCCGGAACGGCCCATTTTTTGGTAACTTAAAAAATTTTTAAATTGGTTGAGTAGTATATGAGTTGAGCAAGCTAAAGAATATGAGTTGAAATTTGAAAGATCAGATTTATATATAATTGTTTATATCTTTATTATTAAATTTTTTAATTAAAATAAAATATATAAAAATTTTTAAAAAATAACTAATCATAAAAGAGATTAGTCATATAAATTATACATGTGTCAATTTCTGATTGAAAAACTGATGTTAAAGATATAAAAATTACATCTAAATTTTTTTTAAACTTCAAACTTGAAACCCTAGTGGGAACCAATTTAACCAAAATAAAAGGTTGAAACTTGAAAGGCCTCACCTCGACTCGCATATCTTCACCAGGCCTCTGATTAGGAATGAAAATGAAAAAGAGTGAGTATTTGAAAGATAAGGATAGTTAATGAAGCATGATATAAAGAAGAACCATCTAAAATGTCATTAAAAGAAACCAAAAACAAAAATAAAAATACCTTGATTAACTTCCTAGGATTTGAAACCTGCGAAAAGATTTATATACAAATATAGAAATCATTAGCATTTCATTTCCTATCCTGAATAAAGATTTCATGATGACCAAGTTTGGGCTTGTTCCAATTAAGTTAGTGTTATAAAGGCATGCTATACAATAATGATCAATTTTTAGTGTAATAATGTCTCTCACGACACAAATGACATAGAAGAAAAAGAAATTTTGATTTTTCATTCGCAATGCATTTTGGGTGTAACAATGTCACTTTAACAATTTGCAAAAACATAGTAGATAAGTAAGAAAGCTAATGGATACAGAATCAGTTCAAACATTTGGAG
Source organism: Senna siamea (assembly GCA_031216115.1). NCBI lineage: Eukaryota > Viridiplantae > Streptophyta > Magnoliopsida > Fabales > Fabaceae > Senna > Senna siamea. The sequence goes on along the minus strand of CM062355.1, from coordinate 17,641,978 downwards.
AGAAAGGAAGGAAAATACCTTAGATGGCTCTTGATCATTCCCACCCAATGTTTGTATTCCCTTATGAACAATGTATTCACTATCAACAATTCCCACATTTTTAGTTCGGTCACCCTGAAACGTAACGGTAATTTCGCAGCTAATGATAGTTGTCTTTTCACGCAGCCGATGAAGCTTAAAATGGAAAGTACTAAAACTTGTCGAGAAAATGTCCGAAACCTTACCTGTGCACAATATCCTAGTTTCATGTCCATTCCCCACCCATGAACAAGGTCATTCTGGAGACAAAAAATTGAGTCACCAATGTTAATTACTGAGAATTAAATGCCTCTAAAAACACAAAAAAGTGAATCATGGAAATAATATTACCTGTATAAGATGCCAAGTACAATACCAGGCAGAATGTGAGAAAACAGGGGCCATACCTTCCACAAACCTATAAAATTAATTTTGAAAGTGTTTTGTCATTCATAACATGACTATAGAAGATAATACCTCGATTTTTCTTCATATATCAACAACAACAACAAACAAAGTCTTTTTCACTAAGTAGACTGACTATATAGATCAAATGACGTTAACATATTCTATCTTTACTCATTTTTATAATTAGTACTTTTCTTCATATATCAAATAAAAAAATATTTTTCCTTTTCATTCTTCATAAGGAAGGAAACAGTAAGTACTGAAATGCAAACATTGGTATGCTATAAGCCAAGCCTTCCACAAATTTACAGATTGAAGTCTTATTGAAGGTTGTATCTCATTCAAAACATGACTATTAAAGATGAACATTTGAACAGATCATTATCTCCACTACCATCATGATGGAAGAAGAAGAAGAATGTATAACACCACAACACATGAACAAGATCCAGCAAGAACAACACTTTCAAAGATTACACTGCTCTACAAGGATCAAGGGAAGTAGAAGTTACCCGGTGCAGGGTGGCCCTTGACTTGCACCTGTACATTTCCTCCTGCCTTTGCGTTCATAGACTCTTCTGCATGAATGAAAACATCCTGTGTAAGTATGACGAGCATTGATTTGCAGGTACATATTAGGATTCTCTATTATCAAGCTACCTATGAACTTTCAGGTTTTTTGCTCTAACAGTAAGTTTATGATGTATGTCTGTTGAATTTGGGTCGAGAGCTGGTTGAGATATCTCCAATCCTTCTTCTTTTACAATTTCAATGTATCTGCAAAAACAACATACTACATTGATTATTTCCCTTCTTTTATCAAATAAAATCAGATCATATAAACCGAGTAAACAGAACTTCATCATGAACTCATTTTAGGAAATACAAGGTAAACCATCAGTTTTGTATTTCTTCTACATAAAATTGTATTAATCTTTCAAATTAGAGGCTTGCAAACATAAAAATACCACTAGCAAAAGTCTCAGTCATACCTTGCAGGAGAAAAATTCTCCACACCCAAGTCCTCATCCCAGAGAAAGATATAATCATAAATATAAACAATATCAGGATGTAGAAATCTTTTTGCAAACCACCTGGAAAAAAAACATAAATTAATATCTGTGATTTAACAAATAACCCATAAAATTACAAATATTAGTAAGAATTTTCGCAATCACATACATATAAATAAATTATCAAAGAAAAGTACATTACTTCATCATCATCTATGACAAGAATACTCCCACAGTTACACTGAGGCATTACATTTTTTATGCATTTTCAGTTAGAGGTAGTTCCCAGTAAGTCAAATGAAAATAAATAGTTTGATGTCATTATGATAACAGAAGCCAAAATACTCTCCAAACTCCTATGATGCTTACATAGCCTAATCTGCTTAATTAGATGGCTCTCTGCTCTATTATTAAAAATTATACAACCATTGAAACCAAAAGATATATTACAAATAAACTCATTTTTTAACAAAAATCCTAAAATTTATAAAATAACCATTTTTCTAATTTTAGTAAATTTTCATATCATGTAATTAAAAATAAATAATTATTAAAAACAAAGATTACATTCACATTTTTTCAAAACCTAACAAATTAAAAGAAATAATTAATATTATTTAATTTCAACAATGATATATGTAATAACTATATGTTTAATCAACATAAGTTTTGTAAATTTAATAAAATTTTGGAATAAATTAAGCATATTGTTTTACACAAAATATATAACAGTAAAATAAAAGTTCTAAGAAATACATTTCTAAATGTCATATTTTAATTACAAATAATAATATTATCCTTGAGGGTATTTCGATCAAAATGAATTTAGTTAAAGTGTATATTTCGGTTTCAGTGAAGGCTGTATAATTTTTCATAAAGTGGGGAGAGCCATGTAAATAAACCATTTCTGAGGAAATGGGAGAATAATTTACCCTTTAAATTTCGATAAATTCTTTCCACAATGAAGATGTAATATGCTTGATCACCTCTAGTACTTTCCTAGAAAAGAATTGAACTGATCTATTCTGAGACCATAAAATTCAATACATAAGGTTTTACAAACTGAGAAATGTAGCCACAAGCCGTCAGTCTCGTCCTTACCATTTGGTTTGGTTCTGTGCAACTATGTGTATGGCCTTGCTACTCCACTCAAGGTCCCACCATCCATCAACATTGCCATCATAATGGAACAGCATAATCGTAAAATTATCCGGAAGAAACTGAAATCAACGAAATTATTAAAGGAATGTTGATTCAAGTAATTTTGATGACCTAATGAATCATTAGAATTACCTTTTGCACCATATCATTGACAGTATGTTTTTGCTTCATACCAACCGGAACCGCTAGCAAGCTACGGTTGGAGTAAGTACTAACCTGAAATTTCATAACCACAAACCTCATTACAGTCCACCATATTCCATCTATCATCTATCATTTTCTATATAACTAAAATGTAAATGAACAATACAGATATGCTGACCTCTGAACTCAAACTACTTCTCAACCATAAAGGCCTTAACTCGAAATCTGAAGTAGCATGTATTATACCTTGTGGCAAGCCCTTCAACTTCCCAGAATATTCATGATATCCCTGCATAATGGCATCAGAAGTACCAATGCTAGTAAAGAATACTCATGCAAGTTAAAATATAAAAATTCATAAGAAAAATCAGAAAACATCAGAGTCAATACCTCTTCTACTTCCCAGGTATCCCACTTTTTTTCAATCTGATAATGGGGGTAATAAATAAAGAAGAACCCAAAAAAAAAAAAAAAAAATTAGCACACTCAGCACAGAAACAATACAATATCATGTGGTATTTAATGGTGCTTAATAAGACAGACAAAGCTTGAGCCTTGTGGCTCTTAATCAATTTAAAACATACTCGCAGATGTTAAAAGAAAATAAAAAGAGTGACAATATTGGTCTCCATGCTGAGATGAATGGTTAATTACACTTTCTAATGATAAAAGTTCAAAAATTTTCTGATAAAACAGGACACAGATACTATTACAATAGGAATCAGTGGATGAAAACAGCCTAATCAACATGTTGGTCCTTAGTTATGATATATGATTTATTTAAAAGAAATATTGTGGTGCCATACCTCAGCTTGGCGATACTGATACTTCAAAGTTCTATAATAAAGGAACAACATCACTGTACACATAATTAACATAAAAGGCAGCTGTATCTTCTTGAAACTAGACTTTCCCTGATCCAATGAAATACATTTAAGAAAAAAAAAAGAAGAGAAGTTACAAAAGCATCTCGATAATAAAAGATTCCTTATTAGAAACATTCCTTAGAAAATTCAAATTAACAATATTTGAGAAAAAGACTGACCCCATCAAAGATGATACTCTTGTTTCTCATCAGCCACCTCCATGATTTGATTGACTTCATGGAGACTTCAGTCTTTTCTACAGTCTCATCAAAATCTGCTGCAACAGAAAGTATTAAGCTATTTCAAGCCAGTTTCAGCATATTTCAGAAAAAAAATCATTAAGCATGTCTTAAGCAAGAGATGTAATTTGAAAGAGGGTAACCGTGAATTATAAAGAAAAAAACTCAAAATATTTCATGATTTGGTGTCACCAACAAATTTATCCTAGTTAAAGCACTACTAATGCCCATGACCTCAACTTAATATGTAAATATAACGAGGTCCTTGGCACGAACGGTCAAGAATTTTGAAGAAAACTCTCAACTCACTCATGGGCATGAGTTCGAATATCCTAAAGCCATAAAAATCTCACTTGGGCAACCCTTCTCATGGAGATCACCTTGCATGCAAGGACTAGTTGAGTAGCTGCTATCGGCTAAAACTCCTTGCGCTTTAGGCCTGTGTAGTAATCCTCCAGGTTGGGCCTCCGCTAGTCTCCCAAGCATGTCATTAGTGCCCTGTCCCCTTACTACCATTTTCTTCACCAACAAAAAGAAAAAAGAAACAGTATTCCTATAGCTTCTCCTAAAAACTCAGAAATTATTGGTAAACTCTACCTAAAGGTCTTATCTCTGACAGATTAATAGCCTTCATAACAATCTCGTCTTAAGGGTAGAGCTAGACCACCAAGCCAATTATCCTATATCCAGAAGGAGATTAGATGTCAAAAAATGGAATTGTAAGATAATCATGCACATGCAGTGTATTAAGAAGAAGCTAAAGTAAAAATATTTGAGAATTTGACACAACTACATTGATTATGTCATACTCTCCTACATCATTAATATAGTATAATGAAGATGGAAAGAGCACAGGCATAGAAATGTGTATATAAGCTAACCATATTTTCAGCAAGCATAGCCTTAAAATACACAAGGCATTTAAAAAAAAAAAACTAAAATTTGGCATCAAAATTTCAAATGGTCTACCATCTTCGAACCCAGGAACAAGAAAACAGAGATGTTAAATGAAAAAATTGAACCTCACCTGAAATCAAAATTCATTATTATTATTATTTTCTCCAGTGCACTCTAATAATTTCGCCCGAAAGAAAAAGAAAATAGCAGAAAGAACAGATAAACAACTCTTTGACCATTTCCATCAGATCCAAACAACTAAAATTCCGCCATTGGTGGCCAAAACAAGACGTCTCGTTTGCATTACAAATTCAAACATTTAAAGGCAAGAAAGGTAAAAGATTACATACCAACCAAAGATGAAGAATGAATGGTGGTAGCTGAACCCAGAGAGACAGAGAAACAGAGAGCTGAAGAAGAAACAAAAAAGGCGATGTGAAGAGAGTGAGAAAGAGTCCTCAAAACGAAACGAGAGAGATACGGAAAAGCCACGTTTCAAGGGATACAGGGTACAGAGTATCACCAATGCATGCGTGGCTTTGTGTTTAACTATGGTTTTTGAATTTTGCATTCTCTGTATTTATATGAAAAATCCAAAACCAAAGCCGAACCAATTTAATTTTCTGTTAGCAGAGGCAAGAATTTAGGATGTAATGGTGACGATACGGTCGTCGCCGTCTGTCTCACTCAACGTCCTTCTTGTTGACGTGGCCGATTCTACTTCTTCCATCACATTTTTCTAGGCTCGCTTTGCATATATGCCCTTGTAGAGCTGGAAATTTCTCTCGAGTATCTATTTAATTCTATACCAATTTCTTTTATAAAATTGGGAAAATTATATTTGAATATTTTACATAAAATATTCTTATTTTGAAATAATAAAATTATTTAATTATCTTTAATATTACATGAAAAACATCATGTTAAAAAATAATATAAATTTAATTATATTTATTGTTATATTTAAAATAAAAACTATAATTTTTTATATAAAAAAATATTTTTATTGATAAAAAATAAATTGAAGTGAATGTGAGTGTAATTTAATCAAATTTAAAAAATTATTAATATAATTAAATTTTTTAATAATTGTTAATTATTTGATGTCCTTCGTATCATTTTTAATTGTTGCTTTACTAACTTTAACTTTTATTATTAATAAAAGAGGAGAATTATATTAAATAGTTAATAATTAATATAAAATTTTATTAAATTTTTATAAATATAGATAAATAATAAAAATATGTTGGTATCATTTGATTTATATAAACGATCTTATTTAATTAAAAAAAATTGGATCCTTTGCTTTTATTTTTTAATATAGAAAAAAAATTAAAAAAACTTATAATAATAAAGACTCATTATAAATAAATTTAAAAAATTTTTATTGCATAAAAATATAATAATTTTTAATTATAAAATATTTACATTCATAAATAAATTTTATTTATTGTTGTTGACTGTTTGTACTATTATTATAATTATGGTGGTCATATTAATGATACTATTAATTGTTGGATGACGAAACTATTTATTTTTCATTGAGGTGGTGATAGTTACATGCTCAATCTTAATTACAAAATCAAGAATCTGATATAAATTGAATTTGATCCAATCTCTCCTCGTTTTTTTAATTTTGCTAGCGATAATGATAGGGAGCTTTTTTTTCCCAATAAAAACCTAAAAGCTTTCAAGTACGCTCAATAATATATCTGTCGTTATTGGGCATTTATTCTTAAATATCTAAAATTATTTTATAACAAAAAGAAAAAGGAATAGTGATGCTTACATAACAAGAAAATATAATTAAATTATTTATAGTTATTATAATTTTACTTAATTTTTAATTAAATTTTTATAATTTAAAAATTTATAATTAAGTTCTTATAGTTTAAAATTTTTTTAATTAAATTAAATTATTAAATTATTGTTAAAATTACGTTAAATTTTGTTAATTTTATTAAATATAGTATTTTAATAATTTAAATATATATGATTTATGTCAACAAATAAAATAAATAAATAATAATGTAAAAATAACATAATATGTGAATTAAAATATAATTTATATTAAATAATATGAGTAAATTAATTTAAATTAAGTAAATTTATAATATTAAAATAGTATATAATTATTATATCATCAAAATTTAACAAAAATTTAAATTTATGAACTAATTTTAAAATTTATTAAACTATAAAGACTCAGTTATAAATTTTTAAAATATAAAAATTAATTAAAAATTATGTGAAATTATTAAGATTATACAAATAATTTAACAATAAAATATTATCATTTTACAAAAATCTCAAATCATCCGAGAGAATCTGGTAATCAGTATCTTTAAATTGTTTTTGTGTTTTTATTAAATTTTTTAAAAATTTAGTTAGATTAAATTATTTTTTACTCAATTTCGCTTAATTTTAGAAGCTAAACAAATTGTTTAGGAAATGAAATTTGATTGAAAGGTAGCATGAAACTATGTAATAGAGTTTTCCAGGGATATCGTAGAAATTAATAAAAAATAGAATAAATTTACATTAATTTTTTTATTTTTGGCTAATTTTTAGTTATTACTTAATTGTCTTTATTGCTGCTTACAAAATTTTAAGTTAAAATTTAATATTAAATATTAATATACCTGCATTTATTGTCATATTAACAATAAAACTACAGTCTTATTCTACACAAAATCATTTTTATTGACAGAAAATAAATAATTTTATGATCTCAAAATAAATATATACCATACAAAATGTTAACTTCAGTGACACAAAATGAATTATAAAAAATATTTATGTAACATTATATCAAACCTAAAAAATACCAAATATAAATTTTAAAATAAGAGTACCAATGTAACATTGTTATGTAATTTCTCCAGAGCATACAAATTATGTTCTACAAGGCAAAGCTTACCCATAATAAAAGCTTGCTACTCTTGGCAAATTCTAATTATTTGAAAAAAAATTTATAGAGTAAATTTGATCCTTAAATATATTTTATCTTAATTTAATCTATAAAATATTAAAATTTTTACTTTTATTTTTTAAATAATATTTTTAAAAAAATTTAGTCTCTACGTTAATTAATATTAATACCCAAACAACATTGTAATAAGTCAACTAAATTAAAAAAAAATATTTTTAAGAACCAAATAAATTACTCATTTTTATAATATATAGAGATTGATTTCATGTTTAACGTAATTTAGATATTAATATATATGTACTATAAAAATAATCAATTATATTACATCATAATCAAGAAGATCTTCATTATATAAGCATATATATACTTTCTACACAACACTTATTTATACTAATTTGACTATTAAAATTTATAATAGAGTCCCCAACAATATTTTTGTAATTTTAACTTTCTCTTATTTTATAAATCTTCAACAATACAGATGATCTAAACTTAAATTTTTGGCCAAATTTAAAATTATTATTTTAGTTTTAAAAATAATTTTATATATTAGTTAAACACATATTTATTTATATAAATAATAAATATAAAATGAGTAAAACTGAATTTATTTAATTTCTGAATAAAAAAGAATTGGAAATTTTAAATTAAAACTTCAAAAGACCAAAAATTCGTCGAAGCATATAGTTTATAATAAAATAAATTTATCTCGAGAAGCCCGTCCTCAAGTTTCCAAATCAACAATGTTGTTGGGTGTGACGAAGTGAAGTACAAGTCACCGACGCAGGAATTGTCTGTCTATTATTTTACGTGCGGCACCTGTTTTCGACCAAACCAATGTCAACTACACTACTAACCACACTCAACATTCAACTAACTAACTCGCATATTAAATTATTAATTATTAAACAGAATAATAACTCGTTATTTCTCAATTACTTTAAAATAATTACCATTTACACGTGGCAACCACTAAAGGTTCCTGAATCCATGGAACAACATATTATTGTTGTTCATTATTGGAGTATTAATATTTTACTCAGTTTGTATATGCCTTAAGGTGTGATGTCTATATCATGGGTTTATACAATTTAAAGAAAATTATATTAATATTGAGTTTGTTGTAGCAGTTGCTAACTTGCTAACTTGCTACCTTGAAATCTTTTGACTGTGGTTATATTTTGTTGCTTAATTTTTTTTGAGATTTTAATTTTATGATTTATGATTTTAATTTTTATTAATTGATGTAATTATTTGTTAATTGATTTTAATTTTGTTGTAGTAATTGCTAACTTGCTACCTTGAAACTGTGGCCAAGTATGTTTAGAAAAAAATAATAATAAACACAATCTTTCAATTACTATTGTAGTGTTTGGTAGCCATGCTTCTCATCAATTTAGCCATGGTTATGATTATCGCTATTTAATATTAATTTCGTGTCACATTAGCACTGTCGTCTCACAATTAACATGCATTGCATTGGATGCAATGTAACGTTTAAACACTCCACACACATCATGTGATGGACTTCCTTACCCATGTGCATGCGAGTCTCTATATATATTAAATTAATCTTAAAATTATAATAACTTTATATATTTTAAAAACTATCAAAAGAAAACGAATTTCTTCTATATTTTTCTATCATCTCATATGAAATATAAATATAATTTTTTTTTTGTATTCTTCACATAATATACCAATATATTGAAATATACATATATATATATAATTTTAGACTAATGATCAAGTCTCAAAATTATATTATATTACTAGTGATTTGATATGTACTAATTAAAGTGTGCTATTTTTTAAAATATTTGAAATATAAAATAAATATTATCTATTAAAATAATAAAATTAAATAATAAAAATTATTTAATTTTGTACTTTTTTAATTTATTTATTTAGTTTTTAAAACCATATATTATGTCATGCATACAAAATAAAATATAAATTTAAAAAACTTTTGATGTGAGGAGAGTTAAAAGAAAAAGTAAAAAGAAGTTATATATGACAAAAGAGTTAAGAAATTCAATAATTTTTTATTATTTTAAAATATAATAATATTTTATTTTATTTTATTTATCAAAAAGTATAGAAAAAGCTTCATATGTATTTTAGTGCATGCCAAATCTATTAGTATAATATATAATTTTAAAGATTAATGATTAAAAAACTCCAAAATTATTATAATATAAATAATATATATATTTTGATATCCATCAATTTTTGTTTTCTAATCCATATTTGGTGGTTTGAAAATGGACATATTTATAATATAATACTTCTAGGGTTTTTGGGCCATGAGAAAAAGAGAGAAAAAATATTAAGATAATAAAAAAAAGTTAAAATAGTTATTTTAAAATGTAATAATTCTGGGAAAGATACAATTTGATTGCATCACATCTATGAAACTATGGCTCCTAATCCTATGCTCAAAAGCATTATACGGTGAGTGAATTTTAAACTAACCAAAGATATATATGGGATGAGATTTGTAGTTTACAGTTCACACACTGTCCCACCTGGTCTACGAGGAAAGCCAGACTTACCTTAGAAAACTTAGCATCCTCACCATCAAGTGAGAAATTCTTGTTCAGGTCAGCTAGATTCACGTACGTATTTCGCAGATAGGTAGGCTAATCTAAAACTTGGCTTCTATCTCATGTTGTACTTCAAATTTTCAACACTAGCTACTATTGCTTTCAAATGATTAAGTTTTACATGGAAAAAGCAAGTTTGGGTCTGGGTTATGTATGATTTTGTGTGTTATACTGTGTTATTTATACTTTTTTTTTACGCAAATATAGGTAAGGAAATAATGCTATAATCTAAGATCAGGGTAAGTTTTTAAAGGTTTAGAGAGTACTTATAAAAAAGTTATAAATAATTCACAAATAAAAAATTATTTAAATTTAAATTATATAATTGTCATAATTAAAAGGCAAATAAATGAGTCAAACCCTATTCGGTAGGTTATTTATACTTTATTCTTCGTATAACGTTTAGCTTGTGTGATTCGATTTGAGCCTACCGACCACATCAGTCCTAAAATGCATTCATAATAAATTTTAACTATTCCTACCTTTGTGCGACAAATCTTGACTATATTGCTACTTAAGAGTATTTTAAAATCTGTTTATCTTTAAATAATTTTTTTTGTAAATGGAATTTAGGAAAAAGTATTGTGAAAAAAAAGTAACAGGATCCTCTGATGTCCAATGATCCTGCTGTCCTCTGCTGTTCACAGAATTTGCACCATTCATATGATCGTGTAAATCACATCATACCACATGTTCAAACTTTTTTTTTGTTTCAGGATCTAAAACGCAAGTTTTAGAGAGTTTCTTTAAGTGCAGCGTTTTTAGCACAAGCATTCCAAATCACATGATTTTGATCTGTCATTTTTGCTTCTAATATTTTTGCATTTACTACATGATTCACTATTTATTCTGCACTAGGATCCTGTATATATGCTATAACTATCAAGCACCAAGAAACAGAATTTGACCAAGTTAAAAAAATTTTATGCAGTGTTTTAAATCTCATTTATAAAAGAATATTGTAATACTTGTCTTCAATTATTTATGATGAAGAAGAAGTTGATGATTTAACTATTCTGTATGAAACCCTTACTTACGAGGAATGTTATTAATATTTATTGAATTTGAACTTTGAACATAATCCTTTCAATATAAACTCCTAAAAGGAAAGGAGGGAAAGAAACTAAGAAATAAAGAGAAGAGTAAGATAAGCCAAACCTCTGTAAAAGCAAGATTTGAGGTACGTAGGAAAGAAACTGTTCATCAGTTATCATGAACACATTTACGCTCACTAACGAACCCCTTATTTCTGATGGCAAACAAGGAAGCGCCCCACTAAGAGAACATACATATTTGGTGAAGCAGCCATGAAAATTGATCTAGAAACAAAGACAACATTAGCATGAGAGTAGCCTTCTCATGTTCGAAAACGTCGTTGATCCAACCATCTACTGCTCCTCCAACAATTACAATCTAACTTCATTTATAGGTAATGTAGCCAAATGAAAGGTAAAAGCATATTAATTGCTGCGAAACATTTTAACCTTATTTACTTCATGAACCATTATTACATAAGGGTCTCATTAATTAAATATTTATGAAGTCTCTCATAAAAACAAAATGAATGATTTTATTTCCATTTATATATGGGCAGATAACTAATTAAGCAAATTAAATATCTCAATGTAAGAATCAAAGAAAATACGTGAACATGGTTAATTTATCTTATTGCGAATGTAAGAAAGATTGTTCATGTAACTTGTAAAATAATGATGAATAAAGAGATACGTGAAAGGCCTCAAAGATTTTGCATATATACTTTTTAGTTTGACTTTGTAATAATAATAATAATAATACTTTTAGTTTATAAACTTTCACTCAAGTTTAGATTTCTTTATATATAGAAATTTATTTTAGTTCAACATCATAATTTTTAATTATATTTATTTTATGAGAAAACATTTTTTCCTGAAAATGAATCATTATAGTTTGAATACTTTGAATAATTGCAGGAAAATGAACTATATAACTATTCAACTCCTTTCAGTATTCAAAGTGTCAAAACCAAGGCAAACTATATCAGATCCATTTTGCAACATTAGCAACATGATTTGTAAGTGAATGTACCTAGCTAATCAAAGTGCCCTAGGATCCAGTTTAGACTTTGGATAGTAGCATTTTGAGAAGACCTAAACGCAGGAAAACTTATAAGTTTCCAAGTATTTTACATATGCCAGCCAGTAAGAAGCTTGTAGCACCACTGCACCAAACATGCTAAGGAGAAATCACAGATCGAAAGCAGCAAAAATAAAAGGATCAAAAGTATATCTGAATGAAAGTAGTAGAAGAAACTCTACACCAGACAGTGCACTTAGACTCAGAAGAAACTCTACACTAGACAGTGTACTTAAACTTTGTAAAACTTACGTTTTGGATCCTGAAATAAAAAGGAAACAAAAAAAATAAAAAAGATTGGACACATGGAATGATGTGATCCACATGATCACATGGGACAATGCAGATTCTATGGACATCAGAGGACAATAGGATCATTGGACAACAAGATCCTATTTCGGAAAAGAATTAGTTTGTGTTTAAAAATTTTAGTTAAAAAATATTTCTTTCAATATTAGAGAAGCAATTTGTGTTTAAGAAATTTGTATAAAAAAATTCTTTTGATTGTCAAATTATCAAAAGAGATATGTTTATATTTTAATTTATTATTAATTTTATTTAAATAGATAAATAGTTATAAATATTTATTCTTGTTAATTTTTATTAACTAAATAAAATATGAAATATTAAAAAAATTAGTTTATTATTTAAATAAATTAGTTTATTAATTAAATAAATTATTTCTATTAATGAAATAAATTTTAATCAATTAAAATATTAACAAAATATTATTATTTATAATTACTGTTTTTAAATAAATATTTATTAATTTTATTTAAATAGATAAATAATTATAGATATTTATTAACGTTATTTATTTTCATTAATTAAATAAAAATAAAATAAAATAATAATATAATCACATAAAAGAATCATGTAAATAAAGGGATAAATATGAAATTTTAATAAAAAAAATTCTATCTTAAAATATTTAATTTTTGACTTCTACTAATTAGAAGTAAAAACTCTAATTCTTAACTTCTACAATAAAACTCTATCTCGTATGAACCTACTCAATACTTCTTTGCTTAATTAAAATTTTATTATATGGGAACTCGCTTATTTGTAACTTCTAAATCAATTTTATTAATATTTTATTTAATATCTATATGTAAGAATGAATATCACCTTAAATAAGTACAATGTAAACTAAAAGTTTCGCATAAACATATATTTTTTAAAATTTTAAAATATAATATAAAATAATTATTATTTTAATATTAAAATAATAGATTAAATAATAAAAATTTGTTTAATTCACTCATTTTTTAAAATTTTTTATTTTTTTATTTTTAATTATATTTTTAAATCACATTTTTTTTATATTTTATATTATAAAATATATTATTTTATGAGATCAAAAATTTAAACCATTATAATATAGATAAGAAAAAGTTCAAATAATTATTTTACCTCATCATTACATATTAATTTGAGATATATAGCAAGAAGACCAAAAAAGGAAAATTAAAAAGTGAAATAACTAGACTACCTTCCTAGTTCATACCTATTTCGTGAGATATTAACCGACTAGTTTGCCTTTGAGGTGTGAAATGACCAAACCATATCGAACTCATAATATTTTTGCTCTTCTTGATAGCCTTGGACGAAATTCGAGAGGAAAAAAAAAAAGAGGAAGGAGGAAGAATAAGAAGTTATGAAGAAAAAGAAGAATCTAGCTTTTCGCATCTTGGTTTTTTAGTTTGAATCACCATCTTTTCATATTAGAATTCTTTTCCTTCCTAGGTTGGTTGGTTATGGTGATGAACTTGGCAGAAAGTTGCTAGAGAAAGGAAGCAATTAAAGCTTGAAGAAAGCTAGGAAGAGGTAAGATTTGATTTATTGGGTCAATTTTAACATACTGTATTTTCCCCTTTCTTTTAGTGTTGGCTATCCCTAGAGTAGAAGATGTCATATAATAGGCTATCTTGAGTTAGAGTGTAGTGGTATTCTTAATATTTAGATTTTTTGAGTTTATTGTTATTGAAAGAGTGATTTTGAGACAGCTCTTAACAAGAGGAAAAAAAATCAATATTAAAAATTAAAATATTACATTTTATTTGCATTAAAAATAATTTTAAAATATTAAAACTTAAAAAGAAAAAATTTACTGTTTAAAATTTAAGGTTTAAACTTAATTATTCAAATTCATTTAATAAATAAGTTAATTTATCTTAACTCATTTTATGATTAATTTGTAATTGGTGAGTGTGACTCATTTGATACTATAATTATTTATTAGAGGTATCAAAATGAATTATTCTATATAACTTGACTTATTTAGCTCTTTTAGGACATATAGAGGAAAATAAAATGAGGAAGAGTTTAATTTCATTAAACATACTAAACAAGAGGATTAAAGGCTGAAATTTTTATCATAATCAATCAATATATACCACATAATTTGTAAAAAAAATTAAACATTTTCTGATTTTGTATCCATACTTTTTTTTTACACCTAAACAAGACAGAATTTAAGAAAAAATTTATATTTTAATTGAAAGCTAGCTTAATTATACTTTTTAAATTATATATAGTTAATACTAATTTATTCTAAAAAAATCTAGTTAAAATCCTTGCTGCTTTTTCCGTTGCTGTTTGTTAAATGATGTATGTCCTACTGGGAAGAATAATGGGTCCCAGGATAGCAATTTATATCGGTAATTGTAAATACTACGAAGACCCAAAAGTTCCACGTCCACGCAGCTAATGATGTAAATCAGTGACTTCCCTGATTTCTCAAAGAAGCTTGCATCTGATCCTGTAATTTGCTGTTATTAAGGTGTGCTCTGCTCTGAATCCTAAGTTCTTATCCACTTTTTAGTGTATATATCCTTGTATATTAGGAATATCCTTGATTCCATTTCTAATATACCATCAAAATCATTTAGGCATAAGATTCACTAATTGCAGCTGCAAATACCAAATTCTTCCTTTTCTTGTGTTCAAGCTTTTTTTTTTTCTGGATATATATATTCTGAATACAATCTTGTTCATTACTTGTCTATTTGAAACATCAATGGATGTTGTGGGGACTGTGGTGAGCATCATAAGCTTATGTACAAGTGGGTCTCTGCAAGAATCACTTGCAGAGAAGTATAAACACTTAACAAGACCCACAGGTAACCTTATTAAACTGAAAAGTTCCATGGAAGAACTAGAAGCTCGAAAAGGAGGTGTCCAGAATAAACTAGATCAGTTGCTGCTGGAAAAAGGGATGGAACCAACTGAAGAAGTGAGATTATGGATGAAGAGTGTTTGTCATATTCAAAGTGAAGTGAGTAGCCTCATAGATGAAAGTGAAGCAAACTCAGGATGCTGCTACTGCCGTTCAAGAATCAGGTTGGGAGAACGTATTGAGAAGAAGATCAAAGATATTGTTAGTCTTCTGGAGAAGGGTCAAATGCCAGATGATTCAATAGCTGAAACTATAACCAAGAGAGGGTATACTATTCCTGTAACACCATTGATGGGATATGAAACACAAGTGCAAAGCTTGAAGAGGATATGGGGGCTCTTGTTAGATAATAGGGTAAGAAGGATCGGTGTTTGTGGAATGGGAGGAGTGGGGAAAACAACTATAATGACAGAAATAAACAATCGTCTGTTGAAAGAAAGTAATCATTTTAACAGTGTTATTTGGGTTAAAATATCAACAGATTCTAGCCTTGAGAAGGTTCAGAAGGATATAGCTGTGAGGTTGGGTTTGACTCTTTGTGAGAGTGATGATGAAATAGTAAGAGCTTCCAAATTGTTTGAAGCTTTTAACAGAAGGAAAAAATTTGTTCTATTTTTGGATGATCTCTGGGATTCATTCTCTCTTGAAAGAGTTGGAATTCCTATACCAACAGTAGAGAATGGTTGTAAGTTGGTGATAATAACTCGACTAGTCCGAACTTGTCAAGCCATGGAAACAGATGAGGATGTTGAAGTACATGTTCTTTCTGAAAATGAAGCATGGAATCTCTTCAAGGACAAAGTTGGAGATAAAGCACTAACTTCTTCAGCTATACAATCAATTGCAATGGATGTGGCCAAGGAATGTGGCGGTTTGCCTCTGGCTATTGTTACAGTTGGTTTAGCATTGAGAAATACAACTGATATCTCACAGTGGGAGAATGCATTGGCAGAGCTAAGAGCTTCAAGTACTGGTATAGATAACATTGATGAAGTAGTATTTTCCTGTTTAAAGTTGAGCTATACAAAACTAAAGGATGATACAAGGCGTTCTTGCTTTCTTTTCTGTGCTTTATACCCAGAAGGTCATCTAATTGATGCAGATGAATTGATTAATTACTGGATGTGGGAAGGTTTATTGGGCAGTGCAAGCACCTTAGAGAGCAAGCGAAAAGGGAAAATTATCTTGAACGAATTGAGATATGCTTGCTTGTTAGAAAGTAAAACTCATTATGGGGTTGAACTTATCAAACTGCATGATTTGATAAGAGATATGGCCATCACAGTCATGAGAGAAATCCCTCAATGCATTGTCAATGCTGGTATAGGAGTAGCAAAACCACCACACCTTGATGATTGGACAGAAGATGTCCAAAGGGTATCATTGATGAGAAATGATGTGAAATCCATAAACTTCAAACCAAGATGTCCTAGACTCACTTGTCTATTACTACAATATAACTCATTTGCTGATAGGATATCACAGGATTTCTTTGACAATATGCAAGGACTAAAAGTTCTTGATCTGTCATATACTGGGATTTCTTTCTTGCCTGTGTCCCTTTCTAATTTGGAAAATCTATGTGCTTTGTTATTGAGTCACTGTTGGAATTTACAGCAAGTTCCATCTTTAGCAAAGCTTACCAAATTAAAGGCTTTGGATCTTTCTTTTTCCAGAAATTTAACAAAACTTCCACATGGGATGGAACACTTAACCAATCTAAGACGCCTTGATTTCTCCTTGACATGCATTGAAAACTTACCAGTTGGACTCATATCTAAATTCACTCTTCTTGAAGACTTATTGATTGCTGGTTCTCCAGTGATTGGTGTGTCGTCGAGGGTGGAGAAGGAGAAGAAAAAACTATTTGCAGTGGGAATTGAAGAACTCATATCCTGCCCAACATTGTCTGTTCTACACATGGGATTTGCAGAATTAGAAGCTTTTAATGAATATGCTAAATCAGGACACTGTTGTCAACTGACGGAATACAAGCTTGCTGTTGGGTATTATTTCATCGACGCACCAATGTTGTCAGAGAAAACTAGTTTTGCAATAAATGGGAAATTACTAAATTTTATGTGCAACATATCACCAGACAAAACAGGAGAATACAATAAGATACTAGAAAATACTGCTGCATTGATTCCAAGAAATGTCATGGAGTTGATCATAAACCATTGCAATGGTATCAAACGCTTGTCTACACACTTCTTGGATAAAAAGTGCTTGAAAAGGTGTGGTATAAGCTTCTGTGACAATATGGAATGTGTTTTTGAGTCAGAGGAGAACAATTTGTGTATGTTGGAGAGAATGGATTTGGCTAATTTAAAGAACTTGAGGATGATCTGTGGAAAATCTGTAAAACCATGTACTCTAAAGAACTTGAAGGTTATTAATGTATCATCTTGTGATCTGTTGAGAAGTCTATTCCCAAGGAAGCTTATGCTGGAACTTAATAATCTTGAAGAAATTACCATTAGCTATTGCACCATTACGGAAGAAATGATTGAAGGGGAAGAGGTAAATGTAAACAATGGAGGCAATAGAGTCATCCTTCCAAGATTACAGAGGTTGATGCTGCATCACATACCAAGGCTAAGAAGCATATACAATGGGCTCATTGTTTGTAATTCTCTAGAATCCATTGAAGTTGAGTCTTGTGAAACTCTAAAGAGACTGCCCCTGGGACTTTTTGGAGTTGGGAATAATATTCATCAAATCTCATCAGTATCACCACCTGCTCTTGATAAAATCAAAGGAACACAAGATTGGTGGGAATCATTGGAGTGGGATCAACCTCATGTTAAGCATATGCTTCAACCATATTTTGTGAAACGGATTCAAAATTCTGCCAGTGGTACTACCAGGTATGATGCTAAATCAACAAAGTAATTTTGGAGATGAATGATATATGAAGTATGAATATGATTATGTGATTCTAGTTTAAACCCATTAATATTTATCTCTTTCTAAATGGAGAGACAGTGAAGAAAAACTAGAATGTAGGTTCACTGTATCTTTAGCTTACATAATTATCCTGCTCAAAACATTATTTAAGTAGAAGACCACAAGTAAATTCTCTGTTTTGGCTTCTCACATAGGGATCCTCCTATTAGAGGCAATTATGTTCGAAACATTGTCAGATACTACATGTGGACACCTTTCCAATAAGAATTCAAACATTAGTTCGTCACCTTGTGAGATATCAATACCTTTTAGATCCAACATTGTTGGTTAAATTCTCTTCATTTTACCCTAATCCAATAGTTTAATTAATAAAATAAATTCTTATAATAAAATATAGATGGCTGTGTGTTAAATCTTATACTAGTGTCAATATTATGAAAAAAACATAAATCTACAACACACAAGAAAGAACATGTAGTCAATGTATGTAGCATTTTTTTTATTATTCTACTTATTGTTTTAAAAGTAGTAATATTTCCAATTTCTCAGTCTTGCTTTTTGTGCGTTGAAAATATGCAGGGATAAGTATGTTCCTACTCCCAGCAGCAGTAATGCAGGGTGAAGGTCGTGTAATTGCTATATGGTTGAGGAGACAAGCCTCTGGAAGCAGCTAGAGACACAAAACCAGCTCTATTGTCATTATTAAAGTAAACACATCCATTTTTTCTCAAAATTATGGTTAGCTTAGGCATACATTGTTCTCCTTCTATTTCTTAATAATCTCTATTAATATTTGATATATTACAAAATTCTTTTGTACTAATTACTTTTTGTCAATAAAATTAACTTTTTATACAAAATACATTCCGTTCAAAGCATGAAAGCACTCTTATTTGCTATGGATATACTACGTGAGATTTCTTTGTTAAAATGTCAAGCTAAATTGGTGCATACTTGTTAGCTCTTTTTAATAATTTTATTAGATAAAAAATCAGGTGAAAAAATAAAAATAGAGTCAAATAATTAATATTAAAAAATTCCAATTTAAGATTAAAATGAATTTTTTAAAAAAATAAAATTTTACTCAGTGAAAAGTTTCTTGTTTGCTCTTTATTATAAATTTCCACCAAACTTTTTTTCTGTACTGATTTGTAAATTTTACTTTTTATCTATATGAGCATATAACATTTTACTCATTTTAATCACACGCTGATATTTTTTTTATCAGCAAAGTAGAGATTGATCAACACTTGAAATTCGGATTGATCGACATTTTACTCATTTTAAACAGCGTCAACTACCCCGATCGTGCCCTAACTACACCGTTATGATCTCAAAACAAAAGATTCATTAGAACTTGCATAATAGTACACATTTAGCATCAGACAGATTGCATTTTATTGTAATCACATTTGATATTTAACTATCAATCATCAATCATTAGTGTCAGATCATATAAGTGTTAGGAAATGTTCTTCAAAGGACAACTATGATTTTAATTTTTTTTTTTAAAAAGAAATTTATTATAAAAAAAAAAATATAAGTGAATACAAGAAAAAAGACAAACTGTAATCTAACCATAAGATTTATAGGACCATACACATCACTAACCAACCAACACCCTTTACCCTTAATATCTAACAAGACGGAGAAATACCCTTTAAGGACATCGACCTTGAAAGCTAGGGACAGATATAATTTTAATTTTTTTAAAATTAAATTGAAATAACATATATCTTTTAAAAATCAAAACAATAATTTATTCAAAAATTAATGAATATATCAATAGTGTTCTAGACATACTAAGTCACTACTCTCTAATCAATGTGGTTAAAATTGAATTTCAATGGATTTACTCAACATTCCAGAGGGAAACTCCCACCTTCACCATGCATGATAGTCCTCGCAATACATCCAAAGCAAGAGAAAATAGCCATCCTTAATCCTTACACATTACGTCAATATGAGGAATGCAGATTGCTTAAGAGCCTAGCCTTAATTGATGTACAAATTAGCAAATTTGAACAAAATAAAAAAAAATCGATGATCCATTTCATTTGACTAAAAAATGAGATATACATACAAATTTATACTACTACATACAGAGAGCTGAATAACACACCGAGCATTAAGCTGTGTTCCTAAGGCCAACCAACCCCACTTGAGTAAAGCACAAACCAAAGGAAAAGCAAGAAATGCATACAAAACAATAAGCGACATGAACGAATTGAACTTGGATCAGAAGATGGCTACTTTCACCTTCAGAGATGTTTGTAGAAGAAGAGGAAAAACGTGTTACTCAGCTTTCTCTGAAAAATCTCATTTTTATAATGCTCTCTCGGCCATGGAAAAACCCGATGATGACAGCTAGTAGTGCATATCATCAAGACAAAATTGTTGGACTGCAATCACAATAACCCAACTTGAAGGCTTCATCTTCACGTTTGCACATTATCCTGCTCAACAGCGTATTGAGCTAAGCCACTCAATACTAATTCATGAATTGGCTCAAGTTGTGGCATCATCTTCAAAAGGATTGTTGAAGTACTAAATTTAACTCCAGGGCAGACTTGGCCAATAAATCACCTCTCCTGCAGCATAAGTCAGGGAAAAAAAAATAAAGCCTTTTGGGGTTGGCTACATGGAAAAGATTCAACAATTTTACACTAGTTGTTGACTACCTAACGCAACTCTCTTTTCTTATCTGGACTTGAAATCAACTATGAAAACCAAATTTAACATAAAACGAGTTAAACAATAAAAAAAAAAAAAAAGAGTAAAATGCTGCCCCCTAGTTGCCAGATCTAGATGTAAGTGAGATGAGTGCAATGCAATTGTAAATGGTATTTAGGTAAGAGTAGTTTTGACTAACTTCTCTTAATTTTTACTTATTTGATACCCCTCTTATTTAAAAAGTTATACTCCACTCTGATATTTGATATGATCATATTTTTTGTCAATAAATTAATTTTCTACATAGTGTGTTCCTTCTGAAATAATGAAATTACTTCACTGCCTTTTCTATCATATTAAGAATCCTATGTTGAATCTTAACATCAACTTAAATGTCTTTATTCTTAGTATTAAATATAAATTCAGTCTCATGCAGTGTAAAAAGTTATCTTTATTAACCAAAAAAAAAAAAAAATTAAAGACCTGAGTGTAATTATCTGAAATGCTCAAAATTACAAAATAGAAGCAGGCAAGGATTTTCTACATTTCTATATGGGAACCAATACCATCACTTTTCAGCAATGTTTTAAATGACGTTGGCAACACCAAAAACTACATAATTACCGTGTTAGTATTGGAAGAATCTTTTGGGTCTTTTGTAGTTGCATAAAGCACTCATTGCAGCATTCCCGCCTGTCCTCAAGAGTAAATATATTGTGTTAAGTTTTAGTCACAAATAACAACATGGGACACTGAAAGGTGTAATTACATAAAAAGGAAGGCACCTTTGCTCTGCATGCAGATCAACCCCAACAGATGGAGGTGCTGAAATGGTTGCACGAATTGTTGGACCAAAAACTGCTACGAGCTTTAATAACATATCCAATGACACCTTTACATGTCTGCAGAGTCAGAACACAGTAAATGTCAATCAAAAGTCAAAACCACTGTCATTTTCACTGCAAAGGTCACCATCAGGAAAAAACAAGCATGAGACTTCATGCTCCTTTTGTGGGATCAAGGCCCACATAAAATAGCCCGGTTAAGAGGTCAAATTAGAAGTCCTATAATTTTAACTCCCAGCATAAGTTTTCTGGCAACTATTATGATGAGTTACCTTTCTGTCTTGCCATCCAGCAAGTCAGTGAGCACAGGAAGCAAGCAAGGAAGTAGATCTAAGGTGAGAATCTCCATCTTTTCCACAAGTACACTGATCACATCTGCTTGTACCTGCATCAGTATGAAAATTGTTTTTGGTAAGACTATTTAATTTATGCAAACAAAAACCATCAGTAACTAGTTAGAAGCAATAAACACACAACACGCCAACATTAACACAATTTGCTTTAAGCAATACCCACAGATTGATCAGGTAGCTTTCTTAAAGCGTTGATTGCACCTTTAAAATCTCTCCTTTCCCAAAAATGGCGCACCACCTGCAAATGCACACTAGAATTAGTCAATGATTTTTAAGAACAAAATATTCAGCTTTCAGTTTTCATTTTTTCTCTCTCTAGCCCTGCAATGGAGTTTGTTAAGGACCCAAAAACAAGCTCCCTTTGCATGTCAGCATGTTTCCAATCACTGTTGTAACTTCCATGGCCAAGATAAATAAAGTGGGAACAACCACAATTATAATTCAGAGAGCTAATATGAAAAAAAAAAAATTACATAGAATTAATATTGAATATCAATTACTAGCTATAATTACCTGTAATTTTGTCAAGCGTGAGCGAAGATTACTTAAAGTTACATCATGAGTTTGCATAAGACCTTCAATGATTTTCCCTTCATTGGCAGAGTTTAAATCCCGCTCCAAAATTTGAGGCTCAACTTTCTGAAAATTTAATACAACAGGATAAAATTTGACTGAATTCAACAACTCAATGTGAAATACGTAAAAATGTGTCACCAATGAGCTTGAACCACCACATTCTTTCAAGGTGTAAGACAATTGATTGTTTACTAGTTCATACATTATAGCTAAGATACCAGTATCAAATTCTGCAAAGCTTCCTTATTGCAGAGCAAGAATTTTACCAAGACGGTGGGAGGTTTATCAATTTCAGATATTCTGGCAGGCATGGAGGGAGTATTGCTTTGATTTTCATTGGTGTGAATTCTTTCTCTCCTTTCAAACACTGTGCTCAGGGATGCATTAGTTTGATCTTCATTGTGAATTCTTTCTTTCTTTTCACATATCTTAGCAGGGGATGCATTAATTTCATCTTCATTGATGTGAATTCTTTCCCTCCTTTCACATTTCATAGCAGGCGATGCATTAATTTGATCTTCGTTGATGTGAACCTTCTCCCCTCTTTCAAACCTTTCAACCAGAGAACGAGTTCTTCCTCGTACAACTGTCAGAAGCAGAATCTAAAAATATTCAGCTTTGAATGACTTTTATTCTTTAAAAAACTACATTTATAGGGGATGACAAACCTCCATTGATATATTTAACTGGGCTAGTCTCTTCATTGCAAGGAGAGGATTCATCACCTGCAATGCAAAGAGAAAATCACTGGCTAGAGCTAAACTAGAATCATGAATAATTAGCCATAGTAATGGCTTCTTTGAAGACCTTGTAAATGCCTCCTTAGCTCCTTTACTAAATCAAAACCAAAGCCTCAAAGAAAACTGTCAAGATATATGTTTTATTCAAATTTCATACCCCCAATAAGAGTTGTATGTCAACGATGTTGGCCAGTCTTTTAATCAACATTGTCAAAGATTTAACTAGTCCAAATTGCAGAAATTAAACTATAATGAATGGATAAAAAAGCAAAAATTACAAGAACTTATTAAGCATGCTCGAGAAACGGCAACTAAAATTAGAGGCTGGGATCAAAATCACAACCAATTACTGAACCAATGAGAAGTTAAATAGTTCAGGACAACCATGTCAGCAGACAATTTAAATTCATAGTATAATTGAGAAGAGTGTAGAGAATAGAAATGCAAGCAAGGGAAACTATTGTTGAAATAGAAAGATAAACTAAACAAAGTAAATTAAGATAAAATAATTACTAATTACTTGCATTTGACCTGCTAAGTGGTTTAACACTAAGAACAAGAACTTACATTTTCCTTGGTCAAAGAGTCTGTTTGGAGATAAAGTCTTCTGACACTTCTCTGTAATACTCTTGATAGGATATTTGTCTAAGCAAGATTCTTTGACTTCATTTTCAGGTCTCAGCTTCGTTTGGAAGTTAGGATCATTTGCATCATCTAATTTACTTCTTATATTACCCAAAGTTCCAGAATTAACATCAGCAGAAAATCTATCAACATCAAATCTGCCAGTGGATGCTCTCCTTACATGAGCTGGTTTTAGTAACATCCCTGGTTTTGTCCTTGAAAAGGTAATAGTTTCTTTTCCAAGTTTTGGTGAGTCCTTAACATCAGGCGTGTCCCGAGGTACAACATTTGGTGAAATCAGAGACTTTCTAAGGGCTTGTCCATTTGATTTTGCATGAACTGTAGCAGGGTTCTGCTTTGGTGTTCCCAAATTACAAATTTCCTTGGAATCCTCTAGTAGATCTACTCTTGGAGAACTATAAGACCCAGATCTACGTAAAGCAACAGGTCTACCTCCAGATGCTTTAAAAGGAAGAAAAGAGGACTTTGTTAGATACATAATCTGGGAAAGTAATGATAATTATAAATAAATAGGAATCAGAAAAAGAAAATTGATAATTTTAATCTACATTCACCACATAAAAAAGTTTAATACAAGCTAGGATACAAATTAAATGGTTTATATGGAAGAAATGAGAACTTTATTAGATACATAATCAGGGAAAGCAGTTGGAATTACAAATAAATAGGAAACAGAAAAAAATACATCATTTTAATCCGCAATCACCACATCAGAATTACTATTTGTTGCATTTCCTATTCTGTAAGCCGAACTCTTTCAAGCTTGCTTATCAAACCAATCAATATAAGAACCTTGTAACAATCTGGCAAGGCTATAGCACACAGCTTCTAAATGAACCAGGCATAAGTGAAATCTTAAATAGGGTAACTTAGGTTTGGTTTATCAAGTTGATCAACACCAAAAATGGAGTATCACTTCACTTATAAAAAGCTAGAAACTTATCAAAGATAGTAAAATAGTTTTAGTAAAGAAATTTAGAACACAATTATGAAATTAAAATTGTTAGGTGGGAGAATAATAAGGCAGACTATAATGTGCTATAACATGCAGCAATGAACAATGCACATGACAACAGGGATTCACTATTCTAGAACTAAACTATGTTCTACAAATTTTCTTCTTCTATAAGAGAAGTGCCAAATCAAACAAGGATCACTTAAACCAATGGCATTTTCTAAGAACATACGATCAGTAATTTTAGGACCAAAAATTCTAGACGTTAAAACACTTGGGATGTGTCAACAGGTGAACAAACAAACAGACAGACCAAAAAGAAAAGAGAATAGAAGAACACAAATGGAAACAAAGAAAAAATAGTTTCCAACTATAACTCACGGAATACAAAAATTGAGTGACTTACAGTCAATATATATATTCTTTATCTCTTTTGACTCATTGTCAGGAGACATGCTGCGCAACCCAGAAGTTGGCCCCAAACAAACCTCTACTTTCTCCGGTTGACTTCCCTGAAGACTAAGTTTCTGCTCTGTGCCTTCATTTTTCTTGGGTTCCAGGCCAGGATTGTATGGCTCAATAAGCTAATACAAATATATCTAACATTCAGATTGATAGCTAACAGTGAAAGAAAGATGTATAAAAACAACCACATGCTTCATAAAATTTAGTCTTTCTCACAAACTGATATGGATGCAAAAGTTATGTCACAGCCATAAAAAGAATCCACACTGAAAGTACAGGCATGTGCAGTGCAAGATTGGTGGCATCATGTTAACAACTAAGTAATTAGCGTCATACTGCCACCAGAAGCCATATAAGTACAAATATATTATCATACTAAAAGCTACATATAGAACTATTGACAGAGATTATTTTAAACAAAAGGCGGAAGAACTAATGTAAATGATAGCAGATCGTACCGATATATCAGCTACCCAGATTCCCACAGAATTTCGGTAGTATGAGCAACCCAAAAGTTTCCCATCATGAACACAAAGGTCACCAAGAGTTGTCCATCCCATATTCACAGCATCATGACATATAACAGGCTCCCAAGAATAAACCTAAAACATATTAGCATGACATATGATATCTCTATCCTGTTCCAGGAGCTGCATTATTTCTTATACAATTTCATTATTGCAATGATCTGTACCTTCAACCCATCCTCAAGTCCAGCAAAAAGGGTCCTTCCATCCGGATGAAAAGCTATTGAGCGTACCCCTGTAGCCTAATAAAAAGTACATCAAAATTATTCAGAGGAGTGGTATTAATTAGAAGCCACATATTTATATCTACTGGTTAAGTTCACTATTTTACATACAATTCAGTGTGCCCGTACATTTGCTAGCTTTTGGGAGAGTAAATGCACAGGTTTACATTAGATGAAGAACAAATAAGTTCATGCATGAAAAAAGTTTCTTATGAGCACAGTATATAATACAATAGAAATTAGAAATTAGAAATTATCAGCAAAAACACATTGGCAACTACCAACATTGTGATGACTAACTGGTAAAAGTGTTAAGGGCACTAAAGTTACCAATGAGATTCTATTGAAGTTAGTAATAGTCTAAACTGGCCTTAAGGAGTTGCCAAAACATCAATAGCAGCAGCAGAACAGCAGATATGCAAGCACAAATTATGAACTAAATGGACATAATGTATTCTTTTTAGACAGATGAAACAATATTCTGAAAGTTTAAATACCTCACGCCTAGCAGATCCAATCAGTTCAAATGTTTCTAAATCCCAGAATTTCACTGTTCCATCTGCTGAACCTGCAAAACAATTTCGCAGATCAATCAGTTCAAATGTTCTTCTGTGAAGTTATGTTTTACATAAAACAAGATTTTAAAACTTTAGAGTTGACAGAAGAGGCATAACAATTGCGCAATTTACAGTATGGCAAATGACATGTCTAACAGCCCCGCAAGCACACATAAGGAAATATTACTCACTACAGAATCATAGAACAGCTTGTAAGTTTTCATTGCTCAACGTTCAGTATCTCAGATAATCTAAGTTTCATGTAAAGGTTTAAGATTTCAGGGTCTATTGCTCCTTACTAAGCCAACAATGGAGGGTGGTGGCAACAGGTGATCCAAGGGAACAGGAAAAAAATAAATACCAAAAACTACTTGAGAGGAGAATAAAATAACCTCAACCAAACAGAAAAGTAAACAGAACAAAAAAAAGACTACCGAAGAAATTGGAGTCAAAGAAGCTCAAAATTAAGCAGAGCTGGTCAACTCTCAGCATATTGTAAACAGGAAATCCCTAAAAACATACAGGTGTTAAATTCCTAAAGTATGAAGTTTAGTGTTCATTACTATGTTTAATGAAAGGTATTTATGAGTTTCTATATTATGGTTCAGATGACATCAATAATGAATAAATTAGTTGTTAAATTTAGAGAATGGGTTCAGCAATAACAAATTCCACTACATCATTTGATTGACAAATGAGGTTTCATCCTTTGGTCTTCAAATCATGATTCATTGAACCTAGACAGTAAATTTAGTTCCAATTCTAATTGTCAAATCCTAATACATTCTACGGAATTAATTGTGTGAATGAAACCTGTAGATATTAATAATGCAGTGGCATCTCTAAATCATAAAGGTAGTTATCCTGATGATTAGTGATTGTGCTGATGATAATGATGGCAGAGCAGCAGTGTCAATCAGCAAAAACAAGGTGTTGGCAACAATAAGGGTGTGTGTAGTAGTCGTAACAGCCATGGTTGTCAAAGCAATAGACATTGTGGCAAACATAATATGTTAAGTTGATGTTTACATAGTGGGAACAATAAAAAAAATATAACATGATAGGGATTTGTCAGCCTTAGCTTTTGACTGAGATTCATAGATTAAAGCAAAAGATGGGACAGGACCAGATTACATTGGAATGTAGAGACAAGCTTTGGAAACATTCAGGTTCCATATAAGTCAAAGTGAAACAAAGTATATGGAATGTAAATTTAATGAAATGTACAGTGATTCTAGGGTGGAGGTGAAACTTGGAAATCATTCCATACAGCAAGTTAAAACAAGTTTTAAGTATTTGGGGACTATCATACAAAATAATGGAGAAATAGAAAGGGATATAAATTATAAGATCCAAACTAAGTGGATGAAATGAAAGAAGGTTTCAGGTGTTATCTGTGATAAAAAAGTACCACTCAAAATAAAGGAAAATTTTATCACACACAGCTATAAGACTTGCATTATTGTATAGTACTGAATGTTGGACAATGAAAAATCAATATAAGCAAGAATTCAATATCACAAAAATGAGAATGTTGAGTTGGATGAGTGAACATACTAGAAATGATAGGATTAGGAATGATTGCATTAAAGAGAAAGTTGGGGTAGATCATAGACACGTTGGTTGAAAGGCGTCTTAGATGGATTGGGGATTAGAAGCTTCTATACGAAAAGTAGATTAAAAGAAAGATAGCCCAATAACTAGAGGTAAAAGAAGACCAAAGAAAATAATAGGAGAAATTATGATGATGATTTTAACTGTCAATAACCTAACCATAGAAATAAGCTAAGATAGAACATATTGACTTTGCTTAATGCATATAACCGACCCACCTAGTAGGAAAAGGCTTTGTTCGTTTGTCTAGATTTATGGCCTAACTTCCAATGAGGACAAACTAATAAGCTATTGTATCACATGTTTAACATTCTTTCAGCTAAAGAGAACAATGAAACCATAAGTGAACTCATGCCTGCTTTGAAGTTAATTACAATGCCCAGACGGGGTGACATAGATAACGCCAATCATAAGGCTGAAAATAAGCGAAACTTAGTTATGATTTTTGTCTACTTTTCAAGAGGCCCAAGCCCAAAGCCCAGCAAAATCCTATATAGAAACCTGCTTTCAAGCTAATAGCCCATTAAAATTCTTAAAATTTCAATATATCTTAAATTTTAATGGTCATAAGTTGGGGCTTGTGGACCCAAAAATGCCCATCTATCCCTAATTGATTTGTTGCTGTCTCCAAGCTTCCCACCAGATGTGGTATATTATAGAAACCAATGTTGCATAAGTTTGTCATTAGGGTTGAACAATAGTTCAACCTAAGTAAATTCTCATTTAGTTCCCTAAAGATTAAAGTATTTTTGAAGATTTTAGCTCCACTGGGACTACCCTATAAAATATGTAATTGTAAAACAAATCATCTCTAAATGGATACTGCACTTGCAAAGGCATCTATGGTCTACCGTTTCAGACTGCTCCAAGGTTACTTAAAGTCAATACTTGCTAACTTACCTGTAGCCAGAAGAAACTCAAGTGGATGAAAATCTATGGAACTAATATGTCCTTCATGAAATTTGAAGTCATGCAAGAGCTTTCCAGCAGTTAGATCCCACACCTGTATATTGTTTAGGTAAATTCATAGGTAACAAGATAATTGTAGAAGTTAACAACTATTGCAAGCCATTCCACAATGAATTTACATATTATTACCTTTACAACGTTATCAAATCCACCAGAGACTACCCAGCGGCCATCTGGAGTGAATTTTATAGTACTGACACCTTGGCTATGACCCTTGTACGTATGGATGCATCCTTTTTTTCGGATATCCCAAATCCTGAGATTAGTGTCCATGGAACCAGATGCAAAGAACTCACCAAATGGGTGAAACTCAACAGCAGTGCAATTGGATTTGTGTCCAGTTAGAGTGCGAACCACTATACTTCAAGTACAATAACAAATATATTAGAAGCCTAATGATAATTTAAAAATACCAGAATCCCATATTGCAGGGACCAATTTAAAAAGCTTTTGTCATTTGAAACTTATTTATAGTACTCCTAGATTCCCTATAACATCATGCATTGCATAGCTCATAATTCTTGAATCACATTAGTTATCTAATTTTATGTCCAGCACTCCAGCTAGATTCTTTTGGATAAATGTTCAGATTCTTACTTCTCTAGTGTACAATCTTATGCTCTCTAAGTAACCCTATAGCACATTTTATAGCCTAAAACTTCTGTGTCGAGTAATGTACTTACTCTTTGCTTCTTCCAGATCCCAAAGCTTTACTGCACCAGTTGACGCTCCAGCAAGAACTAATACTTCAGCTGAATCAAAGGCCAAAGATTCAACTGGACTACTATGACCACACAGACTCTGCATTTAGTTACAGTAAGACAGCATCATTATGTCATAGTTATACATGGCACTTCAGCCAACAAAAGAAAGTCCCATGTCATAATAAAATACAAGCAGAAATGGCAAAATTTCCAGGATTTGTAATTTCTGCCTACCATGCCAAAAGGAAATTTGACAAAAAAAGGGGGCCAAATCCATATAGTATGGGAATGAAAACCAAAAAAGAGAAACATTTTCTCATCAGGCTGCCTTAGTTGTATCATGTCAGATTCAGTATCATTTAATATGAACTGAAATCACATGCTTCGGTCACATAAAAAATAATAATTTGAACCTTCCATTACTAGCTAATGATCCTGCAGTCCCATATCCTAATGAAAATGCTAGGAAAATAAATGCAACAATTAAACTGACCATCAAAGATGTCGGTTTGCCAATTGTCCATAGATTGACCTTGTGATCATCCCCTCCTGTAATAAAAAGACGGCACGCCTTCTTTCCAATTTTTAAACAATTGACGCTACCTGAATGGGCCACAAATTCCTCTACAAGGTTTGCTAAGGAAAGCGTATTATAAAAGATAACGAACATCTAAACCCAACATATTAAAAAATAATAATAATAACAATAATACTGACCCAGATTGAATAGAAAAATATAAGAGACAAGCAAATGGAAAATCAACTGCAAAATTTATAACTTTCTCTAAATTTCTTATCCATTTTTTTCAAATAAAGATACTTTATCCTATCTAAAACAATCAATCGAGCAAAACAAGAATCAAGATCAAAACCATGCTCTGATTCACTTATATAATAATTTCCCAGCTACTAAACGGCCTGCAAGACCCAGAATTTGAAATGTTCATCATAATTTCCAATTAGCTCCTTCAACTTTCTCCAGTTCCATTGCATTCTTCAGATAACCAAAGGGCCATCAATTTCCACCTCGCCCTACTCCCAAACGAGAAATCCCAAAAAAGAAAAAGAAAAATTAAAAACCCCAATTTCGAAGCTTCAAAGATACAGTTCATCCTGATTTCACCAGAAACTTAAGTACCGGTAACAACAGTTTTAATTTATAAAGCAAAAAACTGAAGTTCCATACAAGAATAAGAAAGTAGCAGCAATTCCTGTTACCCATTTTCTCTCTTAAGCAAAACCTTCAAAAAAATAATTGAAAAAAGAAAAGATACGTAGTTTGTATCCTCGCTTCGCCATTCTTGCTCGGACAACTCAGTTCTGAAAGAAAAATCCTCTCCACCGTCAAAGAAGGAAGTAGGACTTGGGTTTACTTCAAGTTGCTGCTGCTCCACAACTAAGAAGCCGAAGAACAAGAACCAGAGGAAAAAGTTGCGGTTACTTTGCTAATGGAAAACAGAAATCCGAAGCAGGAAAGTAGGAATTGGATTACACTTTTTCAGATGAAAACTTTGGTCTGAACACAGAAGAATTTAGATTCAACAGTGAGCAAAAAGGAAAATCATTAAACAAGAACAGACAAAGCATAGGAAATTTAAGGACTTTCTATTTTCTATTGAAAATTTTTTTTTTTTTCAATTTTATGGGACGCGTTGCGATGGTAGCAGCACATGAATTTAGATTGAGATTCTGACCATGAATGATTGAGCCAGTTCCTTGCGGTTTCGCTTTCGGACCAAATTGCCCTTGACTTCTTGCTGTTATGATTGTGAAATTACCAAAACAACCTGCGCTGTGGGTTTTTTATTTTTTGTTTCTCTAATAATGTTTGGTGTAAAGGAGGCGTTGATTCTGGTTTCGTTTTATTTTATCGTGTCCGACACGTTGGTGGCGGAAATAAATCAATTTAATTTTTTATTTAAGTGCAAAAATTTAAATCACCAAAAAAAATAAGTACACAAATTTATGTCTACTCAAATTTTTGGTTCAACTTCATTTCATGGTCTATTCTGAATTTTCAAATTTAATATAATTTTTGTTATCATTTTTAAATTTATACATATCTATTTTTTCCACAATTATATATATTTTTTGGTCTTGATTGATGCTGAAATTATATAATATAAAAAACAATTTAAATATATAAAATGAAACGGTTTTTCAATATTTTTTATTTTTTATTTTATTAAAATAAAAAACATTATTATATTTTAATTTTAAAATATATTTATGAAAAATTAATCTATATTTTAGTAGATACTAAACCAACTAGATAGGAAGTAAAATTAACATGCTAATTTTTTAAAAATTAAAAATATGATTGAACAGTGTGTTTGACAAATTTTAACAAAAAACAAATTTTGTTGAAAATAGATTAAAAACAAGAAACAATTAAAAAATATTTTTATTATTTTCTAATAATAACTAGTTTTATATTTATAATTTCTTAAGAGAGTAAACCCTGTAATCATATAAATATTATCATTTAATAATATTCAAACTTAAAATTTAATAAAAAATTTATAATCATTTAAATTATTTGATTTATAAATAAATATGAACAAAATTTTAACTTCACGTAATTTTTTTTTGAGCTGCACTTTCCTTATCTTCTTCGCTCTTTTCGGGCTTCTTTGATTAATGTCGAACATAGCATTAAACAAGCCCTTATCTATAAAGGACTAAATAAAAATAATAATATTTTAGTAAATAAATTATTAATTTAACATAATTATATAAATAAAATAAAATAAATTTAAACAAAAATAATTTAAAATATAAATAACTTTCTTAATTTATAAATCATATACAAATATTTTTTGACTATAAAAGTTAACTTAAAATTTTTTAAATTTTATAATTTGAGCTAAAAAATTTCGTCAACTTTTTTTTATCCAAAATTATAATAGAAGATAGAGACATCAAATTAGTTAATATATTTTTTTATATAAGGTCTAAAGTTTAATAAAAAAATTTGAACAAATTTTAAAATTTAAAAAGATTTTTTATATTTTGGTATAACTTAATTTTACTTATATGTCATTATTTTATTAGTCTTTTAGTTAAAAAAAATTAACAGTAGTGGTTTCTTGAAAAAATCATAAAATTTCAAAAATTTTAAGTTAACTTTTATAATTAAAAAAATTATTAAAGTTTAGAATTTTTTTTTTCACATTTTACCTGAAAAATATATGGAGATCCTAGTGAGAAGTTAAATGGTTATTTATAATTTTTTTATTTTAAAATATAATAAAATTATTTCTTTATTTTGTATTAAAATTTAATAAAAAAATATTAAAATATACATGATAAACCATCAATATAAATTAATAATTTATACTAATTTGACTAAAAAAAGTTATGTCTTGATTAATCATTAATTTATTAATATTTATCTAAAAAAAGTGGTTACTTAATTAATGATGTTTGAGTATATTAATAAAAGAGTCTCTTAAATATTATTCCTTTTTTCACCTAATTAAAAAATAAGAGCCTACATGAACTCATCACTCATGACTCATTTTCTTCAAAATTAATGTTATTTAAGCAAAATTTGCAAAGATAATTTATTGTCAAAACAACCATACTTTTAATAAAAATTGTTTGAACGATCGTGTTCTCAGGGGAAAATATCACCTACATAAATATAGGTTACTGATTAATGGTTACATAAGCTCACATTAACTAATTATATTAAGAAATTTTTTTAATAGAGATCATTTTAATTTAAAATTTTATTAAATTAAGAAACTTTATTTTTAGAGATTAAATTGAAAGAAAAAAAATCATCTTTATGAGAATAAATTATTAATTTACTCTAAATTATTATCATTTCATAATTTTTAAAATAACAAATAAAAATATACATAAAGAGTATATAAATATATATAATAATATTACAGAAGTAGTTGAATTTAGAATAATCCATCAACCACCCTTCCAAAATTCCAATTTGTTAGATCAACTCTAACGATTATACTCACCAATGAAGGTGATATGGAATGTGTTGAAATAACATATTTATTTATATTTATAAATAAAAAATCTCAGTCTTCGTACCCACCTGAGATAATTAGTAATTTACCTAACAATTAGCTTTGGGAAGTTTGAAAATGACTTTCATCAAACAATGGGATATTCCTTATAATATAATCTTTATTTCTTCATCTTTAATTTTTCATTATTTAGGTGTACGTAAGCCTAGAAAGGGACGGTTGAGCTTTATTTAATCAATGGTTAATTAATAATATGCATTTTCATACATACACCTCCAATAAATTATTTTTTATTACCTCAGTCATTCTCTCTATCTTTCTCCGTTTAAAAAAAAAAATAATCCTTAAATTATTTTACAGATAAAATAAAAAATATACCTTTAAACTTAGAGTTACGTGCAAAAATTCTTAAATTATTAACTTTGAGTCCTTGACTAATAACATTTTTAACGTTCACTTTAATGCAAAAAAATTCTACTAAATTATCGTATGTGTTGTTTTTAATTAAAAATTTTGATGATAAAAATTTAAAAATTATGTGTAAATTTTTTTTTATTTTTTTCTCTGATATAATAATTTTTAAATGATAATTTAGTATATAACGATTTTTCGCACTAAAGTGAATATCTAAGGATTTATCAATGAAAGTTTATTGTTTAAGGTAGTTTTGTATATGATCCAAAGTCTAGAAAATCTTTTGTAGACCTCTTTTCTGTTTGTCTTTCTCCTTTTTTTTATAAGAAAAAATAAGATAAGAAAGACATGAGCATAAAAGAGTCCTTTTGTATTTTACTCTTTTTTTTTTTTCTTATCTCTTTAACCTTCGTTCTCTCTCTTTCCTCTTTCCCTCCCATCACTCGTATATTTCCTACTCTACCAAATAAAACTATCTCAACATGAACATGACACGCTGTAATCAGTAGACAGAGTTTAACGTGTTAGTAGTCTATGGGATTTATTTAAAATGTTTTTAGAAATTTATGCGTTTATTTGAAAAAAAAAAACTATGAGATCCAATATGAAAATATTGAACAACTTCAAAGCCAGACAGGAACGCACTCATGCTCATCAACACGCTCAAAATATCAGAGCCATACTTTTCTAGGAGATTAAATTACAGTTGTTTTTATTTTAAAAATATATAAAATTTTTTAGGCTAAAATTTATAAGAGTCTTTTGTACTTCAGTCTATAAGAATATAATTTTTTTTGTACTTTTAAATGTCATCTAAAATTTTTTTGTACTTTTAAAATGTCATATAAAATTAATTTTTGTTTAAATATTTATCTAAAACTTAACATTAATGAATACATGAACTTATAAGATTTTAAATTAAAGAAAATAATTAAATAATAATAAAAATATTTTTATTTTTCACCATTAAAATATCTATTTTTTGTTAGTATTTTTGTCTATTTATCTATTATGTTTTAATTATTTACTTAAACATAAAATCTTATAAATTAATGTGTTTATTACCGTTAATTTTTAGATAAAAATTAGACAAAAATAAGTTTCTTGTAGTATTTTAAAAGTATAAAAAAATTTTAGTCAGATTTAGAAGTACATAAAAATTATGTGTACAAAAATTAAAGTATAAAAAAATCATATATATTTTAGTCAATTTAAAAAAAGATAAAAATATTTTAAGATAATGTTATTTTTCATTAAAAGGATAAATTACAAAAATTCTCCTCAATTTAAAACGTTATATAATTTACTTCTTACGACTTTAAAATTAACTGAAAAAATATTTTAAACTTTTAATTTGTACAAAACATTATCTTTCTTAATATTTTTGTTAAAATTTTTTATTAAAGTTATGTAATTTACTTCTTAATTTTGAAAACGTGAAAAATAAACTTCTTAATATACTTTAAATTTTGTGCTAAATACCCTCAAACTTACAATTTAATTATGAATAGATTAAGTATATTGTACAAAATTAAAAATTTAAAGGATTATTTAGTGAACACTTAAGGTTAAGGAGGGTAAACTGACTAAACTCTTAAGTTTCTTGTAATTTAGTCTTATGAAAAATATATTTTTTAAATTTAAATTTCATTGAATTTGCATTAAAAATAAAAAATATAAATTTATTTTAAACTCAAATATTAATATTAATTTTTATATTATATAAGTAATAAATATAAAAATGCCTTAACTAAAATAAACAAAATTATAATTTAATTTTTATTGTAAATAATTCATATTTATTTCAAAAAATAAAAAATATAATTTAAAAACTTATAAAAAAAAGTAATTTACCCCTCCTATATATTATCACGAGTATTTAAATCAACCAATATATATTTATATATATATATATATATATATATATCTCTCTCTCTCTCTATATATATATATCCAAGTTTGAATGAGAGAAAGCTATTGCGCGTGGTGCGAGTATCACGGCAAGACATCGATTGTCGTCGGTTCTTTTTCTGTACCATTCACTTTGTCGTTTTGAATGTCTGCACATGACGACAACGAAAACAGTGCGTTTACAGATAGCAATTCTTGCGGATACTTAATATATAAGCTTCGTTATAAAGATTTTACTTAAACTCATTATTATTTTTTATTATATAAACACTATAGCGAATAAAAAAAATTTATTTTAATTTAACAATTTTTGCAAAGGAGAAAATAAAGAATGGGATTTTAAAAACTTTTACTTTGTAAAAATTTTAAGAAAATTCAAGAGATGTTGATCCAGTAAATTATTTCCTTTTTAAAAAAATATTAAAATTACACTTTTCTCTTTTATATTCTAATAATCTACCTCCATCTTCAAAAGATTAAAAAAACTTATAATTTTACTTATCTTAATTAAAATTATAATTTATTAAAAAATATTATTTCATTATTATTTTTGTCAAAAATGATAAATTTAATTTATTTTAAATTCAATTATTTTTTTAATTAGCCTAATACATATTTAATCATATTAATAATAAATGTAAAACATTTTGATCAAAATAAATAAAATCATATTTTTTTCTTATTTCTCAATAATATATATATTAAAATTAAAAAATTGTGGATAATTCACTCTATTTTTTTCAAATTACAATCCACCTAAAATTAAGATATGTGCCGTCTTAACATAACATTTCCTTCAATGCTTTTCTCTTCTCTTGTAGTAATAAAAGTGTATGCTCAGTAGTAATAATTTCAACTTTTACCAGGATACAAATTAAAATTTTAAAAAACGTTTATTAAGATTTACTTTAGGAGTACATTTGATATACAGATAAAAATTTTATTTTTAAAAATCACATTTTTTTTAAAAAAATGTTATTATTAAAAATATAAATCTTAAGAATTTTTAAAAATTTATTTAATTTATTTAAAAAATTCCTCAAAATATTTTATAATATTTTTAGAAATATTATATTCTTGTATTTGATTCAATTTTAATATTCTTAAAAATAGTTAACAATTTTTCAAATATAACCTTAATAATTTTTCAAATATTAACTGACTACTTTTTTAAATTACTTATATTAAAAACAAAAATTATAACTTATTAACTGAATAACATGCATACATATATACATGGTACTAATTAATAACACTTAAATAACATACATACATTGAGGGGAAGAGTTTTGAGCTATAATGGAAAAATGTTAAGAGAAGGAAAAGATTTAAAAAATAAGGTAAGATTATGTTTTAAAAAGATAATTTCATAATTTTATTAATCTAAAAATATTTTTATGCCGTAAAAATACAAGACTCTTAACTCTTTGGATAAAAATAAAAATCTGTAAAAATATAAAAATATTTTATTTTTAAAAATATAATATTCTCAATAAAAACTTTTAAACCTGTGTATTAAACGTGAAAATTTAACATTCCGAATCTTCTATTTCTAATAATTTTTTTAAATCATGTCCTAAACATCTCCTAAAGCTCACAATCTGACAATTAGCTCCGAGTCTAAACCAAAGGAAGACATGTTTCGTAGTGACTAAAAGTTCTTGAGATCATCACAACATAGCATTAAAAAATACAAATGAATATGCACACAGATCACTGAAGTAAAGCATAAAATTCCCTCCAACACTTACATAAATAGGCAAAACTCACAAAAAACATAACATTTGGTAATCAAAGCCTGTCTTCAGTCCATTTCCTAGTTAGGGTTGTAGGTACATGTCCCTCTAGATCATTCTTAAGAGATCCTGCACAATTTCAGACATTGCTGGCCGGAACTCTGGTTCGTGCTAGAGGAATGAAAATTTCAAAGGATTTAGAAAAATAGGAAAGCAAAATAAATAAAAATAATATGAAAAGAACAAGTACAATCTTATAAATAGTTAAAAAACAGAGGATAAAAATCCTTAGGTGATATTGCTACATAGGAAATTTAATTTTCCAGATGTCTGTAAATCTTTGAGATATTTAGATGTGACAAATATGAAAAAATTTAAAATGATGCATTGTGTATATCCTAAATAATATAGGGGATATATATATTTATTAAAATTTGACGTGTCATCGTGTCAGTGTTAATATTGGTCTCAGAAATAGTGACACTTGCAGTAGAATATCACAATGCTCATAAGACATGCATCATTATACCCCCAATCAATTGTCCTCCATGCATTCTAGCACCAACTATGCATTCAATTTGGGTCTTCATACTAGAAAAGGATTCAGAGACTATAATTAAAGATCTGGTAATAATGCAATACTTCCCTCATAGATCAGTCAACAGAGATTAACATTTTACATTTGTACAATACAGTATTAGACAATGTCTATATTACTTTTTTAAGAAAGCATTACTGCTTTACCCTTTTCCTATATGGGGGAGAAGTGCAAGGCAGAAGATTACCTGTACACAGGAAGAAATAATGTCAGCAAAACGGGACAAGGACTTCATAGAATAGGCTCCATTTAAAGAGGGGTCAACCATTTTTGACAGGGCATCAATGTCATGGAGTTGAGGAACTGCCCATCTGACAAGAAATTGTTCTCCACGAGGCCGTGTCCTATTATCAACATGTATGGCCCATTACTTAAATCCAATATTTCAAAGAAGGCGAGGATAATTTCTGTTTAGGTGGTATTATTACTCTAAATGATACTCGAGACATATATCTATTAACAGATTAGATTGCCAACCTGTCAAAGGATTTTCTTCCAGTAAGGAGTTCCAGCATTACAACCCCAAAACTAAAGACATCACTTTGCTGTGTATAACTTCCTGACTCAAATTCCGGAGCACCATAACCATATGCTGTAAGAAGACGTCCTGACGACTGAGGGTAGAGGCACTGGTGTTAGCCAGAATTAAGAGAAATAGAAGAAAAGCAAACCTACCAATAGTGGTTGTTTTTAGCTTATGAGAATTATATTTGGCAGTGATGCATAGACAGCCCTAAATAAAGTCAAAAGTTTTTCAATGTATAATGCAACTAGAAAAGGGTAAATTTTAAGAGAATGCGGGTGACTACATTCTTTGAACTCTACATCTGGGAACAAATATATACTTAAAAAAGGGTAAATACAAAATAACCTCACTGTCGTTTGGCCCATTTGAACTTTATTCTCCTGTGATTGATAGTGTACCACTTCACCTCCATGTGGTTTCCACTGTTATCAGATTGCTGTCTCGAGCAATTTTCATAAAATATGCTAAAAAAGAAAGGGATAAAGTGCTAACTGTATAAGACACAGGACAGAGTTCAACAGGGTAAAACCACAAAAGCAGGAGGACTATTATTTGCTATCCATGTCTTTCATTTAATAAAAATCTACAGCATGAGCAAACCCCGAGGAGGAGAAGTGGCACACTTTAAACCATTGAGGGGACACATACAGAAGAACCAAACCATGGGCAGGTTATGTGATATTTACCCAAAAGAAAAACCTCTTGGCAGACAAAACCCCAATACGTCGAACCCAATTTGCAGATATACTGAGTAATGGTAAAACTCCAGTCTAAGTCATGAAGCTGTACACCCTTCAGACAGCTTATAGAAACAGATCAATCATATATTTGCTGTTCGTAAAATCTAAATTTTTAAAATAAAGTTTGCATAAGTTCTTTACGCATCTAAAGTAACGTCCACACCTTCATCCTATTGATTCTCATAAGTTTCCTCCTCCCATATTTTGATTGAAAAAAATCTGAACGCAAGCACTTGCACTTCCATATGTATATTCCATCATGTCTGATAGAACTCCAAGAATTTTCAACATGGTTGAAAAGCACCCATGAATCATACATTTTTTTTCTTTATAAACCAGACTATAACTGTTGGAAATTTATAATTACAGAAAAATTTAAGCTAAAGGGATACCTGACCAGTAGATCCAGAAGATAGTAAAGGACCTAATCCACAATCGGAGACACATACTTCAAGCTCATCATTCAGGAGAATATTAGCTGACCTAAAATTTCGGTGCACTATAGGTGGCTGAAAGTTCTCGTGCAGGTACCTTATCCATAAAATAAAAGAAGTTGATCAAATTTAAGGTTGTCAATAAAATCATGAATACCTCAGCCTAGTGCTGAGTCTCAAGCATGACCATTTTATTTAGATCACAAACCCAATTTTACTTTGCAATTGTACAAATTGTGTAAGTTATGTCCCTTTAGGAGATACCCTTGGGCCTTGGACAATAATGAATGAGATGCAAAAGATGTTTCAAACCTCCATAGCAATACAAACTTTACAGAGTTTCATTAGCTAACAAAAAGGGTATAAGATTTTGAGTAGGTTGCTAAACTCACTCTAAAGCTCTTGCAGCTCCAAGTGCCACCTGAATGCGAGTATTCCATGACAGTTTAGTAAGAAGCTCATTATCCTCATGCAACACATCATGAAGAGTTCCATTACTGTAATACTCATATACAAGTAATCGTTGACCATGATCAGCGCAGTAGCCCATAAGCTTCACAATATTAGGATGTTGAATTTTGGAGATATTGGACACTAAATTAAGAAACTGTTCATGGTTTTGCTCCATGGAAACTGTAGCATCCAGTTTCCTAACTGCCAGTAGCTACAAAAATCATTTGGAAGACATAAGCATATGAAGCATCAAGCATAGCACCACTTTAAGAAAGTGAAACAAGGAAAAACATATAGCAAAAGGTCATGTCAAGCAAGCTAGGAAAAAAGCTTGTAAAGAATGCCAGGAAGATCATAATCATGAAGCTTTTGATTGCTTCAACTGTATGAATCAATAATCAATAAAGTAATTTATATGCATGTCTGAGGGGTGTGCAGGGGAACCATGGATCACCAGGCAGATGTCTACTGATACATTGTGACAGGGGGTTGGAGGGCACCATGCATCGCGTAGGAGATGTCTACTCGTACACTATGAGGGGAAAAGGAAAGTGATGTGAACTTCTAGTTCAATATTTTATCTGTTTTATTAAGGGGAGGTGGAAAGCAATACTGTCCAAATAATACAAGAGGAACCAACAAAATACGAACAAAAAGAAACAAGTGTCCATTTCTCAGAAATCCCTCTTCAATACTGAAAGATGAAAAATAAGCATATGTATAGCCAGAAGAAAAGAAGATCAAACACAAAACAAGCAAATAGTTAAGGTAGGAGCATGGCAGGTTGGAGGAGTTAACACAAAAGAACACCCACATACAAGCAGATAAGCTCATTTTAAACTAGATGTATCAATCAACTGGAAGAATTTTACCTTTCCATCAGGGAGCTCAGCCTGATAAACAGGGCCCAGTGTGCCTTCCCCAATATAATTTTCTTGGGAAAAACTATTTGTATACTGCTGGAGTAATGCAATCGTATAAGCTTGCAAGGAACTTGTCATAACTTGTCTTTCAGTTACTTTGGCAGGTATTGCTGGTTTGATGAAGACCTTTTCACCAGGAATGATTGGGAGAGAAAGCGGCGGTGGCTGTAGTGTTGGAAGTTTGGAACCCAGGCTTGTGTTGACTATTTCACTAGCTCCACTGCATGTTGAGGCTGCAGATACTCTTTTGACAGGCATTTCTTGTTCAGCCTGAACCTTTGGAATCATATTTGTTTTTCTATTTTGTACACCATATCCATGTGATGGTATTGGTTTCCCAACTGCTTCATGAGAAATTGCCAGGAGGGCTTGAGAAGCTATTACACAACAGTTAGAAATAAAAATAAGAAGTTTCATCTAAGATGAACCAGATTTACCTTTGTCCTCGTGACTAGTTATTTCAAAAGCAGAGTCGCTCTTTAGAGTTTTATGTAAAGGTATTCTGTACGCTCCCACATCATGTTTCTTAACATTTTCATTCTCTGGTCTTCTCTTAAAGCACCACAAAATAAAAAGACAAACTCCTAATGTAACAAATATGAACATCCCTGCAATGGCAATCCAAATAACCTTCTTAGCTATGAAAGACTTTGTATTCCTAGCATTTGCAGGTATTGACGATTCCATGGTAGATGGACTATTTTCCACTTTCCAAGGTGCTTTTTGTGGGGATGGAGCCACAGGAACAGGAGCTGGGGCTGCAGCTGGAGGTGATGGAATGATAGTAGTATTAAATGGATTTCCATCTTTTCTGCAAGGGAAATGGTATTAAATCTAACTTGAAAACTGGAAATAAGGTTATGCATTTGTTTATCCTAAAGCCATATGAATAGCAATGTATCCAAGAATAACATGCCGAGACCTTCTATAAAAGAAAAATCCCAATACTAATAATTTATATTTTTGTGATTACTTGGATGATACTACAGTAGGAAACTTTCCTGTGCAACTTCTCCATGAGGTCAAAATAATTACCTAAACTAAGGTTCTAAGAAAAGGAAACTTAGAGAAGGGGGAGGAGGAAGGGGGGGGGGGGTGAAGAGACAGACCAGAAAAAGAAATATTCAACAATGAATACTTACCTGAAAATTGGGATACTAAACAATTTTGGTGGAATTGGCCCAAAGAATAGATTGTGCTCTATA
This sequence comes from Senna siamea, assembly GCA_031216115.1. Classification (NCBI taxonomy): domain Eukaryota; kingdom Viridiplantae; phylum Streptophyta; class Magnoliopsida; order Fabales; family Fabaceae; genus Senna; species Senna siamea. The sequence goes on along the minus strand of CM062355.1, from coordinate 17,598,709 downwards.
TTCCTACATAACAAAAATTGATAGTTAATAGTTTGTCTATTTCTGTACATTATTACAGGGTATAGATACTTAGATACATATATGTAAGCAAAGTTATATTTATATTCCATTATAATTCTGTAAATAGTATATGGATTGTAAGAAACGTACAGATCCTGAAGAGGGAGGTCCTGCAGAACATTAAGAGTCCCAGAAAGTTGATTGTTCTGCAAGTGTCTGTGAAAAAAATAAATTAAAGAACAAATTCTCATTAAACAATTAGCCAAACAGATTCTAAAATTGGCAAGAAATTATACTCACAATGTTGTAAGCATTGATAAATTCCCTATTGAAGGGGGCAACTGGCCACTCAAGTTGTTACCTGAAAGGTCTCTGCATCAGGATATCACTTCAATCAATATTGGATAAAATAATGACAGAAATACCAATGTGAATTAACAACATTTACTTACATGTTCATCAAACCAGTAAGCTGCTGAAACGCATCTGGGATTTGTCCATTTAGATGGTTATTGCTTAATAACCTAAGGGGAGCAAATGCTCAAGCTCAATGAAAACAGAAATAGATTACAGGAAAATGTAACATGTCCATATTCCATTATGAGAAGAAGATAACTATTTAACTCACAAGTCTGACAATTGAGTTAATGAAGACAGGACATCAGGAATACTTCCAGTTAGCTGATTTCCTGAAAGAGACCTTAAAGCGAAGAAAACATAAATTTGTTAAAGAATAATTGTATGAATATGGCAATAAACAAATCACTCAAGAAAACTAGCCAAACGGCCAAACCATGAAGGTAGAGATGATAAAACTACATACAAATTCCTCAGTGTAGGAGGCAAAGTGGGTGGAATAGTCCCTCCAATGTGATTGTTGCTAAGATCTCTAACCAATTTTGGAACATAAAATTTCATGAGGTTTCCAATCCAAATAATTACACAAATATAGAGCCAAAACAAGTAAGCATGCAAAACATCCAACTTCAATATGCATTCCATTATCAAAAGTATATGGAACCATGCAAAGACCTATAACTTCCAAAACAAATGTCTCCTCCAATCACGGGTGACTGGGAGATTAGTGCACATGTCTTAGTATTTCAAAAATTACCAAGAAAGCAATTGCAGGTAGCAGCTTAACTCAATTTGAATTATTTTTAACCCAGATAACAGTGAATTTTGTGAGTCTGAAATCTGAAGACAATAGATGCTTCAATGTCCATTGAATGAATTCATGCAGATGACCTGTACCATTAGCTTGGAAAATGACACTTACATTTCTAAAATGGAGGGGAAATTCAAATTACTGCCCAGTTCTCCGCCCAAATTCATGCCTCTGAGCCGTCTGTCAGCCCAAATATCAATTTTTTACTGAGTCTTATCCAAAGAGTATACATTCAGACTCAACTCCATCAGTCAAACAACTCAGAAGAAGATAAAATATTACCCTTTACAATAAAACAACTGTTTGGAAAATGAAGAAGCCCACACAAGATTGACCAACAAATATTTAAGAGAGAGGATGAACATACAATTGAGTTATGTTGGTGAAGACACAATCCACACCTTGCCACAACTCTAAGCATGGATCTCCTCCTATGGGTTTCCAACCTTGAAGCGGGGGTGAACCCAGAGCAACATATAAACTATTGATTGCTGCAACTGCGACAATAACACATCATAAGAAAAATTGGGAAAATTTTCCATTAGCCACAAAGACAAGTTATGATATTTAACTAGGTGAAATTCCCCATTACATTTATGGCCATTGACTAGTGAAAGTTCTAGAATAGGTCCCTATGTCTATAACTTGAGAGGAAAACTCTTAAACAGCAACATTTAAAGAAGCAGGCTAACAGAGAAAGCATTCTAAAAATTACTGTCTCCGTAAGAACTCAAGCATAAATATAAACAAAAATTTTTAACAGCTTTAGAAAAAAAAAATACAGTACAATACCATCTAGCAGGTCAGTTTCCCCAGTACAAAAGGTTCCTGAAAATATCACCATCGACATGAAAAAGATTCGCACATGCAACCTCATAGTACAACCCATTCCTTCAAAAGAATCAGTTTCCAACAACCACCTTTTCTTTCTGAGGATGTATTCTGAGGACATTACCATAAAACCTCAACGCTGATAATGAAGCAAATGAAACTGAAATTTAAAATTGAGCAAACAGAATAACACAAAGGAAGGAACTTTGACAAAAATCTTTGTAATTTTGAGAAACTAAACAAAGCCCTTATAGAAATGAGCCCAATAATTGGGAAATGAAGTGTAGGAAGGATTGAAATTTAAAAAAGGACAAAAGAAAGAAGGTTTGTTTGTAGAGTGAAAATGGCAGAAAAGGTGCAGAAGGAGAGTAAAGGCTACACGAGACTGTTGCGATGATTAAGAAACAAAAAGGAAAACCCAGTGACGAAACGAAAAGCCCTAATGGTTGTTGTACAGTATCATCCAAAGGACTCAGAGTCACTCTACTGTCTCCGGGGAAGCAGTGAGTGTCCTGCTTTCTCTCTTTCCAAAACCAAAGTAAGAGCCAACAAAAGTGTATGATTTGAGCAACAATTTTAAATTTAATTAGCATTTTTTAAGGAAAATAAATAATAATTTAAAAAAAAAAGACTCGGATTTGTGGGGTCCACCAGTCTTCTTGAACCGCCAGGTAAGCATCGGTGAGGATAAGATATTAGATAGGTACTGTCCCTCGAACGTTAAATGGAGATATGACTAAAAAAATTAAATGAAACGTTAGGGAATGATTATTGCGTGTGGGGCCCACACTTCCCTTGAAGAGGTGTGATCATGTGTAACCTTAAGAAAAATTTTTAAAAAGGAAAATTCTATTTTAATCGTTATGGTAATTTTTTATTTTATTTTTATTAATTTAATTTTTTAAAGATAAAAATAATATCAATATTTATCAGAGTTAAAAATAATAAATAAAATAATAAAAAATAATTAACTCTTAATTATTTTATTTTAACTTCTTACTATCTTTATTTTTTCTCTCACATCATTTATTCACATTATATATTTTATATTATATAATATATAATTTATGAGGTTAATAATTAAAAAATTTTATAGCCATTATAATATAGATAATTGGCATATTTTAAATTGTATTTTGAGAAATAGAATGAGTTATGGTATTTATTTATTGAATAAATCAATAATTTGGTTCTTGGAAGATAATAATTGTCTCAATTTAATTTTTAAAAAATAAAATTAATAAGTTTAGTTCTAAAAAGATGCATTCTCAATCAATTTAATCTTTCGATTAATTTTTTGGTTAAAAGTTAATAGACTTGTTGTTGAGTATACCAATCAACCTTTAAAAATAATGTTGAATGTCATGTCACATCCTAACCAATTAAAAAATTTTAAAAAATAAATGAAATTCCAAAATGATGTAGCATTTCAAACCGGCTTGTAACTTACTCCATCACTTTTAGTGGAGGATCTATGCTATGGAGGATTCATCGTCTGTTGCAACCAACATTTATGCCATCATCATTACAGCCAAATGTTGGTGTCATCATCATCTTTGTCTACAACATAGGATGTGTTTGTCTTTACTATTTTCATCTATTTGTCCATGCTGTTGGTGTCATCATCATCTTTGTCTACAACATAGGATGTGTTTGTCTTTACTATTTTCATCTCTTTGTCCATGTTGTCTTCCTCTATTTTTTCTAATAAGTAGTAGGCCATTTTTTTTATAAATAAGATGTCTTCCTCTCTTAGTAACCAATCAATCTTTAAACTCATCAACTAGAATATGCCTTTAATCTAGTGCACTAAAATAATATGAAAACCAATAGAGAGTAGCTGTAAGTGATCTTTCTGAGACTGTTCTACTTTTATGAAACTTTTTACTTCTTTAAAATTATATGTTTGGTTTTATACAAAGAAGGAAAAATTTAATCTTATCTTAAATGTTTAACATGTCAGATGTGTTGATTTTGATTCACAATAGGTTTACAATGCTATGGTTGTGGCACGATTACTCAATTCAATGCTGGTTATTCCCAATTTTTTAAACAATTGTGTATGGAGAGATCTAAGGTGATGCTCTCTCTACTTTTTTTTTTTAACTTCTTCCTTCTTGTCATACTTCTTACATGATCAAATAACCAAATTTTTAATACTTGGATTAAGTGCCCTAATCGGGCTATACTAATTAGAAAAATGTTACAATATATATAAACTATGTTCTTTTTTTTTTGGTAAACAAGGAAAAGGCCTAAAACCTAGGACACATAGAGCTGAGAGCCTCTCAAGCCATTAGTATCATCAACAAGGAGATCACCACAACCATTAGGGGGAGAGTTGTAGATACATCTATCTTCAACAAGATTATGAATCAGTTTGGCTATATAGTCAGTAACACAATTTCGCTTTCTATAAGTATGTTTCAAATCGACCCTCCAATCTCTATTGCAAAGGCTCATGATCTGTGAGACAATTTGTGTATAAGGATGGGCATCATGAACACCTTGCTTCAGCATGGCAATAGTTATAGCCAAGTCGAATTCGAGTTTAACATTCCTAAACCATGATGCCACAAAATTGATAACCCCTCCAAGATACCATGGAACTCAGCCCAAAGGACATCATAGGAGCCTAGCTTTTTGCCAAACCTGAGAATCAATGTGTTAAAGGCATCTTGTATTAGATCACCACAAGCAATAGAGTACCAATCACTCCTAACAGAGCCATCAATGTTTCATTTGACTTTATCATGCATTGGAGCTTTTTGAACACTATTGCACTCAAAACGATTTTTCTTAGTCTCATGTCCTCAAGTTATACTCCCACTTTGAATGACATCTTGCATGTAGTACTAGATGCTGAAAAAAAGTTCTTACATGTTGCTAGCTTTATTTTCAAATACAAGCAAGTTTCTTTCTTTCCAAATAAGCCAACATGCCACTCTAAAGGTTATTTTCCACTTCTCAACGGTACTTTCTAACGTGGTGATGAAAGTTCCAATATAAGCACTCGATAAAGGCTGAGGAAAAAGAAAGTATCCCATTTATTTGGATTTAAAAATCGAAGCCAAATATTTGAGACTTCCTCACAATTACGAAGTGCATGAAGCACAGGTTCCTCACCTTTCCCACATCTTAGGCACGTTGAATTGTCAATCATTTTTTTATGCATTTTGTGGCTATTAGTCAAGATTTTACCATGAGCAAAAAGCTAAAGAAAAGCTTTCACCTGTTCTGGACAAGGCCATTTTCACAAATTTTTCCAAAAGGTCGATATTTAGAAGAGACTATTTTTATAAGGTTTTCTACCTGATGTAGTCACTTCCATTAGGTTTGGGGGGTAGGCATGCAACAATGATACTATGGATTTTCGGAGAGATATAAGGGTCTATAATGCTCTAATCCTACTTTTTACTTAAGGAGACAAAATATCCTTCCAAAATCTCACTTGGGTGCCATCACCAATATTTCAAGGAATATTCTCCTTTATTTTGGGCTAGCATTTAACCACTCTTCACCATAAATTTGAGGAAACATTCTATGCAAGAGACCCCACCTAATTTTCCTTAAAAACACTTTATTGAAATTATGCATATTTCTGAGGTATAAACCTCTATTGGACTGAAGGCTACATATTATGTCCCGTGCAACTAGGTCAATACCATTTCAATAGCTAGAATGCTCCCATATAAAATTCCTACTATATTTTTCAAAATCATGGCACACACTTTTAGGGAGGAGGGTTTTTTGTGTAGAACAACTTGGAATGGCCGAGATAATTAACTTGGCAAGAGTGATTCTCCTAACAAGTGAAAGGGTATTACTTATCCAAAAGCTCAATTTGTTTTCCACCCTCTTTATGATATGATTATAAGTTTGTTGGGTGAATTTATTATGATGAATAGGAATTACTAAGTACTTCCCAAGATCAAGTGTAGATTAAAATCCCATATCAGACATAATCTCCCCTCTCTTAAGATGGTTGACACTCTTGGAGAAATAAACTATTATCTTGTCATTGCTAACTTTTTGTCTTAAACTTAAATAAAACTCAGTAATGTAGTTATTAATGATGGTAGCTTGACTTCTGGAAGCTTTATTGAAAATTATTGGGTCGTCTGCAAAGAAAAAGTGTGATATGAGAGGAAAATTTCTGAAAATTTTAATTGGTTTCCATCCTCTATTTTCAATTGCAAAGTTGATGCAATGAGACAGTCTTTCAATACACAGCATAAGCAGATAGGGTGAGAGCGGGTCTCCTTAGTGAATGCCTCTCGAAGGGATAAAGACATTATTTTTCTCCCTATTCCATAAGACCTACATTTTACAAGACCTGTTATTCATAATTATGTTAACGAATTGATCATTGAAACCTACTTCTTTAAGGGTGTCTTGAGGAAAGCTTCATTTGATTCGATCATACTACTTTTCTAAATCAATTTTGATTGCCATGTAGCCCTTGTTTCCTCTTTTTTTGTGATAGAGTGAATATATTCTTACACAATTAGAATGTTATCACTACTGTAACCCCTAGATAAAACTGCACTCATTAAGAGAGATGATTAAAGGCATAATATTTTCAAGCACCAGGAAATTATTTTAGTCAATGTTTTAAAGATTATGTTACACAAATTGATAGGCTTAAATTGATTAATATAACTGGGGTCATCAATTTTTGGGATACGAATGAATAAAACCTAACTAATACTATTCATAAGATTAGGATTAGAAAAGATATTTCTCACTAGATTACAAATAGAGCTTCCTACCACATTCCATTGGCTTTGGAAGAAAATTGATTAGAGGTCATCAAGACCAAGAGCTTTGAATGCTCTAATGTTGAAGATAGCTTTCTTGATTTCCTCTATGGACACCTGAACTTAAAACCTGTTCCAATGGTTTTCATCTAGATGAGGAAAATATTTAGAAAGATTTAAAGGATAGTAAATATCATTTGCTTCAGTATAAAGATTTTTAAAGAAATAAGTGGCCATATTCTTCAAAGTATCTCTATCCCCTACCTATATGTTCTCTGAATTCATTAATTGCACAATTTTGTTCTTCCATCTGTGAGTAACAGTTCAGGTATGGAAGTAACAGGTATTCCTATCTCCAAACTTTAACCATTCACAATGAGACTTTGGAACCAAAGGATTTCTTCTTGGTCCAAAATCTTATTATACTCATGCATGAGTTCTTTCTTTAGGTTTTTAAGAAAATTTCTCGGGCAATTTTCTAGAGAATTATCAATTCCATGCAATCTTCTAAGTAACTTCCTTTTTTTGTAGAAAATATTTCCAAATTTCTGCTTATTCCACTCCTTTGCTATTATGGTAAAGTTGCTGACGTTTTCCTGCTACTAATTAGAATTCTTCCAATTCTGTTGTAACAAAGCAAGAAAGGAATCATCAGTTAGCCAAGTTTCCTAAAAACAACAAGGGAGATTTGACATATTATTTATATTATTATACATATTGAAATTCACATAGATAGCCCTGTGATTAGATTTTAATTCAGGTAAATGAGACACATATGCTTCAAAAAATTTGATATGCCATTCAGGATTAGCAAAGGCCTAATCAATTCTCTCTTTCACTCCTTGCCTTTCCCAAATAAATTTTGGACCTATAAAATCCAAATCTATTAAACAGAAATAACAAATGCAAAGATTAAAATTATTTATAGAAGACCAGTTGATATAAGTACTCCCTGATCCCTGTCTTATCAGTAGGTGAAAGGTAGCTATGAAAATCTCCTAAAACCATCCAAAGTTCTTTTGTGCGTATAGCAATAATTCTAAGGTCCTCTCAAAGTGTATTTCTTAGGTGGCTTTGGGGATTTTCATAGACCACTGTCACATACCAGGAAGAGTTATTCCCACGTCGGTTAATATGGACATAGATTAGATGCTTGCTAGTACTCATCAACTGTACATCAAAATTATTATTGTCCTAAGCAAGCTAGATTTCACCTATAAATCTTTCAGCCTCTACACAAATGCTTCCTTTTAGGCTGATTTTCCTTATTACTACATCATCTTTTCTACTACTAATTTTAGTTTCTAGTAAGGCAACAAAACTAACATTATAAATATAGATTAAATCATTTATTAAGGAGGGAAAGGTCTTATTCCTTGCTTCTCTACAATTCCAGGATAAAAAATTCATTAATAAAATAACAAGGATGAGATAGAAGAAAATAGTATCACAAATTATTGTGATATACATTCGTCGCGCCTAGCAACTTTAGTGCATCAGTTCCACTATTTGTCAGCCACTGCTCTTTAATCTTAATTAAGTTTAATGGGTTTGTAGGGTCAGGTGATTTTTTCAATTAAGAAGGCTAACTATTTGGGTTTCCTTCATGATGAGTGTTGGATCATTAGGTCAAATTTGTTCATGGATGCTTTATTTTTCTCAACCTGGATTGGTGTTGGGCTTTGTACTTATAACTGGTCTAGCAAGCTCTTTTTATGAGTGTTCCACAAGTTTATCCTTGCTTTTCTTAACTTATTTTATGATGCTACCATATGTTTTATTCAAATAAATGCCCACGTGCTTAGTAGATGCATATTTAGTTCTCAACGTGTTCTTTTTGCCAATATTATTGTAAGGATTCATCTTTGAATTGCCTATAATATTTTTCACAGGAACTCTATAATTTTTGGACATTCCAAGTTCTACACGGGGTGCTCTATAATTGTTGGAAGATCTTTGCTTGTGTCAAGAGCTATAGATTTTAATGTGATTTACTGATGGTCATGGCTTCAACAGTCAACTCTTATGTTTTCATAGTTTCTTCCACCACATTAGCGATTACCCTAAATTGTGATTTTGTTTCTTTCTTAATTGATCCTTTTTTAGGGTTACTATTTTGACTACTCGTGTTATTTGCATTACTCTCATGTGTCATTGTGTTTATTTATTTTCTTCCTAGAAATCTCTAGTTTGTCTTCTTCACGATCATTTATGGTTTGAAATCCTTTTACCCCCTCTTTTTAGTTCGAACATACTCTTATCGAGGTTTCATCTTAAGGTTTATTTAGGTCAATGCCTCGATTTTATTTTTTGTTCAAGTTGCAACTTTCATGTTTATGTCAGTAGCATCTGTATGTAAAATAGACCATATGAAGGCGATCATATTCGATATGCCTTATATGCCTCCTAAGAGTGAATTTTTCTAGTGGATGTTTACTTAGGCTAACTTCTACATATATTCAAGAAAATCTTTCGCATTCGAGGATGAGTTTATCTTTATGTTGGCAAGGGGTATTTTCATTTACTTTCAAAGTCCTACTGATTTTATTTCCCATCTGCCATAGGAAGATGTGGTTATAGTACTCAAAAGGAAGCTTGGGTATCTTAACCCAAACCTCTATGTTATTGAACTTGTCCTCAAAGGGATCAAAATTTGGATGCCACCTTTAGACCACTAGGTAATGATTAAATATGAGCCAAGGTCCTTCATGCAGCATGTAGTTATAATCCTGGAGTAGAGCAAATCTGATCAAGAAGTAGTCGTTACTATCAATGATTTTTATACCTTCTACAAAGTCTTTGGATTTTGGTTTAGAAATATCTAAAACCTATCTTCTTGCCCATCAATTTCACAATGAGTGATCCTATTCAGGGTTTGGACCATTCCATCCTTTCTTCCTTTGAGGTAACTATAACTGGGTTTGTTAGGTCGACATCTTCTCCGTTTTCAGGTAAGACGTCCTTTAAGTCATCTACTTATTCATAATTAGATATATCCCACTCTTCCAGATCGTTACTTTCAGGATTCATGTTCCTATCCAAAAATTTCATAAAAGAGTCCTTATAGGGAATTGTCTTGGTAGGTGTTTGTTTATTGAGGGTGGTTTCCTGTTCATTACTTCTTGTTTCCTCTTTCATAACTACTTCCATTTTCTTAGTTCCAAGGTCGTTTCCTATTCTAGTTGTTATGGTTGAATGTGTTCTTCAAACATATATCTAAGAGTGTTTTTTTTAACTTATTTTAGGGAATGAGGATATTTTAGATAAGGACATGATTAAATATTTACTACGTTATAAAATGTTAACACATTCCTTATAGGCTTCTCTTAACTTAATGTTACTCATAGATCATTATAGTTATCTTTATTTTTAATTAGAATGCTACTTTTAGCTTTGTCATGAATCATTTTAATGCCACATTTTCAATCTATAGGTCTTTTGATATTGTGATGAAAATTGAAAATATTAAATTCCATATTTTCAATCATTTCAACAATATCTATCAGAAGGAGCATTTTATTAACTTGACTCCTGATATACAGATAGTGAAGGAACTTCCTAAGGAATTGTAGTCTTTGGACTTAGAGGCAATTGGTAGTGCTGTAAGTTACTCTCCTTACAGAAAACTAAGTACATTCACAATCAACTATATTTATACCAAATTAATGGGATTTGTTTTTCAAGTTTTAGATGTTGACATGGCGAAAGAGGCTAAGCCAAATTTTTACTTGAAAAACATTCTACCTATTCTACTTAAAAATCAAGTTTTCCATTTTGTTGGATTTGGGAATCACTTAGCATTTGACCTAATACCATTTGAGTTGCAAGTAAATAACTTTGATGCTTAGACATCACAATTTGATTTGTATTTTTTTCTTTTATTTGAAGTCATACTTTGCACTTCCTGATTGGAGAACTTCATCTAGAGACACTTTCATTACAAATGTAATTTTCATGCCCTTTAATTTGTTACCAGAATACAAGAAATTGGTACTTTACTTCTTAAAAGGTTGTGTCAACATACTAGTCATATTATATTGTTGGATCATTATCTCAATAGTCTATTTACATAAGTAATTATGCAGGAAAGAGGACATCACACAAAGAAATCATCTGAATATTAATCTTTACATCTGATATTTGAAATTAACATGGTAGCTCATTCTTCATGTGAATTTGGGAGAGGTGAAGAAGATAAGAAAGTTGGTAACATATCTTGAAATCCATTTTCCTAAATTGGCACTTTTAGAGAAGGCCACTTGCTACGGACGAAGACAACAATGACATCGACATTTGGCTGCAAAGACAATAGTACCGATGCCAGCTATGACGAATGATGCATGCTTTACACCACAAATCCTCCACGTGATGTGATGGACTAAGCTATAAACCCATTTAAAATGCTATAATGTAAGGCATCCTTTTGAAATTTCATTTACTATTTTTTTAATTTTTTTTTACTAATTAGGATATGATAGGACATAATATTATTTTTAAAGGTTGACTAGGATACACATCAACAAGTTCATTAACTTTTAACCAAAAAATTAACTAAGGGACTAAATTGATTGGAAATTCATCTTTCAATGACTAAATTTGTTAATTTTATCTTCAGGGACTAAATTGAGATAATCATCATCTTTTAGGGACCAAATCATTAATTTATTCTTACTTATTTGAGTGGATTGATTTTTGTTAATATTTAATGTGGTTCATGATGTGAAATCCTCGAGTATTAGGAATATGCAAAAAGGAAGGTCTAAAGTTTTAAAGTTGTATACTTTGTTCTTTTAAGTCTTATACATCCATCCAATCAACCCCCAATTTATCAAATGTTTGTTATATATTTTCCTAAGAAATATTCATATCAGATAAGTGTCATTATAGTGAATTTTTATTGGGGCCTCAAAGAAAACAAACGAAGAATGCATCTCCATATCAACAAACAAATATTTGATTTCTGATAATACTCATTCATGGTATATTCAAAGACTATAGTAGTTTTTTTTCTAAATGATATAGCAGAAATCATATCAAGAAATCCTATCTCTATATTTGGTGTTCAGGATAAATTAATTTGGATGTTGTCTTCAGGTGACACATATAAGTTCAATGTTGATACAAAATGCGTATGGAAATGAGAGGTTGAGTATTTCTCTCAATATTCCTCTATAGAGGCAGCTCTGGAAACTTCAAGTTCCCCCTTAGCTATAAAATTTCATTTGGCGATTAAGGAATGAAGCTCTGCCAATACTATCTAACCTAAAAAAACCATAAAATTCAAGTTCAAACGTTGTACCAATTCTGCTTAAGTGAAAAGGAAAATATAAATCATCTCTTTCTCCAATGTCCATTTGCAAAAGTCATTTGGTTTGGTTCAAACCCTTCAATCAAATCATATCAAATTCCTTCTCTATTTGAATGGCTAGATTCATATATCATGAGATTAAATCAAGTCGATCAAAACTCCAATAACCTAAATGGTGCTCATCATGTTTATCCTGAATAATATTTGGCAAGCAAGGAATAAGCTTCACATGGAAGACAAAAAAAGTACACATGAAATTATCTTAGAGAAAATCCACAATCAATAGAGAGAGTTCACTACTAATCACAATCATCTTTGGGTTTTTAACGCTCATTATCAATCCCAAAGTAGAAAAACATGTGTTAAGCATCTTTCCCTAGTAGAATTTAATTCTAAATCATGTTTATTACTATACAAAGGAAAAGTAAAGAAAGAAAAATTCATAATAGCCCTCTTTACCAAGCAAGGACAATGGAAAATGATATATGTGGTTCACAAGGAAAGGAACGTTAGTACAACACCCTTTTATTATCATATATTAAGGAATTTATATATAATAACATGCAGGTGCACCAGAATCTTCACGTCATTACCTTGGAAAAGCAAGGACATGTCAACATTATAACAAGGTAATATCAGGAATTACGAAACCAAGTCATCAAATAAGACCTGCTACACGTAATCCGGCATAAAGACATTCTCATAAAAATAATGGACATCACTCAACAGAAGGATGCTCTCTTTAGTGTTACAATTGATTCTTAGCTGGATTGTGTATACAAACAATAATTTCTCTCTTTCTCTATAGTCTATTATTATCAATAAAAAAAAGTCTTATATTTCTTGATTGCTTGCACTAGGTAAGGGTGTAAATGACCTAGACTATTCGTAAACTAATCATATTTGAAGTGGCAAAAGTTTGAATCAAGCTGGGTTTATTTATTAAATGAACTGAGTTTGAACATTTGATGTTTAGCTTGTTAAGCTTCTGAACAGTTCGGTTAATAATAAAATATTATTTTATATAATATATATTACATTTTTAAATTTTAAATAATATATATTATAGTCATCTATATTTTTTTATAATTAGAAAAATATAAAAATTTATGCATAATTAAAAAATATAATATATAAATTTATATAATTTTCTCATGTACATATATATTATATGAAAGTTAATAATTTTTTATTTAATTTAACTTTTGTATGTGCACATCAATATATATTATATTTATAACATTGTTCAGGAAATGTTGGGGTTCAGGTTATTGATTAAATGAGTCGAGCTTGATTACTTTTTTTTTTGTTCGTTTTAAAGTTCAAGCTCGTATTTGGGCTCGTCTTATTTTAAATGAACAAGTTTAATGAAGTTAAAGTTCAGTTCAGTTTAACTCGTTTACAACCCTCGCAACTTTGCACTCTTAACCATTTGATAGTCCATTTTAAAATTATGACTACAAATTGCTCCAATTTTTATTTTGCATTAATCTATTATCTTTTATTGAAAAAATACTAAATCAAAAGGGCATGTATAGATTTAGTTTGTTACTAATGTTATTTAAATAATAAATGATTATAAATATTTATTTTTATTAAGTTATTAATATTAATTAAATAAAACATAAAAAAATCACATAAATTTATATATAAATATTTTAGATTTCTGAGTTTTATGTTTCAAAACAATTCATGCATAATGAGAGGGCAAATGATTTAAAAGAAGGGTTTAGATAAAAGATAAGAGTAGTTTGGTAATGCAAAACTTTAATAGAAGTATTTTCATTTTGAAATATTTAATTTTCACCTTATGTTTTTGGATAAAAGTAGAACTTCTACTCTAAAACAAAAAAATTTTCTTTTGCAACCACTCAAGAATACCTTTAGGAATTGGCCAAAAACCTCAAAATTTGAAATTAAGTTTTTTTTTTTTTTAAAAAAAGTAGCTTCTTCATGCCATTAAGTTTGGCCAAACAGGTTGTAATGACTTTTTCTAAAAAAATTTGTTTTTGAAAAAAAAAAGTGCTAATGAGAGGGAGTGTATTTGGTAAATTTAGTTGAAAAATACTTTTTATACTATTTGAAAATTAATTTGTGTTTGACTAGTTTATATAAAAAATATTTTTAATTTTTAAATTATCAAAAAAGACATGTCTAAATTTAGTTTGTTATTAATATTATTAAAATAGATAAATGGTTATAAATATTTATTATTATTATTATTAATTTTAATTAAGTTATTATTAATTAAATAAAATATAAAGAATAAAATCACATAATTTATATATAAATTGTAGACTGTGGAAACACATAAAACAAATAATCTTTGGACCTGTTTGAATGTAATTTTTTTTATCAAAAACAAAAAAAATAGAATATCATTTGTTTGAAAGTTATTTTGTTCTTTTATTTTTTAAAATTATTTTTAAAATTTGTTCTGAGAATTCATACTAGTCTTGTTTTTATATATTTATTTATATGTTATTAATAATAAGACTTATTTTTATGTGTTTTTTATGCTTTTAAAAACTGAAATTCAAAGGATCTTTTAATTATTCTATTTTTTTTATTCCCAAAACATATATTATATTTTTTTAGTTTTCTATTGAAAACATTTATTGAAATAATTTTTTTATTTTTTTGTTTTTAAAAATCAAAAATAATTTTTAAAAACTGTTATCAAACATGCCCTATTTTAGGAACAAAAAATACATAACAATTAGAAGATGTTATAAATTTTAATTTTTTTACCATAAAAAAAAGAGGTTGTTTTATTTATAACATGTATTTAAATATATAAAAGCAATACTAATATATTTTTTTAAAAAATAACGTTCAAATATTTATTTTCATTTTTAATTTATTCTTTTAAGAAAAAAAGATATATATATATCTATAAATTCAAAATCCTAACCTTAAATCATAATGCGAGAGAAAAAAATAAAATATTAAGTTAATTAATTATTGTTCAAATTCTTTTAATTAGATTAATAGAGGTTAAATTTACTAAATAAACTTAATTTTTCACAATATAAAGAATTAAAGTTTTAATTTTTATTAAACAAATATTTACATTTAGTATTTAATAATATTTTAAATAAAATTATCTTCAATAAAAAATATTTATGTAAAAAATTAAAAAATGCTTTGATTAGCACGTATTATGATTTTATGACCTTTGGAATATCCGGAAAAATCTTGCTCATTATCTCACAAGCAAAAAGCAAAAGACAACGAATACAGTTGACAACAACCCACCAAATATGCCATAACAAGAAAATTAAATCTCATTGGTTTCATCGCCATTTTAGTTTGTATTCCTAGACGGTGCTCACTAGCCAAGTCTACGTTGTTCTCTCCGCCCTTCTTCTCTATATCTATCTCCTCTTTAAATTTTACACAATTCCCTTTACACACAAAACATACAAACCATTACTGAAACTGTAGTACCACCACTATACCCTTTTACTTTTTCATCATCATCTCCTGGAGACTCCAATGGGTTCTCTCCCTTCGCCGCCACGACCCATGGCGCCACCGTCGCCCTCACCACTTGAAAATTTCAATTCCAATTACCATATATGCGCTGTGTTTTGCCCAAGAGAACCAACCCCAAATGTTAGTGTCCCTAATTGGATAGAGCTATATAACCCTTCCATTAACACATGGACCTATGTTTGTTCAATCCCAGGCCTAATCGATGACCAAGTCTTAAAAGGTTTTTCCATGATTTCCCTGCGAGACTCAATTTACATCATTGGTGGCCAAATTTGTCACAAAGAGAGAGTTCATGTTTCTGATGAATCTGCTGACTTGGTTGACATGGGCATTCAGGTAGTATCTACAGTCCGACGTTACAACCTCCGAACCAATCAATGGTTCACATGTGCACCACTAAGTGTAGCGAGATATGACTTTGCCTGCACAGTTTGCGAGGACAAGATCTACGTGGCAGGTGGCAAGTCCACGCTGGCAAGTGCGCAAGGGATCTCGTCGGCCGAGGTGTACGACCCGAGTCTTGACACGTGGACACCTCTGCCAAATTTGCACATTTTGAGATATAAATGTGTGGGTGTGACGTGGCAAGGGAAAGTGTACGTGATTGGAGGGTTTGCTGAAAGAGAGGATTCTGACAAAACGGTGGTGCCTAGCTTAGTGGAACGCAGCTCAGCTGAGGTATACGACAGTGAAGCAAGAAAGTGGGATCTAATGGCGGGAATGTGGCAATTGGATGTGCCACCTAATCAAATTGTGGCTGTGAATGGGACACTTCTAAGCTCAGGGGATTGTTTGAATGCATGGAAGGGACATATTGAGGCATATGATGGGAAGCTTTGGAATGAACTTGATGGGTCCCACAAGCCAAGTTTTTGTACATTGGAAGCAAATCAGAGACTCTATTTAACAATGGCACCAATTGGGACTCAATTATTGTTCTTGGCAGGTTATAGTACTGGTGGGGAAGTAGCAAAAACAATGTCTATTGTTCATATATTTGACACGTCAGCAACAACAGGTGAAGCATGGAGGAGCTTTGAGCCTATGGAATTGGAGGGTGTAGAGAAAGAGCTTTGCAGTCATTGCTGTGTTGTGCAGCTGTGATATTATGATTCATATGAGCTTGATTGATGAAACTTGAGAGGGAGAAAAATGGAGCATATTTATGGACTATTTGTTATAATCAATAGAGGACTTTTTGGCTAATTTGTTATGCAGTGTTTGTTTTGAGAGAGAAATTCTTGTATAAAACTTAGTTTATTAGTTTTTATTAGATTGAGTCAATGAGGAAAAGCTACGAGCAAATGATAATTAATTAATGTTTAGTGAGTGTAACTTCTCATAAATATATATATATATATATATATATATATATGCGCGCCCGCATGTACTTAAAGTTATTTTTTATGAATTTAGTGTGAACAAATTAGTAGGCCAAGATCTTGAGAAATGTGAGAAAATCATAATACATGTGCTGTCTTTCTAATTTCTCTTTTTGTTTTGGTAACATTTTGTTTTTGGGATCAGAAACAATGAGTGTCTGGAAATGAGAGGAGAAAATGAAAAAAAGAAATTGAAAAGAGAAAGAGAAGGAAAAGAAAAAAATAATTTAAGTTATATATATATATTTTTATTTAGATCTTTTAAAATTATTTAATTTGAGATAATTACAGTTAACAAAAGATAATAATAATAAAATTAATATTAAATTTTTAAATTTTTTTATTCAAAATTTTAAAAACTAAATAAAAAAAAATTTTTTATTTTTTTTTTCTGTTCCTTCCTTTTTATTTTCCCCCTCTCCATTTTCAAACATATCCTAAACAAGTCAGATATTTTTCCTTTATTCTGTGAGACAAACTTCCACACATAAATCCCGAAGGTCCCTACTAAAATATCCCCAACAGGAATCATATCCACTTTCTGCTACACTAACTTCAACTTTCTGAGTAAATTCTTCCTTTTCACTAAGAGCATTAAGAATTGGCAAAAGAACTGCATCTTTTAAGAATGGTCTGAAACGATGCTTCTTCAGCGCCTCTGATATATCTGCAATTCCACATGCTGTTTGAATGAAAGTGAGGTAAAGTGCGAAAATCGCACCAACTGTTGATATTCCCACAACCCAACTGCTTAAATAATAATGCACCAATGCTGCCCTTGTTGTAGCATACGAGGACTCAAAATATTTATTCGCAAAGTTCACCACTTGGTGCAAGTAGGATTCATTCCTATCTCGAACCATCTCTTTGGAAATGTTATTTATGAGCTCAGCCACAACATGGTTATCACCTAAAGAATGGTGAAGCACACCTTTGTAATGAAGAAGAGCCACATCTTGAGCCGAGTTGATGAGCCCATTCAAGAAAAACAAGTAGGTTGTGACATCTGGGTTACACCTCTTGTGGCACTTCTCAAATGCCACAATGTTACGAAACACAGTGCCTCTGTGGTCGTTTATGTAAAGAGGAGGGATGGTCATTTCTTTCATTGGTATTCCCCATTTTTGGCCAAAGGTTATATCTAGCAATTGTCGTTTTTCATCGGCTTTAATCTTCACGCCAGCTTCTTTAAGCTCAGTTGCAGAGCGAATCATGTGGGTTTGAGTCCCTCTAGGCTCTTTTCCTGTGAGTTTTGGTCGAATGCTAGAACGAAGAAGATCAAGAAAGTGTTCTCCTTCAACCTCATTGTCATTCTGGATTATTTCTGGAAAGTTGTCTAAATGCTCCTGGTGTGGGTAGACATAGAAAAGAAATCACAATTAAATAAATTATAGGAAATGATAAACTCAACTTCGTAAATTTGTATGAATTTAATTACATCAATAAATAAATATTGAATAAAACTATTAAAAAATATATATTTGTTATCATTAATACAAATTAAATAAAATTTAACTATAATTGATATATAAATATTAAAAATAAATTTATCCAATTCATAGCCTTTTTTTATACATAAGTTTACAAGTTTATCAAGAATTTAGTCATTTAGATTAATTTTTTATTTCCTGAATTTGAATAATGGAATACTATTATTTTTTGATTTTTTAAATAGAGATGATTTTTGTTGGGATACTTCATCAGAAATAAAAAAATGGGTTCAAAACAAGTTTAATTATGTCTTTTATAAATTTACCAAAAGTTTATCACCAATTTTATTAAGTTTATCATAAGTTTACACATTTTTTAGTTAAACAATGAGTTAATTAATTTCATACAAATTTTAATTAACTGGAGAGTTAATTAAAAATAAATAATATAAAATATAAAATAAATTTAACTTATTATTTGTACCTCAAAATAAATAATATTAAATAAAAATTTTTAAAATACATTTTTAATACCTCTTTTAAAGTTTGAGAAAATTATATTTATCACTCTTTTAGTTTAAAAAATTATACTTGATACTAAAATTTGATATAATATTATACAAACTATTTTTTAATTTATTTTTTATTAATAAAATTAATATTTTATATCATATATGTTTATTTTAAAATAATAAAATTACTTAAATATCTTTATTGTTATATTAAAAAACATGATGTTGAATCACAACGTAAATTTAATTATATTTATTGTTATATTAAAAATAAAATTATATTTTTATTATCTATAAAAAATTTATTTTTATTTAAAAAATAAATTATAAAAGATAAAATATAATTTTTTAAAATAAAGAAGTAATAATTGTAATTGTGCATAGTTACCTGCAGCAAAGGGTAGAAGAACCGAAGGGCAAGATCTTTGAGACGCTTGCATTGATCACTCTCCATCAACTCGAACAATTTATTCAAAACAAACAGAGGAATCTGATTTTCAAGCATTATCAACTCACGACGAATGGTCGGAAGCATCCATCGACTCAGAAAAGGAACTTGTCTGGGTTCTTTTTCTGATAAATCCCTCAAAAGCTGAACGATGAAGGATCCATCAACAAGCATCATCTCCAAAAACTCATCTCTGCTCAGTTTTACTTCATCCATATAGCACCTGCGAGCCTTGTCTTCTACCTCCTCCATTGTCTTAAAAGCATCGTCTAACTTGGTACTCCCATTTACATCGTTTGCATCGAAGAGACGACGAAAGAACTTTCTTTTGAGCATTTCCATGTTTCGCAGGTGTGGTGCTCCATAATGGTAGGGACCAATTGAGATATTGTTGGGTCTGTAAGCTTTGGGTTCGACTTGGCGCATGTTAGATGGTACTCTGTAAATGCAGACAAAGTCATCACTGTCTTCTGTTCTTGCAGTTTCTAACTCTTTCTTCATTGCGTCTCTCCAATTTGATCTTCGTTCTGCAGTGCTATGAAATCTGCTTTTGCTAAACTTGATATGAAGGAAGAACCTTGTGAGTTTAACAAACCCCATTTTTGGATGAAGTGAGAAAAATGGAGAATTGCTCTTAACTCTGTTGAACTCTGTTTTAGGAACTTGATGTTTTATATTCAAAGCATTTCTGTAAGTGAAATATAAAAGAATGTAACTAAGTTCTTGGGATTGCTGCAAGTCGTTGTTTTATATTAATGTAATGAAGTCTTGTAACGATGAGTGGATCACTTCAAAATGAAGTTTTGATTTTTGTTCTTTTGAACTTGACTTCAACTTGCTTTGGTTATGCACCGATTCTTGCACATCTTACGAGGTCAATGATTTAATACTAGTTAATTCTCAATTTGCTATTACTTTATTAGTTTCACTGCTTAACCCACCTTCAGGTTTCTCCAATTTCTTTTGGCTACTCGTATCTTTGGGGTGTGAATTTGATTTACTTTAGTTAAAAATATAAACCATGGCATGAGGTGCGTGTGTCGATATATATATATTCATTAGATAATATGACACACTGTAGATTTTAAAAATATAATATTGACAGTAATAAGTATGGTGCATGATAAGATGATAAGTGGCACCGTCCCATTGGATGAAATTAGATTTTAACCAATCATAAAGTGCCACATGGCCCTATTTCAAATAAAAAATTTCACTCCTTCCATCCATCCTTATATCTTCCCTTCCATGCATCCTTATTTCACCTTACCTTACTATTTTTTTCACCTAGCCTCATATCACTTTATATTTTGTACTTATTTCATATCTTTCACCTTACCTTACTATTTCTTTCACCTAGCCTTACTATTTCTTTCACCTAACCTCATTGCTTTATATTTTGTACTTATTTCATATTTTTCACGTTACATTACTATTTCTTTCACCTAGCCTCATTGCTTTATATTTTGTACTTATTTCATATTTTTCACGTTACCTTACTATTTCTTTCACCTAGCCTCATTGCTTTATATTTTGTACTTATTTCATATTTCTTATTCTACCATTATCCTTCTCATTTCTTTCTCTTTCTTATTTTCTTGGTCCTTAAATCCATCCCTTTTTATTTTCATTATATTCTACACGTCAGTATTTAATATGTAATGTCATTTAATTCATTATTGACTAACAATGCAAAAATTAGCTTCATGATCTTTCAAAAAATAAAAGATACATTACTTTATCTTGACACTTTAGCGATTAAATCGAAATTACAAATTTTTCAAACCAAAAAGTAGGCTTAGTCATTATTTATGGCACTTTAGAATGCAATTTGTTTTTTTTTCTTTTTTTGAGTAAATTATACTTGTCTATATGAGGTTTGGCTAAATTATATTTTTATTCATTTAATTTTAAAAATTACAATTATTTTCTTTCTAATTTATTTTCTGTTAAATGAAAATAATTTTTTTGTACAAAATAAGACTTTATTTTATCTTAAATATAATAAGAAATACAATAAAATTTATATTAATTTTTAACATAAAAATTTTAATATAACAATAAAGAGAGTTAATCAATTTTATTGTTTAAAAATAAATCTATATTATAATGTCTCTGACTCTTCTGATAATTGGTATCACAAAATATATATATTATGTAATAAAAAATATAAAACAAAATATATAATGTAAAGATAGGTGAGAAAAAAAATAAAGATAATGAGATTAAAAAAAATAGTAGAGTTAAATAATTTTATATTATTTATTAAAAATCTAAATATTATTATTTTATAACATATTTCAAAAGTTAAAAAAAATGAAATGTACTTTTCTGGTACTTCGCATGAAGTATATATTATGCTAACTTCATCAACAAAAATAAATTGAACGAGAAGTTTGTATAATACTGTATCAACTTTTAGAGTACTGAATGTAATTTTGAAACTAGAAAAATGATAAATATAATTTTGCCAAACTTCAAGGGAGTGTATGTAATTAAGTTTTTTAAAGTATTATAGCGGCGGAATCCGCCGCTAATTTTCACATTCTTTAAAAAACATGTCAGATTGGAATGCTAGATCCTAGATATCCCAACTCCCAACCCCAAAACCACAAGAATGTGGGACAAATATTTGATAAAATTTGAGGAATGTCTAATCTCATTAACAACGTACATTAGTTAAGAGGGATAGAAATATTGAGAGTCATTCATACACTACGTCAAACATACAGCATGACTGTCATGGAAAAATTTAAGCTCTTCGAGTCTTCACTTCTAAATCAATCACTTGTCTATTTGTCAGTATGTATATAAATAACATAAAAAAAAGTTCATGACTTAGAGACAAGGTTAATTGATTACCTTGGGCATACCGTTACTTAATCATGGATAATATGAAGAGGACCATCCATTTTTGCACAGGGTTGTGATAAAAAACAATTCACAAATGAGTAAGATTTAGAAACCATTAGGGTCTGCATACTAAAAACATAAAGAGGTAGGATATTGAACTAAACTGTATGATGATGGGAACCTGATTGGGACTCAAAGCAAGATCAAGTATGACAAAGTCAAATAATTGCAATAGTCAAGTGATTGATTTAGAAGCCTGAACTATACTGTATCATATTTTGGGCTTCGTTTATTTAGAAGCTTTTTAGATCCAAACTTATGTTTGAGATCGAAGCTTCCCCATTAGATAGTTGCTACTATATAAAGGATATGTGCAGATACAGTTCAGTGCACTATCTAGTTGAGCTCAGAGGTGGAATATGACAATGTTTAAAGGAGCACAAAGTAAAAAAATTAATACAAAGAAAATGCCCATTGCACACCAAAAATATCTGGACTCGAAACCTACTCAACAGGTAGCTTGCTCTTCAGAAGAGTATGACAAGCATAATAGAGACTAACTGTAATGCCTGTTTGCCTTCTGATAAAATGGAATCAAAGCAACATTAAAAAAGAAAAAAGGAATGAGCATAAAAATTATGCAGGATCCCAATATCAGAAATATCACCTTTAAGTACTGGCTCAACCAACATAAGGAAGCCATAAAAGGGAATTAAAGATCTGTTTTCAAGGATGATTTGCCTATATTTTCAAAATAGAAAGGAAGTTTATGGAATGAGGGCAGAATGCAGAGTGTAATAAACAATTTAAGTTTAAAAAATAAAATAAATCTATACACACACACACACACATCCTATAGTGAAGTCAGAATGTCAGATATTGTTCAAATATAAGTTCGAGATAAATCTTTCTCATATGTGCATAATTTTATATTAAGTTGTCCTTTCAATATAAAGAAGTAATATAAATTAAGATAACCAAGAAGATGGTAGCCTTGAAAACTAAACCTGAGAAAAACACTGGATATATCAGCAGTGTTCTAGACACAGATATCAATGCAATCCTAGAGCAAGGAGAAGTCCAGCATGAATAGAATTTGGCTCCTCAGGTTTGTTGTATATTATCTATGTTCTTGACAGTTGTCCCTGAAAAGAAAGAGCCATATGCTTTTTTTAGTCAATAGAATCCAAGATATGCCATTATGCAGGATGAACACACAAACACAAGCTTTGTATCATCAACTATACTATAAAAGTGAATCTATATTTAATGATAAAAGAAATAATTTCCTTTAAGTAAGAATAATGGCAAACAAGATATCCCCATTCTGTATAGAAGGAAAAAAAAAAAGAAGAAAGATTGACATGATGGGGATCGAGATAGTATGAGATGCTTCCAAAACAGTATGGACTATCCAAATCTCACATCGAGTAATATGAGATGCTCGATGAGGCACTTAATGACTTGGTTCTTTCCCCTCAATAGCTAGCTTTTGAGTAAATGTTCCTCAAGTCACTTGGGTTCCATCACAACATTAATAATGATACAAAGAGCTCTCCAATCTTTATGAATTATTACCTAAAAAAATGGCTGATGCTTAATTTCAGGCTATAACTTGTAGAATTTGTGAAATGCTATGGCTTCTACCCTTGAAGATTTACCATGCAACAAGGGGACCATAAGTACTTCTCACAATCCTGTCCATCATGATCAGACAAAACAAGTGGAATTAAACAGACATTTTATGAAAGAAAAAATTGAAAATGGAATACTGTGCATAACTTAGGTGTCTACAGGAGATCAAGATGCAGATGTACTAACAAGGGCTCTAGCAAGGAAGATGTTCAAAAGATAAGTAGACAAGCTATGCATGTTCAATCTCGAAAACCCAGCTTGTAGGGCAGTGTGACTAAGTTGCTGATTCCTATTTTATAAGGATTAAGTTGTTTTCATTTAAATAAAGAGATAAGGAAGGTTGTTTCCAATTACCTCTCTGTTTTTATTTAAATAAAGAGATAAAAAAGATTATTACCAATTAACTCACTGCTCTTTTAAATATTCTGTGATTTATCCCTTAATATTAGGGGATTGTTAGTTCCTATATTTGTGAAGAACCATTGACAGACTGTTGTCAAGTTCTTCTTTAGATAGCATTGCCTTTCACATATTATACAATTGAGAATAAGAAGATTTTCTCCATTCTAAAATTTTACAAAAACACTAATGCATGCTCATACCAACACATGCATCAAATTCAAGAACCAGTTGGCAATCCAAAATGAAGATAGCACAGCAATTGTGACAACCTGGTGCCTCATTCATGCTTTGCTGAACATTAAAACAAATTCATTATGTACCCATATCCTCACTATGTAGAATATAGCCCTAAATTTGGTCAATCACAGATTGATGAAATCTTATATAAATTCAGGACTCCACCAAGTCTGTTATATCATCAGAAAACGTGTAGATTTCCTTATGAAAAGTCCCATAGAAGTTGGAATGCTTTTAAGCCATGAGATTTAAACTTACATAATCCCAACCTTCAAATAAACAATCACTATTTTCAGAGCGAAAAGAAGAGAACTGAATATAAGCCTCTACCAGGAGAGGGGAAAAAAAATGAAAGACACTCATCGAAACCATAGTATGAGCCTTATTCACATTGGGAGCAAAGATATTTTAGAAATAAGATTAAACCTGAAGAGGGGTCAATCTTTTTCTTTTTGGCCAAAGCAGATGGGTCAATCTTAGTCCTGCAGAAACAGCAATATGAAACTCTGGCCAGATCTTGAGTTCTTTTATATTCCTGATACTGGGGCTAGATTAACCTGCCAGAAGTAAAAACGGTGCTAAAAGACGTACAATAAACTGATAGATAATTTGCTGAAAAAAAGCAGGTGATACAAATATATTCAAACATATGAAATGGACGTACATTTGCATTTCCCTAATATTAACAATAACCCAACTAAAAACTATAACCTAACCCAAGTATGACGATAATAATGAAATCAACCCTATATGAAAAGAGATAAAGTTTAAACAAAGAAAAGTTAAAAATTGACTAGACACAGGATAAGGCCAAAAAAAAAAAAAGGTTTGAATGCCCAAAATGATTTTGGATAGATATATAAATCTGTTTGGCCTCAACAGAGGTGAAAAATCCCTAACAGTGCATTGTGTACATCATAGCTGGAGGAATGCAAGATTAGACTAACTACGAAGATTATTACCAACAACTACGTCCGACCAATGATCGATAGAAATTTGACTGATTATGCGAAAATGGAAGGAACGAGAAAGAAAATTCAAGACCGCTTAGAAATCTTGCGCGTAAGTTGCGTCACTTGTTAAAAGACAAACTGGAGCTCAGAGCCTCAGATCATAGAAATGACTGGAGAGAGAGATATGATCGAAGAAGGTGAGAACTGAAATCAAAAAGCGAAACCCAAAATTAAATTATAGATTAATAAATAATATTGTTAAAAAAAATGGATTACTTCAACACTGCTTTGGACCGGTCAAAGAAGCAAGTCGGAACTCGGATTTTCGTCAAGGTTGAACGATCGGTACAGCTGGAGAAGATTCAAATCCTCCTTCCTTTCCCACTGCACTCTCCAACACACACCGTAGAAACTAACAAACAAATCGAAATCCTCTTCTTTCTGCTCTGAATCAAACGAACTCCTTATTTTTATTTTTCTTATTTCCTTTATTCTTTTCGTTAAAAATAAGGACAATATCATTAAGTTTATTTTATTTTGGATAAAAATATCATTTATTCAGAAAATAAAGTAGAAAAGTAGCATATGGAGCGAACAAGGATATGGGCCTAATAACCCTAAACCAATCCGGCCCATTTTCTGTGGGCCCATTTATTCTTGAAGTCTAAGATGCTCTGCATGAGATTTTACTGTTCACGTAACCAACCAGTGGCCGTCGGCGTCTATGATTATAACGACGAGAAGCTCTTCATTTTCTTTTTCAACTTTTTTGGATCCCCATTTCTTCAGATAATAAGATTAAAACTCAAAAACTGTAAGCAATAGAAGCAAATGATAATTGAAATGGATAATACTCTCTAGCAAACAACAAAACTTTTATTCATCTGTCATAACTAATAATTACATATCTTACATTGATCTCAAAACAAAGAACTTCAATAGATTAAATTATCTCACAGAATAACATGACAGAATTAAAATCCAAAGACTAATCTCAAATCAGAAAATAAAAAAAAAAAATTAAAATCTAACAAAGATGTTGAGCAATCCATCGATCTACATATAGAAACAAAGATGATAACTAGGTAGGCCTTTTGATGCTAAAAATTTTTTGAATGTTTGGTGAAGGCTTAGAAGGCCTAGAAGTTGAAGTGCGAGGAGGTGAAGGCTTAATGGGAGCAAGAATCTTTTTGATACTGAAATTTGAGGCCATGGATACTACTCTTGAGGTAACACTTCACAAGATTTAGGGTTTTCTTGATGTGCAAAGAATGAAGATTGAAGTGATCTATATATAGCCTACCATTTTACTTAATTTTAATTTTAAATATTCTAGATGTTTCTAATTGACACATTCAAATACAGGTGCTTCCATGCCCCAAGCTAGAGCCTTGTAGGGTACGTTACGACTTCTAGGTAGGAGTACATTAAAACTTGTATGTTCACATTAAGGTTGTGTGTTTAGAGATCTTTTCGATATGTTCGTGACTCATGACTATTTGATGACGTAGATTATTTGAATTTTATCCACTTAACTTAATTTGACATTGTGTTCGTTCAATGAATGCAGCAATTTGCACTGTTAATTTTGACATTAATATGCGTTGTAGCTAGCTAGCAAGGTAATACCTGGCGTGACACAAGCTGTTGAGGTTATAATGGATGACAACCAATCCCCAAATGCCACGTAGGATGTGTACGACTGTTATTATATTGTATTACCACAATTGTTGGTGGATAACCCGACATTATCTGGCCTTTGATAATTCTTTTATTTAATATGTTATTATTATTAAATTTTAACAAGTTATTTACAACTATCAACATTCTTACTTCTGCTGTTATAATTTAACAATTATTAATAATTTAAATTTTGTAAACAATTAATTTTTAATGTTAAAAATTTTTATTATTCAATTAAATAAAACTTTAACCAATGTTTTTAAAAAATTGGTTAGCAAAATGTTATTATTATTATTCAAAATATTTATTTTTTTAATTTCTCATAGATATTCTTTTATTGGATATCATTCTCAATATCAATTATTAAATATGAACATCTTCTTTAATAAAGATTAAAACTATTTATAGCATATGGGCCGTGGTTCTTATTCCATACAACTTGCCTCCGTGGATCTGAATGAAGCAAACATCTTTCATTCTTTCTATGATTATTCCAAGCAAACATATGCCCGAGAATGATATAAATGTTTACCTACATCCTTTGATTGAAGAGTTAAGCGAATTATAGATAGATGGAGTGGAAACATATGATTCTTTATCAATTAAGATGTTCACATTGCGGGTAGCGCTAATGTGGACCATCAGTGATTTTCCTGGTCTTGGAACCTTATCTGGATGGAACACATATATGGGTTTAGCCTATCCGTCTTACAATAATGACTTGAACAATTGTCAATTGTCTTTTAGTAGAAAATGGCGTTTTATGGGCCACCGTCATTTCTTGGAACCTGGGTATAGATTTAGATTGAATCGACTTCGATTTGATGGTAACACTGAAATGAGGAATCCACCAATTTCACTATCAGGCTCAGAAATATTGAAGTAAGTGGAGAATATTAACGTGACCTTTGGGAAAGGACAAGAGTTAGATGTCAGAGGAAAAAGAACTCGTAACAGTTATGCTGAAGGAAGTGAATCTCAATGGAGGAAGAAAAGTATATTTTTTCAACTTCCATATTAGGAATTTAATTTGTTGAGACACAACCTTGATGTCATGTGTATTGAGAAGAATATGTGTGACAACATCATATATACATTATTGAATAAAGCTGGTAAGATAAAAGATCATCTCAATGCTCAAAAAGACCTACGTGCCATGGGAATTTGTCAATACCTTTGGTCAGATGACAATGGAAAATATCCGTTGGCCTTATAAAAAATGACAAATTCAAAAAGGATAAATTTCTCAATATCTTAAAGAATGTGAAGGTCCCAAATGGTTACTCTAACAACATTTCTCGATTTGTCGATTTAAAGAATCGTAAGTTATATGGGCTAAAGAGTCACGATTCTCATATTCTGATGGAACAATTGTTACCAATAGCATTAAGAACTGTGTTGCCTAATCATATGATAATAATGTATTTTTGTTATAATGTGCTGAATTCGCGATAATGATATTTTCCATTTAATATATGTCAGGAATTGGCAAGTGGCGCGCTTGTGAGCAGAGGAGCTATATTTGTTGCAACACACAAGAAGGCAGATGGATCTTATGTTAATGATGAGGCTAGGGTTGTAAGTATAAGTATTATAAATACTTAGTTGGAAGTATCTTTATTGGCTGAGGGTGCTTAAACCTTAATCATTTGAGGTTATCTCCATAAGGAATTCATTTTGCTCATTAAAATATCGTGTTCTTTGGTTCTTTGCTGGCTGTGTGTATCATTGTACTATTGTATTTTCCTTGTTGTAGCTATCAATGTTAGGTTCATATAGTAGGTTGTGTGTATCATGCAGATGTTGGCTTCATAGGTTTTTTGAATGTTTGTTATGCTAATTAGGGCCAATTGCTATACTTTATGTCTTTATCTCTTAGTTAACAAGTTAATTTGTTATTTTAGGAAAAAAATATTAGAAATTAAAATTTAAGGAACTTCATCATAGATCATTTTTTAGCAAGATTCTTTAGGACAAGTGTTAGGAAAAGAACGTCCTGGAAGAGTTCGTGGTTTAGGATTTGGCCTTAGTCCAACTCAAGTATTTGGCACACATACAACTCAATTTGGTTGGTTCCCCATAAATAAGGGTGCTAATACTTATAACATCGCTCTTCAACAGGAAGTTTCAAGGTTACAATCTTCAAATGAAGATATGAGAAATGCCTTGGGTTACATTTTTTAAAATTTCTTGGGAAATGTTCCACCTCAGTTTGCATACTTGTTTAATCCTCAAGTTAGTTTAATATTTGTTTTTTTATTTTAAAAAATTATTTTCTTTGTTTCATTCAAGTTATCAAAAAGTTATTAATCCTTTTAGGCATCTGATGCAAATAGTAGACAACCTTCAGTCAAACCTACTCGTCGGTGGGAGAAGATCTCACTCAATAGATGGGGTATTACATATTTTGGCATTTATAATAGTAATTAAATATATATTATAAAACCCTATGTATAAAAATTTGGTGTAAGGAAACTTAGGGTACTGGCTTGTTATTAATTATTTCGAATTATAATTATGAATTGCATATGTTAGGTTTATGTTATTTTGAACATGGAAATTTTATGCAATTAAGATACTATTTTGAATGTATCATATGTTAAGTTTATATTATTTGATGTTAATTAGGAATTGTAAATAGGGTACGCATCATTTCAAACAAGGATATTTAAACTATATTGGCATTTTGAAAGCTTGAAGAGCAATTATTTTAAAAATTTGACTTTAAATAGTACTTAAAGGGTGTTAGAAACAATCAATTATAAAAAAAATTATATATATATGAATTAGCCTAAAATAAGGGTGAAATAAAGCAAAAATCTAAATTAAATTAGTGGCGCTATTTGACCAAAATAGTGGCGCTTAAAAGGTGTAAAAAAAAGTTAAAATTACTAGAAAAATTTTGTGGCGCTTGAAAGGCGATACTATTTTAAAAAAATTTAATTCATCCAAAAAGATAGTGGCGCTTGGAAGGCGACACTATTTTAAAAAAATTGAATTCTTCCAAAAAGATAGCGGCGCTTGAAAGGCGACACTAATATTAATCAAATTAATTCATCCAAAAAGATAATGACGCTTGAAAGACAATGCTATTATTAAAAAAAATCCATAATAAATAATAGCGGCACTTGCCAAGCGCTACGAAATGCATAAAAAAAAATATTGAAAGGTGTCACAAAAACATAGCAACGCTTATCAAGCGCTACGATTTAAAATTGTGACGCAAATTTCTGTAGCTGCCCGAAAGTGCCACTAAAAGTTGTCCCGACACTTGAAATTGCAATGCTTGTGCAGCGCCACTAAATGATTACTTAAAGCGCCATTATTTCTCTTATTTTTTGTAGTGGGTTTCATTTATTTCTTGCCACGTCTTTGATATCATTTAGAGTGTCTTAGATTTAATTTAATGTTATTATGATTTAGTTTAGCAAATCCTACGTTTTAATAGGTTTTGTTCTCAATTTTGTATTTATACAAAGTTTACGTTGGTTTCCTTGGTAATATAGACGCTTAGATAAAATTTTGGTAATTAGTACTAGGTTAATTATTTAGGTTTTATTTATTGTGTTTATATGTATATATAGGTAGGGATGATAATGATGAGCTGATATCCATTTATTTTTTTTATTATTCATATTTGTTTTTACTCAAAACATTTAATATTTGAACTGTAATTGAATTCAAAAAAGAATATAATTTTTAATATTCATATTTTAAATTAAGATTTTAAAAATTAGACCAGTCATTAAATCGATCAAAATACTAATTCACGATTCACTGGTTTAATCATGGTTGAACCGTGGTCGAACTAATGACAATTAAATATATATATAATTTCTTATATTATAATACATCTTTTATTTTTAATATAATACTATAAATAGTATATAAATTTATTATATAATATAATATAATAAATAATACTAACTATTAATATTAAATATCAATACTCAATAACAAAATAATATATATACCAGTCTCTACAGCTTTCACTCACGACGGCGACAAGTCTATAGTGATGTAACAACGCTCCTCTATGACATCAACGATGGCAAGAGAAGGAAGGCTAAGGCTCGAAGGAAATGCAAATGGAAAAGACTAAATGCTTATTCTGACTTACATTTGTCTCAACATCTGACTTGTTTGGAAAGATTGCCAAAATGATGTCATTTTGGAGTTAAAATATTAGAGAAAAGTACATTTTATTCCCGTCAACGCTGTTGAGACAAATGTAACAACTATATGCTTATCTTGTTTGTAGCTTCTTATATACAATTTCATATTTTGAATAGTTTATGGGAGTGATTTGTTACAAATAAAATTTTATGTGGGTGATGTATTTATATAGCCATAATTGAGGGCTATAAAATGTAGTTTTTCCAAAATATAAAAAAAAAAATTTGTGAACCGATCAAGCCGATCAAACTGTTAGTTTTTATCGATTTAGTCGGTTCTTTTGACTATTAGTTTTCTGGTTTTTCCAGACTGGACAAAGGATTGGTCACCAATTTTTTGGTTGAACTGATTGATTTGATTCGATTTTAAAAACTCTGTTTGAAACTATCTAATACCCAAAATATTTAAAAAACATAATGGATGTTGGATACCTTAAAATCGAATAATCAACCTTGTATCCAATATCAATATCCATCTAATAATTTTTTTTTAAAATATTATAAATGACTATAAAAAATTATTTTACAATAAAAAAATCTTCCATAATTATTATAAACTAAAATTATAAAAAAATAACACTACAAAGTATAAAATTTTATTTAATAATATATTATATTTATTATTCAGGTATTATATATCGGGTACACTATTCGTCTATTTATTTCAAAACTAATATATCTACACCCGTCTAATATTTGATAAATAGTTATATTTTATTATCTTAGCCCTATTCAATATTCAATATCTATCGAATACCCAATATTTTCTTAGGAGCAATATCATCAAGTAAAGAAGCTTTCGTTAATTTTATGCAAATACATTCCTTACAGAGTACAAAAGAATATTGTGCAGTGGCAAAACTTAGGAACATTAAGATATATTTTTTTAAAAAACAAAATAGTAAGATATTAAGGGCACATTTAAAATATATTAGATGTAATTAATATTGTAATATAATCATATTTGAAATATAAATATAAATATACACTTCATATAAAATTTTTAATATTAAAAATTATTAATTTCATTCTCAATATATATATTTGAAATATCAAATATATCTAAAATTGGTAAAGAGTGCATTTAATTTCATTCTATCTAACTTATCATATTTGAATAACTTACCAGTCACTCCAATGGGGTATTGATTGGTCCAATTTTAAAATATTTTTATATACAATGATATCTTATCAAAGTTTGATGATAATGTTTGGTATATCGTTATGTAATAATAATATTTGAGATAACACTCTATATTATCACGTCATAAAAAAAAAGTGATATCTAATGACAAATAAAATATTCAATCATCTCATATCACATAGTTGAATGAAGTAATTTTATTTTAACTTATCAATTTTATTTTTATTTATTTTTTACCATAAATTAATAATATCACATTTTTTTAATTTTTTGCTCAAAATAAAAAGCACTATATATATTACTAAAAACTCTATAACTTACTAGTTCCACGAAATGGTAGATTAATAAGAAATACTACATATTGTAATTGAATACTCTTGATTTTCCACTTTATCCAATGCTTGAATTTTTTCAGAGACCAAATTACAAAGATTAAAACTATAGGGACCTACTTATAACAATTATAAAAATCATAGGAATTAAATTAATTTTTTTATAATTTAAATTTAACTATGAATTTTTTTAAAATAATTATAGTATAAATATATCAGATAATTTATTTAAATTCATAAAGATAAATTTGAAAATTACATAAACAAATACATTGATTATTATAAATAATTAAACATTTGTATCTTATATTAGTGTAATGTAATATATCATTAATTGACATACCAAACATAAGAATTATAAATACTATGGTATTATATGTCATGCTATATTATACCATAATATCACTACAAAAAGAAAATGCCATTTTGCTGAGATTATTTATCAACGGTTGACAACATTGTTGCTAAAGCAAATCAGAGACTTTATTTAACAATGGCACCAATTGGGACTCAATTATTGTTCTTGGCGGGTTATAGTACTGGTGGGGAAGTAGCAAAAACAATGTCTATTGTTCATATATTTGACACGTCAGCAACAACAGGTGAAGCATGGAGGAGCTTTGAGCCTATGGAATTGGAGGGTGTAGAGAAAGAGCTTTGCAGTCATTGCTGTGTTGTGCAGCTGTGATATTATGATTCATATGAGCTTGATTGATGAAACTTGAGAGGGAGAAAAATGGAGCATATTTATGGACTATTTGTTATAATCAATAGAGGACATTTTGGCTAATTTGTTATGCAGTGTTTGTTTTGAGAGAGAAATTCTTGTATAAAACTTAGTTTACTAGTTTTTATTAGATTGAGTCAATGAGGAAAAGCTACGAGCAAATGATAATTAATTAATGTTTAGTGAGTGTAACTTCTCATATTTATTTATATATATATATATGCGCGCCCGCATGTACTTAAAGTTATTTTTTATGAATTTAGTGTGAACAAATTAGTAGGCCAAGATTTTGAGAAACGTGAGAAAACCATAATACATGTGCTGTCTTTCTAATTTCTCTTTTTGTTTTGGTAACATTTTGTTTTTGGGATCAGAAACAATGAGTGTCTGGGAATGAGAAGGAAAAATGAAGGAAAGAAATTGAAAAGAGAAAGAGAAGAAAAAAAAATGATTTAAATGATAATTTTTTTTTATTTATATCTTCTAAAATTATTTAATTTAAAATAATTAAAGTTAGTAAAAGAGAATAATAATAAAAATTAACATTAAATTTTTAAATTTTTTTTATTCAAAATTTTAAAAATTAAATAAGAAAAAAAATTTTAAATTTTCTTTCCTTCTTTTCCTCTCTATTTTCTCCCTCCCCATTTCCAAACATATCCTAAACAAGTCACATATTTTTCCTTTATTCTGTGAGACAAACTTCCACACATAAATCCCGAAGGTCCCTACTAAAATATCCCCAACAGGAATCATATCCACTTTCTGCTACACTAACTTCAACTTTCTGAGTAAATTCTTCCTTTTCACTAAGAGCATTAAGAATTGGCAAAAGAACTGCATCTTTTAAGAATGGTCTGAAACCATGCTTCTTCAGCGCCTCTGATATATCTGCAATTCCACATGCTGTTTGAATGAAAGTGAGGTAAAGTGCGAAAATCGCACCAACTGTTGATATTCCCACAGCCCAACTGCTCAAATAGTAATGCACGAATGTTGC
This sequence comes from Senna siamea, assembly GCA_031216115.1. NCBI lineage: Eukaryota > Viridiplantae > Streptophyta > Magnoliopsida > Fabales > Fabaceae > Senna > Senna siamea. The sequence continues at coordinate 17,564,231 of CM062355.1, read as the reverse complement.
CCTTGTTGTAGCATACCAGGACTCAAAATATTCATTTGCAAAGTTCACCACTTGGTGCAAGTAGGACTGATCCCTATCTAGAACCATCTCTTTGGAAATGTTATTTATGAGATCAGCCACAACATGGTTATCACCTAAAGAATGGTGAAGCACACCTTTGTAATGAAGAAGAGCCACATCTTGAGCCGAGTTGATGAGCCCATTCAAGAAAAACAAGTAGGTTGTGACATCTGGGTTACACCTCTTATGGCACTTCTCAAATACCACAATGTTACGAAACACAGTGCCTCTGTGGTCGTTTATGTAAAGAGGAGGAATGGTCATTTCTTTCATTAGTATTCCCCATTTTGGGCCAAAGGTTATATCTAGCAATTGTCGTTTGTCATCGGCTTTAATCTTCACGCCAGCTTCTTTAAGCTTAGTTGCAGAGCGAATCATGTGGGTTTGAGTCCCTCTAGACACTTTTCCTGTGAGTTTTGGTCGAATGCTAGAACGAAGAAGATCAAGAAAGTGTTCTCCTTCAATCTCATTAATGTCATTCCCGATTATTTCTAGAATGTTGTCTAAATCCACCTGGTGTGGGTAGACATAGAAAAGAAATCACAATTAAGTAAATTATAGGAAATGATAAACTCAACTTCGTAAATTTGTACGAACTTAGTTACATCAATAAATAAATATTGAATAAAACTATTAAATATATATATATATTTGTTATAATTAACACAAATTAAATAAAATTTAACTATAATTGATATATAAATATTAAAAATAAATTTATCCAATTCATAGTCTTTTTTATACATAATTTTATAAGTTTATCAAGAATTTAGTCATTTAGATTAATTTTTTTTATTTTCTGAATTTGAATAATGGAACGCTATTATTTTTTGATTTTTTAAATAGAGATGATTTTTGTTGGCATACTTCATCAAAAATAAAAAAAATGGGTTCAAAACAAGTTTAATTATGTCTTTTATAAATTTACCAAGAGTTTATCACCAATTTTATTAAGTTTATCATAAGTTTACACATTTTTTAGTTAAACAATGAGTTAATTAATTTCATACAAATTTGAATTAACTGGAGAGTTAATTCAAAATAAATAATATTAAATACAAAATAAATTTAACTTATGATTTGTACCTCAAAATAAATAATATAAAAATAAAAATTTTTAAAATACATTTTTAATACCTCTTCTAAAGTTTGAGAAAATTATATTTATAGTTTAAAAAATTTTACTTGATACTAAAATTTGATATAATATTATACAAAATATTTTTTAAATTTATTTTTATTAATAAAATTAATATTTTATACAATATATGTTTATTTTAAAATAATAAAATTGCTTAAATATCTTTACTGTTATATTAAAAATAAAATTATAGTTTTATTATCTATGAAAAAGTTATTTTTATTTAAAAATAAATTATAAAAGATAAAATATAATTTTTTAAAATAAAGAAGTAATAATTGTAATTATGCATAGTTACCTGCAGCAAAGGGTAGAAGAACCGAAGGGCAAGAGCTTTGAGACTCTCGCGTTGATCACTCGCCATCAACACGAACAATTTATTCAAAACAAACAGAGGAATCTGATTTTCAAGCATTGTCAACTCACGTCGAATGGTCGGAAGCATCCATCGACTTAGATAAGAATCTTGTTCAAATTTCTTTTCCGATAAATCCTTCAAAAGCTGAACGATGAAGGATCCATCAACAAGCATCATCTCCAAAAACTCATCTCTGCTCAGTTTTATTTCATCCATATAGCACCTGCGAGCCTTGTCTTCTACCTCCTCCATTGTCTTAAAAGCATCGTCTAACTTGGTACTCCCGTTTGCATCGAAGAGACGACGAAAGAACTTTCTTTTGAGCATTTCCATGTTTCGCAGGTGTGGTGCTCCATAATGGCAGGGACCAATTGAGATATTGTTGGGTCTGTAAGCTTTGTGTTCGACTTGGCGCATGTTAGATGGTACTCCGTAAATGCAGACACAGTCATCACTGTCTTCTGTTCTTGCAGTTTCTAACTCCTTCTTCATTGCGTCTCTCCAATTTGATCTTCGTTCTGCAGTGCTATGAAATCTTCTTCTGCTAAACTTGATATGAAGGAAGAACCTTGTGAGTTTAACGAACCCCATTTTTGGATGAATCGAGAGAAATGGAGAATTGCTCTTAACTCTGTCGAATTCTGTTTTAGGAACTTGATGTTTTATATTCAAAGTATTTCTGTAAGTGAAATATAAAAGAATGTGACTTAAGTTCTTGAGATTGCTGCAAGTCGTTGTTTGACATTAATGTAATGAAGTGTTGAATTGATGAGGGCATCACTTACAAAATAAAGTTTTGATTTTTGTTCTTTTGAACTTGACTTCAACTTGATCTGGTTATGCACAGATTCTAGCACATCTTGATGAGGTCAATGATTCAATACTAGTTAATTATCAATTTGCTATTACTTTATTAGTTTCAGTGCTTAACCCACATTCAGGTTTCTCCAATTTCTTTTGACTTCTCGTATCTTTGGGGTGTGAAATTTGATTTACTTTAGTTAAAAATATAAACCACGACATGAGGTGCGTTTGTCAATATATATGTATATATATATTATAATGTTTAGATAATATGACACACTGTAGATTTTAAAAATATAATTATAATATTAATAATAATAAGTATAGTGCATGATAAGATGCTAAGTGGCACCGTCCCATTGGATGAAATTAGATTTTAACCAATCATAAAGAGCCACATCGCACGCAAATAAAAAAAATTTCACTCCTTCCATTCATTCATATATCTTCCCTTCCATCCATCCGTATATCTATCCCTGCATCCATCCGTATATCTACCCTCCGTCCATCCGTATATCTACCCCTCCATCCATCCGTATATCTACCCTTCCATCCATCCGTATATCTTCCCTTCCATCCATCCTTATTCCACCTTACCTTACTATTTCTTTCACCTAGCCTCATTGCTTTATATTTTGTACTTATTTCATATTTCTTATTCTACCATTTTCCTTCTCATTTCTTCCTTCTTCTTCTTGTTGTCTTTAAATCCATCGCTTTTTATTTTTACTACATTTTTGCACACGTCAGAATTTAATATGAGCAGGAATTCTTTCAGTGAAATCTATTCTTCTCTAAAGAAGAGGAAAATTCTCATCTATAATGTTTTGAGAAGAAAACATTCTCAAACTTAAATCTTAATTTTACAATTTTTTCAAACAAAAAAAAATACGCTTAGCCATTATTTGACACTTTTGTATGCAATTTCTTTTTTGAGTAAATTATACCTGTCTATATGATATTTGGCTAAATTATATTTTTTTTATTCATTTCATTTTAAAAATTACACTTATTTTATTTTTAATTTATTTTCTGTTAAATGAAAATAATTTTTTGTACAAAATAAAACTTTATTTTATTTTAAATATAATAATAAATACAATTAATTTTATATTAATTTTAATTTAAAAATTTTAATATAACAATAAAGATAGTTAATCAATTTTATTGTTTAAAAATAAATTTATATTATAATGTCTCTCAACTCTTTTGATAATTGGTGTCACATAATATATATTATGTAATAAAAAATATAAAATAAAATATATAATGTAAAGAGAGGGGAGGAAGAAAAATAAAGAAAATGGAAGGTTGCAAAAGAATAAGAGTTAAATAACTTTATATTATTTGTTAAAAATTTAAATATTATTATTTTATAATATATTTTAAAAATTTTAAAAAATGACATATACTTTTGTGCATGCTAAAGATTAAGTATATATTATGCTAACTTCATCGACAAAAATAAATTGAAGGAGAAGTTTCTATAATACTCTATAAAATTTTAGAGCACTAAATGTAATTTTTGAAACTAGAAGGATGAGAAATACAATTTTGCCAAACGGGAGTGCATGTAATTATATTAAGTTTTTTAAAGTATTATAGCGGCGGTTTGCTCTGCCGCTAAATCTCACATTCTTTAAAAAAAATTATGTCGGACGGGATGCTAGGTCCTAGATATCCCAACTCCCAACCCCAAAAATCACAAGAATGTGGGACAAATATTTGATCAAAGTTGAGGAATGTCTAATCCCATTAACAACGTACATTAGTTGAGAGGGATAGAAATATTGAGAGTCGTTCATACACTACATCAAACATACAACATGACTAGCTATCATAGAAAAATTTAAGCTCTTAAGTCTTAACTTCTAAATCAATCACTTGTCTATTTGTCAATATGTATATAAATAAAATAAAAACTTAAAAGTTTATGACTTAGAGACAAGGTTAACTGATTACCTTGGGCATACCGTTCCTTAATCATGGAAAATATGAACAGAGGACCATCCATTTTTGCACAGGGTTGTGATGAGAAACAATTCACAAATGAGTAAGATTTAGAAACTATTAGGGTCTGCATACTAAAAACATAAAGAGGTAGGATATTGAACTATACTGTATGATGATGGGAACCTGATTGGGACTCAAAGCAAGATCAAGTATGACAAAGTCAAATAACTGCAATAGTCTCCCTATCATATTTTGGGCTTGGTTTATTTAGAAGCCTTTAGATCCAAACTTATGCTTGAGATAGAAGCTTCCACATTAGGTAGTTGCTGCTACTATATAAAGGATATGTGCAGATACAGTTCAGTGCACTATCTAGTTGAGCTCAGAGGTGGAATATGACAAAACGTTTAAAGGAGAACAAAGTAAAAAAAATTAATGGAAAGAAAATGCCCATTGCATACCAAAAAATATCTGGACTCGAAACCTCCTCAATAAGTAGGTTGCTCTTCAGAAGAGTATGACAAGCGTAATAGAGACAAACAGCCGTAATGCCTGTTTGGCCTTCTAATAAAATGGAATCAAAAGAATATTAAAAAAGAAAAAAGGAGAGCACAAAAATTATGCAGGATCCCAATATAAGAAATATCACCTTTAAGTACTGGCTCAACCAACATAAGGAAGCCATAAAAAGGAACTAAAGATTGAAGTGATCTATATATAGCCTACCATTTTACTTAATTTTAATTTTAAGTATTCTAGATCTTTCTAATTGACACATTCAAATACAGGTGCTTCCATGCCCCAAGCTAGAGCCTTGTAGGGTACGTTACGAATTCTAGCTAGGAAATAATAGTGTACATTCAAACTTGGATATGTTCACATTAAGGTTGTGTGTTTAGAGATCTTTTCGATATGTTCGTGACTCGTGACTATTTGATGACGTAGATTATTTGAACTTTATGCACCTAACTTAATTTGACATTCTGTTTGGTCAATGAATGCAGCAATTTGCACTGTTAATTTTGACATTAATATGCGTTGTAGCTAGCTAGCGAGGTAATACCTGGCATGACACATGCTGTTGAGATTATAATGGATGACAACCAATCCCCAAATGCCACGTAGGATGTGTACGACTGTTATTATATTGTATTACCACAATTGGTGGTAGATAACCCGACATTATCTGGCCTTTGATAATTCTTTTATTTAATATGTTATTATCATTAAATTTTAACAAGTTATTTACAACTATCAACATGCTAACTTCTGCTGTTATAATTTAACAATTATTAATAATTTAAATTTTGTAAAAAATTAATTTTTAATGTTAAAAATTTTTATTATTCAATTAAATAAAACTTTAATCAATGTTTTTAAAAAATTGATTAGCAAAATTTTATTATTATTCAAAATATTTATTTTTTTAATTTCTCATAGATATTCTTTTATTGGATATCATTCTCAATATCAATTATTCAATATAAACATCTTCTTTAATAAAGATTAGAACTATTGTTAAATTATGAGGACTAATTTCTTTCTTTACACTTATATCTTTTAGTTATTATTCAAAATATGGTGATGGCAATTGTTATATAGTTGATCATTTAATAAATGAAAGTGAATTGGTTGTGTGGATTTGTTGCCAGTGCTTTGAATGTGACCATTTCTTTCTTATAACAAAACACGGTTACCACACGTACGGAGGAGATATATGTGAACCAGAGTGAGGTGGTAATAGATTTCTAAAGCGTCAGAAAATTCGAGTTGAGAAACAAAATTAACAGAAAAAACTATTAATTAAGTAAATTAATAATTAATTCAATTAAAGTTAGTTCTTAGTTATTACTTTTTAATTCGTTATTCTAAGTCTTAAGTTGTCTTCCTAGCTAGGATGCCTTGTTTTGTTAAGTTATCTCTTGTTTCCTAATTAAAATTAGACGGTCCATAATATAATTGTAATTAATATTGGATCTTTGTTTGTTTGTCTGCAATAACAAATTAATGAGATATGATGGGGACAACTAAAGCTAGCACAAGTAAGAACACTTGTCACATGTAGCATGAGATATAAGTAACACAGTCAAACGTGCGAATTCCATGCCTGCCAGCTACAGCTAGTGCCTTAGAGGATAAGTTATGGAAGAAGTACGTAAATTCAAACTTGAATTAACGGTAGAGATTTGGGTTTAATTCATTTGATTAATAAAATTTAACTATTTACTTATTATTTTATTTGTTACATGGACCCTTTAGTTAGAAATAAATATAATTGGTCAATATATAAAAATTAATTATCATAATTGATGAACGCAGCAAATTTGTATAGTTTTTTTTTATGAAAGCAATTTGTATAGTTTTTTTTTATGAAAGCAATTTGTATAATTACTTTTGACATTGATTAGGTAAGACCACTTGCAGGACCAGGTGAGGTTATAAGGACGACAACCAATGATCATATGCCACGTAGGATGTGTAACCGTCCAAAACTACTTGAGACTTAGCTTTCCAGATAGTTGTTGGTGGATATTCCGACATTCTCGGCAGCCCGCCTAGGAATTAAGTCAAAGGTGAAAAGATCAAGCTAACCTTTGACAATTCTTTCTTTCACTCGATACGTTGCTATTATAAAATTTTAAGAAATAAAATGTCACTTGAGAAATTTTAATTTAGAATGATGAAATTTAAGAAAAACTAAGGGAGCCAAATTAGAGGCTCAATGATAATTGTTAAATTGTCAAATAAATGAGTATTATGAGAGAAAAGTATATACGTAAGCATATATATAAATTTCACTAAAAGTGCCATCATCAGTAGTGTGTTACAGTAATTGTTATGGTTTGACAAATTAATAAAAGAAAGGCCAATTTTTTATGTGGATGCATCGAATGTGATCAAACCAAATTAATGTTCATAAGTGATTTCTCTTCTTTAATATAACTTATTTTCTATTATAACAAAACACATAATTAAATATATGTAGAAGACATTTTGCTTCAACCCAACACACTTTCTCTTGTTTTTTATAGGATTTTTTCTCTTCATTAAGAAAGATTTCACCTCTTCTATGAAAGGCCAGGCCCATGAATAGCTACCAAACCCATGCAGCTAAGTGTATGGAGTAGCCTAGTTCCTTAACCCATCCAATATATTTTGTATGGACATTTTTAAAAACTTTAAATAATAAAACCAAATAAGATATATTACTCTATCAAAAGAATTCATAACTATAGCGTTTAAAACTCAATAAAACCAAAAAATTGAAATATATCAAACAAATTTACTGTCTAAAAAACTTTAAATAATTAAAATAAATATGCTAGCCTTTAATTTTGGCTTTTAGTTAAAGTGAATAAATAATTAAGTTTCAATTAATTTAATTTATATAATTAATTGTTTTTAATAGATTTATTTACTTAAGTTATTTATTTAATTGATTAATGATTTAGTTAATTTAAATAATTATTTAGTGAAAGAATTATTAATTTATGATTAGCTTTTTTAGCTCTTAGGTTGTCATCCTACTTCCTAGGATGTTTTGCGCTTTCATAGGTCACTACAAAAAAATAATATTTTTGCGGTGCTTCACTAAAAGCATCTGAAGCACCACTAAATTGATAAAATAGTGGTAGTTGAAGAGGCGCCAGGAAAGTTTTTTATTTGGTGGCACCTGTGATAGAATCCTGGTGCCTAAAGCGACCCTAAAACACGCCTGAAATTTTTTTATTTTCCTAGCACCTCAAATGTACCCCTAGTATTTCAAATTTCTATTTTTTAAAATTTGTGGCGCTTTGTAGGCGCTAGGAAAACATCTTAGTGACGCTTTTTTAACGGTGCTTTGGGAAGGTGCCAGCAAATCATCATTTACTAGCGCGCCTAAAACGCCATTAAAATTTAAATATTCTTCTTCACTCCCTGGCGCTTAAAAGGCGTCGCCATTTCGCCTTTGTAGTGCCTTATTTCCAAAATTTCATAGAATCTAGCACATTTTCCCTCGTCTTGGTGCGCAATATTTGCCCCATTCAGAGACGGTTTTTCACTCACAACTCGGGCATTTCACTGGGTTTTGCTAGTCGTTCACTCGTTCCACCAGCTCCTCGGTGTTTACTCCCTCTCCTAGGTACTCATTCTCTTCTCGACATTCACTCGGTCTCGGCGCTCACTCATTCTTTGCGTTAACTCCTTCGCCCATGTTTCTCTATAACTTCCTTTTAGTTTTCGCTTTATTTAGGGGTTTGGATTGGAATGTGGGGCTCGATTTGTTAAGGGTTTTGATTTGCTTGTGGGCTCTCGATTTGTCTGTGGTGTTGGATGTATTTAATGGTAAGGCTTCGGTTTGTTAGTGGGTTTCAATTTTTTGCGTTGATGTTTTCCATTTGATTTACTAGTTACCTAAAATTTTTACTCTGCAAACTCCGATTTAGTTTTGTAGGTGTCCTGGTAACCGTTGCTGAACAAGTTTTTTTTAGTCTAAGGTTGTATTTTTTAATTAATGTGGAATAGAAATTGATCTTCTACTTGTTGATTGTGTTTTTACTTCTGCTCATTGAATCTAACGATTTTGAATATGATTATTTTAACTGATTATGCCTTCTATTGGTAGAGTGATATATTATGGATTACATTTGGCTATTTTCCTACTGTGTTTGCATAAATAAATGTAAAATGCTATATAAATAGCTAAATAATGCTTTTAAGAGGTTAGAGTATGGGTTATGATGCCTCTTTTCGCAAGTGTAAGATGTTTTCTGTGGTTTAAATAATGAAGAGATGGTTTGAAAGGCTAAAAAATATGCTTGATTTAATTATGAGCAACCCAAGATATTGTAAATTTAATTAAAGAAATTTTACATCCAAGAAAAGTAAAGTCATGAATCTAAATAAGATGTAGTGAAATAGAGAATAGCCAAAAGAGTTGTAAGAAATGATGTACAAATGCTAGTGTTTTCTATTCTTTCTATTGTACATGAGTGTTACATGTTTATGTTGGTAAGGTGTGTTTGTGTTGTTGGAGCTTTTTGACATATAGTTTGGTTGTTTTCATGGCTTTAGAACAGAGATGTGTGCATTGTGATTGAAGCTTTAAATACCCTTATTAATCATAACTTGATATTGGTGTTTCAAGGCAATAGTAACTTGTTCTCTTCTTGTTCAAAAATAATATATGGCCCTAGCTTTAAGTAAAGATGTAAAGGAGGAAAAAGTTCCAACATAAATTATTGAGTAAATTACATCTCCTCTAACTAAATTCTATATACTTCATCTTTTTAGTTTAGAAAATTACTCTTATATGATCTCCTTTAATTTATTTTTTTTGAATGAAAATAGATTTATGCAAAACAAAAATATCACCTTATTTTTAACATAACAATAAAAAAGTTAAATAATTTTATTGTTTGAGAATGAACACATATATATTATATAAAATATTAACTTAATTGAAAAAAATAAATTAGAACGGAGGCTTGTATAATATGTATAAAACCTTAAGAATACTAAATAACTATACTTTTTAAAATGAGAAAATAATAAATATAATTTTATCAAACTTAAAAAATATATTTGTGTAATTTTCTCAAAATTGCTTCATCAAGCAATGACCTATGTCTCCCTAGACTTGGACTTTTTCACTAAGCAAATTTCAAATACATATTATATATATATATATATATATATATATATATATATATAAGTCAGTTAAAAGTCATTAAGCAAATGTCAAATATTTATGTGTTCTTATAAGCCACTTAAAGTAGGATGATAATGATTTTCTTTATCTTATAAAATTCAATGAGGTAATTAAAGTTGAAGGCATGGTTTCATTTGAAATTTCAATCTTCTCAGTTAAAAGAGATACACAACATTGATTAAATGATGAGTGTCCTTTAAATAATAAAAATTATAAATAAATAATAAATTTTTATTCGATATTTATCTTTCAACATATAATATCATGATATTATTTGTTCATAATTTTGATCCATTGCATGTAGTGAAGTGGGCTTTCGTCATAAAGAGTGAGTGATTGATAGGTTAATATAAAGTGAAAAAGGTTAGTGTACATGAAAAGACGCATGCACCAAATCAAAAGAATAAATAAGCATGTTATGTGTTAGAAGTTAGAAGTATTTTAGGGGGCAAAATGAAGTGATGCATTACCATACTATTCCTTTAGCCTATATATATATATATATATATGAAAGCTATAAGTTTATAACTTAAAAATTTAATAAAGGTATATAGAAGTGTCCTTTTGTGACCCTTACATACTTAAGAATTACTTTAATTAGTCCATTCCCTTCATTTTGAACATGTTAGTTGCATTTCAAAGTATGCTTTGACTCAAAATGTGTGTGAAAACTTGTGATGGCTATCAAAACCCTTTTGACTTTTGAGCAGGTCTTATGTATTTTGAAGTTAAAATGTGTTTAAACTCCTTATTTTGGTGTTTAATTCATTATGGACATATTTTTACATTTGAGAGTGCTTGTTGATTACTTTAAATGGCTTTTCCTCAGAAGAATGAGCATGTGCCCAAATTAGAATGATATCTAATTACTGTTGCTACACACCCTCTCTGCTCTCTCTCTTTGTCCTTCCTTTTGAACTTTTTACTTTTCTTTTACATTCTCAACTGTGCTTATGTATGTGGTTTTCATTACTCTAATTATTAATTTCACATATATTATATATAACACTATTTTGCTTACGTTTTATTGATTTTTAATTCTAGTAGGGATGATATTCCACTGATTAATATTGCCACTATTTTTATTATTATAGGTCTTAGGTATGGATAAATATTGGATTACCAAGTCATGAATTAGCCCTGAATATGATAAAGGCTTGAATGAGTTTTTAGATTTTGCATTTGCACACACAATTGCTAACAATAAGATAAGATGTCCATGTAGTCGCTATGGGTTTAGAAGGTGGCAAGCCAGAGAAGTGGTATATGACCACTTAATTTGTACCCAATTCCCACAAGGGTCTACTATCTGGACTTGGCATGGAGAGTCAGTGATGGGGACTGCAAATGATATTTCAAATGTCCCACATGATGCAGCGAGTGGTTAGAGTAATTTTTCTGATCAAGATCATAAGCAGGATATGATCCATGATGCATTTGGAGTTAGTAGACCCGTTACAATGGAAACATATGAGTCTTTTGAGGAAGTGAAGATCAGAATACATAGGGATGACTCATATTTTGCAGACTTAGTTAGAGATTGCAATGAGGAGTTGTATCTAGGGTATGCAAAGTACTCAAAGTTCTCCTTTCCAATTAAGCTATATCATATCAAGTGTTATTGTCGGATAATTGACAAAATAATGTCTATGATACTTGAACTGTTGAGCGATGCTTTTGAACATGCGAATATCCCTAGTTCATTTTATGAGGCCAAAAAAATAATAAATAAACTTGGTCTTAGTTATTCAAAGATTGATACTTGTCCAAATGATTGTATGCTATATTGGAGAAATGATGCAAGTAGGGAATCTTGCAAAGTCTATCACACTTCCAGATGGAAAAGTAGTGAATGTCCAAGTAACATGCTTAATAAGGGTAAGAAGCATAAGAAGAAGAAGCAACTAACTAAGGTTTTATGTTACTTTCCTTTGAAACCACGATTGCAACGGCTATACATGTCTTCTAAAATGGCAGATTTTATGAGGTGGCTTGAAGAAGATAAAAATCATAACGGGCTAATGAGACATCTAAGAGACTGTAAGGCATGGAAGTCATTTGATGAAATTCATCCTGACTTTGCCTCAAAACCACATAATGTACGGCTTGGGCTAGCTAGTGATGGTTTCAATCCTTTTGGATCATTGAGTACTAATTATAGCATATGGCCCATGGTTCTTATTTCGTACAACTTGCCTCCGTGGATGTGTATGAAGCAAACATCTTTCATTCTTTCTATGATTATTCCAAGCAAATATATGTTTGGGAATGATATAGATGTTTACCTACATCCTTTGATTGAAGAGTTAAGCGAATTATGGATAGATGGAGTGGAAACATATGATTCTTTATCAACTAAGATGTTCACATTGCGGGCAGTGCTAATGTGGACCATCAGTGATTTTTCTGGTCTTGGAACCTTATCTAGATGGAACACATATACGGGTCTAGCCTATCCGTCTTGCAATAATGACTCGAACACTTGTCAATTGCCTTTTAATAGAAAATGGTGTTTCATGGGCCACTGTCATTTCTTGGAACCTGGGCATAGATTTAGATTGAATCGACTTCGATTTGATGGTAACACTGAAATGAGGAATCCACCAATTTCACTATCATGCTTAGAAATATTGAAGCAAGTGGAGGATATTAATGTAACCTTTGGGAAAGGACAAGAGTTAGATGTTAGAGGAAAAAGAACTTGTAATAGTTATGCTGAAGGAAGTGAATCTCAATGGAGGAAGAAAAGCATATTTTTTCAGCTTCCATATTGGGAATTTAATTTGTTGAGACACAACCTTGATGTCATGCATATTGAGAAGAATGTGTGTGACAACATCATATATACATTACTGAATGAAGCTGGTAAGACAAAAGATCATCTCAATGCTCGAAAAGACCTACGTGCCATGGGAATTTGTCAAGACCTTTGGCCAGATGATAATGGAAAATATCATTTGGCCTTATACACAATGACAAATTCAAACAAGGATAAATTTCTTAATATCTTAAAGAATGTGAAGGTCCCAAATGGTTACTCCAGCAACATTTCTTGATGTGTCGATTTAAAGAATTGTAAGTTATCTGGGCTAAAGAGTCACGATTCTCATATTCTGATAGAACAATTGTTACCAATAACATTAAGAATTGTGTTGCCTAATCATATGGTAATAATGTATTTTTGTTATAATGTGCTGAATTCGCGATAATGATATTTTCCATTTAATATATGTCAGGAATTGGCAAGTGACGCGCTTGTGAGCAGAGGAGCTATATTTGTTGCAACACACAAGAAGGCGAATGGATCTTATGTCAATGATGAGGCTAGAGTTGTAAGTGTAAGTATTATAAATACTTAGTTGGAAGTATTTTTATTGGCTGAGGGTGCTTAAACCCTAATCATTTGAGGTTGTCTCCATAAGGAATTCATTTTGCTCATTACAATATTGTGTTCTTTGGTTCTTTGCTGGCTGTGTGTATCATTGTACTATTATATTTTCCTTGTTGTAGCTATCAATGTTGGGTTCATATGGTAGGTTATGTGTATCATGCAGATGTTGGCTTCATAGGTTATTTGAATGTATGTTATGCTAATTAGGACCAATTGCTGTACTTTATGTCTTTGTCTCTTAGTTAACAAGTTAATTTGTTATTTTAGGAAAAATATTAGAAATTGAAAGTCAAGGAACTTCATTTGAGACCATTTCTGAGCAAGATTCTCTAGGACAAGTGTTGGGAAAAGAATGTCCTGAAAGAGTTCGTGGTTTAGGATTTGGCCCTGGTCTAACTCAAGTATTTGGTGCACATACAACTCGATTTGGTCAGTTCCCTATAAATCAGGGTGCTAATACTTCTAACGTCACTCTTCAACAAAAAGTTTCAAGGTTACAATCTTCAAATGAAGAGATGAGAAATGCCTTGGGTTACATTTTTCAAAATTTCTTAAGAAATGTTCCACCTCAGTTTGAACACTTGTTTAATCCTCAGGTTAGTTTAATATTTGTTTTTTTATTTTAAAAAAATTATTTTCTTTGTTTCATTCAAGTTATAAAAAAAGTTATTAATCCTTTCAGACATCTGATGCAAATAGTGGACAGCCTTTAGTCGAACTTCACTCGTCAAAAGGGGAAGATCCCACTTAATAGATGGGGTGTTACATATTTTGGCATTTAGATTAATAATTAAATATATATTATAAAACCCTATTTATAAAAATTTGGTACAAGGAAACTTAGGGTACTGGCTTGTTATTAATTATTTTGAATTATAATTATGAATTACATATGTTAGGTTTATGTTATTTTAAACACAAAAATTTTATGCAATTAAGATACTATTTTGAATGTATCATATGTTGAGTTTATATTGTTTGATGTTAATTAAGAATTGTAAATAAGGTACGCATCATTTCAAACAAGGATATTTAAATTATATTGGCATTTTAAAAGTTTGAAGAGCAATAATTTTAAAAATTTAACTTTAAATAGCACTTAAAGAATGTTAGAAACAATCAATTACAAAAAAAATTATATATATATGAATTAGCCTAAAATAAGGGTGAAATAAAGCAGAAATCTAAATTAAATTAGTGGCGCTATTTAACCAAAATAGTGGCACTAAAAAGGTGTAGAAAAAAAGTTAAAATTACAAGAAAAATTTTGTGACTCTTGGAAGGCGACACTAATATTAATCAAATTAATTTATCCAAAAAGATAGTGGCGCTTGAAAGGTGACATATTATTAAAAAAAAAATCCACGATAAACATAGCAGTGCTTCCCAAGTGCCACTATTATAAATAAGAAAAATTCAAAATAAATAATAGCGACACTTGCCAAGCGCCACGAAATGCATAAAAAAAGAAATATTGAAAGGCATTACAAAAACATAGCGGCGCTTATCAGGTGCTACGATTTAAAATTGTGGCGCAAATTCCTACAACTGTCCAAAAGCGCCACTAAAAATTGTTCTGACACTTGGAATTGTAACGCTTGTGCAGCACCACTAAATGATCACTTAAAGCGCCACTATTTTTCTTATTTTTTGTTGTGGGTTTCATTTATTTCTTGCCATGTCTTTGATATCATTTAAAGTGCCTTAGATTTAATTTAATGTTATTATGATTTAGTTAAGCAAATCCTATATTTTAATAGGTTTTGTTCTCAATTTTGTATTTATACTAAGTTTACGTTGGTTTCCTTGGTAATATAGACGCTTAGATAAAATTTTGGTAATTAGTACTAGGTTAATTATTTAGGTTTTATTTATTGTGTTTATATGTATATATAGGTAGGGATGATAATGACGAGCTGATATCCGTTTATTTTTTATTATTATTCATATTTGTATATACTCAAAACATTTAATATTTGAACTGTAGTTGAATTCAAAAAAGCATATAATTTTTAATATTCATATTTTAAACTAGGATTTTAAAAATTAGACCAATCATCAAATCGATCAAAATATTAGTTCACGGTTCACTGGTTTAATCATGGTTGAATCGTGGTCAAACTAGTGACAATTAAATATATATATAATTTCTTATATTATAATACATCTTTGATTTTTAATATAATACTATAAATAGTATATAAATTCATTACATAATATAATATAATAAATAATACTAACTATTAATATTAAATATCAATACTCAATAACAAAATAATATATATACCAGTCTCTACGGCTTTCACTCACGATGGCGACAAGTCTACAGTGACATAACGACGCTCCTCTATGACATCAATGATGGCAAGAGAAGGAAGGCTACGGCTGAAAGGAAATGCAAATGGAAAAGACGAAATGCTTATTCTGACTTACATTTGTCTCAACATCTAACTTGTTTGGGAAGATTGCCAAAATGATGTCATTTTGGAGTTAAAATATTAGAGAAAAGTACATTTTATTCCTGTCAATGCTGCTAAGACAAATGTAACAACTATTTGCTTATCTTGTTTGTAGCTTCTTATATACAATTTCATATTTTGAATAGTTTATGAGAGTGATTTGTTACAAATAAAATTTTATGTAGGTAATGTATTTATATAGCCATAATTGAGGGTTGTAAAATATAATTTTTTTCAAAATATTAAAAAAAAAATTCTGTGAACTGATCAGGCCGATCAAACTGTCAATTTTTATTGATTTAGTTGGTGCTTTTGACCATTAGTTTTCTGGTTTTGCCAAACCGAACAAAGGACTAGTTCACCGATTTTCTGGTTGAACTAATTGATTTGGTTCGATTTTAAAAACTCTGTCTGAAACTATCTAATACCTAAAATATTTAAAAAACATAATGTGTAACGACCCCCTAATACGTCATACGTTATGCTTATCTGATTAGCGGAAGCATATGGGGTATTCTGAATGTTTATTCCCTATGTGGGAACGTCAGGGGATCGCTACTGGTTGAGCGTAACCCAAATAGATTCTCCATTGTCCATTCGGATTCCGTTCAACCCTGATTCACACGCAGCTAACTAAATACACATACGTACATCATCAATAATAACTCTGGGATGAAATATAAAACTCATATACATGTCGCGTCATACGTTCATACACATTTCAATTCAAATCCATAAGTTTACAGCGGTAAATTCTACCAAAAATTTGGCAGAGTTTCCTCTGTAATTTGATTATATCCCAAATACAGAATCACCTGTTTAAAAATCAACAGCCAGTCTAACAACAGCAGTAAACATAACTAATATAAATCCATACACAGCAACCTCAATTCATCACTAAAATCTATGCATACTATCTGAAACGTTATATGTACATTCAGTCTAGTCCATACAGAATTTATAAGAAACAGAATCCGATAAATAACAACGTCATCAAAGTATATATACAAATGATTCAAGCCTAAGCTAATCATCCTCCGGTCTATCCTCAAGTCAGCTTCGTCTATCGTCTGGGCTCCTGCCCCTGTCCCTGTTCATCTGAGTACACAACCTAATGAGATATGAATCCCAGTAGAATAATTTATAATTTAATTATCATTCGAAAACCAGTTGAATACTCAGCGGTGTGAACACCGAAATCGTCTTCCCAAAATCAGTTTAAAAACAGTGAAATACCTTTTCTTTAAAATCATTTAAACACATGGAAATTTGCGGCAATATATCACAATCATAAAATCCATTTCTTTTAAAATCAGTTATCAAAATCAAGTGAAATCCCATGCCCTGTGTATCTCAATCCACGTTGGCTACAAATTCGCTGTAACCGAATCTAAATCATCTTCTAATTGCACGTAGTCTAGAGAGAATACCTCTCTTATCGTTGGGTGTGATCCGTAACACCAATCACCCGAATCAAGCCTATATTGTGAGTGTGATCCGTAACACCAATCACTCACTCAAGGACCGGGTGAGAATCAATATCTAGGGCGTCCCCTAGCATGTGCACATACGCCAATTCTCATCCTCATACAGTCTATTCGAACTCACATGCACTCGGTCGGCTATTCCTCAAGGTTTTAGGGTATTACGCCTAAATCACAACGTTTCCCCATGTAGGTTATCCACCCTTATACTCCCTAAACCTTTCTTAGAGTCGTCCTGGTTTAACGCGTAATTCCTAACTCAGTACAGGCTAATTCTGATAAAGATAGTTTCCTCAAAAGCTTCCTGTACGAGGGATACTTAACGGCCGTCCCATACCAACTATCAAGTACCCAACCCTAAGTAAAATCCGCCCTAAAGGCATCTAAACTCGATAAACAAAGTGTCTAACATGCAATTAGGGTTTTCAGCACACAGGCATGCAATTTTATCCCATCGAAAGTAGCACGTAAATCCATGCAAGTCATCTAAATCATTTAGGTATTCACTAAGTCAATTCTAGTGTTTGGGAAGTGTAAATTATCCTACCTGGTCTCCGGTCGCTCCAAATCAATTCAGGGCTTCACGAAGTCTCGGTTTCTGAGCCCAATTAATTCCCTGGACATTAAATGGAATATTTAAACTTGTCAATTCATCCGTTTTTCAATCCTAAACTCGGTTACACAGTTACCTAGGTTAATTAGTTGCCTAATTACGTTCGGCAGTCATTTCAGTCATATAACATTAGTTTTTGGGAAAACGGACCTTACCACTGTGTTCGAATGATGGAATTCTACGTCACAGTGGTCTCGGTTTCTCGGGATGCACGTCCAGAAGCTCCGGCACGGCGGCACACAGTGGTGCACGGCGGAGGGGTGCGGTTTGCCTCGAAAATCACACCACCGTGAAGCCCGTAAGCCCAGGAGTCCGAATACTGTGGTGGCATGGCGGTTCACAGCCGTTTGGGCGGTGTTTTCAGGCCATGAACTTTCTCACACGGCGGACGGCGTTTTGCCTCGATCCGAGCGCGTCCGGCCTCCTTTAGACGACGCCGAGCTACTGGAGGAAGCTGGCAGCTCAGGCTACACGGTGGTGGGGGCAGTGATGGTCAACGGCGACAGACGGCGGCGATTCGAGCTGGAGAAGCTTCGCGCAATGGAGTGGAAAAACGGCATTTTTTCAGCGGCTCCGGCGGCCGTTGGTGGCCGTGATTGGTTTCTGGAGGTTGTGAAGCGTGAGGGTGTCCGGTTGGTACCCTTGGTGGCGGCCCACGGTGGCTGTGGCGGCCGTTCACGGTGGAGGAAGGTGGAGAGAGAAAAGAGAGAGGAGAGAGAGAGTGTGGTGAGGAGAGAGAGTGAAATGAGAGAAATGGCGGGAGTTCGCGTAATTTAAAGCCTCCAGGGGCGATTCTGACTTTTCCCAGGCTACCCGAGGATGTTTTAGGGTGTCGGTATCCTTCCAGACGTTGGCACGCATTTCTATGCAAAAGTCCTGGCCTCCGTCAACGAATTTGACGCACGAAACTCCTTCCATTAGTTTCTGATCACCGGATTGCATTTCTTTCTATTCGAACATGTTTCTGGCTTCAAACGACCTTCTGTGTCAAGTCACTATCCTTGAAATTCGTGCCAAGCTTCGTTTGATTGGGATTAGTTTCAAAAATTGAAATTTATCTTTTGAAATCCTTTAAAATTCTTTCAATTCTTTCCTGTCGTTACATAATGGATGTTGGATACCTTAAAATCAAATAATCAACCTTGTATCCAATATCATTATCCATCTAATAAATTTTTTTCAAATATTATAAATGACTATAAAAAATTATTTTATAATAAAAAATCTTCCATAATTATTATAAACTAAAATTACAAAAAAATAACACTAAAAAGTATAAAATTTTATTTAATAATATATTATATTTATTATTCGGGTATCAGATATCACGTATACTATTCTTCTATTTATTTCAAAACTAATATATCTACACCCGTCTAATACTTGATAAATAATTATATTTTATTATCTTAACCCTATTCAATATTCAATATGTAACGACCCCGTAATACAACATACACAATCCTGTATCTGATTAGCGGAAGCATATGAGTCTTTCTAAGTAGTTATTCCTGATGTGGGAATGTCAGGGGATCACTACTGGTTGAGCGTAACCCAAATAGACTTCCCGTTGTCCATTCGAATTTCGTTCAACTCTAATTCACGTGCAACTACGCTAATTATACATACATATATCCAACTTAATTACACAAGTTTACAGCGGTAAACCCTACCGAAAATCTGACAGAGTTTTCTCTATATCTCAAACATATACATAGTACAACAATCACCTGTTTATAATTATACAGCCAGTCCAACAACAACAGAAAGCATAATTTACAGAAGACCAATATACAACATTATCATCAAGATATATACAATGTGATTCAAGCCTAGACTAAGTCGTTCCTCTGTTTATCATCAAATCATCGTCCGGCTAACGCCTAGGTTCCTGTCCCTGTTCCTGTTCATCTAAGTAAACAACCTGGTGAGATATAAAATCCCAGTAGAATAATTTACAATTCAAATATAATTCGAAATCTAGTTAAATACTCAGCGGTGCGAGCACCGAAAACATCTTCCCGAAATCAGTTCAAAATTAGTAAAATACCTTATCTGTAAAATCATTTTATCACATGGAAATTGCGGCAAATAATCAAAATCATAAAAATCTATTTCTTTTAAAATCAATACTCGAAATCAGATAAAATCCCATGCCCGGTGTATCTAAATCCACATTGGCCACAACCTCTGTGACCCAGTCTAAATCGTCATCTAATTGCACGTCATCTAGAGAGAATACCTCTCTTATCGTTAGGTGTGATCCATAACACCAATCACCCGAATCTAGCCTATATTGTGATTGTGATCCGTAACACCAATCACTCACTCAAGGACCGGGTGAGAATCAACATCTAGGGCGTCCTCTAGCATGTGCACATACGCCAATTCTCATCCTCATACAGTTTATTCGAACTCACATGCTCACGGTCGGCTATTCCTCAGGGTTCTAGGGTATTACGCCTAAATCACAACGTTTTCCCGTGTAGGCTATCCCCCCTTATACTCCTTAAACCTTTCTTAGAGTCGTCCTGATTTATTGCGTGATCCCTAACATAGTACAGGCTAAATCAGGTAAAAACAATTTCATTTAAAAACTCCCTGTACTCGGGATACTTAACGGTCGTCCCATACCGGCTATCAAGTACCCTACCCTAAGTAAATCCGTCCTAAGGACATCTAAACTCGATAAAAAAAACGTCTAACATGAAATTAGGATATCCAGCACACAGGTATGCAATTTATTCCATCGAAAGTAGCACGTAAATCTATACAAACAATCTAAATCGTTCAGGTATCCACAAGGTCAATTCTAACGCTCAGGAAGCGTAAATTATCTTACCTGGTCTCCTATGGCTCCAAATCGATTTAGGACTTCACGTAGTCTCGGTTTCTGAGCCCAATTAATTTCTTGGACATTAAATTGAATATTCAAGCTTGTCACATTATCCGTTTAACAATTCTACGTCTGGTTGCCCTAATACCTAGGTCAATTTATTTCTTAATTACGTTCGGCAACTATTTCAATTAGAATTCATCAGTTTTTGGGAAATTGGACCTTACCAGTGTGGTCGGATGATGGAAATCTGTCCCGGGGTGATCTCAGTTTCTCCCGATGTATGTCCAGAAGCTCCGGCATGGCGGCGCACGGTAGCGTACGGCGGAGCACGGCCGAGGGGTGCAGTTTACCTCGAAATTTATACCACGGTGAAGCCCACAAGACCAAGAGTCCGAATATGGTGGTGGCGCGGTGGTTCACGGCCGTTTGGATGACATTTTTTAGCCACAAAATTTTACACACGGCATACGGAAAATATCTCGATTTCGGGCGCATTGGACCTCCGTTCAGCGTCGACGAGCTGGTGGAGGAAGTTGGCAGCTCAGGCTACACGATGGTGGGCGCGGTGATGGCCAACGGTGGCGGAAGGCGGCGATCTCAGCTGGCGATGTTTTTGCGTGATAGGGGAAGAAAACGTCATTTTTCAACGGCGCTGGTGGCCGTTGGTGGCCGTGGGTGGTTGTTGGAGGTTGTGGGTGGTGAGAGCTGTCGGTTGGTATGCCTGGTGGTGGCTCACGGTGGCTGTGGTGGCGGCGCATGATGGAGGAAGGATGAGAGAGAGGAGAGAGAAAGTGAGGTGAGAAGAGAGAGAGATTTGAGAGAAATGGAGGGATTTCGGGAAATATAAAGCCTCCGGGGGCGATTCTAACTTTTTCTGAACCACCCGGGGATACTTTAGGGTGTCAGCTTCCTTCCAGACATCGACACGCGTTTTCATGCGAAGGTTTTGGCCTCCGTCAGTGAAATTGATGCACAAAACGTCGTCTGTCAATTCCTGATCGCCGGATTGCGTTTCTTTCCATTCGATCGTGTTTCTGACTTTGAACAACCTTCCGTTTCAAATCATCATCCTTGAAAGTCATGCCAGGCTTCTTTTGATTGGAATTAGCATCAAAAATTAGGTTTTATCTTTTAAAAACTTTTTCGGTTGTTACACAATATCTATCGAATACCCAATATTTTCTTAGGAGAAATATCATCAAGTAAAGAAGCTCTTGTTAATTTTATACAAATACATTCCTTACAGAGTACAAAAGAATATTGTGCAGTGGCAAAACTTAGGAACATTAAGATATATTTTTTAAAAAAACAAAATAGCAAGATATTAAGGGCACATTTAAAATATATTATATGTAATTAATATTGTAATATAATCATATTTGAAATTTAAATATAAATATACACTTGATATAAAATTTTTAATATTAAAAATTATTAATTTCATTCTCAATATATATATTTGAAATATCAAATATATCTAAAATTGGTAAAGAGTAATATTTATGCATTTAATTTTATTATATCTAACTTATCATATTTGAATAACTTATCAGTCACTCCAGTGGTGCATTGATTGGTCTAATTTTTAAAATATTGTTATATATGATGATATCTTATCAAAGTTTGATGATAATATTTGGTATATCATTATCTAATGATAATATTTGAGTGAAGTAATTTTATTTTAACTTATCAATTTTATTTTTATTTATTTTTTACCATAAATCAATAATATCACATTTTTTTTATTTTTTTGCTAAAAATAAAAAGCACTATATATATTACTAAAAACTCCATAACTTACTAGTTCCACGAAATGGTGGATTAATAAGAAATACTACATATTGTAATTGAATACTCTTGATTTTTCCACTTTATCCAATGCTTGAATTTTTTCAGAGACCAAATTACAAAAATTAAAACTACAGGGACCTACTTATAACAATTATAAAATCATACGAATTAAATTAATTTTTGTTTATAATTTAAAGTTAACTATGAATTTTTTTAAAAATAATTATAGTATAAATATATCAGATAATTTATTTAAATTCATAAAGATAAATTTGAAATTTACAAAAAAAAATACATTGATTATTATAAACAATTAAACATTTGTATCTTAGTTAATTGACATACCAAACATAAGAATTATAAATACTATGATATTATGTGTCATGCTATATTATACCATAATATCACTACAAAAAGAAAATGCCATTTTGCTGAGATTATTTATCAACGGTTGACAACATAGTTGCTAAAGCAAATCAGAGACTTTATTTAACAATGGCACCAATTGGGACTCAATTATTGTTCTTGGCAGGTTATAGTACTGGTGGGGAAGTAGCAAAAGCAATGTCTATTGTTCATATATTTGACACGTCAGCAACAACAGGTGAAGCATGGAGGAGCTTTGAGCCTATGGAATTGGAGGGTGTAGAGAAAGAGCTTTGCAGTCATTGCTGTGTCGTGCAGCTGTGATATTATGATTCATATGAGCTTGATTGATGAAACTTGAGAGGGAGAAAAATGGAGCATATATATGGACTATTTGTTATAATCAATAGAGGACTTTTTGGCTAATTTGTTATGCAGTGTTTGTTTTGAAAGAGAAATTCTTGTATAAAACTTAGTTTACTTGTTTTTATTAGATTAAGTTAATGAGAAAGAATCGCGCGCTTGTAGTTATTTTTTATAAATTTTGTGTAAATAAATTAGGAAACCAAGATCTTGAAAAGCATGAGAATACCATAGTACATGTGTTATCTTTCTAATTTCTCTTTTTGTTTTGGTAACATTTTGTTTTTGGGATCAGAAACAATGTGTCGGGGAATAAAAAGAAAAAAGAAAAGAAAGAAATTAAAGAGAAAGAGAAGGAAAAGAAAATATAGTTAGGTGATAATTTTTTTTTATTATTTAAATTTTTTAAAATTATTTAATTTAAAATAATTAAAATTAACAAAAAGAAATGATAATAAAAATTAACATAAAATTTTTAAATTTTCTTTCCTTCTCTTCCCCTCAATTTTTCCCTTTCTCTCATTCCCAAACATATCCTAAACAAGTGAGATATTTTTTTCTTTATTCTGTGAGACAAACTTCCACACATAAATCCCGAAGTTCCCTACTTAAATATCCCTAACAGGTATCATATCCACTTTCTGCCGCACTAACTTCAACTTTCTGAGTAAATTCTTCCTTTTCACTAAGAGCATTAAGAATTGGCAAAAGAACTGCATCTTTTAAGAATGGTCTGAAACGATGCTTCTTCAGCGCCTCTGATGTCTCTGCAATTCCACATGCTGCTTGAATGAAAGCGAAGTAAAGTGCTAAAAACGTACCAATTGTTGATATTCCCACAACCCAACTACTCAAATAGTAATGCACGAATGCTACCCTTGTTGTAGCATACAAGGACTCAAAATATTCATTTGCAAAGTTCACCACTTGGTGCAAGTAGGATTCATTCCTCTCTCGAACCATCTCTTTGGCAATGTTATTTATGAGCTCAGCCACAACATGTTTATCACCTAAAGAATGGTGAAGCACACCTTTGAAATGAAGAAGAGCCACATCTTGAGCCGAGTTGATGAGCCCATTCAAGAAAAACAAGTAGGTTGTGACATCTGGGTTACACCTCTTGTGGCACTTCTCAAATGCCACAATGTTACGAAACACAGTGCCTCTCTTGTCGTCTATGTAAAGAGGAGGAATGGTCATTTCTTTCATTGGTATTCCCCATTTTTGGCCAAAGGTTATATCTAGCAATTGTCGTTTGTCATCGGCTTTAATCTTCACGCCAGCTTCTTTAAGCTCAGTTGCAAAGCGAATCATGTGGGTTTGAGTACCTCTAGGCTCTTTCCCTGTGAGTTTTGGTCGAATGCTAGAACGAAGAAGATCAAGAAAGTGTTCTCCTTCAATCTCATTGTCATTCTGGATTATTTCTGGAAGTTTGTCTAAATTCACCTGGTGTGGGTAGACATGGAAAAGAAATCACAATTAAGTAAATTATAGGAAATGATAAACTCAACTTCGTAAATTTGTATGAATTTAGTTACATCAATAAATAAATATTGAATAAAACTATTAAAAATATATATTTGTTATAATTAATACAAATTAAATAAAATTTAACTATAATTGATATATAAATATTAAAAATAAATTTATCCAATTCATAGTCTTTTTTATACATAATTTTATAAGTTTATCAAAAATTTAGTCATTTAGATTAATTTTTTTTATTTTCTGAATTTGAATAATGGAACACTATTATTTTTTGATTTTTTAAATAGAGATGATTTTTGTTGGCATACTTCATCAAAAAAAAAAAAAAAAAAATGGGTTCAAAACAAGTCTAATTATGTTTTTTATAAATTTACCAAGAGTTTATCACCAATTTTATTAAGTTTATCATAAGTTTACACATTTTTTTAGTTAAACAATGAGTTAATTAATTTCGCAGGTGTGGTGCTCCATAATGGTAGGGACCAATAGAGATATTGTTGGGTCTGTAAGCTTTGGGTTCGACTTGGGGCATGTTAGATGGTGCTCTGTAAATGCAGACAAAGTCATCACTGTCTTCTGTTCTTGCAGTTTCTAACTCTTTCTTCATTGCGTCTCTCCAATTTGATCTTCGTTCTGCAGTGCTATGAAATCTGCTTCTGCTAAACTTGATATGAAGGAAGAACCTTGTGAGTTTAACGAACCCCATTTTTTGGATGAAGCGAGAAAAATGGAGAACTGCTCTTAACTCTGTTGAACTCTGTTTTAGGAATGTGATGTTTTATATTCGAAGTATTTCTGTAAGTGAAATATAAAAGAATGTGACTTAAGTTCTTGGGGTTGCTGCAAGTCGTTGTTTTACATTAATGTAATGAAGTCTTGTACTGATGAGTGGATCACTTCAACTTGCTCTGGTTATACACAGATTCTTGCACATCTTAACGAGGTCGATGATTTAATACTTGTTAATTGTCAATTTGCTATTACTTTATTAGTTTCACTGCTTAACCCACCTTCAGGTTTCTCCAATTTCTTTTGGCTTCTCGTATCTTTAGGGTGTGAAATTTGATTTACTTTAGTTAAAAATATAAACCATGACATGAGGTGCGTGTCTCGATATATATATATATATATATATATATATATATTAATGTTTAGATGATATGACACACTGTAGATTTTAAAAAATAATATTAACAGTAATAAGTATAGTGCATGATAAGATGCTAAGTGGCACCGTCCCATTGGATGAAATTAGATTTTAACCAATCATAAAGTGCCACATGGCCCTATTTCAAATAAAAAAATTTCACTCCCTCCGTCCATCCACATATCTTCCATTCCATCCATCCTTATTTCACCTTACCTTACTATTTCTTTCACCTAGCCTCATTGCTTTTTATTTTGTACTCATTTCATATTTCTTATTCTACCATTTTCCTTCTCATTTCTTTCTCTTTCTTAAGTTTTTTGGTCCTTAAATCCATCCCTTTTTATTTTCATTATATTCTACACGTCAGTATTTAATATGTAATGTCATTTAATTCATTATTGACTAACAACTCAAAAATTAGCTTCATGATCTTTCAAAAAATAAAAGATACATTACTTTATCTATCACACTTTAGCGATTAACTCCTTTAGAGATTAAATCGAAATTACAAATTTTTTCAAACCAAAAAGTAAGCTTAGTCATTATTTATGGCACTTTCGTATGCAATTTGTTTTTTTCTTTTTTTGAGTAAATTATACTTGTCTATATGAAATTTGGCTAAATTATATTTTTTATTCATTTAGTTTTAAAAATTACACTTATTTTCTTTCTAATTTATTTTCTGTTCAATGAAAATAATTTTTTGTACAAAATAAGACTTTATTTTATCTTAAATATAATAATAAATACAGCAAATTTTATATTAATTTTTTACATAAAAATCTTATTGTTTAAAAATAAATCTATATTATAATGTCTCTAGATTTTTCTGATAATTGGTATCACAAAATATATATTATATAATAAAAAATATAAAACAAAATATATAATGTAAAGATAGGTGAGAAAAAAAATAAAAATAATGAAAAATTAAAAAAGAATAGTAGAGAGTTAAATAATTTTATATTATTTATTAAAAATCTAAATATTATTTTATAATATATTTCAAAAATTAAAGAAAAAATGAAATATACTTCTGTGAATACTGAACATTAAGTATATATTATACTAACTTCATCAACAAAAATAAATTGAACGAGAAGTTTGTATAATACTGTATCAAATTTAAGAGTACTGAATGTAATTTTTGAAACTAGAAAAAATGATAAATATAATTTTGCCAAACTTCAAGGGAGTGTATGTAATTAAGTTTTCTAAAGTATTATAGCGGCGGAGTCACATTCTTTACAAAATATGTCAGATTGGGATGCTAGGTCCTAGATATCCCATCTCCCAATCCCAAAATCACAAGAATGTGGGACAAATATTTGATAAAATTTGAGGAATGTCTAATCTCATTAACAACGTACATTAGTTAAGAGGGATAGAAATATTGAGAGTCATTCATACACTACGTCAAACATACAGCATGACTAGCTATCATAGAAAAATTTAAGCTCTTCGAGTCTTAACTTCTAAATCAATCACCAGTCTATTTGTCAGTATGCATATAAATAACATTAAAAAAAAAAAAGTTTACGACTTAGAGACAAGGTTTAACTGATTAACTTGGGCATACCGTTCCTTAATCATGGAAAATATGAAGAGGACCATCCATTTTTGCACAGGGTTGTGAAAAGAAACAATTCACAAATGAGTAAGATTAAGAAACCATTAGGGTCTGCATACTAAAAACATAAAGAGGTAAGATATTGAACTATACTGTATGATGATGGGAACCTGATTGGGACTCAAAGCAAGATCAAGTATGACAAAGTCAAACAATTGCAATAGTCAAGTGATTGATTTAGAAGCCTGAACTATACTGTATCATATTTTGGGCTTGGTTTATTTAGAAGCCTTTAGATCCAAACTTATGTTTGAGATCGAAGCTTCCACATTAGATAGTTGCTACTATATAAAGGATATGTGCAGATACAGTTCAGTGCACTATCTAGTTGAGCTCAGAGGTGGAATATGACAATGTTTAAAGGAGAACAAAGTAAAAAAATTAATACAAAGAAAATGCTCAATGCACACCAAAAATATCTGGACTGGAAACCTACTCAATAAGTAGCTTGCTCTTCAGAAGAGTATGACAAGCATAATAGAAACAAACTGTAATGCCTGTTTGGCCTTCTAATAAAATGGAATCAAAGCAACATTAAAAAAGAAAAAAGGAATGAGCACAAAAATTATGCAGGATCCCAATATCAGAAATATCACCTTTAAGTACTGGCTCAACCAACATAAGGAAGCCATAAAAAGGAATTAAAGATCTGTTTTCAAGGATGATTTGCCTATATTTTCAAAATAGAAAGGAAGTTTATGGAATGCGGGCAGAATGCAGAGTGTGATAAACAATTTAAGTTTAAAAAATAAAATAAATCTATACACACACACACATATCTTATAGTGAAGTCAGAATGTCAGATATTGTTCGAATATAAGTTCGAGATAAATCTTTCTCCTATGTGCATAATTGTATATTAAGTTGTCCTTTCAATATAAAGAAGTAATATAAATTAAGATAACCAAGAAGATGGTAGCCTTGAAAACTAAATCTGAGAAAAACACTGGATATATCAGTAGTGTTCTACACACAGATATCAATGCAATCCTAGAGTAAGGAGAAGTCCAACATGAATAGAATTTGGCTCCTCAGGTTTGTTGTATATTATCTATGTTCTTGACAGTTGTCCCTGAAAAGAAAGAGCCATATGCTCTTTTTAGTCAATAGAATCCAAGATATGCCATTATGCAGGATGAACACGCAAACACAAGCTTTGAATCATCAACTATACTATCAAAGTGAATCTATATTTAATGATAAAAGAAATAATTTCCTTGAAGTAAGAATAATGGCAAACAAGATATCCCCATTCTGTATAGAAGGAAAAAAAAACAAGAAGAAAGATTGACATGAGGGGGTTTGAGATAGTATGAGATGCTCCCCAAACAGTATGGACTACCCAAATCTCACATCGAGTAATATGAGATGCTCGATGGGGCACTTAATGACTTGGTTCTTCTCCTTAAATAGCCAGCTTTCGAGGAAATGTTCCTCAAGTCACTTGGGTTCCATCACAACATTAACAACAATACAAAAAGCTCTCCAATCTTTATGAATTATTACCTAAAAAAATGGCTGACGCTTAATTGCAGGCTATAACTTGCAGAATTTGTGAAATGCTATGGCTTCTACCCTTGAAGATTTACCATGACAACAAGGCGACCATAAGTACTTCTCACAATCTTGTCCATCATGATCAGACAAAACAAGTGGAATAAAACAGACATTTTATGAAAGAAAAAATTGAAAATGGAATACTGTGCATAACTTAGGTGTCTACAGGAGATCAAGATGCAGATGTACTAACAAGGGCTCTAGCAAGGAAAATGTTCAAAAGATAAGTAGACAAGCTATGCATGTTCAAGCTCGAAAACCCAGCTTGTAGGGCAGTGTGACTAAGTTGCTGATTCCT
This sequence comes from Senna siamea, assembly GCA_031216115.1. Classification (NCBI taxonomy): domain Eukaryota; kingdom Viridiplantae; phylum Streptophyta; class Magnoliopsida; order Fabales; family Fabaceae; genus Senna; species Senna siamea. Next base: position 17,534,791 of record CM062355.1, on the reverse strand, counting down.
ATTTTATAAGGATTAAGTTGTTTTCATTTAAATAAAGAGATAAGGAAGGTTGTTTCCAATTACCTCTCTGTTTTTATTTAAATAAAGAGATAAAAAAGATTATTACCAATTAACTCACTGCTCTTTTAAATATTCTGTGATTTATCCCTTAATATTAGGGGATTGTTAGTTCCTATATTTGTGAAGAACCATTGACAGACTGTTGTCAAGTTCTTCTTTAGATAGCATTGCCTTTCACATATTATACAATTGAGAATAAGAAGATTTTCTCCATTCTAAAATTTTACAAAAACACTAATGCATGCTCATACCAACACATGCATCAAATTCAAGAACCAGTTGGCAACCCAAAATGAAGATGGCACAGCAATTGTGACAACCTGGTGCCTTATTGATGCTTAGCTGAAGATTAAAACAAATTCATTATGTACCCATATCCTCACTATGTAGAATATAGCCCTAAATTTGGTCAATCACAGATTGATGAAATCTTACATAAATTCAGGACTCCACTAAGTCTGTTATATCATCAGAAAACGTGTAGATTTCCTTATGAAAAGTCCCATAGAAGTTGGAATGCTTTTAATTCATGAGATTTAAACTTACATAATCCCAACCTTCAAATAAACAATCACTATTTTCAGAGGGAAAAGAAGAGAACTGAATATAAGCATCTACCAGGAGAGGGGAAAAAAAATGAAAGACACTCATCGAAACCATAGTCTGAGAGCCTTATTCACATTGGGAGCAAAGATATTTTAGAAATAAGATTAAACCTGAAGAGGGGTCAATCTTTTCCTTTTTGGCCAAAGCAGATGGGTCAATCTTAGTCCTGCAGAAACAGCAATATGAAACTCTGGCCAAATCTTGAGTTCTTTTATATTCCTGATACTGGGGCTAGATTAACCTGTCAGAAGTAAAAATGGTGCTAAAAGATATACAATAAACTGATAAATAATTTGCTGAAACAAAGCAGGTGATACAAATATATTCAAACATATGAATTGGACGTACATTTGCATTTCCCTAATATTAACAATAACCCAAATAAAAACTATAACCTAACCCAAGTATGACGATAATAATGAAATCAACCCTATATGAAAAGAGATAAAGTTTAAACAAAGAAAAGTTAAAAATTGACTAGACACAGGAAAAGGCCAAAAAAAAAAAGTTTGAATGCCCAAAATGATTTTGGATAGATATATAAATCTGTTTGGCCTCAACAGAGGTGAAAAAACCCTAACAGTGCATTGTGTACATCATAGCTGGAGGAATGCAAGATTAGACCAACTACGAAGATTATTACCAACAACTACGTCCGACCAATGATCGATAGAAATTTGACTGATTATGCGAAAATGGAAGGAACGAGAAAGAAAATTCAAGACCGCTTAGAAATCTTGCGCGTAAGTTGTGTCACTTGTTAAAAGACAAATTGGAGCTCAGAGCCTCAGATCATAGAAATGACTGGAGAGAGAGATATGATCGAAGAAGGTGAGAACTGAAATCAAAAAGCGAAACCCAAAATTAAATTATAGATTAATAAATAATATTGTTAAAAAAAATGGATTACTTCAACACTGGCATGAACCGGTCAAAGAAGCAAGTCGGAACTCGGATTTTCGTCAAGGTTGAACGAACGGTACAGCTGGAGAAGATTCAAATCCTCCTTCCTTTCCCACTGCACTCTCCAACACACACCGTAGAAACTAACAAACAAATCGAATTCCTCTTCTTTCTGCTCTGAATCAAACGAACTCCTTTTTATTTTTATTTTTCTTATTTCCTTTATTCTTTTCGTTAAAAATAAGGACAATATCATTAAGTTTATTTTATTTTGGATAAAAATATCATTTATTCAGAAAATAAAGTAGAAAAGTAGCATATGGAGCGAACAAGGATATGGGCCTAATAACCCTAAACCAACCCGGCCCATTTCTGTGGGCCCATTTATTCTTGAAGGCTAAGATGCTCTGCATGAGATTTAACTGTTCACGTAACCAACCAGTGGCCGTCGGCGTCTATGATTATAACGACAAGAAGCTCTTCATTTTCTTTTTCAACTTTTTTGGATCCCCATTTCTTCAGATAATAAGATTAAAACTCCAAAAACTGTAAGCAATTGAAGCAAATGATAATTGAAATGGATAATGCTCTCTAGCTAACAACAAAACTTTTATTTATCTTTCATAACTATTTATTACATATTTTACATCGATCTTAAAACAAAAAACTTTAATAGATCAAATCATCTCACAGAATAACATGACAGAATTAAAATCCAACGACTAATCTCAAATAAAAAAAAATTTAAAACCTAATAGAGATGTAGAGCAATCCATCAATCTGCATGTAAAAACAAAGATGATAGCTAAGTAGGCCTTCTCTTCCTGAAAATCTTTTGAATGTTTGGTGAAGGCTTAAAAGGCCTAGAAGTTGAAGGGCGAGGAGGTGAAGGCTTAATGGGAGCAAGAATCTTTTTGATACTGAAATTTGAAGCCATGGATACTACTCTTGAGGTAACACTACACAAGATTTAGGGTTTTCTTGATGTGCAAAGAATGAAGATTGAACTGATCTATATATAGCCTAACATTTTACTTAGTTTTAATTTTAAATATTCTACATGTTTCTAGATGACACATTTAAATATAGGTGCTTCCATGCCACCAATTAGCTAGAGCCTTCTCGGGTAAGTTATGAATTCTAGCTAGGAAATAATAGTACACATTCAAACTTGAATATGTTCACATTAAGGTTGTGTGTTTAGAGATCCTTCGGATATGTTCGTGAGTCGTGACTATGCATGTGATGACGTGGATTATTTGACCAGTTTCCAGATAACTCAATTTGACATTGTGTTTGGTCAATGAATGCAGCGGCAATGTGTACAGTTAATTTTGACATTAATGTGCTGTAGCTAGCTAGGTAATACCTGGCATGACACATGGCTGTTGACGTTATAATGGATGACAACCAATCCCCAAATGCCACGTAGGATGTGTAAGACTGTTATTATATTGTATTACCGCGCAATTGTTGGCAGATAACCCGATGTTATCTAGCCTTTGATAATTCTTTTATTTAATATGTTATTATTATTAAATTTTAACAAGTTATTTACAGCTACCAACATTCTTAGTTCTGTTATTATAATTTAACAATTATTAATAATTTAAAATTTGTAAAAAATTAATTTTTAATGTTAAAAAATTTTATTATTCAATCAAATAAAACTTTAACTCATGTTTTGTAAAAATTGATCATTAGCAAAACTTTTATTATATTATTATTATTCAAAATATTTTTTTAAAACTTTTCATAAATATTTTTTGTTGGATATCATTCTCAATATCAAATATTAAATATGAACATTTTTTTTAATAAAAATTAAAACTATTGTTAAATTACAAGAACTAATTTTTTTTCTTTATACTTATTAGTTATTATTCAAAACATGGTGATGGAAATTGTTATATAGTTGATAATTTAATAAATGAAAGTTAATTGGTTGTGAGGATTTGTTGCCAATCCATTGAATGTGGCCATTTCTTTTCTTATAACAAAACACGGTTACCACACGGAGGAGATATGCGAACCAGAATGAGGTGGTAATAAATATGGCACATCATTTTGCTTCAACCCAAAACGCTTAATTTCTAAAGCGTCAGAAAATTCGAGTTGATAAACAAAATTAAAAGAAAAAAAAAACTATAACTAATGCAATTCAAGTTAGTTCTTAGTTATTCCTTTTTAATTACTTATTCTAAGTCTTAAGTTGTCTTCCTAGCTAGAATGCCTTGTTTTGTTAAGTTATCTTTTGTTTCTAATTAAAATTAGGCTGTCCATAATATAATTGTAATTAATATTGGATCTTTGTTTGTTTGCCTGCAATAACAAATTAATGAGATATGATGGAGACAACTAAAGCTAGCACAAGTATTCTCACGTGTCACATGTAGCACAAGATATAAGTAACACAGTCAAACATATGCGAATTCCATACCTTCCAACTATAGCTAGTGCCTTAGAGGATAAGTTATGGGAAAAGTACGTAAATTCAAACTTGAATTAATAGTAGAGATTTGGGTTTAATTCATTTGGATATATATGCACGTAACTGCGCATGCCTCATGATGTGTGGATATATATATTTCATAAAAAATCCTATATTGATTAATAAAATTTAACTATTTACTTATTATTTTATTTATTACATGGACCCTTTAGTTAGAAATAAATATAATTGGCCAATAGATAAAAATTAAGTATCATAATTAATGAACACAGCAAATTTGTATAGTTTTTTTTTTTTTGAAAGCAATTTGTATAATTACTTTTGACACTGATTAGGTAACACCTGCACTGGCACGAGCAGGTGAGGTTGTCATTGATGACAACCAATGGCCAAATGCCACGTAGGATGTGTAACCGTCCAAACTACGTAAGACTTAGCTTTCCAGATAGTTGTTGGTGAACATTCCGACATTCTCAGTAGCCTGCCTAGCAACGAAGTCAAAAGTGGAAAGGTTCAAGCTAACCTTTGACAATTCTTTCTTTCATTTACTAAGTTAAAAGTGAAAAGCTCCAGGCTAACCTTTGACAATTCTTTCTTTCATATAATATGTTGCTATTATAAAATTTTAAGAAACAAAATGTTACTTGAGAAATTTTAATTTAGAATGAAATTTAAGAAACATTAAGGGAGCCAAATTAAAGGCTCAATGATAATTGTTAAATTGTCAGATAAATGAGTATTATGAGAGAAAAGTATATATGTAAGCATATAAATCTCACTAAAAATGCCACAATCAACAGTGTGTTACAGTAATTGTTACGGTTTGACAAATTAATAAAAGAAAAGCCAATTTTGTATGTAGATGCATCGAATGTGACCAAACCAAATTAATGTTCATAAGTGATTTCTCTTCTTTAATATATATAACTTGTTTTCTATTATAACAAAACAAGTAATTAAATACATGTGGTAGAAATTTTGCTTGAACCCAACACGCTTTCCACACCCATCAAAAAATTCGAGATGGGGAGAATTAAATTTGAAAAAAAAAACTAGTACACGTAAATTAATCTCACTCATCTTTCTCTTGTTTTTTATAGGATTTTTTCTCTTCATTAAGAAAGATTTCACCTCTTCTATGAAAGCTCTTTCTTTTCATTGGTAAGAGTTTTATGATTTTCAAAGTAATAGTTTGAAAATGTATATCATATTTAATATCTAACAATACTTTTAAATAAAATTGTGTTTAATAAAAATATATCTATAAAAAATAAAAAAATAATAATAAGATTGATGGGGGTAAACAATTAAAATAGCACAAATATAAGCACTTATCATAAGAGAAAACAAAAAAGGCCAGGCCCATGAATAGCTACCAAGCCCATGCAGCTAAGTTTATGGAGTAGCCTAGTTCCTTTAGCCATCCAATATATTTTGTATGGACATTTTTAAAAACTTTAAATAATGAAACCAAATAAGATATATTACTCTATCAAAAAAATTCATAAGTATAGCGTTTAAAACTCAATAACACCAAAAAGATTGAAATATATCAAACAAATATACTGTCTAAAAAACTTTAAATAATTAAAATAAATATGCTAGCCTTTAATTTTGGCTTTAATTAAAGTAAATAAATAATTAAGTTTCAATTAATTAAATTTATATAATTAATTTTTTTAATTTATTACTGATTTAGTTAATTTAAATAATTATTTAGTGAATGAATTATTAATTTATGATTAGCTTTTTTAGCTCTTAGGTTGTCTTCCTTCTTCCTAGGATGTTTTGCGCTTTCATAGGTTTCATTTATTTCTTGCCATGTTTTTGAGATCATTTAGAGTGTATTCAATATATGTTATTATGATTTAGTTTAGCAAATCCTATGTTGTAATAGGTTTTGTTCGCAATTTTGTATTTATACTAGGTTTACCTTGGTTTCCTAGGTGATATAGACGCTTAGATAAAATTTTGGTATTTAGTACTAGGTTAATTATTTAGGCTTTATTTATTGTGTTTATATATATATATATATATATATATATATATATATTACTTTTATTTATATGTTTATATGTATATCTAGGTAGGGATGATAATGATAATGGGCGACCGATATACATTTATTTTTTTATTATCCATATTTGTATTTAATCAAAACATTTAATATTTGAATCATAATTGAATTTGAAATATATATATAATTTTCAATATTTATATTTGAAACTAAGATTTTAAAAATTAGACCGGTCATCAAACTTATCGAAGTACTAGTTCATAGTTCACTAGTCCAATCATAATTGAATCATGGTTGAACTGGTGACAATTAAATATATATTTTTTAATTTTATATATTATAATATATATTTGATTTTTAATATAATATAATAGATAATAATATAAATAGTATATAAATTCATTATGTAATATAATATAAGAAGTAATACTAACTATTGGTATTAAATATCAATACTTAATAACAAAATAATATATATACCAACTTCTATAGCTTTCACTTATGGAGGCAACAAGTCTTCATGATAACGCAACGACACTCCTCTATGATATCAACAATGACAAGAGAGGGAAGGCTAAGGTTGGAAGGAAATGCAAATGGGAATGATGAAATGCTTATTCAAATTTACATTTATCTTAGCATCTGATTTGTTTAAGAAGATAACCAAAATGATGTCATTTTGACTTTAAAATATTAAAAAAAAAGTATATTTTACTTTCGTCAACTATGTCCATATAACATATTATTTACCTCAACTTTTATTTGTAACAAATTATCCCCTTAAACTATTTAAAATATTTAAAATCGTTAGTTTTAAAGTTAAATTTAACAATTATATTCTTGTCTTATAATTTGTTTTTCTTCTCTTCCCTAATTTAATTTCACATTATATGTGAAGGAATATTGGAGAGAAAAAATAAATTTTGTGAGCTTCTTATATACAATTTCAGTATTTTAAATAGTTTAAGAGAGTGATTTATTACAAATAAAAATTTAAATCAGTGATGTATTTTATAGGCATAATTGAGGGCTATAAAATATAATTTTTTCAAAATATTAAAAACAAAATTCTGTGAACTAATCAGACCAGTCAAATCGTCGATTTTTATTGATTTTACTGGTTCAACAGGTTCTTTTGACCACCGATTTTTTGATTTTTCAAACCAAATAAAGGACCGATTCACCAATTTTCTGGTTGAACTGGTCAATTTGGTTCGATTTTAAAAACTCTTTTCAAAATTATCTAATATCCAAAATATTTAAAAAAACATAATGGATGCTGGATACTTTATAATCAAATAATCAACCTTATATCTAATATCTAATATTCATCTAATGAATTTTTTTTCAAATATTATAAATAACTATAACAAATTATTTTACAGTAAAAAAAATCTTCCATAATTATTATAAACTAAAATTACAAAAAATAATACTAAAAAGTATGAAATTTTATTTAATAATATTATGTATATATATATATTATTTGGATATCAGATATCGAGTACCCTATTCATTCATTTATTTCGAAACTAATATATCTGCACCCGTCCAACACCTGATAAATAGTTATATTTTATTACCTTAGCCCTATTCAATATTCAATATCTATAGAATACCCAATATTTTCTTGGGAGGAATATCATCAAGAAAAGCAGCTCTTGTCTATTTTATGCAAATACATTCCTTACAGAATACAAAAGAATATTGTGCAGTAGCAAAACTTAGGAACCTTAAGATATATTTTAAAAAAACAAAATAACAAGATATTTAAGGCACATTTAAAATATATTAAATGTAATTAATATTGTAATATATTCATATTTGAAATTTAAATATAAATATACACTTAATATAAAATTTTTAACATTAAAAATTATTAATTTCATTCTCAAAATATATATCTGAAATTGGTAAAGAGTAATATTTATGCATTTAATTTCACTCTATTTAACTGATCATATTTGAATAACTTATCAGTCACTTCACTAGTTTGTTGATCGGTCCAATTTTTAAAATATTATTATATACGACAATATCTTATCAAAGTTTGATGATAATGTTTGATATATCATTATGTGATAATAACATTTGACATAACACTCTATATTATCACATCATAAAAAAAAAAGTGATATTTGATGACAACCAAAATATTTTATCATTTCACATAACAGAGTTGAGTGAAGTAATTTTATTTTAACTTACTAAATTTAGCCATTTTATTTTTATTTATTTTTCACCATAAATTAATAATATCACATTTTTTTAATTACTTGCTAAAAATAAAAAACACTATATATTACTAAAAACTCCATAACTTACTAGTTCCATGAATTGGTAGATTAATAAGAAATACTACATAATTGTAATTCAATACTCTTGATTTCCACTCTATCCAATGCTTGAATTTTTTTTAGAGACCAAATTACAAAAATTAAAACTATAGGGACCTACTTATAACAATTACAAAATCATAGGGATTAAATTATTTTTTTTATAATTTAAAGTTAATCATGAATTTTTTAAGATAATCGTAGTATAAATATAACAGGTAATTTATTTAAATTCATAAGTGTAAATTTGAAAATTACAAAAACAAATACAATGATTAGTATAAACAATTAAACATTTATATCTTATATCACTGTGATGTAAGATATCGTTAATTAATTGACAAACTAAACATAATAATCATAAATACTATGGTATCATATGTGATATAAGATATCGTTCATTAACATACCAAACATAAGAATCATAAATACTATGGTATCATATGTCATGTGTAACACCCCATCAATTAATTAACCTAAATTAATGGTGTCATTTAATTAATTGCTTGCTTGCTAATCAATTTAAGGAATTAGCTTAAGGAAGGGAAAATTCTACTTGCATAATTAAAGGGGCCCAAAATAGTTATATTGAAGGTAAGCTTGCACAAAATTAAAGTACTTGATTTAAATTTTTATCCTTTGATTAGGCTAGCCAAATTGCCAAAGAAAAGAGAGAATTTAAGCTAAATGTATATACATATAGATAACCTCATGGCAAGCACAATCACAAGTAAGGGAAGGTGACGTGAAGTAGGCAAGAAGGGAGTGCAAAATTTTTATTTTAATTATTGTAATAAGAAGCTCAAGAAGGAAAGAAGGATGCAACAAAAAAAAAGGGAAATATCAAGATTGCTTGTGGAAGTTAGTTACTTATAAGAGTGGACAAATCCAAACTTGCAAGGAAGGAAAATACAAAGAGTGCAAGTAAAGGCAAAGTGTACTTGCAAGTAGACTTTGTGCAAAATATATATATATTTTATAAAAAGAGAGTATAGAATTTTAGTCCAAAAAAAAGGGGGGGAGAAGGAGTTGAGAGATTGACTCTCCATAAACACAACAAACCTCACTTGAAAGAGAGACCAAGGAAGAAAAGAGCAAAGAAACAAGGAATAGAAGGAGACCAAGGGAGGGCCAAGATCATTTCTTTTTAGCTTACTATAAAGGTAGGTTAGCAATTTTTTTATTTTAGTTCTATAAGTTGGTATATGTATTCCACAATGTTGCTTTCATGGAGCTAGAATAATCCTTTCCATTCTTGATTTAGGATGTAGTTTGATATAATATGCATGATAAACTTAGGAGTTGGCTATGTTGAATAAGATTCATAATGTGTTAGCCCTTTATGTTTGAGAAATAAACACAAATAAAGATAAAGTAAGATGTATGAAGTTAGCATTGGGAACTTTATTGCCATAAACACAAATAATTCATGATAAATACTATTATGAGGAATGAAATTGTGGAGGTTTAAGGTGAATAAAGATCATGGTTATGAGGGATATTCTCATGGGAATTACTAAACTTTTAGAAGGAAATTATAGGAGATATAAATTCTAAGAAGAGTAGACAATTTTGTAATTATTATTAATATTTTGAAGGGAATTCTATGTAATGATAAATTCTAAGAAAAAGTAGAAAATATTGTAGTCATTATTTGTAATTAAAAGGAATTTTATGTAATAATAAATTCTAAGAAGAAGTAGAAAATATTGTAGTCATTATTTATAATTTGGAGGAAATTTTATGTAAAGATAAATGCTAAGAAAAAGTAGAAAAAATTTTGTAGTCATTATTGATATTTGGAAGGGAATTTTATGTAATGATAAATTCTAAGAAAAAATAGAAAATATTGTAGTCATTATTTATAATTTGAAAGGAATTTTATGTAATAATAAATTCTAAGAAGAAGTAGAAAATATTGTAGTCATTATTTATAATTTGGAAGAAATTTTATGTAAAGATAAATGCTAAGAAAAAGTAGAAAATTTCGTAGTCATTATTGATATTTTGAGGGAAATTTTATGTAATGATAAATTCTAAGGAAAAGTAGAGAATTATTGTAGTCATTAATAATAATTTTGGAGGAAAATTTATGGGAGAAACAATAGGAAATATTATTTCCATTAATAATAGAAATTTAGGTAAAAATAAATAGGAAATATTATGTCCTTTAATAATAATTTTTGGAAAGAAGTTTATGTAAGAATAAATAGAAATTATTATGTCTATTAATAATATTTTTAAGAAGGAATCTATGTGAGGATAAGTCCTAAGAAAAGTAGACAACAATATGTCCATAGGTAATATTTTAAGAAGGAACTTATATATAATTTCCCAGAAAAAAAATGAATAATATGGAACTTTCGAATAATTTGAAAGTTCTGAGGAAATAAAACCTGTCCCTGGATAACAAAAAGGGGGATGTAGGGTGACACCGCGCCACGTGGGGTCCCGAGTGCATACTAGTGACCTGGCGAGGCATGGCCGAAGGTGCTCCATGCCCAGAACCTAATATTCGCTATCACGCTAGACACATGGCCGAGTGTTCACGTATTACGAGGTGTGGCCAGAGGTTCTTCACACGAGTGACCTAGGGAGGTGTGGCTGAAGGTGCTCTATACCCGTGATCTAGTGTCCCGATGATTTTATGTATGTGGTCGAGTGCCCACGATTTACGTTGTGTGGCCAAAGGTGCCCCACACGGGCGCCTTAGCGAGGTGTGGCCAAAGGTGCTCCATGCCCATAACCTAGTATCTGCGATTACGCTATATACGTGGCCAAGTGTCCACGAATTACGAGATGTAGTCGGAGGTGCTCTACATGGGTGACCTAGGGAGGTGTGGCTGAAGGTGTTCCACCCCTACGATCTAGTGTTCACAGAACATGTATGTACGTTCTGATAACTTCGTAATAATAAATCGGTACGCATAAGAGAACACTGGTCAGGTGAAAAAGATCTATAACTGTTGCTAACTACTAAATTTATCATGCAATAATTTCCTATTTATAGTTATGTATTTTACTCCTAAATCAAGGATGTAGGTTGAACGTTTTTGGTGTCTGCACCCTGGTACATATTAGTTTCTTTTAAACTATGAATTGCTAAGCTACTGAAAAACCTGTGTTTCTCATCTATGTGCTAATATGTATCAGATACGGACGCGTAGCAGGGATGCATGGTGGCAATACCTTTTGATTAAGAAAAGTTTTTTGTAACCCCTATTTTTGGGTCTTAGATGTACTCGAATTAGAATAGGATAGCTAATTTGATTGTATATACGAGTGGTTCTAGGGATACCGGGGAAAACAGATATGTGAAGGACCGGTCCATCACTATTTTGTGCGAAAGTCTGAGTGGCAGGCCTGTTGTCTCCTGACTTCTGTGGGACAGGTACTTCACATATCTGGGGACAAGTACATCAGTATGTAATGATTATTATCGGACTTGTATTATTGGATTCATATGAAAGACTGTATTTTCATCATGTAGCGTAGAATTTCATTATTCCACTGTGCATGTAAGTTTTATTTTTATCTGAGCAAAAGATCCCGAACCTAATTCGTTTAACATAACTTGAATGGTCTAACGGCTCAGAAAATAATTAAAAGGATAAGAATAATGTACCAAACCTATCTATTGATATTGGACTGAACAACAAGACTAGATAGGGGTGTTACATCATGCTCTTTTATACCATAATATCACTACAAAAAGAAAATTTCATTTTGCTTTGTTATTCATCAACAATTGACAACATTGTCATTAAATCACAAAATAGTGACGATCACGCCACTTTCATGTGACCTTCATTATTTGTCATGCTATATTGAAATTTAGTGACAGTTCATTGAATCATCATTATTTTTTGTTTTTTTATGGTTATATAACTTCGGTTCTAAAACCATTGCTAAATCAAAGAATGTTTTTGTTTACAAAACTAGATCTGAGATTTTATGCAAATCTAGTCATTTCATGTGGGGGATATATTAGAGGCTTAGGAGAGCACACTGCCCTTAGATCAGAGAAATGCACATTGCCTTGGGAGTAAGATAGGGCATCGCCGTTAAGACACCTTCGCAAGTCATCCATCATCATTCATGATTTAGGCTGTGTGTCATCTTCTAAGTTAGTATTTTAGGGTTTTTAACTTAAACTAGTTTCTCTAGTATGATTTTTACCCTTAAGCTATTAGGTTTTTCATGAAATGTATAATTTTTAGTTTGGTTTGCTTTATTTGCTTTATTTGTTTGATTTGTGTTGATTTATCTTTTTCAAAGAGTGAGAGGTTAGTGTTTTAATTTGAATGAGTTTTGATTTGATTTTTACCATTATATTATTAGGTTTTGTTTCAAATGTGTACTTTTGTGGGATTTTTATTCAAATGTATGATTTATGTTGATTTTTATGGAGTTATTATGTTTGTGAAAAATATTGGATCAAAACATTGGATATGGTAGCTATTGTTTAGGTTTGATTGGTGTTTAGAGTGAATTTTAGCATGATTTGTCAACATTACGATGTTGAGTTTTGCTTTGAAAAGTGATAATTTTTTGTTTTGTTAATTTTTTGTTTATAATATTTAGTTTTATTTAGCTTGATTAGATATGATTGGAGTTTTTCTTCAAAAGTGAGATTTTTGTGTTTTATTAGTTTATATTTATATTATTTTTTTGTATTTGTTTTAATTAGTTATGATTTGTGTTAATTTTGATGAATGTATATTGTTCAAAGAAAAAATTACTTTAAAATATTACAAATGTTAGCTATTCTTTAAGCATTGTGTAAGTTAGCTATTCTTTATGCATTGGTTCCCTTTACACTATGTTATCTATTTATTATTATTAATTATTATTTGAACTTAAGTATTATATTCTTCTCAAAAATTGTAAGTCTTGGATAATTAAGTATCGCAATACTCTTATATATAGCATGACTTAATGAATTTCTAGATTTTCATTTGCTAATGGACGAGTTGAGGGTAAAATAATATGTCCATGTCTAAATATAAATTTAGAAAATGACATGTTAGACAAATTGTTTATGACCACTTTATTGCGAAACCTTTTTCACGAGAGTATAATTTTTGGTCTAGACATAGGGTGAAAGGTATTGTAGAACTTCTTGTAAGATCTCTAACTAGTCCACACATTGTTAATGCTATGAGTCATAGAGATAATCATGTGGTAGACATGATTCATGATGCATTTGGGTATCACCCCGATAATGAAAGAGTGGATGAAGTTGAAGGAAATTTTCTACTATCAGACTAATTAATAATGAATGATGATACTAAAGAGTTTTATGATTTAATTAGAGATGGACAACATAATATTTATGAAGGATGTGAAAAGTACTCAAAGTTGTCTTTTTTATTGAAATTTTATCACATCAAGAGTTTATGTGGAATAAGTGATAAATCAATTTCGATGATACTAGAGTTGTTGTCAAATTCCTTTAAGCATGCAAAGATTCCACCTTCATTCTATGAGGCCAAGAAAGTCATTAACAAACTTGGATTCAATTACAAAAGGATACATGCTTGTCCAAATGATTGCATGTTATGTTAGGGGGAGGATGCAAATATGGATGCATGTAAAAAATATAATACATCTAGATGAAAATTGAAGGGTCAAGGTATTTCCAATGTGGGCAAAGGAAAGAAGAAAAAACAACCTACCAAAATTTTACAATACTTTCCATTAAAACCTAAATTGCAAAGATTTTTTTTTTCTTCTAAGACTGTTGAGCATATGAGGTGGCATGCAGTGGAAAAAAATAATGATGGTATGTTAAGGCATTCGAAGGATTCTAAATCTTGGAAAAGTTTTGATTTAATGAATCCTGTGTTTTCTTTATATCCTTAAAATGTATGTCTTGGCTTGGCAACTGATGAGTTTAATCCATTTGAAAATTTGAGTACTAGTTACAATATTTGGCCAATTATTCTTATGAATTACAACCTTCCCCTAAGATGTGTATGAGACAAAGTTCATTCATTCTTTCTATGATCATTCTAGGAAAGAAGGCACTGGGAAATGAGATAGATATTTATTTGCAACCATTAATAGAAGAGTTGAAAGAGTTATGGAGTGTTGAGATTGAAACTTTTGATTCTTATAATAATCAAGTTTTTAATATACCTGCAGTTATTTTGTGGCCTATTAGTGATTTTTCAAGGATTAAGACTTTATTTGAATGGAACCTACATATTGGAATGGCGTGTCTATCTTGTAACTTTGATTCAACACCTTGTCACTTTCCACATAGTTGAAAGTGATGTTTTATGAGTCACCATCACTTTCTTCAACTTGGGCATAAATTTAGATTAGCCCATAGTCGATTTGATGGTAAAGGAGAATATAGAAATCCACTAGTAATTGTTACTAGTTTGGAGGCAACTTTGAGAATGTGAATGTTGCATTTGAAAAAGATGTAGAAGTTGAAGGATGGGAAAAAAGGTCTAGATAAGGTGATTTAGAACCTTAAAAATGGTGAAAGAAGCATTTTTTTCAACTTCCTTATTGGGAAAAAAATTTGATACATCATAATTTTGATGTTATGCATATTGAAAAAAATGTTTGTGATGATGTGATATTTACATTGCTAAATGAGATTGGCAAAACAAAAGACTATCTGAAAGCACAAAAAGACCTACAAGAAATGGGAATTAGATATGATTTTTGGCTTGATGAAAATGGTAGATATCTTTGAACTTTTTTTCACAATAACAAATATAAAAAAAAATCTTTTTCTTAAGAATTTAAAGAATATCATAATGTCAGATGGTTGTTCAAATAACATTTCTAGATGTATTGATCTTAGGCAATTAAAGATTGGAGGATTGAAAAGTTATGATTCACACATTCTCATGGAGTAACTTTTACCCTTAGCCATTAGAAAGACACTTCTAAAAAAAGTATCTGTAGTCTTAATTGACATGTGCTCATTTTTCAAGCAATTATGCACTAAAGTGTTAAATTTTAATGAACTTGACAAGCTCCAAGAAAGAATTGAACTAACACTATGTCACATGGAGATGTTCCCATACTCAATTTTCACAATAATGGTTCATTTGATTGTGTATTTAGTTGATGAACCTAAACTTTGAGGTTCAGATCATTATCGATGAATGTATTTTATAGAGAGGTAAATAAGTACATACGTATTAGTAATTATTTATTGAAATATTTGTATCATTCACAAATTATTTGTGAATACTTCTTGTTACTCTTGTAAGTATTTAAGAAAATTAAAGTCTTATGTATTGTAGGTATTTAAGAAAATTAAAGCCTTATGTACAAAATAGGGCTAAGCCAGAGGGTTCAATAGATAAAGTTTATATGGGCAAGAGGCTATCATATTTTATTCATGGTATTTGGATGAAATTTAGACAATCTTTAATCAATCTAGTCATGTTGATGATGAGCCCAATGTTGGATCATTGATTATGAACACATTGTTTCCACCAGTTGGAGGTAGTGAATATTTTACTTTATCTCCAACGGAGAAGTTGCAAAAACATTGAAGTGTGTTAACTAACTATAGAGAAGTAAACCCCTTCCTTTAGTAAGTAAATTAGACTTATTGAATGCTATTATTATGCACTATCAAACTTACATAATCATATTTTTTTTATTAACCTCATGTAGAGAATTTAGAGATTAGGTATGATAATATTAAGAAATTGTACATGTTCTTCTTTTAAGATAGACAAGAATATTCATGGAGAATTTGTTAAATCATTTTTGTCAACGTGTAAGTTATTATACATTATCTGTTAGTGGTCTATAGATCTCACTCAGTTGACATGAAGCATCTTGCCCAAGGTCTCTATGAAAAGGCGAGATAATATAATGCATATAATGTTAATGGATTCAAATTTCAAACTTTACAACATGACCGAGGGTTGCATACTCAAAATAGTGGAGTATTTGGTACATTTGTGACCAAAAGTCATGCAAGTAGTAGTGATGGTAATTTGAATTGGTAACTCCTAATATATACATTTAATTTATTTAAAATTTAAATATAATTATAATTTTAATGGCTTATTTAAATTTTAATTTTAAAAAATACAAACATTTAAAACATTCAAATTTTAAGTTGTTAATTAGCCATATAAATTTTAAATTTTACATGACTAGTCCTAAAAAAGGAATCCTTCTAATCATTGGACATGAGAGGAATATTGAAAAAAATCATATGTCAAAGGATAAAGCGCCATTAATTATGGTTCATCCTAGTAATCTTATTCAAAACATTATTAGGCACTAAATATAGGTATCTATTTCAGAAGGGATTGAAATTTTAATTCACCATATTGTGAGAGACTAGTCCCTTCAATTAGAACCAATTTCAATTAATTAATTTGAGACGGAGTTTAGTTGGGAAGGAATAAAAGATTGTAAATGTCTAATAAGGAATGAAGCAGTGTATAAAAAAACAAAACTGATTATATAGTTAACGATTGTAAGTAGTCAAGGTCTCTCATGACTTAATATCAATAGAAGTAGCCTCAACCCTTATCTTTACTTTAAAGTAATTCGGATTACTATAATACTTCCAAAGGAGAAAAAGTAACCTTAAGAATCAACTTTATTCTTATTTGATAAATAGCAGAATAAAAGTAAACCAAAGAGAATGCACAAAGCTCGGTGTAACTAACAAGCAAGTATTTATTAAGGAAGATACAAGAAGTAATCAAGAGACCTTGGAGATACTCATCATTTGGAAGAAAATCAAGAACCAGAGGTTTCTTTGGGGTGCCTTCGCAAATCACCACACAGGTGCTACTCCTCTAGTTGGTTTAGACACCAATGCTCAAGAAAATTCCACCAACGTTTGCCTCAAAGGTATCCATATTGTTCTAGAGTATGTTAGAAAGAAGCTGGGCTTAAGGATTCACATTAGAATTGCAAACAAAAACATTATTTCAATAATTACTATAAGTCATTCCTTCCCCATGACGTGGACAACACTATTGGGTCTAGTATAGTTACTCTAGTCAATATGTATGATTATGTAGACTTATGTACTCTAACCAACTAGGACCTTAGATTACTTAGTTGTTTTCATAAGGCCCAAATAGATCCCTGCTTCTTTGGTAACTTCTATTTCTTTCAATTCAAAAAATAAAAATAAAAGAAAGCCAACACATATTGGCAACAAATTGAGGGGGAGGAAAATTGAAATTCAAAAAATAGGAAGTACTACAACCACAAAAGCCCTAAAGAATGTGTAAAAGATTGAAAGTCAAATTTCAACTATGAGTAAAGTTGATGACAAAGCTAGAATAAATAAAGAAGATGAAATGAAAAATGCTAGAACTTTTGAATCTATTTACTCTCTTTGAAACCTTGCCACTAGGGGTAAGCATAACCCTACTTACCCATTTAAATTTGACCAAACTCGACAAAAAATATGTGTACGATCGGGTTTGGATGATTCAAATGAGTTCGAACAAGTCTAATTTTTTTAAAAAAATTGGTTTTATCAGATTAACTGAATTAAATCAACCCAACTTAATTGAACTTGACCCGTAGGATAATAATTAATGTTAAGAATTTTTAAATTAAAAATATTTATATTATTATTTTGTACATCTCTATATAATACTTAATTTGTTTCATATCTTTTGAGTCAAATCACTATTTTTTTCCTTTTCTCAAGCTCTAGTAAAAATGCAAGAGAAATTATTATTACTATTTAGTCTTTTATGACGTTTAAGCTAAGTTTTTATAAATAAATAAAAAATTGACCATACTTCTTTTTTTTAATTTCAAATATTATGTTTAAACTTTAAAGTCATTTATTTAGAAAAAATTAATTTTAAATATAATATAATTAGTTGACATATATATTGTAGTTATTTTTATTCAATTTATTATTTAAAAAAATTTGAAATCATAATATAATTAAAATTAATATAATATGTATCATCGAATTAAGTAAATTAAATAAACGGGTTCAATTTTAAAAAATTAAACTCAATTTTAAGTATCCCAAGTGACAATCCACCAGAAGCCGAGTGACAGTCACCCCTAATCGCCACCTCGCTAAGTTTGCCCCTGGACTTAGGTGAGTGTTTATGAGTGTACTTCAGCCTCTAAAGCCAAAAGTCCTAATAGTCTAGCTAGCTAGCAGCGAAATGCAGTCCACGAAAAAGAAAAAAAATAGTAAGCGAAATGAGGATTAAGAGAACATGGTCTAATCAACATTCCAAGGCCCAAGAGTAACGTCCAAGGAGTCTAGAAATAATAGCAAACTATCTTTTAAGTCTTGTGATTTCTCTTGTATTGAATAACTTTTATATCTTTTCATTTGATATGAAAATGAATTCTTGACAATAAAAAAATCACAAATTGGTAGGCATATTTATTGGGATCCCTTATAACTTAGGCGCGAAAAATAGAAACCTACTATTATAAAATTAGGTCAACTGTATTTGGTACCCTCTCGCTTTTAAAAATAAAAAACTCTTATTGAAAATGAAAATCAAACAAGTCTTTATATGTACTTTTTATGTTTTTGATATGAGGTTTTGTAATAGAAAAACATGATGAATGATTTCTTTTTTTACAACTCAGTAATCCATGATTGAGTTATTTTTTTAAAAAAAATTTACATGTTTCATTTTTATTAAAAACCTTGATAAGAAGATGTAAGAAATTGTATCTAAACCTAGTTCTTTAAATTTGCCAATTATTGATAAATGATGCTTGAAATTTTTAAAATCAAATCTTTACCAAAATTTTCAATGATTCGTATGGGTGTGAGATTTGAATATAATTTTTTGGGCCAAAATGCGAAGAATTACCCTCAACTTAGTGATTGTGAAATTTATTCCAAATTAACTCTAAAGTTGTCAAAAAAAAAAAAAATTCAAACTTTTTGTTTTGTGCAACATATTCTTTTACCACCAACGAGTATTATTAAAGTTTTACAATTTACTCTTCTCAACTTTAAAAATTTGGCAAAAGACACTACATTTTTTATTTTGTGCAATATATCATCTTAACTTTGCTATCATAGATAAATGCTTAGAACAAAATCTTAGCAGAGATAGTACGTTGCATAATACTAAAAAACTAAAAAATATCTTGTTAAATTTTAAAAATTAATGAAAAAAAATTACACAAACTCCCATATTAAAGGATTTTGCAGTTTAAAAAATTTTTTTTAAGTGTATTTGCTATGTAGTTTTATTTGTATATTGACTAATAAAATTTTTTATATATATATCATGTAAACCTATAATTTAAAATAAAAAATTTAATAAATTTTATTAATCAATATTTAAATAAAATAATAAAATTTATATACCTAAGAATTTCTGTATAATTTATCCTAAAATTATTAGTTGTTACATAAAATTATTTTGATGTATTTATTAGGACTAGGCCTAGTTTGAAACATGAGATCCGGCCCGAGCTTGAAAATTAAAACAAAAAAAAAACAAGAGAGAGAGAGAGAGACAGATCTAAACCCAAACCTGCTACCAGTAATCTAGAACAAGGACGTCGTTCCGTTCGAAGCAGGGAGAGTGAGGGAAGATCGCTGGAATTCTGTGGACGCAAGCGAAACTATTTACTCTTATAGTTACAATCCTGACGAAATCAGGTTTTCTAGGTACCATTTCTTGCATAATAACCTGAATCTTCGAGCGAAATTAGACGGTAAATTCCACTCTGCCTTATTACTATCTTCGTCACTTTCTTTTTGGTTTAAATGGGGTTTCAACTTTGAACCTGTATTTTAATGTAATCGTATTGCATATTTACGAACTGAAATTTGGTGTGTTTTCTTGAATTTACAGTGAGAGATTTGGGATTCAATGGGCTTCGCGCAGGTGCACTGATGTCACTGTTCTGGATTGTGATTCGTCAACTTGGAGAGTTTGAGGCAATGGTATTTGACTTTTTGTTTACAATATTTTTATATTTTTTTAATTGACTTTTTGTTAATCTGAATGGTGTTAAGAGTCTTTGAATCTGTGCTCATTTAAAAATTTGAATTTGATATACAAGATAACCATTGTCAGGTAGATTAACAGCTGATGATGTTGTGTTCTAGTTGCATTCTGCATTAGATTGTAAAATGATTTAGAATGATATTGTATTTTAATTAATTTTGTATGTTTGTTTCTCCTAGGAATTGGGAAGATTACGCTAAATAAAATGAATAAGTAGTTTAAACTTTGATCATTTATTTTACTGTTGGCTAGCTTTTGGGTTCTTAATTTTGAGGCAATGGGTGAGAGGAGTTGAATTTAGTTTGTGAGGTATTTTTTCATGTGACTGTTTTAGACAACATAGTAGAGGGAATATGTTGAACCATGGGTAATCGATTTCAATAACCTTGGTCGAAGTATACTACATATAAGCTAACTACCACGTAGTGCGCATTGCACCCTAGCTCCAACCATGTAATGTCATGTGAACTTGAACTTATTTCAAGTAATCTGTGTGCAGGCTACATCAAAGAAAGTGATAACAAGAGAAGACTGGGAGAAGAAGCTTAATGATGTGAAGATTAGGAAAGATGACATGAATAAATTGGTAATGAATTTCCTTGTCACTGAGGGATATGTTGAAGCTGCTGAGAAATTTAGACTGGAGTCTGGCACTGAACGTATCCTTGAATAAATTCCTCTTTCAAGTTTTTTCCTTTTTTTTTTTTTTGTTTTGGTATAAAACTTTTCTTATCATAATGTTATCAATATTCTCCTATGTTTCTCCTTATTGTTCTATAGCAGATATAGATCTTGCAACAATCACGGATCGCATGGCTGTTAAGAAGGCTGTACAAAGTGGTAATGTTGAGGATGCAATTGAGAAAGTAAATGACTTAAATCCTGAGGTAGGCTTTCATTCTATATACTTGTGATTCATTTTGTTGCTTTTCCCCTGAATTATGTGTCTTACTTGTATTATCTTAGCATGAAATGCATGATGCAAGTATTATTCGTGCATATGGTACATTCTATAATTTTGTTGCTTTATGGCTTGCACAAGTGGTCATGCACTTGCTTGAGGCTTTCATGCATATAATGATGTTGGGTTGTGTTCACCAAGCTGACAATTATGTGGAGTCATAGAAAGTTAAATGTGCTTATTTGATTGGAAGTTAATCATGGTCACCTAAAAACATATAAGCTACCTCTTTTATTTGGTGATTGTGCTATCTCCTGCCAAACTAAATGTTAACCTCAACAGTGCCAGTCTCCTTGAAATGAAGGAACGTATTATTAGATCTGACTGAAAATTGTAGATTTGAATAGCATTCAACTATTAAGAGCGTATGAGGATAAATTTCTTCTTTGACCAAATAATGTGAAGAGGCATTGATCTCTGAGCAAAAAATATTAATTTGATATGTTGTCTCTCTAAAGATGATGGGCAGATTAAAAGTAATGGATAGGTAAGTCTGCGATAGCATATAATCATTTGATCAGAATGATTGATGAGGATTTTGGTGTGGATGTTTGTGAGGTTGCAAAGAGCTGTATAGCAATTTAAATGTGAGGGAGGGAGGACCTAAATGGTGTATACAAATTTACAGAGATGCAGTGGTTTTTCTGGTAGAAATAAAAATTCTAAATGAATCATCAACATTTTTTCTTGCTGCATGGTTTTACTGTTTGTACATTTTTCTTCCAGAGAATTCTTTTACCTTTTCTTCTAATTTTGTTCTCCTTTGTCTCAAAAGTTGCCTTCAGATTTTAGACAAGGACTTTTGTTATGCATTATACTGTCCATTCATTAGAGTCTTAGTCGTGATGATATTATATGCCTTTTGATGTTTTTATGGACTGTTCTATGAGCGAAGTATTTATCTGGTAATATGGTCTGCAGATACTGGATACAAATCCCCAATTGTTTTTCCATCTGCAACAGCAACGGCTAATAGAACTAATCCGGAATGGAAAAGTAGAAGAGGCTCTAGAGTTTGCCCAGGAGGAGCTAGCACCAAGGGGGGAGGAAAATGTAAAACATCTAACGAAGTTCTGAGTAATTTCTATTTTTCATATACTATCTTTGTTAATGACTTCTTTGGGGTTTTATCAATTCTTTCATTTTATGAGTTAACTGGTTACAGTGTTAATTTCCTTAGATTTCCTGAAGTTCAAAAACAATGCAAAATGAGAAAATAGTTTTGTGATCATTAATAATTGTATTTAATCAGTTGCATAGACTTGGTGCTAATACTGGCCTCAAAAATTTGACTTCCCTCCAGCAAAGCTTTTTGGAAGAGTTGGAGAGGACTGTTGCACTTCTTGCTTTTGAAGATGTTTCCAACTGTCCTGTTGGAGAACTTCTTGATATATCACAGCGTCTGAAGACAGCAAGTGAGGTGAATGCAGCCATACTTACTAGCCAGAGTCATGAAAAAGGTTTGTTGCTGCACAATTCTGTTTCTTAACATATTTAAATTTTTATCACTTTTTAGTAATTGAAGTATAGTGATTTTTGAATGCCATCTATCGTGTTACAAAATTTGGGGACATAATAGAGCATTGCCTGGTTTTCTTGAATAATTAGTATTCCATTACTATCCATTAACTGAGTTTTGGTGATTTAATACCTAAAAGATGTAGATTCAAACTAGTAGAGGTTCTAAGTGATTAATTATGTGAAGTATATGCCTGCTCTCACAAACCTTATTTCCAAAGGAAAATAAAAGGACTTGATGTTCATTTACTGATCAATCACTTTTATGGAAGTATCTTTTATCAATCATTTGTAGCTTGATAGTTTCCGTTGTATGGATCAGCAATGTTAAATATTGTTTTCATAAACTTTGGATCTTTCATTCTAGTATTTGATGGAAGATTTGGCTTGATTTTGCCATGAATGGTTGTGTATGAATATTATCTGCAAATGGTACACAATTACCCTCAATCTTGAGATGAAGACCCGCCTAAGAACTTAGGTGATGGTGTGAGAATTTTGTGTCGACAGATTTGTTTTTTTCCAAAGAATCTATGTTGGCTTAAATAGATTGAAACATTTTACCGCCTGAATTTGTGGTATACATCCCTTTCAAGAGCATAGCACCATGACATAAAGAAATGACAGCTTATGTTTAATGATAGGATCTAACACTGATGTGAACAATATAAAGTTCAAGTTACGTTTTATATTCGTGCATTTTAGCCTACTAGGTTCTCTATTTAAGAGTTTATACAAGTTTGTATCTTTATTTTCCATCAAGTATGGTTTGTTGTTTCTAAATTTTCGCACAACTTAAGTTGACAATGCTATTTAGTTTTGAACAATTTTCCTTTGCTATGGTCGGTAATCTCTAAATATTTGTTTGATTTTCTTCCTTCAGACCCAAAACTTCCAAGCTTACTGAAGATGCTGCTTTGGGCCCAAAACCAGCTGGATGAGAAAGCTGCTTATCCTCGCATAAAAGATCTATCAACGGGTATGTTAGAAGATCCTGCTGTTTGAATACTTATGATTTGCTCATTGATTTTAGTTCAATGTATTGTGATCATTGGCAAGAAAAATTATGTATGTACTTTAATCCAAACTTGACCATCCAGTTAATGCTCTGATGTTGGTGTCCATTTTCTCTTAGATAGGTGGTTTCAGTCGTTTAATACTGTTGTACAAAAGATTAATTAATACATTAATCAATTCTTTTCCTAGCTCTTCCACTGGGGAATTGTGTTGCATGCTAATGTCATTCATAATAAAATTAAGTATGAATTATTTTGGTTTTTTAAAAATTTTTCAGTTATT
Organism: Senna siamea; assembly: GCA_031216115.1. NCBI lineage: Eukaryota > Viridiplantae > Streptophyta > Magnoliopsida > Fabales > Fabaceae > Senna > Senna siamea. The sequence continues at coordinate 17,510,667 of CM062355.1, read as the reverse complement.
TATTTTAACTCCTATAATTTTACTCAAATTTTAACTTAGTCCCTGTAATTTAAAAAATTGTAATTTGGTCTTTGTAGATCTAAAAATTGTTAATTAGCCAGTGTTAGTTCAATTTTCACCAGCAACGTATTAAATTTAACGTGTCATTTTGGCATTTTAAATATACACAATTTATATTAACAAAATGAATAAAATTAAATAATGAAGTGAAAGTAATTTACAATTTGGCTAAATCGGCTTGAATTATATATCCTTAAAGAGGTGAGCATGTATAAGCTCATCCCTTAAAAAAGGGTTGCCCAAGTGAGTATAGGAAATTTTCTTGTTTAGTGATTGAGAAGAGGTAGTATGATAATATTTTTTTATCTGAACTTTTATAAGTCTTTGGTGTAATTTTTTTTATATATATTTCTCCTCATCATTATAGCAAACCAAGCTTCTTTTTTTTTTTTACTAAATGAAGTTAGTTATATGGATCAAATAATATTAATGTATTCTATCTTTATTTATTTTTATAATTAGGTTACTAATAGTTAAGTTTATTTTAATAATTTTTTTATTTTTTATTTTATTTTTAATTATTAAGTTATCTTTTATCTAGTCAATTTTTGGTATGCAAGCTTCTAATGGTCTTATCTATACATTATTAAACTATTTAAAATATGTTTTTGTTAATTTTTTTATGATAGGTGTTACTTTAATTTTTTCTTTAATGTACTTATTTTTAATTTTATCTTTTTTAATATGATCACTCATCTAAGGTAATATTGTCATTTTTGTAACGTATCATCTAACATTTAATACTATACAATAATATAGGTCTTATAGTTATACGATAAATTTTTTTTTTAAGTTTGAGTAATATTTTTGTAACACAAATAAAATTATGCCTATGTTGCTTTTATAAATGGTTTGAAACTTAGATAAAAGATGAGGGTTGCGTAAAGTAATTGATAATCAGCATAAAATTCTTTTGAATATTTCTCCTTATCATTAACTTGAAATTTTTTTAAGTGTTATTCAACACAGTTTCCTGTAATAATATAACTCCTTTGAAAATTATAACAAGAATTTAACTTTTAGCATCACCATGCAAACATGTTTCAAAAAGTCTTAAAAGAACAATTGTTACCCAAAAAAAAAAAAATCAACAACCCTCCCCATCAAAATAACAAATGAGCCATGAGGTGGGAGATAAAGAAGAAAGTTTTAACATCGACTCTTTAAAAAATGAGGTTAGCATGAGGCAAATTAATTCTAAAAACTGAACCAAATAGAACACACAATTGAAGCAAAACGACAAAACCAACTCAACAAAGTCCACTCTTTTTGAAAATCCATTATATTACCTAACCTAAATAACATTAACATATTGTTCTTAAACTTTGATTTTTCTTTTCTTTTTTTTTCTTCCCAAAGCTATGATAACCGACACAATATCGTCCCACAATTCTAAAACTTAATGAATTACTTGAATTTAAATATTCAAAATTACTTCGTTTTGAACCTAATTTAAGTTTGATAGTAATTATTAATGCTTTACATGTTGAATTATTTATTTTTGTATATAATATATAAAAATTAAAAAAATGCAATATTTATTATTAGTTCAATTATGAATAGCTCGATGATCGGTTCAATATTTTTAACATTGGTTCCAACAAAGGCAATAGAGAGAATGTGAGAGGGATATGCTGTGTTGCCAGCTTTCAAAACTTTTTTCTTTTTTAGTAGAAAGTAAAAACTATACTTATACTTTAACTAAAGGAATAAAATAAATAACAACTCAAACTTTATATAATGTCATACGTCACTAACCAAAATTGCTAAAAAAAAGTCCAAATTTTCTTTAAAATGAAAGAAAATCTGGTTGTGTAGTTGTAAACTTTATAAATAACAAAAGAATTATAAATAACCCATCTTTTGTTATTTTTAGAGTAATCCAGTATTCCTCATCTTTATTTCCGTTGTCCTTGCCAACAATATCAATAGTTCCATCTATATATTTGTGAGGCACAAGTAGCATTCATTCATGATTCATTAAGGATTCCATAATATTCTTGAAGATATGGAAAATTCAACAATGTTGTTGTTAGCTTTGTTTTTGATTGCATACCAAGTTGTCACTACCAGTGCCACTACCAAACATCCCATGGTACCAGCGTTATATGTTTTCGGTGGTTCTTCTGTCGATGCTGGAAACAACAATCATCTAAATACACAGGCAAATGCAAAGTCTTGGCCTTATGGTATTGATTTTAATAATGTAACAGGACGATACACTAATGGAAAAAATATGGCCGACTTTACTGGTAAGTTTGTTTACACAATTTAAAACATATTTCAATTTTTTTTTAGTTCATGTTAATTGTTACTCAATAATAAATCAAGATAAAACATGTCACTTAATTTATGTAATTATATCGTTTATTTTTGTTGTTGATGTTTTATGTTACTTGTTATCCAAATAATACAAGTTAACGAGTTTGTTCTTCTTGATATAGCTTCTTATTTGGGCCTACCATTGCCTCCTCCTTATTTAAACCTCTCTGATTCTGAACGAAGTCAAATAAATTCTGGAATAAATTATGCATCAGGATCATGCGGAATCTTGAACACAACTGGATTTGTAAGATATTGAATCTTCTCACAATTGTTCATCATATGTTTTTTTTTTTAGTAAATTACACTCTCTTTCTTTAAGAAATACTGAAATTATACTCTTCTCTTTTCTAGTTTTAAAGATAATAAAAATAAAAAATTTTATTTATTTTGATCAAAATATCTTTATATTTATTATTTATATAATTAAATATATATTTGATCAATATAAAAATGTTTTAAATCTTAAAATAAAATTATTTTATCATTTTTAACTCAAAATAAATAATAATTTTGAAAATATATAATTTTTAAAAAAATATTAATAATATCATTAAGGGTATTTTCGTCAAAATAAATAAAATTATAAATTTTTTAATCTTTAAGGAGAGAAAGTTTTAAAGATAAAAGGAAGGGGAGAATTCTTTTTTTTTTGGTCACAGATTAACCATTTTCTAATGGTTTTTTTTTTTTTTTCCTAAAGGGAGAATGTTTATGTTTAACACGACAAGTTAAATACTTCAACTTAACTGCCACAAAAGATCTTCCGAGAGCACTGAAGAATCAAAATAAAGTGCATCAACACTTGACCAAATCCATATACCTTCTTGTTATTGGCATTAATGATTACAATAATGCCACAAATAACCATGTCATGGACAATTTTACCACCCAAGGGTTCGCAGATTACCTCCTTGATGAACTTTCAAAACATATTCAGGTTCATTTTACATTATTTTACTAAGAATTTAAGTCTCATATTTTATAGATGACATGCATGACACTTTTTTTTTAATAATTATTTTCAGACACTTTATGATCTTGGAGCTAGAAAATTTATGGTGTTTGACATTTCATCTCCAACTTGTGAGCCGTATCAATATACAAAAAATTGTGAATCGAGATATTATGCAGAAAAGCTTCCTCTAACTCTACTAAAGTTACAAGCAAAACTCTCGGGTTCATTGTTTACAATATACGATAAATATAAAATATACAAAAAGTTATTGGAAAATCATGAAAAATATGGTAAGTAATTTTATTTTGGTTTAAATGTACTTTTGATCTCTCTAAAAATTTCATAAAAATTTTAATTTGATCTTCTTATTTTGTGAAATGATTCTTTCTTTTTATTCCTATCACATTTTCATTTAAAATTTAATGTCAAATTTAATAATTGATTGAATTAAATGTTAAATGTGAATTTAAATCAATAATTTTTTTGTAAACAAATAACTAATCAATCAATAAATTATCAAATTTAATCTAAATCTTGAATCAAGTATATGATAAAAGGACAAAATTTGATCGTTTTACAAAATAAGGGGATTAAATTTTCTATTTTTAAACTAGGCCTGAAAACTAAATTGAAACTTCTATGAAATTAAAAAGATTAAAAGTGTATTTAAGCTTTTTTTATTATAAAGTGAATAATTATTTCTTTTGTAATTTTCAAAAAAGGATATATCATGATAACCAATTTTTTTTATGGGTTTACAGGAATCACAAACATAAAGGAACCTTGTTATATACAAGGGAAGCCTATTTGTCCTGATAGATCAAAGTACCATTTGTTTGATATTTGGGGTCATCAAACTGAAGTCTCAAACGAGATTACTACAAAGGAATGCTTCTATGGAACTGGCTGCTATCCATACAACCTTTATGAGTTGGCCAAGGCACCCATCAAGCATCATAGATGGTAGAAAATTAAAATTATTAAACAGAAATAATTCTTCATTTTAATTAATTCTATGTGTTTTACTTGATAAAATTTATGTGGAAGCAATCATTAATATATTTTTTGAAATAAAAGTTATTAATGTATTGATATATTGAGACAAAATAAAATGAGCTAATGCTGATTGATTCATGCAGTCAACTTCACTTAATGAAAAAATGCTTTGGTTATTGTTGTGGATGGATTGTTACTTTTTTGTATTTTTTTTTTTTTGAGTGCCAATTTAATCCATTCATTGTAAAGTTGGCTCTGAATCATTAAATAAAATTCCAAAAAAATAAAATTACAAGATTACAAAAATCTCCATTTTAATTTGTTTTTATTTAATTTGGTTTCCCATTAAAAAAATCATTAAAATTAGTTTTTTTTTTGTTTTGGATGCAATGCTAAAATTATATTTCACTCTCCTTGATTTTAAAAACCTATAATATACATGAACTTGATTAAGTTTGTTTATATAAATAAAATGAGCCTAAATACGAGTTTAAATTTAAAGTGGACAAAAAATTATGATTAAGCTCAATTTGTTAAATAAAAAAATTGGTGGACAATGTTACAAATATAATATATATATACACACACATATAAAAGTTAAATTAAATAAAAAATTATCAACTTGCATATATATATATAAAGAAATTATATAAATTTATATATATTATATTTTTTAATTATGCATGAATTTTTTCATTTATCTAAATATTTTAATAAAAAATATCTAAAAATGTAATATATATTAATATATAAAATAATATTTTTTTATTAATCAAATTGTTCACAAGCTTTAATAAGTCGAACATCAAATGTTTAATCTCAAATCATTTAAATAATATGTTAATTAAATTTATTCATTTAATAAATAAATCAAACGTTATTTGAATTTTTGACAAATCAAATTTTAGTAATTCACCAACTGTTTGTTTCATTTATATCTCTACTCCATTATATTGTAAGATTTTTTAATGTGTTTTTAAAATAGAGGATCAGACTGTAATTTTCACGTCTTCCAAAATATAAGAATATTTTGTTAAAAAGGAAAAGTAAAATTGTAGTTTAATTTAATCTTTTAAAATAAAATATGTATAATTTTTAAAATAAGATTATAATATTTGCACATCTTAAAAAATAAGAGTTTAATTTATTTTTTTAAACCGCAATTTAAGAGAAAGGAAAAAAAATTTTAAAATGAAAAGTGTGATTATAAATTGATGAAATGCATACTTTCTACTTTTTATTTAAAAAATGTTTCAACCTGTAATAATTTCTTGTAGTCCGATATTTGTTCATTTAGAATTTAATTACATATCCTTATATAATTCTCTGGTAATTTCTGTGTTGGTCGCCTATAATAATATTCAAACAGTATAATTTTGTTCTATCACTAACTTTTTTTTGTATAAATAATTTAATTCCCTTCATATAAATTATTTAAAATATATATATTATTTTCTTCACTTATTTCAGTAAAAAATTTAATTCTAATATCAATATATAAATTGTTACATTAAATAACTTTACAACGCTAGACGTGCTAAAATTATATATTCTACTGATAAAAATGTAACCATCAGTTGGTCCCATGGTCTAGTGGTTAGGACATTGGACTCTGAATCCAGTAACCCGAGTTCAAATCTCGGTGGGACCTTCATTTCAAGTTTTGTATTTTGTTTCCCTCTCCCCTTACTTTCCCATGTAACGTAAGGCTCTTTCTATTTTTTGGATTTGCTAATTAGTAATCTTAACATACTACTTAAAAATAAATTTATTACTAATAATAAATTACCCAAAAAATAATTTTCGTAAATATTTTTATTAATTTTATATGGTAATTTTTGCATATACATATTTTTGGGTTTATATTTTATAATTCTATAATTTAAGATTTAAAAATTATAAATTTTAAGAATAAATTTGTTTTATTTTAAAAATAGATGATGCATTTATGATTGTTTGTAAAAAAATTTAAAATAATATTAAATAATACAATAAAATGTTACTTTTAATAGCATTTTAATGCTCTACCAAAACACTTTTTTTAAAGGCAAAAAATACCATTTTCTCAATAAGAATAATCTTTTTTATTACTTCATCATAGGTACGCATCAATTTTTTTTCTTATTAAATGAATAGTTATATTTTTTATTTAATTAAAATTTATCATTTTTTTTATTTATTTTAGTTATATTTTTCTCTCTAATTCATCCTCTATTTTTTAGTAAAACTAAAAATAATAAATTATTTAATTTATTACAAGATAATAATTTTAATTATATTTTTTTTTCAAATGATATAATTAATATTCTTAACCATTAATTTATATAATTTAATAAAAATAAATTTTAAAAACATGAAAATAGAAAATTTTTGTCTTTAAAAAAATAAAAAAAACTCATTTAATGCAACTTATTTAAATTCTATTACTTTTGATAATTTTTAGACTACCTAACTACAATAAATATATTTTTAACTAGTGCCCAAAACCCATATAAATATGGGTATTGTTAACCAGTTCGCCTAAATCATTTATTGTTGTTAGATAGTCTCAAAAATAACGAAAGTAATATAATTTAAATTAGTTGTATTAAATGAGTTTCTTTTATTTTTTTTAAAGACAAAAATGTCCTCTTCTCAATAAAAAAAATGCTTCTTGTAATGCATTACTTTTTTTTATTAAATTAATAATTATTAATTTTTATTAAATGAAAATTTATCATTTTTTATTTATTTTATTTATATTTATATTTTTAATTTTTAATTAATTAATTATTTTTTTATAAAACTCAAATGAATGAATTATTTGATTTGAGTGACAAAAAATAGATCAATAACTTTTTCTGTAATTTTTTTAGTATAACTAATTTATCATTTTTTTGACAAAGAATGAAAACTCTAATTTGTAGTTTAAAGACATTTATATGTGAAGATGTAATTCTTTTGATTTTTATAAAAAAAATAAAGAATTAATTAGAAATTAGAAAGAAAAATATAAATAAAATAAATAAAAAATGATAAATACTCATTTAATAAAAAGATAATAACGGTTCATTTAATTAAAAAATGGTACACTAAAAAAAAGGATTTTTTTACTGAGAAAAAGACAGTTTTGTCTTTAAAGAAATAAAAAAAAACTCATTTTAATGCAACTCATTTAAATTGTATTACTTTTGTTTTTTTTTTAAACTACTAAACAACAATAAATGCTTTTTTAACCCGCTCTTACCACTTGCTAACAGTACCCTACAAATATTAGCTTGAGAGTTTTGAAATTAGAATCTTGATGATATTTAAGTTTATTGTTACAAGAAAATAATTATTATAATAATATGTTAAAATTTTCTTCTATTTTGTTAGATCTGTTATATATTGTAATCATCCTCATTAATTTTATGAAAAATTAAATATAATAAAATTGGTAAATGTATAGCTTACTGCATTTAAAATAAACTAGAATAATATTTTTATATTTTAAAACAATAAATAAGTAAAAAAAAATTCTTTTTTATTCTTTAACGAAAGATACCTCCATCTATATTTTAGTTATTGAAAAAAGCTAATATGTTGTTATTTCAAAACACACATTTATACACAAACTACCATAAAACACCCAAGAAATGCTATAGGTGAAGTTTGTTGGGTGTAGTCCTTTTGCAATCTAAATTTGAAATTAAATTAAGGATTTTTATTTTCAAAAAAAAATACTACATTACCAAGAAACTTTTAATTGTGATAATCAAAGTACAGTACTCTTGTCAGCAAATTACATCTCATTTTGCACATAATTAGGATAAATCATGTTGAGATTGAACATATTTATCCACTTTGTAAGGGAAAAATAACTTCTAGTTTGAGGTTCAAAGAGCTAAGTCTAATTAGGTTAGGAATAAGAAACCTGTTAGATATAATAAATAGAATTTAAATAAATTTTAAAGAAGATTATTGTAATTTACTCTCAAGTATATATATATATATTGACATTAGATATAAAAGGTTAAATTTATTCTTTTGATTCCAAGGGTTTTAATTATACGTAATTTTTAAATAGTTTTAAAATTTGTAATTAAGGATTTACAATTTTAGAAAAATTAATTTGGCCCCCATAATTCAAATTTTGTTATAATTATATTAATTTAGCACATAATATTATTACAACATTTTGAATATAGATAATGAAGTAAAAATAATTTACATATATAGCATAAAATTCCATTCATGTAAATCAAATTGAGTGAATTGGTTTGAATTACGTATATTTAATTATAGTACGTTAAATGATACACAGGTAGTCACATTAATAAAATTTAACATAATTCTAATAAAATTTAATAATTGGTATTACATTAATTTTTTTAAAATTATAAAAACTTAATTATAAATTTTTAAATTATAAAAATACAACTAAAATTATAAAGATAATTTCAATAGTAATTTAACCATTTTAAAATTATAGACATCAATTAGTTATCTATTAAAATATAATTAAAAATGCAATATTTTTTTTATTTCTCAAAAATATATCTTAATTTATTATGTTGTAAAAAATAATTATTTTCATTAAACTCAACTGGATATTAACAATATAATACTTTAATTTTTAAAAAATTGTACAAAAAATCTTTATCAATTCCCAATATTCATGCTATAATAAAGGTGGAATCCACTCAACAAAGCAACTTGCATTATTGTTTCTTTCATTCCAATCAGCACTTAGGGTTGAAGATATTCATAACTAAGTCATAACGCACAAGGTTCGCCAATTGTGATGATGAGACTCTTCAAAGAGGTTAGGATAATGGATTAAAATTATATGTAATTTTTTTATATGTATTTTTATTATTATATTTTTAATTAAAATAAAATATGTAAAAATTTAAAAAATAATAATTATAAAATATATCATTTTTATAAGATATGCACGTGTGAATTTTATATTAAAAAATATAAAAGTTGGACATAAATTTTTTGCTGCTATTATTTTGTTGTGTAGTTTAGAGAGAAACGACCATTTTGGAATATATGCATTTGAAATCCGCGTGATCATCTTCCACCAAGAATAAGGTCATTGGTCACTGTGTCTTGAGATAAAGGATGCGTTCTGAGTTGTGACCTTGTTCAGTCATTTCGACTAGACTTTGCGCGCCAGAATATTTAATTATTATTTCTATTAAATTTGACAATATAAAATTTACAAATTATAAAAATATTCAGTTATTTTGCTGTCCTTGTAATTTTAAAAGATTTTAATATGATCTCTCTTATTAAATTTTTGTTAAAATTATATTACTTTTTGTTTATGTTGTCCATTTATATTATCTTAATATTTTAAATATATATGATTTATGTTAATAAAAAAATAATTAATAATCTAAAAAACATACATATATGTCAAAAAATATAATTTACATTAAGTAAGTTTAGTAATCCATAATATATAATTAGCACGTTAATAAAATTTAATAAAAAATTAACAAAATTTTAAAGGTAGCAGCAGAAGAAGGGCAAATACCCAGAGGTGGACAAACATAATATTATTAAGGACTTAATTAATTTTTTAAAAAAAGTTACAAATATTTTATTATAAATTTTTAAATTATAAAGACATAATTAAAAATTAAGTAAAATTACAAAAATCACAAAAATAATTTATATAACCATATAAAAATTTAAAAGCTATGTATAAGTCTTAAAACTTATATAAAAGTTTTATACTAATTAAAATTAATATATAAGAAATTAAAATTTATTTTTAAAAAAATGCAAGTCAAAAATTTTTTTGTAAGCATGGGCGAAAATTATAGAGATATAAAATTTTACAAAACAATCAAATGCTATTTTTAGACGATGATTTTAAATATAGTGTTTTTTATATATATTTTAATTGATAAAATATTTCTATTTTCACATGTTAATCACTACCTAAAAAACACTAATTAGAAGCAGATAAATTCATCTCTAATTATTTTTTTTGTCTCTAATTAATTGATTTAGAGACGAATTTAGAGAAAGGTAACAATTCATGGCAAATCTAAGTGATACAAAATTTTAGAGACCGAATTATTTAGTCCATATCTAATTGGAGAGGAACAGATCGATTTTGTTTCTAATTAATATAATCTATCTCTAATTATGTAAATTATTTAAAACATAAATTGTATTTTATGTTATATATGTAAATTTTTTTATATTATTATTTATTTTCTTTTTTTAGCATAAATCATGTATATTTATAATATTAAAATAGTAGATATTGGAAAGGCTAATAAAATTTAACATAATTTTAATAAAAAAAATTAATAGCAAGGACTAAATTAAAATTTTTTAAACTTTAGAAAAATAATTAAAAATGAAGAAAAATAATAAAAAGCACGTCAATAATTTAACTTTTTTTATTTATTTACTTTACATCACTTATCAAATAGAAAGGTCATATCAGACTGAATTAGTCAAAATTTAATAAATTTTTAAATATTAATAATTTTGACAAAAAAAAAAAAGAAAGAAGTCGTATCATGCAATAAGCCTAAGAGAATTTAAGCATAACGGAATATGAAACAAATATGTTGACCAGATTAATTAATTTATGCATTATTTTACGATGTTCAAAGTTCAAACATACAGCACAAGCGATTAACAACTAAAAAGTAAAATGTTGGAAATCATTTGATGTTGCATACAGAATATAACACAGAACAAAATCAATGAGATATATATTACTATTAATTAGATGCAAATGTCAAACAAAATTCTAGACAATAGATTCTTTAATAACATAATTAATAGTTGTTTTTATTATAATACACCATATTGTGTCATTATATTTTTAAAATTATTTTATATGTAATCTTTTTTTATAATGTTTTTAATTTCTTTATTATCAATTCTTTTAATAAAATTAAATATTAGAAAACTTTTGAAATAATTAACCCATTAATTAAGCATAGAGTATAGTAAGTTATAAAAAATATTCGGTTGAATTATACATTTATCTACATATATTTTTGTCACAATTCTAACTTAATATCTATATTTAATTAAACTAAAAATTGGTTAAGTTATAACTAAAAATTGGTTCCTAATGTTAATTAAACTTTTTGATCCAACAATGGCTGAAATCAAATCTCACAAGGAAAAGAAGACAAGAAAGTCTATCATTAAAGAGATAACAGAAAATTAATGGGATTAAGATTTTTATGAAAAAATAACATAATAATATCATGTGACATGATAGATAGATAGAGTGTGAATATTTTATTTGCTTATAATTTTTATTATGCGAGTAAGATCTATCATTCAATTAATATTTTATTTATCTCTCTTTTTACTTGATATCTTTATATTATTTTTTTCATATGAGAGAATTTTAATATGAATTAATGAAGTTTGATGGCCAAGACTATCTTTTGATTAGTTTAAAATTATGGGAATCAAATTATACTAATTATAAGTATATGATCAACTAATAATTGTGGTGAAAGTATAGGGACTAAATATTTAATTTAATCAAAATATTCATTTGTTATTTTGTTGAGGGAACCATATATTAAAATATAAAAACTATTTAAATTTTTTTCAAAAATTAATCCAATGTATTTTGTCTTTGATAAATCCTTTTTCAAATCCTTTTTTTCTTTTAAGACAAGGATTTGAAGCTAATTTTTTTTTTTTGTTAATTACCCGCACCCTTTACTGCTAAATTGCACTTAATATCTTTTCCTTTTGTATAAGCAAATTAAAGCTTGACAAATCATATCAAGATTATGATATTTGTTTACAACAAAAATCACACAAATTTATATAAAGTTTGGTTGGCAGTACTTTTACTTTTGAGAAGCATATTTTAGGGTTTATTGTTGTTTTTTTTTACCAAATTAAAGAAAATAGGCTTTCAGAATTTTTCTACTATATTAATATAACGTATTATCGTACGTATATGACTATGAGGTCCATGATTCTTGTATATTTCGAATTTTTAATTAATATTTTTGTAAAATTTATATGAAATCATTTGAATTATATTTAAATAAAAAATTTCACAAATATTATAAACATATACTACAGAAATTATTATCACTTAATTAATAATAAATATAAAAATAAATAGAAATAATGTGTAAAATTTTAACAAAACAAAACTAGTAATAAAAAACATGAAATTTTCATGGCCAGAAAATAATTTTTTTTGAGTAAATTAATGATTAAGTGATTGAAAAATTATTTTCTTTCAATTTAGTTATTTAAAAATAAATTCTCTTACTTTAGCTTTCTAAAAATTCTCATAATAAAAAAAAGCCTTTGTTATTTCTACCAATTAATTAGTAAATGAGAGCCTATATAGTCATTAATTTGATGCGACTTGTTTAGGTGACACTTTTTCTCAATGTGGCGTTATTTAAACAAAATTTAAGTTATTTACTTAGTTTAACTTAAACAAGTTTAGGTTATAAATTAATGGTGACGTGAATTTTCATTGATTAATTGAAAAAAAATTTCTTAAGAGAGAGACTATTTAATTGAAAAAATATTTTTACCGATTAAATTGAGAGACTATATGATTGCACGTCAAGAGAAAATTTTGTTATAATTTTAGTATAAATCAATCTTTAATATAATTTCTAATATCTTTATTATCAAATTGATTAATACAAATAAAGCATGTTATAAAAAAATTTTCTTTTTTATTTTATGATTGAAAATTTTGTAAATAAAAAAAAAATTGTACGGACCTATCTATCAAATACATTGAGATAGTTCATAGAGAAACAATAAATATATTCATATCTTATTATTATTTAGTAGATAGCTTTTATTCTTGTATATTTTAAATTTTACCCTTGAATTTTACAAGAATAAAGGAATGTAATCTAAAGTGTAAACACGAATATTAATTAAAAAAATCACACAACTGAAGGTTCCTCAAAATCATCCTATAATTATTCATCCTATATTTTATTCTTGATTAATGTTCACGAAAGGCTGGGGAAAATCCATAATGCATGACCACATAGCATCTTCACGATTTTATTTTTGGTATTTATTTAATCTTAAGCATTCATTATTATATTTATAAGATTTTGATCAGTAACTTATTTATATTTTATAAAAATTACACGATCTAATTTTAAATTATAATGAAATGAAAATTTAATTTTTAGATGAGCATTGTTTTATTAAAATATGAATTATCTTAATTTTTTATTTTTTAATATTACGATGATATAGTAAATATTTCGGAGGCAGAAAGAGGGAGAGAAAAAAAAAATAGAGAATTAGTAAGCCACAATATATAATATAGGAAAATTTTGAAAAATATAAAATTTAACTTTTAATTTCTGAATTTTTATGTTTAAAATTTATTTTAGTTTAATATTATCATCAAGATTTAAAGAGTTTGATATTTTTCTTTTTTTTAAGATCATTTATTTTATTAATAGAAATTATATTAATATAATTGAGATAAAATATCATATTCAATAATTTATAACACTCCATTGAAATTTTATAAATTAAATATTAATATTTTCTTTTAAAGATTATATAAACTTGTGTACATATAAAACTAAAAGTATAAAATTATAATGAATTTTTGTAATCACATATATATATATATATGTGTGTGTGTGTGTGTGTGTGTGTGTATGTATTGGAATGACATATCAGTGCTATTTTTTTTCAATTTCTCTCTTCTCCTTTTCTTCTCTTTTTCTCTGAAGTCTAATCCATGCTGAACAAAAGGTTATTCTCCACCTACTATTGTTCATAATAACTTAGGCTTTTCTTCTTTTTAGAAAACTCTTTAATACATTGACTCCCAACTTTATTTTGTAGCAGCGTTTGTGTGATTTTTTTAATGTAAATTACACCAAATTTTTCAAGGATTTAGCTAAATCAAATATAATATTCTTTTTATTAAAAAGTAAATAGTATAATTTTTATAATATAAATCAAATATTAAAGGAGTGAAATGGTATTCTTAAAAATAATGAAGTATTATTAATAATTTAAACAAAGTTTTTTTTATTAAAATAAATTTCAAATTATTCATGGAACACTTAAAATTAATTGTATCCAAAACCTATCTATCTTTTTTGAGGTACAGTGGACCAAATCAGTTCTCAACAAGTATAAATAGGCATGTGGTTGTCTTAGTACTGATAACAAACTCAAATTTTGTGGTTTTCTTCAACTAATTCTATATATATAATTATATATGGATATTGCAATATTAAAGCTGACAATATTTTACAGTTTTGGTCTCATATCTTTGAAGCGTTGTTCAATATTATGTTGTAATATTGATGTTGTTAGTAACTTGCCTGGCCAGCCTCATGCAGATTTCAACCACTTCGCTGGTTATGTCACTGTGAACGAAAGCAGTGGAAGAGCACTGTTTTACTGGTTCTATGAAGCCATCACCAACCCTCATCACAAACCTTTGGTCCTCTGGCTTAATGGAGGTAACCATTTTAATTAATTTTTGGACAATTAAACAAGTACATATATACATATAATAATCTTTTTCTTTCATATATATATATATATATATATATATAACTGTGTTTGAGGCATATAGGAGTAATATTATTAATCCTTTTACATAGTGTTCCATTTCATCTTCTAAATATGCCATTAGCCTCAAACCCAGAATCTTCTGATTACTAGGAAATAGATAGCTAGGACTAGGAGTGATAATTTCAGTACTTAGACATGGCCTCCCACAAATATATATATATCATGACATGTACTGTCATAGTGTTCAATACATTAAAATACTTTATTAACTATCTGCATAATATGTATAGAACTGTTTTAATTTATGATTACATTTTCTTATAGTGGAAGTGAAGAGGGATGGAGTGGGGTTTATTTACAATCTATTTAAGGAGAATGGACAATACATAATATATATATATATATATATATATTAGTATATCAACATAGATTAAGTTTAGTAGAAAGACTAGTCTCTTACAATATGACAGACTAAGGTTTAAATTCTCATTAGGAGAGGTATCTACGTTTAGTGCTAAATAATAATTCAAACAGAATTACTTTTAATATAAAACCAATATATATATATATATATTTTAGTGTTTAAATATAGTTTGAAGATCAATTGGGATTGAGTCTAATAAAAGAAATTAGTCACTCACAATGTGACGAATCAATATTTGAATTCTTATTAAGAGATATATAATTATATTTAATATTTGACAATGTCTTGAATATAATTGTTTTTAATACAAAGATATATGCCTATAGAAAACAATATATATATATATATATATATATATATATATATATATATATATAAAATTTGAAGTACTAACTTATGTTGATTCAAGTTCAACTAGAGTGTAGAAGGGACTCACTTTAAATATTTAATTTGTTGATTCCGTATTTGATTTCTAAGGATGATATGTATGGAGCAAATACTATTGGAATTAATTTAACCAAAAGAAACATAACATACAACTAGAAATGCCGTAGCAGTACTAACATGTTAGGGCTCGATCTAATATTCTTGAAATATATATGTGTGCTTCATAGTTTTCTAACTCATCTTAAAAAGCCAAGTCTGAAACTTTGAATTGAATATGTAGTTCATTTCATTTACTGCAAACTTCTGCTGATCTGATGCTTTGGTGTTGAAACATGCATGCAGGACCAGGGTGCTCTTCAGTGGGATATGGAGCGACACAGGAGATTGGGCCCTTTTTAGTGGACATTGATGGCCAAACCCTTAAATTTAATGATTTCTCATGGAACAGAGGTATATATATAACCATTAATTCACAGTACTGCTAAGAATTTTATTTTTTATTTTATAATATGTGTGTGATAATGATCGATGCAGAAGCCAACATGTTATTTCTGGAATCTCCTGTTGGAGTAGGCTTTTCCTACTCTAATACAAGCAGTGACTATGAGCATCTGGGAAATGAATTCACAGGTGATTTAATTAATTTAATTTTCTTAATTAATTAATCTGAATATATATATATATATTTATTTCATTGTTGCATATATATGTATAATAAGTAGCATATGTGATCATATCGTTACTTTATTTTCTCAAAAGTAGGTTGCTTTCTTTCCTTAGTGTTTGAATGCTTTTGCAAAGCAAAACCAGTAAATCTTTCTTTGACCAAATTCAACTGAATAATGCATGTGCTCTATACTGTTTTCAACAGTGAATGATGCCTACACTTTTCTGCAAAACTGGTTCCTCAAGTTCCCATCATATAGAACTCGAACATTTTACATAGCAGGAGAGAGCTATGCAGGTATATGTGTGTATATATATATATATATATATATATATATATTTCATGTCAAAAACATGTTTACTTGAGTGATGATATGGTGAATTTGGATTTTGTTAACAAGATACTGTCATGTGAAGAGATGGAGATAAATACAAATTTACTTGACTGATGATTTTATTTACCTAATGAATACTATAAGTATTGTATGGATACGCAATTTTTTTTACTTTACATAACAATGTAATGTTAATTTTTTTTTTATATAAGAGGATTTAAATATATTTTTTATTAATTATACCACTCTCTTTAAATCAATTGCACTCTTGTACATCATGGATGCAAATTTATATATATAATTTACAGGAAAGTACGTACCAGAGCTTGCTGAGCTTATCCTTGACAGGAACAAGGATCCTTCTCGTCATATTGATCTCAAGGGCATCTTGGTAAATTCCTATATATATATATATATGCAAAATTTGAAAAGCAAACTCCCATGTAATTCATATATATGTCTACTTTTTTTTTTTAATACAAGAAAAGAAAAAATTGAATTTGAGACCTTTTACCCAACGACCTAAGCAAGACCTATAGCTACTGCCTATATTTTAGTTCCTTATTTTCGTTACTATTGATTTCAAATTTTGCATTTCCTGGAGTTTATATATATCACCAAAAACACTAAATTTTCTCTTTTTTGTTACAATTTTTTTACCACATTTTAAAATAGCAAATAAAAGAGAAAATAAATCAGTGAAGTTTATTTGTTTTCTGTTTAATTGATTTCAGCTGGGGAACCCTGAAACATCTGATGCTGAGGATTGGATGGGTCTTGTTGATTATGCTTGGAGCCATGCAGTGATATCTGACGAGACTCACAAAACAATAAGAAAAAGCTGTGACTTCAACAGCACAGATCCATGGAGTAATGAAGAGTGCAGTGAAGCAGTGGATGAAGTTCTCAAACAGTATAATAACATTGATATCTACAGCCTCTATACCTCTCTCTGCTTTCCCACAACGCCAACTTCTAATGATGGATCAATGCAACTCACAACAAAACCTTCATCTAAAACGGTAAGTCCACAAAATTTTGGTGATTTTTGGTCGAAATCAGAATTTAAAAATTCTCTGAATTTTAACTAATTTAATTTGAAATAACTGACACATCTCATATATAGCAGCAAAACTCTCCCAACGAAAACATTTTTATACACGAGTCAAATTTGAAAACTTGTCTAAAGAGAATGAAATACACACCAGTCTAGCCAACAAGTCCCTGGTCTACCTATATTATAAAAGCTCTAAAGTTTTGTGATTAATGGTCTTTAAAATAATATATTTTATAATATAAAACATCAAATAAAATATGTGATATGAGTATATGAGAGTTATAATGAAATTAAAGATAATGAAAAGTTATAAAAAATAGTGTGTGTTTTTTTAAATATTAACTGTATGTTTAGATTTTCTCAAATACAATGCTATAGATGTATAGTTATCTGGGATTGCTTAAATTCTCCCAATTTGAATCTTCATATATACATATAGAACAATAAAAAAGTATTATATTTTGTCCTACATTGTGTGTGTATTATTTATCTTGTAATTTTGGTGAGTATATATATAAATTTATGTAGAGGCGAAGGATGATGGGTGGTTACGACCCTTGCCTAGATGACTATGCAAAAGCTTATTATAATAGACTGGATGTTCAGAAGGCTCTCCATGTCAGTGATGGCCATCATCTTAAGAACTGGACCATCTGCAAGTAATTGACATCCTTTCTTTTTCACTTAATTAACAGTATCTGCATGCAAATTAAATACAATATATATATATATATATATTTGAATGACTAGCTCTCTCATATATATATATAACACTATAATGATCATATATGCAGCAATAAGATATTCGATGAGTGGGTAGATTCAAAGCCATCAGTCATCCCTATCTACAAGAAGCTTATTTCAGCAAGACTTAGGATCTGGATTTATAGGTAAATAATTAATAATATTATCTGGTGTCCACATTTATGCAGATATTCTCTAAACAAATTTTATAGTTATTTTATTTGTTTTTATGGTTCAGTGGAGACACAGATGGTAGAGTTCCAGTCTTGTCAACAAGGTACAGCATAAATTCTCTGCATTTGCCAATCACTAAGCCATGGAGGCCTTGGTACCATGAGAAGGAGGTATGTATTCTTGGAGCATACATACTATGTTTTATTACTTTGATAGTTTCATTAAATTAATGTTTTGGATTTCTATAAAATAGTTTATTCTGGTTAATCTGATTTCCTTCTTTATTTTTTTTGTTTTAAGGGAAATTACGCTTACCCAGAAAAAAAAACCTATTAGTCTTGACAATGACCTCTAATTGCTTTGTTAACTATGGATCTAACACATAGTAAAATTACCCCTTCCCTTATATAATATCCCTTAATTTATCAATCTCCCATATATATACATATATACATACATATATATATATATATATATATATATATATATATATATCCTACTTTCAACCTTAACATAACGTGTGAAATCAGAATTTGAAATCAGCTTAAATATACTTTTGATTTCTCTAGTTTTATTAAAGTTTCAATTTGGTCTCTAATTTAAAAATAGACAATTTATTTCTCTCATTTTGTGAAATAATCTAATTTTATCCTTTTATCATATGATTATTCAAAATTTTACACTAAATTTGATAATTTATTAATTGAGTTATTGTTTATTCACATAAAAAATATTAACTCATACTTAAATTTAACGTATAATTTAGCTAATTATTAAATTTGTTATAAGTTTTTTTATTAAAATATAAAAAAGATGATAAAATTAGATGTTTTAGAAAATAAGACAGAAACATTGTCTGTTTTTAGACCATTAGAGCCAAATTAAAACTTTTTATAAAAGTAGAGGAATCTATCCTTTTGAAATCTAGTCATTTTAAGCATATATAAGAGATAACATCGAGTACATTATTATTTTATTTTTTAAAAGATATAATTTATCTTAATTTAATCTTTGAATTATAAAAATATTTAATTTAATTTTTAAAAAATTTATTATGTCTTAATTTAATATTAAAATTTTAAATTAAGACATAAAATTCTTATACATAAAGATTAAATTAAGATATAATATATCTTTAAATGACTAAATTAAATATTTTTATAATTTAAAGATTAAATTGAAACAAATTACATCTATCATAAACTAAAATAATAATTTACATTAAAAATATCGTAATTAGATGCAAAGT
Organism: Senna siamea; assembly: GCA_031216115.1. Taxonomy (NCBI): domain Eukaryota; kingdom Viridiplantae; phylum Streptophyta; class Magnoliopsida; order Fabales; family Fabaceae; genus Senna; species Senna siamea. The sequence continues at coordinate 17,490,783 of CM062355.1, read as the reverse complement.
GTAATTAATTAGAATGATTGAGGGCATTTTTTGTTTTTTGATTAAGTAGCCAAATTGTTAACATGGAAGAATAGAAATTATGCAAGAATCTGCTAACCATTTAATTAATGTATTAATTATAAAAAAAAGTCCATTTTCAGTAATTAATTTGGTTTAGAATATAAATAATTTGAGATGACAGAATTGGTAAGTACGTAATAACTAATAAGTGAGACACAATATATCAGAATAAATGACTGCTCAGTGATGAAGGAGGTAGGGGTGCAAAGATAGCCAAGCCAGGAGGTTTGCCTAAAAGCAGTCACCTTCAAAGAGTGTATTAAATATTAGGGACCGAATTGAGATCTATTTGAAGGGGAAGGCCTTCAAGTTTCATATGATTGATGCTTTAAGACACTTTCCACTAGCTATATAGTTTTCCTTCAAATTGATAATTAAAGTAGTTTCATTTGATTAATACAAGAAAATTTTAAACCGTTACTAATCTAGAAAATAAACATAAATAAAATAATAATTACACGTGCAACTAACAAGGTAAAATGCTTAATCAAAGACCAAAATAATTATAGGGTGTAGTATTTGGTTCTATTGCTATGGAATTTTAATTTTAATCCTTTTAATAACTTCTAATTGTTATGACTAATAGTTTCAACACAATTATAATTTGGATAAAAAAAATAAATAAATAATGTTTTTTTCATATAAATATTTTTTAAAATTTAAATTTTAGTGGAGTGATGAATTGCAGAGAAAAAATAAATTAATTAATATGAAAGATTCATTACATATTAAGTCTATCATGAATCTTAAATGTGACATAATATATTACTAAATATATAAGGATATTTTACCAATTTCATTAGATTTATTTCTATAATCAAACATTTATTAATAATTACTCTTTAAGAGATGTCCTTAATTACAAACAAAGAAATACTCATTTTATACGAAAAATGACTTAGATATATAATTTTTTTTTTTTAACTATGAAGCTTCTTAATCACAAAATAACAAATAAATATTTTCTACAATTCAATAACCCACTATTGGATCTTTTTTTTAAAAATTTAGATACTTTATTTTCATTCAAAAATTTAATAATAAATAAATAATTGCATTTAACTCTATTTTTATAGGCTTTTTTTCATATCTATCTTAATTTAGATAGTAGTGTGGATAGTTCTAAATAATAATTATGGAGTATTTGACCAATACAAAATAAATATTTTTTTAAAATTAAGAAACTAATTTTAATTTTTAAATTAAATTAAAGTAATATTAAAATAAAAAATTTAAATATATATTTTATTATAATTTTGATTTTAGATAAAAATTAATATATCTTCAAAATTATATTTTGATTAAAATAAATAAAAGTAATTTTTTTTATCCATCAAAAGAAGAAATTTCTTAATTTTTTAAAATATAAGAAACAAGAATATAGTTTACTCTAAATAAATCTAAATCATTGATTTTCTTTATTCCTTTTTTTTAATCCTTGGAATAATTAACAGGTAAGTGGTTGGTTTCAAGAATACGAGGGACTTACATTTGCGACATTCCGAGGAGCTGGGCATGCAGTACCTTGTTTCAAACCAAGCAGCTCGTTGGCTTTTTTCTCGTCCTTTCTTGTTGGACAATCTCCTCCTTCTACAAAATAATTAAGTCTCATCATGCTTCTTAACAAAATTTTCTAGTCTTCTGAAATAAAATTATAAAGAATAATTACTCAGTATTGCATTATATATATAATTAAGATCTCAAATATCTTTATTATACAATAAAATTTTAGATACCAACTTGGTCCCTGTAACTTGAAATTTTATTTTGAATTAAATTTATATACAATTACTTATATTTTTAATAAATTTTTTAATAAAAATAAAATATTTAAAAATTTATTTAAAAAAACAATCATATTTATTAGATAAATTATACAAGTGTCAGTTTTTAATTAAAAAAATTTAATAATAAAAATATAAAAGTTACACATAAATTTTTTTCCTTTATCAGGTATTTTAATAAATAAAATTTGCCTATATCTTGACAACAAAAGAATATTCGTCTTCTAGATTGAAAAATATATACAAGTATGAGAATGGAGGCAAATAAACGACTCTACCATCAGAAGTTCTGAACGTTGTTAATTTGGTATTAGACTAATAGACTCGAAGTTTGAATATCAATTTAGAGACGTTTCATTTTTAACCTTACCAGAAAAATCTACCATGAATAATTAAGTTCTTTCATGAGTAGTCCAATCGCTAATTCGAAAATTCAACCAAAAAAAAAAATGCAACATCTATTATTATGGCGGGAGTTTTAAACTTTCCAAGTTGCAATTGTAATTTTCATGATAAAAGAGAAAATAATAGGACTAAATTTAATATGGAGTTTCTTGATTATATAGTCAATTTGCCTTTAGAAGGAGCGAATTTGTAGACCTATGTGTCATTGTGTCCAGAAATTGTTCAGTTTGCATTTCTTTTGAGAGAATTAATGATCGAATTTTGACTAGAAATTTGCTTGAACAAATTTAAATTTGGGGTGGTGGACACTTAATTAATGGTAAAAAAAAGATCAAAAATGCAATATTTGTTGTAATTTTTTTTTTTGCCAAAATTTTAAATAAATACAATTAACAATGTCTGACTAAATTATATCAATTTGAATGAATATAAAATATGTTAAATAAAAATCTTTCTACAATTTATAAAAAATTAATATACATTTTAATCTAAATCTTAAATACAAAGAAATATTACTAATAAGAATTATTTGAAGTGTTTAGAGAACTTAAAAACACTATCTAACGGATAACAAATAATTTATCAAAAATTTCAAAAAATAAATAAGTAAAAAAAAAGAGATTTAAACACAAAATATAGCAGAACTTAGAAGGAAAAACAATTGACCAAATGAGTTTTAATTCAAAAACTGACCATTGCATATGAATAGGAGAATTTCAGGAGCAGCCCGAACGAAGCAAAATTCATTATCCTATTTTGTCAAAAAATCACTCTGCTATGAATCACTTTTCAGATATATTTTTTCTCTCTAAAGCACCATTTTTATCTCTCTCTAAAAGTCTCCACACTTCAAAAAATGCATTTATAAACATTAGATATATAGAAGGAAAATGAGTTATAGATCTGCAATCAAATGAGTTATAGATTTGAAGTTAAATGATTCATAGATTTAGATTCAAATGGATCATAAATTTATACGCATAAAACTTTAAATTAGAGTGATTAACCCAACACATAATTCTAATAAAAAATGTCATTATAACTTGCTGACGGTCTTAGCAAATTGTTGATCACACAATTATTGTATAGTAAAAATAATATATATCTGAAGATTTAATTAAAAAATTAGTATATATTTATACAAAAGCTTAAACGATAATACCCATCGCAAAATTTATTTACAAATTAAAAAAGTGCCAATAACAATATATTCTTTTGTAGTGTATAAATATTGTTTATATTTTAATTCTAGATTGATTAACTAGTCAATCAAACTAACCTAAAACTCACTCCTGTACGGGAACACGAGTTGTCTATTAGACGGCAAAAACTTGTCGTGCAAGACAACAAAGCTCCCTTAAAAATAAAACGTAAATAAATTAAATGGATGGACAACAAAACTTGTCACAGATAGGGAAAAACCTCTGGTATCCCCTTGTATTTTAACTTTCCCATTTGGATTATAGGGGTAAAAAAGCCCAATCTTGATTGGTCAAATTTACTGCATACCCATATATACAACCTCACCAGAATATTCCCGTGGATAAAGAGTTTGAGAGCCTTGAATGGTGAAAATGTTATTACCTGTCCACAACCCCCAACTTTCCCCATATTTGCAGGTAACAGTAAAGTTTAAAAAATTGAATTGGTCAAATATTAAAGAAGACAATAATTTTAAAGTTCAATAATTTAAGTGTGAATCAATATTAATAAATATATTAATTTTATATATATAATAAATATTATTATTATTATAAATATAAGTTAATTTAATTATAAAATAATAAAAGTTACCTTATTTAAATTATTTATATAAAAATATTTGTATTGCATATGAAATAAATTAACAATATTTTAAAATATACTTCATATTTAACATATTTTTAATAAAAATGTAATTAAAATTTAATAAAAAATGTTGGCACACATTCCAAAATAAAATTTTCCGCATACTCCATATTCCAAAAATTGTCATGTCTCACTAACCCTCACTCTCTCTTACACGTCACATTTTCCTTCCCCTCTTTCTTTTCTTTTTTTTTTTTTTTTCAACCTCTTCTCTTATGACTCGTTCTTTTTTCTTTTTTCCTTTTTTCCATCTCTCCATTCCCATTTTCTCCTTTTTCACAATGTAAGAAATTCACATCGTATCCTTTTTTTAAGGAAAGTTATAAGAAGTAACTTTGACATTTCAATATATTTTTCATCTTTTTTTTTCTTGTTTATTATTTTTCTTTTTTCTTTTTCATTTTTATAATTTATTTTTGTCTCTTTCTATTTTTTCTCTTTTTCTTCCTCTTTCTTTTTCTCTCTTTTTTCTTTAAAACTTTTTCATCTAATCCATAAATAGAAGTTCTATGAGTGTGATTTCTAAACCATCCGAACCACTGATTGACTAATTTTTTTTTTTTTCAATTTTCATAGGTTTTGATTAATTTTTTGAATTCTTAACCAACTTTTTGAGTTATCCAAACTATAATTATAATCGCTTCACCAATTTTTTTAGTCCAATTGCTCGTTTTGGTCTATTTTTTATACATTGTCTAAGACGGAGCATGGTTCATTTATTTTTTAAAGACATAGTGTTTTTCAATTTTTATTTTTTAAATTTTTTGGTCTCTCAAATAATTATTGTATTTTTAGAGATATAAAGGGATGATCATCAGTAGAATATGAATAAGATATTATGTTCTTTATACTTAGACCCTGACTTGAGCGTGTATGACAATAAATTCACATACTTAGACTTGGATTAATTTACCTGAAAAAATTTAAAATGATTATCTTTTTTACAAATAATAACTTATCTACATATAAATTTATAAAAAAAGTATACAAGTGACATCAATTGCATTATATAAATTTTAAATATATAATCAATATAAAATCTTAACAAGTTTAACATTACAAAATTATCAAATATAATAATTTATATTAAAGTTAAAATATTATATTGATAAAATTAAAATAAATAACATAATATATATTCTTCAATAAAATAAGTTAAATATATGTATTTATAATATATAAATAATTTATATAGAATGAGTCTCAGTCTGGGATTAGGTACTATCTTTTTTGGATCAAAATTTGACTCGCTTCTTTAATATCCAGACCTGAACCCAACAAATAAATTTTATTGATATCTATAAGTTATTAGTATTTTGATCATCCCTAATGACATATCATAAAATAATTTAAGAGTTATTTGTGATATAAAAGTATATATAAAACTTAAGGAAAAATTTTATCATGTAATTATAAAATCTACATTGTTATATAGTATTTAATGTTAAACGATAAAAAGTTAATTAACATGAGCAAAAATTTAACGTCACAAAAATAAAAATATTACATCAAATGAGTAGACACACTAAAAAATATAAAATTAGAAATAATTACATTAAAGAAAAAGTTGAGATATGACTTATCATAAAAAATGAAACAACATCTTAAATAATTTGATCATATATAAAAGAAAGCATCAAAACCTCTTATACTAAAAGTTGACCAATAAAACATAAAAATTATTGAAATAAATTTAACTATAAATAATTTAATAATAGACATGAGTTAAGATAGAATATTTTAATATTTCTTGATTTATATAACTAATCTAATATAGTAAAAAAAATTTATTTTTTATTTTTGTTGTTTTACTATAAAATAACTTGACTTTTTTACCCTCAAATATCATTTCCAATATCTGGGAATGCTGTGTCATCCAGAACAAAAATTTGGTTTTGGATAAATCATAGGTGCAAGTCAAATTGGCCCTTAAATAGAGCAGACTTTCCAACCTGGTCAACGAGTTAGGCTGACCACGTGTGAGTCAAAATTAACATGTAATTAGGCCTCATATTTGTTACTTTGAACAGCGATTCCCATAAAGTAATTAAAAAAAATATTAATTAGATTGCGGATACCACATGGCACCCGTAATCTATTTAAAAGATTTTATTTTTTTTGATTTGCACATATTTCTCAAGATATTAGGAGCTGCCTTTATGGATCAAAAAGGCAAACAATTTACCCTTGCTCTTTTTGGGGTAAATAATTGAGTACTTTTAACTAAGCACGTTGAATAATACTTCACATTAGGTGCAAATTTTAAATATAATTTCGGAATTTGAAATATTTTGTGAGTTTTTCAAATATAATTTCAAAATTTTAAATAATTTAAAAAAGTAATTTATTACATATATGACATGTTATATAGATATAATTAAAGGGAGTAAAGTACACTTTCTTCTTATTTTAAAATTCATGTGGACCATTTGTTGATGTATCATGTATGCATATATTAGAGACCAAAAAAAAAAAAATGTATGCATATATGATCTATAATTATAAATGCGTAGCTTGACATGTGTCAAAGTGTGCATTAATTTTTAAAGATAAAATATAAAATAATTATTTTATTTTAAAATAATAAAATTAAGTAACAGAAAATTATTTATTCACTCTCTACATTTATCTAAACTCCTCACTCTTTCCATTTTTCTCATATTTAGAATCATATATTAATACATATAAAATAAAATAAAAATTAGAAAAACACATGCATGTGAGGAGAGTGGAGAAAGTGTTAAGTTTTAATATGTTGAGAGAAGATAATTAAATATTTTTTTAATTTTTTATTCTATATTTAACATAAAAAAATTGTCATACATTTTAGTACATGTCAAATAAATATTATATATAAATATTAAATATATTAATCATCAATTATGATTTTTCTTTAGTTATATTTATTTTAAAGTCAACTTTAATCAATTTTAATATTAATTTTTTTGTTTTATAAATGTACATTTTTATGGTAAGAATTAAGAAAATATTTTATGATAAAATTTTGTAATTTTATAATTTTTTTTAAAATAACCATCCAATTGGAATTGGTTTAGGGTTTAGGGTGAAGTTGAATAATTTTTTTAATCATTCAAATAGATTTGGTTACAGAAACTGATCGAGAGATCAAAATAACTAATCGAAACCAAAGCTCACCTCTAGATAATAGGAAAAAAAAGGATAACAAAAATGGAGAAGTGTAAAAATACTTTTTATGTATTTAAACTTTATATTAATTTTTAATTTCGTCCTGAAAGTTTTTTAGTTTAATTTTATCTTTAAAATTTTAAATTACAATTAATTTTATCTCACGATCTAATGTCATCTAAATTACTAACAAAAAATATTGACGTTATATTAATGTGTAATATTAAAATATTAAAAAAAATAAAATATTAATTCACACTAACTTTAGAAACATATATTTGATAGTAAACTTAAATTTTAAGACATATTTGATAATAAATTTTAAAAGTATAAATAATATTTTAACAATACTCAAACACTAAAACATATATTTTTATATTATAATATTTTTAAAATTTTACTAAATCACTCTCAAATGTGATAAAATTATTTAATTTCAATAATGAATAGCTTATGTATGATTTGAATGGCTTCAATATAATTTCTTTTTAAGAGTGCCATCATGTACAGAGAAAATTTTACATTTTAAAGAATGAAATCCAATAGACAGTTATTATTCATGAAAATTTGACAATAATTGAAAAGAAACATGAATTAATTAACATAGTTGGCTAATAAAAAAACAAACTTTAGTACTTTAAAATAGCATGTTTCGACATTGAATGAACTAACATTTTAGCTCTTAACTAGCATATGCATCTTAGTACTAGAACATCCTGCAATTTCAACAACAAAACTAGAGAAAATAACAATTAAAACAACGTACTTTTACACTAAAAAATAGTAGAAATTCTACACTAAAACAGCCTATATTTCACATATTAAAACAGTACAAATCATGCACTTAAGGGCATAAATAGGTTCATAACATGATGGAAATTTTATTTGAACTACTTGAAATTTTAGTTTTGACATGAAATCTTTTGATGTATAAATTATCAATTGATTAGGTGATTAAATGGATTTATTTTACTTTAGGCTAAAACTATTTTTTTCCTTAAAATTTTTATCAGGTTTTAACACAAACCAAATCCAACTATAACCAACCATTTCTTTCCTCTAGCCAAATATCACTAATTATAATCCATTCAGCTGAGTTTTCAAAATCTTCTTATTTTTTGTAATAATTTTATTTTAAATGGAGTTTTAAGAAAAATGTTTTGACTGAGAAACATTTTGTGTTTGACCAATTTATATAAATTTTTTTTAATTGACAAATTACTAAAATGGTTCATATAGTCTAGATATTTACTTTGCTATTAATGTTATTTAAATAGATAAATGGTTATAAATATTTATTTTGTTAATTTTTATTAATTAGTTACAATATAATGAATAAAATCACAATGAATATTTTTAAAAATATAATTTATATATAAATGCTTTGTACTTTGATTTACATGTGTCAAAATAATATAAATAATTACTCAAAAAAAGAAGCATAATTCATACATATATAAGACATCTGTATTTGTGAATGGCTTTAAGAAAAGAAAAAAAAGTTAAGAGTGTTAAATTAAATAAAAAATTTTAGAAGAAGTAAGTATTTCTGTCCAAAAATATTTAATCGTTAACTTCTAATTTTACTTAAAAGTAAAAGATACAATTTTTTATTCCTGCGTTTACGCCTGAAAAATGCTTTTCCTACCATTTAAAAGCACTTACTTTTTTTGACAAAACACTTATTTTTCTTAAAATAGGTATTTTAAAAAAAATATAAGCAACTTCTACTTTCTCAAAAATTTGGCCAAATAAGCCATTTCACGAATTGAAATATTTAGATATTAGAGAAAAAGCAAATGTAAATAAATTACAATTTATTGAATTGAATCTTGAAACTGATACAGATATCCCATATCCCCAAGTAACGGAATTGAACCCAGAAAAAATACAACATATTAAGAAAATTCAACTCCAACCCAAAGAATTCAACAAAAAAAAAATTAAAGAATTTTAATGCAAAAGAATCGAAGCCTAAACCAACTTAGAGACAGATTTAGGCCAAGCAATTGAGTAATGTTAGCAGCATATGGTGTTTCTCATTGTGTGATTCCATATACGAAAAATAAAAAAATAACGAATTTGACTTGTGAATGTTATATCATTCAACAACGAACGGCGAGAGGATGCATTATTAATTTCTGCTCTTTTTGTATTCACAGTTTCCTCCTCATGCGCACCTTCCTCTCTTCTTCAACCTCCAACAAGTTCATGATCACTGCATCTGAAGCATCCCTTAGTAGCTCTGACCAGTTCCTGAATAACCCATCAAAATCAAAATTAACATATTAATATTTAGGTATAATTTCAAAATTTATATCAATATTATATATTTATTTAAAAAAATTTGTAATATGACTTTTTATTTTTTAAATTTTAATTTAAAAGAAATTTTAAAATTTTTAAAAAAAATTGACCTCCAGACTAACTCATTTATCTCTTGCAAGTCAAAATATACAAGTTTAGACTTCAAAATCAAGTTCGCTTACTAAAAGGGTTGGCTATATTGACCTATTCGGTCAAGCCAACCAGTTTTAATAATACTAATTTTATAATTAATAGTTTGACATGTACTAAAATAAATACTAATTAATTAATTTTTTATTTACTTTTCTCATATTTTCTATTCTCGTTCCATTTTTTTAAATTTATATTTTATTATATATATATATTAATATCTATATTATAATGATTCTTAAGTTTAATAAATAATTTATAAAATTATATATTATACAATATAAAAATATAAATAAAATATTTAATGTGAAGATAAAAAATAAAAATAATCAATTTTTTATTATTTTAAAATATAATTATTATTTTTTGACTAAAATGTATAAAACTCTTTGAACTTTTAGTCTTTTTGCATGAAATTTTTTTAAGTTTTAAAATTTAACAAAGAATTTTTTAAACTTTCAAAATCTTATAAATAACATCACCCATTAATTTTTTCACCAAATACTAATAATTAAATACCATGTCATTAGAGTTAACTTCACATAAGATTTTTATTGACTTACACTAGAAATATTGTAGTCTTTTATTCTAACTAAAAACCCACCCAAATTACTCACCGCCGTGAATCAACCCACCCAAAACAACCACACTCTCTCCATCTCTTCTACTTCTTCCTCTGCCTCTTGCACGGCCTTCGCCTCATACAGACTTCAAGTTTGACACCAACTACTCTTCTCCTTACATTTCCACTCCATCTCCCGAACACTTCCTTAATTTCTTCTTCAGCACTCCCCCAACTCCGATGCACTCTTTCGCTTTCCCTCATCAACTCCACAGCTCCTCTCCCTCCTCTCTTCCTCACCACACCAATGCCAAAAATGACGATTAAGATCTCAATTTTGAGTTTGATTTCATTGGCCATTTAGAGAGATCTTCCCTTTCTACTAATGAACTCTTCCACAGCAGCAAGATTTGTCCCTTAAAGCAGCTGCCGCCGCCACAATAGCAGCAGCAACATCCGCAATCTGCTAATGAGATTGATTCTTTGAGGAGGTCGAGGATCTCGTAGAAAAAGAAGATTGTTGATTTTATTTTGCATCATTGGAAGAATTTGGAAAACTCGAAGAAGAAGAAAAGTGAAAGCAACAAAAGCGAGGGAGATTAGGAAGGGCTTCATCTCTGTCATCATTTCCGTCAGTGAATTCTAGTCACAAAGAGAGCAAATCCATGTCTCCTTTGACAGTATTGACGTCGAAAATCAAAGATGTCATATGAGGACTTGAGAGGGTGGTTGTTTTGGGTGGATCCATTCACACAAGTGGGTCATTTGGGTAGGTTTTTAATTAGAGTAAAAAGACTAAAATGCTTTTGGTGCAGGTTAGTAAAAAGTCTATGTGGAGTCAACTCTAATGATATATATAGTGTTTGACCGTTTTAGTATTTGGATAAAAAAATTAATAGATGTTATTATTTGTAAGATTTTAAAAGTTTAAGGAATACTCAAGGATTTCGTACTAAAAAATCAAAGTTCAAAAGAATTTTATATATTTTGATCTTTTTTTATATTATATTTTAAATAAAAAAGCAATATATATTTTTGTGTGTAAAATATTCAATATAATTATATACTTTTATTAATAATAAAGAAGAATGTAAAGTGATTATAATATAAATAATTTTTTTTATTGGTTGAACATATAACATTGTATTTGTAGAGTATTTTTTGATAAAGTTACCATATTTTTATACCCATATATATACCTCCTCCTATACCCATATGTACGCAACATATATAGGATAGAATAGTAATCTACTTTTGTGATAGAGAAAGAAACGTACCCATTCGAAGAATCGAAAGTGAGTCCCACGGTGTATTTAGCCTCCTCGAGTGCTAAACTGAATCTTTGAAGGTGTTGAGGAGGACAAGTTCCATTGTCTTTAACGTGAAGCTGCGAGGGCTTAACGTCGTAGAAGATAGGGACGACTCTTTTCTTGGACTCCATAAGAAGAGCAAGTTCATGGAGGCAGAAATAAGAATCACAGTAACGAGGAGAGAAGACAGCAACGCCAACCTTGCTCTGCAGAATGCCCTTGTTAATGTGATCAAAAAGCCTATCTCCTGCTTTCATATTCATGCTGTCCAAGAATGCCCTAATCCCCATACTCGTCAGCTGGTCGTAGAGCAAACCCGCCACGTTCCTCTTCGTGTCGATCCCCCGGTGGTTGATGAAGACTTGGCACGCTGCCGACGCCGCCGCGGCCGGCGGCCGAGCAATTCTACCGCACAACATGGCTGGCAAACGCTGCATTATTGGTCAAAAGAGAAATAGGAGAACAAAATGTTTTTGGTGTTTGAGGACGAAACGAAACGTTTCTTGGTTTTGAATTTTTGTTTTGTTTTGTTCTGTTAATTAATGTTGTTTTGATTTTAGTAGGTAGGGAGGGACAAAGAAAGGTGAGTATATATAGTGTGTATTTTGGTGGGAAGGGTTTGATTGATGTGTAATGACCGAATGTGTTGAACGGTTGAGTTTGAAATTCAATGTGATTGCAACGTTAGACCCAAGAAAATGCTTAGGATTGATTTGAATTGACAACTCAAACGACAAAAGAGTAAACATGTTTTAATTTTTTGACTTACCTACAGATCGATATACTTGGAACTATTTATATCCTTCAAACACGTCTGTATAATTTATTTTAATTAAAAAATTCGAAGAATTAAATATAATTCTAATCCTTTCTTTTGGGGTATATTGTTGGGTAACACAGATCTTCTTACATGGTCACTCATGACTCATGATCCATGAATTTTCTGGAAATTTTGAGGGAAATTTAGAGGGCTGTTTCCTCCGGATATTTTATTCAATGAATTTAATAGTTTCTCTTTTGAATTTAGTAAAATTACATTTATTACTTTTTTTAGTTTAAAAAATTACATTTAATATTATTGAGATTTAATACAATGTTCTGTAATTTTCTTAATTTATTTTTATTGATAAATTTTGTATTTAATTACATGGTAGATATCAATTCTAATATAATAAAATTATTTAACTGTATTTACTGATATATTATGAATTTCTTGTTGAAATTTAGTATAAATTTAAATGTATTTATATTGAAAATAAAATTATAATTTTATTTTACAAAAAAAATTATCTTTATTAATGGAGAATAAATTAAAAGGAAAGTGCAATTTCTTAAACAAGAGGTGAAAAGTATAATTTAGGGAGTTAGTGTAATTTTTTCTATTTTATTTAAGGATTAGAGTATAGATCTTTATATTTTTTTATCAATATTTTTAATATTAAAATAAATTATACGAAACAATTTTAAAAGGACTCAATTATTGGGTGATGAGTTATAAAAATTATGCATATATAATTCTTTTATTAAAAAATTAATAGGAAAAATATACAAACTACATCTATATTTTTGTTCTTCATTTAAAGTCATATTGATATATATTTATGTTATAATACCTACGAGTTCTCCTGGTCATTAGTCTTTAAAATCTACATATATAAGTTTTTATTAAAATTTTGATAATAAATATATAAAAATCATATCTAAATTTTTGTTATTTATTTAAATTCATATTAATATATATATACATATATATATATCTCTATTTTATAATACTCATGAACTCTCTTGATCATTGATCGCTATATCAATATATTATATGATATAAAATATAATAAGAGAGAAAGTAAAGATAATGAGAAATTATAATAAAAAAATTTGAAGTTAAATAAATTTTTTATTATTTTAAAATATAATAATAATTTATTATATTTTAAAAATTTAAAAAAATTATCATACACTTTTGTGTGGTATAGCGGAGCTTCTAATATATATATTTATAATGAGAAGTTACAACCAAAATATGAAGAGTTAAATAATTTTATATTATTTTAAAATATAATGATTATTGTTTATATAATATTTTAAAAATTTTAAAAAATTTAGATATATTTTTGTACATGAAAAATCTCGAGTATATACATATATACTCCTGAGATTAGCATGTATTTTAGTGTATGCCCATTTTTTTTCAAAATTTAATTTTAAACATAAGTAATAAGTTAAGTAATTTTTTTAATCCCTTGAAATTTCTCGTCATATAAATCCCTACTCTTTTATTACACAATATATTATTTAGTTTGAGAGACTAAAGAAACGAAAGAGGAAATAAAAACAATAAATTATATTTCTGCTACATTGAATATAAAATTATAATCTTCTTCAATATTAAAAAATATTTTTATTAAAAAAATAATAAATAAATATATGTAATTTTTAAAATTAAAAAAGTGATATAAATATAATTTCTATAAATATTTTATAATTCCATTTTAATTTTTCACTATTTTTAAGACCTAGAGCCATTCTAATAAAAATATATAGGTTTGGCATTTACTTTTGTGCATGCCATTTTCTTAAAGGAAATAATTTTAAATATAAGTAAAACTTTTTAGTAACTTTTGCTCTCTTATAACTGCTCTTCATGTAAATCCTAATTTTAGATTTCAAGAGGCTAAAGAAACGAAAGAGGAGATAAAAATAATAAATTAATTTTTTCTATATTAAAAATAAAATTACAGTCTTATTTAATATAAAAATTATTTTTATTAAAAAATTAATTATAAGAAAAATATGTATAATTTTTAAAATTAAAAAGATAATAAATATAATTTTACCTTTGTTCTAAATTTAAATTATCATATGGGCGTGTCTAAAAAAAATATTAATTATCATAAACTACTTTCCTCAAAATTTCATCTTGTTCCTCAGAAAATTGTGGAATATTAGAGAATTAGGATGAGAAATAACTTACTATATATGTTTGGCTGTTGTTTATGAATTTTCATAGATCTTGAACAGGTCCGATAAGGTAGGCAAAATCCCAGATTTCCTGTTTTTCTTTTTTTTCTCAAACAGAAAAATCTATGCTTGGAAGGGAACATGTGAAATAGACCGTTGAACACTCTGGTCAAATGTTTGGGAATAATTTAATTTTTGTGATTAAAAAATAGAAATGAGAAACATATCGTGTTCTTTATCTTTTTATCATTATATTTTTTTAATTATTAATATGTAAAAAGTCTTTTAAATTTTAACTAATTTGATTTAAGTTAGTTAAAGTTTTATAATAAAAGTAAACTCTCTCAAAAAAAATTTTTATATGTGAGTCATTTGGTTATTTTAGTCTCTAAATTTTATAATAAATAATAAAAATAGAAAAAATTATGAGAGAAAAAATTATAGAAGGCGGGAAGAAAAAATTATTTAATTTCTTATTTTTATCTTTATATATATATATATTTATAAAAATTAGTCTGCACTTTAGTGCTTGCCAAACTCATTAGTATATTATAATTATTTTGAACCTTCCTCTCTTTGGTTTACAGATTATATAGCTTTAGAGGTTTCATGTACACAACAGTTAATGTTAATTTTTTTAATTTTTAAAATATAATATACAAAATAATTATTATATTTTAAAATAATATATTAAATAATAAAAAATTATTTAATTCCTTAATCTTTTGTTAACTTTTATAATTTCACATTATATTTATTTTTTTTCTTTATTATTTTCTTCTCAAATCATATATTTTATTTTATAATAAATAGTGTTGGAGACTAATAACTAAAAAGATTTCAAAGCCATTATAATTAGATTTGAGGCTTTACATATATAAATGTACACGCTATTTTTATTTTTAAAATATAATATAAAAAATTATTATTAAATTTTAAAATAAAAAATTATTTAACTCTTTAATAATATTCTCTTCTAACTTTTTACTATTTTTACTTTTTATTTTTTATGTCATCATATCACATATTTTATGTTAAAAGAATCATTATAATATATATATATATATATATATATATATATATATATATATATAGTAAATACAAGTACACTTGACATGCATTAAAATTATAATATATTCAAATTTTATTATTTATCATTTATTTTGAGTTATTAAAAATGATAATATCAATTTATTTTAATTTTTTAAAAATATTTTTTTATGTTTGTCAAATATATATTTTTTAATTAAATAATATATATAAGGGTATTTTAATGAAATTGTAATTTTTATTATTTACCAAGGAGAAGAGTATAAATTTTTAAAATAGAAGATAAGTGAGTATAATTTTAAAATATAGGAAAAGATTGCTCACATTTAATTTTTGACAATATTTTAAATAAAATTATCTTTAATAAAAAGATACTTATAAAAAATGCAAAAAATCTCTTGTGGAAACATTTAATTTGTCATCAGCTAAGGATCTTTGGTTGTGACTTTGGTGTCTCCATATTTGGTCTTGCATAGAGACTCTTATGTTGTCACTAAAAATCATCAATTTTGGTAAATTTTTTAATCGATTAATTGACACACTCTTCTTTAAAAAGATTAATTTTTTTTTTAATTTTATCTAATTTAACTAAAATAAATTTAAATATATTATTAATTTTTTAAAATATTAGGAAGATATATTTAAACATTATTATTTATTTTTAATTCAAAGTAATTATATTAGTTAAATACAAATAATAATTTTACTTTTACCTAAGGTTAAAATGCAAAAAATTCCCTTGAATTTTTATCCTCTTGCAGATAATCCTCCTGAGTGTTGAAACTCATCAAAGAACACCTTTAAACTTTTTAAAGCCTGCAAATAGCATATTTTGTTAAATTTTTTGTCGAATTTTTATCAGTCAAAAGCCATGTCAAGTGTCTGGCTCCACATACGTAGGACTCCACATAGGCAAAAATACTGAGTTGGATCTAAGAGTATTTTTGTTTTTTTTTCTTTTTTTCTCTCTCTTCCACAACCTTCCTCTTCCCTCTTTTTGTTCTAATTTTTTGGCGATCCACAAATGGATTGCTTGACTTCATGGTGGCCACATACAGACTTCGCGAATGGCCTTCAACGTTTGCAAGGCCATTCCCAGCCACAGACGGACCTCGCTAACTGTCTCACTAACATTCGCAATCATGAACGACCTCCATCTGCAATGAGCCTCTATCGTGTTGATCTCTCTCTCTCTTCTTGCAAGGTCCGTGGCGATCACCTTCAATCGTAGACGTCCTTCCCTTCTCACGGAGCACAGTCGTGCAGTCGCACGGAAGATCTATTCCCAAGAAGAGAGGGAGAGAGATCAATGCTACGTAATTGACATCTCAAGGAGCACTATCGCTTGATCGTCATTTTTGATGATTTCCACGGGGTTTCCAAAATTTTGGCATTTTTGGCATTTTTAACAACTTTCGACCATTGTCCATGTAAAATGACAAAAATGCCTCTCAGACTCAGTCCTACATAGAGTCAAACACCGAACGTGGCCTTTGATCTTTAAAAAGTAGACAAAAAATTTAATAAATAGTATTATTTGTAAATTTTAAAAAATTTAAAAAATTTTTTTGTTGAATTTTAAAATTCAAAAAATTATCTGCAAGAAGAAAAAAATTTAAGAAAATTCATTATATTTTAGCGTTTAACTAATTTGACAAAGTATATAAAAAAATATTGTATCTATATCATGGAGTACATGAAGAAGAAGAATAAATTCAAAGTTAATACAAAATAAATAATTTTATATTTATATAAAAAAAATATTGTATCTATATCATGGAGTACATGAAGAAGAATAAATTCAAAGTTAAAAATTTAAATGTAGAGGATGGCGTGTAGCTATGTACAGTGTAGGCAGTGTAGCTGTGCAGTAGTGTACAGCGCAGGTTCAAAACATTGGCTTATAAAAAACAAAATAATCTCAGTCTAATCCAACTGAGATTTAATTGGTAGATTTCTCAAACAGCCTTTTGTTCATCAATAAGACTCACGTGGCATTCTTAGTAGATGGGTGAGACCTGAAAGAGAGAGAATAGGAAGCACATGAAAGGTTAAAGTTTAAGAAATTGAAAAAATCAAAATCAAAATGGAAGGGAGATAAAAAGTGATTAAAAAATAATATATTAATATAAAATAAGTAAATAAAATAAATAATATTTAAATTAATATTTTAAAATTTACTTTATATGTAATATAATAATATAGTTTAAAGTTAAACATTTTATTTTAAACAAATTATTTATTTTATTATATTTATAATATAAAATTAATATATATTAATATTATTTTAACTGAAATTTAATTAAAGTTAAATCAATAAATTATAAACTAATATTTTCACTAATTTAATGTAGACAAAAACAAATTAGTGAGGCATATAGTTACAAGACAAAAAGTTCTATTAAAGCTACTTTACTTTTTTAAAAAAAAAAAAAAGTTGATTAAATGATAAAGTTGGTATTTAACTTTATGTCATCAATTGTTAGTGTTAAAATATATTTTTTGTCAGAAGATTATATATAATAATAAAGAAACTTAATTATTTATAAAATATTTTTTAAATGAAGAAATTAATTATTTTAATACTTCAGAGATTATATCAAAATTATATATATTTTAAAGACTAAAATAGTATTTTTTTTATAAATTTAAAATTTATGTCTATAATAATATTTGAAAAATAAAAAATTAACATTCTAGGAGATTTTTCACCCTACTGAAAATATGCAAAATATTCAAACTTCTACACCCTTCTTTACCCTTTAAGGACTGGTCCATGCCCCAATTAGTATTGCGGGCAAAAGCATAGCAAGTTATAACAAACACCACCTTTGAAACTTTCAAAATCTAATTATTCGAGAGTCACCCACTCATGAAAGCGATCGCTCCACATGCCGCTTCAACAATCGCACTTACGCCTCGACCATTTTTTTAAAAATATTTTTAAGAATTACTATTATATCATCTTATTTATATGATTTGATTAGATAAATATTATTAGTTAATATATAAATAAAATAATATAATATATATTTAAATTTTTTAAATTATGAAAAAGAATGAAATTTTTATAATAAAAAATTATAAACTTTAATTTATTTAAAATTAAATTTTAATTTATCACTCTCTTAATTATTTTTTAATCTTTTTCTTATTTTACAAATTTTACTTTATAAAATATTTAAAAAAATTTTCCAATATATATACTTAACAAGCAGTCTTTTTCTTAATCCACAGCAACATAGAGATCACCTCTAAGCCACTTACATGGATTTGATTTTTCCCCATTTAATCCCTATGAATGTTTTGGTCCAAAGAATTTTCTTTCAATGACCAAGTCATTTCATACATAGTGGAACGTTTCTAAGAATTTTTTATTTGCAATTTATTTTAAGCTTAATCTTCATGTTAATCTTTTCAAATTAGTAAAATTCATTAGCACCCAAGATTGTGCTCTAATTTCTAATTTCGCTGCGTCCCATTATGGAATTTTCAGCTTTAATTTGGCTTATCTCAGGGCTGACATAAAAATACTAACAACATATTTTTTAATAAAAAAAATTAAATATAAATTCTTATTACGCCGGTCTCTAGATTAAATTAAAATTTATTTTTTGGAGAAATTAATTCCTTAGTTTCATAACATTAAAATATTAATTAGCGAGTAAAAATTTTTTGAAATTGGATTCTGTGTTTTTCAAGAATTAAGAATTAAATGAGTAAATATATATTTTTTAAAATTTCTTTAATTGTTGATACTTAAATTCAAACTTCATATTAATTAAATATACTAGTGAAGTTATACTTTATTTATGAGTTAAATGATTTTCCCATAATTAAGTAATGAAAGTAATGTTAGTTGAAAATAAGTCACTAAATTTAAAAAGAACTTATTAATTGTACAAGTATATATTAATTTCAAGATTTTCCCATAAAGTAATGAAAGTAATGCTAATTGAAAATAAGTCAATAAATTTAAAAAGAGCTTATTGCACAAATATATATTACTTTCAAGTATTCGTATCCTTATCAAGAAAAAGAAAGTCATAGACATGTGTTATATTTTTTTCCCAGTCCTTTCTAGAATATATCTTCGCTGGAGAGAAAGAAAAAGAGCAGACATTATCATTCTCTTGAAATATGACGACTCTAGTGCAATACCGCATGTGCTCTTAGAAAGTTCACCATTCTCTTCTTATTCCTTGAATTCCGAAGACATCCATTCTTGGAAACTTGGAAACCAAGGAAACAAAAAACGAATTTTCCAAATCTTAAAATGTAAGCAAGTCTTCGTAATATAAACTACACATAGAACCATCACGTATACAAGAGTTTAATAAAGAAAAAAAAATTTAAAAACAATGTGTGACAATTATAAAAAATAAAATTATATTAAATTATTTATTAAGTCATTAATTTCTATTGTTAATTTAATTGTAAAATATGATAAATTTATATAAAAAATTAAATTACTATTTCATATAACGCTGAGAAATTCTATTATTTCACTTATAGGTAGGGAGTTTAAAAATTAAAATCAATTAAAATTAATTTATCATAATTACATCAAATCGAATCCAACCTAGAAAAATCTTTATATGCTACTATTACTCATAAATCTTTGGGCCATTGGTCATAAAATTGTTGCTCTGGGCTTGGGCTCCTTTAAATTGAACTTTTAAGTGACTTGTAGTGTCTTGGGCTTCAATTAATCTCTACTTAATTATCTGCTCAATTGCTATTGCTACTGCTTCTGTGTATTTCTTAGGACAAACAAATAAAACAAGTTAAAGCAAGGTCCATTAATATTACAAAAATATTCCAAAGCATATATTATTTTTAAATTTATTCCTTAAAAATAAAATAAAAATAAAAAATTTCCCCCTTTTTCTTCATAATAATTGCATTGAGTTCTTACAATTTTGGAAAAGTAATTAGGATTTCAATCAAGCAAAATTAATTTCCTTTCTGAAAATGTGTATTCTTTCCTTATAGATATCAACAAAAGACTCAGCATGGATACTCCATAAAGATAATATATACGCGAACACTATGGATGTATGAAAGAAGTCAATCGACGTATTAGGAAAGTAATGTTTGTTGTAAGATTCAATTATTGTATTATAAAATTTGTTGTTTGGATGAAAAGAGATATGAAATTTTCAAATTTCATGTAATTTAATCAAATATTTTTTTTAAAAAAAATTAAAACTCCACCCGGGTGAAATTTTAAAATTTATTTATTTACTTATTTTTGTAATATTACTTTTATATACACACACATAGGTATACTTACACTAACATGAACATATGTACATATATATTACATGCTTACATACATATTTATATATATCTATATTATAATGACTTTAAATTTTTTTAACCAGTGGTCTCATAAAATAATATATTTTATAATATAAAATATAGAATAAAATATATGATATAAAACTATAAGAAAGAGAAAATAAAAATATATAACAAAAAGTTATAAGATATGAATGGATTAAATAACTTCTTATTATTTAATTTATTATTTTAAAATTATAGTAATTATTATTTTATATTATATTTTAAAATTAAAAAAATATACTTTTATGCATGCTAAGTATCTAGTTTGTATATATACACACACAGAGACATACATTATATATCTTTATATACATACATCCATATATATATATACATATACAAATACACATATTTAGTTTTGAGATTTTTTACTTATTGATTTCACAAATTATATATTATATAATATAAAATATAAAACAAAATAAATAATATAAGGAGAGGAAACAGAAGAGACAAATTAATAAAGATGAAAGAAAGTTAAACTTAAAACAGAATATTGGAGAGTTAATTCACTTCTCATAATTTAATTTATTATTTTAAAACCTAATAAATATATTTCAAAAATTAAAAAACATATTATGCTCATTTGTGCATGCAAAAATTCTAATTAATATAGATATATGTATATATTTATTTATGCACACACATAAATATACACATGTTTATGCACATACAAGTGAGAACATTGCATGTAATTGTGTATGCATATGTACTACATAATATATATTTACACACACACACATTTCCCCCCATATATATATTTATACATTATAATTTGTACATATATTTATTAATTACACAAAATTTATAAATACTATGATTATTTAACTAAAAAATTTAAAATTCCACAACCAAACTCAAGGCTAATTGTTTCCACTGCTTAGTGGTTGGATTTCTAGGTTTAAAGATTGGAGCCAAAATTGGCAAACTTGTGGTGTTAATTTAATGTAGGAAGTCTATTCTAATGTTGTCCACAAGGCTAAATACCTGCTCTTAACACCTTCTATTATCCAAGTCATAACCTCATTCCTTCCTTAAGACTTTCAATTTCACCCAAAAGAAAAAAATTTCAGAGTTTTACTCTTTTTGGCCCTTTGCCTTGACCCTGCCAAATACGTTTCTAACTATTTTTTTTGTTTTTTGTTTAAAGTACTGGTCATAGATAACGGCGTGGTGAATGACAAAAGTTACATATATTGAAAATTTGAGTACTTTATGATACTATTTAGTATATTAATGATAATTACAGTGTAATAAAAAATTAGTCTTTTATAAATATCTATTAAAAAATATTCCTACAATTAATACTTAATAGTATTTTTAATAAAATTATTTTCATATAATAAGAGAATTTTTTTGAAAAACAAAAAATATTATTTAGTTATTTACTTTAATTTATAAGCAAATTAAATAAAAAAAATTTTTTGTAAAATATACACCTCAATTATTTATTCCACAATTTGAAAAACATAATTTAATTCCTAAAATGCACATACTACTTTTTTTTTTTTAATTTTAAAAATATGTAATTCAGTTCATGAGAATCTTTTACTTGCAATCCATATTATTCCTTCTTAGTACATGCTGTAAGCACTAATAATTCATAAATATAATAATTTGAAGAACTAAATTGAACATTTAATTCTTATTAAACAAAAAATTAAGTAATTGAAGTATATATTTATAAAAATCGAGTTATTTATTTTTAAAATTTTAAAATTAAATAATTAAAATAAGAATATTTTAGGACTAACGAATATTTTTATGATACTGATTAGAAAAATATGTGATTAATTATTAAAAATTATTATTTATATTAATTTTTTTAAAATTCTAAACTATTAAATATTATATTAATCAATTATAAACTTTTTCAACAAATGTTCTAAGACATTGATTATCAAATTGAGAACTCTTATTTTTTATTACGTTGATCCTCGTTTTGGAGGGCACAATGATTGAAGTTGATGTAGGAGGCACGCGGCACGCGGTACCTAAGACTACAAAAATTAAAGTAGCGTCACGTAAAAGCATCAATAATATATAATTGCTTCATATTCAACAATCTTTTATCTATTTAAAAACTATAAATTAAAGTACAATTCTATAATCTATTATATAATATGTGGGCTCTGTTCTGAGGGGGAGTGCATGCATTTAATTTCTTCGAAACGTGAATTTATCATGGAAGACTTCACAATAGTAATATGTCTCAACTCTCAATTTTCAAAGTCATGGAGCTAAGTACGCCCAATGAACTAAATTTTAGTATCATGGAAGTACTAAAATTTTAGTATTAAATTTTTAATATTTTTTTATTATTAGTCATTTATCAATATTAAATGTAGAATATATACTCGCTATTTTGCATATAACCCAATAGCTTTGTTGTCCTATAAATTGTTGAATCCTTTGCTGTGTTTTCGATTATTCTGACAGTAAAAAAATAATGCTTTCAAAATAGCAATGAAAGAAAACAGGGTTTGAATTTTTTGTATTTGTAAAATAGTATATTTTTCTATATTAAGAGAGATATAAGAAAAAAAATATTTAACTTTTAATCTATTTAGAATATGTCTCTATCAATGTGATATGTGAGTCTCTTTTTTTTCTTTTTATCTTATTTTAAATATAAAGAAATATATTATTTCTCAAATACAGGTGATTCAAAATTGAAAAAAAAAGTTCATTAAGATACTATAATTCTCATACCTAAACATAACTTAAGCAGATAAAAAAATTAATTCTCACTTTTAAACCCGTATATAAAATCTCCAAACTTGGACTCGAACCCGTTTATTCAAAATATTAAGAGAGATATAGAAAGAAAAAAATATTTAGCTTTTAATCTATTACGAGTGAGTCTCTATCAGTGTGATATGTGAGTTTTTTTTTTCTTTTTATCTTACTTTAAATATAGAAAAATATATTATTTCTCAAATACAGGCGATCCAAATTAAATTAAAAAAAAAGTTACTTAAGATACTATAATTCTCATACCTAAACCTAGACTTGAGTGGATAAAAAATTAATCCTCATTTTTGGACTTATATATAAAATCTTCAAATACTTGGACTCGGACTTGTTTATTCAAAAAAAAAAAACTAAAATAAAATTAATTTTTTCTTCAAATTATAACTTATCTACATATAAATTCATTAAAAAAAGTTTACAAGTTATAATATCAATTATATTACATAAAATTCAAATAAATAATAAATATAAAATCATAAGCAATTTATTCTTACAAAATCATTAAATATAATAATTTATAAATTTATATTAAAATTAAACTATTTTATTGATAGTAGCAAATAACATAATATATATATAGATATATATATTCTTAAAAAAAATAAATATATATTTATAATATAAAAATAATATTTAAATAATTTATATAAAACTGAGATAGGTTTAGGTAAGTTATCAAACTCCCTAGACTCAAATCCATATTTGCTATTTTAATAATTGAACCTAAACTTGATGGGTACTCATAGGAGATAGGTATCTTAATCATTTCTAATCTTAATCAAAACCGAACCAAATCAATTAAAAAAAACTAAAGTTCACTTATTTTAAAAATTGATTATATTAGTTAGGTTTAATTTTAAGACAAAACTAAACCAAAATTTGAACACCCTTACAACGTAGGAACTAAATTGTTTGAAGAATATTTTTTAGAGGATGAAATCAATTAATAATCTGATATTTCAAGAACTAATTTGAGACAACATATATTTTTTAAGGGTTAAAATAATAATTTAATCAAATATATGCACCCAATTTATTTATATAATGACACCATATAACCATCTACAAAATTTCAAAGCAAAAAAGTATATAAAAAATTAGGAAATTAGGCCATATCCATCCATTAATAATGGGTAGTGTTATAGTGGCAATGACTAGTTCTCTTCACAGTTATTTTGTCCAATTCTCTGGTCTCTTCCTCTACCTCAAGCAAGTTCATAAGTACTGCATCTGAAGCATGTCTCAGCAGTTGCGACCAATCCCTAAACTCCATGAAATCAAAGTTCAACATTAATTTCAATATAATCATCTATATTATATAACTGCGGCATTAAATTATGATTGCAGCAAATAGAAGAAAATAAAAAGGATAATGAAATTAGATTTATTCCTTTATAGTATGGTTCAACATTAGTTTGCCTGTAATTGTTTGACCTTTCTTTAAATTAATATAACTTGATGATCACAATCTTTGGTATGTTACATTAAAATTGTAATTAAAATGTTAAAGCAATGAAAATTTTTAGGGTCATTTACACTCCTCTTCTTAAGGACATACGAAAATTAAAGGTATATTTAAAAGCCATTTTTTAAAAATAATTTTTTATTCTTAAAAATAAAAAAAGGAAAAGTATTATTTTTTAACCCGAAACAAAAGAACTTATTTGAACGTGTTTTTTACAATTGAAAAATAAAATAAAATAAAATATGTATTATGAGAACAAAAAATATAGAATAAGATGTTTTAAAGTCTAATTTTTTAAAACAGAGAAAATTCAATAAACAAGTATTTTTCAACTTAATGACAAGTACATAAATATATGAAAATAATATTAAAATAAATTTTTAAATCTAATTTTATTAAACAATTTTATAGAATAAAAAAAACAATCAAGCGCCCTAAATAATCTTTTTCTTTTAATTTCAAAAAAATTACACCCCTATATAATAACCAAAAAAATTAAAATTATTAAAAATATTCATATACACTTGACATGGTTCATCATTTTAATGTCAACATTTTTATTTTTGTTAAAAGTAAATTCCAAAATATCAAAGAGTGGTTAAATGATAATAAAATATGAATCAGGTGCCGAGGCAGAATTTTTTTAAAGGGGGCCAAATTTTTTTAATTTATAAATGTAATGTTATACATATATATTATAATTATATCAATCTAAAAAGAATAAAGACTAATAATGTAAAGAAAAAAATTAACAAAAATAATTGATAATTTAATAATTTAAAAAAGAGATAAAATTAACTATGTAATTATGTAAACCTATATATAATGATATTAGAAATTTTTAGATGATGGAAAAATTGCAAATAAATAAATAAGAGAAAAGAATATGCACATCTCTTCATATGTATCAACTCAAAACCAAATGTAAAGAATTAGACACAAAAAATTATTATATATTCAACAAATTTTTTTGAGTTTTTTCTAGACAGAAGTATTTTTTTAAATATTGTAAAAAAATTTAAAACAAATTTACAAAATATAAATTTATAGATGTAAAAAGCAGTGACATAAATAAATTGGTTACAAAAAAGTAATTATAACAAATACAAATAAGAAATTTCGAGAAGCAAAGGAGAAATTCTCACAGACTAAGAAAGCCAATAAAAATCTGAACATCAAAAGACATATCAAAGAATCTAAGTAATTTAGGTTGGATGAAAAGCATGAATGCTTTTATTCGAGATGAAGAATAAAAACTTTGACTTTGAGAATTTGAAATTTTAACTTTTTTCAATATCTTTCTAACTTTCACAGAGTGTAAAAAATAAAAGGAGATCAAAAGAAAGTAAAGTCTGGATATAGAGAAAAAAAATAAGTGAGACATTAATTACTAAAACATTTTTTACGAGTTTCCTTTTTTTATTATTTTATTAAAATAAAACTACTCTCTCTCTCTCTCTCTAAGTTTATGACAGGAGGGTGGAAGCAATTGGCCAAAATCATTTTAGGAGAGAGGAGCCACAATTAGATATATATATTAATATATATATATATATAAACTATGGTCACTGATATATGAATCCATAATAATGCCAAAGTATATATAAAAAGATTGCTAAGAAATGAAACATACCCTTTCAACGAGTCAAATGTCACTCCAACAGTGTGCTTAGCTTCCTCAAGCACTAAGCCAAACCTTCGAAGCTCTTGAGCTTCATAGTATCTATTGTCCAGCTTGACCTGAAGCTGTGAGGGCTTAATGTCATAAAAAATTGGGACAAGTCTCTTCTTTCGCTCCATGAGAAGAGCAAGTTCATGGAGGCAGAAGTATGAGTCACAATAACGTGGTGAGAAAACTGCAACACCAACCTTACACTCACCAATGGCATTGTCTATACAATCCAACAGTTTATCTCCTGGTTTCATGTTGGCACTGTCCAAGAATGATCCGACTCTAAGCTTCCTAAGATCATGCTGAAGCAAGCCGGCGACATTTCTCTTCGTGTCGATGCTACGGTGGTTTATGAAGACATCAAACGCAGGTCGATGCGCAATTCCTCGGCAAAATTTGGCCGGAAAACGCTGCATGGTGGCACAGCGTAGAGGTGGAGGCACACACACATATTTATATATATAGAGAATACGTAAGGACTACGGAGTAATTGTTGAATATTGTATTAATTAAAGAGCAATAAGCCAAAAGTGTCAAATTGGCAAATTTAAATGTTGAGTTGACCAAAAAGGCGAAATACTTGGTCTTTCATGATCAGAAGCTGCTTTTGTTTTCGCCAAACACGGCTCTATGGCTGGTTGGTACAAACCACCAATGATATGGTGAGCATACATTGACAGTGACAATATCCTCGTAATTTGCATGGTGTGACTTGAAAAGTTAAGATCCTTCTTTAATATAATTGATTTTGTTTTATTGTATCAATAGACTTAAAATATCAATTTTTGTAATTGGACCAAGTCTTTTAATTTAATCTCTCTTAGTAAGTATATTTTTTAAAATTTAAATTTGTATCTTTTTCTTTAGAATAAATTATACTCTTTTTTTAAAAAAAAATTTTAAAATTGTACTCTCCTTTCCTTCTTTGAAAAATGAGATAACTTATATTTTCATCCATTTTGACTAATTTATTTTTATGTTTATTATTTATATAATTAAATATATATTTAAATAATATAAAAATATTTTTTAATTTTAAATAAAATATTTTTATTACTTTTAACTCAAATAAATAATAAAATATTATACTTTTTAAAAATATATTTTATAATAAATTATAATATTTTAAAAGAATAATAATGTCATTAAATATATTTTACTTAAAATATATAATATTATAATATTTTTAATCTTAAAAAAAAAGATTATATATTTTTAAAATAAAAGAGAAGAGAGTATAATTTACTCTTCTCTTGATGAAAATAAAGTTACTTTGACTTTAACTAACTACCGTTGTCTCTCACAGTTGATTTCTAATTTTCTAGATACATTTACACGCATGCTTTTGGTGAGTAGTGGCTTCTTTTCTGTATGGTTCCTATTTTTGCCTAAATTTGTTTCTAATTGTTACAAAATTCATTATATTTAGGCATGCAATTAGCAACACTTCGGCTTTTGGAACATGGATAAGTTCATTAATTACTTTCGGAAAGAAATAGGATTACATTTCAAGAAATATTGTAAATGATAGGTTCCATCTGTATATTTTACTAATTTACAGGACTTATCAAGTTATTTTAATGATTAATGGTTTAATAATAATAATAATAATAATAATAATAATATTATTATTATTATTATTATTATTATTATTAGGTTAAATTAGTCTTGTGATTCCTATAATTTTCTTAATTTTTAATTGGGTCTCTCTATAGTTTAACAAACTTTTAATTTAGTCCCCAAGGTTTTTTTTTTCTCAATATTTTGTTAAATTTTGATTATATGCTATAATTATTTATCATGTCAACATTATGAATTTACTTAATTTAAATCAATATATTCATATTAATTAACATAAATTACATTACATTTTATTTTATATTTTTAAATTATTTTTATATTTTTTATATATTTTTTATGGACATAAATCGTATATATTTATAGTAGTAATTAAGTACTATATATGTTAACAATATTAACAAAATTTAATATAATTTTAAGAAAAAAATTAATAGTAAAAACTAATTTAAAAGTTTGTTAAACTATAAAAATTAAATCATAAATTTGTTAAATTATAAAAACTTAATTAAAAATTTTGTAAAAGTATAGGGATTATAAAAATAATTTAACCTTATCATTATTATCATTAGAAGCAAGATCATCAAGAGATCTTCATACCTTATGACTACTTATAAAATTTATCAGTCAGGTTTGAATATGGGTTTAGACATTAAAGGGATGGCTCTGGGTCTGAAATATTAGTATTTTATTCGAACCCAGACCTACCATATATAAAATATTTAAATATTATTTTTATATTATAAATATATGTTTCATTTATTCTATTGAAGAAAATATATATATATAATAAGTTATTTAATTTAATTTCATCAATAATATAATTTAAATTTAATATAAATTTATAAATTATTATATTTAATAATTTTGTAAAAATAAATTTGTAAATTTGTTAAGATTTTATATTGATTACATATTTAAAGTTTACATAATATAATTAATGTAACTTGTGTACTTTTTTTTCTTATGAATTTATATGTAGCTAAATAATAATTTTAAAAAAAAAATTTTAAATTTTTTTAAATAAAAATAAAAGAAATATTAAAATAATACTAAAAAGTAAAAAGAAATAATTTTTAACAAAATTCGAGAGTATAAAAAGATGAAATGAGCTTTTGTATACTTAAAATTGGGCTAGCTATTGCAAAATTAAGAGGAAAAATGCTTATTTATGTGGTATTACTATTGACGAAAGGTTATTACTGATTCTACACTATTTGAGTAAAATTTTGTAATTTTGGTGATTATTGTTTTAAAATAGGAGGAACTTTGTTATCTATAGTTGTAACGATAGCCATCAATGTACCTAGGTATTAACCCTAACTAACGAAGGTCAGTTGATGTTAGCCTCTCCTATAGCCACACACATGAAGTGTATGTATATCATTCGAAGTGATTGGGGCCATGTAAGGGATTGTGGCCAGAGTTATATGATTATATGATTCTGAGGATGGATAAAATAGGAGAGTATTTGAAATTATTCTGTGAGATGTCACTCCCATATAAATCTAGATTTTTTTTTTAAATGAATTATATTTTGAGCTTCTTAAATACAATAAATTTATATTTAAGTATTATATTATGGATAAATTTTCTTTAGAGGGCCATCGGATTATGTTAAACAACTACGGATCACGAAATTTTGTTTACTTTTATAGTTATGTTAAAGATTGTTTATTTTGGTACTTACCTTTTACTCTTAATCTTTGCCTTTCATATATTCCTATGGTTTATTATGTTGTTGTTAAAACAAAATCTTTCACTTCAAATTTTAAACTACTTGTACATTATTTATTTCAGCTTCTACAATTACAGTAACTTTATTTACTCATTGAATGGTTTTAAAGCCCAAATATTTTGTGTCGATGGACATTGTTATTTTGTATACCTTGCTTGTTTTTAATTTTAGATATAACTCTGAATCCATAGTCCGGATATACCCCACCAGTATTTAGTATTTTTGGTGATGTGTAATATGGACAGCAAAACTCTCCATGTCTCTGAATCAGCTGCAAGAATTCCATCTCCAAGAATTTCAAAAGTCTCATGAAACTTTCCCTTCTCATAGTTGTCGAAATTCTTGCTTAATATATGTTGTATGTTCATGAGGTTGTAGGTAATCAAATAGTTCAAGTTGGTAAACCAAGGTCTTTGAAGTTACCAGTACCAACATGTCTTTTCAAATGTTGATTTACAAAATCATGGATCTGCCACATGTTACAGAGAATAGGAGGCAACATTCCTAAGAAAGGCAAATCAAATAAGAGAGGGTTTTGCCAGCATCATCTCTGATGAAAAAGAAAAAGGAAGCAGAGAACCAATGCAATCATTTGTAAATAACTTAGGATGATCATTGTAAATGAAAGAAGATAGAGATCTTTGCCTCTCAGGATAGTTGTTTAGAATGAAATGGTTTTGTGTATATATATATAGAACTTAGTATTGTCTATGAAAATGTCTTGAATTTTGTTTAGTTATTTTTTGGTGGCATCAATTAGGAAAAAATTTCACAATTCTTTACATCTCTTAGCCACATTTGATTTAGATGAGAGACAAGCATTAAATGAAGAGGTAACTTGCTAGTACATACAATGAGAAATGGTGAAAAACATTGACACATGGAAAGTAATTTACCTTTAGCAATTTGAGGCATGCCACCACTCCTATGGCTGGTCTACTTAGATGAAGTGAAGAAAAATTAAATGCTCCTCATCCCTCACTCTTCTATAAATACCATTTATACAAATGGTGTTTTGAGGCAAGTTGGAGTTGTCAATTTGAGTGTGTGCTTGTGTTCAAGCTTGAGTTCCATTTGTGTATTTTGTGTGGAGATTATATACCTTTTGTAATAGAAAAATATTTTGATTGACTAAGTGTATTTGAGATGTGATTTTGAGTTTTTAGTTAAACCACTTTTGTATCTCTATTTATATTGTTAGTGGAATTTGCTCCTCATCTTTGCCTGTGGACGTAGGCAAAAAGCCAAACCATGTTAAATATTTTGTCCATTATTTCTCATCCCTTACACCTCATTTAGATTTTATTATTATCAATCAAATCACCTTTGGCCCTATTCTGCATATTTCCCAACAAATTGGTATTAAAGCCTTATTACATACTTAGTGTATTTGATCAAGATGACTACAATCAAGTTTGAAATTGAGAAATTTGATGGGAACATGATTTTCTCCATCTGGCAAGTTTGAATGATGGGTGCATTAACCCAAAATGACCTTAAAAAGACTTAGTTAGGCAAAGAAAAGAAGTTTGCAACGATGTTTGATGATGATTGGAGTGATTTGGATAAAAAGTCCTCACTGCCATTCAGTTATGTTTGTCTAACGATGTGCCACTGGATTGTGGAACAAGTTGGAAGAGTTATAATTGACGAAGTCTTTGGCAAATCGATTAATCTTGAAACAGAGATTGTATACACTCTAGTTATTTTATATTGCTAACTATATATTATTTTAATTACTTTTTGCAACCTTAGTTCTTTATGATACAATTTTTTTTATTTTTTTAACTTTATTTTTTTTATTTTTTTCTTCTTTCAATAATTTTTTTTAAGTTATTATATATTTTTATCTTCTTTTGATAATTATCTAAAGCTTTTTTTTATTAATTATTACATCAATAAATTGATATTTATTTGAGAATTAGATCAACACAAACTTATGAGCAAGATTTCCCTAGTTAAGTGCCAAGAAAAAAAATTTAAGAAGAATTCAAAATTTAAGATTTGACTTACCCCTACTCAAATATTTTAATTAATTATAAATTGACTTAATAAGTAATCATTAAATTATAGCAACAGTGATTATACTCTCTAGTTATTATTCAGCTTGTGGTATAGATCCGTTTCCTCGTGAGTTGTGATGGGAATATTGTGGGAGGCAAATAATATATGGACTGGCATACTATGATTATCTTTCCATGTGTTTGACACTATTGCCTTACTCCCTCGAAATCCAATCACTGGCTGCACCTGAATTTGTACGGATTGATTGGTGTGAGTAGTAAAAAG
Organism: Senna siamea; assembly: GCA_031216115.1. Taxonomy (NCBI): domain Eukaryota; kingdom Viridiplantae; phylum Streptophyta; class Magnoliopsida; order Fabales; family Fabaceae; genus Senna; species Senna siamea. Next base: position 17,458,357 of record CM062355.1, on the reverse strand, counting down.
AATCAAGACAACACAATTCATATATGTCACATCTCGTGTCAGAAACATGTCACCAATGCCTTAATCATTAATTTTTAACAAGGACGACATTTGCTTATGTTGCTTTTGAATGTAACATGATTTACTAAATTTATTAATAAATAAATTTAACTAAAAATTGAAGTAGAGAAAACCTAGAGGATATGGACTCCAAAATGAGGTTGTTGATGGTTTTGAGAAAAGCACGATGAAACTAAGTAAATTACTTTTTTACCCAAGAGAGAGAAAGTAAAAAATTGATGCCGGAGAAATTAGAACTAGAAGAAGGTAGGAGCAATAAGAATATGCTTTAATGGGTGTGCGACGTCGTTGCTTGACAAATTCAGCTGGAGTGAGAAAACTGCCATGACAGACACACTATTCTCACTTGTTCAACTTTCTTCTTGTATCCATAAGAAACCCTTGTATATTGCTTTCTCATTGGGACCTTCTCCTTTAGTCCATATAAATGGCATCCAAATCCAAATCCCTGCCATAAACGGACCTTCGATTCGACGATCTCGCCGAAGGGAGAGGGGACCTTCGATTCGACGATCTCGCCGAAGGGAGAGGGAGCCTTCTCGAGGGCCTCGTTGTCGGTGGCCCATGCGACTTCACCAACAACGCATCTGAATTCAATTTCTGCGGACGCCATAGATAGATTTGAGAAAAAGAAAAGAGAGGGATTGTCGAAGCTGGAGGATTATCGAAGATAGAATCAATGACAGGTAGAGAGAGGGAGAGATTGAGAGTGACGAAAGTGGAGAGAATAACTAAGGAATAACCAAAAATGCCCTCGGCAAATCATCCTAGTTGGAGTAAAAATAATTTTCACCGTTAAATATTATATTAAAAAAATTAACAGAAGATGTTATCTCTAAAAATTTATAAGTTTCTAATTGTCTTTTGTCAAATTTTAACATTTAAAAGTATTATGTATAATGAATTTATAATTTAGAGAATTCTGTATAATTTAATTTTAAAATAATTTAGGCCTTTCAAATATAAGAAGAAAAAAGAGAATTTTAAAATATGAACTTGATGAAAATTGTTTTAATTCCAAGACTCTAGCTTTAATAATTTTTTTGAATATATTATTGCATGAGAGTTAAATTTTTTCGTTTAATCTAAGTTTTTTTTTCCTTATTCTTCTTTTTATATCTTTTTCAATGAGTTTTTTTTATATAAATTATTATAAAAAATTAACTTTCAACTGTTATAAAAGACCAACTTCTAATTAAAGTAAAATTTTAATTAAAGAAAATTAAAGTTAAAATAAGAGATTTACCGAAAATGAAGGCATAGTTGTGGATTAAGATTTGTGAGTTAAAAGTTTAAATTTGAGAAAAAATAAACAAAAATTAATAAGAGTACTTTTTTTTTATCCTCTCCCCTTTTCAAAAGATTAGGATAATTGTTAATTTTATCTATAAATTTTAGTATCACTATAAATTTCATCCAAATTCTTAATATAATCTATTTTTTATGGTAACAATTTTTTTAATTAAATTTTTACATATATAAATTTTATTAATATAATGAACGATAGTAGAATTTATAATAAAATTTAAAAGTTTAAAAATAAAATTAACAATAAAAAAATTAGAGTAAAAATTAAAAATTAATATAAAAATTAAAAATTATTTTTTCAAAAATTAAATTCTACTTGATAATTTTTTATAACTCTAAATATATATATATATATATATATAAAAAGAAGCAACTAAACATATTATTGTACATGTACGAAACCCCACAAAATATCGAACATTATTTTAACGTAAATAATTTAAGTATAATTTTTATATTTCTATATATTATTAAATTTTTTAATTAAAATTTATTATGTGTAGAAATTTATTATTTCATAATTACGTCTTTTTTAAAGTTTTTTTAAATTATTATCATTATTTTTGTATACTTGTCTATACAAATTTCACTTGCCAAACAAAGGATATCCATCAGACGATAGAGAGATATTCAAAAGACCACGACAGTGTACGGCGGAAAATTTCTCCCGCCAAATAATATCATTCCTTGTTTTATGCGAAGTGTTCACATCCGCCGTTGCGATTGATTTTGCCAAATCTATAATATCTTGTACCGAAAATAGGATTTTCTATCTCCATTCTAATTGCCATAAAATAATCAACATTTTTTTATTTCTTTTCTTTTGGATGTGTACTTTATTTTTTCTTTTAATTTTCTTTCTTCCCCAAAAAAGAAAAATCATAAGTTGTGTAAAGAATATGTTTAAAATTATAAAATTAAGATATTCAAAACGTAATTATAATTGTGTATCCAAACACGAAACAATTTTTACTTTAAAAAAAAGCTCAATTATAGTAAGTTACATAAAAATATTTTAAATAATTTATTTCAGCGAGCTATTTTGGCATCTCAATTTTTTCAGTTCCTTTCTTATTTTTTGGTCATTCAATTTGTCATACTCAATAATAATAATAATAATAATAATTCGCAATATATGATATATCAAATAATAATTTTATTTTTGAATAAAATTATTATTTTATTTTATTAAACAAATCACTAATATTAGAGATTTAAAACATAATTATATTTGATCATAGAAATTTTAAAAACGAGTATAATACTTACACCAAATAAGTAGTTTATTCAATCAGTATTTTTTTTTTTTTCGCATAAACATTTTAGGAGTTTCAATTGGCCTCCTCCTTGGGTAAAATTTACAATGTTAATTTTCAAACGATTCAAGTTTACTTCTATAGTATGTCATGAATAGAAAATTTAACAATAAATCTTATCATGTGAGTAAAATTGTGGTTGAAATGTTAAAATGCACCATGTGAAGCTAAGCTTTTGGGTATATTCAGGGATTAAAATTTAAATTAAAAAAAAAAAAAACAAGAACTGGCAAAAGTATGTTTTTATTGTCTCTCAAAGCTTGAGATCAATGTCAATTTTATCTCAACTCCTAATGTAATTCACTTTTCATATCAACAAGTGTTTTAGTTAGATTGTTGCATATATAAATTCTGTTATTGTAAAAATGATGTTAAAGTTTAGGATAAAATTGACAAAATTAAAAAATGTGGAGATAACATTGATAACAAAAAAAATTTATGAACAAAATTGAAAATCCATACCAGAGACATAAAATGTAAAGAAAGAGCTAAACATATTTCATTACATATATAGTAAAGAGCAATTAAGGCAATCACTTCTCATAATTTTCACAACCTCAGCACATCTCAAACATCTAATACAAGCATGATAGAGTAGATAATTGTGATAAACACACATACTTTAAGAGATTGAAATTTATGATAAATACGCATACTTGAGAAGATGAAATTGCTCACTCATTTTAGCCTCTTTTTGTTATCTTAACTTTTAGACCTTGTTTCATCAAAAGTGAAACTGAAATAGCTGGCGAAACAAGATGATCTTCTACCACCTGGACATGATAATTCCCCATGATAGCAGCTATCACTATCTTCAATGTAACCAAAGAAAGGTTCTTACCTAAACAAGTCCTAGGTCCTGTACCAAAACTAGCAAATTCATGACTTGGTACATTAACAGTGCACCAAGTCTCAGAGACCCATCGTTCTGGCTTGAACTCCAAGCAATCTTTTCCCCATATGTCTTCAAGCCTCCCCAGTGAATAGTATCATAGTATTGGGATCGACATTATGGCCACTAGGTAGTATGTCAGATTTGATGGCTTTCTTGAAATTTAAAGGTACAGGAGGAAATAGTCGCAGAGCTTCACATATAGCACCATGGAGATAAACTAGGTTTTTCACCTCCTTCACTCCTAATATGGTTGGATTTTCTCCATTGACTACAATTTTTTCTCTCATCTCTTGAAGGATTTTAGCCTCAACTAAAGGATGTGTAGCAATAAGCCAGAAAAACCATGTGAAAGCTGCAGTCATTGACTCTTTCCCTGCAACAAGAAGATTGAAAGCAGTGTCTCTCAAAAACTTGTCATCCAGTACTTGTTCCTGCTTTCTTTCCTCTTGTCTCATTAATGTTGCTAACACGTCACGATCTTGTGCTTCTTCCTCTGCTGTTTCATTTTTGTTAAATTTGCTTAGCTCTTCTCTCTTTGATGTTATGCGTTCATATACGAATTGATCAAAAGTTTTGTTTGCTGCTGCTAACTTCTTCTCTGATCCAATTTGAAGCCATTTTTGTAGCTTCCATAAGCTTTGTGGCATTGCATGTCTGTATAGTATTAACTCTTGCGCTTATGTGAAAGCCTTACCACATGGAACTTCTGGAAAGTCAATGACAAGGGATTGTGGATCATACCCAAAAATTAAGGAACAAGAATAGTCGAAATTGAAACGTTGGAAGACATCTTGTAAATCCACCTCCATCCCTTGTCTTCGTACATGATCAAGAACAGGAAGTAAATAGCTTTCCACCTTCTTCTGAAGGACTTTCTCATAAAACACCTCGAAGCCTTTCTTTTGAAAAATTGGATGGAGCATTGTCCTGCTGTATTTCCATGTCTCTGAATCAGCTGCAAGAATTCCATCTCCAAGAATTTCAAAAGTCTCACGAAACTCTCCCTTCTCATAGTTGTCGAAGTTCTTGCTTAATATGTGTTGTATGTTCATGGGGTTGCAGGTAACCAAATAGTTCAAGTTGGTAAACCAAGGTCCTTTGAAGTTTCCAGTACCAACATGTCTTTTCAAATGTTGATTTACAAAATCATGGATCTGCCACATGTTACAGAGAACAGGAGGCAACATTCCTAAGAAAGGCCAATCAATTAAGAGGGGGTTTTTGCAATATCGTCTCCGATGAAAAAGAAAAAGGAAGCAGAGAAGTAATGCAAACATTTGTGAATAACTTAAGATGATCATTGTAAATGAAAGAAGACGGAGATCTTTGCTTCTAGGGATAGTTGTTTAAAAAGAAATGATTATGTGTGTGTGTGTGTGTATAGATATATAGACATATACATAGAAACTTTGAATAAATGTGATAGATATTTATTTGAAAAGTATGGACTTCCACAATGGAAGAGTGAGGCTTCATTTTAAAATAGTTTTTGTACCTAAAAGGTGCCAACATCTTTCAATAAAATAAGAAAAAGGGAGAAGAAAGTATGAGCGACAGTGCTACGTACATAAAGAATCATAAAGGGTCGTTGATATTTAATTATTATGATAGGTCTATATGAATTCTCTATTGTTAGATATTATTATATTATTAATAGAATAAAATAGTTTAAATAGTAAAAATTTTAATATTATTTTTATAATAAAATTTTTTTAAAATTTTAATACAATTTTTTTTAATTTTTATCAATTTTAGTATCTTATATTTTATATTTTATTATTGATTTATTTTTTATCAATCTAATTATTTAATATAAAAATACAAAAAATAGTAATATTATTAACAAAAAAATCTATGTGAAATAAATGATAAAATAAAAAATTATGTATATAATAATTAATGTCGAACAAAAAAATTGATTTAGAATTTAAAGTTTAGGGTCAACTACAATCAAAAGCTACTTTTTTCGTTGCATCATTCAAGCTTTTTATTGTATGTTATTTTGTTATGAAAAGAATGAGTGAAGAGCAAACCTATCCTCTGTATAAGTTTAAAAAGAAGTTAAAATGACAAGATGTGCTTTTGAAATGTGAGGCGTTAGATCCCAAACCATCCCACCTAAATGGCAATCAATTTCATACGTATTTAGATTTTGTAAAGTACGAGAGAAAGATGTTTTAGAAAGAGAGATAAAGCTCATGAAATTCATAAAAAAAATTTATGACTTAATTTATTTATAATAAATTTTTTATTTTTTTCTTATTTTATGAATCTCATGCTATATAATAATTCAAAGTATCATTTCTTTTCATACATATTTTTATGATAGACCTAATCACGAGTGGAACTCGTTAAAAATTGATAACTTTTATATATACATACTTAAAAAATATGAGACTCGAGTTTTTTTTTTAAATGTGTTATTCGGGTTGGGCCCAAACTCAAATAATAAGAAAAAATTTAAACTTTGCTTGAATTTAAAGTTTTTAAAAATAAAAATTAATTATATATTATATTTTTTATTTAATATAAGTTAAATTAAAATATAATATAATATTTATAAGTTATAAATTTAAACTAAAAGTATTAATAAACTAAAAATGTATTATGTTTAAATTTTTGCATAAAATTATGAATAATTAATAATATATTATTAAATATAATTATTTGTATATATAATATATTTCTGTAAAATGAAATAAAACAAGAATTATAAAATTTTTTTATTAGTTAAAAAAATATTAATTTTAAATGAAATTTTTTATATTTTATATTTTAATATATATCATTTTTGTTAAATATTTATTTAAAAAAATAATTTGAACTTTGAACTTTTTTAAAAATAAATTTTCTTATTCGAATTTTAATTTTTAAATTTATATCATATTTTTATGGTGTCAATCAAACTTTAAAATTTATCATCGCGTCTATCATGCAAGTCTGGCAGATTTGAGTCATTAATAAACTATGTATGTGTGGCCCAAAAATTAAAGCACATTAATTTTGGCCGACTGCAGTAATAAATAAAGCTGTCGTAATAAGGTTTGTGTGGTGACTAGAATTGTATGGAGATTAATCGTCCATGACATTTTAGCGCAAAGGGAATCCAAAATTTTTATTTATTTATATTTTTAAATTTTTTTCCCAAGTTGAAAAAATCGGTTGGCAAAATCTTGACTTTATTTTGATTCGACGTCGTCTGTACTAATTCATTTATGCACTTACGAGTAGTTTCAATCGTATTAAATATTTTTAAGTTAAATTTAAATAATATTTTTTTATGTTTCATATATTTTTCTTAATTTAAATATATTTTTTAAAAAATAATGTTTAAGATGATCACGTAATGTTAAAAACTCATTTTATTTTGTCAAAAATCACAAACCGTAAAAAAAAAAAGAAAAAGAAAATTTCGATAAACTTTTTTAAATGTTTATTAGTTATTAGATTTTTTTAATAAAATTAAATTGTAATGGAGATTTTTTTGAATAATCTGAATCTCTAACATAACTTTCAACTAGAAAAAAACATTCATATATTATATTTTATTATAAAAAATAATTTGCACTTATATATATATTCGTTAAATTGAAAGTAGTTATTAATTATTAATTTCCTATTTGAAATTTATTCTTTTCTCATTGGTGAGCTAATACAGACAAAGCATATTATGTGCATGAATAATATTTCTTTTTAGCTAAATTGTTAAAAACCTTCTTGAATTTATATTGGCTTGTAAAAGGAGGATATTCTATTATTTTTAAAACGATATTTTTATTAATATATTATTTAGATAACTCCAACAAGACTTTATTAAATGTGAATTACTTTGTCAAAATTACAAAAATTTATTAAATGTACTGTCAAAATTTACAGGTTGCTAAATTTAGTGATAAGTTTTTCAAGTAAATAAAACTAAGGGCTTCGTTGAAAGAATTGTTAGGGAGTAGTATAAAATGAGGTAGAATAGTTTAAAAGTCTTAATCTTAGTTGAATGTTTAATAAATAAAAGCTAAAATAAAGATAACCTTCTTATGATTTGAATTTTTTACAAATAATTCTCTGTGATTTAAAACTTAATAAAAAAACTCTCTTAGACTTTCAAAATTAAACAATTTACACTTTTTGTTAATTTTTTTGTCCAAAATCTGACGGTCAACGACCATATAGGCTTGTTTGACGCCACATCAGCAAATTTGGTGACATGTCAGTAGGGGTATTTTGATTATTTTGCACCCATTTAAACCCACTCAATTAGTTTGCCCTAATCTATGAATTGACCTATTGACCCGGTTTATGAAACCCATGACTTGAAGGATATTATCCCCAAATTCTAGGGCACACAGAGGCACTTCATCGTAAACATCTATATCAACTAAAGCGTGGAATCGAATCTTCATTGCAATCCACCATGGACTACCGTTGTTCACTTTGCAATCGTTCATATATTCATCGTAACTCTGTTCTTCGTATTCACATCGCAATTTTGTGCAAAAATAGAGGTAATCCTTGTTTTCTCGTTTTAGCGCTTTACGTCTTTTGCAACTATCTTTCAAATTCGCTAATAACCATTTGTTTTAAACCGATTTGAATGCTGAGGTTAGTGTTAAGATTTGTTTTAGAGACATTTGTGTCATCTGTGTCACTACTTTGTTGGTGCTACGTCTGTAGTGAAATATTAACAACTCTGATATGTTGTGGTCTCTCCCTATGATAGCTGGCAATTTTCTTTTAGGTTGGGAGTGTTGCATGTGGTCCCTCCCTATGTGAATGCATATTTTTTTGAGTTGTGGGGTTTAATGTTGTGTTGTGCATCAATTTGAATATAATACTACCTCTTTTTTTGCATTTGCCTCCGGAACTCTTTGTAAATGCCTTTATAGTGAGTATAATAGTATTTTTATCATAGAAACATACTATCATATTGATGTTGGTTTTCAATTTGAATATAATAGTCTTGTTATCATAGGAACATCCTATTGATTCTATCAGGGAAATTGAATGCTACATTTGACAATCCAAATTGCACAAGTACCACAAGTAAGGATGCAGTACCTAGATTGTGGTTAAGGGTTGCAAGAAATCTAGTTACTAGATAAATTTTGAAAAAATATAGGAAGGGGTTATAATCTGAACAAAAAAACTCTTCAGGTTTTGCATTTCTTTGAAAGCCATTGTTAAGATGATTTTTTGACTTGTGGGAACTCATTAGATGGAGGTTTTAATTTATGAACTTAAAGGGTTATGAGTTGTGACATTTCAAAATCGAAGGTTTATGGGTCAAGTATATATTTTGGTAATTGTTGTTTGTAATGTCACACTTCACACTAGGACTAGAGACCCGTCTTTTAAAGGTTCCCATTTTACACAGTTATAAGATTTTTTTATCAATTAAATTATAATGAATTATTGTTTACAGGAACTTGAAACATGTATTTATAATATATTTGACTATTCATTACCATCCCATTTGAAGATAATCTTTTTAGAGGGATTTTGCATCTATAAGGTAGGATGGACTGTGACAAAACGTGGGATTTTAACAATATTGGGTTCTGGTTTAGGGTTGGATTTTTTCAACAGTACCCTACTACTTGACATTATTTTTGTTTTCTTAAAACCACTAGTTGACAGAATGTTGTTACTTGATTCTTGCCATTTTATCTCTTCAATGATCAATCTTTCTTAGGGTTAGCAGAGGTTTGACAACATTCTTGCCTAATCTTGCTGCCTATTATGGCATCTTTTATTATGCATTTTGACTTTAATTTGCGTCTCTAACTTTTAAAGTGATTTTTTTTAAGATAAAAGAATAATGGAGACTATTACTATAGAGATCCACTATAGAGGTCGACTAAGATTTTCACCAACAATGTCATACATTGGGGGGAAGAAGGATGTTTACGAAAATTCAACCTAGACTACATAACGGTGACAGACATACTAACATTCATCAAAGAGAAATGGGTACCATAACTATTCAAACATTTGGTACAAGTTTGAACATGATGACATGTTAACAATTTTCACATTCGAGAGTGATAAGGACGTGTTGAAGATACTGAAGATTATTGGAAAGAAAAAGCCAAGCACTTTTTAGATCTTTATTGAGTATGGGGTCGAGGAAGAGGTTGAGATATTAGCCTGTCATCACCATTCTCACCTTTGCTCCTTACCTAGACACCTCATTCCTAAATAGAGGTGGAAAAATTAGCACAATCCAAGTGAGGGAGAATAGAAGATAAGATAAGGGAAGAAGAGTCACTAACAATTGAGGAATCAAATATGGCAGAATGATATTTCCCAGATAGTGATGCAAACCAGCCTGATCTCTTCTGTGAGGACACGGATGAGCAACCGCCTATAGTTAGTCTGGTGCCTAAGAAGGCACTAAAGGGGGCCAAGAGACAAGTCATGCTAAAGTACAGCATAAAGATGTGCATGACATGCCAGTTACTGATCACTTTGGATAGGTTAGGAATTCTTGGTCCAAGTACGGTGACAGTGACACATTGTTGAGAGTGGACAAAGCATTTGATAATGAAAATGTTAGAAGACCAAGGCCAAAGACATTCAATGACACAACTGACTTTAAAAGACCAATAAATCTTGAAGTTAGTCTAAAATTTTTGGACTACAAGGTCTACAGGTGGGCATTGAAGCAGTATGACATCAAAAATGGCATTATTTTCCATTATGTAAAGAATGAAGCAGCCAGGATCACAATTAAGTGTAAGAATAAGTGTAGTTAGCAGATACATGCTTCAAATACCCAAAATGAGGATGCCTTTTAAATAAATCTTTCCAAGGTAAAGACCACAGTTGTGGCTGGGAGTAATACAATAAGTTGGTGACACTTAGGTGGCTAATGGAAAAATATATAGAGCATGTCAGGGATCAACTTGATTGGAAGATGACGTCATTCGTCAACCAAGTGTGTAGGGACCACAATGTTGCAATTTCTGTGCACCAAGCATACCAGGTAAAGCAGTCAGCCAAGAGGCAAGTTGAACGGGGTTATGCTCAGCATTTTGGTAAGCTATGGAGTTATTGTGCTGCTATACAGAAGTTCAACCTTGGCAGTACCATGAAGGTAAAGTTGGTTAACTTTTACTTCCAGCGGTTATAATATTGCCTAACTGCTTGTAATAAGGGGTTCTTGGATGGTTGCAGGCCAATCATCTGTGTAGATGGATGTTTCTTGAAGGGCAGCTTTAGTGGACACCTCCTGATAGCTGTATTGAAGGATGGGAACGAGAACATGTATCCCATCGCATATGCCATGGTAGAGTCAAAGTGCAAGGATAATTGGCAGTGGTTCATGGATCTTCTGTTTAAAGATATTGGTAAACCTTCTGATCGAGGATGGGTTATCATGTCAAATATGCAAAAGGTAACATTGAACTTATTTTGGTGATAAATATATTGCTTATTTTGAATATTACTAAATTAATAATGTGTGTTATTCAATTGCGCAGGGATTGCAACATGTTTTTGAGGCTATGAGCTGTGACCACAAATTCTGTGCATGCCATCTTTATGCCAACTTCAAACTAAAGTTCAAGGGCCAGAACTTGAAGGATGCATTATGGAATGCTTGCAGAGTGACCACAGTGCATGAGTTCAAGCGTCAAATGCAACTACTGAAGGACTTTGATGGCGACGTATACAACTAGTTGGCAAAATATCTGCCCCAGACTTTGGAGTAAACACGCCTTCAATCCACATATTGTCAAAATAACATCGCAGAGACTTGCAACTCATACATCATTGAGGCGAGAGACAAGTCAATCATAACAATGTTCGAGATCTATCAGAATGCTTATAATTAAAAGGTATGTGACCAAAAGAGAGGGAATGCAGACATATAATGACCTAATATGTCGAAGGGTCTAGATGAAGTTGGAGAAAGCTAAAGTTGTATCTAAGAACCTGGTCTGCTACATTTCAGGGGATAAGCAGTTCAAGGTGGAGAGCCTATGGAAAATGGAGATTGTAGACTTAAAGTAAAGAACATATACATGTAACACATGGGACCTAACTGGAATCCCTTGTAGGCATGCGGTGGTAGCCATATATACCATGAACGGGCACACCAGAAGACTATGTCGACGCTAGTTACAGCATAGAAACTTTCCTCCGAGCTTTCATATAGACAATATCATTATTTTTAGGTGAACAAGATTGGCCAACTACCAATCACAGCTTGATTTTGCCCCTCATTACAAGCAACCGCCTAAGAGGCCCAAAAAGGTAAGAAATAGGGTCGCAGAGGAACCATCAAACCCCTTCAGACTTTCTCAATGAGGGGCGAGCACAAAGTGTGGAAATTATGGCATAATGGGCCACAACGCCTGTAGCTACAAAGGACTTGTCAACCTTAATAAGAAGATTAGTAAGAAGAGGAAGGGCAACAACAAGGTAATTAGAGAATCATCCAGTCAAGAAATACAAGAGACTATAAAGGTAATACTTTATTCACTTTCATCTTTGCAAGTTTTTCATGCTTATACTGTTGTGGGTAATCACTTATGTTTTTTTTGTTGGAATGCAGATAAGCTAAGACTCGACCTGAACTCCCAGCCAACCACTAAATTAAAAGTTTAATTTTGTAGTTATGGGTGCAGATTTCCTAATTATTTTCCTCTTCCCTAGGTTGTAAATTATATTGTACATTTTTGGGTGTAGATTTCTTGATTCCCTAGGACAATTTGTATTTTGTATTGTGTATGTTGTAACAGACTTATAGGCTTTAACAGTTTGTATATCCGCTCATATTTTGTTGTAGGGTTATTGTTTTCTTTCTTTTCTTACTAAGTAATGCTTCAAAGGTCATGGAGAACTGTTTGTAAGTAGGCAATGGCAGACATTATCAATCACTATAATTTGTCACAGAAAGTTTAATAAGGGTATATCATTGGGACCTTCATCAAGTGTGTAAATTAAAAAATGCACTGGGAAAATTTTTCATAAATTTCTCTTGTATTGTGGATGCTTTTATAGTTCGAATTTGTATACTAAATTGTCCAAAGTCAAATATGAATATTGAAATATGAGGGGGTTATTTGAAAAAGGTTCAAAGTTTAGGGGGATTTTCTGCTAAAGGTTAAAAGTTTAGGGGGGATTATTTGCAAAAGTATCACGATAGTTAATTACTTCGAATTGTACGTGTTTAATCCTTTCAAATTACTTTTCAAACCTAATTTACATGTTGAATCCCTCCAAACTACTTTTCATAACTAATATACATGTTCAATCCTGCCAAGTTACCTTTTATACCTAATTCACATGTTGAATCCTTCCAAATTACCTTTCATACCTACTAATCCTTCTAAGTTATTAAAAACCTATTTTTAATTCAATTGTTTGTAGTTGCATTTCAAGTGATGTTTATAGAGCAATGTAAGGAAAAATAATTCTTATCCGTTGTAAGTGGTATAACTAATGAAGTGGTGCTATAAGGGGAATTAAGAAATGAAGACATGGGGAGATAATGAACAACAAGGCTAAAATTCATCACATTGTCAAAGGAGAATGAACTAAGGTACAACAACAAACTTGCAAAGGAAAAAAATAACTAAGAAACCAACAAGGCTAAAATTTATCACATCTTGCAATCATAACCCATCTTATTTCCCAGGAAATTATGATGACAAACAAGAATATAATACAAACAATTCTATACTTCTTTAGAGCTTTTTCTACAATCTCTTGTCTCTTCAAACATAATTTAATCACTTTTTTGCCCCTAGTGCCAATATCTTTGTCATAACACTCAAAAAAACCACATCTCCTGCCCTCAGAAAATGATCCACAACCAAAGAATCACCTTCCTGGATTCTTCTAGGTCCAAGAGGTAACTAGTGGAGCTACCTTGCCACAATAACACAATGTAGGTCTTTGCCTTCATTTTGTTTCACCATCTGCAACTATAAATCATGTTAAGCTTTCACTTCTTTGTGAGTTTATCATCTTGAATTGCAAAGGTGACACAACATTCTCTTATCGAAGAATGCAAAGCGTTTAAAGTTAGGTATCAAGAAGGATGCAAACGTTATTATCTCTATGCCATCACTATCATTTTGAAATTGTAGATCTTTTTTCGTAAGGTAATTTTTTCTTAATGTGGGTAAGCATTTATTTTTGAACTATCTTGAAATAATTTCTAAAAAATAATGCACTTATGATACTTTAGCCAAACAAAAAAAAGGTTTAAGTTTTCTTGTGATGCTTATAACTTTACTTAATTTTTAATCAAAACCAATAAACACAACATTAATAAACAACTTACTAGGGGAGATGTCGCGATGAGTGCTACTCTGCTTTCAACGATAGCAAAAATTAACTCGAATTGCGACCACCTTCAGCGACTGATGGAAATTAACTCGAGCGTTACTGTTTCAATGACTGGCAGAAATGAGACGCGATAGGCGAAAATGAGCCATGATTAACGGAAATGAGTGTGCCCCGACGATGTCCTCTCCCTCGACTAACGGCCAGTGATTCGCAGGTCCCCACTCGATTCTCTCTTAGCACCTGGTGCTTTCATGAATCGGGGTAAACTAATTTGTTAGGTTTAAATAGGTGCAAAATGATCGTAATGCCCCTACTGACATGTCACCAATTTTGCTGACATGGCGTCAAACAAGCTTACGTGGCTGTTGACTGTCAAATTTTGGACGAAAAAGTTAACAGAGGGTGTAAATTGTTTGATTTTGAAAGTCCAGGGAGGTTCTTTGTCAAGTTTTAAACCACAAGAGGTTATCTGCAAAAGGTTCAATCTACAGAGAAGTTATCTGTATTTTAGTCATAAATAAATGGTGTGAGGTGAATTAGGATGACTTGTAAATTATTTTAAATTACTCAATAGTCCAAATTTTAAACTCCTTCAAATTAAAGAGTTTGAGATGATTTGTAAATTTTAATCTTTCATACCACCTCATTATATTAATTATATCATAATATTCAACTAGTTGAAGTGATTTATTCTCTATTATTTTTAAAAATTTCAATTATTAGAGTGATTTATGTAACTTAGTTCACTTTATTTCATTTCACATTACTCAATTAATAATCATTTTAATCCATTCTTTTCAAAACTTTCAACCAAGTAGTGAGAAACGAAAATTTATCATTTTAGTAGACAAGAGAGTAATACGAGTGTTTGAGGAAGTCATGATATGAGAATTTTAAATTGTAAAAAAGTATAATAGAATATAGTATAACTGTATAAGTAAAAAATTGCATGAAACTTATTCTTTGATTTTTGAAATCCAATCCATTTTTAGGACGATTAAGCAAGTCGATGATGAATTCATATTAATTGGACAACGATTTAAAATTTGCTTAGCTTTATGTTCAACCTAAGGGTTACAAGCGATTTAATTTGATCAGGTGCATATGTTCTCTTGTAAACTTTTTTTTATTGTAGACTTGAAGTATAATTCATTTATGTAATGAATAATGCTTTGTTATTTATATTTGTAATATAAAATAAGTTTATCTCACCATTTTCTCACATCTCTCGCATCTATAAGTGAGGCCTTCAAGTCCATCATAAATAATTCCATTTAAACACATGCACATGAAAAGCCTATCTCATTTTGATTTTCTACAAATACATAAATCGATGCAAAAAAAAACAAATTTATAATTGGATGATTATTATAATGTCATTTAAGATATCATATTATTTAGATAACATAAAATTTTATAATGTGATCTTACATACTATAGTATCTATGATACTAGTGTTTGGTATGTCAATTTGTGATATCTTAGATAATATTGATATAAGATAAAATATTTAATTATTTATACTATTTAATATCATTTGTTATTGCAATTTTTAAATCTATCCTTATAAATTAAAATAAATATCATATCATAATTATATTCTGACTATTTAAAAAATTATAATTAACTTTAAATTAAAAAAATAATCATTAAAAAATAAGAAAGAAAATATGTGAATTTACTAATTTATATTAAATAATAAATAAAATATGATATGGATAAAATTGATATAATAAAAAAAATATTTCACCAAATAGTGTTATATAAAATGACACAAGATTTTTAGTGTCATAAGATAACTTTACTTTTAATGTCACATAATGACACAATATTATTTTAAATTTTATTATATTATCAAATGACATTGTAATAAATGGTATCACCTAACTATGTTATCAATAAAATCATACTAAACACCCCCTTCAAGTGAATCAATCACAAGAGCTAGAATAAGAAAAATCGAGGAAACTTTATATGAGCTTGTACAAGTGACTTTGACAAAATAAATAGTAATTGGGCCATTATATAAGGTTGAAGACGTCACTCATTTATATGGGCTGAAAGTAAAACTAAAAATTATATTTTGGATTTGGAAACTTCAAATTAAAGAATTTAGACCAAGTACTACACGTGATATGGAATTGGGCTTAATTTATCATATTTATAGCTTAATATGCTAACATATTGATCAAAACTTGATCATCTTTGTCGCGTTTTCTAACACTTTGGAGCATTGTTCGCTTGACTTCAAAGGTTCAAACGAATTATCAAGCATTTGTTTAACTTTTTTGGGATATATATATTTAATTTGGTTGTGGATTCGTGATCTATTCAGTTTGAGTTCACAAACATTAATAATAACTACCAATTTCTTATTCAGAGAAACAAAAAATATTATATATATATATAAATGAAAATAGTCATTTCTATTAACAATTTTACTGGCAAAACAATTTTTTTTCCCAACAGTATCACTAAACATTTATATAACAAAAACTAAATAAATAATTATCCAAAAAAATTAAGAAATATTAAAAAAATAACTAACTTTCAAAGTTAATAATGCTGTTAAAGACAAAACTTTATAAATCAAATTAGATGAACAAAAATGTAGAATAGAACAGAAGATGAGGAGCTCTGGCTCGGAGAAGAACTTTAGAAACAGGAGAAATATCAGAAAGATCAAATACAAATGGGAGGAACTCTGAATTTGTTTTAGATTGTGGTGGGATAAGGTGACGATAGCACTCTCATTGGGTGAAATTTGCCTTCGTCCAATCACAAAGTGTGGTGGCATGTATTTAATTTTTATTTTCCAAGTAATATCTATCATACATAAGTAAGCCCTCCTTTGCATGTGATAATGGAATATCTATCATACTCTTAATTTTTTTCTTCTATTTTTCTTCCCTGAACACTTTTTTTTTTATTTATTTTCCTTTCTTTTTTTTCTTTTTTCTCTCATCTCCTTTTTTTCAGTCAAAGAAAATCTAGGAAAAATTGCTTTTTGAACCATCAACCCATTAAACCGATAGATTTTTTAGATTTTATCTAATTTTTGTGGTCATTGATTAATTTTTACATCGGTCAATTTTAAGATTATTTTAGTTAAACGAGTGACAAGTTTATTAATTTTTTAGTCAAATTGATTGGTTCAATTTTTTTTTAATAATTGACTTAGACTGTGTGATCAATATCATAAAGAATCTATTATTTTTATATGCTGAAAAAAAAAATTTTTATGCATTTGGATTGTGTATGAATTTTTGAAATTTAAAATTTTTATTTTTGTTTATTTGAATTTTTATATAATACTCTAAATTTATTTGTTTATTATTTTGTTAAAATTTTCATGGTTAAATTATTTTTATGATCCCTATATAGTTTCACTCATTAATAAGTCTTTATAATTTAAAAATTTGTCATTGAGTCCTTACAATTTAACAAATTTTTAAATTAATTATTGAACTTAAATTTTGGTCAAAATTTTATTAAATTTTGATGATATGTTAATTATAAATTATCTTAGCATTATAAATTTATTTAATTCAAGTTAATCTATTTATATTTGTTAATATAAATTGTATTTAATTTTATATATGAAAATTAATTTTACATTATTTTTTATTTATTTCTCCTCTTTGTTGACATAAATTATATATATATACATAAATTGTTAAGATATTATGTATATATATAAATTATATACAAATATATATACATATAAATTGTTAAGATATTATGTTGATAACATTAGCAAAATTTAATATACCTTTAACAAAAATTTGACAATAGAAACTAATTTAAAATTTTATTAAATAATAAAAATTTAATTATAAATTTTTAAATTATAAAAATTTAATTAAAAATTAAGTGACGTTATAAGAAATTAAAAGTTAGAAGAAATTTTTTATCAATTTTTATTTAATATTTTTATTTAATTTATTTCGAATTTTCAATTTATGATTTCATTTTTTTTTTTAAATTTGGCAATTCAGGCACAAGGCAATTCTACAGTCTAAAACCCTAGCCGTCTTTACATCTTTGAAAGTCTTCACTCAGCATTGACGAAAAGGAAGAGCTTTATCAGTGTCTCGTTGTTCGTTCCCAGTTACAGCCGCTTGATATCGTCATCAAAAAACCCCAGATTCCACGATGGCTACCTCCCACGCGTTTGGAGGTGAAATTGCTCGCTGAAGTGGCTGGTTCGCCAGGTGAGCAATTTCGATTATATATATATATATATAAAGAAAAAAAATTAATAAATTATAAGAAAAATCTTAAAAAATATCAATGTTATAATTGTGAATAAATAAGATATATATCTACAAAATGTAAAAAGTCAAAAAATAAGAAAATTATGAATATTTCAGAACTTTCAAAATATTATAAAATATCTAAAAATAAAATATATAGTTTAGATATGGAAGTATGTAAATTAAGAAAAGAATTTGAAACAGAATATAAAAAAAGTAATGATTTAGAATATATTATAAAAATAATAAAATTAATATAATACAAAGAGAAAGTAATAATCAATAAAATAAAAAAATTAAAAATTTAAAAGAAGGAATAGTTAAAAAAAAAGAATGTTATTTAATCAAAAATAATATAATAAACTTAGAGAAAAAGAATTAGATATATCACCAAGTAATTTAAACAATAATAGCATAATAGATCAATTGGAAAAAATGATAAAATTTAAGAAAAAAGAATTATGCTTGTATAGTTTTACTAAAGAAACAACTAACAAAAGCTATTCATACTGAATGAATATTAAGAATATCTTTAATAAGTAAGTCATTAATAGAAAATATAATTCAAAAATTAGACATAAAAGATGAAGTAACAGAAATATATATTCTATGAGTATAATTATTAATGAAAACTTATTTTAGATAAGAAATAAACATACCAATAGAATTATTAATAATAAATAATATGATTATAGATAGTGTACTAAATAGCATAATAGGAGTATTAAATGAAAATTTAATATATCAAAAATTAAAATTCACATTAAATACAAATTTTGTAATATCTAGATAAAAAATAAATATGAATAGAACATTAGTAATATATCATAAATTAATAGAAATAAAAATGCCACCTTAAAGTAGAATAATAAGTATTACAAGAATGGTAGGATTAATATTTTTAAATAAACACAAAATATATAAAAGAAATTGTGAAAATATTATTATAGATAAAAAATTTATGCCAATATTAAAAAAATTAAAAATTAACCTTACAAGAATAACATTACCCCAAAAATTACAATTAAAACTTGACAATACTAGAGAAATTTAAGAAGAAAAAGAAACAAATAGAATATAATATAGTAACAAATTAGGGAATAGAAGTATTAAAATAAATACACCAACAGAAATGAATATAAATATAATGCCGATAAGAGGTGTTTAAGAATATAAACCAAGTAATAGAGCAACACCCTTAATAAAATCAAGAAGTTATAGGAATTATGAAGCAAATAGATTAGTAGAAATTCTATTAACAACAAATTTAGTAGAATTAAATAAAAGGATATCAGAATTAGACTTATCAACAAACTATGAAAATTATAATTTAATAGAAATTAAAAAAGAATGAATATGGATAAAAATAATAGTTTTAATAGATACAAATAGAATAAGTATAATACAGTTATAATAAACTGATAGTAACATAAAAATAAAGTAAGAAAATATACATGCACAAACTATAATTATATTAATAAAAGATATATTTTAAAATTAAAATTACAAGTAGATCCAAAAATCAATAATAATCAAAATCATAAAATAGTTTTAGGATAAGATTTTCTTGACAAAGTAAAACTTTATAGAATTCAAGAAGATTGAATTTTAATTACAATAGATCAATAAGTAGTAATTAGGAAAAATGAAATTTTATTACATATTAGTAAGATTCTACTATCAAAAATATCAATTTAAAAAATATCATGCCATAATAGACACTGGAGCAAATATTACAATAGTAAAATATAATATTTTACTAATAAAATTATGAAAAAAAAGATAAACCAATTCGAATGACTATTCTAGGCAAAAAAATACATATACTAGAACTTTTAGCCAAAGATATTCCTATACAAATAGGAGATTATGAATTAAAAATACTTATATTATACCAATATAATGAAACAACACTATATATAATATTAGGAATATATTTTTTAGAACAAAATATGCTTTCACATTTTACTAAAAAAGCCTTAGTATTAACTATACCATATAAACACGAAGCTTGGGCAATTAGAATAAATAATCCTTATAACATAACAGATACAATATTTAAAAGAAAAAAATAATAATAAAATTCAATTTATTCCAAACTTAGAACCTATAAAAAAGAAAAAAAATTAATGATATTAATACAAGAAAAAATAATAGAACAAAGATTGATAGAAAATTAGAACAATAATCCTTTAATACATTGGGAAAAATCTATGGCAATGGCTACAATAGAATTATTAGACTATAGTAAAGAAATAAAAAGTAAACTTCATCTATGGATAGAAGATGATAGAAAAGAATTTATCATGCACATTGAAGAAATAAAAAAATATAAGTTAATTAGAAAAGTAGATCTAATTATTGTTCACTTGTAATGATAGTAATAAAATTTAATGAAGAAAGAAGAGGAAAGAGTAGGATGGTAATTAACCACAAAAAGTTAAATGAAATAGCAGTAAGAAATAGATATCCAATACTAAAAATAAATTTATTGTTTAATTTAATGAAAGGAAAACAAATATTTACTAAATTTGATTACAAATCAGGAATCTATCAAATAAAATTAAAAAAAAAGTAAAAAATATACTACGTTCACAATATCAGAATGATTATATGAATGAAATGTCTTACCAATGAGATTTCTTAATAGTTCAAGAATATGTTTTAAAATTATTATTACCTATTAAAAACTTTTTAATAATATATATAGACGAAATATTAATGTTCTCAAAAATTAAAGAAGAACATGAAAGTCATTTATTATAATTTATAGAATAAATTGAAACAAAATTATTAAATATATCTCCTAAAAAGGCTGAATTAAGAAAAGAAAAAATAATATTTTTAAGACATTATATAATTAGTAATGAAATAGAATTACAAGAATATATAAGTAAAAAAAATATTAGATTTTAGACAAATAAAAAATAAAAAAACTTACAATCATTCTTAGGATTAATAAATCAAGCAAGAAATTTTATTTCTCACTTAGCTAATTATATTGTTAATATATCTAAATTAGCTGGAGAAAAAATAAAATGAAAATAGAATAATGAAAATGAAAAAATTATTGAAAAAATAAAAAGAATATGTAAAAAGTTACCTAAACTAATAATTCTTATAGAAGAAACAATTAAGTGGGTTATATATAATGAAGCTTCAGAAAATTATTGAGAAGTAGCATTATACCGTGAAAATAAAGAAGGAAATGAATTAATTACTAGATATGTTAGTAAAAAATTCAATGAATGCTAAATAAAATAAATATCATTCGAATTAGAAAAATTTTTTAGCTATCATTAAAATTGTGAAAATTTTTGAATTATTTATTATCAATAATTATTTTATCATTAGAATTGATAATAACCAAGTAAAACATTGATTAAATAAAGGAATCAGAACAAATAAGCTTTCTAACAAAATGTTAGTCAAATAGCAAATGAATTTATTTTATTATGATTATGAAGTTGAATATATAAAGGTAAGAATAATCTTATTGCTGATTATTTAAGTCGGGATGAAAAACATCCAAGATGAATAAAGAGCCAAATAGTCTAAGAAGGGAAGAGACGAGTAACAATATAAGTATTGAACATATAATTATGAGGCTCAATATTTTTGAATTGAATATGAGTCTAATCCAGTCCCAAACGAATAATCAGATAAATACTTTTGCTAACTTAATAATAAATTTAAGTCAATCAATGAGTAATATGATTGCTCATTTAAATGACTTAGAATAAAGAATAATAACATTAACACTAATAAATCTTGAAATAGGACAATCAAATTGGTCATTAGAACAAAACCCACAATCAAGCCCAACTACTTCTCAACCTCTTATAAATCCATTAGAAAACACCAGAACCCCAAGGCTAACTAAACCAATTTTTTCATCCAAAGTAAAAGAAACAAGAAAAGAAATAATTCAAATCTCTACTCTTCAGCACACCAATCCACCTGGACTCCAAAAAAGTCCTTCAAATAAAGCTAAGCTAAAAGAACAATACTAGTATTTCTAATTGTTAATTGAAAGATTTAACCAAAATAAAATCTCTTTTCCAATTATTAAATATATCTCTCATTATACCATCAATAAAGCTTTCTTATATTCAAGAACCAATTCACAATTAGTAAAAACATTATTCAGTTATGGACTAATCCATTTTATATACCCATCAAAAAACTTTTTAGAACTCTCCCAATTACCAAAAAGTATTCAAGAAGCAACCAACCATTATGATAATATTGTAACCCAATATAGTATTTATATCAGATGCTACTCCACAATAGCAAAAGTAATCCCAAAAAAGTATTATACTCAAATAAATTTAATAAAGTTTGGAACCACTAAAAAAACATTCAAGTTTGACCAAGAAGAACCCCAGTACAAATACATGATCTCAAGAATATAGGCCCAAGAAATGGAGATTATATTTTTCGAAATGAATAGAACATTAACCTGTGATGAAGCACAATAGACGTACTTTGTAAGTACAAATACATGTATATACTCTATAAAAAAAATAAGTAGATAAAACAGACAATTCAACATGTTTTGTGACAGAATAAAAAGTAACAATATAGACAATACAGAAGACATAAAGAAAAAAAGATGTCAAAGGCTAACAAAATATTCCAATCACAACTGTAAATATTGTAAAGAAGAAGAAGAAGAAGTAGAACCACCATCATTTGTAAATATTCTTGAAGATTAGCAATAGTAGGAATCTCCCAACAATAGTAGCAGATGAAACAACAGTAGGAATCTTCCAACAGTAATAACAGATAAAAAGACATTGAGAAGACTAAAAGATGGAGATTATTACAACAAGCAAAAGACATATGAATTATTGTATCAATAGTCAAAAAGTGGAGATATATTGTCAAAAGTAGAAATTATTATGTTGAAAAATATCAGTAATAAGATAGGAATGCCTTTGCCTATATGAAGCAATGTAATTCACATTAACACACACAAAATCAAATCCTGAAATATTTTATTTCTCAAATTCTTAGAACATATTAGAATTTGAAACTTTATTGTAATCTTTCTTTATTATCAATAAAAATTCAAAATATTTTAAGATCAATTCTTTGATTATCTTCATCAAATCAAGAATATCAAGGCAGCCAAGCTTCTTATAGGAAATTAGGGGAAAATAATTTTTCATATTCTAATTAGTATTGTTGTGATTCTTGTATGTTACTAGTATAAAATTATTGCATTCCTTGAAAATAAATTAGTTTCAAAATTATGAGTAAATTATACCTCCTGTAAAAAATAAAAGAAGTTTGTGCTAAATAAAGCTGAAAGGAAAATATTATGTTACTATATTGTAATATGTTAAAATATTCTTTGTATAAAAGAGGGTAGATTTCTTTTTATGACTTAATTTTTTTGGTCAAAAACTATAATAATTTTTTGAGATTTATTTATTTTTAAATTTTTAAATAATTTTATATCAGGTTGTCATATTATACAATAAGGATCTCCATCTCTAATTTTAAAAGGATTGCATACTTAGTCACATTGTATAATATTTATAAACTTTGATAATGCATTTATCAATAAATATGTATTAATAAGTATTAAGTTAATACAAATATGTCAGATAATAATATTACATCATAAGATAAAAGTAATTATAATTTAAAATTTTAAAAATAAAATTAATAACAAATAAATTTAAGAACAAAATTAAAAATCTATCTAAAGTTGGAACACTTATTCTTACCTAAATCAGTTCGCCAGCACCAGCTAGGCAGCAGTGGGTTTTTCACTTTTCACTAATCCAGTGCACACGTAGAAGCGCAAGGCCCTGGTCCTCCAGCGTGGGGGTTTGCGTTCTGCTACGCCTGAATTCTTGATTTCTTGCTGTTCCTCAGAGCATTGATCAGGGGAACACACTCTACTAATACAATTGATCAAAGCATTAGTCGCTACTTCTTCTAAATTTTGACATGGATTCACCAGACCACAATCACAATCATAATTACCTCAAGCGCACATTCGACGACATAAACTCTAACCCCGACACTCATGATTCTCCAATTCAAGAATCGCTGTCTTCCGTGAAGCCCCAGCACATGGACCCTAGAAAGTACTGTTTTTTTTCTTCTTCTTCTTCTTCTTCTTCTTCTTCTTCTTGTTTTAGGCAGAAAGACCATTAATATTGCGCCTCTCTTTTTTTTCTGATTATGCTTTGTGAGTTTTCGCTTTAGGTATCAATTAGAGGTTTTTGAAGTTGCAAGGAAGAAGAACACAATAGCAGTTTTGGATACGGGTTCTGGTAAGACGTTGATAGCTGTATTGCTCATAAAAGACATTGGCCAATCTATCAAGTCTAGTGGCGCAAAACAGTTGATTATTTTCTTAGCTCCCACCGTTCATCTTGTTAATCAGGTCGGTTCCCTTGAATTTTTGTCCTTTTTGTACTTCTTTATTTTAGTTTGTTTCTTTTTAATCTCAATACATTCCAAAATCCACGTTTAACCTTTCAATTTCAGAAAACAGGTAGGTGAAATTGTACTCTTGTGTTACTGGTCTTGCAGACTGAAGTGGATGTTTGGTTTAGTGGTAGCTTATATCTAAACTGGTTTTTTGCTTTTACTTTGCAGCAATTTAAGATTATAAAACATCTTACAAATTTTGAAGTTGAGGAATACTATGGGGCTAAAGGAGTTGATACATGGAATTTAAAGAGCTGGGAGAAGGAGATCAGTGACCATGATGTAAGTTTGCTGGTTAAACTGCTAATGCTATCTCACATATTTTCATTAGAAAGTTTCTTTATGCTCCTTTGGCTTTTGGTTGATTTCATTTTCATTGATTTTTACAGTATTAGCAGACCTGATACTATTTAGTTTAGGAGCTTATTAAACATATTCTATATTGCTTACATATTTTCACTAACAAAGCATGTGATGAGGCATGAGAAATCCCCCAAAACTTTTAAGAACTGGAGTCTTTTTCATTCCCACTATGTATAAGCTAATTTATCCTAACACAGTATTGACTTGATTGTCGAATGTTATTTTGTGGGTATTGTTTCTATCAATTTTTGTTTTTTTTTTGTGTGGGTGTTGTAGATTTATGCTTCCACCAATTTTGGATTCTCCATTTGATGTTATAGGATTTTGATACTGGTGCGTTTGATAAAATTAATTACTAGATATATTAGTTTAATTAATTGTCAAACTTTTCAGTTCAGAAAATTAGTTTTTACTTTTGTTCAATTAGTTTTTATATTTAAAAAGGTTTATTTTTAATTTATAATTAGACTGTTAATTTCATTTTTAAAATTTTAAGGTTTTGATACAAGTGTGTTTGATAAAATCAAAATACTTCAATGCATGAATTTACTACTGAATTTTCAGTACTGAAAATTTTAAGCACAGATTTTGTAGCTTTTGCGAAGATTCTCAGTACTGAATTTATAATGTTTGAAAAGACTATGTTTAAGTATTACGGGTGTTTTTATAGAAACTATTTTCATTTGATGACACAGGTAAGGGTGTATCAAGGGAAACCACAGAAAGCTTGCACACTCGTGTTGAATGTTTTAGGCTTTTTTCCTTTTTTTAAATTCTTTTTATTAGTATTGACAACCATTACTGAAATATTTTAAGTGCAGATTCTTCTATAAACTCATGGAAAAACTGACCAGCTGTTCTGGGTTTTAGTCATAGTTGTAGAAATTGTTTGATTCACGATTCAAGACGCACAATTTGAGTCTTTTCAGCAAGCCACCGACACAGATTGTGGGGAGAATCAGAAATGAACCAGAATCATGCTATGAATCGCTGAAATTGTGAGTCAAGCTGGAAACTCTGACTCGCACCATTCTGGCAATTCAGAAAGTGCATTTCTGTTGGGGCACCATATTGGGTTGAGATGGCCCATGCACCCAAGAAGACGATACATGACTGGACATTTTTTTAACAAAAAAAATAATAAAAAGACAATAATGAAATGATGCGTTCTATGTATTTCACTTCCATGCAATCAGGATAGAACTCAAGATTTCAAGTATAAGAAGATAAAAAGCCTTTAACCTCTTATATATTTTTTTAATTATTGTCTATTAACTTATTTGGACTTGTCAACTAACATTTAGTGATACTTATGACAAAGTTTTATGTCAATATGTTGGAAATGTAAAAGGAAAGAAGTCCCATATCGGCTAGTTAAAACAAGTCTATGGGCTATATGATGTGTGAGGATGCTAGACTGAATTGCCTTAGGCATTTTGGACATAAGACATCCTTTACATTCAAGCCTATACATAGGGCCAAGTAATGTGGATCAACACTCTACCATACAAACTTGGACCATTGAGCATTTTGTTCATTCTATAGACATATACATTGTTTATATGATATATATCAAGCTATTTTTCAATGTATTCATGTATCATATGATTCAATATGATTTATGATTCACGATTTGAATCACTATATGATAAATGTTTCCATAAATAATGCTTCTTTATATGAACTCATCTCTGATGAACTCTTGCTTCAAAATAGTATTATTTAGTGGGCTCTACAGTCAAAGTGTTATACTATCTTTTTTGTCTCATAGGTACTAATTATGACACCTCAGATTCTTTTGGATGCCTTGAGAAAGGCATTCCTGAGAATAGAAACAGTATGCTTATTAATTGTTGATGAATGTCACAGAGCAACTGGCAACCATCCCTATGCAAAAATAATGAAGGTGAGTGCTAGAGAACTTTTATTTTCTTTACACTTCAATTTTCAAGTTCTTGTATTTTTCTTCCCTACGAGCTATATTTTTCCCTTTTGAGCATGAGAAACGATTTACAAAATAATTAATTTCGTCTACTGGTGAAGGAATTTTATCACAAAGCTAATGAAAAGCCAAAGATCTTTGGAATGACAGCATCACCTGTAATTAAAAAAGGTAGCTCTGAGTTGTTGCTAGCAACCAAAAGTAAATAAAGACTTATTAAATGCATGTTATGAACAACTTTGTTCTAGGTGTTTCCTCTACTATGGATTGCAAAGGTCAAATATCAGAACTTGAAAACATCTTGGACTCTGAGGTACTAGTAATTTTTATATGTTTGAGTGTTGACTCACTTTGATTTTTCCATGAATTCATGTTTAATGTATATTTTTCTGTAGATATATACAATTGAGGATAGGAAAGAGATGGAAGTTCATATCCCTTCTGCAAAAGAGAGCTGTAGATATTATGATCAAGCACAGTTTTCCACTACGAGTTTGAAACCAAAGATTGAAGCCTTGTGGTCCGAGGTAGGTCTGGGTCATGTTTTAAATATATGTTGAAGTACAAAATGTGCCTTTATCTTCCTTTTCCGTAATCATCCTATTCTTTTAGCAAAGGATACTGACCAGATTTTATCATTTTGGACAGTCTGATGCCTTGTTGAAAGAATTACAAAGGTCAGTGCAAAGTAACTATAAAGATGTGGATGATAAATTCAAGGCCCTGCATAAGCGGATGTCCAATGAAGTTGCAAAATCCTTGTATTGCCTTGAAGATCTTGGACTCTTGTGTGCTTATGAGGTAGATATTCATCTTACTCTTACATGTGTAAAAATATTTAGCCTTAAAGAAAAAGAATATGGAAAATGGATATCCATAGTATAGACATCGTATGATTTGTGATTCATATTGTGGGGTTCAATAAGATCCAACAAGAAAATGATACAAATTGAAGGAATAATTGTTTGGTGGCCAGAATCGGTGCAAGAATCATCGGAATCATGCGATTTGTGCTGTAAATTGCAAATTGCCCATTTTCAGCAAATTTGGCTGTCTCTAAATTGTTGGATCGTTTGGGTCATGAAACTGGGTCGTGTCTGACCCGTGAGACCCAAGAAGATGACAGGACCTGCGTTCATAGAGAATCTGATGGAAAAAGGGCATCGAGGTTCCCACCAAGTGGGGTTTGAGGAGGGTCACATGTATGCAACCTTATCCTTGCAAGCAAAAAGACTATTTTTAAAATTTGAACCTGTGACCTCCTGGTCACGTGGCAGCAACCTTACCATTTATGATTCACAATTCAAAAGTTAGCTTCCCAATTCATAATTTGAATTGTGATTTGTTAAGTATGTTGATATCTTTTTTTTTTTTTCCTTGAAATGGAATATTCAAAGCAGCTATAATTTTTGATATTCTTAATTAAGGGTTATTATGGACATTAAATTTATTAATATGATGCAAAAAAAAAAAAATGCTGGGTTTTAGCTTCTCAAAACTGATGATTTTAGTCAATTCTGAAAATTACATGGATTCTTATGAATGACATGAAAAGATCAACTCTCTCTCCTACATGAATTTGTTTAGCTCTTATGGTTCCTTTCAATTAGTTTTGCCACTGACCCTCTTGGGTTAGGGTAATTATTCCTGTATATCGAACAAATTTATATAGATACATGCACACATAAACGTGGACATTAATTAGACTCTATCTTTTTTTGTTATTGTTTTTTCTTGTGTTTATATATGTATACTACTAAATCTGTCAACATTTATACAGGCTGTCAAAGCATGTCTTGAAAATTTCCCCAACATGGAGGAAGAGCATGAAGTTTACAGAAAAGGTTCTCTGCATTGTAAATTTTTCCTTACAAAAGTGATGCAAATAATTGGAGAATCTCTCCCTCCGGGTAGGCTTCTTGGAAGAACTCATTTATTTATATTTTCAATATGTGCTTTTTGAAACTTAATGCATAGTTGAGATTGTAAGTATCATGCAGGGCAACCTGTTGTCTTGTTCATCTGTCACTAGTATGTGTCTAGCAATCCTGACAAACTCTATTTACTGGTTTTTTATGTTTTTAATATTTAGCAAGGTTATACATCAATACTGATATTCATTTACAATTCTCTGTGGAGAATATGTCAGGTTATATTATCAATATAAGCTTTAAACTACTTTTCCTTGTTCTTTTATTATACTGACGTTTAAGGTTCTCTTGAAGCATCAATTATACTTTCCTTTTTGGTCCTTTTTCCTTGACGATAAGTTTATTCCTGAAGCCTATTGCTTATCCTGTATCCTCTATCTGCTTATTCAATCATGTATTTACGTATGTATGCATGCATGTATGAATGTGTGTGTGCCTGTGTGGTGTGTTGCATGTTTATGTTGGCTTTGTTCGTCCATTGAACTTTTAATGGTTATGATGCTAATAATTTTATTTTATATTATTTTCACAAAGAATGATGCTTATTACTGGTCATTTTATATCTCTGTAGCTCATAAAAATCTTTTGGAGGTAGAATTTGATTTTACAGAAGCAGTAAATTTGGGTTACATTTCTCCAAAATTAAATGAACTTATTCAAATATTCCAATCTTTCAGGTATGGAACTTTGGATCTGCTTTATTCATTGAATAATGGTTTTTTTTTTTTTTGCAATAAAGTGTCATTTCATATCATAATAAATTGATCATTAATCATGTGTTGTGTTTGTAGAGAATCTAGCCAGGTGTTGTGCCTTATTTTCGTTGAGAGAATAGTTGCAGCTAAGGTGATTGAAAGGTTTGTAAAGAAAGTTTGCCAGTTATCTCATTTAGCAGTTTCTTATTTAACTGGAAGCAATACATCGAGTGATTCTCTGGCACCAAAGAGGCAGAAGGAGACTTTGGATTCTTTTTGCTCTGGAAAGGTATTTAATTGTTGCATCATTTGATTCAAATTGTCAAAATTGGTATTTTGAAATAATATAATAGATTATTATTCCCTTTTATTTAGGTCAATCTATTATTTACTACTGATGTAATTGAGGAAGGAATTCATGTCCCAAATTGCTCTTGTGTGATACGTTTTGATCTACCCAAAACAGTTCGTAGTTATGTCCAATCGCGTGGACGCGCTAGGCAGGCTGACTCCCAGTTTATTATGATGTTGGAGAGGTGAGGCATT
Organism: Senna siamea; assembly: GCA_031216115.1. Taxonomy (NCBI): domain Eukaryota; kingdom Viridiplantae; phylum Streptophyta; class Magnoliopsida; order Fabales; family Fabaceae; genus Senna; species Senna siamea. The sequence goes on along the minus strand of CM062355.1, from coordinate 17,428,296 downwards.
TATCTTTATCATCAAAGTTTTATCACCCTTATCGCATCAATTTATAATCTTTTGGATGTTGGACACTTTTTATTTTGAGTAGTCGTCTAGTGTATTGATACAGCCTTGTCTAGTTGACTAAATAGTACTGGTATAATATTAGGGAATCCTCAAACGAGGGAAAATACACCAAAGCACAGTAGCAACCAACACTGAATGGAAAATAGCAGCACAGAACATTAGAGAAAACAGAACAATACAGCATCAACTAAGATAGCAGAAAACAATGAAAATAAAATGGCAAAGCTAGCTTTTGAGAGGCTAACACTCTCCCAAAGTCCCTTCCAAATTTTTCCTTACTCCCCATAGCAGTCTGCTCTCCCATAATATCCCCCTTCAGCCAGCATCCATGTCAGAGTTAGTTAGATCTTTCTCAGTTTCCATCTCTGCCCCTCTTTTCTCTCTAGAGTGAACACTCATATTATTGTTAATTGGGCTGGGCTCTGCATCCTTATATTTTCTTCCCATATATGTCTTTTTTATGGGGGGTCCATGATGTATATTCCCAATTGTGAATTATTTTATTAATTCTTATATCTTCAGGGGCAACTTGAAGCAAAGAAATCTACTTTTTGATATCATCAGGAGTGAGCGTTTCATGAATGATGTGTCTATTAATAGAGGCCTTGATACTTTCTGTCTGAGGACTTGTACAGTAGAAGAAACACCTGCATACTATGTGGATTCTACTGGAGCATCTGTCACTTCAGATTCTAGTGTTACTCTTATACATCAATATTGTGAAAAGCTCAAAGGAGACAAGTATGAATATTTCCTAATTTTTTTGTTTGCTTTTAACTTCTTTAGCATAGTTTTTTTGTTTTGGTAAATTACACTCCCATCTTACAGTTGCACCCATTTTGACCAAAATACCCTTATATTTATATAACAAGTATTAAATATATATTTTACCAATATAAAAAGTCATTTTTTCTAAAATTTAAAATAAATAAAACATAATTTTTAACTCAAAATAAATAGTATTGAATTAAAAATTTTAAATTATATTTTTAATAAATTATCATTTTAATAAAAATTAATATTATCTTTGAGTATTTTATGAAATTGTAGGTTTTTCTTATCTCTTAAGGGAAGGAGAGTGTAATTTACCCCTTTTTTCCCCTCTAAAAAACAATAGTGAACACAATTATAGTTGTATTCCATATAACCTAGGTACAGTACAAAGCCAAAATTTGAGTTTTTGGGTACGGAAGGTGGTTTCACGTGCAAATTATCATTGCCTCCTAATGCGGCTTTTCAAACAATAGTTGGTCCTTTAAGAAGAAATACACATTTGGCAAAACAGCTGGTATGTTTAGAAGCTTGTAAGGAGATCCATAAAAGGGGTGCTTTGGATGATCATCTTCACTCATCAGCTGAAGAATCTCTGGAACAGAACCATATTGTGAAAAGCAAAAAAACGAGTTCAGGTGCAGGTATTAATGTTCTCCTGATTAATATGTTCTCTTTGATTATAAACTGCACCTTAATTTTATGTTCAATTCTAATGTCACAATTACATTGTTGCAAACTATGTTCAAGACAATGTGTTGTTTGAGTCTTAAATTTTTTAAGAAAAACCTTGAAGTATAATGACAATCTTGTTTGCAAAATTTATCCTTAAGAGAATTTAATGAAGAATAGACACGAAGTATGATGTAGGTATGATATGACATGGATATGGGGATACTGCCATTTTTTAAAAAAATACGTGATACTCTTTGTATACATTACTCTATATTTGTAAAAAATATATAAATATATATTTCAATATCTAATATGTCATGCATTGGTAAATAGACAATTAGAAAATAAGAGGAATTTGATTAGGATCACTAACTTGCTTAGGTAGGCTCCACGTGTGTCTATTTATAATAATAAATTTGGTCAAGTACAAGGGTAGTAAAACTAATATAAATCCAGCCCACTGATAACTAATACTCTTATTTTAACCTAGCTGTCTCAGACACTATTCTAACTCCTGCCCTTAAGCTGAACATTATTGAAGTTTCAACTTATTACAAAAAACTCAAGTAAGAACAAAGATAAACTTAAACAACTAGACACTGTAACTCACATTGTCACACAACCCTTACTCAATCATGGCTCACTAGGTTGCGTCAATGCCATATTTTGCTGAAGAACAAAGAAAACTAACAAATTCAATCAAGATGAAGAAATACATTGTAAAAGCTATGCAAGAATCAAGGACACTGCAAAATGTCGCAATCCTCGCAAAAGTGGGGCTCAAAAGCATGTTAGGAATGCCATTAGAGACCTTTTCTGGGAAAGCTGATGTAATTGCTGGCATGAAATGGGCCTTTATGCATCAGCTGGTGGGACAGGGACAGATGCTGGGTGGCGGCAAGTGGAGGTGTGTGAAGAGGTTATCCAGTGTTCTACCGTTATGGATATGCCATTCAAAAGGTTTAGAAGGAAGTCAGACTGTTACTGGTCCTAAAGGACCTTGGTGGAATTCTTTTCAATCATAGAAAAATGTTTCAGTCATCAGAAAAGTAGTTAGAGAAGGATATTGGAGTGCAGTAGAAAGGGGATGAGAGCTCACTTTGGAGAAATGGCTGGATCTCTGGGCTTGAAAATGATAAGCTATTTAAGACCTACTCTTCTCTTAAGACTAAAACCCATCTTTGGTAACATGTAGTTAGAGAATTAGAAAGCAAGAGGAATCTGAATGGGATCATTGATTTGCTTTACCTGGACCCCTGTGTAAGTCAAGTGCAAGCCCATCCTATTAGGCCCCAAAATACTTACTTTAATTTAGCCGTCACATAGTCTTACTATTCTAATAGCATTGATTAACAATAACTAAGATATCATGAATATCTAGGATGACTTTTTATTGAATAAAATTTGGGAGTTATTCCTGCTTTTGCATTGACATATATTTGTCCGTGTGACTTCCAAAGTATCCAGTTATGTGTGAGTGCATTTCGATTTTGTTTTGTTATGGTATTTATAGGAACTACAAAAAGGAAGGAGTTGCACGGCAGAGCGAGCATTCATATGTTAAGCGGGACTTGGGGAGATAAAACTGCTGGAGCCATATTTCATGCCTATAAATTTGATTTCACCTGTAATATTGTTAATGAAGCGTATTCTGGATTTGTTCTTCTGATTGAGTCAAAACTTGATGATGATGTTGGAAATGTTGAATTAGAACTTTACTTGATCTCAAAGATTGTGAAGACTTCAGTCTCATCATGTGGGCTAGTGCATTTGGATGCTGAACAGGTATTAATTCTTTCTTTTGGCCAAAAAAATGTAAGCTTGATTTTGATGCATCCATGTAGGAATTATGAAACAGGAAAAATATATTTTAGGCCTATGCAGTAATACTTTGGTTGGGCCTCTGTTGGTTCCTCCAACATGCCACTGGCGCCTGTTAGTATTGGGGGTGCCTTCCCCTTACTACCATCTCTAGTCACCAAAAAAAAAAAGTACAACTTCAGTGAGCTTTAAAATTTTAACCATCTTCCCCCCCCCCCCCCTCTCCCCACCTCCAAAATTTCTTTGGTAATAATACAGCACCCCTGCATTAAATGAGATTGAGAGTTAATGTCTTCAGTTTTTTTGAAAGAATAGGGGGTGTTTATTACATTTCATAATGTATTTTTCCCCATTATGAGATGCCTATATCAGAATGTTTCCTATTAAAGTTAACTTTGTGCTTTGTTGTCTATGTTTTATCAGATGAAGAAAGCAAAATGCTTCCATGAGCTTTTCTTCAATGGTCTGTTTGGGAGATTAACTCTTTGGTCCAAAGCAGCAGGTGGAAAAAGGGAATTTTTACTTCAGAATGAGACATCATCCTTGTGGAACCTATCAAACTTATATTTGCTTCTACCTCTTGAAAAATTGAATGATATATATAAGGGATCTTTGAAAATCAATTGGACAGGAGTCAATTCTTGTGCTTGTGCTATTGAATTTATAAGGAAAAAGTATTCTCTGGGTGCTGAACATGGTGATGATGACAGAAAAAACTTGTCACCTAGTGATACCAGTTCATTAGATGCAGAATGTGGTGGCACAAAAAAGATTCATTTTGCTGACTGTGTGCTTGACATTAATGATGTCAAAGATATGGTAGTTTTGGCTATCCACACCGGAAGAATATACTGTATAATTGAAGTTGCTCATGACCTGTCTGCTGAAAGTCCTTTTGATGGAACCAATGAGAAATTGGGTGCAACAAAGCGAATTACCTTCTCTGACTATTATAGCAAGAGGTGCTGCTTTATCTGCTGCCATGCCCTGCCCACTTTCCTTTACTGCATGTGCTTCCTATATTATTGTAGTTAACTTAACAACTCTCATCAGGTATGGGATTACTCTGAGACATCCAGGTCAGCCTTTGCTGCATTTGAGGCAAAGTCATAATTCACACAACCTTCTTGTGAACTTCAACGAGGATGGTTAGTTAATTTTAGTTCAAAGTTCAAAATCTTATGGTATTAAATGCCATTTGATGTTCGCTATTCTGTTTTCCATAACTATCATGAAACTCTTGGGACTAAGTTCATATATTTCATGAAGAATCTTAGGGCCTGTTTAATTTTGAAAACTGTTTACAAAATTTTAGGAAATTTTCCGAACCCTGTAAATTAGTGAAATAATTTGAATTAAAAATTTTAATCATATACTGTTGAAAGTTCATACTTATCCTGAATTAATATTTTGCAATTTATCTGAACCCTGTAAATTAGTGAAATAATTTGAATTAAAAATTTTAATCATGTACTGTTGAAAGTTCATACTTATCCTGAATTAATATTTTGCAATTTACACCGAAGTTGACATTAAATGCTCAAGTGTATTTGAAGAAATCAAGAAAAGATTTTATAATTTTTGGATTGCCCACAAATTATGCAGGGGAAAATTATTATCTGAAGTGCAGCCTAATAGCAACCTATGAATTTTTGAATACCAATCCTCATGCTTTTCTCATCAACAGTTATCCACTTGCGCTGTGCTCTTTTAAAGTTCAACTTGCTCTATCGAATAGCCAAAGCCTTAAAAAAGATTAGGCACTGTTAATTGACTTATTTAATTTACTTAATAAAATCATAATCTGTTCACGAGATTTCACTATCTTAAATAGTTTTGCTTCTGTGTGTCTGTGTGTCTATTCATTTGATCAGATACTATGGACAAGGCATCTGCAAGTGGCCTGGTAACCCAAAAGGCACGAGCTCATGTCCACATTCCACCTGAGCTTCTATGCACTCTTGATGTTAGAAGAGATGTGTTGAAGTCACTTTACTTACTTCCATCTCTAATGCACCGCCTTGAATCTCTTATGTTAGCCAGTCAGCTTAGACAAGAGATAGATGGCCAAAACAGCAACTTCAACATACCTAGCTCTTTGGTATGTCTAGTTGTCCTACATATTTGGATTGTGTTGAAAAAGATATTCTTTTGCAATTTCTGTTTGCAATATGGACAACATTCTTTTTTTTTTTTAAATGTTAGATTCTAGAAGCACTTACAACTATGAGATGTTGTGAAATTTTCTCAATGGAACGTCTTGAGTTTCTTGGAGATTCTGTTCTGAAGTATGCTGTGAGTTGTCATCTCTTTCTTAAATATCCAAAGAAGCATGAAGGACAATTATCTACTAAACGCAAATGGGCTGTTTGTAATTCAACCCTACATAAATTGGGAACTAATCGCAAAATACAGGTAATTTCTACTATAGTTGTAATTACTTTTTATTTGGCTATTGTCACAGAACTAGTTCACTACCTAACTTTAAGCTCATAGGTGTAGAGCGAAGATTCTATATTATTTATTTTTTTCTCTAGTACACCTCCTTTATGCAAGGGCCTGAAAGTGCTTGATGTGTGAACAAAGAACAGGTCCACACCTATGCTAGGTTAAAAAATTAGGGTAAATTAAACACCCCCTTTGTAAGAGAAAAGAAAAACCTACAATTTGAGCAATTTTGATTAAAATACCCTAAAAAATAATATTAATTTTTTTTTATTAAAATTATAAGTCATAAAAAATATATTTAAAATTCTTTTATTTTAATATTATTTATTTTGAGTTAAAATCATAAGTTTAATTCATTTTGATTAAAATGACTTTTTTATATCGGTCAAATATATGTTTAATATTTGTGTGATTGGGCCACAACCTGTTTAATAGGGCCACAACATGTGTGAGAACACAAGGTGGAGCTACAAAGGATGTCTATAATCATAGAACTATACCAAGGTTCAACTTTAAGCTCTTACCTTTTTAACATGATATTGGATGTGTTTATAGAACATATTCAAGAGGTAGTGCCACTGTGCATGTTTTATACTAATGATATAGTCCTTGTTGGAGATTCAAAAGAAGTAAACACAAAACTAGAGAGTTGGAGACAATCTTTGGAACTATTCAGTTTCTGTATAAGTTGAAATAAAACAGAATATATGGAATGTAAATTTAGTGAAAGGTATACTGATTCTATGATGAAGGTGAAACGTGGAGATTATTTTGTACAACACCTTATAAATTTTAAATATTTGGAGAAGTAAATCATAGGGTCTAAGTTGGGTGGATGAAATGGAAGGCTCTAGGAATCATCTGTGATAGAAATGTACTGCTTAAACTTAAGGAAAAATTTTATTATACAACTATAAGACTTACATTGTTATATGGTATTGGATGTTAGGCAATAAAAAGTCAACATGAGCAAAAATGAGAATGTTCTATTGGATGAGTGGATACACAAAAAAGAATAAGATCAGGAATGACTGCATTAGAAAGAAAGTTGAATGGCATTTATCATAGAAAAGTTGGTTGAAATGTGTTTTAGGTGGTTTGATCATATACAGAAGAGGCTATTAGACACTCCTGTACGAAGAGTAGATCAAATGGAAGATAGCCTAATAACTAGAGGTAGTTGGAGATCAAAGAAAACAATAGAAAAAATTATTATGTTAAATTTAACTATCAACGACCTAATCATTGAAATGAACCAAGATGGAACACATTCGCATTGCTAGATCCATGTATCCAACTCCACCTAATAGGAAAAGGCTTTATTGTTGTTTTTCAAGGGAGATGAGTGTAATTTATTCTAAAAATTATGACAAGAATTAACTGTTAGCCCTATTTATGAAGACATTGATACCATATAAAAAAGCATTAGATCTTAAAGTCCATGGAGTCTAAGAATGGGTTTTTGAAACACCCCCCAGCATGCAATTCTTATTATTCAACAAATTGCCATTGTTGAGGTCATTGATATTGTCCTTTTGCTATTAAAGATTTATAAATGTTGAAAAAAGTTTGTTATATTTGAATTCAGAACTTAGGAAAAATGATTATTTTAAACATGCTGAGTCAGAGCAGAAAATAGAAACTGTAAAATTGAATCAACTCTTCTCTCAATGTGTGCATTGTTTTGCTTTGCAATTCCTACCTTTATTGTTTCAAGAAATGCAGTAGTTAGATTTATCTCAATGAGTTAGCAATGGATTCAGTTATACTAGGTTATTTTGTCATTTTCTTCCATTAGGGATATATCCGTGACTCTGCATTTGAGCCTCGCCGTTGGGTTGCACCAGGACAGCATTCTATACACACTGTTTGCTGTGAATGTGGGGTGGAAACCCTTGAAGTCCCTTTAGATTCAAGGTTTCAAAGCGAAGATCCAAAAATTGTGGTTGGGAAGTTCTGTGACAGGGGTCACCGCTGGATATGTTCAAAGACTATTGCTGATTGTGTTGAAGCTCTAATAGGAGCATATTATGTGGGTGGTGGCCTTGTTGCTTCACTTCATGTGATGAAGTGGCTCGGAATTGATGCTGATCTTGAGCCATCTTTGGTTGATGAAGCAATTACCGCTTCGTCTCTTCACCTTTATGTGCCAAAAGAAAATGAGATTGCAAACCTTGAAACAAAAATTGGCTACAAATTTTCTGTCAAAGGACTCTTATTGGAGGCAATGACACATACGTCAGATCAAGAACTTGGGGGTGGTTATTGTTATGAGGTAACTGTGGAGGTTTTAGGGAAATTTTGAATTGCTTTATCTTTTTATATTTTGCAGTTCGGGGGAGGGGCGGCGCTTGATAGTTTCTTTTGAGTTAAGTTAACAAAGCAAGGAAAGGAGGGATTTTAATATCATCTCTTCCAGTAAATAGTAAAATGATATCTGAGTTTTTCTTTGTTACATCAATTTCTCACAAATGGATATCCCATTAATATTATATTGAATATGAAGTATGAGAAAGTTCCTTTTGATTCTCCTTTAACTTTATATATATTCTGGCAGAGGCTTGAATTTCTGGGCGATTCAGTGTTGGACCTACTTATCACATGGCATCTTTATCAGAGCCATGCAGACATTGATCAAGGGGAGTTGACTGACTTGCGTTCTGCATCTGTCAATAATGAAAACTTTGCTCAAGTTGCTGTCCGACGAAATCTTCAACAGCATCTTCTGCATAGCTCTCAGTTATTACTCAGCCAAATAACTGATTATGTGAAGGCTGTTTCTGAATTGAACACAAAATCACTCCCAGGCATTAGGAGTCCCAAGGTTAGTTCTTATAATGATTATTGTGTTTCATTTCTCATTTGGGTTTATAGATCTTTGACAATTTTTTCCTTGCCGTGACTAATTGTTTCACAGTATACAACTAGTTAGGCCCTTTTTATTGGCACTCGTCTGTTTTGTCATTATCATTTTTGTATGAAATGATCATTAACCATGATTAGCTGTTTCTGACACAGGCCCTTGGAGATTTAGTAGAAAGCATTGCTGGGGCTATACTTATTGACACCAAACTTAATCTTGAGGAAGTGTGGAGAGTATTCAAACCTCTATTATCTCCCATTGTTACTCCTGATAAACTTGAACTTCCTCCATTACGTGAACTGCTTGAATTATCTGATTCTCTTGGGTATTTTGTAAAAGAAAAATGTAGAAAGAAGGGAGATATGGTGCATGCAGAGCTTAGTTTACAGCTTCAAGATGTTCTGCTGGTTCGGGAGGGACGGGGGCCAAATAGAAAAACAGCAAAAGGAGAAGCTGCTTTTCAGTTGTTAAAAGACCTTGAGGTTTTTTATGCTTCTCTAAATGTCTCCTTAATGATACTCTTCCCTTTTATTTTAAAACTATCCTGCTTTATGCTTTATATATGCAAGATATCATTATCTGAATTAGGAGTGATCAAAACTGATTAAAATTGATCTCCTGTAACAAAGACAAACCAAACCAAAAAAAACTGAACAAAACCGATCAATGTTTGGTTTTAATTGGTTTTTTATTTGTGGTTTTTTGGCAGTTTGATTCAATTTTTGGTTTAGTGTTAGAAAATCAAACCAAACCACTCATATATATATATATATTAAAAATTTACATTTGAATGACTGGGTTCTTGAATCTATGTTTTATTTTTTCTAATATTTGATTTTTGAAAATAGGTTGATTTTACTATTTGGGCTATTTTTGGAAAAACAACATGATTGTTATCTTATGAATCTTGAATTGTTATTGATGTTATTTTGTTATGTTGTTATTTGTTTATGAATTAGCAAAGAAAATTTATGATTTTATCTTGTTAATGAATAAAATATTGTATTGTCACTGGTTGATGTATGTATATATTCAAAAGAGTCATTTTTTTCTTTGATTGATAATTCGTAAATGTTTAAATTGCATTAAACTAAAATAGGCCCAAACAGCAAAAATGAAACTGCCAAAAACCGGTTATATATGGTTGGGTTTGGTTTAGTTTGATACTGTAAACTCAAATTGATAAGTTTACCTGTATATCAAATTGATGTGAGCAGCTTGATTTGAAAATCTTTTCAAATTATCCAAATCAAACTCTTGAACACCCCTAATTTGAAGCATTCAAGTATCCTTTTAAGATATGTTTGGATTGAGGAGAAAGAGGGAACCGAAGTGAAGTGAAATTTTTATTTTACCATTTTTTTGATTTAGATTTAAATAACATTTTGTTCCTTCCCGTCTCACTGCTCTCATCAATCCAAACAAGGGTGGGAAATGTTAAATTTAGATCTAAATTAAAGAAAATGTCAATTTTAAAATTTTACTTCCCTTTCTTTTCCCTCCATTCTCCTCAATATAAACATTGACAATGTTATTCTCCTCAATATAAACAGCCCTGGCTGATGTCTAGTACTATGGTTTCTCTCAAATCTCAAAACTGCAAAAATGTCTGCTTCTTTCACAGAGAGCATTGCATCTTTTTACTGAATTAGGCATGACAAATCTATGATTCTTGAGGAAGAAAATCACAGACTAGAATTCCATGATATACATGAACTTGAGTGTTATGATCTGAACCTACAGCAATAAAAAAATGAACTATCACAAAAGTATGTTTATTATTATTAGCTGACCGACTAATTAATGGAGCCGCTGTCCAACTGAAATTTACTACATTGGATGGTGCTTTGGTATTTATATGCAAGTTTATTTGTTGGGTTGATCAGTTTATTTTTGTTAGTGATAGTGGTATCGGCTGATATTCGTAGTGGTATCTATTTTTCATTGATTGCATAGGTTATACTTTTATACTTTCAATGCTGCAGAAGAGGGGAATTTCATACCATGTTTTTGGGACCAAGAGAAGAAGAGATAATCCTGATCATTTTCTCGATTCATATTCTAATGTCTGCGCTTCTTTACCTGATGAGCATTCCTCAGAGCCAGTAATACTTAAGAGGGCCAAGGTGGACAAAACTAGCACATCGGTGAGTGCATCTAGTGCATGTTTGCCTCTCTCAGACTCTTCCAGAGAAGTCTCTAATCCCAATGTTGCAATTCCAGGTTTGCGCCATTGATCTTCTCTACTTTATCTTTTTCCCAGTAAACCCTTGAAACTATCTGTTTTTGATTTGTTGCATTTCTATATTTTAATGTCTTTGTGGATTCACATTTACAGTTATTGCATCAATCAATATGAACAAGGGAGGACCACGGACCACCCTATTTGAATTATGCAAGAGACTGCAGTGGCCAATGCCTACATTTGACTCAGAGGAACACAAACAGAGGTCTGTCAATTTATCAATTTGTACTTTCCCGAGTTCCTTCTTGTCTTCAGTAATCTTTGAAGTACTTTACATAAACGTATTTTTAAGGTGTAGTAAGGACTGGTGAAACGAAGAATCAGGAAAAGAAATGAAGAGGAATTCTTGTATATTATTGGTAATTACAAAGTGTAAATCAGATAGAAGATAACTTAATAATTAGAGATAGAGGAAACCAAATAAAATAATAGGAGAAACTATTACGATAGATTTAACTATCAACGGTCTAACTACAAAAATGAGTCAAATAGAACACCTTAGTGTCATTTAATCTCTATAGTTGACCTACCCAGTGGAAAAAGATTTTTTTGTTGTTGTATAATAATATAATTTGGTCAGTATCTTTTGTGACAGAACTATATTTGAATTCGGCGAAGGTTCGGAAAGAAGAGCAGGACATAACTGCTTTGTGTCAAACGTACACTTGTGCATACCCAACTACCGTAATATAGATTGCAAAGGAGGTTCTAGAGCTGATAAGAAGAGTTCACAAGACTCAGCGGCACTTACAATGCTTTATGAGCTACAACGACTGGGTAAGCTCAAGATTGGTGATTTCTAACTTATTTACTTATAGAGTTCACTATCCCTTTTATCTATCTTAGAGTAACTATAGTAGAAGTTGATTAGCATTCCTGTAAAATTGCGTTGTAACAGTTGAGACTTTTGCAAGAACTTTAGTTTTTGTAATGTTATTTATAGATTAGAATTTAGAGTGGTTAACCAGTAATGAAATCTGATCTGGTTTACCATGCTGAGTAAAAGTCAATTAAAATAGGTGATACCTTGTACTAACCATTGTGTAATACTGCTTAAGTTATATATATCTTGGATTGTATTATTATGCAAATGTTGACTTTGTTCTGGTGTTTTGGAGGGGGGAAAAGGGAAAGGAAGAGATTGAGAGGATAAAAATGTCCTTGGATTTTCTTTTTCAAAAATAGTAAGTGATGAAGTGCTAGAAAAGGATGTGGAGAATTTCAAAATTGGAACTCTTGGCTAGTATATTAACCATGAGGGAGATCATTAAACGCAAGAAGGAGAAAAGGGCTGGTTAAGTCAATATGTGGTTAACCAATAATCACATACTGACTTAATTAACCACTCTTAATTAATCATTTTCCTCATGTTAAATTATCTTGCCAAGACTTTTCCTTGAAATTTGTAGGGAAAAAAAAGAAGAAATAAAGAAAGAATAAAAAGCTCCTACGCTATAACAAGAAAAATGAATGGTTCTAGGGGCACCAACGGTAGGAACTACAACGAAGCTGTCAAGTGAAGATATCCAGTCAATGCAGCCCGCTAAGAACTCATTTTTCCTTCCTTTTTTTCTCTTGTAACAAAAATGATAGTAAGGGGAGATGCTTTCAAATTATGGAATAAGGAGTTAGTAACATGTTGAGGAGATGTTATAACTATAATTTTATTTAATTATAACTCCAATTAACTCTTAGATGTTAAGAGATCTCTTTGAAGAAAGATGTCCAATTAAATAAGATTTTGGACAACTTGGAGATTCAAACTCTTACTCATGGTTAAAGTAAGAGTTTTCTTTCTAATCTTTAGCCATTTAGAAGGATAATATGTGACAAGGAGAACAATATTTGATAAGGCTATGAATAAAAACTTTTTCTTGAGAGTTGAAGTCCAGGGTTAATGTGAAGAAACTGCTCGATGCTGACTTTTGGATTAACAGAGAAAATCTCACACCATTATGGATCTCACTAAAATATGAAAAATTACATAACTATTGTTTTAACGGCTAAATTTTCGGCCATGATTATAAAATTTGCAGAAAAGGAAAAGCAATGTCCTCAAATAATCCCGAAATGCCTCGTTATGATTTGAGTCTTGATACTTTCCCTGCAAGGTCCTTGGTTTTGTTAATGGCGGATTCTTCCTTAAGGAAGGAATCTCTCAACTGCCAAAGATCGGATCGATTCTATTTGATCTAAGACAGTTTGACCATTAAAATGATTCTTGAAGGTAATCTAAAATGGATATTTGGTTGATTATCAGTTAAACTGGTTAGTCTGATTCAAATTTTAACAACATTGATATTTTGTATTTGAGGTTCAAATGTCTAATGACTTAGTAGTTTAGAAAGTTAAGACTTAGTTTACAAAATTAATGTGAAGACTAAAGTGTCCAATATACTGGTTAGACTTGAAAATAACTTTTAGAGCTTCTAAAAAAGACATTTATTATTTTTAAGTAACTGCATTATTTATTAAAATAAGTTGTTATCATTAAATGTATATTTTATCCCCTTATCCCTAGACTTAGTTATTAGTATCACATAACTAAGTAGGCTATATAAATAGACCCTCCCTCCCAAATGACAAAAATTCTGGTGTAATCTCATCTTCTAATGCTTCTATTTTTTTACTATATCTTTTCAATTGTGCGTTTTAAAAATTAAACTGGTTATATACTGATCATAAAGATATTTTATTATATTATTTAGATTGGGAATAAAGTCAGGGACATAATTCAAACAATCTAAAAATTTGTGAAATTAAGTTTTATCAGTGATTTGATCAGAATATTTATTGGCAAACTCAATTGCTCCATGGATGGGAGTAATTGTTTATTGATAAATATTATGACCAAAGAATTTAATTTTTATTTAACATGGATTGATTTTGGGTCTTGAAACGGCAGGACACACACATGTATACATACATACATACATACATACATACATACATATATATATATATATATATATATATAATGAAACCGATGCTATATTTGGTTCATCAATTTTTTTTTAGTTAACAGTTCAATTTTTAAATTAATGTTTCAGTCTTAACAATTTTCTATTGAATTTGATGGATTGATATTAATCAAAAGTTAACATAAATTATTTATGAGCCTTCCATGCAAGATCTCCATATTTTCTTCAGACAAGACACATACTAAAATACACAACAAGTAGTATGCATAAAAGTGGTTATAAAACTCATTTTTTTAACTCTCATACAGACACTTTTGCACATTCAAACACACATAGCAAATAAGTTGCAAACTCTCCCTAATTCATCTTTACTAATGGCAAGTGGTTTTTCTTCAAGTACACACTTCTTTAAATTTCAGCTCAATGAATTCAAATGTAGATATCTGTATTAAAAATAGCATCTGTCATTTGATAATAGAAATGCTCATGTTTTAATTTAAATTGTGTATATCAGACAATATATCCCTCATTTTCTTGTTGAATACTTTCATCTTTGCCTTCCTGGGTTTCCAGAGGATAAGTCCTTCTCTTCATAAGAAACTTTGATCACTCTCTCTTAGGTGAAGCTTGCAAATGATAGGCAAAATATCCAAACTCTAAATTATATTAATAGTTTAAGACATTTTATTCTTGTTATAAGATTGTCAAACTCTAGAATTTATGTAAATTTTTGAAACAGGATAAACTAAACACAACTCATAAAAATTTATTTATGTTAATAAATAATATATATTTTTGTCACAATTAATACAAATAAAATAAAAATTAAATAATATTTAACATAAAATCACCCAATTCAAATCACACAACAATGTTAGTTGATCACTCAATCAGTAATTCCTAAAATGTATACTTAACCATCTTAAAGAATGTTAATAACAATATCATTTAAATACACAAAATAAATTTATAGATAAACTAATCCCTAATACTATTTGGCTGGAACATTGTGTCTAACATCATATAAAGCTTCACCCATATTTAATGAAAAAACACATAACAACTTCATAAGAATTGTAGTTTCAACTCAACTCTATTTATAGCAATTTTTTCTCCCTTTTTTTTTAAATTTTTTAATAACTCAGACGTAAGATTGCAATTTTGTTATGATTTCAAGAGTTTATGCAAGTTTGCACCAAGTTTACTAATTTTCGAATTTACAGCCGATATGACTAATTTTTTCTACGTAAGATTGTAAACTTGTGCAATTTTACAAGTTTTTTTTTTTTGGTTAGAGTGCAATTTTTAACAACTATGCTTACTGTAATTTTATCTGAACAAATTTTAGGTCAATTTAAGAAAAAAGTAATTCAATTTTTTAAAATCAACTTATTCAGAGTAAAATCATCTTCTTCGTGGTTAAATAATAAAAACGATTTAGCTTGTTCATACAAAATGAAAACCATATTATTAAATTTTTTTAAAAGAGTAAATTATTATTTTATTCTGTAAATTATTATTTTATTCTATAAAAAATATAACTTATTTTAATTTAGTCTTTAGATTATAAAAATATTTAATTTAATCTTTAAAAAATATATTATATTTTAATTTAATCTCTTTATATAAATATTTTATGTTTTAATTTAACATTTTAAAAAATAAATTAAGATATAATATATTTTTTAAAAATTAAATTAAATATTTTTATAATTTAAAAATTAAATTAAATTAAGTTACAATAATAATTTTTTTTAATTATCCATTGCATAAATTACTGGTCCGAACAGATGTAATCAATTCACCTATCAAACTCGGAGCATTGCCAATTAAATGCAGCATGAACCGCGGAGAATTTGCTATTAAATGACATATCTACCCTCGTCTAATTTCTTCTCCACCCCGTTCTTCTTTCTTCTTCTCTTTCCTGTTCTGCAGGTTCTGACTTTTCAAGAAAAGAAAAAGAAAAAGAAATGCTACCGCAGCAGTGGGCGTCTCCGTGCGGAAACCAGTGCACCCATAAATATGCAGCGCTTATGCAGATTCCATGTAACGCTTTCCCATTTTATCTAAATTTCCAATCTCATGTGGTTTTTTTTTTTTTTTCTTTCCCTTTGTTTTAAACCTCTCTCTGTGTTTTGTTATTTTCACGATTTTAATGTGGCGGCGAATGTATGTTTTTAAGCATTTTATTCTTAATTTATGATATTTTGTAGTCCATTTCATTGACCATAACATCCTTTGTTGCTGATTTGATAATGTAGATAATATAAGCAATAATTGCTTTCTATGTTTATAAATATTGTGGGTATCTGCTATGGACTATCTTGTTGCTTCATTGTTAGAGAACTGTAACAAATGGCCCTTATTTTTGGTTACGGTTTGTCTAAGGCATACTCTAACAACCAGATAATATTACATTTTTTGTTTGTTTGGCTATCTGGGAGAAGTTGTTATAAAATCAATGCTAGCTTAGGAGAATAATTGCAACCAGGTATTGTGTTATACGGGATAATTTGTGTTGACAATTGGGGTTCCATTAAGATAACCCACAAATCATTGCCTGGTCTTTGCTTCCCCCTCCTCATTGATGATGGCTTTCACTATATTTTCTTTACCGGGAGAATAAGGGGATCTTGTTTTGAGTCTATTCTTGTGGTAATATGTTAGTTGGTTTTGAATCTATAAAATGAAAAATCAAAATTACTTGTTTGAGTTTGTTATAGAACTCACATGATGATTGTTGCTTTACTTGTGATATTTTAGGGCGAGTCTTCTGCAAGAAGGGGTGCAACTCTGACGAAGAGACATGGGAAGAATGTGAGATCACTTTTCTGATTTATTACTCTTTTATTAAAAATGAAATGCACATGAATTATTGTTATTTTTATTTATTTGAAATCTGGGCTGCATAGTTTTCAGTCTCTGGTGTTTCTGCATCTGTACTGGCATATAAGGATTGAGTTTTTTTCCATCCAATCTCTGATTAATATTTTAAATATTTATTGGAATTTCTTGATTTATAAACTCCAGTAAAACATAATAATTGTAATGGAGCAGAAGGGTGAAAGGGATAAAGTTGGAGAAAAGAGGGAGAAAATACAAAAAGTAATCAGTTATTGTAATAATCAAACTTAAGGGCCTAATGTATATAGAAATCAAGAGATAATTACGAACAAAATAAAGCAGAAAAATAGAATAACCACTATACTAAATAATAGTGCAAAGATAATGATAAATCATAAAATGCAAAATGAATGTTTAAATTTTTAATGAATGTAAAGGCTTTTGTTTGGACAAAGGTGCTTAATAGAACTACCACTAATGATTTGCTTCAAACTAGATGTCCTAACAGGGCTCTGTCTCCAGAGGTTTGTATGATGTGTCTTAGAAGTTCCAAGACAAATAGCCACCTCTTCTTGCACTGTGATATAGCTAGATATTTATGGAACAAGTTGTTTGGCTACTTCGAAGAGAATTGCGTATATCCGGCCAATCTTGACACTTTTCTTGCTATTAAATTTTTGGTTTTGGAAGGGATAAGGAGCATAAAACACTCTGGCAATGTGCTAATTTAGCAACTCTGTGGTGTATTTGGATGGAGCGGAATGCTAGAGTCTTTAAAGATAAACACCTCTCACCCCACCTTCTTTGGGATAGAATCACCTTCGTGACTTCTTTGTGGGTTTCTTCTAAAGGATTGTTTATGGATTTCCAAAGAGATTGGAAGGCTTTATTATGTTAGCTGCTTGTTTTTTCTTTCTTCTGCTATTTTGTTTCTTTTTGTAGAGGACAGCTTGTCCTCCTTCTTGTATTCTCTTGTTTCTCTTCACTTTTAATAAATTTCTTTTTTTATCAAAAAAAATGTTACTTAATTGTTATTCCTATGCCTAAAATAAGATTTCCATTGAGTAGGAAAATTCATATTAAATTGCTTGACTGAAGGGCTTTACCTTTGACACCTAGGGTATGCATTAGAGTTTGATTCCATTTTCTTTAACAGCTAGACTTTCTTAGAAATGAAGTATTTGAACTTTACAGTATCTTTAGATGACCCAGTGTGGCATTGCTACACCTTAAAATTGTTGCTATTGAAGCAATACAAAATGCATATAGAATTCAAACTATGGTTTTGCCTCTATAGACAGAGTAATTACTTAGCTCATAACATGCTGACTTGGACATCTCTAAAGTTCACATGTCAATTTAGTTCTTGGAACATTCAAAGAAAAAGAAAATGGATATTGTAATGCCTTCACTCAAATGGATACCAAGACATTAATAGGAGGCCATACCCTCAGGAAAACCACCATCCACAGGAACCCAATCTTGAATCCTTCAATGATCCAGGGCCTTAGGCCCTTGGCACATTTTGTATTGTGTTTGACTATGTTATACAGTATAGACTTTAAGTTTCCCAGCTCAAAGAGAGTGTGTTCATAAAAAGTATCTTGCAAATTTAATGTACGAATGATGGAATACTGGTGAAACAGGTGTGGAGGATTGCAATCAAATTTGCTACAAGGACCCTGTTCTAAAGGACCAGAAGTGGAGTGCTTATATTGACCGTTCTCCTGGATCTGCCTCTTATTCAGAGGTATTTTCTGTTTTGCCCATGCTTCTTTCTCTTGTCATACTATTGATTGCAACTTTCAGCATAAATTATTGCTGTTTTAGTTCTATTCTAAGTTCTAACAGAATTCTTTTTTAGTGATTTCTCTCTCATTTATACTAAATATTTTTGAATTTTCAATTATGCTTTCTTGAAGGGAAGATTGTCTATATGTCGGTTTGTTGTAAGAGAAAAATTATTTTTTTGGTTTTGTTGTTCTAGTGGTTATATTTTAATGGTTTTTTGACAGATTTCAAATTAAAGATGGCTGTCGATATTGGACATTATAACTTTTTTCTTATTACCTTTCTGTTGGATTTCACTTAATAATGTGGAAAAGTTTCTAATAATCTGGTTAGAGTTCATGGCTCTGCTCTCAGTTTTTTCATTATTAATTACTAAAACTTGATGGAGTAAGGAAATAAAGAACAATACTTGTTTAGTGATGAGAGTCATTTGAGATGTAGTTTGATTTGTGTGGAATTTTTTATTTTTCCTGTAAGATTTTTTTTTTCTTCACTAATTCCTTTTCTTTGAGTAGGCTCTGGTGATGTCTGCCACCCCCTTAGAACTTTGTATATTCATTGTTTTTCAGTCAAAAGAAACAAGTGCACAACTTATAGGAACAAAGGTCTGTACTTTAGTTTGTGTCATTACATAGCTTCCTTGGAGGAAGAAGCCTTTCATATTATGAATATCTTATTCATCAATTTTTTTTAATGAATTATTCTCCTACTTTTTGGGAGTAATTTATTAATTTTTAGTGAATATTGTATTTTGATACATCTAAATTATCATATTAAAACTATGTCAAATATTTAACATATATTATTTTGAGACTTGTAAATCAAAGCATGAACTGTGTATATATATGTGTGTGTGTGTGTGTTTTATAAATGCTTAAAATATTTATTGTGATTTTATTCATTATATTTAAGTCATAGTAAAAACTTAATAAAAATTAATGATAAAAAATATTATAACTATTTAAATAACATTAATTGAAAAGTAACTTTATACATGTCCTTTATAGTAATTTGACAACTAAAAGCATTTTTTTATAAAATTGATCAAACATAAACTGTTTCTCTCTCAACAATTTTCTGAAATTCCATTTGAAAAGCAGTAATTTCAAAATAAGCAGAAATTGGCAGCTTGGCCAAACAAGTTTAAGTGAAAAAGTTGGCAGAAAAAAATGTTCCATTTACCTCGAGTGAGACACTGGGTGCTTGGCTGATGCTAGCTCTCTATTCTGGGTCTTCTAGAGTGCTTTCTCTTTGAGTAGATTCACCGTAGGGGTGGTGTGAAAATGAAGGGAAACTTTTCCTTTTATAGGAAAATTTTAAATAAGCTTGTGTCATCGACTTGTGTCATTTTCTAGTTCATTTTTTCTAGTTTGGTTGATGGTAACTTAGTTATTAACTAGTTAGCATACTAGGTAGCTTCATTTTATTAGCTATCAACTAGTTTTAGTAAGGTTTTAACTAAGTAATCGCTAGGTTTACCTTAACTTACCATGTGTCCATGAGTGGTCAAAATGCAATTAGTTTTCTCCTTTCTACATGTCTAGGCCATGAGGCATCCTTGGAGACCAAACAGGGAGTTTCGTCATTCTTACCTCTTAAGCTAGCTTGAATGTTGGCAAGTGTTGCTACCTTATAATGATGCCAAGTATCAAGACTAGTGTAATACATAGATAATTTTTACCTTAACTTTTCTTCCTTTCCAAGATAGAAATTTTTAGTCCTTCAGTTCCCTTCTCTTTCTAGATTGGCTGAGAACGCCATAGGAAGGAAGGGCAAGATTAGGGTTTTATTTAGTGAGGTATCCAGATGTATTAGGATATATATATATATATATATATATATATTGACTCTTTCTAAGACAAATATCTTTGATACAAGTGTTAGAATTCTATGGGTTCACAAACTTTGGCTAATTTGGACTTAACTTTAACCAGCTTGTTTATGGTATTTTAAACTCATTTTGGCATAGTTATTTCACCGTTAATACTTTAACACCTTATTTGTAAAATAGATCCAGTTGACCAAATTTGACCATGGTTGACTACTTTGTGAGATTTTAACAAACTTACAGTTTTTAGGTTAATTCTCCAATATTATTTACTTTTTACACACTTCTGACCATGTTGATTAGCTTTGACTTTTTGTTGGCATTTTGAGTATTACGTTACTGTTCACTAAGGAGATAATTAATGTTTAAATCATTCAATATTTGTTTTAATTTGTTTAATTGTATAGTTGACCTAGGTGTTAATTGTTGTTCATGATTATCTAATTGTTAGGGATTAGATTGTAACTATTTGGTGTAAAAACCTCCTAGTGTATCAATGAGAAATTAGATCAGAGAAAATACAGAACGCTGATTTTTCAACTTTGACTATTCTTTCTTGCAGTTTAGACAAGTCAGGGTTTGTTACAATGTTTTCCTATCTTTGATAGTTTAGTGTGATCTAGGTTAGATTTCTGAGCTTGTGACTTGAAATTTTGTTTTTCCTATAATCGTAACCTAAACTTAATTAACAAATAGGCTAACCTAAATCTTATCTTTTATGTTGAGACATATGTTACTTAATGTTCAAGTTGGCCTTAAGTGCTTTTCACACTAGGTCTTATTAAACAAGTAACTTATTAGGCAAGTAGGCCCAATTTTATCCACTTTCTAGAAAACTTATCTTTTCTTCTTAGTATATGGCGCCATTGTAAGAAAAAAAAAAAAGGATGGGATTTTTCCTATGAGTCTTTATATAGCATTCTTTAATAGCCTAATGGTTTTCACATATGACTTTACCAAACAATCAAAAGTTCCAAACAAAACATATAATTTTTGAATATTTGCCAAATAACTAAACATAACTAAAAGTAAAGCAAAATCATATCAATCATAGAAAATAATCAAACAAGGTAATGGAAAGAAGAGAATATTACATCACACACACTTCAGTGATTAAGCTTTGTTAGGTCCTTGAGTTTGAAGCAGATGATTTGTATTAATTCTATTAAGTGTTGCTATCCAAATAGCAGTCTTTACCTTTGAGGTACTTTAACTTTCTAGAAGGAAGAGAAAGAATAAGAGCTCGAGGAATGTAAATTCCAAATCCTTCTATCAGGAAAAGAAGAAAACACAAAAAGGGGCAAGAATTTCCAGCAACAAACAACATCATCAGCAAGTTTGTCATTAAGATTTCTAGAGAAATGAAAATTTCAAGCAGAATGGTCACCGTGTCATAATAAAAACTCAAAAATAGGAGCATTGTGCAAAGATAAACAATAAAGATAATGAAAGTGTTTAAGAAAAGAATATTCAACAATCAAAGGATCCTCCCGCAAAAAGAAGGTACCATCTCCAGCGCTAAAAGAAAGCATTGAAGAGAAGAAATCATATACCTATGACTTTCTGGGATTTGCTCTTGATCATTATATGCCACAAAGAAGTAGGCTCCAAAGGAAATCGCCATAGCCATTTAGCCACTAGAGAGATGTTTATAGAAACCAAATTACCTAGACCAAACCCTCCATCCTCCTTCAATCTACAACACACCTCCCTACTAACCAAGTGGTCTTTTTTAGTCTCTCTATCCTCAAACCACAAGAAGTCTCATAATGTTTTTGATCCCATTAAGGTGATCCTGCCACCAAGAAAGAAATAAAGCTCCAAGGCTCACATCATATTAATATTAAAAAATAATAATAATACTCGAGATAAAAAACACAAATATAACTAAAACAACAAACAAAGCCCCTTCGCACTAGGTGGAGTCAGCTACATAGATCAAGTGGCGCCAAAGTGTGGCTCATTTCTATGGTTAGATTTTTATTTATAGTTAAATTTCTCATAATAGTTTCTTTTATTATTTTCTTTGGTCTCTCCTTACCTCTAGTTATTGAACTATCTTCCATCTAATTAACTCTTCGTATAAGAACCTTTAATAGTCTCCTCTGTACATAACCAAACCACCTAAGATGCATTTCTACTAACTTTTTTTATGATAGGTGCTATCCCAACTTTTTCTTTAATGCAATCATTCCTAATCTTATCATTTTTAGTGTGTCCACTCATCCAACGCAATATTCTCATTTATGCGATGTTGAATTGTTGCTCATGTTAACTTTTTATTGTCCAATCAGTACCATACACCAATGTAGGTTTATAGTTGTGCGATAAAATTTTCCTTTAAATTTGAGTGGTAACTTTCTATCACAAATAATACCTGAAGACTTCCTTCATTTTATCCACCCAACTTGGACCATATTATTTATGTCCCCCTCTATTTCTCCATTATTTTGTATTATAGTCCCCAAACACTTAAAACTTGGGGAAACATGTCAGGAAAGCCAGTCATCTCTTTCTGGGCATGCTGCTATGCTCGGCTCACATGCCCTCATGCCAGCATGTGAAACACATCTTGAAATTATGAATTGGAGAGTGGTGGCACATCTGAATTCTTCTGCTGTTAACACTGCCCAAGATACACCGATCAGAGGGTTCTGGGGCTGATTGGATTGTCCCTGGTCCAAAAGGATCTTGTTGGAAAATTTTCCAGTCACCAAAAAATATGTAAATTATGTCTTCTAATTGTTGATAGACCCTAGGTCACAAAAAATAAAAAATGAAATAAAATAAAATTATCAATGTCAGCTGAACCTAAAAGTGGGCTGGAAGGAAAGGAGGAAGAGAATATCCTAACAACCTAATCAGGTGGGGACCACAACATCAGATATATTAGAGGGTAGAGCAAATGGAAAGAGGGGGAAATGAATTCTGAAAGGAAGTGGGAGAGTGCTAGCCTCTCGAAAACTAGCATTGTGGTTGCATTTTGGGTGCTTGCTGGAGTGTAGCTGTTTATCTTTTTATTCTGTTATTACCTGTGTTCTATTTTCTTGAGTGTGTTCTGTTTTGGTGCTGGTAGTTGGTGTGCTGCATTGTTAGGTGCTATCAGTAAATTTTGTGGGATTGGTGTATTTCTTGAGTTAGTTATCTATACTAGAAGGAGTATTATTCAGTGTTATTTCAGGGGCTCTAACAGGTTTGTCTGCGTAAATTATAAAAGCAACAAGATGAGATGTCTTTCCAGAAAACATCCAATCAAACCAGATTTAAAGGTGTTGTGGTATTATTTCAAACGGTAATAATATTTAAAACAAATTATTCAGACACAGGATTAAGGAGAAAAGGATATTAGATTTATTGATGGGTGATTAATTTTTTCTTTGGCAACACCTTTATCCAATGGTCACTGGTGGAGGTATGTTGTTTGGCTTCGTGATTTGACATGACTTGTTCATTTTCTAAAGTTTGATTTGCATAGTTGGACCCGTTTTTGAGCTCTGTTTTTCTGAATCTTGCTCTTCAAAATGATAATATACCTATGTAGATATGGGATTCATGTCCAACATGAGGGATCGTTAGAAAGTATGAATAAATAAATACATCTGTGTTTCAAATTCTTTTAACATTTTGTAGTTTTGGTATGACTTAAAATTGAGCAGGGTCAGTTCAATATGGCTATTAGGTTCTTGATGAAAAATAATGGTTTATCCCTTCATGTACAGGAATGTTTCCATGCTTGTGTATCTGGCTGCGGTTTCAAGGTTAGTTTGATCTCAATAACCTAAATTTTAGTTAAATTATTTATGGTCATATGCATAAGAGTTTTACTTCACTCCCAAGGAAAACACAATTGGCTCTTGGATTATATGGTCACTGGGATTCTTAGGCTTGAGAATCTTGCCAACGAGCTCCAGACAGAATGAAGTTATGCATCGATGCTCTTGGGCACCCTATCCTAATATACTTGGTTCATATCTACCATAGTTATCTGTTAAAAATATTAAAGGAATTGTAAAAAAATTTTGCTTTTATATTTATATTTTTGTAGAAATATTTTTACATCCATTTCCTGTATCTTGCCCATAGCTTGAGATTTCTTTCAAATTGTCCTTTGTTTGGTTATCTGGATTTGTGGTTTGACAAATCCTACAGCTTTAGTGGATCACATATTTTCAATTTGAAAAAGAGGATGTAGGAGATCTCCCAGAAATGATGTCATAATCTTGAAACACCTAAGATTAGCTACTGAACAATTAAATTAATAGAGGCATCATGCTGATGAGATTTCCTTTGTTCTGTGAAGTATAGCAGTGTATTCCTTTATTTTTCTAGTATCAACATGAATTTGTATCTAGGTGGAATAATTTGTGTAAAAATTGATTTGCTCCTTTGTTTATTGTTTTTCTTTTTTCTGGTTGTTTTTGTTCATTGTATTTCATAAACTCCACAAAATGTTCTGCTGTAGATTGATTAAACAGAAAAATAAAATAAAATAAAATCGTTATTGGTAGATTAATTCATAATTTTTATGATTAGATGGTAGAATATAGGGTATCACTATTATTTTTACATTTTTTTTAGATTATGTTTGTCATTAATATTTTTCTTTTTCTGTTGGTTGAGTGGTTGTCTCATATATTAAGCTGTCACTGGATGATGGCCAATGATCTTGACCAAACAATATTGCAAATGTACATTTCCTTTTTAGCTTCAAGAATCTGCAAGTATACATAATTTTGATGGCTGTTGTCAAAAATTTAATTGTAATGATCCAATCACATATCTTTGCATGTTGCAGTTTGACATTAAACCAGATCAAGTAGATAAAGTTAGTCCTAACAGGCCATTGTGTCATCCTCCTGACCAGAAGCCAAGGCCTAAACCTGTAGAACCTACTGACAAGCCTGCTGCTAGGCCTGGTTCTTCTACTAAGTGAGAGACAACTTAATATGCACAAACCCCAATTAACCATTCTTTATTGGCTATATTTTGCAGGAATTATTGTTACATCCTGCTTTTGATCAGCATGGTATAGGACCATTTTGTTGGCAACAGATTGACTGTTAATTAGTCTTTCTGCCTTGAAGTTCTAGAAGCTTCGTATAGCCTAAAAGGTTGGAATGTGGAAAGTTTCTTTGTTGTTGAATAACTATACTGTAATGGCAACAAATCCCTTAATTGTCAAATGAAAGTTGATGAGCTAGAATTTTTACAATTTTACATAAAATGCTGGCACAGTTTTGCCTCTATCAAATTGTGGTGAGTGCTAGCAATTTGGTTGAGGAAAATTTAAATTGTTTCTATCTGACCACATGGATTTTTCAGCAATAAAGGGTATTTCACTGTTTACAAAGGTGTAATTTCATGTCAACATAGTTTGAAGCTTCGGTGCAGATGGCTGTAGAATTAATGGCAGCTCGTTCTTTGACAACACACTGATATTGCAATTCCCGTACCTTTTTATTTCAAGAAGTGTTATGGACTACTGCAATTTGAACTATGAAAGTTAATACAACTAGTATTCTGTATTATAAAATGGAGGGTGGAACTAGTAAAACTTGGGGAGCCAAACTAGACATGTTAAAGGCAAAAAATCAAAGGTAATTATCTATAAATCTGTACAAATAATACCACCAGCTTGCAATTTAGACAAGAGGAACTTGGTTTGTCTAAGATAAAAGTTTAAGATAGTTAAATATTCACTCAAATGCATTCTGGTTCTAATTTTATACAAATGTTATTTTTCCTTCCTAATTAAAGATTAAACAAAGCCAATGACTAAAGTTTAAATCTTAGCTGTGTTTGATAATATTTTAAATAGAATTTTTTAAAAATAAAAAGATACTTATAAAAAAGAAGGACATGTTTGAAGAAAAGGAGTAGTGTACTAAGAATGGAATGAAGGTCCGAGGCCAGGGCAATTGACCTTCGCCGAGCTCTATCCGCAACTCCAAAAAAACCGAAACCAACTGCACTTCATGCCAAATCAAATGCAACTGATTCAAGAATCATTGAAGGTGCTGGAGTGCTGACATCTTATTTTGTAAAATATATCATTCTATTATATCATTAATCTAAAATTTAGTAATAGATTAAATAATTTACTTAGACATTAATTATTTAGTATTAGATTGATTTAAAACACATGCTGACACCCTCGGATTTTGAGCATATTTGAGAGGAATTCAGTATACATAAATGATTTGCAATAGAAATTAGGGACGAGATTGCTCCTTCTGAAATTGATTCATCAGATATCCGGTAGTAGTGGTTTGGTTTTCTGGGGTTTCATGAGATTTTATATCTAGAAGGGTATGCCTTAAGGAGACTAGAAAATTAGAACTTCCCTCTCAAAATTGTTAAGGCCAACAAACAAATGAATTGGTATTTGGGTTGAAAAACTTGGATAAATTCATCCTGTTACATACACTTAAATTAGCCAAGTTAAGAAGAGTCCAATTTTGGTACTCATTTAATATTTTGATCATTCAGTGTTACATCTCTTAATACTTTGATACATATTTTTATTTATTTTTTAAAAGTCATATAATTAAATTTTAAATTATGGTTACATTTAATCCTAAATTTATGTGAAAGTTACTTATTTGTCAAAATATGAATGGCAATAGTATAGAACTTTTCAGTTTCTTGGAGTATAAGAAATATTTATCATTTGAGAGGGAGACAAGAAAGAGATGAAAAGAATAGATTTAGATCCTCTCGTAAAATAAATAACATAATGGTATTATGTGATGAGAGAAATAAATACAAAATTGATTGAATAACGAGTTTCATTCATATAATAAAAATTATAAGTGAATGACATATTTTTACTTTGTATCTATATCTTTTCTTGCATGATATTGTTATATTATTTTCTTTTGATCCAAAAAGAATAGATATTAAAACAAATGAATGGTTTATGTGTAAAATTGGAAAGCATCTCTACTCAGCCTTCTTAGGCTTTCACTTCATTGGACTGAAAGGTCCAACAGTTCTGTCCGTAATATACATGTAAATGACTTGGCTCCAAGATTTATATGACACTAAACCCTCATAATACTCAGGAGCAATCTCCTTCACCTTGTGAAGCTTGTTCCCAGGAATCCTTGGAAAATCATGGTGCTCATTATGGTAACCAACATACCAAGTGATGAAATTCAAAGGACCATAGTAAGAATATGGCTCTTGGTCAGGTTTCAAGACATAATGCTCTGAAATGAAGTGACCAACCATTGGATGCATCCCACCACCAACAAATGTGGAAAGTATCAAATATGCAAAGCTTTTCCAGCCACAAAAATAAACCATTCCCACATCAAGGGCTATTTGAATAATAAAGTTGATGAACTCCCAATCCCTTGGATATTTTGGCCTAAGAAAAAGAGGTCTAAGGGCATAGAAAAAGAGTTGAAAAATAACCCACATGGCTTTTGTAGTAACATTTGTCACAAGATTTGCTTCAATGTGACTAGGGATATCCATATCAATGCCATCATCACCTTGGAAGCGATGGTGCTCCAAGTGATACTTTTGGAAAGTCACAGACATTGGTACACCAATAGGAAGGTTAGCCAAAATCCCTAGCCAATGGTTATAAACTGGAGTGGAGAAAGCAAGATTGTGGCTAAGCTCATGAATGGCCAAGAATAGATTGTGATTGAGAAATGAGCCAAAAAAGTATTATATTAAAATTATCTTTAGCCAACTTGCATTTTGAAGAAAAGTAGCAGTACTAAGTTGAAGCAAAACAACTGCAGTAATCTGTAAAACCAAAATTTATAAGACATGAAAAAGACATCCTAAGAATAATAAGTGACAATAACTAAATGGTTAAGTTTACAAACAACTTAAACGTTTTGAAGAAAACTTTTTCATTTCTGAAGACAAGAATTTAAGATTTTTTTTTATCAGTTTTTTATAGGTATCCTTCTATTGGAGACAATCATATTTGATGCACTATCCTAAGATTTGGGTTGAAGAAATTCACTCAAGTTAGTAAGTTATATAAAAAATTTCAAGATGCCTAATCACTGCAACATATATTTTTTTCACGTTAAAAAAAGGATTATAAGATAGAAAACGCATAGAATCCTTAAATTCTAAATTGAAAAGAATCACAAGCCCATAACACATCCAACATACGATTAAATAAGGAATAAAATAACACTACTTATTGCCCACAATATAAGTTATTATTTATCCCTAATAAAAAAAATTTGGATAAGGAATAGCAATGAATTTGAACATTCTGAATCAATTTTTCACTATGCAAAGAAATTTTCAAACTTGGTGTGATATTGGCAAATGCTAATTCAGTTGCCAAAAAATTCAAATAAAACCCACAAACAGTACCTAAAAAAAAAAAAAAAAAAGAAGAAAGAAAGCTACAATTTTCCATCAACCATGCATTAAATACAAACATCTATCCAACAACACAAAATTAGTTTTGAATCTTTTGCATCTGTAGTACTTTTTTGCAATAAGAGATATAGAAAGGAAAAAAAAAACTCATTTTGAATGGATTATAAGCCAAAAATGAGTTTTGTAAAGAAATGCATCATTTTTTGCATAACTAATCAATACCGTAAAGATGAACCCCAACTAACATTCCCAAAATAAGACCAACCGAAACAAAACATCGTCAATACTCTCACATTGTCTAAGATCTATGTCAAGTAGATTCAAATCCAGACTAATTATCAAAGCAGAAAGAAATAAAAAGAAGGAAGAAGGGACCTTGAAGAAAGCCCAGTGATCTGACCTAAGAGGTTCTTGATTTGAGGGAACTTAGAAAGTATCTGACGTCGTCGAGAGGCATGAGGCTCATCTGCGTAGGACCAGAAGAAATCAATGGCCATGACTCCTTCTTCTTTCTCTTTCTCTTTCTCACACTTTTCCCCCTCTCTTTTGAAATTGCGATTAGTTTTCACTCTTTTAAAATGCAAAGGAGAAGGAGAATCTATTCTATGGTCTCCCTCTTCCTCCTTCCTATTCAGTTTTTTTCTGCGTAATTGCTTCTTTCAAGAGCTCACACGTACATACATGGCATAACACAAACGACATTGTCGTTGGATTGGCTTTCAAAATTTTAAAAATAAGACAAAAGTATTATTAACTCTTTTAAAACTCAAAGTAATCTTTCATTCTTTAAAGTTATAAATGAATTTAATTTCCTCCCAAACACTTTATTTATGTCAATTTTATCTTTTTTTCAAAAAAAATTTAAATATTTTTATGTAACAAAAAAAACCACCTCTTTCTTTGTACTTCATTGCCCATCATATTTTTATGTAAATTATTTTTGATAATTTGATTATATTTTATTTTATGTTTTATAGTTCCTATATGTTTAAAGTTAATTTTTTTAGATGATTATTTTTTATTAAATTTACATCTGTTGATGCGAATAAGTTTATTTTTTGAATTTATATTTTTTTTGTTTTGTTATTTAAATACGTACTAGATATTTATTTGGTTGTTTGTTTTATTAATATGATCTTAATTTTTTTTGTGTTTAGTTCTTTTATTTAGTATAACCATTTTAAGAATAATAAAATTTTTTAAAAAAATAAAAACATAAATATTTATTCTGTCCTTGTATAATTTAAATGTTATTTAACATATTTTGTAAATATATTTATGCTTATTATATATTTTTTAATTATATTGTAAACATATTTATGTTATATATTATATATGCTTATTTTAACTAACATTTAAATTATACAATGAAAGAATAAATATTTATGTTTTTAATTTTTTATACAAGTTTATTATTCTTGCAATTCTTATACTAAATAAACAAATTAAATACAAAAAAAAAGTCAGATCATATTAATAAAAAAAACAACCAATAAATATCTAGCACATATTTAAATAACAACACAAGCAAAATATAAATTCAAAAAATAAACTTATTCACATCAACAGATATAAATTTAATTAAAAAATAATCATCTAAAAATATTAACTTTAAACATATAGGAACTATAAAACATAAAATATAATATAATCAAATTATCAAAAATAATTTACACACACCTGAGCAAGAGAATCGAAGCAGTTTAAATTTAATATTTATTAAAAAAATTTTACTTTTCATAGCAAAGCTCTTAAACATTTATCACTATCTAAGTCAAAAGTTTAGACGTGAACCAAGTCATCACTTTTGGTTTTATTTTATGTGATTCAGATATTTAGTATATAAAAATATTTAAATTAAAATCTGTTTCAATTTTTTGTCTTGATTACGTGTTACTTTTATAGTCGTAACGCGTCATTCACTCTTATTTTCGCTCCATTCTCCAAGTCCATGACATTTCTTTAATTTTGCTCAACATCTTCTACCTTTTCCTCTTGATTGCATTAATTAATTTTAAGCTAAATTTGTAGTTTTTATTAATTAATTTTAAGCTAAATTTATAATTTTTATTAATTAATTTAAAATTTTAATTTTAATATTTTTATTAAATATCTGAATCACATAAAATAGAACCAAAAGCGATAACTTGCTCAACACTCTCAAATTTTGACCTAAATTATGACACGTGTTTTAGAGCTCTCTATTGTAAGAAAAAATAACAAATTTTTCGTGAATATTAAATTCTTCTTTCTAATTGAATTGAAGTACAAATCTCTATGTATAAAACAATCTAATGGTTGAAAGTTTGACTTTGCAAAAGGTGGGGCAGCATTTATATAATTCTATGAAAATTTTCTTACTAATAAATTCAATTAATGAGTTTTACTTTTGCTCAAAAAAAAATAATAATGAGTTTTACTCACAACAATATGGGTTGGCCCAGAGTAAGACCTAGAAAAAGGGAATTAAAAATGATTTTTTTTTCTTACCCTATTACCAAAAAATTTGCAGTACAAACTAACTAATACAAAACATTTCGTAAGAGTAAATAACGTACATGCTCTCGAACTTTTCTCGTATATAGAAATCATAATATGGTTAGAATATAGGTAACATACTAAATCACTATCTCTAGGTTCAAAAGAAATATTTTTTCTATCTTCAAAAATTACAAACATTATTTCATCTAAAATTCAAAAATGTACACATTCATAAAAGCTCAACATGTTTATTCTTATATATGTATATATTAACAAAACTTATATACTACAGGTTTGAGACAAGGATGATACCATCCTTCACAGAGACATTGAATTTGACCTATTTTTAAATATCTAAATAATTTTATATTTAGCCATATTTAAGACTTAAACATTTTATTTAAGGTAAATTATATTAACCTTCTTTAAAATTTGACAAAATTATATTTACTACCCATCTAATTTGAAAAATTATTATTTTTATTAATGTAGACAAGTTTCTATGAAAAATAAAAATTTGATTTGATTTTTAATATAATAGTAAATCAATTAAATGTATACTAAGAATCAACATAAGATTTTTTTTTTAATTTTGCTATTAAACAGATATTATGTAAAATATCAACTTCATTAATATAAAATAGATTAAAATAAAAGTTTGAATAATATTGTATCAAATTTAGAAGGTAGCCAATATAATTTTTGACATAAAAAAGTATTAAGTGTAATTTTACCAAACCTAAAAAAAGTTAGTGTAATTTACTATTGTATTTATATGGCAACAAATTACTTTTGTATAAATTAAGCCAAAAAATCCATAAAAAAAATTAGGCAAAAATATATTTTATATTCTTAAATTTTATAATAGTTTTCAATTTCGTCCCTAAAATTTTTTTACAGTCAACTTTGTCTTTAAAGTTTTAAATTATAATCGATTTCGTCTCACAACTTAATAATGTCTAAATTATTAGTGAAAAATAGTAATACAGTATTAAGTTTAAAAAAAATACAAAACTACTAATAAAATTGTTCAAGTCATATACAAAGTATCAATTAAAAAATTTATTTTCATGTTAAATAGCGATTTAATGAGAATAAAAATATTATAATTTAAGAATATATGTTATTATTTAATGTTTAAATATTGTTAAAATATTATTCGTTCTCTTAAAATTTATTATCAAATAAATTATTATTTTCTATTAGTAATTTAGATATCATTAAGCCATTGGACCAAATCAATTATAATTTAAAATTTTAAGAATAAAATTGACTTAAAAATTTTAAAAATAAAATTAAAAATCGATGTAAAGTTTGAATACGTAAAAAATACTTTTATCAAAAAATTATCAAGATATACAGAATAAGTCACTCACATGCTACATAAATATGTCTTACATTTTTATAAGGAAAAAGATTGTGTTGATCATGTAACGCCCCTATCTAGTCTTATTGTTCATTTCAATAGCAATAGATAGGTTTGGTATATTATTCTTTTCCTTTTAATTATTATCTGAGCAGTTAAACTATCAAATTATGTCATATGCAATAGGTCCGGGATCTTTATACTCAGATAAAAATAAAACTCATATACACAGCGGAATAAGAAAATTCTACGCTACACGATGCAAATACAATCTTTCACGTAGATCAATTAATACAGATTTAATAAAAACATTCATTACAAATGATGAATCAGTCCCAGATATGTGAAGTACCCGTCCTACGGAAGTTAGGAGACAACAAGCCTGCCACTCAGACTCCCGCACCCAATAGTACCAAACCGGTCCTTCACATATCCATTTACCCCGGTATTCCTAGAACCACTCATATACATAGTCAAATTAGTTGTCCTAGTCTACTCCGAGTACTTCTAGGATCCAAAAATGTGTGTTTACAAAAACTTACTCGATCAAAAGATACAGCTACCACGTGTCCCTGCTACGCATCCAAATCTGATACATATTAGGACATAAGTGAGAAACACAAGTTTTCCAGTAGCCTAGTAATTCATTAGTTTAAAAAGAAACTAACATGTATCAGGGTGCAAGCACCCAAAATGTTCAAACTTCATCCTCGATTTAGGAGAAAGTACATATAAATAAACAGGTAAGTATTGCATGATAAATATAGTGGTTGGCAGTAGTAAAAGTTCTTTTCACATGACCAATATTTTTCTAAGCATAATAATTTATTATCGCAACGTTATCAGCGTGTACGCACATGTTATATGAACACTAGGTCATAGGAGTGGAGCACCTTTGGCCACGTATATAGCGTGATTGCGGGCACTAGGTCCCGGGCACCGAGCACCTTCGGGCGCGCCTTGTTAAGGCACCCGTGTGGAACACTTTTGGCCACACCTCATAAATTATGAACCCTCGGTCCACGTTCACGAAATTCTCAGGGTACTAGATCACGGGTATAGAGCACCTTCGTGCATACCTCCCCAGGCCACTCGTGTGGAGCACCTTCGGCCACACCTCGTGATACGGGGACACTTGGCCACGATCTCAGTATGATCGCGGATGCTAGGTCATAGGCATGGGGCACCTTCGGCCACGCCTGTAACACCCATAATTAAATTAGTTTAATTAATGATTTCAATGGATAAAATTTAAGTTACTAGTTATGTAATTACTTGTTTCTAATGAGTTTTAAAAATTGGCTTAAGGAAGGAGTCTTAAATTTATGCACAGAAATCTTAATGGCACATGTGAGGTTAAGAGGACTAAAGGAATGCAATTTTTTTTTTTATATATGTGCATGGTTTTCATGTGAGGAAGAGAAGGAGAAGTAAGATGGAATAAGCATGTATATATATATAATCCCACATGTGAAGCATCATATGAACAAGGAGAAACTAGTATAAAGAAATCATTCTCCCTTCCTTTGGAATCCACACATATAGGGAGAGAAATTTTATTAAGTGCAGAATTTTTCTAAGTGGGGTAGACACATGGGGCCACTTGAGACAAGGCAAGGGAGAGGAATTTGGTAAGTGCAGAATTTTGCTTGACTTATAGCACACTAGGGACCACCTAGGAAGACCATTAGGCAATGGGGTGAATCACAACAATTATTGAGAAGAGGGGAAAAGAGAAAGAGACGTGTGAAATTAGTAATCACCTTTGACTTCCTCCTAAGCAACAAGTGATGTAGAATTAAAAATATATATATGTATATATGGGTACAAACATGACAGGCAAGAGGTTTCTTTTACCATGAGTTAATGAAAATAAATGAGAGAGAAGTGGGTCCCATTCATCATATATACGGTGGAGTGAGCAAAAGTGAGAACTAAAATATATATATACACATGAGAAGAACCAAACGCACGCACACGTGACCACCTAGATGCCAAGAAGTGAAGGAAATATAGGAACTAAATTATAATGGCTAGGACGTGTAGTTGTTAACCTTACAAAGTGTAGAGGTGGAGTGTGCAAATCACATTACTTCTCCTCCTCTTCCGTGGTGTGGCAGTATGGATGGCGTGAAATTGCAAGGAAAGAAAAATGCCACACCTCAGCTACATGGAAAGCTACCAATAAGCAGAATAATAATCATAAAAATAATAGAAATGGGGGGGATAAGAGACTAAAACACACGCCACACAAGGGAGAAGAAAAAAAGAGTGAAAGGCTTCCTTGGGGAAAGATTCACGCGTGAAAAGAAAGAGGAGAAACATTTCATTTCTCTCATCTCACCTACACCTACACACGTGAGAAAGGAAAGCAAGGGAAAAGAGGAAGTGGAGAAGAAGAAAAGAAGGGAAAAAGAGAGAACAAAGGAACCCAAAAGGTAGGTTGGCAATTTCCTTGTTTTAGTTCCATAAGTTTTTATATATATATCTCATAATGTTGCTTTTATGGAACTAGAATAATTTCTTTCATTCTTGATTTAGGATGAGATTTGATATAGTGTGCATGATAAACTTAGGAGTGGCTATGTTGAAGGAGATTAAGAATGTTGTTGGGTATTTATTTTTGCTAAAGTAAATATATGTGTGAAGATGAAGTAAGATGAATTAAGTTAGTGTTGTAAATTTATTGCCATGACCACATAAGAAATTAATTAATGATAAATACTTTCATGAGGAATGCAAGGGTGAGGGTTTAAGGTGAAGAATAGATTCCAAGAAAGAAAATAATAATAATAATAATAATAATAATATAACCATTATTAATATTTTTAGAGGGAGGTTTATGTGTGGATAAAACCCAAGAAAGCTAGAACTTATTATGACCTTTACTAATATTTTTAGAAGGAAATTCTATGTAATAATAAGTTTTAAGAAAAGTAAAAAAAAAATATTGTAGTCAATATTTATAATTTGAATTCATTAATGATATTTTTGGAAGGAAATTTATGTAAGAATAAATAGAAAATATTATGTTCTTAGGAATATTTTTAGGAGGAAATTTACGAGGGAATTTAATTCAAAAAAACAGAGAAAAAAAAAAGAGAAATATTGTGTCCAAAATTAGTATTTGTGGAGTAAAATTCATGTAAGAATGAATTATAAGAAGAATAGAAGGTATCATATCCATTATTAATATTTTTGGAGGGAGGTTCATGAGAGAATAAACTCCAAGAAAAATATAAAATATTATAATCATTATTAATATTCTTGGAGGGAAATTTATGCGAAAATAAATTCCAAGAAAAGTAGAAAGGATTATATCCATTGTTAATATTTTAAAAGGAACTCAGACCTAATTTTTCAGGAAAAAGCGTAATAGCATGGAACCTTCGAATTTATTTAAAAGCTTTAAGGAAATGAAACTTTTCCCTAGAGAATAAAAGGGAGACGTAGGGTGACACCGCGCCCTTTGGGGTTTCGATTGTACATCGGCAGACTAGGAAGGCATGGCTGAAGGTGCTCTATGCCCATGACCTAGTGCTGCGATCGTACCTAGACCGTGGCTGAGCATCCACGCATTATGAGGTGTGGGCGGAGGTGCTCCACACGAGTGGCCTAGGGAGGTATGGCCGAAAGCGCTCCATACCCATGATCTAGCGTCTCGAGGATTTTATAAACGTTGACCGAGGGCTCACAATTTATGAGGTGTGGCTAACCTGGCGAGGCGCCGCCAAAGGGGCTCCGTGCTCGAGACCCAGTGCTCGCAATCACGCTGTATATGTGGCCGAGTGTCCACGAATTTCAAGGTGTAGCCAAAGGTGCTCCACACGGGTGACTTAGGGAGGCGTGGTCGAAGGTGCTCCACCCCAGTGACCTAGTGTTCACACAAAATGTACGTGCGTGCTGATGACTTCGCGATAATAAATCAGTATGCTTAAGAAAATACTAATTATGTGAAAAGATCATTTACTGTTGCTAACCACTAAAATTATCATGCAATAATTACCTATTTATTGATATGTACTTTTCTCCTAAATCAAGGATGCAGTCTAAACATTTTTCGTGCTTGCACCCTAATACATGTTAGTTTCCTTTAGAACTATGAATTGGTAGGCTACTGGGAAACACGTGTTTCTCACTTATGTGCTAATATGTATCAGATTCGGATACGTAGCAGGGATGCGCGGTAGCAGTATCTTTGGATCGAGTGAGTTTTTGTAAGCCCCCATTATTGGATCCTAGAAGTACTCGGATTAGAATAGGATAGCTAAATTGACTGTATATATGAGTAGTTCTGGGAATACTGGGGAAAGCGGATATGTGAAGGACCAGTCTGGTACTATTTGGGTGCGAGAGTCTGAGTGGCAGGCTTGTTGTCTCCTGACTTTCGCAGGACAGGTACTTCACATATCTGGGGACTGATACATTAGTTGTAATGAATATTTTTATTAAAGATGTATTATTTGATTCATATGAAAGATTGTATTTGCATCGTGTAGTGTAGACTTTTATTATTTCGCTGTGCATGTGAGTTTTTATTTTTATCTGAGCATAAAAATCCCAAACTTATTGCGTATGACATAATTCGATGGTTTAACTGCTCAGACAATAATTAAAAGAACAAGAATAATGTACCGAACCTATCTATTGCTATTGAAATGAACAACAAGACTAGATAGGGACGTTACAACGCCTCCTCAGTCCATCGGTGTACACTAGAAACCCCGCAGGGCATGGTGTCACCCTACGTCTCCCTGTTATTATCCAAAAAGAAGTTTCATTTCCTTAAAGCTTTCGAATAAATTCGAAAGTTCCATGCTATTTTGCTTTTTCCTAGAAAATTAGGTTTAAGTTTCATTTAAATTATTAACAACGGACATAATCTTTTCTCTCTCTCTTTTTTTTTTCTTTCTTTCCTTGGAATTTAGTCTCTCCTAATTTCCCCTCTAAGAATATTAATAAGGTCATAATATTTTTATTGTTCTTGGAGTTTCTTCTTTCATAAACCTCCCTCCAAAAATACTAATAATGGACATGATACCTTCTATTCTTCTTAGAATTTATTCTTACATAATTTTCCTCCAATAATATTAGGAATGCACATAATATCTTCTTATTTTTCTTAGGGTTTATTCTTACATAAATTTTTTTTCCAAAAATATTAATTTTAGACATAATATTTCTATTTTTCTTGAAATTAAATTCTCTCATAAATTTGCTTCCAAAAATATTCCTAAAAACGTAATATTTTCTATTTATTCTTACATAAATTTCCTTCCAAAAATTTTATTAATGGACATAATATTTTTCACTTTTCTTAGAATTTATTCTCACATGAATTTCCTCTAAAAATACTAGTTTAGGCCATAATAAGTTTGCTTTTCTTAGAATTTATTCACACATAAACCTCCCTCTAAAAATATTGATAATGGTCCTAGTATTTTTTACCTTTCTTGGAATCTACTCTTCACCTCAAACCCTCACCATCGCACTCCTCATAAAGGTATTCATCATTAACTAATTTCTTATGTGGTCATAGCAATAAGTTTATAGCACTAACTTATTTCATCTTACTTTATCTTCACCTATATTTATTTTAGCAACATAACTATCCAACAACGTGATTAATTTCCTTCAACATGGCCAACTACTAAGTTTTTCATGCATACTTTATCAAATTTCATCCTAATTCAAGAATGAAGAATATTATTCTAGTTCCATGAAAACCACATTATGAGATATATATGCCAACTTGTGGAACGAAAACATGGGAATTGCTAACCTACCTCTTTGGTGACTAAGAAAAAAAATGAGCTTAGTCTTTCCTTGGTCACTCCCTTCTCTTCCCAATTTTGTGATGTTGCC
The DNA here is from genome assembly GCA_031216115.1 of Senna siamea. Classification (NCBI taxonomy): domain Eukaryota; kingdom Viridiplantae; phylum Streptophyta; class Magnoliopsida; order Fabales; family Fabaceae; genus Senna; species Senna siamea. Next base: position 17,389,953 of record CM062355.1, on the reverse strand, counting down.
ACTTAGTATTCACACCCTTCTTCCTTTGTGAGGTGTCCCAGCCGTGTGCTATTTTTCAAGCTGTGAATTGCTCTTTTCCTCCCTCCTGGTGGCGTGAGTATAAGTGCCTCACCCCTTTCCTTTCTTGTCTATTTTTCTCTCAAGCCAAGTAACCCACTTCTTTATTTTTTTCCCTTGGTTTCTTCGTGTAAATGGGCATGCCACCTCTACTTTCTTTTTCACGTATTATCCTAAATGATGGAATCTTGCTTTAGTGGATTAGCCACTCCTTCACAGCAAAGGGAATGGAAGAAATACGTAAGGCATTCCTCCTTCACGTGGACTGCTGCTCATGCTGTGTGTATATGTTTGAATTCTCCCTTTTGATTTTCCTCCCAGGTGGCACTTATTCGACCAAGGGAATGACCTATTATCCTATGCATATTTAAGTTTCCTCCTGGTCACACGTGAGGTCCATGCACACTCACTCGGCTGGATTAGGAATGGTAGGAATGGAGAACACGCCACCCTTGGCTGCACGTAGCAGGTACGGTTCCAGCAGCTTGGGTTTGTAATTTTTTTCTACACCCACACAGGATTCGTTTGGTGGTATCTAAGGGACAACACTGCACTTCCTTCCTTAGCCAAGTCATCAAATGAGAGAGGGAGATGTTACGAGTTGGTAGCTGCCCTTGCACGTGTTTTCTTTCCTCTCTCCTTTTCTTCTTTTGTGTATTAGATTCAAACCTACACCTCTCCTACTCGGTAGGCTACATGTACATATATATATATACTTGCTCAATCTATTCTCTCTTTTCTACTCTTTCCTCACAGTGTACTTGCACACCCTTTTTTCTTCTCATTCGGTAGGTGATAACATGAAAGAAGGAGGATGCATTCTTGTCTTTCATGCCATCCATTTGTCCTTGTGCAGTTCCTTGTCTTTGTTGCCCATTTGTTTCCATTTTCCTCTTGAAATTTCCATTATGTCATGACATCATCCAAGCTACTCTTAGCTGCATATGTGGACCTTCCTCCTTGGTTCAATTCTTTTAATTTTGTGTTTTATTTAGTTGCATAATGGGAAAAGCTAAAAGGAAATTGTCCATGTCACACGTCCCCTTTCCCTCTCTCCTTGTCTAAATGGTGCGATGTGCATGTATATATATATTCATTTATTTATTTTCTTGTATTTGCCTTTTGATTTTACTCAATTAAGCCACTTAATTCTGTAAATTAAATTTCTTTTCTTAAATAATTTTTAAATTTATTAGTTACCAAAAATTAGTTTATTAATATCATTATTTTAAGCTACTTAAATTGGGGTATTACAGATCATCTTATACAAATTAATGAAATTATACATATAATCAGTGTTTAAATGAGTAACTTGTATGATAAACATTCAAAATAAAGATTGAAAAAGAGAAAATAAGAAACAAAAAATGATATTGCTTGGGAGAAGTTCTTTATTTTAAAATTTAAAGGTGTCTAGCCAATTTTTTTTTAATAAGAAAAGTTAAGCTACCTTTGAGTGGCACAAAAAACAATTTTTCCGTCAGAAAGTATAAAATTAAAGCTTCTCTTATAAGTAAAACTAAAAGTAGATAATAATTTTTTTAAAAAATAATTGCATCTGATCTCTATTTAAAATCATTAATTACTATAATTACATCTAACTTTATTTTATGTAACATTTAATGAGCGAGCGGATCCTCTGTATTTCCTCTATCTGTAGTGCGCCTGCATTTAGACGAAACGGCGTCGTTTCGTTTGCTGTCTTTTTTTTTTTGTTTTCGGCGCCATAAAACGACGCCGTTTCGTTAAGTGAAACGGCGCGTTTTGTAGCCTGGAACGCATTTCGTCGCCTTTTTTTTTTATATTTTCTGCACCAAAAAATGATACCGTTTTATGTAGTTCAGAAGGAAAAAAAAAAAATGAAAGACGCAAAACCCATCTCTCCCCTGTTTTGAAATCAGAATGAAGACGCAGTCAATGACGGCAACCGAATGCGGACTCTGACGAAGATGAAGCAACTCGCGCAGGAATTTTCCACACACGGTGACGACGCACAGAACCACTGCCGAAGACGCACAGAACCAGTGCAGGAGCCACAATCTCGAGCTGCAACACTAACAGGAACCGAAGACGCACGATGAAGAAGAAGATGAAGCTTACGCGGGAAATTTCATTTCCAAACGCACCGTTTCATGCTTTTGTGGTTTTTTTTTTGTCCGTCGCTGAGGCTAAATGCACCGTTTTGGAGCTAATCCAAAACGGTGCGTTCCAGGCGACAAAACGCGCCGTTTCACTTAACGAAATGACGTCGTTTTATGGCGCCGAAAACAAAAAAAAAAGACAGCGAACAAAACGATGCCGTTTTGTCTAAATGCAGGCGCACTACAGAGAGAGGAAATACAGAGGATCCGCTCGCATTTAATGATGGGAAGGACTGATTTGAGGATGAGTAATTAGCATCCTAACTCGCCTGCATACCTTTTTTTTCATAGTTTGACTAATTAATTTTTTTTAAAAAATATTATTTAAATATAAAATATTTTAAAATATTAATAAAAATTTTATCGAATAATTAAGTTAGACAAATGATGTCTTAATAATATATTTTGCCCAACCCATCTTAGATTTTTTTGCTACTATATTAACATAAAAAATCCCTGTTTTCAAAGTATAAGGGTTTTTGCCTAAGGCTTTCTACTGAACAAGTGCTTAACGCCAGTGGAGCATAACAAGACTGAGGTATAGCTACACATAGTCGGAAAATTGTGGATACACTATTTTTATTTATTAACTCATTACTAAGTTAATGCGTAAAATGAATTATTATTTTATATATTAATTAATTTATAAATTAATGTGTAAAATAATATAAGTTATGCATTTTATGAGATGTTCACTTCAAAAGATTTGGTCTAAAAAGAATATACAAATAAACAAAAACCAAATTGAACTCTGCTTGTTCATACGAAAAAATAACAAGAAAACAGGAAAAAACAGAAGTAAAAGAATCTTTTAAGAAAAACAAAACGAAACATGTGAGCCAGAAATAAACCTACATTTAGGATCCACATAAAAAATCTGAATGTACAAATTTGCCAAATTATCATCAATGATATAAAGTTAAGGGCAGGGGTAGTACGGACATTCAGCAATAAATCTGTGAGTTTAAGTTCTGTGGTGCTGCTCCCACTAGCTCTCCGCCTCCAACCCTTCCCTTAGTCTTTTCTTCTGCAATTGAAAATGGCGGCCGCAACTCCAAACCCCGCATGCTCCATTGCTGCTCCTTCTTCTTCTTCTTCTCAACTTTGTGATTTGAGAAAACACATCTTAAGGTCCTCTCTCCCATTTCCTTCCTTTCCCAATAAACCTTCTCAACCCCGTTTTTTACGGATCTCCAGCTCCCTCTCTAACTCAACCCCGAAACCAAGTGCCACCGCCGCCGCCGCCGCCACCGTTACTGTTTCTGCCCCGACCACCACCACAACCACTGGCACAGAGGGTTTCGTTTCACGATATGCCGCCGACGAACCCAGGAAAGGCGCTGATATCCTCGTTGAAGCTCTTGAACGTGCAGGTGTGACGGATGTCTTCGCCTACCCTGGTGGTGCTTCAATGGAGATCCATCAAGCCCTCACGCGCTCCAACATCATCCGCAACGTCCTTCCCCGCCATGAGCAGGGTGGCGTTTTCGCTGCCGAAGGGTACGCGCGCTCCTCTGGCCTTCCCGGCGTCTGCATCGCCACGTCCGGCCCCGGTGCCACCAATCTGGTCAGTGGTCTCGCCGATGCTCTGCTTGATAGCGTACCCCTCGTAGCCATCACTGGTCAAGTTCCGCGAAGGATGATTGGCACTGATGCTTTCCAAGAGACCCCCATTGTTGAGGTAACGAGATCTATCACAAAACATAATTATCTCGTTCTTGATGTGGACGATATTCCTAGAATTGTGAAGGAGGCCTTTTTCGTAGCAACCTCGGGTAGGCCAGGTCCAGTCCTGATTGATGTACCTAAAGATGTACAACAACAGCTTGCGGTTCCAAATTGGGACCAGCCAATCAAGCTGGCTGGATACAATTCGAGGTTGCCAAAGTCTCCTGATGAGACTCAATTAGAACAAATTGTGAGGTTGATTTTGGAATCCAAGAAGCCAGTTCTGTATGTTGGTGGTGGTGCTTTGAACTCAAGCGAGGAGTTGAGACGCTTTGTGGAGCTTACTGGGATCCCTGTTGCTAGCACTTTAATGGGTCTAGGAGCATACCCTATTGCTGATGAATATTCCCTTCAAATGTTGGGAATGCACGGCACTGTTTATGCCAATTATGCAGTTGATCGAAGTGACCTGTTGCTTGCATTCGGAGTGCGGTTTGATGATCGTGTGACTGGAAAGCTTGAGGCCTTTGCCAGTCGAGCTAAAATTGTTCACATAGACATTGATTCAGCTGAGATTGGAAAGAACAAGATACCCCATGTATCAATTTGTGCAGATTTGAAGTCGGCTCTGAAAGGGCTTAATCAGATATTGGAAAGCCAAGGACTGCAAGGTAAAGTTGACTTTGAAGCTTGGGTACAAGAGCTGAAGGAGCAGAAACTCAAATTCCCATTGGGTTATAAGACATTTGAGGAAGATATCTCTCCCCAGTATGCCATCCAGGTCCTGGATGAACTCACAAATGGGGATGCCATCATCAGTACTGGAGTTGGACAGCACCAGATGTGGGCAGCTCAATTTTACAAGTATAAGAGACCTAGGCAGTGGTTAACATCAGGGGGTCTTGGAGCTATGGGTTTTGGATTGCCTGCCGCCATTGGAGCTGCTGTGGCTAACCCGGGATCTCTAGTGGTCGACATTGATGGTGACGGCAGCTTTATTATGAATGTTCAAGAGCTGGCCACCATAAAGGTGGAGAATCTCCCTGTTAAGATATTGTTGTTGAATAATCAACACTTGGGTATGGTTGTTCAATGGGAGGATCGGTTCTACAAATCTAATAGGGCTCATACGTATCTGGGAGACCCATCTAGGGAAGCTGAGATATTTCCTAATATGTTAAAGTTTGCAGATGCTTGTGGAATACCAGCAGCTCGTGTAACTAAGAAAGAAGACGTTAGAGCAGCAATACAGAAAATGTTGGATACTCCTGGACCCTACCTTCTTGATGTCATAGTACCTCATCAAGAGCATGTCTTGCCCATGATTCCAAGTAATGGAACCTTCAAGGACGTGATCACTGAGGGTGATGGCAGAACAAGTTACTGATTTCCTGAGCCAAATATATCTTTTGGCTGTTTTGTATAATATGCTATGTTAGCTGCCAACATTTGACACTTTATTATGAGCTTCTATGTTTGTTGTAGTATCCACTGTAGTTCAGGTTATAATGTGAAAGATGCTGTTCTTCGGTTCATTATATTCCTTCTTACTTCATTGCTTTCTCTGGATATATACTTGATTACTCTTTGTAAACACAAAAATTGGTTTACAGGAGAATGGAGAGGAAGGAAAAAAAAAAAAAGGGAAGAGGAATAAAATTTTTATTTTAATATTTTCTTTTATTTAGATTAAAATTTTTTTTCTTTTTATATTATTTGTTCTTTTACCAATTTAACAAATGCATTTTAAAAGTTAAAACTATTAGATTTAGATTTAAATTAAAAAAAAATACTATACTGTATATAGTATAGGACATTGATTTATTTGTAGAATTCATTTATATTTGTATTAACGTTGGTTATATTTTGTCACGTAATTGAATTTTTTTTTTATAGAAATAATGTATTTTGTTTGAAATCATAGTTTAATTGGATTTTAAACTTTAGACAAGACTTACTAATTATCAAAGTATAAATAGCAATACTGAATTATTCAATTTTACAAGAGAATGTAAACATTTCTATCTAATTAATTTTGATCATAATTTGTTCTTAATTAATTAATTTATTCTATTTCTTTACTTTTTCCTATATAATTTACTTTTTATTTTTAACAGGTATTCATATTATAGAAACTATCAATACAAATATATTTAATTCTAAAAGCAACTAACTCATTTACTTAAGATTAGTCCTTAACAACATATATACTGTTTACTTTTATTTAATTTTTTTTCTTCTTCTAAAGTCTTTATTTATTTAGTTATTTGTCCTCTTCTAAAATGTTGTATTTATATTCCAGATTATATAAGCTTTGACATTGAAAATTACACTATTAGCCATATTGATAAATTATTAACAAAATAATATTGATATTTTTTAAAAAGTCATATTGATATGCTAAATAATATTAACCAATCAGTAATAATTTATAATTTATTAAATTTCTATAAAAGTCATCAAATATTAGAGTACATCGATATTATTTTAAAAAATTCATTAAAAATAATCAATTAGTAACGACACTGGAGCCGTTGAAAAATATATCTATATTTCATATTTAATTATTGAAATTATAATATTGGTGTACTATTTAATGAAATATTCATTTTCTTTTGACAATTTATAATATTATAATTTTTTATTGATGTACAATATTATTTAAAATATATAATATGTATTATAATATATTAGCATCTTGAAACTAGTTACCGTGCATTTCATTCTGCTTCTTTTTTTTTTTAATTAGAGATATAGTTAAATTTAATAAATAAAAAGAATATACATTTTTAATAAAATAAATTTATATTTGACTACATTAAGTGGCTGTCCAAGATGCTTTTCACAAGTGGAAGACACAGCTTTTACTCTAATTGGATGCATGTGGGCAAAAACAGTTTGGGCTCATTCCCCATTGAGTTATGCTCCACCTCTGCACCCAGATGCTGAGTTCTATGGCTGGTTAGAAGACACTGCAATTCTGGAATAGATAGCAATGGTGTGCTGGCTTATATGGGCCCAGGGAAATAGTCTGCCTGTACACTGGAAGCTGCTGTGGATATGGTAATAGATTTGCTGATGGAGTACCAATCACAATTTTCTTCACAGAGGGGGTATAGCATCTGGGAATGTTATCATTGGAAGAAGCCCACGAGATCCTGTTTTAAGCTAAACACAGATGCTGCAAAACTTTCAAATTCAGAATGGGGTTTAGGCTTGTCACTCAGAGATGATCGAGGGAGTTTAGGCTGCCGATCCTGCATTTGCTTAGGCACTCGAGGTAAGGAAAGGCTTCAAGTAGCCATCCAGTGTTGTATTGACAATATAGAGGTGGAAACGGATTGTCTTCAAGTCTCAAATGCTTTCAAGAACGGTGCAGATTTATCATTGCTGGATATTGTTATGGCTGACTGTCGAATTTTACAGTGTCAGTTCAAAGTGGCTCACTATGTTGCAAAGCATTTACATGGTTTGATTTCTTCCCTGCAGTGGCTATTTCTTTATGCAGGAATGATGTACTGCACAGTTAATTTGCTTAATGAGTATTATTTAGTTTCAAAAGTGATGGAAAAGTTTAAGAAATCCTCCAAAATCCAGATCAATACTATAAACCTCACGCAATTTGGCTCTTTCTAGGAATAAAACACAAATTTGAAGCTTCTTTCAGACCTCGCAAACTAAAATCCAGAGGATCATATTTGGTAGTGAAGGTGTGATGCAAAGCAACGACATTTGAGATTACAATGTTTTTCAACGAGTTTTTTTTTTGTAATAGATTTCTTTTAGTATAGATGTTGTCCGTAAACAAAATTTGAACATAAAATCTTATTTTAAAATAAAATATCTATCACTTTAAAAAATTATATGTTAATTTTCAAGGATTATTTTGTTTGAACTTTAAACATCACTTCTACTATAATTAAGAATTTATTTGTTCCTTTTGTAATCAATTATGAAGTAAATCTAAGAAAGAAAATAAAATCAATAGAAGTTGATTGTGTTTACAAAGATCTTCAAAGTCCATGAAGTAAGATTCCAATACCATTTGAAGCAAGTAATCTTAGTAGTTGGTACAAGCTTATCCTCTTTAGCTACTTAAGAAATCTCACTACTTTGATCAGCACTATTCGTGATTTTATTTGTCAATTCCAAAATAATATAAATAGACAGGCTAGCCTCCTCTAAGCTACAAATTTTTTAAGGAAAATAAATTATTATTGAAAATTAATTAAAAAAAAGTTCATATCATAACAAACCTCATTTGTCCGAGCTTCAAAAACTAATGAGTATGTTTGAATATAATTTTTAAAAATTATTTTTTATTTTCAAAAATTAAAAAATTAAAAAAAAATTTACTTGAATAGACATAAAAAAAATATTTTGAGAATAAAAAATACATAATGATTAAAAAATATTCTTAACTTAATTTTTTTAAATAAAAAATAAGTCTTTTATTAATAATATATATAAATACATAAAAATAATACAAATATAATATAATTCTTAGATTTAATTTTATAAAATAATTTTAAAAAATAACTTTCAAACATGCACGTTAATTTTTGAAGGTCGGACAAATGAAGTATTTGTTGCAATCTAGAATGTTTTTTTTTTCTTAAAACCTTTCTTAGTTCCCAATCGAGAATCCTGGACATCAAAAAGTTTTTGTTCCAAAGTAATATCTGGTTAAAGAAAATTAAAGCAAAATACAAACAAATTAATTATGATCATTTCCTTCCTCTCTCCTTATTTTTATAGGCTAAAATAAAAAGTCTGAGTGAGACCGACCTCATAAATTTAATTCATTGTGATAAACGTGAGTGTGTAAGGTCAGAATCAGGACATGCCATGATGCAGTTTAAGTGGGCCATATCAATTTTTAAAAAGAGATATGGACGAGCGTCAAATCACACTATGGACAAATTTTTGACGTGACCTTAAGGTAATAAATAAATAAGTTTGGGTATATTTGAGTGGAACATAATTAAACTATTAATGATCATTCAATTAACTATTTGATTTAAATTTCATTAAGAGGATTATATATAATTTATGATTCATTAATTAAAGGTGAAACTTAAAGCAATTATTAACCTATCAATTTTATTTTTATTTAATTAATAATTTCAAATTGTTGAAAAGTTATACTCATGAATTTGGATTCTTATATTAATTTGGGAACAATTTCTAAGACCATCTCTGCACTAACTATTTCATATTGAGAATATTTTTTTTCTTTGGTTAATAATCCTGCTAAGCCATTACCTGGTCATCAAATAATGAGATTATAATTTTTATTTTAAAAATTAAAAGTTGAAGAAAAACTCAATATGCTTACAGGGGTGTAGCCATATATAAATGTAAGCGTCTTTTACTTTTTAATTTTTAAAGCAAGTTATACTTTTTTCACTTCTCATTTAAAAGATGACACTCTTCTTCTTTGGCCAAAAAAATATCTTATATTTTAATCTAAAATTTACTTATTATTAAAGTCTTTATCTAAATTATGTCTTTTTTGTAAATGTTTAATGCAACTTTTTATTGTGACTAAAATATTCTTTCTAAAGTTATTAAAACGTGACTAACTCATTAAAATTTAAAATTAACATACTTTACTCATTTGTTAATATTATTTTTTATTATTAATATTTATAATAATTATTATTTTAATACATTAAAATTTTAAGAAATTCTTGAAAAAATTACTAATAACTAAATAGTATTTTTTTTAATTAAAAAAGCATTTCAAATGACATAAATGAAGGAGACGACGGCACCGCATCGGTCATTATCAAAGTGTGTTGGTGGAATGAGAGGCGAAATTAAAAACGATTAAGAGAACTTAGGTTGCAAGGGTTTGTGATTGTCAAGTACAGATTCAAAGAACCCACTCTGTCCAAGTCCATCTTCATTTGGGTATCCATAGTACCAAAATCAATGTGATCAACAAACAGATCAACTCTGCGACAATTGGATTCCGTAACAATATTCTTCTACCTCGCATCATCAATATTCCTTCATTAAAATTTTAATTTATTAATATAATAATAATTTTAAAAATTAATAAAATTTTAAATGCAATAATAATAATAATAATAATAATAATAATAATAATAATAATAATAATAACATTGACAAATGACATCATGTGTGTTAGTTTTAAATTTTAATGAGGTAGTCGCATTTCAATAATTTTAAAAAAGATATTTTGGTCACAAATAAAAATTGTATTAAAAATTAATAAAAATACATTAATTTGGATAGAGAGTTTAATAGTAAGTAAACTTTAGATTAAAATGTAAGAAGTTTTTATTTATTAAGGGAAGAGAGTGTAATTTTTTAAATAAAAAAATGAGGTATAATTTTAGGATATCTTAAATGAAAGAAGTGTAATTTATTTTAATTTTTAAAATATGATATAAAATAATAATTATTATAATTTTAAAATAATAAATTAAATAATAAAAAAATATTTAATCCATTTATTACTTGTAAATTTTTATTATTTTTATTTTATGTCTTTTATATTCTCACGTCACCTTACCACATCACATAAATTAAACATATTCTTTTGTAAGATCATTTATTAAAAAAATTTAAAATTATTATAATATAAACATATAATAAATATTTTTATTAATAAAATATATACACATAGATGAAAATGACACTAATATAACATTCTCAAACACAATTTCATAAATTGTTTTAAAAAATAAAATAATAAAAACAAAATCAAACAGAAAGTGGCAGGGGACAAGCCACTTCCCTTGGCTTGCTACCTATGAGCATCTTCTAGTTCCCATTCCTATATCATATTTCGAGGGTTGGGTCATTGGATAAATTAGGAGTGAACCCATGTAAATTCATATTTTATTAATTAATTTTTTTACCCAATTCAATATGTAAACCCAAAATTTGCCGATAGGTTGATTTGTTCATAACTCCCTATAATTCTCCTATTAATTAACTGTGATTTAGGAAAAAAAAAACTCACTGGGGTAAATGATTGGATTACACTTCTCTTTTTTATAATTTATTATAAAAATATATTTTAAAAAATATTATTTCATTTTTTATTTTGAATTAAAAATTATAAAGTTATTTTATTTTAATTTTTTTAAAATAATTTTTTATATTAGATAAATTCAAATTTAATTATATAAATAATAAATATAAAAAAATTTTAGTCAAAATAAATAAAATTGTAAAATTTTTTATTTTTCATAAAAAAATATATAATTTTTTTCAAAAAAGAGAAAAAATATAATTTGGAGAGTTTCATTACTTGTACAAAAAATCCAACAAAGGTAGCCTTGGAAACTATAAAAGAATATACTTTGCTCTAACGCTCCGAAATTTAAATATTCTAATTTTTCGTCGTTTTATATTATAATAATAAATTAATAACGATTCTCGTGAGATGAGCCAAAGGGCAATTCTGTCTCATCAACGACCCAACGTCTATTAATAGAAGGTGACGTGAAGAAGAGTGAATAGTGCGTGAAGCTGGTGAGATAGGCTTTGCCGTATACATAATCATAGGAGTAGAATGAATGATTGTGTTTATAGAGTTGAAACCACATCTCGATTTGCTCGATGGAGGATCCAACAGTTGCCTTCCTACTCTTACCGAAGATCTGATCCTTTCAAGATCGGGTGGTGGAATTGGTACGCTATTCGAGATCTTAACTCTACTTGATATATTGTGGATAACAATGGCTTCCTTACAGACTAAAAATTGATTTTGAGGAAATGCAAGTGAAATTTTGTGTTGTTTGCTTGGGTTGAAATGAAGGGTTTTGTCGGTGGAGAATGAGAAGAAGGGAGGTTTATCTGTGAAATTATATCCTGAAATATACAATCTAAGGAGACACAATCGCCCAATTGCATCTTTCATTCTTCGTGTGCTTACCGCTCCAGATTGCGACGCCTTCACTCATCCTGGTAATCCATGTCCTCGATTCTTTTCTACACAAAATAACTAGCTGTGCCTGTGATGATGCATCTCTTTTGGCTAAAATTTAAAAACAAAGGATTTTTCTCTCCGGTATGTTTACTTTAGATCCGATTTTTATATTTTATTATTAGATTGAGATGTGTTTAGTTTATACACTTTATTTTTTTTATAAGTATTTTTTTTAAAAAAATTTTATATAATTTATTTTGATTAAAAATTTTAATAACTAAAATATAAAAATTTATATATAAGTCTAATCATTTTCTTTGCTACATGAAAGCTAACAATGTGTACTTTTTTTTCATAGAGTTACATCATTTAAACTCTATATATATGAGAATACACAAATTAAAATTAGAATTATATGTTTATATTTTGAATCTAATAATATATAAAGTAAACTTATTTTTAATATAAAATATTATGAGAAATAAAAAAATTAAATTTTTTTAATAAAAATAAAATATATAAATACTTTTTTAACATAAAGTTAAGTATATAGTATTAAGTGATAAAACATAATTTTAGTGTGATTCAATGATGAAATTTTTTGAAATATAAAAGCTTGTAAAACAAGCGAAAGTTACAAGTTTCGAAAGAGTTAAAATATCTCATTGCAAATTCTGACGCTCAATTAACACGAGTTAAAAAGAGAATAGAAAATACAAATTTGATAGTATTATCGTTGAACAGTATGAAAATGAAAATGAAAATGATAGGATTCTATATGTAGTGTGCGATGCCTCCAACTTATCAAATATCATCTTCAAGTAGCATTGACAGTCTCATCTACTGTTCTCAATGGTCCTTGATGGCCATTCTTACTGGTCAACTCGACTAATATAAATTGACTCGTTGTTGTGGGTTCAAATAAAATGAGTTAGATCAAGTTGATTTATTTTTTAAAAGAGGGAACACTGAGTTAATTTAACTTATTTTACAGTAGGTTTAAACGAATCAATCTATCAACTTATTTTTTTTTATTTTTTTTATTTTTAATTATCACTTATAAAAATTTATTTCTTTAAAAGATTTTTGTTTTAATAACTTTTAATTAATATATTATATTAATTTATATAATTAATTGTTTATTTATTTATTTTAAATTAATTGATGAATATATGTTAGTTAGTTGAAAAGCAATATAACAAGTCCAATGATTTGATCTAAATGTACTTTTTATAAAGTTTGTAAATTTTAAAATCACACAAAATTTGATTATAAAAAATTAATATATAATTTTACAATGATATCATGCATTTTTTTAAAAATAAATTTTAATTATAACAATTTAATTTTTTTAAAAAATAAGATAATAAATATGTAAAAAAGAGTTACCCATAAGTAACTTAGTTTAAATCTATTTAATTCGTAGATTGAGCAGGTCAAGTCAATTTGAGTCAATATTTTTTTAGTTATCAACTCAACCTATTACTTTAATGAACTAAGAGTTAAGCTTATTTTACCGACTTTAATTATTAAAAATAATTTCAATTTTATCAAATTTTGTCAAAGGAATAATTGTTAAAGATAATATTTGTTAGAATATAAATAGAGTATTATATTTTTAAAATTAAAAAATTATTTTTTTAATATTCAGATGTAAACTTGAACTTGTAAACAAAAATTATTTACCTAAAAAAATTTTAAAATGTCAACTTTTTTTCTCAAGTTAATACTCATCTATATGAAACTATTCATAAATCATCACCAAAAAAAAAAAAAAGGTTCTCAACTACTATATTATTTCGAGCTTCAAAATCTTAGTTAATTTGAAATCCTTTATTTTTACATATGTATCAAACATATAAAATAACTTTCATGTAAATATTACAATTAGTTAATTATATATATATATATATAAAACTATTAAAATATTATATATTTATTTAATATAAATGCCGTAGGTCTAGTACCAAGACGAGTACCACCCTCCCATACCAAAAGCATTATCCATCCTTTCTACCAATGAGAATAGGCTTTTTCATCTTCGATCTAGCAACATTATGATAGCTTGTTTCACTATCCACTATTACTCCTGTTTTCAAATATTTCCTTTTCATCTCCTCCTATTGCTAGATTTTGGAGTACTGTGGGGAAGAAGATGACACAATAATCCTAGAAGATGTAGAGATTCAACAACGTATTCTTCTAGCCAAGATATTTCTCCTTTGATAAAATTTTACATGTATTGAATGCTATATGAGATAGACTGAAAAGGGTTGAGAATAATCAAGGGAGTTGAGTATTGTAAAAAAAATTAAATATAAAAAATTTAAATTTAAATTTTATTAAAATTTTTTTTTATATTTAACGTATAACAATACTTCAAATAGAATTATTTTTAGTAAAAAAAATTTTGAAAAAAATAAAAAAAATGATTGAGAGTAGAATATAGAATATTTATTTAATTTATAATTTTTCTAATTTCAATGATAATTAATTAGTTCTTAATAATAAGAAATTATATTATATCACAAAATTGTAATATATACCCATGTAAGGCATGGGTAGTCACATAATTATATTATAAACTTAAGGCCATATATCCTTATAGAATATTTCTTTAATTTATAATTTTTCTAATTTCAATGATAATTAATTAGTTCTGAATAATAAGAAATTATATTATATCACAAAATTGTAATATATACCCATGTAAGGCATGGGTAGTCACATAATTATATTAGAAACTTAAGGTCATATATCCTCATACAGGGGCCATGCAAAATTTCTCTGTATTTCAGTTTTCTGTTTATATGACGTCCTTGAACAGTCAAATTCAACTGAAAGAAGAAGCTAGTAACTCATTATTGTCTTAATTTCTCTTTTTTTTAATTAATTTTCTATTGCAAATATGATCAGTTACCTTTTTTCTTTTCCTTTCTTTTTAATAATCCAACACTCCCTCAATATGGACTAATTACTATTTAAGTTTGAAGCAGAAATAAAAGACAAGCAGTTTGACAACAACGAAGACTTTGTTTGGGTGATTGAGGTTCCATTAACGAGGGAATTCATTGTTGAAATTGAGTTCCTTGATTTGAAGACTCCATCTCTAAATGTACGCATCCTAATATTTAATTTCATTTATATCTACCATGAATCTAGCTCTAGGGTATTTATTGGATGATATATTCCACCATTTTAATCATGGCCATTTAAATAAATTTCTTCGTTCATTCTTGATAGATATATCATATAAAAAACCTAAAACACGTAACTTTCTTTAACTGTAGATCATGTACAAATAATTTTATTAATTATAAAAATTAGCTTAGAACTCTCTCAAACATTGTAATATGTGATAAAAAAAATTCTGTTAATATTTTTATCTAAAATTCTAACAAAAGGTAAAAATGTGAAATTATTTAAGATATTTTTCTATATAAAGTTTAAAGTTTAGGGAGCCTTTTTGCACAAGACCTTTAAGTTTAGAGGAATTTTTTTCACAAAACTTAAAGTTTAAATTTTTTTTTTTTTTTATATTTTGATATGACTTAATTTTATTGTCATATTACTTTTCTGTTAGAATTTTGAATGAAAAAATTATCTGAAGAATTTTTTGTACAAATTATGAAGTTTGAAGAGATTTTAAATTAGTTTTTATAGTTAATAAAAATTATATACACATAAGAGATTTGCTGTATTTTAATCTATAAAAATCAAACTGAGCTGCAAAACCATGGATAAAATTCCTGAGCTTTACTCTCTTTTATCTCTTTCTATTTGATACAGGGTGGGGAACCATACTCCATTTGGGCTGAACAATTTACACACAAAAGATCAAAAATAAATGCAATGGCTCTTGACTCTCTTAGTCAAATGCTTTCACAAGGCATACACACAGATATTATAATCAATGCTTCTGATGGAAGCATTGGAGCTCATCGTTCTGTTCTTGCTTCATGCTCACCTGTCTTCCACAACATGTTCTCACATTATCAAATCAAGGAGTTGTCTACAATAACCATAAGCATCTCAAACGTGTCAATTGAAGCTTTCCAAGCTTTTCTTAATTATGTTTATGGGAACATCAAACATGAAGAATTTTTGACGCATAGGTTGGCCCTTTTGCGTGTAGCACATCATTATGAAATTTCTGAGTTGAAAGAGGCATGCCATGAGAGTCTTGTACAAGATATTGATGATAAAAATGTATTTGAGATGCTCCACAATGCATCTCTATATCAATTACCCAAACTGAAGATCAGTTGCATGCATTATCTTGTAAATTTTGGTAGAATATTTAACATTAGTCAAGATGATTTGGATGCATTCTTGCAATGTGCAGATAGGGACTTAATTGCTCAAGTCTTCCATGAAGTTCTATGTGCTTGGAAAGGATTCTGAAGATCTACAAATTCATGATATGGGTTGTTTGAGTGATGATTGTAATTCTTCCATTGAGATGGAATATTGTATGATTTAACTTGACATTTTTCTTTAGAGGTATTATTTTAATCTAGTTCAAAATACTATATTAAATATTAACATCTCTTTTAATAGAGATTTAAATATTAATTTATTACTCAAAAATGGTGAGAGTTTTTTCCTTATTTATATTACTCTACTTTCTACATTCAAGGGTTAGGCTTACTTTCAAGGACAATGTTTTTTGAAAGTAAAAAGGTTCGGAATGATGCTTTTTAAGACTATCTTAGCCATCAAAACCTAAAACACAACACAAGATGACCTAAAACCGACTTTTAGAAACCAAATATGGACATTAGCCGAAACCAAAAAAAAAGTCAGATTAAAAATAAAATGTAGTAATTTTTTAAAAATAAAATGCAATAGTGTTCTTGATAACAAAATCTAGGACCTGAATTTAAGTTTACTCCTATTTCCTAGTTTACATTATTACTTCCATATTCTTATTTTGTATTATTTTGTTGCAAGTAAAAGGTATATAAACTTATCCTACCATCATTTCGTTTTGAATGATATTCCCTTCTAGTTCAATACATGTATATTGTGACTCCTCCATCTACTTGCTAGCAATTAGTATGTGGCTACCAATAAATCACGTAGAAGTAACATGACTACTTGTTACCAATACTAACCAGCTTATTGCACTGGCGTACCTAAATAAAGAATTTGCACTGTGGAACCACTTTATACACCGATTTATAAATAAGACGTTGGAGATTGCTTCTAAAATTAAATTATTTTTAAATGACTTCAAAAATAAATTTAAGAAAAACTATGAGAAAAACAATTTGTTTAACAAATTCAATTAAAAAGTACTCTATTTAAAAAACAATGTTTTGACTAATTTACATATATAAAAAATACTTGACTATCAAAATACCAATAAAAACAAGTATAGATTTAATTAACTACAATTTTTAATTTTTACTCCACAACTAAAAACCTACCACTACTATCACTCTCAAACAATTTTTTGCCAAACATCTATTTTTCTTAAAATAAGTACTTCCGAAAAAAATAAGTTATTTCTTTCCCAAAAGCAAAAGCCAGCCAATATATTCAATACATTGTCTCCGTCAGAGCAAATGGATAAATTATAGTTTACAATCCATTGCCACTTGATCAAGTACAGAAGACGTAGTTATGATTGTTTATTTGAAGGGAGTATCATCAACATATTAAACGTCACTGGCTAATAATAGGTATCAAGAAATTCATGCGGAGCAAGCTGATATCACTCTTTTTTTATAGGGTTAATAATTAACACCTATATATAACATAGGTTCGTAGTGGGTGTTTCATGCATCAGCATTCAGCAGCCAACTCTTATTCTATATTCCTGTCTGCAAACAGACCCACATTTGAATGCATGTTACAGAGACGAAGGGGTTCTCAGAGAATTCACAATCTGCATCGTCAAATGAGTCATCTATAAAAGCCCAGAAGATTAAAAAAATGAAGGTACAAGAATAAATGAATAATAATTAAAAAGAAAAGCATCAACACCCTAAGGCCATTCAATTGATTTTTACACATCACAGTATGCCCTATACAGCTTGAAAGACTTGTTATAAAGGTTTAATTATAGGGAACAAACAATTTTTTTCGCACTAGAAAACATAGGATTAGACATGAGTGTATTAAAAAAAGAAATTAGAATAATACTTATAATAAAAAAGTTAGTAGAAATGTGCCTTAAATGATTTGTTCATGTAAAAAGGGTATCATTAGAGACTCTTGTACAAAGAGTTGATCGGATAGAGGATAACTCAATAATTAGAAATAGGAAAAGACCATAAGAAAAACTATTAGAATGAACTTAATTGTTAATAACTTAACTACAGAAATGAACAAAGATAGAATACATTAACGTCGCTTAATTCATATAACTATCCCCATTTAGTGAGAAAATGCTTATTTTTTCAGAGACCCAATTATGTGCAGATAACACTGCAGAAATCAAGTACTATGCAGTTGCAATGCCATGCCTTCCTATCCTATTCATAAACATGGTTTATGATGTACCATATCCACTTGAGAATCTCTAACAAATGACAGTGCCTCAACCTAGATGAAAGAAGTGCGATTTCAAAACTAATACTTTTGGTCCTCCATCTTATTAGCATCAACAGTAATATTAATACCCATTCAGAAGCTTTGCTTATGAAGTAGATATAATTATCAACAAATAAACAATCCCTGAAGCCTCACCAAAGTAATATGTTAATAGCTTTTAAATAAATGTATGAAATCATAAATATCATCTAAACTTCACACCCGCCCTCTGCAGACCCGCACTGCCAAGTACGTGGGTAAGTTTGATGATAACATGGATATACAATATAAGTCATGAGTTGAATGCAAATTTGAATCTAAAACTAGTAAAATGCTGTAAGAGTTGCATTTTGCTAGATAATTTTCCTTCTGCTAATATATTTTCTGAAAGAAAAAGACAACTCTTCACATGCCTTACATGGGATGAACCCCGGTATATTTTGAAGGAAAGAAGTTCGCATAGAGTGGCTACATACCTGGATGGAGCAACGACAAACTCTCAACAGGGACTGCGTACACTTAGAAGACTGACATGAACAAAATCTGCAAAATTTGAGATATGGATGGATGCATATGGCGAGAAGTGGGAATTAAGCAAGGTGACCAGTAGGATAGCTACTCAAATCACCAATAATAATAACACATCAATCGCCAACCTCTCCGGCTAATCTACATACTACACCTCCTTTCCTATACAACGCCAGTCAGATTTCCATCTGCATTAGAGTTTTAGTTCGCCACAAATATATACAATGAACCTATTCTCCAAACCAAGGAAACTTCACCACACTAGGATAAATAGAAACTCATGTTATAACAATACTGTAGTCAGCCAACTATATAACTTGAACCCAGGTTCCACCACACATGGGGCAGCCATAAGCCCAGCGGCTTATCCACCAAAGTTCTCGGTCATTTTGGCTTGAATTGTTGGTAGCACCTGGAGAAGCAAAAGCAGCAGTCTGCCGCAGACATCTTATACACTGAAACACGCAAGTGAAAAATAAGCATGAAATAAAAGCATGTCCACAAGCAAGATAATACAAATAGAAAGCCAGGTAGAAGGATAAGCAAAACGGCCATGAATGGTCACAATAACAAGTTAGAAACTATGATAACCTTCTTGATCATGGTGAACAATGGACATTGAGGTCAGATGGCACTTTGCAATTTGTCTTATATCTACTTGTAGAGATACAGAGAAACCACATATAGACAATGCCAAAATGTTCCAAAATGAACTCTGGTATTGATTGCTAGAGTCTAAGTGAGAGTAAATAACCTATTTAGCCAGGTACTCTGTTTCTAATACAAATACGTCAAGTACAAGGACTAGTAAATGTAGTACAGGCTGATCCCACTAATCATTAACAGTCTAGGATTATTTTAACCTAGCCATTGTCAACTATTCTACCATATAAAACAATATTCCTGAAGTACAAGGGGAGTACATTTATTACAACCCAAACCCACTAGTCTGCACAATTATTTTGACTAGCCATAACACAACTGTTCTGGCACATACAATAATGAATTCTTAAGAGCTGATTGTTGGATTACATTGTTGTTGATGAAATTCAGTTGCCTCCACCACATCAACCCCCAAGAGACCCAACATTACATTATTGTTATCTCTATTAGTTCTAAGGATAAGATTGAACATGTTTGTTAACAGTAAAACTGTAATGAAGTTTCTAGTATTATACCACTCATCTTAATGTAACGCTAGAGTTCACTATAGGAAAGTACAATAGAAACTTTCAAGGCTCTAGCTAAAGAAATTAATCACCCAGATAACAAGCATTTAAAAGTACTACAACCTTTCACTTATATGTTTCTTTTACTATATCCTATCCTCCTCGTTTGTAACTCCTTTCTAATAAAGCTTCCTTTTCTATAATAATATTGCATTAATTACAGGGAAAACAATTTAGAAAACTGAACAAAATTCTTTTCACCTTGTACCAAACCCCTTCGAGGCCAGTCTTCCACACTGCTGTGACAACATCTCTTCGAGATCCCATTATACCAAGATAAGCTCCCAAGCCTACAGAAGTGTTCAAACCAAAAGCTGCATCACGCTCAGACATCCTGCGCTTCCTTGGCCACAAGCCATGGGCTCCATAGTAGACACTACTATTGTCCAATGAGCTGAAATCAAGTGGATCTGCAGGACTAACTAGTCTAGGTACATCATTTGCAGAATCAGCATCATCTGCATCAGACCAAGGTCCACCAAACATATTCCGCCTATGCCACTCTTCTGCAGGAGGGTGGAGTTCTAGCTCACGTAGTAGAAGACCAGCAGCATCTGCACCTCTAGGACGGGGCATATTCTGCATAATCCATTTAAACATATCAAAAGGAGCTGACCTTCCAAACATCAACTGTTCATATGTAATCTAAATATATCTTTGGATAAGGCAAAATAGAGAAAGGGGAGGGAAGTAGAAGACATAAGATAACCTTCTTATTTGGGAGTTTAATTTTTGGAGGAAGGAAATTGAGGATTAGGGTTAAACTTCCTTAACTGCGACCTTTAATTATTTTCAGTTCCCCTAAATTGTATTATTTTGGAGGAGTTCTAACCAGTGACCATTATATCTGTCAATATTAAAAATACTAAATATACACATACATATTTATACATGAACCATGACCATGATGCAAATATACTCACACACACATACATACATACATATATATATATATATATATAGACACACATTTGTGCGTTTATATACATATTTATAGGAACTTAGGTATATGTGCACACTGAGAAGTATATGTTTTTAATGAATACATAGTGGGAAATATTTGTTTCAATGATAGATTGGTCAATGATATATTTTAGAATGTTAAATGATGATTATATCTCTTTAATAAAAGGTCAATCCCTTGATTCTAGGGTGTTTTGTTAGGCAGAGAAAATCTCTCTTTTATAAATAGTTTCCTGATTTTGGGAACAACTATAGGGATGTATCATCCATTATTCAATAAGAAAGATTCAGTTTTCTCAAGTTAACACACTCATATATATAGGCATGAATGAATATGAGTATACATACACATGTATAGTCTATAGACACAAACACACACACACACACATGTATGCACACATGCAAGTAGACATACACATGCACACATCCATATATGTATACAAATACATATATAAAGACATGCACATTCAAACATACCTGAACATGTGCGTACACATACATAGACACATGCGTGTATGCAAAATTACATTAATTTATGCAAAATTATCAAAATCTTGAAGCATAGTGTTCACTTTTTTCAGTAATATCAAAATTCTACGTATTCTACATCCATATGGATTGTATAATACTTGCCCAAATTGTTGGAACAGAGTTAATACCAAGAGTAAAATGGTCAGTGGTGTTATAACTAATTATTTAATCTTCTACTTCTTTCTCCCTGTTTATTTTAAACATCCAAACAAAAGAAAGAGAAATTAGCAATGAAACTTCTCTTTCCTTCCCTTTCCTTTTCAATCAATTTGTTCCCTTCCTTTCCACTCTCAACTCCCAAACAAACCCTCAGTGAGCGGTGTCATATGATTAGAAATAACATATGGCTGTAAAAAGTCACAGAAATATTGCATCTAAAAGAAAAGGCAGAGAAATAACTTAGTCACTTTCTAATCCTACTTAAGTTATGCAACATTTTTATATCATAGCTTCAAATTATTTGATTAAATGGTGTCATAAATTTGTGGCAATATCTTAGTCACTTTCTAATCCTACTTAAGTTATGCAACATTTTTATATCATAGCTTCAAATTATTTGATTAAATGGCGTCATAAATTTGTGGCAATATGAGGTATAACTAGTTTCATTTGTCTCCCACAAGCACTAGCTTTCAAAGACAGTGAGCAAGAAGAAAAACCTGCATATGTGGCCCAAGGGATGCTTCCACGACCTCTGGAAGTACAGTGTAGTTCCCATCAATATAATGGAGCCGAACCTGGATGTTGCTACTCCCCACCTGAGAAACTGGTAGTGGATGTTGCAACCCAGCTGTTCTCCGACAAAGGTCCATAAGTATCAGAAAAAGCACCTTCACCTGCATTACCAGTGCAGTGAGGATGAAGAGTCTACTTTACAAATCTTGTTAATTGAAAGAAAGAATTACAAAACTTCATATATATATATATAAGAACACAAAGCACCAAAATTGGAGCTTTCAGAGCTGTCATAGCATTTTCTCAATTTATACCTCTTCAAAAGTATATCCTTGGCCAGCATTTCCAGTGCCCAATCTTGAACGCCCCGGAGATGCTTCTTCACCTCCTTTAGCACCAGAAACAAGCTGACTAGCTCGACCTATCTGACCATCATCTGACCTGACCACAGATGTCACTTTCTCCTCCACTTTGCCAGAAGCAAGGGCATAATTAGGTTGAGGCTTCTGTATGTTTGCATCAGGGGATCTATGTGCACCCCCCATATAGCGTGGAAGTTGTGTTCGTCTAAAGAAAAAACAGAAAAGCAAAAGTTGGCATAATCTGTGAAGGAAATGACAGTCCCCAATAAGTCGAACAGCAGGTGTTCCAGGAAATGTTCCTGTATTGATGCTAATGGGCATAAATGAAGAAGGACCACTGATAGGGTTAGGAGTAGGGTTGGTCACTCCATCAGTAGTGCTACTAATCTTAGCAATTGCCCCTTGTACCCAAGCTTGCATCTGTGTGCTTCCAGTAGAGCTGGTGGTCCCATTTTGACCTGCTGTAAAACATCATCTTCATTTTAATATTCTGTGTAAAATAAACAAATTCATGCTGATATACAAGTTAATTAATTCATGGTAGGACAAAAATAGACTAAAAATTTAGAACTATGAAGTTATTTGTTATTTGGCTGAACTAAGTGTAATGAGTAATTTCCAAAAATAATGTTGTGAGATCAACACACACTGACCCTGACTTGTTGCAGGAGTTGCAGAACTTTGGGTAGGACTAGTAACCATACTGCGGTTGCTTCCAGTGCCTGCAGTAACCGCATGACTTGCCAATGTTCGACAGAAACTTGCATACCGCCGCAAACGTGTAATAAAATGTGAAGCCAGATCAAGAACTGCATCTACATAAGCCTGCACAATGAAAATATGAGCTCAAATTTTTAACTCAACTCTCAAGTGTTCAATCATAATAATATACGATCAACTAGCATACATATTCACTAAATCTCTCAGAGGTCCTTATATCAAATACATAGGTAACAAGCTTGGTACAAATGACATATATGCTCAAGCTTGAGGGGGAGGGTCAGAATAGTCTACATAATAGTTTATTCATTATGTAGTATACATAATAGTGTCCTTGTACATTTTTAGTATTAGTTGTACAACATTGTACTACACTTTGTACTTCACTTTATTTGGTCCTATAAATAAGATAGAAACATAAGGAGATACTAATCTTATGTATTTAACCATAATCAGCTCCCATTCTCTTCTCCTTTTCTCATAATTCTCAAACCTCACAAACTAGCAGTGATCCTAGAGCCCCCTAACTTTCCCTACGTGAAAGAAACATTGAAATCCCCCCAACACATGAATGAGGGTATAACCCCTGAACAAAAGACAAATCTCCTAGGATTGGTAGGACCATATACGTTAGTGACTCACCAACAGCCTTTTCCTCAGACATCTAATAGGACAGACAAAGAAAAAACGACTTGAGAACATACACTTTAGAAGCTATCCTAGTATCCTGAACAACCAATAGACCACCTAAAGAACCACAAGAAGGAATAAAATCTCAATCTTTTAGATGATTATCCCAAACACTTCTAATTATGAATTATTCACACCTTCCATTTAGTTTCTTGGAGAAGAACAATACCAAGATCAACTCTACTAACCACCTCCTTAACCTTACTATGTTTCAAAGGTTTTCCCAACCCATTAATGTTCCAATTGACGATCCTCATAATTTTACAAACTTACCCTTGCCCTCATTACTCCCTGCATAATTAATTGTGGTATCTAGCCTCTACAACTCTTTTTCACCTATCTTTCTTAGGTGTCAACTATACCTTAATCTCTTTAATAGAATTAGTTCAACTTATTAACCAAACCTTGTGGGTCTAACTCTAGGTAATTAATTCCCCAATTTAAGGGGATATGATCTCTTGTATTTGTATCTATATATATATCAGGGTGAATTACCCTTTGTATCTGAATAACAATTACCTTTATTTCACTGGCAAGCATATGACAAACACACAGTTAGAATTAGAATAAGCTTGGGAGGATGAACAAAAATGTTTTTGTGGATAGCAAGGGTTCTGTTCTATGTATACCATTACTTAAAAGAATTAACACCAATATTCTCTACATGCTTATTCTCTGGCAAGCACATAACCCCTACCATCCTCTTCAAAAAGTTGAGCTACTCCATGAAAGACCATCTCAAACACTTTTCGTCCTTCTACTTCTTCCTCCTCCTGCCCAAAAGCCTCATCCACTTGTTCAATAAGTAAGCCCTCCTCATTTTCAAAGTTTGAGATCAAAGAAACACCCTCCAATAAGTCCTTTTCAAAATTGTCAAAAGAAAGAGTTGTCCGAATCTGGCTCAAAAGCAATTTCTTCAAAATTTCCCATTTCCCAATTGCAAATTAATTTTCTAGTGGGACTAATTGTTTTCAACATCAACTCAACTCGAAAGCCCATATCAGAAGCATTTGAGAGTCGGGTCAAAACTCTGGAACACCATAAATAACCCAAAACAGATGTTAGCAATTTGGACGCCTTTTACTTGGATTTTCTCCTTCCATTTAATCAACCAACCTCTAATGCACTGGTAACCCCTATTTTCAGCCTCAAACTCTATATCACCCTCCACTGGCCCCCCTCTGAGGCCTGATACACCATCCCCCAAGCTTGGGACACCAATCTCACCCCTACGTAACATTTCCAGTGACCAATTCCCCCAATTTATCATGCAAATGCACTAGAGAACTACCCATGGCAATCTGCTCACTTGACCCTAAACTAGCCAGATCAGATCCACGACCTGGGAATCTTTAGCCACCATTCCTACACCAGATTGAGCTTTTTTCCTTTGAAGCTCACTTAGGAACCATATTGTTATTGAACCAACCAAAAAGTGGCTGATTCAAACACATTGAACCATTAGAAGACTTATAAAACCTCAAAGTCCATTAACCCCACTAACCTCACAAAAAAGGGGACACGCAAAAGGAAGAGGAAGTTAAAAAAAGTGAGTGGGAGGCAGTTAGTAGCCCACTAACAGCAAGCTATCTGACCACTACTGCATGTTCTAGATCATTTTCCTTTATTTATCAGTTAATTATAGGCTGAGTTACCAATTTATTGTTACTGGTAGCAGGGTGTGATACTATAAATACCCTTTAGGAGGTGTCAAGTAATTATCTATTAATATATTGCATTTGGGTCTTGTCCAATCTAAGGCCACACTAACTGGAGAATTTTAGTGTTTAAGATTCTTGTACTAAAGTTTGCTGATTATTTTCTTTATTTTTCTATTCCTGCTCCAAGGCTCCTATCATAGACCTATTTTCAGACCTGCTTAGACCCCTAAACCGGGCTTGGGCTTTACTTTCTAACACCCAACACACCTTCGTTTTACCATCAGCCTCCAAGAATATCCTCAGTTCTTTTTAAATTTGAAACAGGTAACAGCCCCATAACTGATTACAAAAAATCCTCCCCTCCTTTATTGTGCTCCCTCTTGTAACTGACGGCCCTCCCACAATCCCCAATCCCCAATCCCCAGTGTGATTAACAGCAGTGAACTTCCTCCATAAACAATAATCTATTAAGTCTCTAATTGATGAAAAGAAAAAATTATCTTAAATAGATAGTAGAAATCATTAATATTTTTTAAAATATAGGTATTCATCCTCATTCATGAATGAAGCACATCAACAGTTTGAGGAATGTTAGAATAGTTTACACAGGGTTCCTAGTTGAGAAAGAAATCAGTAAGGCCCCTTTAGGATTATTCTGTGTTTCTCAAACAATCATCATTAAGAGTTAATCTAGCAGTTAATCTCTATCTTTAGATTATTACAAATAAAAGAAGAGAGGAGCTGCCATAATATGCGCATGAGTTCCTGTGCACAACCCTCCTCACTCACCATATATTTCTATTCTTATCTTGAATTGTACAGAATATTCTGATTGAACAAAATAAGAACGTTTCCCACTATAAACAAACACACCTGAATACTTGGAACTAGTGCAGTGTCAACAGCCATTGCTTCAGGGTCAAGACCAGACAATGTCTCACCGGATGCTTGCCATGGCTCTGGCACTAAAGCTGAAGGATTTACCAAAGCTGACTCAATTCCTTTCCCAAGCATATCTAACAACAACCTAGCTTGCATATCCAGAACCATTGCCCTGACCTCTTGTGCGTTTGTTCCCTCCAGTAGCCTACATTTTATTCTGTCTAAACTCTGCAATCATACAAAGGAAGTTCATTTAGCTTAAAAACAATAACATAAGGAGAAACATTACAGAAAGAGTAGTCAACCAGAGGAAGAAAAGTCAATGTTTTTTAAAATTTATAATAAGGATTCTCTCAGGTGAAAGTCAAAAGAGAAATAGTCCAGGCTTGGTCAAAAAGTGGACCATCGCAGCTACTACAGGGATTAGAAATCAGGCAGGCTTGATAAAAAAATTGAACCATAGCAGCTATTATAACAAACTTGACTGAAATCTTCAATTTAAATAACAAACTTGACTAACAAATCAGTAACAGAAAATGCAATTCTACTTTCATATTTTATTTCAAGGCGGGAGGTGTTGGGATGGGGAGTTTGGGGCCATGCCAGCTGATGCCCACAAACCACTAATCAATGAGGTCAACAACAATGGATCAGCAGATGCAACTTAAGTGTGATTTGTGTTGTCAAAACTTGAAGGTGGGCAACTGAATGTTGATTAAAGGCTTTACAGAATTAATCGGACCTCAAAATTGTTAACTATGAAGCATAGCAACATCAAATCATCCTCTTTTGCTTCAACAAGTCACTCAGTGAAGAAAACCATAAAACAAGTTGCTTGTCATATGAGGTAAGTAGGAGTCCTAAGATACAAGACTGGGTGGACAAATCCCAAATAGCCAACAAGCATCTGCTACTAGAAGCTAAGTTACAGATTCAAGAAACATTCCACCAACACCTTACCACAAAATAGTATACTCCCAAAATTCTTCTTTCTATAAAAAAAAAAAAAAAAAAAAAAACCAAAATAGTATACTCCCTCATCACAAAGAACAATACAACACCCTTAGAGTTGACAATGACAAAAAATAAGTAATTGAAGCTTTCTGTGAAAACTAATCCTGGGGCACTGAAATGGAAATAGTTCACAGTAACATACAGGACCATACTGTTGCCTGTGCTGGGTTGAAGGAAGAGAATGGAAGTCCGCATCCAAGACTGCAATAACACTGTTAAGCGAAACTGAAAAAAACAACTTATCAATTTAGAACATTGATCACAGAGAAGAAACAAAACAAATCATATTGACCTTTTTCTTTATTCTCTAACATCCTTAGAATAAAAATAGAAAAAGGACTAATGACAAGCACCTCCTTACCAATACCATCCTCAGCAGCACTCTGTGTGCAGCCCACAGCATCCCACCAATCAACTCCAACCAAAAGGCTCCACCAAAACCTGCTTTCTCAACACGTGTGAGCATAGGGATGCAAGTGATTGAAATGTGAGAAAATAACCAGCAGTATTTTTACCATGTGAAAAATACCATAATTAATTTAGTCAACTAGTATATACAGGTAGAATAATTGATACCCTGATTTTAGGCACCATATCAGGGAGAATCAGTTTTATTACATAGGAAGATTTTTAGGGAGGATTAATTCTGATCCTAGAAGAGCTGTATATATAGCCCTAGGATTGTGTATACTTTTCAGATGTTTTTCTCAATACAATATTCTAATTTACCACATGAAATATGACACAAATTACAACTTCCAACATCTGAGAGAGAGCAAACATAATGAGCAAAATCTGTCTGTTGATGGGATAATTAATGAAGCAATTATACTAATAGGTCATATACTAAGGGGGATTTAGGAGGTGACCTTTCAGCAATTGCACGCTCCCAGGTTGATGAGTTGGTTTTTATTTGACTAATTGGAATAGCAGGAGGAAGAACCCGGATGATTTTCAATATTGTACAGTCCTTGCTTGTGTCATGCCAAACAGAAGCTGAACAGCAGCTTGTTGAAGAAAATGAAGGAGCAGCAATTGCAGATCCAACATTTATCTGATAGTTGTCAACGGGTGCAAAATTTGGACCAGAAAAGATGTGAACTCCACCTCGAAGAAAAGCAATAGCAATTTCACCACCATGAGCAGAGTAAACAACTCGAGCAAGTGTCCTAACATCACTTGGAAGATCAAATGGATCAAAATTGACCCTTTTTGACTTATCAGTAGCAGATTCAGATACCTTTGGAACATCAGTAGTCAGTCCAACTGCAGCATTTTGATTCTTAAAATCACTTGTTGGTGATATGCTAAGGTCCACTTTGGACTGCCAAACAGTTTGCATGGGTGGCTGTCCACCCATACTGGAGGTGGGATTCCCAAATATTGGATGGAGAACAACATGTTGTAAAGATGATTCCCAGCGTTGCACTCTCCACCCAGTAATTGATGGGCCCTCATCAGGATCATAGGGGGACATGTACTGTCCTGTACAAGTAAAATCAGTTCTAGATCAATGTCTGAATTCAATTACCAATGCAATTGAAAACTATGGCATGAAATTCTGACAAACATGCATCATAGCCTAGCACTGTCACAAAAATCTAGACTTGGACCACAAAGCTAGATAGCTATATGGATGCTTCCATATATTGCTTCAGTAGGTAGTTTTAATGTTAAGTTGGAAAGCAATATAAATACTACAAGGGGGGATGCAACGCTATTAGAAGCAGGGGACCAGATGTAGGCTGTATCTGTTACATTAACAATCATTTGTTATTCAATTTTTCCTCTTAAATGAGGCTATTTAAAATCCACTTCTTTCATAATGGGTTAGCTGCCAAAGTGCTTTTGACCACAAAGTCCAACCACTTCCCCCAATACCAAAACAAAGTATAACTATCATACAAAGTAATGCACGAGTGCCTACTCTTTAATCTATTCAGTGTGTTAAGGAGATAGCAGACAGCACAAGAGAAAAGAGACCGACCGAAATATGTATTATTGATGAGTGAAAAACTCAATAACAATGTACTTACATGAACTCAACCTCTATAGTAATATTGTAATTATACAGACACCTATACACTTTATTATGAGTACACTAAAACGTTTTCTCAACCTACAAAACTTTCCTAAATTCTTAATACCTAAACCCTCCCCCTCAAGCTAAATCTTACAAAGCTCGCAGCTTGCTACAAATAAAACCCTACTGAAAAGAAAAACAAAGAACAATGACCAAACAAAAAATCTTAACCTTCAACTTGAACTTAGACTATCCTCCATTTGGCCTAGCTACTAAAAGGACAAAAGCTACTCATTTTTCAAGGAAGTACTTATTTTGAGAAGTATATGAGTTTGACCAAGCTTTTACCAAAATAAGTAGCTTCTAAATGATAGCTAAAGCAGTTTTTCTGGTGTGGGAAAGAAGCAGAAAATTAGAGCTTCTCTCTGGAAGCAGCAAATTATTTTTTGATAAACAATCATATCCCCGCACAAAGTCATTAATTACCACAATTACCTCTAAATTTTTACCTAATCTATTAAATATATGGAAATTTTAGTAATTTAACAGAAAAGAACTTTTGAAAGATTTGTCAAATACAATAGTATTGATAAAAGCGCTTATCAAATGATTTTTCCAAACACAAACTCCTCTCTCATAGTGCTTCTCAAGAAAATATACTTGAAAAAAGATAAAAGCTATTTCAAAATAAACAGAAATCAACAGCAATCCAAAATAGTCTGTGTGTGGATGTTTCATTGAGAATGGAATGGGATGGGAAGGAGTTCATTTGTACTCATGCAGTAGTAAGCACTCAATACTACTACCAATTGTATTTTTCCATGTAATGAAGCCATTTGAAAGGAATCAGTAATAAAATTGAACACAATCAAGAACTATGTAGATTATAATATTTAGTGAAAATTATTAGAACTATTAAAGGGACAGAAAAAGAAAAATTAAGTTTAAGATGAAGAAACAAGTCACTATTAATGAACGCATGCCTTAGCACAGTACAAACTGAAAATATTATCAGAATCAGTTCAATACCCTCAATTATCACAACAGCTATCACAGAACCACCACGAGTTGGATCAAAGGCCACTGCTGTTACACCAGAACCCCATGTAGTTGTTGCTGCAGATTGTGCTGCAGCTTCAGGACTCACATATGCAGAAAAATTTGAAACTGGTGAGCAGTGAAGTGGTACAGCATCACCAAAGCTTTGATCTGTCTGTTTTTTCCCTTCCTTTGCTTCAGATAATAAAAAATCTTGCCAGCTAAACAGATATGCAGCTAAAGGTGCAAAACCTGCCCAGTTCAGTGGACTAAGAGGTGGGACACCATTACTAGTACTAGTCTTTGGAGTTACTTGGAAACCATTTCCCGGCCCAGGTGTGACCTCCCAAACAACAATGGTGGATGGATTGACAATTGGCACACCTGCTACATGCATGGCACCACTATCCGTTATTATAGCATCAGCAGCCATAATGCCGCTAGGACCACAACCCAAGAGTCCTTTACTAGTGCAAAACCATTTTGTTGTTGTGCCATTCTGACTTGGAGGCCACTGGGACCAATGAAGTTGAACCGAACCTGACGAGAAAACGGAACAGACGCAAAGAAAATTGGGCCATCTAGCTGAAATCAAAACAAATATTAGAATCAGACACAAGCTTACTCTGTGTGTGTGTGTGTGTGTGTATAAAGAAATAAAATTTATGCAATCAAATAAAGGGCAGAGTTCTGATAACAGGCATCATCAAGATCATCACCAGTTCACAATTACCATCACCATAGTATAAAAAATGTGTTAATATCATCTGGTCACTAAGATAGGCAACTGTCCTAATCAAAAGAAAGTAAAGGCCTACAGCTGAAAGGAATGGATCCAAATGCAAATGATGTTGATGAGTAATGATGAACAAAAAACATCAAAGAGGAGTAACACATGTATACATCAATTACACACATAAGATTTTATTAAAAGAAAAAAGGACAGCAAAAGATACCGCTTAAACATGTATCTTATATTTTGAATAGTAACATGTATGGTTTGTGACTACTAAGAAACTTTGTTGCCAAAATCACATAAAAGAAAATAAACACCATCACAACATTAGCTGAAGGCTTCTTTCATGGTTTACCACCAGAAGGAAAAAGAAAAAGAAACCAAGTAATTTCCTTAAAACCATTAAACCAATATAGGAAGTAGCATTCCTCCAAGATATCACCTTAAGAACATACAAAAAAATCTCACCATTTCATATGTGAGATCACATTCTTCAAATATGTGTATAGATAATGGAAAAATACGTCAAAGAACTGACCTGAAGTTTGAGATTGTTGTGAAAGAAACTTTTCCTCAAACACAGACCTTGAATTGGCAGGAGCACTTGATTTGGATGAAAACCACCTATACTGATTTTTCAATTGAATGAAATAACTAATTCAGATATGTTAACCGAAACAAAAAGGCATAATAGCAGAAGTTCTCAGATTAACAATATCTCCTAAATAAAGAAAATTATATCATACAAAAACAAAATCTGAAATAATACATAAATTATTTATGCTGTTAGATTATGTAAATCTTAGATTAGAATATGAAGTTGTATATGAGGAAACTTGAAGCAAATGCGGCCTAGATTAGAATAGTGCTTTAGAGAGGGAAGAATACTCTAAATAGGATTGCATACTTACTCAACCAGGCACTCTAAGTGTCTATAATAATTTTTTTAGAAAAAATAAGTGTCTAAAATAAATAAGGTTAAGTGCAGGGGAGATTATTCAAACTCTGGCTTGTTAACAAAACCCAATTAAAACAAAGAAAAGCATACCAAGTAAGAACCCCAACACCTAGAGAAAGCACTGCGATTTACAGTCACCCAATAGCCATCACAATCGCAATTCAAGAACTTCATGAACTCACACTTTCTCTAATGACAACCTCAATAGACAAACAAGTCTTACACTTATTCTTCAATCTGCTTCGCATGAGCTAGCTCTTCAACATTCCCCCAGTTGCTCTCCTTGGACACTTCCTTTAACATATTGGCACAACTCTCAAAAGCCTTCAACCTGCTTCCCATGACTAGCCCTTCAACATTCTCCTAGCTGATCTCCACTACTTGGGTTGCACACCAAGGCACCCAACAAAACACAACTCTATTGCTGAAATATTCAATTCCCTTTTTTTCCTCTCCCTCACTCTCCCTTTCCCCTTCAACAAAGGTTCTAAACCATGTTCAAAATATTAAACAGCTAAAAAACAATAACAAAAATCAAGAACAATAAACACATAAAAAAAAAGAACTAAAAAACAACTCAATAAACAAGGTCAGGAAAAATGATAGGAAGCCAACCAGCCTCTTCTAGTCACGTCAGTGTATCTAGCAATGTCAGATGTGCTTTTGCTCAGTCGTGCATCAGACAGTGACTGTGCATGTAAAGTATTTCTGACAATCTAATCCCGGGTATCATCGTTCGAAAGGTTTTGAAGCTGATAAAAAATGTCTCTAATCTAAGGCCAATCAAAGTGTCTCAAGTGCAAAGAGCAATCCAAACAAAATTTTAATTATTAGAAAATATATAATGTGCAAAGGAATAAGCTTAAGGGCGTAGTTAGATAAATAAAATTGCAAAAAATTAACATATTCCCAAGACTATCTCATGAGAATGTACATGAAGTTTGACCTTCACATTAGCTGAGAAAGAGAAATTAACTGCATACCGCAGATACCCCTGAGAGCCACTTTGTAACGACTGCAATGTCTTGTCGCCATTCATGCTCTTGCTGCCAGCAGCTTGTATCACGCACAAGATTAGCTGGACCCTAAATGGATAAACAATAAGTAAAACTGATAAGAGTCAGCAACAAACATATAAACAAGATTTATATGTGCAACACAGAATGCGAGAAAACGTTAAGGTGGGCAAAAGATGAACTAAAGCTCCATTTGTTTTGGAGGAAAATTTTTTGTTAAAAATTTTCTAACATGAAAAAATTTCGTGTTTGGTTTGCTAGAAAAGATATTTTTTCTAGAGAATTTTTTAATGATTCAATATTTTCTTCATGATTTCAAAGAACATTTTCATAAAAAGGAGTAAGGAAACCATTTCTATTACAACCAAACATACATGCACATATATGTCATACACTAGAGAGTACACACATGCACATGTATACATATAAATGCACACATGCATTTACATACACATGTTGATATGAAATTTTGGTGGTCATTGGAATCAAGGTTAAGGAAAGATAGAGGAAAGAAAAAGGATGAATTGAATGAAGATTTCAACACTACAATTGTGTTTTGTTGAGTGCCCCGGTGTGAAAACTAAGTAGTGGAGACCCGCTGGGAAAAAGTTAGAAGGGCCACTCATGGAAGTAGGTCAAAGAACTCTAATGTTGTATCAATAAGTTAACGACATGGCCAAGCAAAGTAGTTAGGAGAATGTCAAGGTTGTCCACTCATGATCAACAGGTGAAGAATTCTGGGAGTTGTTTGTCTACAAAGAATATCATAATAAAAAGTATTACTTGCTGAAGTTCTTGAATTGCAATTGGGCAACCGTGTGAGTTGCAACACTTTGTCTAGGTATTTAGGGTTCCAAGTATTTTAATTAGGTTTTGTTAGTAACAAGCTGATAGGGATGAGGGTAGTATGGGATGCCCAAGTCCCACATCGAGTAGAATGGGATGCTCGATGGGGTATTTAAGTAGCTTGGTTCTCCCCCTTCAATAGCTAGCTTTTGAGGGAGGGTTCCCCAAGCCACTTGGATCCTATCAATTGGTATCAGAGCTGGTTTGTCGACGGCACGGAGAGGGCTACCTGCGGAGGGTTCTGACCTGCGAAGGGTTCTGACCGCGAGGGGTGACCATGAGGAGTGAAGCAACGCCGAGTGAAGTGTCGCAGAGTGAAGTGTCGCAGAGTGCAGCCGCCGGGTCGTCGGCTCTTCAAGGGCGGTGCTATGATAGGGATGAGGGTAGTATGGGATGCCCAAGTCCCACATCGAGTAGAATGGGATGCTCGATGGGGTATTTAAGTAGCTTGGTTCTCCCCCTTCAATAGCTAGCTTTTGAGGGAGGGTTCCCCAAGCCACTTGGATCCTATCACAAGCTTTTGAATAATCTTAAGCTTGATGGGAAGTATTACAAGAGTGTATGATGACTAGGTCAGAATAAGTTTTGGTCACTGGTAGGCCGGGCTTATACTTTTTATGCTATCCTTTGTACTAAACCTAATTTATAATGATAAACAGACAAATAGGGTGCGATGTTAAGTCAATAATCCTATTTAAATCATTCTTATTTCTCTACAATTAGATAGGAAGAGAATTACAAGAGAGGAGGATAAGACAGCCTCCTGAAAGGAAAAATGTTAGAAAAAAAAGGAAAAGCAAAAGCAAAAGGAAAGAAAAAAATGATCCTAACAAAATAATGATGCTGCCCAATCCCTATTAATATTAGTCAAAGAGACTCTGTAAAAACAACCATGAACAGAACACCAAAGAGAAGTAAGAGATAAGACTATTTCTCAAAAGTCATTGATAGTTGCCTAGGCACCTTCAAAAATTCTATCATTCCTTTCCAACCAAATAAACCAAATCATAGAGAAAACAGCACATTGCCATAAAACTTTACCCTCATTATTTCTTCTCAAACAAATATAAAGAATCAATAAAAATTAATCCAGATTTTCTGGGCAAACCCAAATCTAGCCAAAGATTCCAAAACTAATTCCAAACCAACTTAGACATACAACAATGTAAAAACAAATGAGCAGTTGTTTCTGAATTAGCCCTACACATAAAGACAGATAAGGGGAGAACACCCTATTTGGCCTTCTAATTTGCAGCATATCACTAGTATTCATTATGCTGAGTACCATTATCGACACAAATGATTTCACTTTTAATGGCATTTAGATTTCCAATAAAATTCATAAGAAAAAAATGCCTCGCTAGGAGAAGAAATAAGGAAATCAAACAAACTATATATAACTATATATCCTAATTACGGTGATTTTACAGTCAGCATACAACCTACAGCTAGCATTCACACTATATAATAATTTCCAACAAGTAGTATCCACTTAAGTAGACTTAGGTATAAGATCAACACTCTCACTTACTTGAGATGGTTGAGTCCAAATAGTTACCCTCCCATGGAAATTTGCTATTAGTAATGCTCGTGGACAAGAGGTGGGGGACCATTCCATGAACTGAACAGAATCACGAGGAGAATCTGCAAAAGGTTTATGATGTAACTAATCACCTTTCCCCAAAAAAGAGGAGCTCAGTCGAGAACAGTTAAAAATTTAATACATCCAAATGTGCCAGTTCATCAAGTAATGTCACAACAGAGATTCTCAAGTTTGAAGGCAAAAATAAATCGACAGATGAATTAATTGCTCGCCTTATTGCAGGTATGTTAAAGTTATACTGGACCACAATTTCCAAATTCGGTTTTCTAGATTGTATCATTCAGACTCAGTTTGGCTTCATTTTATTTTATCAATACCTCTGAGTACATTGGTTGCAATAAAACAATGATAACAGCGGCAATGAAAGATGGTAAGTTTGCAAGACCTAATCATAGGCCTTAAAGCCTGCCCGAACCGATAAATCCAACCCGCTAAAAAATGAATTTGGGCCCAAAAATAAAAGACCAAATCCAAAAGCCCATTTTTAAAAAAACCTGCAAGAAGGGCCAGGCTCAGGCTTTTTTAAACCCAGCCCATTTTATAAATTAAAAATTTTAATTTATTTATATATATAAATTGTAAAATAGTTTATTTAGTCATAAAATATTAAAAATATTTTATATATAAATTATAAAATAACTTATTTAATATGAATTTTATTCATAAAATATTAAAAGTAATAAAAACTAATCTTAGAATCCCTACATAGCCTGGTAGTAGCACATAGCTGCACATACAGCTTGACTCTATCTCTGCTTTTCTTTCATTTTTTTCTTCACTTTGAAAATAGAAATCTCTTTTTTCTTTTTGGATAAAAAAAGAAATTTATTTTAGAGAGGAAAGATGCAAGTGAGTACAAGAAGGAGGACAAGCTATCCTCAACAAAAGGAAACAAAGAAACAAAAAAGAAAAAACAAGAAGCTAAAGGCCTATTTGGAGGTTGTTCAGTTCTTTTATTTTTTAAAATTGTTTTATAAAATTAGTTTTGAGAATTCATACTAGTATTGTTTTTATTTGTTTATATACATGCTATTAATGAAAAGATTTTTTTTGTGTTTACTTTATTTTAAAAAACTGGAGTTTAGAACATCTTTTTATTATTCTGTGTTTTCTGTTCCCAAAACACAATCTATTTTTTTTATTTTTTGCCTGAAAACAATTATTCAAATAGATTTTTTTTTTGTTTTTAAAACAAAAATAGTTTTTAAAAACTGCAATCAAACAAACCCTAAATCAATAGCGCCTTCCAAACCCTTTGGAGATCCATAAGGGAAACCCCTCTAAGTAACCCATTAGAAGAAACCCATAATAAAGTCAAAAAAGTGATTCTATCCCAAATAAGGTGAAGTGGAAGGCCCTTTTTTTTCTAATAGAGATGTGGAAGGTATTTGTTGTTAAAGACAAGTATTCTGCTCCAACCAAATACACCACAAAGTTGCAAGAATTGCACATCGTCAAAGCATTTTATGCCTCTTATTCCACCCAAAATCCACGAACTTGATAGTAAGAAAGGTGCCAAGATCAGCTGGGTAAACCTAATTCTATTCAAGTCAGCAAACAAATTGTTTTCTTTTTTTTATAAAAAGGCAAACAAATTGTTTGATAAATACTTAGTCATTTCACAGTGCAAGAGACGACTATTTGTCTTGGAACTTCTAACACACATCACACAAACATCTTGTGATAAAGCCCTGTCAGAAGTTAGGACGTCTGGTCTTAAGCAAATCGTTAGTGTTAATTCTATAAAGTACCACTGTCCAAACAAAGGCCTTTACTTTAAAAGAAGCTTTAATTTTCTAAAGAGATTTAAACAAGTGATTACAGCGAAGATTAGGGCAACAAGTCAAGAGTATAAAAAAGGACAAACAAGTATAAGAGCCCAAAGAATCTAGATTCCAAACCTTTTATCAAGCACAGGAGAAACATTGAAAGGAGCAAGAGTTTCTAACAACAAAACAACGTCATCATCAAGTCTATCATTAAGATTTCTAGAAAAATGTAGATTTCAAGAAATTTGATCACCTTGGTGTGTTGCGTTTTTATACTAAACTTATATAATTTTTTATGGTTTATCCTACTATGTTTCCTAGATATTTATAAGCTAAGAAAATAACTTCTTTTGCAACTTTTTTTTTTTTTTAAATTCAGGCAGGTCCGCCTTTTTTCCTAATTTGGGCCAGTCTGAAAAAAGGGGAGCTCAAGTTCGGGCCCACATTTTGCTAGTATGTTCCTATGAAAGCCCGGCCCTCTTTTTATGACCCCAGCCCGTGATCATATAATGCCATTTTGAAGACTCTTCAGATTCATCATTTAAAATTACTTAGAGGCCCTTCGAATTCCTGTTGAACTGAAACTATGACTTCATAACAATTTAACCATATAAATAACTACTGGCACCTTAAATCAATCAAGTTAAAAAGAGTGGAAAGATGTATCATAACACCTGACGCCTATAAAAGGCAAGGCATCCATATGTCAATCCTTCACGGGCTTAAATTAACATTTTCAAGTACCACAAGTTCTGAAAATTAAAGCATTCCTTCTTTATACAGGTATTCTTGGATCCATACACTAGGAAAGTAAGTATTATACCAGATTATACTGGAGACAGTAATAGCACAAACTTTATACAGGTATAGCAAAAATAATAACATAAAAGAGATTACTCCTAACTTCTATAATTTAGCCAAATTTGGCATAAATTTGGCAACACTGTCAAGCAAAGACTATGTACCAAAAGAAAAAACAGACACCAAAAAAAAATTAAAATAAAAAACAAAAATCCATAGTTACAGAAGAAAGGAATGAAATAAAAATACCAGCTATGACATTGAACACCGCACATTCAGTTGGCCTCTCTGGTATCACAATATGTATGGGGATCCAAAATGGTGGATTTGCAGTTGAACTACAGAAAAAGAAAGACTATTAACCATTACAACATTACCAGCAAAAAGAATACATGAGTGTCACAAACCAATGTGTTGAGTAAACAATAGATTGGGCATGGTTAAGAACCATCTGTATCTATTTGTAAAGCTAAATTAATGAATTAGAACAAAAAATAGCAAGCACATCTAATAAATTATAAGCTTTGGAAATAGCTAAGCTCAGCCTAATTAGCACATTTAGAAGCTTGCTTATAATAAGCCCAGTTCATTTAAATTTACTAGTGGGTTTATCAAAGATAAACATAGTCCTATAATATGCATATGACATATCTTAATATCCTTGAGAAAGTATGGTTACAACCCAAAGCATATTTTATAGTTTGTATTATATCATTTACAATGTTACTAGAAACTGGATAGGACGAAAAACAAAATAGCAGGATCACAAACTACCTGAAACAGCCGTGTTTAGCAGCAGCCAATTGTCATGTAATTCATCATATTGAACATGCTGCAGTACTAATACATAGCATCACTTAGGAAAACTGATGTAGGACAAAGGGGATCAATTATATTTATGTTTTGGTTGTGGATGATGTTAATGCAATTTGTAAAGGATTTATTTTTAGGATTTTTATGTAGTTATTTTAGGTAGTTTTAGGGTAATTATCATTATAGTAGAATTGAGGCTCTAGTAGGACAGTTTTTCTCAGTTAGGAGGAATCAAGAAAGAATTCATTCTTGTGCAAACTTTGAAAATGTTGCTGAACCCTTTTTAGTGCTTGCTAGTTCCTAATTTTATTAGGAAGGTATGTTACTTAATGCATACAGAGGTCTTAAAAATATTTCAGATCTGAGATTTTTTTAAACACTCAAACCCTATTTCTCTATTTCTAACTTTGACCTCTGTACCTTACTCAATCTGTCTCAAAGTTCCTATCTCTTCTGCTTCACAAATGATTACTTAAATTGCATAGTGATAGACAACTTGTAAATAACATTTAAAAATTTTCCTTCAAGAACACAATCTATTCATGAACCCATCTATTATTCAAGGATAAATCTTACAAATTAGGTGGGAGTCTGATGGAACCCAAGTGACCAGGAAAACCCTCCCTCAAAAGCTAGCTACTGAAGGGTAAGAACCAAGCCACTTATGTACCCCATCGAACATCCCATTCTACTCGACGTGGGACTTAGGTAGCCCATACTATTATAGGGACATCCCATACTATCCCCATCCCCATCATAGCAATGGCCCTGAAGAGCCAACATCCCGACAACTACACTCTGCGATGCTTCACTCGCCGTTGCTTCACCCTACTACGATCAGCCCCTTCGCCAGTTAGAACCCTTTGCAAGTGGCCCTCTCCTTGCCGTCAACAAACTCAGCTCTAATACCAAATGATGGAGCCCAAGTGCCTTAGGGAACCCTCCCTCAAAAGCTAGCTAATGAAAGGGATGAACCAAGCCACTTAAGTACCCTATCGAGCATCTCTTTCTACTCGATATGGGACTTGAGTAGCTCATACTACCTTAGGGACATCTCATACTATCCCCATCCCCTTCAGAGTCTTACAGCCTTACAGGTTACAAGTTTGTTCTTATCACAGAGCCATGTATTTATTATCCCTTATCATTACATTGAGAAGTCATCATCTTGAAGGATTATCTTTTGTATTCAGATTTATTCAGTTTTAGTATAAATATGAGGTAGGAGAAAGGGGTGGGTGCCAACATGTGTGTGCATTTCAACAAAATGGATGTATTTTTTGGTTGTTTCTCTCACTTCTAGAACATTTAACGGTGTGTCTTTTATACTTCATTAACTATATGTTATCTTTTTGTACTTGAGTGAACACTACAAGTGTCAAGCATTCCAATGCACCATACCTTAGCTTTGACCCTAAATTTCAACACAATCCTTCCACATAAAGCCTCCAAGGGTGCAGTGGGCATGATACAAGAAACACAAATTCATAATTCATACAATTTATATAAAGGGAAATTAAAAGTTTTAATCCACTTTACCATAGGCTTTAAGATTCACCAACATTTGAAATTGGGTTGAAAGACAATATTCTAATAGAACTAGGTAATTGCTATAATTTTTTTCCACAAAAAAAAAAAGGAATTTATTGGCCACTGTTTATCATTTATCGGTTATCATCTATGTATGGCTAGATAATTATGGCATAAGTTGTTTGGCTACTTTGAAGAGAATTGGGTTTGTCCGGCTAATCTTGGCACTTTTCTTGCTATTAAATTTGTGGCTTTTGAGAGGAATAAGGAGCATAAAACACTTTGGCAATGTGCTATTCTAGCAACTTTGTGGTGTATTTGGATGGAGCAGAATGCTAGAGTCTTTAAAAATAAAAACCTCTCACCACACCTTCTTTGGGATAGAATCATTTTCTTGACTTCTTTGTGGGTTTCTTCTAATGGGTTGTTTAGAGGGGTCTCCCTTATAGATCTCCAAAGGGATTGGAAGGCTGTATTATGTTAGCTACTTGGTTTTTTCTTTCTTTTGCTCTTCTGTTTCTTTTTGTATAGAACAGCTTGTCCTCCGTCTTGTATTCTCTTGTATCTCTTCTCTATTAATAAATTTCTTTTTTTATCCCAAAAAAAAAAAAAATCAGTTATCATCTATGCAAACAGAAAGTCAAGTTCTTAATGAAAAATATAGCACATGGTCACAGATTTTTGGGCAAAAATCATTATTAAAATAGATAAAAATATACTAACCTTGGAATTCTGGCACAAGTTTCAGTTGCACAAGCTATAGCATTCAGTTTCCCACACCAAGATACAGCACTGCGAAAAGGCACAAGTTAAAAAACTTCATTGACAAACAGACAGTTGCAGGAACATTATAAAGGCCTAAGATTATACAAACAAATTTGCCATACACAAAGTCATCAGAAGACCAACCACAGGACCTAAAATTTTACATGAGATTCATCTGCTATCTACTATGCAAAAAAGAGTTCACATTATCTTAGGAAATGTTATGAGATAATAAAATCTCAGTCATAGGGATGGCCCCCAGCTACTCCAGATCTCTAGTGCTGTATGAAGAACTTCCAAGAAGCTTAACAACAATCACTTCTTTCACACTTGTCCAAAATGCTAATCCAAAAATTTAAGGGAGTGATGCAGATTTTTTAAGCCTATCTTGATCTAGAAAAAGGAAGAAACAGTTTTACTCTTTTTTCAGACATTATATAAGGATTTTGTTCTTGGGATAAAATACATGATATAAGATTAAAATATATTCCCAACTGAAAATAAAAGAGAAGTTGAAAACAGTAGCATGAAATGATGTAGATCCATGTTTTAAAATTGAAATTTACTATCATTAAGATGGAATGGGTGCTTGAAGCACTAGGTCCCTTTAGTGACTTCAGTTGTGAGGAACTAAATGGGCACCTGCTAGAATGCACTAACATAGGAAAAGAAAGAAAAAAAGATACATCTATTGATTAATTAATGTAGCATACATATATGAACATAACATAGTTACTTAAGTATAAAACATACACAATTAAATGTGCAAGAAGTGAGAAAAACACATTGAAGACTCAGGTTCACAGCCAAAAACAGAGAGGCAACCCTAATATTCATGTAAAACTAGAAGGAAAAGGACGAGAAAAACCCTTTAAGGAATACATCAGTTTATTTGACATACACTTCTATGGAATTTATATATAGCTTTCTAGCTTATACAATAAATATTACAGCTATGTGCCACTCAGCACATCCAGAAAAGCTGACGACAAATCTAGTTAACACCTATATACAACTCAAGTTCATACTTAATATACATAATCTAACACTCCCCCTCAAGCTAGAGCATAAAAGTCAAATGCACCAAGCCTATTCTACACATAGGTAATTCAAGGACTAGAGGATCTCCACATGATGGTCTTTGGAGTTGACAAAGCAATCAGTGATACATGCAGAAAGAATCTTTTCTCTCATGAAACAACAATCAACTTCTTTGTGCTTGGTCCTCTATTGGAGACAATATCTAAGGATGTTTGGTTATCACAAATCGCTTTCATTTTTTTGTTTCTCATAACCTCAATTCTCCAACAAATTGTTTCATCCACACAAGTTTACAAGTTGCCAAAGCCATGGCACAACATTCACCATCTGCGCTCAACAGCTACAACATCTAGCTTCTTGCTCCTCCATGACACCCAAGTTTTTCCTGACCAGAATGCAATATCCCAAAGAAGATCTTCCATCCGAAGGAGAACTTGCCCAATATAAATTCAAATAACCACCTGATCATATTTCTATTCTTCATAAAGTAATTCAGAACTCTTAATGTATCTAAGAATGGGTATTGTAGCATCCCAACAGCTATCACAAAGTGACTATAAGAACTTACAATGCTTACAACAAACAAAATATGTGGTTTTATTATTGCAAAGTAATTCAAATTCCCAACAAGTCTTCCATGCCTGCCAGATCCAGAAGAGACTCCATTACTATGGTAAGAGTTTGACATTCAAATCCACAGGTGTGACCATAGATTTGCAATCTAATATGCTTCTGTCCTCAAGTAAATTCAAGGCAT
This sequence comes from Senna siamea, assembly GCA_031216115.1. Classification (NCBI taxonomy): domain Eukaryota; kingdom Viridiplantae; phylum Streptophyta; class Magnoliopsida; order Fabales; family Fabaceae; genus Senna; species Senna siamea. Next base: position 17,346,687 of record CM062355.1, on the reverse strand, counting down.
ATTTCTTCTATACATAGTAACATCACTATTTGATTGATCTAAGTCAATTTGCCCCAGTCTTTCGTCCGAAAGTGGCTAAAACAATAATTCAGATGACATAAGGATTCTTGGTCACTACCTTTGATAACAATATCATCCACATAGACTATCTGATAGTCAATATCAAGTCAATGCCTAGATTTGAAGCACTGTCACAATAGAAAAAAGAACGGTCATCCTCACTTTGAGTTACACCAAACCAAACTGTTCCACACCAGTGCTAAATTGTCAAACCAAGCTCAAGCATATTGGTTCAACCCATAGATAGTGGCAAATCAAAGGCTTCTTCCTTAAGCTAGTCATTAAGAAAAGGCATTTTCTATACCTAACTAGTAACTGGTATCAACGCTAAATGACAGAAATGCACAACAAAAGGTTAATAGAAGTAATTTTGCTAGAGAGAACGAATCAACATAGCTGAAGCAATAGATCTAAGTGTACCCTTGGGCAGTGGCACATGCTTTGAGCCAATCAGTCAGTCCATTGTTGCACACCTCAATGGAAAAAACCCAATGACAAACAATTCTAGATTTTCTAGGAGGTAAGGTAACAAGTTCACAAGTACCACTAAAGTGTAGAGCTGACATATCATCAAACGTTGCTTGTTTAACCTTTAAAGTTAAACCCCACATAAGAAAATGCATCTATTATGGTTTGTGAAATGGAAAACGAAGACAAAGAGACAAATATAGAACAGAGTGCAGACACGCAATGATGGATCAAAACACTGCAAACAGAATGGGGTTTACAAGTGAAAAAAAATATATTCTAGCTCTAGCTAAACATGAATTAAACTATGATTTGCATAATATTTTGTAATACAGAAGATTTTTAAATTTATATTTTATTTAAACAATCTATTGAAATGTGTCAGGACAGACCACGTTGCCTTCACTTATCCAGGTAGCCAATCCCACCAAGTGAGAAAAGGCTTTGTTTGTTGTTACTTGTTATTGTATTTAATCAATTTAACCATGATTTTGTCCATTAAGTTACAAATGCATACTAATTTTCCTTGCTTGACTAAATATTGCAAGCAATAGAAATGAGCAAGGATAGAACATGCTGACATGGCTTGAGCAATATAGCCGACCGCACTAAATGGGAAAAGACTTTGTTTGTTGTTGTTTTTGTTGACTAAATATTGCAAGCTCATTGATTCACAAAGTTGAGATCAAACTTTCTCTGTGCATACTAAACAGTGATGTTCAACAATTTTATTTATTCATATAATAATAAGTCAAAGAGGGCAGTCAAAGAACCCAATTGTATCATAGTAGTAGAATCCCTAGACTACTCGTCTGGTATTGATATTGACAGTAACATTTGAAAGATTCTGGAGGGAAGTTGAAAGTTAAACATGAAGAATCTGAAGAGCATTTGAAATCAAAGTTAGAATATGAGAAGATAAAAACCTTTCATCCTGCAAGCATACAAACTGAAGGGAATGTTGTTTTGAAAGATGACAAGGCTTGAGGAAGCAAAAGTTACAGAAGTTTATGATCAGAATCAGGTCCGACCATCTATGCCATGTCATATTTGTCATTCAATGGTTGGAGAGTCCAAAGTTTCTTTCGATGTCATTATTCAGTCACTACTCATTGTGCTACCTACGGCTTCAAGTTGGACCAAGGTTGTCAAGATCAAGATCTTATGTAGGATAAGTTGAAGGGTAAAAAAAAAAATCGGACCAAGGATCATAAAATCCTACTTATAATGACACACTATATATACATATATATATATATATAGTTACATAGAATTCTTAGATAAGCATAAAACAATCAAAACCTCATCATACTTCAATAAAACAAGTCATAACTTGCAAAAGCCATTAAGTCTCATACATAAACATAGCCCATTAGTTACCAAAGTTGTAATACACATACATTGAACAAGTCATATGTCATAAAATTCACAAAATTGCAAGTTAAAACCTAATAACAATTCACTAAACTACACATTCAATAATCAAGTCCGTTCAACTAAATTCAGAAGAATTACTTGTCAAGACACAACAAGAAGCAAGAAATCAACAAGCTAAAAATTATAGACTAGAGACTACATATAGTAATGCTAGCTAGAAATTTTACAAGATACAATTAATGCTTTCTTTTCCTTCATTTTAATATGTAAAAAGAAGTACTTCAGATGAACTTGCAATGTCTATAGTACAATGACGAGTTGGCAGTACAGGAAAAAAGAACATAAAAGAAGAAATTACACACAATTCAATACAAGAGTAAAATTCTAAAAATACACATCAACAAATAGACAAAATTGAATTAGAACCGATCCTTATTTGATACTGTATACCTGAAATTGCGACAAAGTTCAGGCACACTCATCTTGTGTAGCAAGTTGGACCTAGGTTGCTTAAGCCGAATGCAAAAGACAGTGGCGGGGCTCACTGAGTCTTCGTCCATCGGATCCTCTACCGGTGGTTTATCCCCTACCAAGGCCTCTTCTTCACCACTCAATGATTCTGTCTTCTCCGTAATCTTGGAAACCTCCTGGGGTTGAGTATGAGACTGAGCCACGGGCTCGTCCTCCGAGTCCTTAGTCCCGGCAATTTGATTCATGCCCAAAAGCCCTAATTTTTATATACAAGAGAGAGAAGAAAAAATGAGTAAGTGGTGGAAAGTCGCAATTGAAGGCGACAGATATCACTGTTGGAGATAGAGAGAGACTAGTGGGGTTAGTGTGAGTGGGGGTTAAGCGAATGGAAAAAAAAAAAAAACTGGGATTTTTTAGGGTTTTATTCTTTTTTAAAGGGCTTTGATGGGATTTGAGGTTTGAGTTTGAATGGTAGACGCAGCAGGTGATTCCAGATTTTGTTGGGAAATTCTAACGAAAACAAGTCGGCGTCAATGTCTATTGGGTTCTCCTCTTTTGGATTGCTTTCTTTTAATTTTGTTGGTTAGGTAATAGGTTGAAGGGATTGAACGAAAAGGATGGAGATGAGTGGGTTTTTGTCTATTGGTTGCTTGGCGCTTATTTTGCGACAAAGCGAGAAAAATGAATACCAGAAGAGAGAGGTCAATACAAAATTTGGCAACACTTTCTCCCTGTAAAGCGCGCACTTCACTGTGCTAACTGTTAAATGTTTGTGTTTTCTTTTTTTCTTTATCGGTTCGTTCACTTATACATTTTATTGAATATTTTTATATAACAAAAAATTGATTTTATTTGGAATGTAGTGTTGCTGGAGCGCTTTGTCTCTCTAACCCAGTATCAGATTCACGCAACACAGCAATCTACTTCGAATTTATACTTTGACCCAAAACAAAAAACAAATATATACCAAACAAGGTGATAAAGTTTTTTTTATATATAATAACTTATTAATTTAGTTTCATAAATATATTTTATTTTAATTTAATCTCTCAATAATAAATTTGTATATTTTGTCTTTCAAACATTTTGTTTGCTTTTCTATAATAAATTATTATTTTAATTTTTAAATATATTATCTTTTAATTTAGTCTCTTGATTATAAAATTGTTATAGTTTGCGTTCCAAAGACTTAGTCTCCTTCCATTAGTGTGCTTAACCTCCACAAAAGTAATGATACGCCATTAAATCTATATGTGTTAAATGCTAAAATTAAAATGGATGGATATTAAAGATGGGAGAAAATTTTGGGATTTGATGATTTGTAGTAATTCTTTGTAATAATTTTTTATAATAAGAGAAAAATAAACTTTAATTTATACAAATTAATTTTTATTTTTTATAGTTTTCTATTTTTATCTTGTTATCTCTTTTTTATTCGATTATAAATGATCTAAAAACAAAAAATTCTTAAATACAAATCTTATATCGCTTCATTACAAATTTTGAAATATGAAAAGGTTCTTAAGTATATATCTTGTCATGTCATTTGTATATTGATTAATAATATTAATTTAATTTTTTATATTTGTAAAGGACTCACATAATAAATAAAATAAAAATAAATAATTAAATTTTATTAATCAATATACAAATGAGGTAATACAAAATATATATCTAAAAATTTTTTTAAAATATAAAAAATTAAATAAATATTATAAGTCAATGCACAAATAACATAATACAAGATAGATGTACAATCTTAAGAACTTGCCATACATAAGAATCCCCGGACCACAAAGTTTTAGAAATCCACGCAAGTTTGAGCCAAGAACAAAGTGTACCAAAGGCATAGTAAGAGAAAGAAGAAGGTGCTAGAGTGTTGTTCAATGCAAAGCATAGATCAACCAAAACGTAGAGAGGGAGAGGCTCCTCCCATCTTCACTCATGAATAGCAAGCAGATGTATTTCAAACTCCTATGTTCTCTATTTGCAAGTGTTGACATGTATAGTAGCAGTGATGGAGAAGAGGGAAGAGAGTGGCTGTGCTTTGTTTGGAAGCATCTCAATTCTTCTAATTCTCTCTTTGCCACCAAAATTCTTGAAACAGCTAGATGTTGACTGATCCAACCCGAGCACCTTACGCTTTATTCCAACTTCTCTTTGATCGTAGCCCATCATCTCTCCCACCACCACGAGCTAGCCTATGGCTTTCAAACCGCTTGTTGCTGAGATCATTGACTTTTTGACCATGCCACATCCTTCTCATTATCTTAAAGACAGTGTAATGTTTTCGGCAACTTATTTGTCAAGAATAAACAACCAATATCGTATGACATCGTTCTCATTATCTTAATCAGTCCATATATTAACTTTTTAATTTTTTTTTAATTTTGATACGTTTTTTAAAATACAATGCAACCATTTTTAATATTTCTGTAATATTAGCTCCATTTTAATTTGTTTAAGCATTTAAAATTAAATTATCATTAATAGTTAGGAGATAATAATATTATAAACTGAGGTATAGTTATATTCTCAGTTTAAATGTTTAAATTTATGTAAAAGTTTTTTAGCAACTAAATATTTAGGGCTCATTTGGAATTGCTTCTAAAATCCTTTTATTTTAAAATAATTTCTTCTCAAATGGAGTTTACTAGAGGTGTTGTGAAAGACAAGTATGTGTAAGGGTAATTTGTGTAAAAAAATATTTTTGATTGTCAAATTACTGAAAGGGCATGTTTACATTTAGTTTGTTATTAATTTTATTTAAATAAAAAATAGTTATAAATATTTATGATTGTTAATTTTTATTAAATTATTATTTATTGAAATATAAAGCACAAAATCACATAAATATTTTTAAAAAATATAAATACGTATAAATGCTCTATATTCTAATTTATATATATCAAAATAATATATATATATAATTTTACCTAAAAAAATATTAAAATATTATAGTAAATAAGAAATTTTGAATAAAATTGTTTCTGTTCCCAAAAATTTGACTTTTAGCTTATTCTTTTAGTTATAAACATAAGATTTGATTTCTAGCTTATGTTCTAAAGTTAAAAAATAATTTTTATTGTCACCTAAAAGTACTTTTGAGAATTCTTCAAACACTTAAAAATTTTAAAATAAATATTTTTCAAAATTAAGTAATTTCTTCCATGAAAAAAAATTCCCCAAATAAATAAAATGGGAAATATTGCTTCAATAAAATCTAATAAAAGAGGAAAAATAAAGAGAACAAGAAAGTGAGATTAACAAAATTTCATAAATTGAAATACACCCACAAATCTTACTTTTGATTTATAGACTTAAGTTAATTTCTATTTTTATCTCTTTTTGCAAAATAACTAAATGTCATCGACCAACTAACTTTCTTTTCTACATTTAAACTACATAGACTTTAATTCCTATTATGGGGTATGTAGGTCTTAGGTCACCTTTTTAGATCAAGTTTGCCCTTATAAATATCTTAATTTCCTTCCTTCCTTTCTTTTTCATTTCACTTACTTTTATTTTTTTTAATTTTCTTGACAACTGTTTGATAATAATAATCAAAATAAATCTAAAGACCACATCAATTTTACATAGTTAGCTTAAAGTAACCATTTTTAAAAATGAGTGCCTAATACTTTTTTCACGCATAATTAGACTTTTGAACTTGTTTTTGATATAGAGACCCATTTTTTTTCTTTACCATAACACCTTTCCTAACATTTGAATTGGCCGATTTTCTGCAAGAGCAATTTTATCAGTTAATCAAAACAAACTCATAACTAATTCATCAGTTTTTCAATTCAACCCATCAATTTTGGTCTGATTTTTTAAATAGTGAAAATAAACACAAGTTTGTTGATTGTTGATGACTCTACTGTTTCTCTATCCACTAATGGAGGTTGTGTTACAAAGAAATTGCCTCTCAAATAGAAACTGTTTGTAATTTGCGTACCTAAATACCATCAAGAAATTTCGGCATTTGTGAAATTATGTTGAAGTAAACTACAAATAAAATAAAAATAAAAATCGTAGTATTTGAGTCAACAATTTTCTATACTTATGTGCTTTGATTTTGTGGTGTAGCTCAGAATTGTGTTTCTAATAGCAGCTAGTCTTCCCCCTTCAAGTGAAAACAAAATAGAATGAAAAAGGAAGAAAAAAGAACAATTATTTATTTGCAAACTCTCAACTGTTTTAATTGTTGACGTTGTTCCAATGAAAACAGCTTCTTCCCCTGTGGATGTCCTTATAGTATCATCATGTTTCTCTTTCTATGCATTCTAAATCCATGCCTGAATGTTATTGCTATGATAAAAAGCTAAACAACCATAGCTCACTTTCTTGTTGTCCTGTGTTTAAGGAATAATACGTGAGATTTTTGTAAACAAAAGTCAGTTTTAAGGAACCATCTCACAAAAGAATGCTATTTAGTACAATAAACTAATTCTAGCACAACAAATTTCAGGTTAAGATTTATTTCCTGTATGAAGAAATTCAATTTTCCCCATAGTCTTGGTTATAAATCAAAGTTATCTCATTGTTCTTTGAACAACTCACGTCCAATAATCATTCTTCTGATCTCACTGGTTCCTGCTCCAATCTCGTACAGCTTTGCATCTCTAAGAAGACGACCAGTTGTATACTCATTCACATAGCCATTCCCTCCTAAACACTGTATAGCCTGCGATTTTGAAGGTAAAAAAAATGTTAAATGTAATGTGAATAAAAGATTATCAGCAACGTGGAACGCAAACAATACAACTCTGTTACCTGTAAAGCAACCTGGGTTGCTCTTTCAGCTGCACAAAGTATAACTCCAGCACAATCCTGTAGTCAGTTGCCATAGAAGTTAATGTAAAGCCAAGGTCAAACCCCTTTTGAGTAAAATAGTTACAAAAAGCTTTTCCGGTTGGCATCAACAACCAATTATGAAAACCAAACAAGATCAGTGTATTTGAAAGATGGTGCAAAATAATTAAGACCGGAAGAGACCTTGGTTTGCACTAAAGAGGAAAAAAAAACAGAAATATAGTAAAAAGTTTGTAGCAGTAAACCAAACAGAAGCTATAGCCCATGATATAATAATGAGTTTTTGAGTATGATAATCTTAATTCTGAAAGAAGTATTTCCTGTAAGAATTTAATCATGTCACTGTGAATAAAAAACACAAAAATAAGAAGTAAAGCCAATAGCTGTGATAAGCCATTAACATAAAGAGTCAACAGTCTGTTTAAAGAAACCAACCATGAAGCTTGCATACCAAGAGCAAATATCTGTAAAAATAGTAATTATATTATATACAAGATATTTGGAGGCACCTTGGGGTCAACTCTTCCGTTGTCACAGTCCCGAGCAACAGAATAGACATAAGACCTGAAAAATAGTTATTATTTATTTCTATGCAAATACTCGACTGAAAAGAGAACTAAACATGACATTAGAATCCTCTACCTTGAAGACTGTAAAGAAGTGTACATGTCAGCAACTTTCCCCTGCAATCATTGACCAATTGACAGTGTGAAGGGCTATGTTTCATTCGTTAGTGCCATGTTAACTGTAGAAAAGATAATTATGTACAATATAAACCTGTATAAATTGAAACTCCCCAATGGGGCGGCCAAACTGCTCTCTTTGTCGAACGTAAGGAAGAACAACATCAAGACTCGCCTGCATAATGCCTAAAGGACCAGATGACAAAACAAGCCTCTCCAGATCCAACCCAGACATCATAACATAGACTCCTGAACTAAAAGGGGGGAAAACAGTGAGATTAACAAACCATGGTTGAAATTCATTGTATTGTATAAAAAGTATCATTTTATAAGCAGTTATAAGAGTGAAAGCATTATCAGTGGCACTACTTAAATGGCAAAATTTTTTTACATTTAAATTTAATCTTAGGTTGTTACTTGAAAAATGCTGTCAGTAGACATAGGACCATTCCTATTCAGATATAAGATTCAAGAAATAACAACTGATCAGATAGGTCAATTGGATGATACTGCAACATACTTCAGCATGCTGGACTACACAAATTATTATATGGACTAACATTTTTTTTGGATAAAATATAGACTATCTCTATTTGATAATGATTATACTACATAAGCAATAGCAAGACCTTTTCCTTCTTGCCCAAGAACATTTTCCTCTGGAACAAAGCAATTTTCGAAGACAAGCTCACATCTGCCAACACCATTTGCTATTGTCAATAGAAGAAAGTAAAAACAGGTTGGAGATGGATTGAAACACACAACATGCAAACATACGTATCACTTCCTCGCATCCCGAGTTTGTCCAATTTCTGGGCAGTAGAGAATCTGTAGCCAAAAAAAAAAATTCTTTGTCATGAGAGAGGCGTAGAATTTTCTGGGCAGTACATAACCTGTACCAAAAATTAATAAGCAAAACTTTCTTCTTTCATTTCTTACCATGTTCAAAATGCTTTGTCATGCGAGAGGCTTAGACTTTTCAACTACATTTTTTAATATATTTTTTACCTTCTTCCCATGCATGTTATTTTTGTGTTCATGACCATTCACATGTGCTCTACTGCCCCCTCCCTCCTCCTCTCACTCATCTCTCCTCAATTACAGAGGATTTTCTCCAGCTTTTGAAGATTAACTATTTGATGACTCAATGGTGATAATGCCCTACCTTATGCTTATCATTCAAAATATCTAAGAATCCTGCTAAAGCACATGGTAAGTTCCACTACACAAGTTTAGACTTAAATCATTTAAGAAAGAAATTTGATTTAAAGAACAGTAGTACATCCATTAATTTTAGCAGCACTACTAGTCAACATAATGCAAAGATAGAACACATTGATTTCATTTGATCCATAAAGCCAACCTCACTCAGTGGAAAAAGACTGTTTGTTGTTTTTGTTGTTGTACTAGTCAACATAATGGGATGCCTTTAAAGATCAACAGCCCACAGATGGATGGGCCATAACATGTGATCACATTATTGTCTTTTAACTAATTTGGAATGAAGAGGTTTACATTCACCTCAAGACATATATTTTTTCCAGGTTCAGAGAAAGTACCCAGGCATTCCTTTCTCGATGATGAATGCTGTAATTCCTTTTGACCCAGCTGTTATGTCTGTTTTTGCATAAACAACCTGATCAAGTTCAAAACACCAGTCAAATGAGCCAAGCATTTCTCTGCATACATCTGGTCTATAAGAACTAGTTTATTTTAAATAGCATTTTCTTTCCCTATATATGCCGTGAAAATAACTTTCATGCACTAACTATAACAATTGTGTACCAAACTGAAGTGAACAGGCAGTTTGGCATCTTGAGATATGGGTCATATAGTGTCAGTAAAACCAACTTCCTACGCCATTATTGCAGTGAAAAGCTGACCTATTGTGCACCTAGTCTATGCAAGAATCTCCAACAGCCGTAAGAGAATTAATCAACAATGAAATGTCTGCCCTTCTTTAATTCCACCAAAATTCAAATAGAAGTAAAATGAGCGCAATGAAATATGTGATGATTTAAACTAAAAATCTAAATATATGGTTTACTTGAAAGTCGAAATGCAAATTATACAAAGCGGGGTAAGATTTTGTCAGGTCCACATGACATAAGAAAAAGCCCTTACAACAAACACTTATGAAATAAACGGAAACATCCTTCTAATGGAAAATCAAAGCAAGACATAGTATACAACTAATGTGAGGTTTGAACTTTGGGTCAACCACATAAACTCAATATCAATATTTATCATTCACACTTTTCACTTTCCAGCTGCTAATAAAGTCTATATCTGTTGCCAATACAATATTGAGAGCCTCAGACAATGTAAACCTGACCAATGGGCACAGAAAGTGCGTTCTTTACCAGCATCAAAGTCAGTCCAACAAGACTCTACTGTTTATGTTCTGACACTGTCAAGGAATAAGCAGTGTGAAGAAACTAAAGAAAATACACGTAAAAAAAAAAAAAAAAAAACCTTCCAATTATACTTGAATCGTACATAATACAAGAAAACTGTGAACATCTTAAAGGATCACTCCATTTCTTTGTGTGTGCATAGGCGGTAGCATACCTAGGTACCATCTCATTTATCAGGATATATAACTATGGAAATAAATGCAAGTTATAGAAAGTAACTGAACAATGCAATGAAACCCGAGAAACATACTAATGTTTGAGCAACTGGACCGTTGGTACACCACATCTTGTTTCCATTAATTACATAACCCCCATCTACACGATCAGCCTTGCATTTCATGCTAACAACATCAGAACCAGCTGCAAGAAAAGTCCAGTTTACTGAACAAAGCCCTTGGCATTTCTAAAAATGCATGATACAACTGTTTTAGTTCACATAGTTACCATTGGGCTCACTCATTGCCAAGGCTCCCACATGCTCCCCAGAGATAAGCTTCAAATAAAAATTATAAACTAATCAGTCTATGGAGAAAGAGAAGACTAACTATGAGCACTAGGAGTAGATACAAAACAAATATTTTCTATAATTATTATCAGCAAATAAAGTCAACCTTTTTACATCATATCATAGCATAAGCCAGAAAATAATGTACCAAAAAAATAACATTGAAATAAGGGAAGCAAGAACCTTTGGCAAGTACTTTTGCTTCTGAGAGGGGTTTCCATTCCTCACCTAAACAAAAAAGAGGCAGCGGGGGATAAAGATTCATCAGTAGATTATCGAGTATACAATAAAAGAAACTTAAGTTCCATTTAAGTACCAGTTGATTGATACACAGGTTAGAATGAGCACCATAAGAAAGGCCAACAGATGCAGAAGCACGGCTTATTTCTTCCATTGCTATACAGTGGTACAAGTAACCAAGACCAAGCCCTCCAAATTCCTCTTTAAGAGAAAAGAATTAGCTTTGAACAAGTTTGTTAGCATACTATAACATGGTCATAAGACCTATCAAACAAGACTAGATAGTATCTACTACACAACAACATTTTTGTCTGGCGGTGGTAGGAGGAGGGTATCAAACAAGACAATTTTTTTTCTTTTTTATGACTATGCCATATATGTGACAGGAGACTATGTAGTTTCAAAGTTCTTAACAGTTGTATACGTTCTAAGCAGAACCAGTAACATAAGTCTAGATTGGAGTCAATAAACCCCATATATTACTTGCCCCAAATGCAATCTTTTGACATACCAAAGAATGATGGCAAAAAAGTTAGGATGGAAGAAAAAAAAAGAGGCTCTACCTGGTGCAGTAATTCCATGGAGATTGAAATCTCCCATGCGTTTCCATAAGTTAACCTCCTAAGATCAGATCAAAACATACTTAGACTTTGGAAAAAAATTCTGTCATATCCATGGACAAAATAAGAATAGATCCTCATACAAACCGGTGGAAATGAATTTGTTTGGTCTATTTTAGACGCATGAGGGGCAATGTTTTCCTTTGCAAATTGTGCAACACTTTCTTTAAACTGCATCATGCAACAGAACATTGAAGTTTGAAACCTTCATATTGTTTAAAACATGCTACAGTTCATCTTCAAATATGTTAATATGCAAAGTCATTTTAAGAAAAGAAACACAATAAGAAGTAGCAGATCATAATTTCAATAGACAAGTATGCAATTGTAAAGACAAGTATTTCTAATAAAAGAAATATTTTGTTGTATATAGATTGAATAGATAATTAAAAATCTCAGAAAATATGCAATTATAAAGACAAGTATCCCAGAAAGTCGTTATGCAACAAATACAGTTTAAATCCTCTACGACCAGAGCACTTAAATTGTCAAAAGAAGCTTAATATTAAAACTTAGCAGTAATTTATTTTTTTTTCTCTCATTCAAACGATCATACGATTGAGTGGTTGGTACTTGGGTTCTAAGACCAATAATTTCAATGAAGAATGCATTTATTCCACCCACCAGATTAAAATCATATTCTATGCATTTATACTTTCTTCTATAAGTAGGTCGATTTATAGCTTGCGCAAGAACTCTAAAATATTACTCTAAATTAATGAAAACAAAGTTGGGGTAGTTTCAAGAAAAAACACCAAAAAAAAAAAAAAAAAGAATACCTGTATCTGAGTATCGTCGAAGAGTAAAGAAGTAGAGAAAGCAGCAGAGAGAGTTCTCTTTTTGAAAATAGAAGAAATAGACGTCGCTGTGATGATTCTGTGCATCTTCAAAGAGTGTTCTTCAGATAAACGGACGAGTAATGTAACAAATAGAAATAGAAATATATTATTCTCAGTTTCTCACAGCGAAGTGATTCGGCTGTAGGAGGTGAAGACATTGGGAAAAACTCTTCAACATTTTTATTTATAATATGAAGGCTGTTCAAATCTCATAAAAAATAAAATAAAGTAAAATAATTCTTTATTCTTCATCTTACATTTCTAACATCTTGTTCCCAATGAATCATTAATTTGTCTAAGTTATGAAAATAATAATAATTAAGAATTTAAATAAAAAATAATTATAATTCTATATTTTCATCTCATTTTAATATGTATTTTACTATTTTTAAAATACTAATAAAAACTACATGTTTTATTCGAGTTATCTAATTTTTTTAATAAATATATATAATATTAAAAATTTTATTTTTTTAATTGTTATCACTTCACTTAAAACATAATATAAACATTCCTAGAGTTGGCTCAGCGGTTAAAAATGTATTTTTTATTTTCTTAATATTTAATTACTAATTAAGATATTCTCCTAATAATCACTTTAGTTAGGATCGTTATCCTCTCTTTGGAAGCATGACCATGATGGTATATCTGCTTCTTATTTTAATGACTGAAATTCAAATCTTTGACCATCAATAATATATTTTTTTAATCAGCATTCAAAAATTTATAAAATTTTGATTAATTTAATTTAAATTAACAAAAATTTTATAATAAAAATAAAATTCATTCAATAAAAATTTTTTATACACAAAATTTTTTTTTTAAAAAGTACCATTTTAATTTTTAAATCGCATGTCAAGAGTACACTTTATTTTGATTCATGCATTTCTTTTAAATTTATGAAGTGGTTGTTGAGATAAGAACGTAACTCCAACCTCTTAATGATCATTATCGTCGTATGAAGAAACGTGCCCCAAAAGAATCTTGTACTGTTTTGTTTTTATTCGCCTTAAATAATTGACATCACCCAGCTGCCTTTGGTTAAATATTATTAGCACAATATGTATTTTTATTTATAATTTAAAATAGTAAGATATTAAATAAAAATAATTATATAAATTAAATAAATTTTTTAAAAAATTTATATAATTCAATTTAAGATTAAAATCATATAACTAATTTATTATATAAATAGTAAAAATAATAGAAAATTATTTTTTTCAAAAAATTAATTCATACTTAAAGTTCCTTAGCCATAGATTTTATAGAATTTAATGAGCAGTCGATCTGTCTTTTTTTAACATCTCAGACCTAAAAAAGTACTAACGCTCAACAAGAAGCGAAAGACCATGAAATATGATATTTTTCTTAGTCTACGCAATCATGTCCTTGAGATAACAAACCCAACAACATTTAATTTCTTGTCCCCCAACAATATGGATCTTTACAGATGAACTATGATTAGAAGTCTAGTTATATATTTAATATATATGTCAATATTTATTGATAAATATTTAATTTTTAATTTATTTAAAATAAATTTTTATTAGTATAAATTTTTTATTTATTAATAAATTAATTAATAATAAATGAAAAAAAATTTTATAATACTAAAATTTTATCTGTGAACTATAACATTTATTAAGGATAATTGGATATTTTTTGAATGGATAAAATACAAAAATCTTCTTTGAATTTAAGATCATGTATAAAAAATTTCATAAACTATAAATTTTGATGAAAAACCCACAAATTTTTATTTTAGTGCAAAAAAATCCTTACGCTAAAATTATTATTAAAAAAATTAAATCTATTCCAAATAAAAATAAATAATCAAAATATCCTAATTAAATGCCCTAAATCCTCTAATTTTATCTATCACCCACGTTATCGTTGGTGACCTTAATTTATCCGAAACTACAAATAAAGTCTGCAACCATAAACTCAGATAATAATAGACACGTGTGAGACGCTCGTTTCATAAACGCATTGCATGACCATATATATATATATACTTTATACATTCTAATTATATAAACTAATTTTGGTGATGATCAGGTTGCCTTTTTTATTTATTTATTCTTTTTAAGTTTCTTGTTTAAGCATTTTAATTTAGCTAGAGGGTTTGGAGAATTTGATTTAGGCATTTTGGTCATTTAAATATTTATTTTGAGAATAAATTATACACACCTCCCTTGAAAAATATTAAAACTACACATCAATCTCTTAAAAAATAAAAAGTCACTACACTTTAGTTTAAAACTTCTTTTTTCAATTAAAAAACTACCAAAACCCTTGCTTTTATTCAAATTCTAATACAACTTATTTTTATGACCAAATTGCCCTCTTTCAATAAAAATTGAAGGTTTGAACGTGGCTCTTTTCATTCCAATGTTATTATTTTTATTTTTTATTATTTATTTATGTTATTATATAATATATTTCAATTTATAGTTAAATTAAATTAATAATTTTATTTAAATTTTCTTATTTATCAAAATATAAATGTAACAATGTTTGTATTTTTGTACTATAAAAATACAATGAATAACTTTTATTTTTTATGTTTGTCTAGTACAATTATGTGTTATAAAAATTTATTTATTTATGTGAGTAGATAATAAAAGTGAATTAGATTTTTAGGAATCTCTTATTAAATTTTTTAATCATGCACGCACAACATAAAAAGTAAAATTTCTAAAACATGTAATTACATAATATGAAATTATACAAAGAGTTTTTATTTTTAATAGAGAGAAGAGGAAGAGAGAGTTTGATTTTTAATGAATTATAAAATGAAAGAGTTTAAATAAAATTTTTACAATTTAATATCATATAATTACATAATTCACTAAAAAACATTCAATTACATAATTCATTAAAAAATATCTATTTACAATTTTATTTTATTAAAAAATATTTTTACAATTTAGTATCATGTAATTAAATATTTTAAAAATTTTATTTTTTATGGTTAGAAAATTTAATAAAAGGTCCTTAAAAATCTAAAATCGTGGTTACTATCTACTCAGATAAATAAATAAATTTTCATAAAAAAGTAATTGTACTGAATTGATACAAAAAAATAAAAATTATATATTATATTTTTATAGTATGAAAATATAAATATTGCTAATATTTATATTTTTATAATTAAAAATTTAAATAAAATTATTAATTTAATTATAAATTAAAATATATTATAAAAAATACAAACAAATAATAAAAATAATAACATTGAAATGAAATGGGAGCCATGTTTATAACTTCATTAAAGAGGACAATTTGGTCATAAAAATAAGCATGCATTAAAAATTGAATAAAATTAAGGCTTTAGATAATTATTTTTTATTGGAAATTAAAGGTTTAAAACACGTGCAATGACTTTTTATTTTTTAAAAAATAGAATGTAATTTTTTAAATTAAAAAAGAGAGGGTGTAATTTATTATTATTTTAATAACAAAAATTTCCTTGTGTACTTTTCTTTTTTTAATTATGTGGCAATAGGTTTAACTTTTTTGACCTGATAAATGTCGCATGAGGGTTTTTTCGTATTAAAGTAAAAGTTTAAAAGACTATTGGTCAAATTAATAATTTAAAGATTTTTTGTCCATGACACAAACTTCAAAGGAATTTCTTACATTTTACCCTTCATAAATTAACTTGTACGCTTGTTCGAGAGGATACATATGGGTAAAACTGGAATCACAATCAACAATAAATAATTTTTTTTAATTAGGTGAAATTAGTCATATGAAATTATCATCAAACTTTAAAAAAAATGTATAAACTTACATTAAATTCAATAAATTCATAATGATTATCAATCTTTAAAATTTGCTATTCTTAACATTCGACTACTTTAATAACTAATAAATCATCTTTAAAATAAAGATCAAATTCGTCATGACAATTTTGTTAAAAAAAATTATTATCCTTGAATTTTAGCTAGTGACTAACAAATTATATTTAAAAATAATTTAAATGATTTAAATAATTTTCATACAAAATATAATCAAATGAATGAAAACATAGCAACAATTATCATCATATATTGGTGCAGCAAACGTGAGGAACTGATTAACATAGTAAACAATCCTCATGATCTTCAAAACATTTTCTGTTTTAACTTTTATACTAAACTTCTAATGAATAAATATATTTTCTAACAGGTAGAAAAAAAAATGTACGTACCAAACTGCGTTAGTGATAAAGCGTTATACAAAATCTATTAAAAAACAAACTTATACTTAATAAATTGAATATATTTAAGATAAAATTTATCTCTTCAAAAATAAGATATCCTATTTACATACTTGCTTTTTTCAATAGCCACCTGACTGTTTTTTAATCAAATAACTATTCTTTTAACAACCAGATTTAAACATTCAAATAATTATTTTATTTTACAATTAACTTATGATAATTTTATATTTTAAATATAATTAAAAATTTTTATATTATTTTTACTAATATATTTAAATATGCATTATTTTAGAACCACACCATAAACTCTAAAACTAATATAATTATATAAATTTTAAGACACTACAATTATAAAAAAAATATAAATTATACACATATCAAATTTTAATTAAAAAATTTAATAATAAAAATTTAAAAATTTAGTTTCAACTAATTCATTAACATTAAATTACATATCTTATTTTTTCACGACAACTTATATTACATCATTCTTCCATTACACAATAATTTTAAATCATTTATTTGACTAGAGCTATTTTTTCATAGAGAGTCAATGTCAGGCTAAGAAGCCAAGTTGGGACTTTACAAATGTTTCTCTAAAACTAACGTGGCCAAATGGATGTAAAAAAAATAAAATGTGTGATTTAATATTATTAAATAATGTATAAATAATATGACAAAATTATTGTATTGTACGAATGATTTCTCCTAATTATCCTCCTCTTTCCTACCTATCAGCCACTCAAACCCACAAGAATTTAAAACTTCGGACAAGGAAAAAGTTGCAAATAAATAAATTAAAAAAATTACTTTATTCAACTTGCACCGTTACTCTTAAATCTTGTATGAGAAACTGATCGAACCTCAAAACTTTTGGGGTTAAATATACCATCACAACTCTATCATATACATAACATGGAGATCAATTCTTCATAAAATAGGATCGGAAGATGAAAATGATGATACACATAATTTATCGAAGAAAATAAAAATCAGAACAGAACGAAGAGGATTCAAAGTTAGAAGATCAACAAATATAAATAAGCAAAAGCCTAAATATAGTGTTGATTACGGTGAAGTACTTATGCCGCTTTCGCCGTTAAAGCTAAAGCGAGGCTAAAATGAAACAGATCAAGCAAGATAGCAGCCAGATCTTCATCTTTTTCATCTTTGATCTCCAAAAACTGGCGGTCAGAGTTAATACCTATTTCTTGATTTGCATGCACAGCCTCTCTGCGCATCGATCTGTGCGTCTTCCTCATGATCTCTCTCCTGCGATCGTGATCTGCGATCCTTCGCCGCCAAGAACAGAACATAGGAAATTAAAGAGTGTGAGATCAGATCATAAATTCATAATCATATATAATTCATAAATAAATTATTTATAGAAGAATTTATGGTGTAGGAGCAGTACTCTTTGGGAAAAGAAAGATGATGTGTAAGAGTTATCCCTGAAAGACAGAGAGGAACGCCGTAAGAGGCACGGAGGTTAGAGGTAGGCTGCATTTTGGGATTTGTCAGAAGCGAAGGGAAAGCAGAGAGTGTGAGTGTAAGTGTTTGGGGATGAAGCTTCTCTCTCTCCTCCTATCTGTGTGGCTTTTCTGGCTGTAGATTAGATTAGTGTGGCAAAAAAGTACAGTAAATCTGTAATTATGGTGGGCAGCCACACAGCACAATTCCACCTTTTTTTTTCTCATTTTTAAAGGATTTGAATAAAAAAATAATTTTTTAAGAGGTTAAATTTTTTGATATATAATAATTTTGATAAAAAATTTAAACTCTTTCTAACATTTTTTTAATAAAATCACACATTTATTTTTTATAGATATTAAAATTATATTTTTTGGCATATAAATATTATAGATATTATATTTTTACTTATTTTAACTAAAATATGTTATATTAATTATTTATATAATTTTCCAATATAAAAAATTATTTTAAAATTTTAAGTTAAGATAAATAATAATAAAATAATACTTTTTAAAAAAATTCTAATTAATTATATTTTTAAAAAAAATTTAATTTTAGTATTAAGAATATTTTGATCAAAACAAATAAAATAATAATTTTTTATCTTTTAAATGAAGAGAATATAGATTTTTAAAAATAGTGAAAGAAAGTGTAATTTTAATATATCTTAAAAAAGGATAATTTATTTTTATTTTTTTTATTCATCTAACCATATTATATAGTTTATACATTTTTTGTATTATCATTTGTAATTTCATTTTAAATTTCTTAACTTTCATTTTAAATTAGTAAGTATTTACTGTTTTATCTTCAAAACTTATAAAACATATTTTTCTCTATATTTTAAAAAAATAAAATTAGAATAAAACTATATTTTAAAGCATTAATTTAATATAAACTTGTTAGTATTAAATTATACGTTGATAGTATCTAGAATAACATTTTTATCTTGGTTATTTGATTTTGTTTTGCTGTCGATAAAACAAAAAGTTTTCTTTTCCTATGTTTTGTATTAGTGGTAAATGTTAACTTACTAATTGCAATTTATTTAAAGTACTAAACTATAAGAGAATTATATGAACCCTTCCGAGTTTCCCAAAACAAAAATACAAGAAGACAGGCCAAGCGGTTAAAATCCCCGTGCCCCGATTTTAAGAATAACTATTGAATTGAGTCTCTTGGAACTCAAATATACTCTCTAAAGATTAAAGAATAAAAAATTATTAAATAAATGTATTGTGTTATTTTATTTGTATATTAATAAATTATATTTAATTAATTTTTTTTATTTTTATACTATATAGGTTTATTAATATAAAATAAAAAATTTAATTAAATATTATTAATTAATATATAAATAAAATTATATAATGAATATACTAAAACTCTCTTGTAAAGCACTGTCCGAAAAATAAGTTTGAGGAGTCCTGAACAAACTGCAATTTATTTTTAGCCAATGGATAACGCACAATTTAAAAATACTGAGTTTTAATTTCCAAAACCTCACAACATACATAGGAATAGAAAACGACCTGGAGCTTGTCGGCGATAGTTTATAATCACACTAAAATAACATGATTAGACAAAAAGTTGAAATAACACTCATATAAAAGAAAAGAGTTAGTTAAAACATTGTTTAAGTGATTTAGTTAAAAAAATTTATAGATCATTATACAAAGAGTTAATTAAAAGTAAGATAATCTAATAATTAAATGTAATAAAAAAGTTTATTAAAATAAATTTAATTATAAATAATTAAATCAAAATAAAATATATTAGTGATACTTAATTTATTTAATTGATTCTATTTAATAAAAAATTTTATTTATTTATTTTATGATTGAGATAGATTGAATTATACAATTCATTTATTTTATTATTAGTTATTTTTAAAATTTTTTATATATTTTATTTTAATTTAAAAAAGTAAAAATATATAAAAAAAATATAAATAAGTCTAGTAAAACTAGAAATTAATGCTTCTTTGGTCTAATTCTCCTTCTGTTAAATACACGACAGCAGCAACAAATGAAACATATTTATGTGGAAGCTTAGAAGTCGTGCTATTTCTTAAACGTTCCAAGTACGTGTATTTTGTGACAGCCATAAAGAAACACTCGACCACTTATTCATTAAATACCACAAGGACCCTTTGGTTTAGTACGGATCTCACAATTAAGGTGGATGAAATTAATGAACCCTCAATCATTGTTTGGCTTGATCTCTACGATCTGTTCTATTAGAGTTATTATTTCTTTGGCTATTTGGTGTAATAACTTAGTATAATTTAATTAACGTTATATATTTATATATTTCTTGCTTAAACAAAGATTTTATGGTTATTTGAATTGAACCTATATGAAGATATTTATATTTCTTAATATGTTCTGTAATTAAGGATTTAGAAATTAAAGGAATTGTTTCATGTATTGTTGAGATATTTATTTCTTTTTCTACTATTTTAATTATATATTCTCTTGAGAATAAATTTTTTTATTGAAGTTTTATACATAGATATTATTTCTAATTTAGGTAATATCCATTTATTTAGTTGATCTTCTATTTCTAAAATTCTAAGTTTATAATGAATCATGCTATTATTTATTTGGTTTGACTTTTCATCTAACTCTTCTATTCTATCTTTTCCTTTATCAGAGATCATTTTATTAATTTCGACATTTAGGCTAGCTAAGTTTTACTCTAGATCGGGACTACCAGGCTAAACCAATGGATTCACTGCCATACCCTCAAAACTTACTACTGAGACCACCCTTATTGGCTGACCAACGCTCAGAGTAACGCCTCACTACACCCTTTTGAAGAAACAATAAAAATGATTTCTAATATTGGAATTAATAAATAGAAAACCAAACTTAGAGACCAAAGCAAACTTAAATAACAACATAATTTTTAAGAACTTTTTCTTTTCACAAGGCTCTGACACCATTTCATTGCCTAAACAAAGGTTTTATGGCTATTTGAATTGAACCTATATCTTAATATATTCTGTAATTAATGATTTAGAAATTAAAGGAATGGTTTCATGTATTTTTGAGATATTTATTTCTTTTTCTATTGTTTTAATTATATATTCTCTTGAGAATAAGTCTTTTACTGAAGTTTTATACATAGATGTTATTTCTAATTTAGGTAATGTCCATTTATTTAGTTGATTTTCTATTTCTGGAATTCTAAGTTCATGATGAATTATGCTATTATTTATTTGGTTTGACTTTTCGTCTAACTCTTCTATTCTATCTTTTCCTTTATCAGAGAGCATTTTTATTAATTTCGACATTTAGGCTAGCTAAGTTTTACCCTAAACCTGGACCACCAAGCTAAATCACGGATTCACTGCCCTACCCTCGGTACTTACTACCTGGACCACCCTTACTGACTGACCAATGCTCAGAATAATGTCTCACTACACCCCTCTAAAGAAATAATAAAAATGATTTCTAATATTAGAATTAATAAAATAGAAAACCAAACTTAGAGATTAAAGCAAACTTAAATAACAACATAATTTTCAAGATTTTTTTCTTTTCACAAGGCTCTGATACCATTTCCTTAGGATCACTTTTTTTTATTATAATTAGAGAAATAGAATTAAAAAACTAAATAGAGTAATGAGTAATGATAAAATATTTAAAAGATAATTTGATTTAAGAAATTATACTTATAGAGAATGTTGATGTAAAGATAGAAGGAAGATTTAAAGAGAATGGTAGGAAAGTTTTATAAAGGAATGAAAGAAGGTTCAGAATAAGACTCTGCCTTCCTCTATAAACTTAATTTACTTAAATACAAGAGGATGGACTTCAAAATTATTACAAAGATTCGAACGCGAACATCCGAACTTGAAATACAATTTAAATGGAATTAATGTCTGCCACAAAGTCAAAAGTAACTTCATAATGCAAGCGCCTTTTACTTTTGCTTTTGCTTTTAGTCACTTCCTTTCTTTTAGTCATTTCGAACTTCAAAATTTTATTAAATTCAACTTGTGCTTCTGCAAGAACTTTATCTTTTAATGACACTACCAGTTTTGAAGACTTTCATCACCTGATGTCGAATATTCTTTTGGCAGTAGGTAGATTCTCAGAGAGATTCTTAACATAATTCTTCAATTTCTTCAATAGTGAGATCTTCTGAAGAGTGATTAGTTGATGATTCTCCAATAGGAAAATTATCTCGAACTAATCCACATAAGTGGCTGTAGGTCCAAAGGGTGGTAGTAGAAGTTTTGGTTAAGATCTCCGAACCTCTCATATTGAAATAATTAAGGAAATACTGGTATTCTTTTCTTTTATAGGTGGAAAATTTTCTAGGATCATGAAGTACATAACTTCTAGATTCCTGGCTATTTAAAGGATAAGCATTTCCTATATGATATGTCTTTTTGTAGGTTTATAGAATCCTTTAGAATTTTGTTTAGGCATAATGGCATGGATTTTAAGGGTAATGATACTACAACAAAGTTTAGCAAATTTCCAGAGCCAGAAGGTGATTTTTTGACCAAAAAGATCCGAAACCTTCATGGTTTGATTAAGTTGGAGCACATAAAGCATTCCTTGATGATATAATTCAGAAATAATTTTAGTTTCTTGAGGAATATTTTGATATTTACAAACAGCTTGTAAAAGATTATGGTTTTGTTTTTTGAAAAAAATTAATTTATAATTTAACTGAATGAACGAATCCAGCCTCGATATTCTAGTTCCTCTTCATTCTAATGAACATGAATAAGAAACATTTGAGATCCCATCAATTCTTTATAAAAAGCTTTTTGGGATCTAGAAAGTATTTCTTCTTTTAAATTGAGAGGTACTTTATCCAAGAAATTCCTTCAAACATTTCCTTGAAAATATATTCTTTGTTGGAATTGTTCAAAAGGAATTGATGGAAAAAGTTGATCTTGGTAATCTTTCAAAAGGTCTTTGAGATAACAAAGTTCGCTAAGTAATTCTTCATTCTTTTTCTATAATAAAGAGATATAATCTGAATTAGAGATCTTTTTATTTGGGCGAATAATAGAGGCAGTAGAAGACTGTTCCACTACATTTTTAGATTGAACAACTGTTTTAGGAATGTTGGTCAAGGAACTAGCTTGACTAACAATTTTAAAAGAGAGAGCTATGTCGTCTAACGACAAACCCTTATTTCGAGGTGTTAAAGGTCTCATGAGATGATGAGGAAGGAGTAATTCCTTGTAAAAATTCTCTAGTTAAAAAATCATGAATGAAATTATTTTTTCCTTTTATAAATTCTATTTCAAAATCAAAACAAGATAATATACTTTGCCAATGAGAAAAAATATGTTTGGAAATAATATTTTTAACATCTTTTTCTAAAATCATTTTAGCGGATTTACAATCAACTCTTAATAAAAACTTTTTATTTATTAAATCACTTTGAAATTTAGTAATACATAAAACTATTGAAAATATTTCTTTTTTAATAGTACTATATTTCAATTGAGCTCTTACCCAATCCCCAGAATGAAATCTAATTATTTGTTCAGGGTTTTCCAAGTATTTTTGTTTAAGAATTCCTCTGAAACCTATGTCAGAAGCATAGGTTTCTATTATCATTTTAGCTTCAGGATTGGGTATACTTAGACAAGGGAGAGTTTTTACTATATTTTTTTATTTCTTTAATAGTATTAGTCATTTCTATATCCCAAGGTTTAGGATTTTTTCTTAGTCTTTTAAATAGTGGTGCACAAATTATTCTTATTTTAGGAATGAAGTTAGAGACATAATTTAGACATCCTAAGAATCTTTGTAATTTATTTTTATCTTTTATTTCATCTGAAAATTTACTAGCAAATTTTATACTTCTAGTTATAGGTGTTATAGTACCTTGATATATTTCATGGCCTAAAAATCTTATTTTAGTTTGAGCTAATTTTATTTTCTTTTAAGATATTACTAGTCCTTTTTTCTAACAATATTTTTTAAATATATGTAGATGTTTTATATGTTGTTCAATTGAATTTGAAAATATTAATACATCATCTAGATATACTAAAGCAAATTTAGAATAAGGATTTAGAATTGAATTCATAATGTTTTAAAATGCAGAAGGAGCATTTTTTAATCCCATGGGCATTACATTCCATTCGTAATGTCCAAAAGGTACTGTAAAAGATTTTTTATATTTATCTTTTTCTGCTATTTTTATTTGATAATAACCAGATTTTATATCAAACTTAGAGAATATTACAACATCATATAATCTTTCTATTAAATCTTATTTATTAGGTAAAGGGTATCTTATTCATTGTAAAACATTATTGAACGGTTTATAATTAATTACCATTCTTGGAGCAACTCTTTCTATTTCAAAAGCATTTATCACATAGAAAGATGCACAACTCTAGGGCAATTTACTAGGTCTTATTAACCCTTTTTCTAAATATTCTTTAATTTCTTTCTTACAATATTCTAAAGTTTCTTTATTCATTTGTACTGGTCTGGCCTTAGTAGGTATTTTTGACTCATTAAAATCTTTTTCATAGGGTGATTCTACTGTAAAGGTTTTTCTTTTCCAAAAAGCAGTAAGTACTTCAGCACATACTTCTTTTATGAAACTATCTTCAATTTGTTTAAATTTTTTAATTACATTAGATTGTTTTAATTGTTCTTCAATCCTTATATATTTTATTTCTTGTTTTAGAAAATTTATTTGATCTTGTTTTATCTTTAATAAAAAAATTTCTTCATTTAAATCATGTATATCATTTAAATTCAAATAAATTATCTGTAGTTTTTATTTCTAAATCTGAGACTTCAAAAGGATAAATTTGAGTTAAGAAGGGGGTTCCCAAAATCATATCTTCTATTATATTTTTTGTTAAGGTAAAAGAATTATTGTAACATTTTTCATTCTTACATATTTTAGTATTTGATAATTTATATTTTACTTTTAAGTCTAAATTATCTGCAGTAAACAATTTATGAGTTATTTTTTCATACTATTGTGTGGGTATTAAACTTTCTCTTATACAGTTTAAATCTACTCTCGAATCTATTAAGGCTTAAAAATTTTATGAAAACTTTTCTCTATTTTTAAATAAACATTTACATGCCATTTTTGTTGAAAATTTATTTTCTTTATTTCATCTTTATCTGGTTTAGAAGTATTTCTTTTAATATTTTCTTCAATTATCTGAACTTGAATATTTTATCTTATTTCATTTTATTTTATTCTAATTATCTCTTCTCTTATTTCTATTTTTAATTGATTAATTTCTTTATGTAAATCTAAAGTAGTTACTTTTCTTTCTTAATTTTTAGCCTTTTTTAATATTTCTGAAAAATCATATCCTTTAAATTCTTTTTCTTCTTTAGGGTTTTCTTCTCTTTCTAATATTAAATTTTTTATTTTTCTAAGTATTCATATCTCTTATTAGGGCATTCTATATGATCTAGTAATTCTAATGCTATTTAATATTTTATCATGTTTATCATATTTTTTTATTTTTTTAAGTATTCATATCTCTTATTAGGGCATTCTATATGATCTATTAATTCTAGTGCTATTTCATATTTTTTATTTACATTCACAATTATCAGAGTTATCACAACAAATTTCTTCTTCTTCTAATGTAATTAATTCTTGATATTGATGTATTTTTTCTTCTTCAGAATCTATTTCACTTTCTTCTGTATTTGTTAATAAGATTTTTGTTATCTTATTTCTTAAACTTTCATCTTCAATTAATTAATTTATTTTTTGTTTTACTCTATAGTCATTTTTCATATGACCATATCTTCCACATTTATAACATATTATATTAGGTTTTTTGTATTTAGATTGTTTAGATCTTTCTTTAGGTATTTTATCTTTAGGAGGAGAAATCTTTTTATTATATTTGGATTTAGTTATATATTTTTTATATTTTTTAACAGATTTTATTTTTATCGTTGAGGGAGGTTTAGGTCTTTCAAAGCCATATTGAGTATAGAAATTACTTAATTCTTTTATTCCTTTAGCTAATTTTTTCTAATTCTATTTTCTAGTCTTTGATCATTACATAATTTTAATCCTGTATTTTTTATTACTGAAGTTATTTTTGTAATAAACTAATTTTAAAATAAATTAAATTGGGTAAAATAAATTTAAATTTTGTTGGAATTGAATTAACCATATTTTTCTGAGCTTGCAGTTAAAATTTAAGAATTTTTCAAAATAAAAATCTTATTTGACAGAAAAAATTTGATCTAACTTCAGAAATTCAGCAGATATTTTGGAAGGCTTAAAATCCTCAAAATATTTTCAAATTCTTTCCATATGGACCTATATTCTTGCCTAGATCAAAGAATAGATCCGAAATTTACCTCGGGCAAAGCGAAAAAAGAACAAAATACCCCTAAAGGCCACAAAATGCCAAAACCCCATTATTTTCTCTTATTTTTCCTTTCCCCTCTCTCTCTCTCTCGCACAACTTCTCTCTCTTTCCTCTCACCTTCGTGCGCCACCCTCAATTGTCGAAACCGCCGTGCTACACCACCAACGAACCACATCACTTGTGTAGCTCATCGCCATCAACCTCCTGCGACCATCCTCCACCATCGACAGCCACCGTAGCGGTCACATTTTATAGTTCTTTCCCTCTTTTCATTCAGCGTTCTCTTCCTTCGTTTAGCCAGAAAATGACGCCGTCCGACCACACCGCCGCCACCATCAGCTAGCCTGAGCTTCCAGATTCCTTCGTTAGCTGCCAGCTAGTGAAGAGCCACTGCCATGCGCCGTGAACGGAGGAAAAATAGTTTCGAAGGCTGCCGAATTCTTTGCCAAAAAATCATGGTTAAACCCCATGTTTCACCAAAACAACCCCAGATCTGGCATCCTCGAGTTGCGGGCTACATTTTGGAGTAATTTTTTACCCCAGCCACTGTGCGCTGCCGTACGCCATCGCCGAAGTAGCTGAACAGACGCAGGAATCAAATTTTGACATTCTAAAACCCCCGATATAATTTAAAATACTCCAATTTGATGTTTTCCTATTGAATTTGACTCTGAACTGTTTAAAGATTAGACCGACCTAGAAATTTAGTAATTAATTGTAGGAAAGCATAACTGAAAGGAAAACCTACATAAGATTTGAATTGTTTCCTTAAGAAACTAATTGGGATCAATCTCCGAGGAAAAAGGAAAATCCCAACCTGAATAGGAGCAAACGGTAAAAGTTAGAGTAATTTACACTCATATGAATTTTAAATTGACGTTGTGAATGATTGTTTTAAGTATAATTGTATTGAATGGGAATGTGTGCTGGAAATATATGAGTATATAAGAATGTCTATGTATTGAGAATATTTGTTGCATGTTTGATAAAATTTGGCTATTAGAATTATATGTCATAAGGATGGACTAACTTAAGGTGGATACTCAATAGTCGGTATGGGACAATCGTTGAATATTCCCTATGTAGACGATTTTAAGTAAAATTTGTTAGGAATTATTCATTAAATCAAGATAACCCTATGAAAGGTTCAAGGAGTATAAAGGGGGATAACCTATACGAGATAACGTTTTGGTTTAAGTATAATATCTTATAACCTTGAGTATTGGTCAGCTATGTGTATGTATTTCTATATAGACTGTATGAGGATGAGAATTAGCTTTTGTGCACATGCTAGGGGATGCCCTGGATGTTGATTCTCACTTGGTCCTTAAGTGGGTGATTGGTGTTACGGATCACACTCACAATATAGGCGTTGTTTTCGAGTGATTGATGTTACGGATCACACCCAACCCAACCAAAAATCATGTTTTCAGTTAAAACGACATGCAACTTGAAATGAATAATGAATAGTCACATGAGACGTGTGACGAATGAGTTTATGAAAATCCTTAGGCATGATTTTAAGTAAAATTTTCAGTATAATTTTTCAGATTAAAGATAATATGCTCACTATATTATTTTGCATCGATTTCCCATACTTTTTAAACTTAAAAGTATTTAGTGATTCACATGCATTTAAATCGAATTGGAGAGATGTTTTCTGTGCGTTATTACAGCTAAGCATCCAACTATTTTATAAATTGCTCTACTGGAATTTAACCATCTCATTAAGTTGTTTGCTTAGATGACCAGGAACAGGGAATGCCTAAGAGATAGCTGGGCAGAAGAAGGATATCAGGATGACACTGTGGCATAGAATTAGGCTTGAATTTGTATATATATATATTTGTATTGTTGGTTTTTAGTTTTATTGATGAATTTGATGGCTGTATATGCTGAATATTGGGTTGTTGTATAAAAGGAAAACGTCCAATTTTTAGGGAAAACTCTGTCGAATTTTTAGGGAAAAGTCTGTCGAATTTTTGATAGAAAGATAGTTTAGGAGAATGATTTTTCATAATGAACTTGATGGATTATGGTTTCTACTGACTGATGTATGAATGAATTTAGTACCCTGATATAATATATCTCAATTGTATTTAACTAGTTGTTAGAATTTATATTTCAGAGTATTATATAATTTATAATGTGATAATATAAATGCTGCACAATAGTAACCCTTAAGGTAGATAATCATCCACTGATTTATCTGGTAGGGCCAAAGGTTGATGAAGGAAGCTAAAAAGCTAACCTTGAGAAAGAGGATCGTCCATCGATTTCTTGGCAAGGGCCAAGGGCCAATATGGGAGAACTTTACTTATTATTGTCATGACAGAAATCTTATAAGTGATAAATCAAGAAGAATTAAAGTAAGCTAAGTATAAAGAATAAAAGTATAGCAAAAACTAGAGACTAGACATTAGTAAGAAATTTATAAAAAACCTTAATCGAAAAAAAGAAAAAAGAGAGAGAGTTAAAAAAGCAAAAAGGATTCAGAGAGGAATTAATTAAAATAAGGCAAAGTAATGCAAAATGAGATCATTTCATAGTGATATGGACCTTAAGAAACCTATTGGAATGTTTTAAAAAGGGTTCTATATTAATTTTCATAAAAGGTAAAAATCAAGGGTAAAATCATAATTTTTACTCGATATAAATTATTGTGAGCTTATTTAAGTAAGTTAGGAGTCATGATGAGTTTTCTCATACCCAAATGGACTTATAATTGCACTTAATTAGAAACTTATGGCTCCAAAAGGTAGAAATCATAATGCAAGGGCAAAATGGTTAATTTTAATTACTTTATGACTTAATTAATAATGTAACTTTTTCTTTCTTCTTCCACCACCATTTCTAAGCCATTTTAGTTGAAAAAAGAAAGAGAAAGAGCTAGTTTATGTTGAGAATAAGAAGAGAGAGAAAGGCCAAAAAGAATAAGAATACTTCACTTTTTCATTTCTTCAAAGTCAGTAAAGTTGATATACTCTTCAAGAGCATTCTCTTCTAAATTTCAACCCCAATCTCTGAATTTGAAGGAAATTTTTGTGAAAGCGAGACACTATTGTGAAGAATCAATAGAAAAGGGAAGAAGATGTAAGTTAGCTATGTAAAAAATTATATATGTTTCACAAGTGAAAAGTATGGCCAAAGGGCTGAACTTGCATGTGATAAAATTAGGGTTATTAGGCCAAATTTGATGCATGAAATAGAGGTTTTTACAAGTACTTTAAGTGCTTAAACAAATCATCCAATAGCCAAATATGTTGAAATTCAATTAGATTTTACAAAACCCTTCAAATATGTCAAATATAAAAGGTTTATGGAACAAAATGATTATTTTTCATAACTAGAGAAGTCACATAAAGTACCTTTCTAGCTTAAAGAAGTTGAAATATGATAGCTTCATGAATTAATCCACTTATAAGCTATTGTGTTAATAATTTTGAAATTTTGAGGGATGAAGGGCGACCAAAATTTTATGAGTTGTATGATATTATTTGGATTATATTTGAAACCCTAAAAATCCCTATGATGTATATCTAAAGAGGATTCTTTAAGAAGTGTAGGCTAGCAAACGACCATAATATGTAATGGTATATTCATGAAGAAAACTAACATATAAATGATTATTTAGAGTCTAGAAGAACTATAGAAACATGTTTTAAAGCATAAAAAGGAAGAGAACATGATAGATGAATTTAATTCTATATGCATACTCTAGGTTCAAAAAGCAGAGTTAGCTACCAAAAGGAAAATTTAGCATAGTCATGACATGAGTAAGTAATAAGTTCAAAGACTAAGAATATGATAATATTGATAATGAATTCCATGTAAATTTAAGGTCTTTTTATTGTCAAGTGAGCCAACTTTGAAATAAAGTGGGAAGACAACCTTGCCATTGCCAAGAAAAGCTAAGAGAAAGAGAAGCTTGAGAACAAGGTAGCTCCTTTCCATTCCTTGTATGCTAAGTGTGCGTTTGTGGTGTGTATATGCATACTTGATGTTTGAAAAGCTTTATATGCTCATGAGATACTTTATTATTTAAATATGTGTCATGAAGCCTTGATGGCTCAAGTCATGTAAGATGAATGATGTTATAAAGGATTTGGATGAGCTAAGTCCTACCCGAGGTATGTTGTTTGATGAGTTTTGGTCATAAATTAAATACTTACATGATGATTTTAGCATGAAACAATGAGATATGTATGAGATACTCTTGTATGCTTTACTTTCCCTTACATGTCATAGTGTGTTTGGAATGTAGAGTGAGCTACTGTGACTTTATATCTCAACCAAAATTTTCACAAACATTTTCAGGTAAAATAAATAAAGCCAAGCAAAAAGAGGTGGCTCTATAGTCTCATAGATGTATAATTTAGGAGAAAGATATGTGTAGAAAGTGAATTTGCCTATTTTGATGTAATTTTTGTATAATTTTAAGCAAAATAAAGATATTGATGACTTATGTATACATTTGATATAAATTATGCCAATTTTAACTATAATAATTAGAAAATTGAGTAGGAATAATACTAAGTTCCCTTAATAGCCAACTTATTAGAAAGTATAGAAAAATTGGTTACTTTGGAGGAACTTGAAGTATGATTTTTTACCTATGATATGTAATGATGAAATAAGTAATGAATGACATTATGTGATCTATATAGGATGTGTTCATGGTGTTAAATGTGATAGAAATTATGTATTTAGCAAGATAATCAAATGCATAAGTGTGAATAGTAGCATTCCAAGGAGGTTTACAAACTATGTTAGAAAAGCCAAACCAGGAGGTGTATGAACAAGTTTTAATAAGTATTATAAGGCTTTATAAAGCATAAACATGGTTGAAATAGGCCAATATCTAATTTTGGCATGTTAAAACTCAATTGTTGCAAATTTGGATCTAATTGCAAGAAATAAAGGAAATTGTCAAAATTATTTTTAATAAGCTCTAAAAATTATGGAAGTTGGCAGGGTAAAACTAGATATATGAAGGTTTATGGTTGCTAAATTTCATTAATTTTAGAATTTTTTAGATAAGCTTTTTGTAGACCTAAATTTGAAACAATTATGCAGAAAAAAGTTCAAATTTATATACTTTCCCATGGATGTTGAGGGACCAAACGATTGTCTTAATTTCTAAAATTTTATCTACTAGTACCTAAGGTCTTAGAGAACTTATCTGTGAAGTTTCATATCATTTAAAAATAATTAGGTATAGTTTTGGCAAGCTTTTCCCAAATTTGGGTCTACTATCAAAGCATTGTTAGGTTTATACAGTTCCATTGAATTTTGAGCAGCCAAATGTGTGATTTTTGAGCTAAATTTTGATAAAAAATTTGATATCATATTCATATAAATTTCATAAAAATTTCAAAAATTTTAGAGCTCTTTGGAATAAATTATACTTTTCCAAATTTGGCCAAATTACCAAATGAACAGCACCTGAAAAATTAAAATTTTCTCCTTATGTATAACTATCTTCCACCAAGTTTCTTTCATTCTTTCCATTTATTTTGACTCCAAATTCAAAAAAAATATTTCTAATATTTCTAGTCTAGATTATAATAAGTACCTTGGTTTGACAGTTCCCATGATATGTGATAATGCTTTTAAGGGAGAGTTAGAAAGAGAGAAAACTTGAACAGAAAGAAGTGCTTTTCATGCTTTTTGATTGATTTCTTTAAAAAAGAGTGGGGGTGGTCCTTATTTTGTACAATTTACAAGTTAATGCCTTAATCTGGACATGTTCCAAATATTTTGGATTCGTTTTCCTGAGACGGTTGACAGGCAATATGCTCACTTAGGTAAGACCTAGATAACCAGATAAGGTCCTTCCCATTTTGGGGCTAACTTCCCTTGAGTAGGATCTAAGTAATTTTTGATGGTGATCCGTAGTACTAAGTTTCCTTCTTAGAATGATTAGGGTTATATTCCATAATCATGGGTCCGAGTGACCCATTGTCGATAGGCCACGACTTATATATGAGCCTTATCTTTGTTCTCCTTTAAGGTATCTAAACTAATGGCTAAACCTTGTTTATTGTTCTCGATCGAGTAAGTAGTGATCCTACCAGATGGATATTTAGTTCAATTAGGATCATGGCTTCATGCTTATACGTAAGGATGAACGATGTTTCACTAGTTAAAGTCTATAGTGTTGTACGATAGGACAAAAGTATATAATGTAATTCTTCTGCCCAATTGCCCTTAGTGACTCTAAGTATTTTCTTCAATCCTTGGAGAATGATATGATTGGCTGATTCTGATTGGCCATAATCTACCTAAGAAAATCCTTTCTCTTTACCTTTCTCTGGACTCACTGTAGTGATACTAGAGGCACCACTGTCTTCAGGTGTAGAGATTCAACTTTCCTGCCCAGCTCTCGTGAATCCCTCCCTACCTCAAATAACCAATCAATGCGTAGAAATTGGACACATGCAGTACAAACCAAATTAAGCGTCCTTCGAATATTGGTGTTCTTGTAGAATATCCCTTTGTCTAAAGTTTTATGTGCCATTATTGGAAGTTGTCTTTGAATGATTCTCTTATGATTGCCTGCCATTTTCTATAATAATTATGTGCGGTGGTCTAAAGTGATAGATAATATTCTATCAGAGGAACTTTTGAATCTTCTAAGACGTTATAGTATAAAGTGATACTGCTTCTACCTACTTGGTGAAATAGTTGACAATTATGAATAAGAATTTTCATTGCCCCGAATTGATCGAGAAAGGACTTAGAATATCCATTCCCTATATTCTAAGGGCCAAAAAGATGTGACGATTTGCTTTTTTATGGGAAATTAATGAGGAGGCTGTGTTTTTGACATTTGTCACAACGTCAAACTAGGCAATTAACATCTTTTTGCTAAGGATTAAAGTTTTGCATTTTAGGGCCAAAGCAAAATAGTGACTATTGCATATCCATTCATAGAGCTTCTAAAGACTTTCTTCTGGCATTATACACTTTTAGTAAAGAATAGAGATGCCTTTTCAATAAAGGTTGTTCCACTATATATAGTATTTGGTATATTTCTAAATTTTATAAGCTTCATTCTGATTGGTGGTAGGGTGCCATTTTTTAGCCAGAGAATGGTATAGGGAGGATCTTTGTTTGCTGGACACTTGGCTTTTCTAATTGATTTTGTATGACTGATCGGTAAATACCTCAATTTTTTACGTTAGCAAGCTAAGATAGGGCATCCATCCCTTTCATTTTTATCTCGCAGGATGTAATCTAACTTGGAGTGCCTAAAATAAATCATTAGCTATTTTACCAACTAAACATTTTACTTTATCAATGGATCCTTAGCTTCATAATCTTTGTTTATCTAGTTAACGACCAACTGTGAGTCTCTAAACAAGTGTACTCGATTAACTCCTAACTTTTAGGCCAATTAAAGGTCTGCTAAAAGGGCTTCGTATTTTGCTTGGTCATTGGACATCTTGAAGAAAAAGCATATTGCTTGCTCCTTGTTGATCTATGAGGAGCTTTTTATGATTATTCTTGCCTTGCAGGTGGCTAAAAGGATCCATCGACATAAAAAGTCCTAAATGAAGCTTCTTTGGATCGGGGACAAGTTCCTCCCTTGGAAGATATGTAATTTCGGCTAAGAATTTTGTTAAGGCTTTTGCCTTAATGGCCTTTCAAGGCTTAAAAGTGATGTCGAAATTTAAAAGCTTGATCTCCCAAGCTAGACTCATCCTACCAGGTCAGGCTTATGGAGGATTTGCTTAAGGCATTTGTCTGATCGAATGACTATGGTATGCTGTTGAAAATATGACTTCTAGTAATGTATTTCAACCTTTTAAAGGGCTCGACCAGTGAAATGGATTGGACGTTGGTTTGTCTAGTCTTCCTATATCAAAACAAATATCACTAATTTATCAACTTTTGCAAAATATTACTTGAGTTGGAAGAATGCTTTCTTGCATTTGTTGGTCTATTAGAATGGATTAGCCATCTTAAGTTTGAACAAGGATAAGCAATGACCGGTAGACCTAGATTATAAATAGGTTTTTTGAGACATTGTGTGCTCAAAATAATTAAATGAATGGAAAAAATGCTTAAATTTTTTATTTTTGTTTTTTGTGAAAACCCAAGGTATCCCCAAGTCACATTAGACTTATGACTAATCCTTGTCGAGCAAGAGCATTTAAGGTAAAGCCCTTCCAAAAATTACCTTTATTGAGATTTGAACTTGTGTTCTCCTCTTTAGTGGGGTGAAACTGCTACCACCTTAACCAACAACTTGTTGGTACAATGCTTTTATTGATTAAAATGTAATGGGGTGCAAAGTGGCAGGTCAATTAGAGTTCATCACTTGCATACAAAATTATCTTTTGATAACTCATAAAATACAATTAGAGAGCTCTAAGAGGGCCAAGTGTATCTTTAGATCCCTTAATATTCTAAAGAGTGTTGCAGGCATCATATAAGTTGTAATACTTCGTTGACAGTTCTTATTAGCTCCATGTTCAAGATGGCTTGACATTTTCTTGGGTTTTCTTTTGATCACTCTTTGGGTGATCATGAAGCCTAGAAAATCTCCATAAAACTCTAAAGGCACATTTAGAGGGATTCTAGGTTTCAAACAATCTACTTTTGAAAGATAATATCCGTCATACGTTGGTATGTGGTGACAATATACTTTAAGTCTTGTCACCAAGTCAAAGGGTATGACATTATAGCAAAATACTCCTTGGTCTGTGATAAAGGATGTTTTCTATGCATTGATTAAGTTCATCTTGATTTGGTTATTGAATAAAAAGGCATTTAAAAAGCTAAAGAGCCAGTGTCCGAAAGTTTCGTCCAATAGTTTATCGATATTGAGCTTAGTAAAATTGACTTGCATTTGCCATTTACTGTTTTCCTTCTTCATCGATACTACATTTGAAAGCCATTGTGGGTACTTGTTTTCTTGAATAAAATTAGCTTCAAGAAATTTTAACAATTCTTAATCAATCACCTTTTGGCGTTTCTTTCTAAATCTTCTCCTTTTCTGGATAACTCTGGGATGATTGGTGGTGTTGAGGGAATGTCAGATAAGGCCAGAATCGATCATTGACATGTCCACTGATGTCCAGGTAAAAATATCTTTGTACTCCTGCAAAAATATTGTGAAGGATGTTTTCAGCTCTAGAATATGTAGGGATCCTAGGGAAATTTCTCGTTAATCCTCTTCCATATAACTTTTCAACTCGATCAAATCTTCGATGGGTTTAAATTTCATCATGGAGATTAACTATTTCCATTAGTTTTGCTGGTGGATTGGCAATAAGTTTTTCTTTCTCTTGGCTGATTGTTGCTTTCGTCACTTTGGCTTAGCTTGCCACATAGCATGCTCAGGTGGTCTTCTAAACTTGGTCAATCTTATGTCTAGTTGGTAATTTCATAAGTAAATGAGCTGTTGAGAAAACAATCGTATCTTGTTGAGCGATGGCCTGCCCAATATAGCATTGTATGCTAATGGGGTGGAGACAATAATGAAGTATGCATCGAAATTCATCGTATAGGATAGGGTGCCTAACATTACACAGGTTTTGGTTGCTCCTCGATCAATTGGGTGTTAGAAAACCTAATAAAATTGTCATGAACTTGTGCATATCTCTCTATCTTCGAGAAAAAGCTTCTTAAAAGCATCATAGTAGAGGATATCTGAAGAGAAGCCCTAGTCGATCAAAACTTGAATAACTTTGTAGTTGGCTATGATGGTTGTAATTACCATTGGGTCATCATGGTCAAGATCGATCTTTGCAAAGTCTAAGAATGTGAATGTAATTAACCACTTGATCTTCTTCCTTAATGAGGATTGAGAGGAATTCCCCTTCTAGATATCTCCTTCGATAACATTGATCGTTCCCCTTAGGGAAGGGTTTCAATCTTAGTATTTCTAGAAATCACAACATTCTATTTTTCCATGGTCGTAGCTCGAGGAGGTGTCCGATCAGACCTCCTGTCTTCCTTCCATAAGTATTTTTTGAACTTCTCCCACTGAATTAGTTCTTTGATTGGTCCTTTATCTGAATGCACTCATCTATCGCGTGGCTGTAGTCTTTGTGGAATCGAAAATACTTGTTTTTGGAGTTAATTAATAATTTGGTCCTTGGAAGATATATGTTCTCTCAATTTAGTTCTTGAAAGATGAAATGTCTCAATTTGATCCCTTAAAGATCAATTCCTAATCAATTTGGTCCTTTGGTTAATAAGATAAAAGAAAAGTTAATTAGTAGTGGAATTAACAAATGTTAACTTGAATATTAAATTATGAATTAGATAATATTCAATAAATAAATAAAACACATTATATTTACATATTAACCATGCTCAAAACGTATAGCTTGTGCATTTTATATGAGCATTTTGTAAATATGATGGTTTTATTTTACAAATTTGACATCATCAAAATGCACTAATTGTCTTTTTTTTTTTTTGCTGAATAGAATCCAATTAATTATTTAATAGTCAATTAACATCCATTATGCTACTGTCAATTAACTGTCTATCAATCATATTAATCAAAGGACCAAAATGATTGAGAATTGTTCTTTCAAGGACCAAATTGAGACATTTCATCTTTTCAGGACTAAATTGAGAAAATATACATATTTCAAAGACTAAAATCATTAATTTAATCCATATTTCTACTTTTCCTTCAACGTAGGGGAGGGACGAAGAGAATATCTGCATTATATACTTCATCGATGATATAAGAAGAAGGCTATGTGAGAGAGATCACCTTTTATTATCCTTAAGATCTCATATCTTCTTTTTTATATTCATTTTTGTTTTCTTGGCCAGATAGGTGTTCTCCTTGATGATGATGTAGTTATCCACTCGATCAAGTATAGTTTGAAAAGTGTGGTGGTAAGATTTCCAAAAATGGAAGAAAGGGATGAGGCATAACCTTTGCTTAATGGAGTGAATTGCCACTACATCTTCAAGGTTTAGGATCTTAAGGGTCATTTTATTGTATCTGGCCAAGAAAATTTGAAGGGTTGGGTCCTGTCATTAGTGATATTCTTGCATTTCATGATAAAAGCGAAATGCTTTAAGGAATTGAGTGTATTAGAAAAGATTATATATTGTTGGGCATAAAAAATGCTAAAAGTCAAATGGGAGAGTACACATATTAACATGATCTCTGGGATCCTAAGCCCTTGTAAGGAAAAATCTTCATCGGCATCTTGAAGCTGATTGGGATGCATTCTTCCATGATATAAGCGGGGAAAGGGTGATGCCCCTTTTTCTAAAGACCTCATTGGTAGTCTCTATACATGGTTGCCATTTCGTTAACTATCAAAGCTAGAATGGCTAGGCAAGGGCCATAAAGGAGGGCTTATGCATAAAAAATAATTAGTTAACTGTTGAGATTTTGGTTGACACCGTCGACACTGCTAGTACTGCTTTTCGAGATTGAGGCTCACAAAGTACGATAGGAGGTCAATATTGATGGGTGGATATTTTAGCATCTTGAAGTTATTTTAGAATTCATCATCAAGGATGACCTTCTCGATATAAAGCCTTGACATCGATGGTTTAAAGGGATAGCCTGTTAGATAAGCTTAAGAATGATTGTAGTTAGAGGTGTTGTGTCTCTGTTGGACAGCAGCAATGTCGTCACCCACTCGAGCACACTGGGTTGTCAAGCTGTCACTACCAAGTGCATGCCATCATGTTGCACTCGCACACACTGTGTTGTCACCCCCGCGCACACAACATTCCATTGTCACCATGAACATTTCGTGTTGATGTTAATATATGAACCGCGCCATCGCCCTTGTGCATGCATACACAACATGCACATGCCCCTTTGCGTGCTTGGTTGTCAACCTCCTCGAGCGTCGTGCGATCACCACTCACATGCTGTGTCATTCCTCCCTACGCTCGGTGCTTTTACTTGTCTTATTGTTGCCCTTTCCCCAAGCTCGCTGTTTTGTAACCCCCTCGCATCGTGCTATCTATTGCCCTCCTTGCCATCGCACCCATGCTTGTTGTGCCATTTTTCCCCCTTGCATCGTGTTGGTGTCGTTGCCCCTCAGTGCACAATATCATCGCTACCCGCCATGTGTGTCGTGCTATCAGCCACTTGCCGTCACACCCACGCTTATTGTGTCATTTCACTCCCTTGCACCATATTGTTGCCATCACCCCGTCTCATTGCCTCTTCAGTGCACAGTGTCTTCGCCCCCCGTAATTCGTGCCATTGCCCCCAAGAAGTGTTATCACCTAACTAACGCTCCGTGAGGTCAGCCCCCTATTGCGCCATGCCATTGCCCACCACCTCAGTCGTGCCACCTTCACCGTGCTGTTGTCCCCATGCGTGCTATATCGTCGCCTATTACAATCCTTACAATCGGCCCCTTGTTGCCGCATATATGCCTAGTGTGCCATTTCGCCCCCTTGTGGTGTTTTGTTGCCATCGCCCCTGTGCTGTTACCACTATGTGCATTGTGCCGTCGCCCCCTCACCCCCTTGCAATCCATGCCATCCCTCACCTTCAATTCGTGCTGTCGTGATCGCCCTCACCACCTCTAATGCCTCTATCGTTGCTACCACGACATGCTGTGCAATCGCCCACGCCTAAGCGCACAGTGCTGGCATACCCTTGGCGTGTCGTGCGGTCGCACCCCTGGATTGTAGCACCATGTTGTCACCCCCGCGCACACAACATTCCATTGTCAACCTCCTCGAGCGTCGTGTCGTTGCCCTTTCCCCAAGCTCGTTGTTTCGTAACCTCTTTGCATTGTGCTATCCATCGCCCTCCTTACTGTCACACCCATGCCTGTTGCGCCATTTTGTTCCCTTGCATCGTGTTGGTCTCGTTGCTCCTCAGTGGACAGTATTATCGCTACCCTATGCATGCTATGCTGTCACCCGCTTGCCATCACACCCACGGCTATTTTGCCATTTCACTCCCTTGCATTGTGTTGTTGTCGTCACCCTATCTCATTGCCCCCTTAATGCACAATGTCTTCGCCCCTCACAATTCATGTCGTCACCCTCCTGCACACTGTACGGTCAGCCCCCCACCTACGACGCACTGTGCCATCACCCTTAAGAAGCTCCATCATCTAACTAGCGCTCCGTGAGGTTGGCACCCCATCGTGCCATGCCATCGCGCACCACCTCAATCATGCCACCTCCATCATGTTGTTGCCTCCATCGCCCACCCTTGCGACGTTTTGTTGTCATCGCCCCTATGCTGTTGCCATGTTGTTGCCACCATGCACATTGTGCCGTCGCCCTCTTGACCCCTGCAATCCATGCCGTCCCCACCTCTAATTCGTCCCCCAGACTGCAACGCTGTGTGGTTACCATACTGGCGTGCCATGCCATCAATCACCCCAGTGCACCCGATGCAACGTGATGTCGATCCCCTTAGTACATCATGCTGTCCGGTACCCTGTGACAAAGGACCCTTGGGGCATTGTGACATCAAACCCCCAGCGTGTTGTGCAGTAGGCACCCTCAGCATGCCATGCAGTTGGCACCCCCTAACATGCCGTGTCGTCGGCACCCTTACACACTATGTCGTTAACCCCTCGAAGGGCTATGCCGTCAGCCCCATACACTCTATGTTGTCACCCCTAGAGCACCGTGCGTTCTACGTGCATTTTACAATATGTTTCATCACCCTACTAGTTGTAGCATTGTGTGTCGCAATTAAGCCTATTAACAATTGCGACATGTGTGAGGCCGTGTGAGGCCATTTCCGTTTTTCACATTAAGGTAATTTTTAATAGACCCTTTTTTTTTGGATAAAAAAACTAACACAATTTCTTATGAAAAAGGTCAGATTCAAGAAAATATTGAAAAGCACAAAAATAATGTAATCAAATTGTAATCACAAAGTGAAAAAAATCAACAAAGAAAGCAGCAATAAACACCAAACAAACAAACAAACAAACGAGACATATTTCCTTATATTACCCATGCTTTTTTAAAAAAAAAATTTTGGCCAATAGAAGAATAATATTTCACATTGAAAGGCATTTTCCTCATTCGGTTTGCATTTAACCCACATATATCTGAGTGACTTAACAGAACAAATTTCATGTGCAGATTTGATCAATCAGACAAGGGAACAAGGCTGGGAAGAGGAATGAAAACAAGGCTAGGAAGATGAATGAAGCAAAAGAAATGAAGCTAATTTTTAACACTTCAGTTCAAATTGCTCCTGATGTTAGACCTTTTTTTTTTTGGATAAAAAACTAACACACAATTTCTTATGAAAAAGGTCAGATTCAAGAAAATATTGAAAAGCACAAAAATAATGTAATCAAATTGTAATCACAAAGTGAAAAAAATCAACAAAGAAAGCAGCAATAAACACCAAACAAATAAACAAACGAGACATATTTCCTTATATTACCCATGCTTTTTTCAAAAAAAATTTTTAGCCAACAAAAGAATAATATTTCACACTGAAAGGCATTTTCCTCATTCAGTTTGCATTCAACCCACATATATCTGAGTGACTTAACAGAACAAATTTCATGTGCAGATTTGATCAATCAGACAAGGGAACAATGCTGGGAAGAGGAATGAAGCAAAAGAAATGGTGTGGAGCCACAAAGACCGAAAAAAGTGATTCTAAAAATGAAATTCCAAGTTCTGTGATTCGAAACTTTTTAAGACGTCTTTTGGCAAGAAAAAATAGAGGCAAACGAAGAAATGCCAGAGTTTCTGAAATCCAAACGAGTAATCCATCCAAAATGAAAATTATTATACAAATTTTGCGGAGCCACAAAAACAAAAATATGATTCTATAAATGAAACTACAATTTCCGATTTCAAACTTATTAAGATGTCCTGCAGCAACAAAAAAACAGAAGAGGCATGATTCTCGCTTTTCAGCGTTTTATGGGAAAAAGTGTGTACAACAATATTATTACATAATAACAGTTGATAATTGAAAATCATTGCACTAATTAAAAACGAGGAGACGATCTTAATTATTAATCAAACAGTGAGAAGATTCAAGAAAAACAAATCGAGAATGCAAAATGACATACAAATACAACTGGCCATGAATATTATCGACCAAATAAAAGAGAGAGGGAGAGAGAGAATATACAGGAAGAGAAATGAAATGAAATTCTCTGTTGGAGTGGAAATGGTGATCTATGGACACGGTGGAAAGGGAGGCAGTGCAAAACGGTGTCGCTGATGAATCGCTCACGATTGCAGGCGATGAATTGGCAGAGATTGGCTGATAATTCCGCAACCTTCATTGCCAAACCACTATTCAACACCATCTCTTCTCTTACAACTCTAATAAATGGATCTTACAGTGTCAACAACATTACCCATTGCGATTTCAAAGAAGAAGACGTAAGTAAAAATACGAGAAAAAGGAGAGCAAAGAGGTTAGGGTGTGCAACGTTCAGATTTTAATGATAGGAAAATTTGAATTTGAGACTGACGAACTCTCAACGGTATGGTTAGAATTGGTTACTCCCAACGGCTATTACTTATTTTTATTCAAAATTATGTCTAATATTCTTCCGTTTATATTAAATAAGAGTAAATGATTAAGGGCGTGTTTGGAAGAAAATTTCTCTCTTCAATATTGCTTCGTTTGCTTATGTGAAAACCAGAAAATCCTACTCTAACCGGTGTAGCTATATAGCGTATAGCACAATAAGTACATTCTTCTGCTAGATAAATATATTCACAATTTGCTTTTCTATTATATATACACACACACACACACACACACGTGTGTGTGTGTGTGTGTCCCAATAGTGTGTGGGGGGTGTAG
This sequence comes from Senna siamea, assembly GCA_031216115.1. NCBI lineage: Eukaryota > Viridiplantae > Streptophyta > Magnoliopsida > Fabales > Fabaceae > Senna > Senna siamea. Next base: position 17,304,387 of record CM062355.1, on the reverse strand, counting down.
TGCAAGCAATATTAATGTATATATCCCTCTTTGCCCCATGTCCTATCCTCCTACACCGTGGCAGACGTGGCATGTTTTCCCAACGACAAGTTGTTTCTTGTGAGTTGTGAGACCTTCATGTACGTGGCAGTTCGGGGCTGTACAGTGCAAAGTGCAGACCCTCAAGCTTGAAGCTTCATTACCATGTGAAGTTGTGAACTTGTAATCATCTCATGCCTTATTTAGTGCACAACCCTATCCCCGTCCATGTGAATGCAGGACTATTTAAGTTAGGCTTCATTTGTTTCATATTTCTGTGCTATGATTTACAACCACACTCTCAGACTAACACATAAGCAGAAAATGATAGATTTTGGTTTTATCTTTCGACAAAAGCAAGAAAGACAGACAAAGGGACTTGCTTGATTAAGTTACATTCTTATAGGAAAAGAGGAATACCTGTTGATTTAGTGACAGGATAGAGAAGAACCTCAACCTTTGGAAGCTCATAATCTTGTCTCTGATCTCTGTGGATGAAAAAGGAATAACATGGGATAAGCAGGATCCTAGGTAGGAAGCTATTGAATCACTCTCTTCTGAAGTACAGCAAACAAATCTACCTCATCCTGGCTTTTCATGGAGCTTTCATTTTCTTTTTGTAGCAAAATTTAGTGTGTCATGGCAGCTTAAGCTATATGGTGAGAGAGGAGTATATAAAGATAACAGATTGCAAGAACAAGGAGGAAAGATATTTGAAAAAGATGGGACATTGTACAACTGTGCCTTCTCTCTTTGTGACCAAGGGCGAGGACTGAATGAGTATATTTAAAGACCAATTACATATTTTTTTTCACATTGTGTTTTATATGACAATTATATAACTAGTAATGTTTATTTTACTTGGAGCAGCTTCTGTGTTATCGTTTGTATTTGTAGTTACAACAAAAGGGAGAGTAGGCGATGATCCAAACGCAGAGGAGAGGCTAGAGGAGTTTGAGAATGTGGACAATGCACTCGAAGAGTTTGTGACGCTTTATAAGGAGATAGCTGGGAATGAATTTGAACCTTGGGAAAGAGAAAGGAAGTTCCAGAAGAAACCACTCAAGTGCCTATGGTTGCAAATTTTATGAAGGTTTTGTGCAACCGGGAGATATTATAAGCCATTTCTGAACACTTCACTTTATGTGAGTTTTAACTTGAAAAATGGCCTAAAATGGGCTTCATTTGATATAGGTATGCATCGATGGAGATGGCTTATGACACCCGACCTTCCTATATAGGAAGTTACAAATCTTCACATGAAAAGATGGAAGTACGGAATTAGAGAACATGATAGAAGTTGTCTTTTTTATAATTTCTTGGTCTTGAGAGACTGATGATAGAATCTCATCAGGTGAGGAAGTTCTGCTATAGAATTCATAGACAAGGTGAAATCAATGAAAGATGGTGGGCCCATGGCCAAGGCTGTTTGGTCGGATTTTAGCCAAAGATGGTTCACTCTAATGCATTCCACAAGGCCTTTCAATTTTAGAAATTATCAGGAGATTGCAAATCATGTAAGGCCAAACTATTCACCTTCACATTTCAAATTGTATACACTTTCATCGATCATTGAATTTGTAAAATAGTAAAAAATTAACAAAAAATTTAAAAATTAAACAATTTTTTAGTTAATTTATCATTTTAAAATATAATATTTATTTTTTATTTTGTATTTTAAAAATTAAAAAAATTAATATCAACTTATGCATATGAAACTTCTAATATTATATCATTCTTTTTCTAAAAGAAAATTCTTGAAATTAATTTTATATATTACTGAGTTATTTAATTATATGTTAAAATATATTGCTAAATATAATTTAAATAAATTTTAACATTAACAATTTATATAATTAATTTTTATATATTTTTCTTTTGTATTTCTAATCTAACCACTGAATGTAAAAATATAATAAAATAAAAATTATTTCACTTCACAAAATAAATAAAAATAAAAAATTTAACCAAACCCACTCTAAATCTTGTTTTAATGCCTTCATTTGTCATTCTTGTTTGAAAAATTTTTCCGGCTAAATTAACAGCGATTAAAATTAAAAAAAATAAAATGTTGTGCTACATAAAATTCTAATTTCAAAAATTTCTTAATAGTTGAAGAATTTCTTACGCCACCCTAAAACCACAATTTTATTCACAGCTCAGGAAAATTCGTGAACAAAAACTTCAAATAAAAAGAAAACCCGACAGAATTTAAAAAAAAAAAAAAAAAAAACTCAGCTTCTATTCTAGCCAGCTTTATTCTCACTACCCAAGTCTCTTCCTTCTTCCTTCGTTCTTAATAACCTCTGCTGCCAGCTTCGTCTCCTATTCCTCTTTCCTCCTCTTTCCTTCTCTTGTCTACGTCTCCCGGTGCAGCGCGTGCAGATGGTAGTATGACGGCCTCGCGCTGAGCATCAACCACGCGCCGAATCTCGTCCTCGCTCTCACCAAATGATGCTGCGAGCTCAGGCCCCATCAGTGTATGAAGAAGCGACGTCGAACCTGCCAGAAACTGTGGCCTGTTCTTCCTGGCCGATGTGGTGAAGCCGAAGAATTCTAGGGAACCAGATCTTGATGCAATTTGACAGAAGGGGAAGTACCTTGGTACGAAGAACACGTCTCCTTCTTTGATTTCGATGTTCGTCGCAGCGCTTCCGTTTGGAAATACTATCTGAATCCTCCCGCCTCCGTTCAAAACGATGCCGTATTCTGTTGCCCGAGGATTCACATGTGGTGCCATCATCGACCCCTGCATGCGTTGCGCACAGAATGGCAATGAGACCAAAAAAAAAAAAGGGACTTGGCAACAAAATGATTTTATATTTTATATTTAATTAAATCTACATTTGACAAATATAGTTCTTTTAAAATTTAAAATAAAATAAATTTTCAGTTTTTATTTCAAAATAAATAATAATTTTTAAAATACATTAAAATTTATTAAAAATTCAATATTTTCATTAAAAATATTTTAATAAAAATAGATAAAATTATAAGTAAAAGAAAGCGTAATTTACTCTTTTTTATCATTTTAAAAAATAAGAGTTTAATAAAAGAAATATAAAAAAAAGAAAAAAGAAAAAGTGTGTCATTTTTGTTGCTTACGGCCGTGAGATTGACGAGATAAACGCCGATGCCGGATTTTCTTAGCGGGGGATAATCGTGGCCGTCCAAAGCAACACTCCAGCCATACCTGTTTCTGAAATCGGGTTTTCTGTCGTAGAGATTGTAAGAGTCGGGGGATTTCCCCGTACCTTTATACCCTGTTTTCCTCTTCTCATTTCCAAACACAAACTTCAACACCTTCCTCCATGACCAACCTCTTTTATCTTCTTCTTCTTCTCCTTCATCCTCACCATCAGTTTCTTCTCCCTCTCCCACCATTTTCCTGAGCTGTTGTAGTCTGTCTTCCTCCTTCAGTTGAAGGAATTCAGTCCACAGACTCGGCGCGTGTGAATCACCTACAAACATTATTGGCCCTGGTTGCCGCCTCGCGAAGATTCTCCCTAGCTTAGAACTTGATGCCTGTGTGAATATGATCAACAAATTTGTGAGTGATCTGTGCTAACCTTGCAAATTCGGTTCTTTCTTGAGGAGTCTTACATTAAACGCCGGTTCAAGGATTTCAGGGTCGAACCCAGAAAGAATTGATGCAGGGTAGGTTCCTCCTCCGATGTAGAAAGACTACTTATCGCAAGAAAACAAGAATTAGTGTGATGTTAGTCTTCAAATATATAAATATTAATACTGCATATATATATATATATATATATATCTGCATGTACCTGGAAAACACCTAATCCGAAGCTCTCTGAGGGATCGATGCAACACACAATGTGAAGTCTCTGACCTTCCCCTGTGTTGACTAAGTAGAATACAGAACCAGCTGAAATTCTATACACATCACCACTCTTCAAACGCCTTTCCGCTAGTTCATCCTTGTAGATGAATCCCAATTTTGCCTCCCCTCTACGGATGAAGATGATGAAGCTGGAGTCCAGGTACTGAGGGATGAGGAGGGACTTTGGTTCCATAGTGATGAAGCCAATGTGCAAGGGTCTGTCCACAATGCTACCACCATAGTTTCCGAGGACTCGCATTTCGCCAGCTTGGGTCTTGATGATGCGCTTCGAGTGTTGCAACTTGAACCAGTCATCTCCTAGCACTGTCTCTTGCGGCTTCGTGTCTCGTCTCCAATCTTCATCGACTACTGATTTTACCATGGCCAGTAGTACTCCATGGCACACAAGTAGTAGCAACACCAAAAGGGTACCTCTGTTTACCATAGTCGATTGCTTCTCGCTTCTTCAGGTTGAGGAAGGAGATGGAGAGGTTTAAGAAGAAGGGGAAGAAAATTTAGCAAGACAGGTGGCGTTGTTGTAGAGTAAAAGGGGGTTTGCTGGCGCTTTGTGCTATAGACACACTTGATGAAGGACCTTGAAATTTTTGTAATTACCATGATTTCGCTTTCTTCACTAGTATCCCCACTTCACATGTATCAACTAGTTAGCCTTGTCGTGTTCAATATATAATAATGTTTTGTTAAATTTCTTTCGGTAAGAAAAACTTAAATCAGAATAGTTTTCAAACTGGAAGAGCTAGTCACCCACTAATAAAGAATTACTTGGATCGACTTGTTTTGTTAGATTTTATGTATGACATAAATGCAAGATGAGTTAATGAAATAATATAACGATATTTTTATACGTTTAATAAAATTTATAATTGACATTTAATAATAAATTTTAAGATCATGAATCAAATGTGTAAATATTAAATTGATGTTAATATAATGATATAAAATTAATACAAAATTAAATAGAATATTATTAGTTAAATGAATATTTTATTTTATATTCTTAATTATATATATATTGTATATTAAATTAGATATATTGCAACTCTTATGACATAAAAGAATCTTTAAACTTCTTTCATTCTTTACTCTAGATACTATTATATAAAACTACTATATAAAATTGACCGTGACAAAAACAAAGACGATTAAACCTAACTTTTATTAATAGTCATTGTAAGTGAAATAATCAAAGAAAATTGTATTCTTTCTAATTAATATGATAATTTTGAATCAATAAAATAATTATTATTTGAAATATTAAAACATATTAAACAAAATTATCATTTGAAATAATTTTAACTTCTAAAATATATTTATCAAAATGATTGATTATTAACATGATCTTATTAAAAATCTACATATAATATACTAAAAGAGCGACCACTAGCACATTTACCGCCTATATGTGCCGCTCGTTATCATTTCTTCCTTATTTTTTTTCTCAAGTCAAACACATTTAATGCACTATTATTACACTCAGCCTTACACTACTTTTATTTCTTTTTTCAATTTAAATTTTGAAATTTGACAGAAGAAATGTCAATTCATCTCACATCAAATGACCGGAAGCATTTTATATCTTCCCTCCATGCCTACTTCAACTTAAATCAAATCCACCACCTGAAATACAATTATTACCCACATTTGCATCTCACTCTCAACCACAATCTCAAAAGGAACTGTGATCCGTACCTAAAGAAGCTGAGAAGGATTTAAGGAGGAGTGCATCTGATTTTGAAGATACTCTAAAGCTGAAACAAGATGGATAACAAAGAGGTAAGAAGGGCTACTTATACAGGGCCTATGCCTGTAATATATATATATATTATGATTTCTTCCGTTTACAAATTATTAATGTTTGGTCTCTAATTTTGAAATGGTTTGTCTTACTATAATATTTAAACTAAGAACAAATTTTCTTTGGTTAGGCCTCTCTACTAGTGATGTATATTTCGAACTTTTTTAATGTTTTTGACACCATCTTTGAAAGTATGAAGAATCAGTTTAATTAAGGGAGGAATAATTATTATTACATCACATTTCTCATACATTACTACAAACATTTCTAAGATGAGATCAATTATATATCTTCAACAAATCAAAACTATTAGGTTAATTTGTATTGGTCAACAACGTATTTTTATATTATAACTTATACAACTGTAATAATGATTTTGACATTAATTCATACACGGCAGAGTCTAAAGTTAGAAGCACGAGTAAAGGTTTAACACCTCTGAAGTGTAATTCACAGGATTTAGGCACAGATGTTGAAGAGGACCTCACTGCTCAAATGTAGTCTTTGGTTTATATGTTGTGTCAATAAAAAAATTTATTTCTTCAATATAGTGTGAATTTTTTTCCTTTTAGTTGTATAGAATTAATATAGATAAGCTTATATATCTTTAAAAATGATCTATCTAATTTTGGTCCATTAAACTAATGTAAATGTTATTTTGTTTACAAGTGAGTCTTATTTTGACCAAAAGTGATTCTTATTTAGTCCAGAAATAAATAAGATATTAGGCGTAATGATGGCGTGATGAAAAGAAATGAGTGCAAGTTGTGAGTAAGAATGTACGTACATGTTTAAAGACTGAGTGATGGATAGAAGGAGAGAGATGCGAGAGAGAGATGTATGATATATAGTTTAAAATATAAATACAATTATTTTTTCCAATAAAAAATAATAATATACGAGTAATGAAAAGATGTGGAAGAATTATTTATGGGTGTATAGAAAACGAAAGAGATGGAGAGGATCAAAATAATAATGTTTAAAAATCTTCAATCATTGGCCCTATATATATATATATACATGGTTAATTATATATACAAATATATATTATAAAAATATATAATAGAAACCTTTTTATAAATTGCTTCATACATAACGTCCATCACAATACCATCTTTTACCTGGTTTTCAACTCCTGCAGACTAAAATTCAAACACATCAGACATTTTTAAAAGAAAGATAGAAAGCAATTAGTCACCATATTTTTTAGATATGATCTCAATGAACATTGCATAAGCATACCTTGTCCATCCTTTGGTAGGTAAGATTATATTGTTCATCTCTTCACAGAAAATAGGAATTTTTATTTTCATGTCAAAACTAGGAATGGTGGCAAAAAGCTACGTTTCCTCTGCTGCCAGGAACCCTCTTGACGCTTAAAGATCTGAAATATTATCACAGGATAAATCCAGAAAAAACCCTTGGATGTGGGAAAGTAAAATTGTAAGAGTTAAAAGGATCATATCAAAATCACCTCCCTTAGATCCCCTAATCATGAGTAGCCATGTAATCATAGTTTCCAAATAAAATTTTCATTCGTAAAGATCTTAATCAGTAAGTTCATGCCATTCATATTTTGACAAGAATGACCTGACACTCTTGTTCTGATAATATTAATCTATAACAAACAGAAAAGATAAAATGCCCTACCTTGCTGCGGTCATGGCATTGCTGATGTATATGGTTATTGACAATGCTGCACAATTAAGTAGAAAAAATTGATGGACCACATATGATGCAACCTATCCGGATCATAGATGCCCATAAATCAGCAGGGATTACATAGATGCCCATCCGTATCATATTCAGAAAACATACTCAAGTCTGATCCATCCCCAGATTTACACTGATTAGATTTTTTATCACATGGAACTTCCTTTCTTACATCCTCCACTAAATCAGCAACTGCACTTTTTTTGTATAGACCCCTACTCCTATCCAGCAACCCTTTCTTTAACAGGAAAGCAAGTTCCTCTCTAATCATCACAAGGGGGTGTTTCTGCACGAGTTCCATTCCATTGTAAGCCTCCCTCAGAACAACTGTCTGAGTGTTGCCCTTCTTAGAAATATAAAAAATACCAGGATGACGCTCAAATACTTTAGTGAACTTCTGAGGTAATGCCAAGCATTTTCGGAGGTTGCTGACATTCTTACGCTCAGTTTGCTTGTGAACTGTAAGGTGGAGGAGCTCATGAAAGACTCCAACTATCCTCTTCTCAGATATATCAGTACGAGGATCCAACTGAGAGGCGTCTGAGTAAGGAGAAGTATAGGGAAGTTTCTGCCACTCTTTCAACCATTCCATGCACTTTCTTTTCAGCCCAAAACCCCTGGTGAAACTAATTGGAAAGGCTAATGATCCTGTTCTCATGTCTTCTTCCTTCTGTTGGACAGAAGCATTCTTCTGTATCTCAGAGACAGCAAGCATGTCATCCCAATATAACAACTTCAAGCCAGCACGATCATCAGGAAGGCGAACAAAAGAGAACCTTTCAGGGTGGTTGGGAACAAAAGAATGGTGGTAATCATATGGTAAACCCAAATCCCATTTTAACTGGTCAAGGGTCTGTAGTGGAAGAATCCTATCTCTTGTGAGCATAAGCAATTTGCAAAGCTTATCCCTGAATTCCAACTGATTTTGCTGAAGGATGTTAACTTCTTCTTCATGGAGTTTCAAGGCCTCAGGACTTAAGCTGAAACATGGGACACAAGAGCCTCCACTGTCAAGAATATGTGACTCAATAAATATATTAGGATATCTCCGGATAAAGGTGGAGAGCTTCAGATCATGGGCAAGACCAAGTTGTCCACGATGGCGAGAAAGATGGTATATGGGAAGACAACATCCAGAAGAAGAAGAAATAATAGAGATAAGAATACCAGCCGCCTTAAGATCTCTCTGGTTAGTAACAACGGAATCCAATGTCCTGTCTTTCACCCATTTCAACTTTATGTTTACCAGACTAAATTTCTGCTGATAAAAGTATCCTTGCTGATGTCCATGAATGAAACCATATACTCTTGCAGTATTAAATGACCAACGTAACATTATAAAACAATAACTACAGATGGCATAACTAGTACACAACAATGCCCTTTGTAGTTATCAGAATCCAAACAATACTGCATGTAGAAAACAAAGAGGTCAAAAAGATGACAAAAGAAAAAAGTTCTACAAGTTTTATATAGAGAGAAATTTTTTGGGAATAAAACAAATTATGAGGGACCAGTGTTGTCTATGCCATATGGCAGTAAATAGTGGCAAACCAAAAAACTGCCCTGGCAGATGGCATTGCATCCGCCATGTACATGCAGAGCGGCTCTTAAAAATATTTTAAAAAATTTTATAAATAAAATTAATGGAAATAGGGAAAATATAATAAAATAGTCATACTAAGAATATTTCCAAGCAAATAATGTCATCATTTAAAAACAGTGCCAAAGTGAAACAACACAAAACATAGGCAAAACAATCAAATCAAAATTAAAACAACTAAATCTGAATGTAATAAGTTCAACAAGAAGAAAACATAAAGCCCAAATAAGGAAGGAATCTAAGATCTTTGGATGTCCAAGGCCTTCAGCCTATGCGTTTCAGGCTTTCAGCTTCATGTCTTGTAGTTTTGCACTTCAGCTGCATATACTATATGTGGGTTGAGACCCTTCCTGGCTTTTCAAATTTCAAACTCCTCTTCTTCATTTTCTAAATTTAAATTTCCACATAAATGGCCGGAAGTCCTAATTCCTAACTACTCAACCTTGGCAACCCAACAGTTTTCTTGATAGAAAATCAATTAATTGCAATGCTCCACCATGGAGGTGCCACGCCTGCCATGGCAACCACCATTGAGGGACTAGGATAAGACATCTTTGGTCGTCCTACAGGAACAACAGAAGAAAAGAGCAAAGAGAGAGTTGAACTACACAAATCAAAACATCTTTCAATGCAGCCCAATCTCACTGCATACCCAAAATAGGAACCCCGTAAAAACTCCACAAGTAGAATACCGAAAGGAATTCATCAAAACTATCCTATTGCAAAGCATCTAAAGAGGCAAAAAGACACCCTTACAATTGCAACCATGCCACTCCTATCAAATGCCTCTCCTAGTGGTCTGTCCTCAATACTTTCAAGGTAGTCAAACTAAGGTCCCAAATTATCCCCTCAACCATACATACAGACAGAGGAGGAGAGTTGTATAAGACAATAAGTTTCTAACCAAGCCATTGAATCCAAATTAATTTCATGATTTTTCATGAGCACAAGAAGATGTAATTTGCAAAGCATAGTGTCACGTTCACATTCATCAAAATGTCATGCAAGTGTAAAGTGGTTCCCATAGATGCATTACTCAACACACTTACACTCACAAACTTAATCAAAAGGCTGGGCATCACACTTTCCAAATGGGACAGCATAATATTAGCATCTAAAGAACAGATTCCTACAATGCTGATTTTCAATTAGCTTAAATTAGAACAGAATTTTAAGCCAGAAAATTTCCATGACAACAGAACCTTAAGAAGAGTTTCAAGCACAAAAACAATCATATTATGCAGAATTTAACCTGTGATTTTTACACAGGAAAACAGAGCATGAAGAATTTCAAGCATAAAAACTCAACCAATTCTATGCACAATGTAGAACAGAATTTGGTATCCCAGAAGTAGAACAACATGCAGAATTTCAAGCAGAAAGATCCGGCCAGTTTTGTGGAGAATCTAGGATCAGTTGGGCAAAGCTTTAAACAGAATTTCTTGACATATTTGAGAGATGCATCTAACCTTGAGAGAGACTTCAGAAGGGAAATTTCCTGCCTCCTAGTGAACCAAGCAGCAGAGTCACTACCTGTAATGTACTACAACACATGAATTCACATCCCAAAAATCAAATATTATTGTAGAAAAGTTAGTTCTTTTGCCCTCGAAAAGAAAATACAAGGCCATGAATTGAGGAAGAAAGCTTTAGCAAGATTAACAGTCCCCAAAAGAAATAGTAAATATTTTTAAAAGATACTTATGTTGTGTATCAACTAATTTCCATTTTCCACACTATATTTTGTTCCTTTATGTATTAAATATATCATCATCATTAATTTGCTACTTCTTTCTTTATATTTTTTCTTTATTTTTTATTCATTCGGTAGAAAATGGGGTTCCTTTAACTTGTAACAGATATCTCAACCATTGATCAATACCTATAAAATAGCAAGCTAAGGTTCAGACGCTCACCATTTACCATAGCTTGTCCATAAGAGAATTGGCGAGGAATTGGGGCTTCAAGAGAAAACACTGGAAGCATCCTTCTTAACCATTGGATGGAAATTATTACATTCTCAGTGCGTTAATGTCAATATAGCAACATATTGGTTACTGAGTAAGTTCTGACTTATACATGTACAGGACACATCACCATTGAGATATCCAATCTTAGAATAAGTATATTTTTTTAGTAATTATTTATTACCAATTAAACATGTAATTTCTTAAAAATTGTATTATACTTCACACCCTGTCCATCCATAATTAGTGTTGACATATGATTGGGTTCTACCAGCTAGTTCAATAGTAATTCACGCTTTACAATATAATATTCATATTTATGAACAAATTCCAGCAAAATATACTTCTTAGTTGATATCACTCAGATTACCTCTGAAATGGTCTCAAGTCTCAACAAAGTTCCATATTCTCTATGTATTTCAACTATTCTCTTCCTTTCCCCACAAATTCACTTTCATAAAATTAGCACTGAAATTAAATGAACAAAACGGAACAATATCTAGGAGCAGCAGAAAATCTCGCTAATGAAATCAAAAGGAACTCAAGCTCGAAATTCTGCCGTAAATGGGAGAAGAACAATTTTAAGAGAGAGAAAGCACCTAGTCAGAGAGCTTCAGTGAAGCGCTTTACAAGAAGAGAAAATTCAGCAGATATTTTCCGGGAAAAAGTTCAGACCCGTATCTTCAACCACTCGAGCTGCCATGGATGATGGATGTTGAGAAACGGAAAATGTGAAATTTACGGAGAGAAACGATTTAAAAGCAGAAGTCGAAACGGTTTATTTTTCCCATTTAGAAAGATGGACGAGAGTAGAGAACTTGGACCAGGATCGTTCAATCCATGCCGTCCGTTCATTCAACGCAGATGCTGAAGCCACGTCGCTCAAATGATACGGTGCGTTTTATGGCCAATTCTGATACATTTTCATTCCTCCCGCTTTTTTTTTTTTGGCCGAAATTCCTCCCGCTTATTTTGCCATTTTTGCACTGCCCTTGCTTTATCCTCAGGAACCAGTTTCAGAAGTGCTCTGCTCCTGCTCTTTCCATCCTCACGAATCGTTCCAACTCATAATCATCATCAACTTATTTGTTCTACTCTTGCTCCAGCATTTTTATTGATTGTATTTTTCTTCAATCTCAGCCACAAGTCATCATCAACGTTCTGTATTAAAGAGTCATGAGGTGGGTTTTTTTGAGTTATTGATTAAACTGATATTATCTACTTGCTATTACAGAACATGCTCACCAGCCATTTATGTGTGGCAACTTGACGTATTATATGAAGCTCTTCTGTTGCCTATCACATTTAGGAAAAAACTTCTCCCAAGTGCTGTGCTATCCCATAGAAATAAACAAAAATTGCCTTGTAATTACAATACTGCCAAAGTTCAACACTTTCCTGACACCAAGGTTCCCGTTCAGTATATAGAAGCTAACTACAGTAGAAGAATTAATACTCAGTCCTCAATAACAATCTTGTATATTTCATTAATCAAAACCATTGTTATTGTAATTGCTTTACTGTATTAATTGATGGAAGCTATGTTATATTTTGAATTTGATTGATAATGAAAGACATTTATAATAATAACAAAAGATTTAGGAAAACTAGAATTGCAATATAAGAAATTAACATTGTTGGTTTTGAATGGAAATGCTTGTTGCTCAGAAGCTGAATCCTGATACAAATGGCACTTTACAAGTATATAGAAGACAAACAAGTATATATAATTGGTAGCAAAACCATAAGTAAAAGTAAACATAGAACCAATCAAAATCTTAGCAATTAAAAATCAAGTATATTGGTAGTAAAACCATAAGTATAAGTAAACATAGTCCCTAATGTTGTGAGTAACAGATATAGTGAGATAGATATTGCTCTTCTTATAATGAGATGCTTTGTACATTTTCTTTTTGTCTTATATTTTTTTACTAGAAACCTTAGAATCATGTTTATTTGTTTCACATGCACTTTGTTTATTGTCTCATATATATGAAACATGAAATTAGTATAATTTTAATTGTTTTTTAAGTGTATGCAATTCTTTTTGAATTTAGTATAATTTTCTTCATCATTTAAAAGAATTTTCCTTTATGTCTTGCAGTTAAGGAGTATTTACATTTGCATCTAATGAAAATGATAATTTAGATATGGATTGGAAACTAAAAATGAAGGTGGAGTTTGAAAGGATTGTGGAGAATAAAAGATATAATGAATTAAAGTGTGAGTTTAAGTAGTAACAAAAGCTTCCAAGATTGAAATGTGCATACTCACATATGATAAAACAAGTTGCAAAAATCTACACTCTTGTGATATTTGACATGTTTTAGGATCAATTTGACATGTCTCATGCTTATTCTATAAAGCATAGAAATGAGAATGAAACATGCTTTAAATATGTGATCAATGTGGTTAATCGAGAAGGTGAATTTAGAGTTTTATTTCATCTTCTTGAGAAGGTATTATCATGTAGTTAAAAGAAGTTCGACAATTTTGGTATATTGTGTTGTCATGCCTTAAAGGTGCTTGATGCCAATGAAATAAAAATTATTCTTGATCAGCACATTGAAGAGGTTGACAAAAGATGCTCAAAGTGGTGCTATAAAGGATGTTAAGGGAAATGAAGTTTTGGAAGGTCTTAAGTTAGCTCGTACGTTACGGTATAGACAACTTTGCCCCAAACTTGTCAAGTTAGCATTCGAAGTGGCTAATTTTGAACAAGAATTCCTGTTGGTCACTAAAGCCGTGGAAGAATTGAATAAGCAAGTTAATGAGCTTCGATTGAGGAAAAAATATGTGAACAACGAGAGGGATGATCCTATAGCACCCATTAGTTAATCCTCATCACAATCAAGAGGGATTAAGAAAAAAGTTGGCCTTAAAAAGGAAGAGACGTTTTAAGAGTTGGGTTGAGCTTCAATCTAAATTCAGGAAAAAAAAAGGCATTGAGTGTTACAAATTTCCAAAACAAAGATCTATAATAAGTTGTTCCATGTACATATCTCTTTATGCCATTAATTGTCACTGCAACTGTTGTAAAATAATTCATACCTCTTCATTTGGTTTTCTTGTAACACAATTAAACTGTAAAACAAGTGAACTTCAAGGTGCTTTAAGAATCTAAGAATCAATTTAGTTTTACTAAACATTTAATTGTAAGGTCTAATGAGCATTAACTTATTAAGATTTTTTAGTACTCTCACGGACTTAGGTATTTTGTAAATTTTTCTTTGATTTTTTTTTTTGTTGTAAATAAGAGCCCCTTGATTATCATACACAATCCTTCGCAGAATTGGAGTTTTATGGTGACTTTTCAATTGTGAACGATCATGCTAGCAAAAAATCATAGCTATATAGGTTGCTAATTTGAGATATGCTAGTTTAATTTATGTTAATTTGGGTTTTGCCCCTTTTTATATTAGAAAGTGAATGAGAAAAGTCTAGACATTGAAAAAATCTTGTTAAATTGAAAGAAATTGTCAATTATTTGTTGATTAGCTTTATTGGATCTAATTGGACTTTTTATTCTGATAGCTTGATTATAAAAAAATTTATTAAGGTGAATATGTAATTATTATATTTTATTAACTTTTCCAAAATTAGAATAGGAAATGGTGTACAACTTCATTATCCATATTTGTAAATCTACGATTGAATAATACAAAAAATATTCAATCATTAAAAAATCTTCATGGTATCAGAGCTTACATTGCCTTAAAGTGAGTATCTTTTCTCCTTCCGTAGCATTAGGGTTCTTGTGTATACCTGAAGGGAGTTGAGTTCTCTTCCTCTCTTCATTATCCACATTTTGGAGGTTAAGTTTCCTCCCTCCCTTACAGTCATCGCCTAGCCAGAATCGACGCCTACCGCCTAATCTGTCGCCACTTGAATTTTGATTGCTGGTAACCTCGCCACGCGGTGCCCGAGCGGTTCTAGATAATTTTGCATTTTTCTCAAATCCCGTTCATTTTATGTTGTCGTTTGCTTCATTGCCTCCATATTTAGAGAGCTTATTGCCTCGCTAGCAAAAATTGCCAAATTCGGTTGCATTCCACTGCCACAGCATCGTTACGCGCCACCACGTGTCAATCAATGATTTAGACTTATTTGGTTTGATTTGTTTTTAGATTGTTCTTTTCGTTTTTTGGCCTCTTTTCTCTTGACCTATTTTTAGTGCTAATTCCTTATTATAGGAAACACCAAGGTAATAAAAAATATTTCACTTGCCTATATTTGTACTATTAAGTTAGATAGAGCTAGTACTTATCTCGCTTAGTCAAGGACATATCTTTTATACATCAAATCTCAAAAAATAAGTCAGGAGATACAAAGCCTCCCTTTATTTCTGATGATACCTACGCTCACAGGGAC
This sequence comes from Senna siamea, assembly GCA_031216115.1. Classification (NCBI taxonomy): domain Eukaryota; kingdom Viridiplantae; phylum Streptophyta; class Magnoliopsida; order Fabales; family Fabaceae; genus Senna; species Senna siamea. The sequence goes on along the minus strand of CM062355.1, from coordinate 17,289,058 downwards.
TTTGAAATCTCTCTTGTTATGACATGGTTGATAAATACTATGTATCTCCAGATTTCTAAATAGTATTTGTTATTTAATATTGTTGAAAAAATCTAGACTTCAACCAAACGTATTTATTCTCGCAAAGGGAATGATGCCCAGGTGTTCGAGTTTAGGACAAAAATTCATGCCTATATTTGTACTATTTGTTATTTAATATTGTACTGAGGATGCAATTTTGTTTCACTAGTTGATTTTAAAAGGGAGGGCTTATGATTTTCTAGTAGGTTTAAATTTAGAATATTATCATATCTAAGTTCAGGGAAAATTTCCTCTCTCGTTTATTGAGGATGCTTTCTCCTATGTCGTACAAGAGGAAAGTCGATGCAGTGTCATGCTTTATCAATCACCAATTGAGAAGTTTGATTTGACCGTCTCCCATGAGAAACCCAAGGCCACCACCTCTAATAAATATCACTTGTAGTGTGATTACTATGGTAAGTTGAGGCATACCAAAGAGACTTGTTATAAGATACATGGTCGACCAACTCAATGTCATAGAGGTAAACGAGTCACTTCATCCAAAGGCTAGGCGTTCATAAAGTGACTGATGCTGCTGAGCCATCCAAGGATGCAAATTCTAGAGCCTTTCTCCCTTATAATGAAATTCAGCACATTCGTCGTCTCCTAACTAAGATTGACCCTTCTATAATTGGCACTTCTAATTATGCACACTTAGGTATGGCTTTTATTGCTCATTCTCCCTTATGAATTATTGATTCTGGTGTAAATAGACACATGATCAGCTCTTTTAAAGGCATGTCCAACTACTTTTCATGTTCTAAAGGGGAGAATGGTCGAATAGCCAATAAATTTGTATCTTCTCTTTGTGGGACAGGTTCTATATTTTGTACACCTAATATTATACTCTCATTTATACTTTATGTACTTGAGTTTCCTAATAATCTTTTATCTGTCAGTTTCATCACCAAAGATCTAAAATGTAAAATCACGTTTTTTCCTGATCATTGTCTTTCAAGACCTTCACACAGGGAGGGGGATTGGCAGTGGTAGGTTGCATGATAGCTTGTACATGACAGATGTTGTTCAAGACTTAGGATAGGCCTTTCTTAGAGTTAATAAGGATGTTAATCAAGAAATAATCCAGTGGCATAGGCGATTAAGACATCCATCTATCACATACAAGCCATCACGCAACTTATTATTGCTAATTTGTTTTAAATAAACTTTTTCTCAGTTTGTTTTCAAACCTTAATGTTGAAACCTTATTTTGTGATTCTTGTGAATTTGTCAAACATACTAGAAACTCTTATCCTTTGAGTAATAATAAAAGTTTGATTTCTTTTATGATTATTCATTTTGATGTCTATGGTTCTACTTAAACTGTTTCTTTATTAGGTTGTCGATGATTTATTACTTTTATTGACTGCTGTACCCACACCACTTAAGTTTATTTACTAAAGGCAAAAAATAAAGTTTTTTCTTGCTTTCAGTCTTTCTATAAGATGGTCTATACTCAATTTGATATAAGATAAAAATTTTGAGAATTAACAATGACACTGAGTATATGAATAAACACTTTAAGATTTATTTAAAAAATTATGAAATTATACATCAAACCAATTGTCCTTATATCAGTGCTTAGAATGGAGTGGCTGAAAGGAAACACAGACACCTATTAGAACTTGTCTAGTCCCTTATGTTCACCATGCACTTACCCAAGCCTTATTGGGGAATGCTATTTTAGCTGCTACATATTTTATAAATCGCATGCCTATAAAAATCCTTAATTTTCAGAGTCTTCTTGAAGTTTTAAAAAGTAAAAGAGAATATGTTATTTCACCTAAAGTGCTTGGTTGTGTTTGTTTCGTTCATAATAGTAATATTGAAAAACTTGATCTTAGAGCCCTTAAATGTATCTTCATAGGGTATTCTCCTACTCAGAAAGGTTACAAATGTTGTCATCTTCCCTTTAGAAAAACTTTTTTCAGTATAGATGTTACCTTTCGAAAAATTGAACCTTCCTTTAACACACATTTATCACCTCTTCAAGGGGAGTTTAATAAAGTAAAAGAGGTGGTGCTCCTTGATTTAGAAGACATAAGGAAGAATGTGGTTCAGGGGAGACTAATCAAGGGAAGATCGTTAGGAGGTTGGAGAGATTGGACAAATTTGACTTGTAGACATACTTAAAGAGGAATTGGGTAAACAGAGTTGAAGAAGCAATCATACAATCTGTCAAATCCTCTGAATCCTTATCCACTAGTAAGTTATCTATATTCCTTAATGAATTAGATCTACCTATTACTTATAGAAAAGAAGTCAGGTCTTGTACCAAAAATCTTATAACTAATTTTGTTTCTTATGACTTCCTATCCCCTATACTTTCCATTACAAAATTGCAGCACAAAATCCTTCTAGAGTACACTACATTTTCTATACTTGCTAATACAAAATTACGATACAAAATCTTTCTATAGTACAATAAATTTAAGTATCTATTTGACTTTTGGATTAGATTTGTGGCTTTTGGTTCATGGTAGTCTCTTTCACTTTTTACTTTTGAAGCTTCTTTTCCAGTCTGTGACAGCCCCTTTGCTTACATCGTTCAAGTATCTGTTTGAGCGTTCTAAGATCCCTTCTTGATTGTCTGAATTCAAGATTCTTCAATCTCTTCTCAATTTCACTATAAACTTGAATTCGTGCTTTAGCGCTTTTATGGCCCTGAAATGCAATCAAATTTGGAATGCAAAAGTTTCAGTCATACTTGAAATGCAATCAAATTTGGAAAGGCAAACCTGTCATAGATTAACACATAGACAACACCAAACCCAAAATACAAACTTGTCATAGATTAACAAATTTGGAAATGCAATCAAATTCTCACTCCTAATTCATGTCTTCATTATTTTATCCTTTATTATTTTAAGTCATTTATCCAACTACAGGATCTCAATACGCAACAAATTAAATCAAGTATTTATAACGATGTACCATGATACAATGTGGCTTTTCCACTATCATCAGGCAGCATTGATTCTTCGTTTGATAAATTTCTAAATATGGAGAAACCCTGCTTACATTTTATCCTTTAGCTTGTTAGTTCCACTCAAATGTACTGTGATTGTTTGAGCCCTAATTAATTTGGCCTAGCACCATCATATCTCTTTCATTAGTTAGTTAAGTACATAAAATATTATTATTAGTATATTATATATTATTGTTAATCATACTGTTTAGGTTTTGTAATGAGAAAAAAACATATATATATATATATATATATATATATATGAGGATGAGATCTTTGTGTATGAGAGAGTGGCGGAATACAAATGAGGATGAGAAAACAAAATCCTAATGCATTAAAGAAACAAAATCCTGGAAGAGAAAATAGTCACTGAAGCGAAATCCTAAGTCATTATCTGCCATGTCTTGTTAAAAACAATAATCAAAGGTATTTTTCTCATCTTATAGTTAACTGTAATGGTTAAGTTAAAATACTTAGTTAATTTCTGCTTCTGGCCTGATACAAATATATACTAGATTGATGAATGTAACTGGGAAAAGTGGCTCCAACATTGCCAATCTCTTTTTAACTGCAAATCATTCAGAGAATTAATTTTGCAAATCTCCATATTTAAACATGTTAACTACACAGATATCCAGTTGTTCAAGAATAGAAATGTGCCTCTCAAGCCACAGGCTTCAGATCACAAATGGCAGCACCACTCTCCATATAATTATCCTTCAGAAGATTCAAGAAACAACAAGGAAAATGCCAATTTGAAAGTGATTATAATGTATTCCTTACATTATATTGAATCGATTATATCAGCTCGAAGAAAATAAGAAATACAATTTATCATTGAATCACATCACAATTGTGAGAAGGATATTATGTTCATCAACAATCTTCAATTATTAGGAACACAATGCAGAGAACTAACTAGGAGTAATAAAAATTACGACTGAAATTCAAGAACATTAAGCAGAGAACTAACTTATTTCATAGATGACCATCGTAGAAAACTACGGTAGGAATTCACTCATCAATTAAATATTTAACTGAATCCAACAAGTTGTCACAAAGACAAAGTATATTCAAGAAACGCAATTATCTTTAGACAGAATTTAGTATTGTTAAGCTATGATACAAACATAGAAATGAAATAAAAATGAAGGAATTACGCATATTCCCTTCACACAAACATGTGAATATGACACTCGCACTGCAATAACTAATGGAAGTGTAGAACAAAATGTGCAGGTAACAGATATAGCATTAAACACTGAATAATATCATCAGTTGGTGTTAGCCATATTCAGCATGAAAAATATAATGATATCAAAATAAATCTCAATGAATGAAACAAGGATATTTAATGACCATATATAATTGAAAAAGAATGACAAATGAAAAAGTTACAGCAAAAATACTAGTTACAGCAACGCATGTCGACGAATGAAATGCAAATTGTAGTCCAGATTCAATCAAAAGAAGAAAGAAGACAAACGAACGCGATGTCTGAGCTGAAAGGCAAACGATTCGGGCATGGCTGGATCGCTGGAGGAAGACGACGGTCAGCATTTTGGAGGAAAAAAATGGTGCGTTTTGAGCTTTCACTGCTACGTGGCACGCTGATCTCTCTTCAATGGATGGTGCAGATCTCGCGAACTTCACATTCGAACTTCAACGATTGTTCCAGAGAACTTCCTCTTTTTTCCTTTGCATTGAATTCTTCTGTGAATGAGAGAGTGAATAATTTTAAGAGATGGATAATAGTGCCCGTTCATTTTTTTTTATTTTTTAAAATTGTTTTATAAAATTATATTTAAGAATTTTACAATATAAGAATTATTTTTATATATTTATCATTATTGAAAAAAACATTAGGGACTGTTCATTAATGAATATGATTTTTTTTATTTTTTGAAATATTTTATAAAATTAATTTTAAAATTTATAATAATATTATTTTTATATATTTTTATATATATTATTAATAAAAACATTTTTCTCTATTTTCTTATTTAGAAAACTGAAGTTCATACTATTTTGACGAAAACATTTGGTTTTGAGAATGTTATCTTATAAACTAACTTGGATAACTGGTAGGGTATAAGTAGAGTATTCAAACTCAAATTTGAGCGAGTAATAAAATTAATCTATATTTTTAAACTCTTAAAATTTTTAAATCCAAATTTTTTATTTAAAATAAATTTAAAATAATTATTTTTTTAAAATATAATTTATTTACGTATAAATTAATAATGAATTAATTCTTATTTATTACTAGTATAATATTATTTTGTTTCCAAAATTATATTAAAAGAAAAAGGAATAAATTATATCTTCCGTAAGAAACGAATGAAAGTTATGCTAAATAAGACTAAAGGAGAAAGGTTGAGCTTTTATAGCTCTATAAATTTTATTCTGTATAAAAGAGGGCAGAGTATCTTTCATAACTTAATTTTATTCTAGTCAAAATTCTATTTTTTTTTTAAATTCTAATATAGTTTTGATTTTAAAATGATATTATACTAGGCTGACAGAATATATAAGTAATATTAATTATATTATGAAAACTTTAAATATATAATCAATATAAAATATGAACAAAATTATCAAATATAATAATTTATAAATTTATATTAAAATTAAACTATTTTATTAGTAAAATTAAAGTAAATAACATAAATTATATATTTTTTAATAAAATAAAATAAATATATATTTATAATATAAAAATAATATTTAAATAATTTACATAGAGCGAATCTAAATTTAAGTTAAATACCACTCTCTTCGTATTTAAATTTAGATTCTATGAATAAATTTTACATATATTTATATAATATGAATATTTTAATAATTTCTATTGATAACAAAGTTGAATAAAACTTTTTGAATAATTAGTCATTAACCAATCTTACTTCAAACAAGTAAAGGATAAATGTAGTACTTATAAATATTTATTAGATTATTTGAAATAAATAATTTGAAGAAATTTTAGAAAAAAAAATCTGAAATTTACATGTGACATCTAGTTTGACTTAATGGTAAAAGATAAGCAAGGTGTTGAAATTTTGTTATTTTTATCTATCTTTAAAAATTATTTTGTAGAGAGCCATAAGTTATTTTTTATATATATATATTTTTATTTAAAAAAATTTACTTAAAAAATTATTAGACACTAAATATAATTTTTTTTATAGAGATTTAAATATTTACTTGTTATATTATGAAAAATTATTTTTTGTTTACTTAATATGATATCTCATCACAGGTTGTTGAAATTTAAATTGAAAACTAATTATTCTTTACTATTTTCCATGACATCCATCAACATTAATCCTATTTTTTAACTGTATTAACTTAACATTTAATAATTATCTTATCAATACTTTTTAATATTTTAGATAATATGGAATGGAAGACTTACATTAATAATAATTTAATATGCAAAAAATTAAATTGAGATTAGTTCTACAGTGAAAATAAAAAAATTTAGTCTTAATTTTTTTATTACATTCGGTTAACGATTTAGGAAGTTGTGTAACAAAAGTGTTATATTTAAGGAATTAAATTAAAAAATATATGAAGGACCAAAGTGAAAAAAGTTTCATCTTTAAAGAAACAAAATACAGTTTTTAGTCAACAAAGTTTGGAATCTCATCCACGTTGACGTCGAGGAATCCACCATTTCCTTCCTCGGATATTACATAACTTCGAGTAGAAGATTGTACTCTTATAATTACGCAACCAAAATGAAAAAATAAAAATAAAAATATAATTATTCTAATTTTTAGAAATACTCAAACTATATATCTTCTTTCTTTATTTTAAAAATAGACAAGCGCTTTTAAAATCTAAAATAACTAAAATATTATATAAAAATTAATATAAACATTAAGGTTATTTTGATTAAAATTAATGAAATGATTAATTTTTTAATTTTTTTAAAAAGGGGTCTAATTAATTAAAATAAATAAAATAAAAATATAATTTTGACATATATTATATTTTATATTCGAAGAACACGCTCCTCTCCATTTCGTCGTTAACTTATGTGGAAAGCGGTAGCCCAAAAAAGTGAAATCTTTTCATTTGGATTACATACCTTCTTTCTTGGTAGCCCTTGCGTCAACTTTCCAATAAATATAAAAACAACAAAAGGGGAAAAAAAGAAGACAAGAATAAAAAACGACAGAACGAGGAAGTGAAGGCATTGAATTTATGATTATATTTGATATTCGAAAGACATATAATCTTCTCTCCACTTGAATATTAATTTAGAGCTAAAAACTCTGACCAAAAAATTAAAAAGAGCTAAAACGGTCGTAGTGATTGTGAGAGCTTAAATAATTAAGAAATGAAAATGAAGTTTAGAAAAGGAGAGTAATTATTTCTAAAGTGGTAGGTGAGACTAATTTTTTGTAAGTTAAAATTAAAAAGTTAACTATGTATTAATATTTAATATTAAATAATATCTTAAATTTATATAGTTATTAACAAAATTTAGATATTGTAAAAAAAAATTAATCTCTTGTGATGATGAATTTAAATTTAAATTTTTATTGAAGGTTGTACTTTTATAATTATATAACTAAATTAAAAAAATACAAATAAAAATATAATTATTCTTAATTTTAAAAAAATTCAAACCATATATCTTCTTTCTTTATTTTAAAAATAGACAAGCGCTTTTAAAATTTAAAATAATTAAAATATTATATAAAATAATATTTTTTATTAAAAAATTATTTTAAAAATTTATTGTAGTATTTTTTAATTTTGTGTTAAAATTCATAAATTTAATTAATTTTAAAATTTTAAAATAATTATATTTTTTTGATTATTTAAGTAAAAATAAATAAATTATAATTTATTTTTATTATAAAAATACTAGTCATATTTATATTATAATAATTTTAAATTTTTTTAATTAATAATTTTATAAAATAATATGTTTTATAATATAAAATATAAAATATGAAGATATAAAAAAATAAAAAAAATAAAAAATTTTAAAAATTAATGGATTAAATAATTTTTTACTATTTGGTTTATTATTTTAAATTATAATAATAATTATTTTATATTATATTTTAAAACTTTTTTGAAAAATTGTACGATGATTAGGATGTTACATATACTACTGTAGACTATGCAGGTTGCTCCATTTATAAACAATTAGAAAATTAATCGTCAGCGATGACGTTTTTCACGTCCTTTCCCTGAAAGAAGGGCACACCAACTTTGTCTGTCAGACTTTTTCGAATAGTATCGAAGACTATCGCTGTTAATCTACGCGACTACGCCTCCAGTCGTCCAGTGAAATTTGTAATCCATATTCCAAAGGAATTATTCATCACGTTCCATTTTGATTGTGTTCCTTCTCCGTGGCTCGTCTTCGGAGTAAACGGGGTTAGAATCTCTCTCACAATTGGGTCCTCGTTTTCTCTTTGCTTTTTACAGAAAATCTTTTTGCATCGTTTTTATCAGTACCAGCCACCGGGAGCATCTTTCTTTTTCTCTTCTCTTCTCATTGTTTCTTGTTTTTCAAGCTTTTTCATACCTGTAAATCAGGTGTTCTCATATCTTGTCTGCTTCAATACATGGTGTTATGTACTTGAATTAGTTAACTTCAGTTACTTTTATATTGTTTTGGGTTATCTCATTTGTGGAGGTAGAGGCTGATAACTGTGCTTCACTCGAAGTTTTATGTAGCTTTGAAATGCTATTTGATACTTTAACCTGTGGTTTTGAAGTTAAAATAGGATATGCTTTTTTTGTTGTTTTGGTTTGGTTTCTAATAGTTAAAGGCAGTATGTAAGAGATTCTCAGCTGAGCTTCTGTGGTTTTTAGGTTCATTTTATGGCAAACTTCGTTCTATTTTTGTGACTTGGAAAGATTACTGAAATCAATATCTTAGTATCATTTGTTGAATTAAATTGACCTTTATGTTGTTTTATCAATTTATCTCAATTTATATCTCTTTATGATGGGAGATGTACTAGACCCAGGACCTGGCTTAAGGGAAAAAGCAAGAAAGATGTTATCAAGTATTTCCTACCAAAGCAGATTGTACCTAAAGCAGAATCTAATAGAGGAAAATGACAAAAATAACGACTCAATATGTGGTTAGCTAACTAGCTGTTATATGAAATAATGACAGTTCAGATATAGCAAATCTGTTCATTTATTTTTCTCATAGTTGAAGTGGTGAAAGTGGAAAAATGTGATACGTGTTTGGATTATCCATTTATTTGAGACTAACATGGAAAAGAAGCTAATTTTGGGTACTTCTTGGCTTCAGGCTCCTCTTACTGGTGATGGATAACTCTGTTTGAGTTTTGAAAGTTTCATGCTCATGTTCTTTGCTTAAATTTCTTTGCTGAAGTGTTAATAAAAATGGCTTTTGAGCCATTGGATTGGTATTGTCGGCCAGTGGCAAATGGACTATGGACAAAAGTGGTCGAGAATGCCTTTGGTGCTTACACTCCTTGTGCTGTTAATTCTCTTGTGGTCATCATTTCACATTTGATACTTCTTGGCCTGTGCCTCTATCGAATATGGTTGATTAAGAAGGATTTCAAAGTTAAGAGATTCTGTTTAAGGTTGAAACTTTATAATTATATTTTGGGGTTATTAGCTGGATGTTGCACCGCAGAGCCGTTATTCAGATTAGTCATGGGAATTTCAGTTTTAAATTTAGATGGGCAAACTGGTCTTGCTCCATTCGAGGTGAGCTGTAATTACTACACTTATGCTTTTATAATTTGCATTATTATTATTATTATTTTTTTCTGTTTCTTTATTTTGCAGTTGCATGTTTCATTTGGTAAATGTGCAACTTAAGCAGTTGAGAGCTTAAAGTTATCTTAAAAAAATGACATGCACCCTATGAAACACCGACACTTAAAAAAAAAAAAAAAGCAATGTCCAACATGTGTTGGACATGACACGACACTTGAATTAGTGCTTGAAATTCTTAGATTTTTCTGTGTCATGGGTCCATGTTATTGTTGTGTCAGTGTCTTTTTTCCTCAGTTGCGTTGGTATAGCTATGCTTATTTAGAAAAATGGGACCTTTTTGCCCCGGTCATTTTGATTATGAGAGCAAAGGTTATTTTTCTATAATAATAATTAAAAAAAAAAGGATAATGAGAGCAAAGGCATGGGCTTCTTTAGTTTTATATTTTTTCTTTTCCATTATAGAGTGCTTTTGATCTGGTTAACCTATTCCATCATACTTTTTTGCATAATCCAGTTCTTTATTTTGGCTTCTGCTTTTATGGGAGAAAGCTTTCTCTGATTACTAAAACTGTAATATTATCATTTTACAGATGGTTTCACTCATCATTGAGGCTCTTGCTTGGTGCTCTATGCTGGTTTTGATTGGTGTTGAAACTAAAGTCTATATCAGTGAATTCCGATGGTTTGTCAGATTTGGTGTGATTTATACTTTAGTAGGGGATGCTGTTATGTTCAATCTCATATTTTCTGCGAAGGTGTTCTATAGTAGGTCTGTCCATATCTTGTTACTTATGTTGAATTCCTTGTTGGCTAATAATGCCACTTATTTTGTCTACTAAGACTTTTCATAAATTTTTTCTTGTTTTTGATATAAGAAGTAACTATAGTGGAGATGGTAAAGAAGGACTGAAGGAGTAATAAAAAGGAGGAGGATAAGATTCCTTTTCAGGAGGGACAAAGAAAAAGGAGTGTGAATGAAGCAAAACAAGATATCATTATGCATAGATGTATAGATATGTATATGCGCCAGTGATGGTGGACAAAACATAATTATATACATGTATATGTGTGTGTGGGTATTATGGTAGAATGAGATAGCATATGAAGTAAAACATGGGATCATATAGAGGGAGACACACGCATGAACATACATGCAGGTGTGTGTGCATATGCGTTGTGCATATTTACTTATGTCTATTATACATACTATATCAATCAATAGAAATAAACATATTTTTTTCAAATTATCATGGTCATATCGTATACGATACTTGTCGTTCTTTTCTTCAATCTCATATTTTTGTGTTTGCCTTTACAGATCAGTACTGTATTTATACATAAGTGAGGTTGTCTTACAGGTATTCTAGTGCTCTCTAGTAACATGCTTTATGATTGATTGTTATTATTTGTCTTTAAATTAGTTGGTTGATGGATTGTCAAAGTTTGGTTATGTTTATTTGCAATGCACCTGTGAGGCAGGCCTCCATTGTGGCCTCTTGTGGTACTTAGGTTCTCAAAGGAAGGCTGTGTGTTTAAGTTTGTTGAGAAACTTATTTAGGTTGAACTCATAATGGATTAGGAATCAAACAAGTTCATATTTTATGCTTTATATCGGAAATTTTCTCTATGGGTATACTAAAAGTCTAAAACCCATTCATTGTCCTTTTTCAAGTTTTGCCTCCGTTGTATGTTAAACTTTCAGTAGGCGGTAGAACTTACAACTTAGATGCAGCAGATCATTTCTATTAATCCTACTGTTTTTTTGATAACTTAATAAGGAAAGAATAAATTAGAAAAGTGAAAGGGGGATAATACATCCTCCTAAAGAAACCTCAAAAGGAAAAAAAGAAGAAAGATAAAACCATAAAAATCAGTTGGCCACAAAGCAACCCAAACTACCTTTTAAAAAGTCCATTTGCTGAGCACCAAATTGAGGTCATGGAAATACTCTTCAACGCAGCTGGAGAGATAAAGATACTCCTCCAGTGTTGGAGGGCACATCCATTGTTCACCAAAAACAATAAAATACTTAAATCACAAAAGCCATCCTACAATGTAAAATGAGGGGAGCAGCAGATTCTTTTTCTCAGTACCTTGTTTTAGGTGTTTGATTCTGCAGCATGTCACTGGTATTAAGCCTATTTAGCATCGTGGTCTAGACAAATGACTTCCTTTAAGGGAGTTATAGAGTTCCAAATAGGCTTATCTAATAAAAAATTATCCTATGATCAGAATTAGCTAGAAACTGCATACATGGATGAAAGAAAGTTTTTTTCTTAAAGGATTTTTGCCAAAAAATATTAGCATGACCTAATTAACTGTTTGCTGAGGTCGATTGATGAATCAAAAGAATGAGTTGCAGAAAAGTGGCTAAATTGTGTCCAAAACTTATTTCTAGACTCCTTTTTAAAATTTGCATTATTGTTTTCTTAGAAGTAGAAGCAGATTATAAGTTTCTTATTATTCAAATCCTTAACATTGTGAAAGGTCCTAGGCATATGGGGAACTTACAAAGTGTAGATATTGGCTATGTGTGCCTGATGCAGTGTTGAGTTACAAAAGGATAGGCAAAACATGGTAATTTGGTAAATAAGTTTCCCCTATCCATGTATTCTCCTTAACCTGAATATGAAAACCATCATACATCCTGTATAACAGAAAGTGTCATACATGATAGATTCTTTTTTGGGGAACATGTGAGTGTTATATTAGTAATGATATTGTAATCATACTTGAGCCAAAATTAACTAGTGATCATCTTTTTGGTCCAGGTTTTGTTTGGAATACTTTTGCTTGTGTATGTTCCTAATTTGGATCCTTATCCTGGATATACTCCCATCCGGAGTGAATTGGTTACTGATACTGCATATGAAGAACTCCCTGGAGGAGAGCAGATATGTCCTGAGAGGCATGCCAACATAATTTCAAGTAAGTATTTACTTATTGATAGAGCATTAAGTCCAGTTATCAGGAATGCCTTGGGTATCCTTGGATAATGTATAGAGCATTGATGCTAAAAGGATAGGAGAGTCGAATACTTGGTTGAATGCAATACTACTATTTCCATTATTGCATTTGTTGTTGTTGTTGTTAATTGCTATCATTTAAGTGAAAGTCAGTTGGTAAGAGAAAATTACAACAAGTACTTAGGATAACTCTTGAAGTTATTTTTTCTGTTTATCTATTTTGTGGGTAAGTCATTATAATTTCATCATCTTTTGGCAGAAATAATTTTTTCTTGGATGAATCCTATCATGAAGTTAGGATATAAAAGACCACTGACAGAGAAAGATGTATGGAAATTAGATACTTGGGATCGGACTGAGACATTGAACAACAAGTATACTTTTGATTTTCCTTAAATATATTTCTATTTCATTGAGTTATTGCATTTCAATTTGATGTTATTGTGTGACTATGTAGGTTCCAAAGATGTTGGAATGAGGAAGGTCAAAAGTCTAAACCATGGCTTTTAAGAGCTTTGAATAGTAGTGTTGGAGGAAGGTACGCTAAGGACTTGTAGATCATTGTTGTGTCCTTTTTTATTTTTTCATAGTATTGTTTTCTGATAAAAGAAATTTTGTAAAGGATTGCTCAGCTGATCTTGGCAACTTTCTTGCTATCAAATTTGTGGGTTTTGGGAGGGATAAAGATCATAAAACACTTTGGCAATGTGCAATTCTAGCAACTTTGTGGTTTATTTGGATGGAGCGGAATACAAGAGTCTTTAAATTTAAGCACCTCTCACCCCACCTTTTTGGGGTAGAATCAATTTCTTGACTTCTTTCTGGGTTTCTTCTAATGGTTTGTTTGGAGGGGTTTTTCTTAGGGATATCCAAAGACTTGAAGTCTTTAAATTTAGCTTCTTGTACTTTCTTTCTTTTGTTTTTCTGTTTCTTTTTGTAGAGGACAGTTTGTCTTCCTTCTTGTATTCACTTGAATCTTTTCTCTCATTAATAAAATTTTCTTTTTTTCCTTTTTATTTTAAAATAAAAAAAGGTATATCAACCTCATCAAGTAAAATTCACACCCACACCATTCCGTAAGTAGCTTGGGCCATGGCTTGATACTTGAAGTTTACACTTGATTGGACTATTACATCTTGCTTCTTACTTTTCAAAGAAATGAGGTTATCTCCTGGCAAGAGTCTACAACAAATTTGCCCAATGTTCAGAAAAAAATCCTAATATAATATGTCATGTCTAGAAGCTTTATTTAGATATTTTTGGACATGCATAATTGCTTCCTGATGACGGTTTGTAGTCTCTGGAGGAGACATCAGTTGACTAACCACACTAGTTGAGAAGGCAATATCAAAATGAGGCTTTTCGGACATGCAAGTGTGAACATAGGAATACCTGTTGTTATGTATATTATTTTTCATAATACATTCATATAGAAACCCTGCTTTTATGGGAGAAGGTGATAGGCAAGGTAGAATGGTTTGGTACAACAAAGCCAACAGAAGCTTAGCAAACTGTATAGGTTTCTAAAGTGTATTGATCAAACTAACTAACTCAATAAAAAATAAAATTTAAATGTATGTAATACCTATCCTCCTAAACTATATGGATAAAGGGATAAGTAGATTTTTGAGATATTTCGAAGTTCGAATAATTCAAAATATCCCAAGTAATTTCAGCACTACCCCTCATGCTGGCTGGAAATGTCTTATGTTGAAAGACTGCATATTAAACCATCAAATTTCTTCTTATTCAGTCCCTTAATTGGGAAATCTACTAACTTATCTGATTTAGGGGCGTAAGATTTACAAATCTATCCTCTTTCTATTTTATCTTCAATGAAGTGATTATCTATTTCCAGTCCACTATCCGTGTGTATATATATATATATTTTTTTTTTCATCCAATCCATACAGGAGGATTTGGACTCATGACTTGTTTGGTCTATTAATGTAAATTTTCCTTCAATTTTTAACCCATTGTCCTAATAGGTAAATTTTATTCTTGATAAATCTATTTGGAGACTTATAGCTCCTATTTTAAGGTATAGTTGTTTATCTGAATTCTGGACTGTTTTATCAAAAAAGATTTATTGTTGGTTTTGGTGTTTTGCAATCCTAAAGCAGCTGTTTTTCCTAATATTTGTATCCGTGCATGGTTAGCCCAGAATCTGTTCCACATCTTTTAACCCTGTTGAGCAGCCACTTTTTTATTTTTTTTGTAGCTACCTTTTTGGTGTTTTTGGAGAACATTGGGTGTCTTTGATCCTTGGAGGGGTTTCTTTAAATAGGGTTCAAATGGTTTTGAAGGAAATAGGAGGCTGAAGCACTGTGGCAATTTGCAGTATTCAGTGTTTTGGTAAATTTGGTTGGGGAGGAACTCTTGAAATTTAGGAGTCTAAACATGCCTTTGGATGTTTGGAGATATTATGAGATAGGATAGTGTTTGTGTCCTCACTCCACAGTTTGTTTTTCTTTCATGGTTTTCTTAAGGGGTGGCTATCTTGGATTTACAGAGACATCGGCTGCTGTGTTGCGATTTTTGATTTAAAGTTCTTTTGGATTTTTGTGCTTCTCTGTTTTTCAGTTTCCATTCAAAGGACGCCCTTATTTTCCTATTTTATAAGTCTGATCTTCCATAGTAATTTTTTTTTTTTCTATACAAGAAAGGGAAAAAGAATAAACTTAAGAGTGTGTTTGGTTTATGAAAACATTTTCAGTTTTAATTTTCTATTTTTATTTCTTAAAATTTGTTTTCGTTTTCAAGTGTTCAATATTTTCAACATATGTTCGTTTTGTAAAGTTAAAAAACTTTTCCATATTTGTTTCTAAGTGAAATGACTTCAATGCCTATAGTTTTTTATTAATTTTTGAGTTTAACTATTATTAAATGATAATATTTTATACAGTTATAGGGTTTGCTTTTTGAAAAAATTACAAAAATAACATTGGTTAATGGTTATTATGTGAACACTTAAAATGTCTTTTTCAGCCTATTTTTGAAAATGTTTTCAAAAAATATTTTTTGTGAAATTGTATAAATTGTAAATAACACATTTTCAGTCATATTTTCTGTGTTCAGTGAAGAAGAAAGCAGAAAACAACAAAACCAAACGCACCTGTATTTTTTTTCACTGCAATGCTCGCTTTCCATGGAAACTGCCTCTTAGCTAATCCTTAGGCGCGTGTAGTTCTTTGTTATCTGTTTATTTTATGGTTGCTTTGAACATCATATTTGATCTTTCACCAACTAGTGGATCATAATCTGTGGACCACTGAAAAACCTAATTGAACTGATCTTGTGGCACTGATATTAAGTTGGAGGTTGACTAGTAGTATGATTTCAAGATGTATGGAAATATTTAATAGGCAATAGATCTGTGTATAATCATTTTATGTTAATAAAAGTGTATAGCTAGATATTTATGGAACAAGTGTTTTGGCTACTTTGAAGAGAATTGGGTATGTCCGGCAAATCTTGACACTTTTCTTACCATTAGATTTGTGGGTTTTGGAAAGGATAAGGAGCATAAAACACTTTGGCTAAGTGCTATTCTCACCCCACCTTCTTTGGGATAGAATTACTTTCTTGACTTCTTTATGGGTTTCTTCTAAAGGATTGTTTAGAGGGGTCTCCCATATGGATCTCCAAAGGGCTTGGAAGGCTTTATTATATTAGCTGCTTGTTTTTTCTTTCTTCTGCTCTTTTGTTTCTTTTTGTAGAGGATAGCTTGTCCTCCTTGTATTCTCTTGTTTCCTCTTCACTTTTAATAAATTTCTTTTTTTGTCAGAAAAAAAAAAATAAAAGTACTTGTACTTATAAAAAATCAGTTGGTCATGCTTTATTTGCCTATATATCTCATTTGCTTTTTAGCTGAAATTTACTTGCATCAATATTTTATTTTATTATTTTTATTTTTTTGTAGGTTTTGGTGGGGAGGCTTTTGGAAGGTAATAAAGTTTTCTGTTTTATTGTGTTATTGAACCACTGTTTTTTTATATTTATGTGATTGGATATACATACTGGGACCTTTGCTGAGATATGCTAAGAGAGTTAATAAACATAGAGAAAGAAGAGATGATATCATGATGAGCCACTGCAAATGATCATTTATCTGACCAAACTGCCACAAGTGCTGCCAGCCAGCTATTTATTACTTAACTACAATGGCCATGTCATTATTTAATATTTACTAATATGAGAATCATATCAATACCCTCACATAAAAAGACGTATCCCCTTATACTCAATAGCTGTGATAGTCACTGTGAAAAAGCCTGGTTGGGTCGTCATGTATTAATTGTATTAACACTTCCCAAACAAAGGCCTTTACCTTAGAAGGTGTTTTCATTTTTTAGAAAGATTTAGAGAAAAGAATAGAACAAGAATTTGGGCTTTGAGTAAGATATTTGAAAAAAGAAAAGTAGAACTATCAAGTTTGTGGGCTTTAGGATAAATAAAGAACATAAAGCACTCTGGCATTGTGCAGTTCTTGCAACTTTGTGGTGTCTGTGGCTGGAGCAGATTGTTAGAGTCTTTAATAATAAATTCCTTTCCCCTCATCTTCTGTGGGATAGAATTACCTTTTTGTCTTCCTTGTGGTTTTGTCGAATGGTTTGTTTAGAGGCGTTTTCATTATGGACCTTTGAAGAGATTGGAAGGCTTTGTTGAGCTAGAGTCTTGTTTTCTTTTGCTGGTTTTTTCTTTTTCTTTTTTCTCTTGAGGACTTCTTGTCCTCTTTCTATGTACTTTTCTTCCATCAATAAATTTCTTTTTTTTTTTTTCTATAGATATAAAAAAGAAAAAAATGTAAGTTCCAAATCCATCTATCAGGAAAAGATGAAGCGCCAAAAGGAGCAAGACTTTCTATCAATTAAACAACATCATTAGCAACTCTATCATTAAGATTATTAGAAAAATGAAAATTCCAGGAAATTTGGTTACCATGACATAATAAAAACATAAAATTTCGAGTATTATGTAAAGATGATTAACAATGATGATGAGGAAATAGCTTAGGTAACCAATCCAATAATCCTTTCAAAAACGAAAATGAGTACCATCTCCAACTTAAAGAGAAAGCATTGAAGAAAAGGAATGATATAGTTGAGAGATAAATTTCCAAGGGCTGGCACGTGCAGCACCAGTCCTAGTAATATCATCCAATCTATTGAGTGGCATATTTGCTCGAAGTAGGTGCCAAAGGAAAATGCCAATATCCTTTATACACTAGGTTTTTAGAGTCCAAAATGCTAATGCCAATGCCCTTTATACACCTCCCATCTAACCAAGTGGTCTCTTTTAATCTCCGATCCCCCAACCACAATGAAATCTCTTATGTTGTTTTCAACCCTATTAGCCATCCTAGCTGGAATCTTAAACAAGGAGTTATAATACAGAGGGATACTGGACAGAGAAGCCTGAATTAAAGTGATCCTAACACCAGGAGACCTCTCTCCAGCTCTCTAATCATTTTGAAATCCTTAGCATCATAGGTTCTCAAAAAGAGTCAGCACATTGGTTCCTCCCTAAAGGACATCCAAAAAGTTTAGAGGTCAGTGTAAAATCCCATAACCCACCATCTCAGCTAGATCACCCGCTAAAGTATCCTAAGGCATCAACAATGAGAGTAAATAAGAAAGTAGAGAGGGTCTCTTTGCCTAATACCAGGGAATCCCCTAAACCATTAATTAGGCTCTCCATTAACTATAGCAACAAAGGCAACAGAGGAGATATAGCCTTTAATCCAACTTCTCCATCTTCCTCAAATCCCCTACGACAGAACTTCATCTAGAAACCCCATTTGACCCTATCATTGGCATAAAAGAACAACAATCTTGTCAATTTTTGTTATGATTTTTAAATAAGGAATATATTTTTTTCTTAAATATTGAAGCCTCTATTATGACCCCAATCGTGGTAGAAAGGTTGCTTCTAGTATTGGCCTAGCAATTGATAGGTTATTTGGATACACAATATTTGGGTTCCTGACTTTCTCAAGCTGTATGATGTTCTGATAATCTGGTTAGAATATATAGAGCATTGACATTGTGAATTGATGGACATTAACTCTTAAATATTTGCTCCTGCATGGTAACGTGCATAAATTATTCATGCATCTGGTTAGAGATGATATCTTCCTTTTAACTTATGTAGATACCAGAGATCACAGATTTCTAGATTGGCTTTTAGCTGCAAAGTTATTTGTTTGGACCTAACAATCAATCTCGAATTTTGTTTTATTTATTTATTTATTTTTTCAGTGTGAGTTATGAAAAATTTATTCCTTCAAAGATTTGGAGCTTTGGTTGCTTTTGCATGGTTAAGCTATTTGATTGGAAACCTAACATATGACGTATTTTGTACTTGTATTGACAACGTGTAGATTGGCAATGATGTTTCTCAATTTATGGGGCCACTTATTTTGAACCAGCTGCTACAGGTTAGTTGCTTTTTTATTGAATCCATCAGTAGTTGGATCACTGATCCATTTTTTTTTTTAAATTTATGATTTATCCTTTTTTGTTTTGCGTGTGACATCCTCCTTCAAATTTTCATCATGGTGAAATATACAATGTACATGTAAAGAAAC
Organism: Senna siamea; assembly: GCA_031216115.1. Classification (NCBI taxonomy): domain Eukaryota; kingdom Viridiplantae; phylum Streptophyta; class Magnoliopsida; order Fabales; family Fabaceae; genus Senna; species Senna siamea. The sequence goes on along the minus strand of CM062355.1, from coordinate 17,269,743 downwards.
TAGTTAGGGGGAGGGGGGTTTATATATATGTGGTTTGGGTTTATGCTGTAACTGTCTAACTTTGCTGCATCTTACTGTTTTAATTATTCTTATGATTTCATTACATTCTGTTCTAAACCACTAATGTACTTCTTATACTTAGTAGAAAAAGGTAAAAGTACTTCTCCAAGGGTTTTTTTAAGTCACCTGTCATATTTCCCAGCTAAAGATGTTCAAATACTACAGTCAAAAGTCAAAGCATTTGTGTAGTGTCCTGGTTCTTGGGTTATGTGTTGTCAGTTATCTTGGAATGGGTTAAAACAAGAACCCTTTTTTGATTCTAGTTACTTCATAAGCCTGTTAGCCCCAAGAATTGGAAAGTAGCAAAAGTAGCAGCCTTCTGTGATGCGGGTCTGGGTTGTACCCGACCCAGATTGAATACCTGTGAGCCACAGCCCAGTAAGTCACCAGCATATTGGGTTTTATCTATCATAGCCCACTTCCCCACCTGGCTAGCCTTAGTTAAACGCATGGCAGCATTCCCGAGAGTCATGGCTTTTTGGGCCTTTATTTAGACCAGACCTTTGTGGGCTTCTAGGCTGTATTGGCCTCTTTCTTTCTAAAACCCAATGAACCCTCCTTTTTCTATTATCAATCATAGTTTTACTAATTCATATTGTTTGTATAGTTTAGTGAATGGTGATTGCTTGTGCTTATTCAGTCTTATCATAATTCTGCATTTGAAATTTAGAAACAAGAGTATTAATGAATGATGCTTGAGTAACTTAAACAAACATTATTTATCAGAATATTTTACTCCATTTGTCCTATATCTGCAGTCGATGCAAAGCGGTGATCCTGCATGGGTTGGCTACGTTTACGCCTTCTCAATATTTTTGGGAGTGGTATGATATGACATGACATCTGTTACTAAATTCCTGTTTGCTGAGATATGCATTTGATTGCTTGCATCAGGTTCTACTTACTACTTGCTTCAGTCACCTTATCTAGTGAATTGATGTAGATTATTGTACCCTTATGGTCACTGTTGAGGTTATATTTTTGGTGTAAAAAGGCAAGAGGAGTCAAAACGTGATACCCTTGCTTGGGGAATGCATGTGAACGAGTTTGTTATCTGAGTTCAGTAGCTGTATCAAAATTCTGTTTTCAAGAATCAAAGATGCATTGTTTTTCCTATTACAAAGCTCTCTCATTAATAAAAAAATTCTTTTTTTATCAAAAAAAAAAATTTGGTGATACAGTTTTATGCATTATATTATGCCATTCTTATGCAGCTTATATTATAGCTGTAGTTACAAGTAGAGTAGTACCCCAGCAGTAGTGTCTGACTTATGACACATAGTGTTCACCCTTGTACTAATAATTGGTTATTGGTATTGCCTTTACAACTATCTTTAAGAACTGGTATCTTAGAAAATTATCTTATTTTAGGTATTATTACATACAGAAACTGCATATTTTCAAAATTACCGGTGCACAGGGGAAAAAGGACTTGATTGGATGGTTGTTTTCCAACAAGAATTATCAAAAGCCATCCTAAATACTTTATTATTTCTTTGATTCCTGGTTGAATTTTGTAATAGGAAAAACATTGTTTTGATTGAGACATTGAACGTTGAATGGGTTGGGTCAGCAAGATTGAAAATAATGGTGGTGTTAGAGACACCAGTTTTTGATTATCTGGATGTATCAATCTGAGGAGTAAAAACATTGTCTTTAGTAACGTTTTGAAAGTCAAACTTTTCATTTGAAGTGCACAAGGGGAAGGTTGGACTACATCATTTAACAATTTAGATAGAGGAAAATTTTAAGAGAAAAATCTGTTTTCTATTTCTTGGTGTGTTTGACACAAGGTAAGGGGTCATCCATTTCTAGGAAAAGTCCAAAAACAAATTCGAGAGATATTCTCCTAAACCTATGCTTATAAAATAAAAGCTATACAATAAAGAATCTTTTATTTTGTACAAAATAAACACTAAGAGAGAAATAAGGGATTAGAGATAAATTAGGGATTCAATATGTGCCCTCAAGCTGGGAAGTAAATATCTATCATACCCAGCCTTGATAAATGATTATCAAACTAGGTTCTAGGCAAAGATTTGGTCAACACTGTTATTTGTTGATATGTGGGAGTATAGAACATCTCCTCAACCCCGTATTCAATTTTTTCCTTGATGAAGTGTCAATCAATTTCAATGTGTTTGGTTCTAAAATGATGAATCGAGTTTTTGGAAATGCTTATCGTAGCTTGATTATCACATAATAGATTCATAGAATTTGAAATTGGGAAATGAAGTTCTTTAAGAAGTCTCGTTAACCAAATTCCTTCACAAAATCCCCATGCTAGAGCTTGAAATTCAGCTTCAGCACTACTTTGAGCTACGACTGATTGTTTCTTACTCCTCCACATAACTAGATTACCCCATATATATGTACAACCCTAAACCCTGAACCCTAATTAGCATTATAGAAAACTTCTATGTCTCTATTGGTTCCCTTTTTGAGAAACAAACATCTTCCTAAAGTCATCTTCAAGAACCTTAGTATTCTGTTTACTGCTTCAAGGTACCCCTCCGTGGGATTATTCATAAACTGACTTGTTACACTGATTGCAAAACTGATATCTGGCCTGGTATGTGAGAGCTATATCAGTTTTTCCACTAGTCTTTGATACATTCCTTTAACAACCAGAACACAGTTTTTATTTGAACCCACTTTATTTGAAGGATCCATTGGTTATTTGGCCTGAATTAACACTTTACAGCCAGTATGTAGCTGTAATTGGAATAGCCATTTAGTTTGAGAACCTAAGGTGTGCAGAGAAAAAAGCTGTTTTCTAGTTTTAGTTTTGGCTAATGGAAGGCAACAATTTATGGTGGGTGCTACGTTATTACTGCTTGATGTCTCTGGTTTGTGCACAAGCAGCAATGAGCTTGTTTGTTTTCCCTCTTACTATCATACATTTGTACTGGAGGTATCTTTTGCTCTGTTTTTGGTACTCCTTTCTTCTCTGAAATTTCTACATCTTTAAATTTCTTCATCTATCCTAAAGAAAAGGAATTTGATACACGTGATAAATACATAAAGCAGTACAGAAGAAGGAATAGGGAGCATGGAAGTGAGGAGGACAAAAGAGAAATACCTCTCAAGGTATATTCTAGCAGGAATAAGGGAAAAGGGAATGAGGATGAGGTGGCAAGGAAAGGAGGGGAAAGTATAACAGAATTGTTAGCCTTGGGAGAGGTGGGGACCAGTGCAGTAGCGGTTTAAAGCAAGGCTGGTGGGAGTGGAAAGGCAGGAAAGATCTTGGAAGTTATTTTGGGTGAGAGCTAGCCTCTTGAAAGCTAGTACCCTATAGTTCTTTTTTTCTTGCTCGTTTTCCTATTTTCTCATACTGTAAGGCAATTGTTTCCTGGCGCCAATACTGAATTTCAGGGCTCTATCATTTCCGGCATCAGAGCAAGTGCCAATCGGGGAATGGTAAACACTAGAATGGACGGAAGAATGGATAATGTGGAGAGGGACATTGCGGTGTTGAAGGAAGATATGAAGGAGATGAAAGGAGACATGAATGGGATGAAGGTCTTGATGATGGAAATGAAGGAAATGATGACAAGGCTAGAAGCAAGAGGAAGAATGTTGGAAGAAAACCAACCTGTGGAGCCTTCTGAATCCAATGCAGGAGGGAATATTGGAGGGGGACACACGGAGGCCGTAGAACAGGAGTCAAACTGATTCAGGAAGCTGGAATTGCCGCTATTTGAGGGTGAAGACCCTATAGGCTGGTTATTCTAGGTGGAACGGTATTTTGACATCAATGGAGTGAAGGAATTGGAGCGACTTGAAGTGGCGACAGTTTGTTTGGAAGGCCGAGCATTGAATTGGTTTTAGTGGCAGGAGACGAGGAGTCCGGTGAACTCTTGGTCGGAGTTTCGGAAGGAGTTGATCAAGCGCTTCCATCACTTGTAGCAAGGAGACGCCTATGAGCTGCAAATGGTGCTGTGGCAAGGGGAAGATATTGCCGAATACAGGGAGAGGTTTGAAGCTTTATCGACTCCTCTCAAAGATGCTTTAGACGAATGCCTCATGGGGGCTTTCAAAAATGGGTTGAAACCGGAGGTTCGGGCTGAGCTCCGAATTGTTTGGACCGGGTCCCTAAAAGGGTTAGTGAATTTAGCCCATAAGGTGGAGGAGAGGACTGTAGTATTGGCTAGGGCCAAGAAGAATTAGTTAGCAAACAGATTAAGACTTGGGGCCTAAGTAGGTGGGCTGGACCAAAACAGACCTAGAGTTGGGTCACTGGTAACCTCTGTCTTGTGGGGCAAGAGTGTAGAGACGAAGAAGGAAGTACCAGCAAATGTCTTTATAGCAGCGTCATCTTCAACCAGCGTTACCAAGGGGACGCCATACTGCCAGTTATCCGAAGCAGAGGCAGAGAGGAAAAGAGCTCTGGGACTATGTTTTAAGTGTGACAAAAAATACAGCCTAACCCATCAGTGGAAGAACAAACAGTTGTAGGTAATTTTGCAATAGCCAGTGAATGAACTGGGGGAGATAATGACAGAGAAAGCTTTCCTTGAAAATGACGAACCAGAAGCAGAAGCAGAGGAGAAGGACACTGTGGAATTATCCATGAACTCGGTAGTGGGCCTCACAGGTAACAACACAATGAAGGTAATGGGACCCTGCAAAGGGGAGGAGGTGATTATCTTGATAGATAGTTGTGCTTCCCATAACTTCATCTGCTCAGAAGTGGTTAACAAACTGAACATTCTGACCAAGGAGACCAGGCCATTTGAAGTATTCGTGGGAGACGAATACAAGGTGAGGGGAGGATGGGTGTGTCTAGAACTAGAATTGGAAATACATGGAATGAAAATCCACCAACAATTCTATGTATTTGAATTGGGAGCAGACTTGGTGTAGGGAATTGAATGGCTCAAGTCATTGGGAGAGGTCAAGGTAAATTGGAGGCAATTAACAATGAAGATCAAGGTGGGTAGGGTTGAGAAATTTTTGAAGGGGGACTTGACACTAGCAAAGACATTGGTATCGTTGAAATCCTTAGTGAAGACACTCAAACAAGGAGGCCAAGGGTTCCTTGTGGAGTTTGGCAGCTTAGAAATTTGAGATAGTGAAGGGGAACATGTCACTAATGATGGTCTCTTATTTCCAAAGGGGGTACAGGAGTTGATAGAGGAATTTCTAGAATTGACCACACTAGTCCAGGGATTTCCCCTAAGGAGGACGCATGATCATGCCATCATCATGAAACAAGGGGATCAACCACCATACATTCGACCTTACTGTTACCTTTATTCTCAAAAAGCCGAAATTGAGAAGTTGGTGCAGGAGATGTTGACTGCAGGGGTCATTCAGACTAGCAATAGTCCTTATTTCTAGCTCGGTTTTACTAGTCAAGAAGAAGGATGGGAGTTAGATGTTCTATGTAGATTACTGAGCCTTAAACAAGATCACCATTAAGGACAAATTTCCAATCATAGCAATTGATGAATTATTGGATGAGTTTGATGGAGCCACAGTATTCTCAAAGCTGGATCTTAAATCCAAATATCATCAGATCCGAATTAGACCAAAAGATGGGGAGAAGATAGCATTTTGAATGCATCAAGGTCATTAAGTGTTCTGGGTGATGCCATTTGGACTAACTAATGCCCCTTCGACCTTCCAAGCCCTATTGAACGATGTATTCGAGGAACACCTACTTAAGTTTATTCTAGTATTCTTTGATGACATTTTGGTGTATAGCCTTAACAAGGAGTTGCACATGGAACATTTGAGGGAAACCCTGAGATTGTTCTAGATGCATGAATTCGTGATCAATCTGAAGAAGTGTTACTTTGTGAAGGATAAACTTGAGTACCTTGGTCACATAATCTCCAAAAAAGGAGTGGAGGCAGACTCGGAGAAAAGCAAGGCCATGATCACGTGGCCAACATCTGGGGATTTAAAAACCTTGAGATTGTTCTTGGGGTTGACTGGGTATTATAGGAAGTTTGTGCGGAACTATGGAAGAATTGCTACACTCCTCACAGCTCTACTGAAAAAAGACTCTTTTCATTACGGTGAAGAGGCACAAGAAGCCTTTGACACACTCAAGAAGGCTATGACTTCAGTTTTAGTTTCGGCTATGCCAAATTTTTTAGTTTCCTTTGAAATAGAGACAAATGCTTTGGGTTCAGGGGTTGGGGCTATTCTCATGTAGCAAGAGAGGCTGGTTGCTTACTTTAGCAAAGCTCTATCTTCAAAGAAAAGGGCAAGCTCAGTGTATGACAGGGAACTTATGGAATTGTCTTGGCAGTAAAAAAATGGAGACATTACTTGGTGGGATATCCCTTTGTGATTAGAACTGATCAGAAGACATTGAAATTTTTACTTGAACAGAGGGAATTAGGGGCTGAACAGCAAAGGTGGGTCTCAAAGTTAATGGGATACAAGTTTGAAATTGTTTACAAATAGGGAAGGAGAATAGGGTAGCGGATGCTTTGTCAAGAAGAAAAGTTGCTGTAGAATTTCAAGCTACGACCATTTAGCAGTGTGATGACTTAGAGGAATGGGAAAAAGAAGTAAAAGAGGATGAGAAACTGCACCAGATTTAGCAGCAAGTAATCACCAACAAGGATGCCCTGGATGGCTACCACATTAAGCATGGGTGCTTGTTCTATGAAGGGAGAATGGTACTGCCCCGACACCACCAGAATCCCAAAGCTAATCGCTGAATTTCATCAGACACCTATAGGAGGACACTCAGGATATGTTAGAACATATCGAAGAATGGTGGAATTTTTTTATTGGAAAGGTATTAAGAAGGATATTCAGCACTTTGTGGCAAGATGCAACACTTGTCAACAAAACAAATACGAAGCAGAAAGCCCAGTAGTGTAACCCATACCTATACCGCAACAGGTATGGGAGGAAATTAGCGTGGATTTAATCACCGGGTTACCTCGCTCATCCAAGTTTGACACTATCCTAGTAGTAGTTGACAGATTGACTAAATATGGATGCTTTATTCCTATTGCTCACCTATTCACAAGCAAGGATGTAGCAACAATGTTCATTTGGGAAGTGATTAAATTACATGGCTTCCCTAAATCTATCATTTCGGATAGGGATAGACTTTTCTTGAGTCTGTTTTGGCAAGAATTATTCAAACTATCCAGCACCACCCTCAAGTTTAGTTTCTCTTGTCATTCTGAAATGGATGGGAAAACAAAAGTGGTCAATAGAAGTTTGGAAGCTTATTTAAGATGCTTTGCTGGCGATAAACCAAAGAGCTAGGCAAAATGATTACCTTGGACACAATATTGGTTCAACACTTCCTTCAATCAATCAGTGGGGATGACACCTAAGCCTTGTATGGGAGGGGCCCCCTAACTATTTTGAGATTAGAAGACACACCTTCAGCCGTGGAAGATGTAAATGAGTAGATTAGGCAGTGTAATGCAATACTTAGGGAGCTGAAGGAGAATTTAGAAAAGGCTCAGCAATGAATGAAGCAATATGCAGACCAAAAGAGAAGAGAGGTGGATTTTAAGGTGGGGGATTGGGTATATCTGAAGTTGAAACCCTAAAGGATGAAGTCATTGGCTAGGAAATACAACGAGAAACTCAGTCCTCAATTTGATGGGCTCTACAAGGTGAAGGAATGAATTGGACAAGTTGCCTATAGGTTGGAATTGCCTGATTCAGCCCGCATACATTCTGTATTCCATGTATCTCAACTTAAGAGAACAGTGGAACCGACCACTCAGATATTATTTCTTCCTAGTGGACTAATGGATAACCTCGAAGTGATCACAGAAACCGAGGATGTCCAGCAGATATGGAAGCTCACAGATGGACAGTGGGAAGTACTTATCAAGTGGAAAGGGCTGCGTTTCCATGATAGTACGTGGGAGTCTTATGAAGTCATCATGAATCAATTTCCCAACTTTCACCTTGAGGACAAGGTGAATCTCATTGGGGGCGTTATTGATACTCGTGATAAATACATAAACTAGTACAGAAGAAGGAATGGGGAGAGTGGAAGTGAGGAGGACAAAAGAGAAATACCTCTCAAGGTATATTCTAGAAGGAATAAGGGAAAAGGGAATGAGGATGACGTGGCAAGGAAAGGAGGGGAAAGTTTAACAGAACTGTCAGCCTTGGGAGAGGTGGGGACAGTGCAGTAGCGGTTTAAGGCAAGGCTGGTGGGAGTGGAAGGGCAGGAAAGATCTTGGAAGTTATTTTAGGAGAGAGTTAGCCTCTCGAAAGTTAGTACCCTATAGTTCTTTTTTTCTTGCTCGTTTTCCTATTTTCTCATACTGTAAAGCCATTGTTTCCTGGCGCCAGTACTGAATTTCAGGGCTCTATCAGAATTCCAATTGGCAGGCTTGATCACAACAACGATGCACATGTTTGCAGAAATGTACACTAACTGTCACAAAATGAATGGGAAAATTGATTCTTATTTTCTGGGCTGTTGTATAGGAAATATATAGAGTTACAGAGGAGAAGAAAAAGGAAATAATCTAATCTAATCCCAAAATTCTAGGAAACAAATCAGCCTATCCTAATCCTTTGATTTAAGGGATTTAAATACACCAGATTTCTATTCTAATTATTTCTAAATTTAAACTAATCATATCCACATAAATCCAGCCATATCTTGACACTCCCCCTCAAGCTGGGGAATAAATGTCTTCCATTCCCAGCTTAGATAGGAGTCCCATAAATCTTGAGCTGTGAAGTCCCTTAGTTAGGATATCAACTAGTTGTAAGTCAGAGGGAATGTAAGACATGCACACCAATCCAATCTAGAACCTGTGAATGAAGCAACGGTAAGCTCTTCTTTACCTGCTGAACCTACTAATTCTTTTGATATTGATATAGACCTTCCCATAGCAATAAGAAAAGGCATTAGAGAGTGCAGCAAGAGACCTCTATACCCATTATCTAATTATGTCTCTCTCGACCACTTGTCTCCAACCCATTAAAACTTTATTGTGAGTCTAAATACTATTCCTAACACTGTTTCTGAGGTAGCTTCAAAAAGGGATTCTTGGACTTGAGTCAGTTCAGGGGTAGCTTTCCTCCTTGAATACACCCTTGGGAAGCTAGGAAAGTGTTTTGTAGGATTAGTGAAATTAAGAGTAGGAAGAGGAATGGGATCAGTCACATTAGTGAAATTAGGAGTAGGAAGAGGAATGGGATCAGTCACAGTAGGTGATTTTGACATTTTTGGTTCATGGCTAGAAGGGAGATCAAGGTTATTTATGGGTTCAAAATATTCTTCAGTTTCTTGAGTAGGAGACTGCCCTTGTTGAGGTGGGGATTTAGGAAAGAAAGAGGTATTTTCGGCAAATGTCACATCAGTTGAAATATAGAATTTTCTTGATGAAGGGTTGTAACATTTGTACCCCTTTTGGGTAGAAGAGTAACCCAAGAAGATGCACTTGGTGGCTCGTGGTTCAAATTTGTCCCTTTGATGGCTATGGATATGAACAAAGGCAGTACATCCAAAGATTTTGGGAGTCAGATTATTAGAGGTTCTGAAATGAGGATAAAAATTATTCAAAGATTTCCATAGGGCATTTGTTGTCAAGAACACTTGAGGGTAGGCGATTTATCAAATAAGTGGCGATTAGAACGACTTCCCCTAATAGTTTTTGAACATTCCCTTGGAAGAGTAGTGCACGGGTAGTATTTAGCAGGTGCCCATTTTTTCTTTCTGCCACCCCATTTTGTTGGGGGGTATTGACACACGAAGACTCATGAATAATTCCTTGGGACTCAAAAAAGGGAAGTAAGGTTTGGTTGAAGTAATCCCTAGCATTATCTGTTCTAAACCTCTTTATTTTGACCCCAAACTGATTTTGAACCATAGAATGAAAATTAGGAATGATAGAACTGACATCAGATTTCTGTTTAAGGAGGAAGAGCCATGTAACCCGAGTGCAATCATCAATTAGGGAAACAAACCATCTAGCTCCAAAGAATGTTTGGGATTGATGAAGGTCCCCAAACATCACTATGAATTAAATCAAAAGGATTAGAACTTCTTTTATTGTTAATAGGAAAAGGTACACGAGTATGTTTAGCAAACTCACATACATCACAATGAAATTCTGAAATATCTAATCCTTGAAATAGATGGGGAAACATGACTCTTAAAACTTTAAAGGAAGGATGACCAAGCTGTAAGTGATACATCCAAATGGATCTTTGATTAGAAAACTTTAGGCAAGACAGTGAGAAAGATAGGTTACTACTGCTTCCTTGGGATGGTTCAAGATAGTAAAGGTTGCCTCTTTCCTTTGCAAGTCCAATCCTCTTCCCCGTGCCTTGTTCTTGAAAAACACAGTGATTTTGAAAAAAGGTAACATAACAGTTCAGGTCATGAGTGAGTTTTTGGATAGATACAAGATTGGCCGAAATTTTAGGGACATGAAGAACATCCTTGAGGACAAAGTTAGGAGTGATATAGATGTTACCAATTCCAGCAACAGTGGCAAGAGAACCATTAGCCACAATAATTTTTCGGTTACTTGAGCAAGGAGTGTATGTGTGAAAAAATTGAGAGGTAGGGGTCATATGATCTGTGGCTCCAGAGTCTATAATCCAATTGCAATCATAACACAATTTTGAGGCATTTATGAAAAAAGAGGATGAGAGTTTACCTGAAAAAGTAAGTGAACAAGCTCTAGAAGGCTTTTCAAGGGAGCTTAACAAATTCCTTAGTTGCTCGATTTCTTCACTATTAAATGTCTCAAATGTTGACATGATGGGAGAAAAACAACAATTAAGGTTGCAGAAAGTTTTAGCAATTAAGGCTAAAATGGAGGGTGGAGGTTGGCAATGAAGGCACAACCAGAATGCTATGCTGGAGGCAATGAGAGGGTTCCTTTTGAACCAGGCTCTGATACCATGTCACGAAATGAATGGGAAAATTGATTCTTATTTTCTGGGCTATTGTATAGGAAATATATAGAGTTACAGAGGAGAAGAAAAAGGAAATAATCTAATCTAATCCCAAAATTCTAGGAAACAAATCAACCTATCCAAATCCCTTGATTTAAGGGATTTAAATACACCAGATTTCTATTCTAATTATTTCTAAATTTAAACTAATCATATCCACATAAATCCAGCCATATCTTGACACTAACAAAAGGAAAAAAAAAAAAAAAAACTGCTGAGCATTAATGATGCTGCTTTTGAGACATGCTTCCTAAAACAGACATATTAAGAATAAATGCTTACTAAGGATGGCTGGAAAGAGGCCAGCTTGAGGCCTAATGGTGATTTTTGTAATATAGAGATTTTGAACCAGTAGACATACCGACATGTGCTTGAAGAAATATATACATGATATTTTTGAAGTTCTAGTGATACTAATATATTTATTAAGTTTTATTTTTCTTTTTAATTTGTGTTAGTCTGTAAGAAAGATTTTATAGATAATTTTGGATTGATGAATAAATAAATCATAATGTTTTAGATAAAATTGCTTGGGTAATTGCTTTTCACGTTAGAGGTCTTATTGACATCTTTTTACTGGTAAAAGAAAGTGTTGAATTTTTGCTGGTTTTGGCATATTTTGGTGGGCTTTTCTTCCTCTATTGTAAACTTCTCTGTACAGGAGGTCAATTATTGTATTGATATGCGGCTTATGATTTATGGAAGTGACTAGCTTACAGTAAATTACTTGCCTGTGATGTTGATAACTTTAGTCTTATTTTACTTCATATAATGATATTAAATATGTTAATGATGAATGCCATCTCTGAATTTCTTTTTGGTAGGTCTTTGGGGTGTTATGTGAAGCTCAATATTTTCAGAATGTTATGCGCGTTGGTTACCGGCTTAGATCGACCCTGGTAATTTGATAATTTTGGTTTAAATAATTATGTTTATATGGTCTTTTAACTTGATGTTTGTTTGTTTATTTTTTAACTGAATTTTTTTTTGATAAAAAAGAATTTTATGTTTATAACTGAAATTCACATTGCTGTATAAATAGGAGGGAAGGATTAATGGTGGAATTAATTCCACTAGAGAAAGTTGTGACCTTTAAGGGGGTAGGCTGTGATGATTAAAGCTGAATTTTCAATTGTTCCATGTCTGGTTGGAGTAATTGTTTCTGACATACAGCCTCGTTTTTCAGAATTCATGGCTGTTTGGTAACCAAAGTTTGTTATCTGGTTAGTCAGGACTGTATCGCGCTGATACATGTGGAAATCAGAGTTTTAAATTTAATGCTTCTGATTTTTATTATTTTTACATAAAGATGCTAGGTTACATTTCAATAGGGTCATGGAAATAAACCTGCCGCTAGATCTCTAGAATATATCCTAACAACCTTAATTTAAATGACAAACAAAAATTGGCGTCCAAAACAGACAAGATAAAAATGGTTTGTTAGAGGGGTTTCTCTTGTGGATCTCCAAAGGAATTAAAAGGCTTTATTGATTTAGTTTCTTGTTTTTTCTTTCTTTTTGTAGAGGACAGCTTGTCCTCCTTTTTGTATTCACTTGTATCTTTTATCTTGTTAATAAAATTCTCTTTTTTTTATCCAAAAAAAATTCAAATTTAAACTTAAGTTATCAGTAATCCAAACAGAGTTTGAGAAGTAAATCCAAACTAATTAGCAAAGGATTGGGACGATTTCCAACAATTTCTCTTTTAAACTCATGTACATATTGTTTTCACACTTTTTAAATTAACCTCTAACCTATTTTTCCAAATACCAAAAAACCAGAGAACAGCATATGGCCTGTTTGAATGCAGTTTTTAAAAATTATTTTTGACTTTTAAAAACAGAAAAACAAAAAAACCTATTTGAATTAATGTTTTCAACTGAAAACAAAAAAAGAAAATTTGTTTTGAGAACAAAAATACATGAAAACAATTCTAGTATAAATTCTCATAACTAATTTTATAAACATTTTTAAAGAAAAAAAAAACAGAATAACATTCAAATAGGCCTATAATCTTTATTTTTTCAATAACTATTGGCCTCACGGCTTAAGCTGTTGACTGATATTTAAGGAAATGCTCTTATAAAAAGATAGGTTATAGAGCATTAGTAAATGTTCTTGGGCTGATGATCCAGTTTAATAAAAATTTCTGGCCTGTGAATCACATGACTTTGTATTATGTAAGGATCTTGTATGACTTTGTATTTGACTCCCCTTTTATTTCTCTGTTGTAGGTGGCAGCTGTATTTCGCAAATCGTTAAGGCTTACCCATGAAGCCCGAAAGCAATTTGCAACTGGGAAAATAACAAATTTGATGACTACTGATTCTGAGGCTCTTCAGGTACGGTTTTTTTCTATTGTTCTGATCTCTTTTCCCTATTAGTTCCATTGAAAGGTGTTGACGAAGCAATTGACTTAGAAAGTTGTACTTTTCAATGGACTAAATTTAAATGCAACTGAAAAGGGTGTGCAGTGGCAATTTAGTTGATAGAGCCCTGTGTATATCAAATACCTCTGCTATTATAGATGAAAACACATACAAACACCAATCCACAGAAAAACACTGGAAAAAAAACTAAAACAGCAAACCAAACTTCACAATCCTCTAAACGGAGCGCACTCAAGAAATAGCACGAAGGTAATAACAAAACATAGGCTAAACGGACACACTCCAGCAAAACACACAGAAATGTAACCTCACAGCTAGCTTTTGAGAAGCTAGCACTCCCCCACTACTCCTCACTTGTTTTTCCTCCCCTCATGTGTTTTATAAGTCTCTCACTGTACTAACTAATCAAAACCCATCCAATGTAAGTGTAATACGTGCCCATTGCCGTATTATACCCAAACCATAAGGGGCTGCCCATACCTTTGCTACCCTCTGCCTTCCTTCCTAAACCTTCTAGAATATTGGGGTCCATCATTACCCGACTCTCAAAGAGTCACCTTGCCCTCAAGGTGAGAATTAGAAGTTGTTACCAGTGGCCTCTTTCCAATACGAATTTTTTTTGTTTCACCAAAAAGCCCAACCAAGCAACCCTGATATACATCTTATCCTTAGGGTGGATATAAAAATGCTGTAGTTGAGTAGTGTCCAAAGCTTCCCAATTGCTTCCATAGTTTGATAGCTCCTTTCTCTTAGTTGAGGCCTTTTTGGTTTTAGTGTGTATGTCTATCTAACCACCACCTTCAATGGCTTCTCTTTATGCTTGATTGGAGATTGTATCTCCACTTATTTGACTTGTATATGTCCTTTGGAACCAAAATTTATTTGTATGCCACAATGCATATGCCTTGTTAATGCACTTTTAGAAGCCCTTGTTTTGCCAACACCTAAAGCTCCCTTGATAGAAGGGTACTGTGGTGCAAATATAGTAACTACATTTTCTCTAGATCGTGCTGCACTTGGGAGCTCCTCAAGCTTAAGATTCAAGTTAATTTAATCATAGAAGTCCGTCAATTTTCTTTGCAGTTCAAGAATGTCACCCAGAGTAATAAAGTCTTGAAAAATAATATATGCTAAGAACCTCAAATCATGGGTCAGTACACCTTGCACAACAAAGGATGCTGTAACTCTCTTGTCTTTAATGGCATAAAACCAGCTAATTGTTTCTTCAAGCTTCTGTTTTTGACTTGTCAAACCCCCAAAATCAGTAGTGACAGATCTAGAAAATTGCAGGCTAAGCAATATATAAGCATACGATACAAGGCTTTCTCTCCCATTATTTCATTTTGTCAAGATATGGTTGGATTTATGTGGATATGATTAGTTTAAATTTAGAAAAAATTAGAATAGAAATCTGGTGTATTTAAATCCCTTAAATCAAGGGATTAGGATAGGCTGATTTGTTTCCTAGAATTTTGGGAGTAGATTAGATTATTTCCTTTTTCTTCTCCTCTGTAACTCTATATATTTCCTATACAACAGCCTAGAAAATAAGAATCAATTTTCCCATTCATTTCGTGACATGGTATCAGAGCTAGGTTTAAAAGGAACCCTCTGATTGCCTCCAGCATAGCATTTTGGTTGTGCCTTCATCGCCAACCTCCACCCTCCATTTTAGCCTTAATTGCTAAAACTTTCTGCAACCTTAATTGCTGTTTTTCTCCCATCATGTCAACGTTTGAGACATTTAATAGTGAAGAAATCGAGCAACTAAGGAATTTGTTAGGCTCCCTTGAAAAGCCTTCTGGAGCTTGTTCACTTAACTTTTTCAGGTAAACTCTCATCCTCTTTTTTCATAAATGCCTCAAAATTGTGTTATGATTGCAATTGGATTATAGACTCTGGAGCCACAGATCATATGACCCCTACCTCTCAATTTTTTCACACATACACTCCTTGCTCAAGTAACCGAAAAATTATTGTGGCTAATGGTTCTCTTGCCACTGTTGCTGGAATTGGTAATATCTATATCACTCCTAACTTTGTCCTCAAGGATGTTCTTCATGTCCCTAAAATTTCGGCCAATCTTGTATCTATCCAAAAACTCACTCATGACCTGAACTGTTATGTTACCTTTTTTCCAAATCACTGTGTCTTTCAGGAACAAGGCACGGGGAAGAGGATTGGACTTGCTAAGGAAAGAGGCAGCCTTTACTATCTTGAACCATCCCAAGGAAGTAGTAGTAACCTATCTTTCTCACTCTTTTGCCTAAAGTTTTCCAATCAAAGGTCCATTACGATGCATCACTTACAGCTTGGTCATCCTTCCTTTAAAGTTTTAAGAGTCATGTTTCCCCATCTATTTCAAGGATTAGATATTTTAGAATTTCATTGTGATGTATGTGAATTTGCTAAACATACTCGTGTACCTTTTCCTATTAGTAATAAAAGAAGCTCTAATCCTTTTGATTTAATTCATAGTGATGTTTGGGGACCTTCATCAATCCCAAACATCACTAGAGCTAGATGGTTTGTTTCCCTAATTGATGATTGCACTCGGGTTACATGGCTCTTCCTCCTTAAACAGAAATCTGATGTCAGTTCTATCATTCCCAATTTTCATTCTATGGTTCAAAATCAGTTTGGGGTCAAAATAAAGAGGTTTAGAACAGATAATGCCAGGGATTACTTCAACCAAACCTTACTTCCCTCTTTTCAGTCCCAAGGAATTATTCATGAGTCTTCTTGTGTTAATACCCCCCAACAAAATGGGGTGGCAGAAAGAAAAAATGGGCACTTGCTAAATACTACCTGTGCACTACTCTTCCAAGGGAATGTTCCAAAAAATTATTGGGGGGAAGCTGTTCTAACTGCCACTTATTTGATAAATCGCCTACCCTCAAGTGTTCTTGACAACAAAAGCCCTATGGAAATGCTGAATAATTTTTATCCTCATTTCAGAACCTCTAATAATCTGACTCCCAAAATCTTTGGATATACTGCCTTTGTTCATATCCATAACCATCAAAGGGACAAACTTGAACCACGAGCCACCAAGTGCATCTTCCTAGGTTACTCTTATATCCAAAAGGGGTACAAATGTTACAACCCTTCATCAAGAAAATTCTATATTTCAACTGATGTGACATTTGCCAAAAATACCTTTATTTCCTAAATCCCCACCTTAACAAGGGCAGTCTCCTACTCAAGAAACTGAAGAATATTTTGAACCTATAAATAACCTTGATCTCCCTTCTAGCCATGAACAAAAAATGTCAAAATCACCTTCTGTGATTGATCCCATTCCTCTTCCTACTCCTAATTTCACTACTTCTACAAAACACTTTCCTAGCTTCCCAAGGGTGTATTCAAGGAGGAAAGCTGCCCCTGATTTGACTCAAGTCCAAGAATTCAACCTAGAACCTGTGAATGAAGCAACGGTAAGCTCTTCTTTACCTGTTGAACCTACTAATTCTTTTGATATTGATATAGACCTTCCCATAGCAATAAGAAAAGGCATTAAAGAGTGCACCAAGAGACCTTTATACCCATTATCTAATTATGTCTCTCTCAACCACTTGTCTCCAACCCATAAAAACTTTATTGTGGGTCTAAATACTATTGCTATTCCTAACACTGTTTCTGAGGCAGCTTCAAAAAGGGAATGGAGAGATGCCATGAGAGAGGAGATGATAGCTCTAGAGAAAAATAAAACATGGGAGATTGTTGACAAACTGAAAGAAGTGAATCTAGTTGACTGTAAATGAATTTTTTCAGTGAAGTATAAAGCCGATGGGTCCCTTGAGAGGTATAAAGCAAGGCTGGTGGCAAAAGGTTACACTCAAACCTATGGCATTGACTACCAGGAAACTTTTGCTCCAGTAGCCAAGATGAACACTGTTAGAATTCTATTGTCCCTAGCTGCACATTTTGATTGGTAACTGCTACAATATGATGTAAAAAATACCTTTCTTCATGGGGACTTAACGGAGGAGATCTACATGAATATACCACCTAGATTTGTGGGTGAACTGGGTAAACTTGAAACAGTCACTAAGAGCTTGGTTTGGTCGTTTTGCTAGAGTTATGAAATCCTCTGGTTATCACCAAAGCCAAGGAGATCACACTCTCTTCATTAAACATTCGGCTGGAGGGGGGGTAGCTACTCTTTGAGTGTATGTAGATGACATTATAGTCACTGGAAATGATGAAAAAGAAAAGATGGAGCTGAAATGTAGATTACTAAAGGAGTTTGAAATAAAAGAGTTGGAAAAGTTGAAGTTTTTCCTTGGCATTGAAGTTGCATACTCATCCCAAGGAATTTTTATATCACAGCAAAAATATGTCACAGATTTATTGCTGGAAATTGGAAAAGGAGGATGTAAACCTGTCTCATCTCCCATGGACCCGAATCACAAGTTATGTGAAGCTAAGGAAGAACCAATTGTTGATAAAGCTATGTATCAAAAGTTGGTTGGCAAACTTATATATCTTGCCTATATTAGACCTGATATAGCTTATTCAGTGAGTGTTATAAGCCAGTTTATGCATGACCCTAGAGAATCTCATCTACAGGCAGCATACAGAGTACTACACTACTTGAAGGGCAGTCTGGGAAAGGGAATTTTGTTTAGAAGACACAATGCTCTCACTCTAGAAGCCTATACTAATGCAGACTATGCTGGGTCTCTGGTGGATAGAAGATCAACTAAACATCTTGCACTTTTCTTAGAGGAAACTTGGTAACGTGGAAAAGCAAGAAACATAATATTGTAGCAAGGTCATCAGTAGAATCTGAATTCAGAGCTATTGCTCAAGGAATATGTGAATTAATTTGGCTTAAAACAATTCTGGATGATTTGAAGATTAAACTTGAAGGCCCTTTGAAGCTGTACAGTGATAACAAATCTGCTATCAACATTGCTCATAACCTCGTACAACATGAGAAGACAAAACACATTGAAATAGATAGACATTTCATCAAAGAAAAGCTGGAGGCAGGATTGGTGTGCATGTCTTACATTCCCTTTGACTTACAACTAGCTGATATCCTAACTAAGGGACTTAACAGCTCAAGATTTATGGGACTCCTATCCAAGCTGGGAATGGAAGACATTTATTCCCACCTTGAGGGGGGGTGTCAAGATATGGTTGGATTTATGTGGATATGATTAGTTTAAATTTAGAAATAATTAGAATAGAAATCTGGTGTATTTAAATCCCTTAAATCAAGGGATTAAGATAGGCTGATTTGTTTCCTAGAATCTTGGGATTAGATTAGATTATTTCCTTTTTCTTCTCCTCTGTAACTCTATAGATTTCCTGTACAACAACCCAGAAAATAAGAATCAATTTTCCCATTCATTTCGTGACACATTTGGTTTGATTTTCCTACCTTAGTGATGCGTCCTTTTTAAAATCTACTCTCTCCTACCCTTAGCAGTAATTGAAATAGCTTTTTCTTGCTCCGATTACTAGCCCTAAATATCTCAACATAACAAGTATGAAATCCCAACTCTGTTCTTCTTGCTTTCCTTCCTTTGTCTTCATCATCTTCATTAGTAGTGAGTATTAATTGTAGGATTCTATCCCAATGGCATGCCTCAACCACTTCAGTGCAGTAGAAATAGTAGTCCAGCTTTTGTTGGTATGCCTCTTCCACCCAAGAGAGCTTTTGATCCTCTTTCGTCTCCCCTGCATAAGACAAGCGCATTCTTTCCCTTATTACATGCTGCTCCTTGCTGAACTTGGGTGGGTGAGTAAACTTAGCCATTTTTAAGACTAGGTTATTCTCCTTTGGATCATGGGCCCAGCCCATTAACTTAAATAAGGATGTGGGTTTAATTGCTGTAATAAAAAGAGTCAGCCCAATGACATTAGTGTATGGGCCAATAATTTTTCTCATTTAATATTGGGCTTCTTCCCCATTTAATTTTTTTAACCTGATCCAAGACCCAATTATCTATCTTCTCTTTACACCCATCTTCCCCTTCTTTTGCCATCAACCAGTATGTACGTTGTTCCTCCTTCCATCTGCATGCTCCAGGCCTCTCATCACCAAGGCAGCCGAAATCCAGCTTTCTTCTCTGATAGCAGTAAACCACTGCTTACCTATTCTAGAAGGAAACATCCTAGCAACAAACCACTGCTCACTTATTCTAGAAGAAAGAATATTCCTCAAGACTCTTCCTTGCTACTGCTGGAGTTACTAAGCATGCCCCCACTACCCTAAATAAGTGCTGCATGAGGAAGAAGCTTGTAAAACCCACTACCTGCATATTCCCTGCTTTCTAGTATTTTATTATCAGCATTCCTTTAATTATTGGCACGTTTCCTATTCTGTATTAATGCATTGTAGTTGGGTATCTCAGGATAAATACCCCTAGCAAATTTATTTTGATCAACGAAAGTTGTTTAATCCTTTATGTACTTAGTTTAGTCCTACCTAAGGGCTCAACTAGTGGAGATCATTAGTGTCCAGACTCTAGCTCTTAATTTTCTGCTGCTACACTTTCTTATTTTCTGTCAAGACCTGGTGGTGCTAACATTCTCTTGGCTATTTTGGCGTTGGGAAGGTAGTAAATTCCTTCTAGATGTTTTGATACCAGTGCTGTGAAGGAATTAATCTCCTCTTCAGATTTCTGATTTGCCTCCATAAGGCCTTAATGGGTACGGAAACCTGGGCAACCTCTGGCTTTATCTCTTCTTCAATCTTGTCCTTGAAGGTGGGCAGAGCTGGCATATTCTTCAACTCAAGCCTCTCCACTTCTTCATCTCTCTTTGCTTGAGAAAACTGAGAGTTTTCCAATCTCTTCCAGCTATTAGACCATTTGACAGGCTTTGTACTTCCCCCACCTCTTCTTTACTTAATCTAACCAAAACATCACAAAGTTCTCTCATGCACTCCTTGATGGTTCCTATATCCACCTTTATCCCTTTCATCTCTCTCTCCAAAAAACCTACTCTACTCTCCAAGTTTGCCATGCTTAGTCCCGGATTGTCACTGCTCTGATACCAAATTGATAGAGCCCTGTGTATATCACTGAGTAGTACCTCTGTTATTATAGATGAAAACACAGATACGAACACCAATCCACAAAAAACTCTGGAAAAAAAACTAGCAAACAGTAAACCAAACCTCACAATCCTCTAAACAGAGCACACTCAGGTGAAATAGCACAAAGGTAATAACAGAACATAGGCTAAACGGACACACTCCAGCAAAAAGCACAGAAAAGTAACCTCACAGCTAGCTTTTGAGAGGCTAGCACTCTCCCACTACTTCTCACTTTTTTGTCCTCCACTCCCTCGTTTTCCCCTCTTTTTTTTAAGTCTCTCACTGTACTAACTAATCAAAACCCATCCAATGTAAGTGTAACACATGCCCCCTACCCGATTATACCCAAACCATAAGGGGCTGCCCATACCTTTGCTACCCTCTGCCTTTCTTCCTAAACCTTCTAGAATATTGGGGTCCATCAGTAGTCTGATTGATATAGAACATTGTAGACGCATTGTTAACTAGCAGTCTTCTTTGTCAAAAGATCTTGAGAGATACCAACTTCTGGGGCAGAACATGTAAGCATATTGCTGGGTGGATTTTACTTAAGGTTTCGGTGCTGCTAGAATGCCCTCTAGACTTCCTACATCCATTATGACCACCGTAATCACTACCGGTGCCAGTCTTATATGGCCTATCACCATTCCTGCCACCTCTTTATATGCAAGCATTGTTAATATTGTCAACATCTTTATTAGCATGCAATATCAAAAGCTTCGCCTGATGCATAACATGATGAAATAAAATTTCTCCCAGCTCTCATTGCATAAAAAGAGAGATGATGGATATGATACCATGTAAACTGAAACAAGAAGGAGATAAAAGAGAGAAGAGAAGAAAGGTCTTATTTATCTGGAGTGCAACATACTGTGTTGTGCTACAATGTGGCACACATAAAATTAAGTACTAATCAAAGCACAGCTTGTTAATCCTGTTAATAACTTAGTTCTTATTCATAACAAATATACATACAAATATTTGGGTCAATCTACTACACATAATAATATAATTTAATTATGAAGCTACATCATATGTTTGACTTAATGTTGTGTTTACTTCTTCCTATTAATGACTGGATTTGTCTTTTTTTTTTTTTTAATTCCTTTTTTCTTTTCGCTCTCTCTCAAACAGCAAATATGCCAATCGCTTCATACTCTGTGGTCAGCTCCATTTCGTATCATAATTGCGCTGGTTCTTCTTTACCAACAACTAGGTGTTGCTTCCCTTCTTGGTGCTTTGATGCTGGTTCTTATGTTCCCAGTACAGGTAGAGGGATTGACTGGCTTCTTATAACTTACTTTTTAAATTGAACAAAATGATTTTGTTCAAGTTACACTAGATGAAAATTTATGGAATAATTTTTGTATCCGTTTTATCTTAACATGATGTCTGTGTTATTGTTCTCAATTTTTTTTATTATTACTGCCTTTTTCTTTGTTTTGTTTCTTCACATTACTGATGCCTCTGAAAAAAATAATTTGAAATTAGAGTTAGAATTCTAATTGTTAATGTAGAAAATTCTGTGCGAAGTTGCCAAAAGTTCTTCATAATATCACTTGAGGTGAAGAGAAGAGTTTATAATTCTATGGTCTATCCCCTAATGAGATGCAGGTGTTGGAGAATTTGATTTACTACTGATGCAATATTTTAAACTATTAAATTGAAGTTTTGTGGCATATGAAGTAAGACTTTGAATATAAAGAAAGTGTTCTGACGTATCTTTAGTTCTGTTGTGCCAAACAACAGTCTTTTATAAATTTATGTGCTAAAGCAGCATTTGTTTATTACATGAACTTTATAGTCTCCCTTAAACTCAGAATTGCAGCATCATTTTTTGAAGCTTACAGAAATTGGGAATTTAATCGATTATCTTACTTTAATGGTTGTTATGTGGAAACAGACTTTTATCATTAGTAGAATGCAGAAGTTTTCCAAGGAAGGCTTGCTGCGTACCGACAAGAGAATTGGTCTGATGAATGAAATTTTGGCTGCTATGGACACTGTGAAGTATGGTTTTGTTTTGTTTTAATTAATTTTTAATAATATGATTGATTCTGTACTATGTATTACTTTTTACAGACAAAAGTTCAGTTTCTAACGATTGTATCATTCACATGCTTAGATGTTATGCGTGGGAGAGTAGTTTCCAATCCAAAATACAAGGTGTTCGAAATGATGAATTATCATTTTTCCGGAAAGCTTCATTACTTGCGGCGGTATGGTATATGTTTATTCAAAATATCAAATGTATTTCACATGTTGTGTGGTTTATAATCTATAGATCCTTTGACCAATTTAAATTCTAAGACTTTCTGTGTTTCAAGAAATTAGTGGATTAATTCCTCTTTTTGTATTGCTTTCCAGTGCTGCATGCATACTTGCTAAACCAACAGAACTCTGCTAATATTACATTACTTTCTTTGAGTTATCTGAACACCTATCTGAAATAACTAGAAAATATGGCCACCATAGGTTATGTCCTTCACAACTTTCTGTCTCAGACATCTGTCCAAAATGTTTCTTCTCTGTCTAGTGCACTACAATAAGGGCTTCTTTCTTGCACTCAAAGCGAGTTTATGAATGACAATGGGAAAATAAAGAACACTAAATGGTGAGTGAAAAATGAAGAATAAAATGGTACTCTTTGATGTGATTCTATTAGAGTGTGAAGTACAGATTATATACATGAAAACTTTCTTACAAGAGACCATACAACACCAACAAACAAAGCCTTTTCCTAGTAGATAGGGTCAGTTACATGGATTAAGCAATGCCAACGTGTTCTATCTTTAGATCATTTCTATTGGTTAGATTGTTTAAAATTAGATCCATCAAAATAATTTATCGTATTATTTTCTTTGATCTCCCCCTAACTCTAGTTATTGAACTATCCTTTGGATCCTCGAATGCTCTCCTCTGACCAGCTAAGGCACTTTTCTACAACTATTTTATGATAGATGCTACCCCAACTTTCTCTCTAATGCAGTCATTCCTAATCCCATCCTTTCTCCTAAACATAGACCCTACAAATTGGAAAAATTATGAAGACAAGGAAGCTAAAAATAGAAATAAATCAGACAAAGAATCAAGAAAGAAATTAGTTTAGAAAAGAAAATAAAATCTCTAAACAAATTTCTAAAAATAAGGAGAATAATATCGAAAATGTGTGAATGGGAAAGATTAATTTGAAAAATAAACTAAAACAAAAATTTAGACCATTGTTTGAGAGAAGAATTCATCACTATGTTGAAAGTTATTTGAAATTATTAGGGGCAGTTTTTACTGTTGGAGATTAATGGAAAGGAAGAGATATGAAGTCTTACATCAGTTCAGATATTTACAGTCAATTCCATCAGATAATCTGTTAAATAATCCATTAAACAATCAATTATACAGAGAAAAAAATAGTAAAAATTATGCACGCTCCTATCTTTTCAAGTTCCCAATAGTATCTGCATGGATTGGTCACCAAAAAATTGCTGAAGCATTTCCTAAAAAGTAAACTACGAATCTGTCTAAAATAACAAACTCCATGGGTTGCTAATCGAATCTGGGTTGCGAGTCAAAGGGTACCCGATGGATCTGCACCCTTTCAGTCACTTGGACAGCAACGGACAGTTAGGGAACACTGAGGATGGTGCATGGATAGTGTAAATGGACAAAAACCCAACGAAAAACACGAGCTGGGTCATAAAATGGAAAAATAGGTTAGTTTAGGGTTGCATCACGGATCACGCGATCTGAGGCATTGCGGCGGCCAGCGAGCTAGGGGAGGTTACAGTTAAGTTGCCTAAAGTTGCAGGAACCGATAGTGGTCTGTTGATTGGCCAAAAAATGCCATAGACAGGCATGATGTGGATGGGTCTTCCTCTCAGGTCTGTGTCTTCTCTTGTAGATCTGCTCCTTTATGGCAGCTATGGACAGTAGTGATAGGTTGCTCGTCATTTTACCAGAGTGAAGTTACGCCGCTGTGAAGCTCCGGTTGGAAGACAAGTTTCAAGGCTATATGATGTGTGAAGATGCTAGACAAATTGCCTTGGGCATTTTGGATATAAATCATCCTCCACATTCAAGCCTATACACGAGGTCCAACAATCGGAATCAATACTTTACCATGTAGACTTGGACCATAACTATCAAACTTTAACATTGTATCAGAGCTCAAATGGCCTCTCAGCCCTTGAAGATCCAAGGTCCAAGATGAAGGAAGCTCAATGGAGCCTATACTTGGCAGATTGGGTCAATAAATGCAAGTCAAACCCAAAATGATGTTGAAGAGTTGTGATCCAAGATCTGAAGCCCCAAATAGAAGGCTTGTTGAGGAAGACTCAGACGAATGTTGAAGCTCTGTGGCCTCTGAGCTTTAAAAGATTACAAGCCTAGGCTGAAAAAGAAGAGAGACCTGGGGCCTCTGAGACTCTAAGGAAGACAAACCTAGTATAATGATAGGCAATTGGGCTAGGCTATTTGGACTTGAGGGGGAGTGTTGGAAATGTAATGGAAAGGAAGAAATATGAAGTCCACATTGACTAGTATAACTGATGTGTAAGTATGCTAGACTAAATTGCCTTAGGCATTTTGGATATAAAGCATCGTCCACATTCAAGATTATACACAAAGTGCATCAATACGAATCAATACTCCACCATATAGACTTAGAAACATATACAAAGTTGAATCAAGAGTTATTGTTAGACAATGGCAAGGGAGAGGAGAAAACATTTAACTTCTCTTCTTCTCAAACTAAACATGTACCTTAAAAATTGTGATTCTATAAGTAGTTGATGACAAAACCCAGAATCTTGAAAGTGAAATTGATGATAGAGATGATGAGAGTACTGAAAGAGAGAGGTGGGGGAGAGGGGCTGATGGAAAATTTGTTGTGTTGAGCACACATTTGCTCTTTCCTTACACCTCTTCTTATGCAAAAAAGTTAGGGAATAATGATACAAATATGTGTTATAATATTCCATGAACTCATAGTCTTGTTTTAATATAGCATGCATCATTCTTGGTGTCACTCTTTGACTAGTAGGTTGGGTCCTGATGCTAACCAATCAACATTTTCCCAGCAAAGGAAGAAACTTTATGAATGAGTTAGATCCACATTTTGTCGGACTAAGAGAATGACCTTGCCATTGCATCTTTCTTTCAACAAGTATAGATGCATCAGAAAGTGTGAAAGGCATTCCTTATAAAGAAACCCCTGAATCACTCAGAAAAATATTGAACGAGTTATTAGTTTTATTTTTTACATGTTCCTTTTCTTGGAATGAAAAATAAATGTTGAGCATGAAAACTATTTGCAATTATTTTTGTTAATATTGCTTCTTGACATCCATCCCTTTTTATTTTGCAGGCTAATTTTTTTATACTAAACAGTATTCCTGTCTTAGTAACTGTTATTTCATTTGGAGTGTTCACCTTGCTCGGAGGGAATTTGACACCTGCAATAGCTTTTACATCCCTTTCTTTGTTTGCTGTTCTTCGCTTTCCTCTCTTCATGCTTCCTAATATTATAACCCAGGTCCTTCCTTCTACCTAAGCCTTGTATGAGTAATTTAATATATTAATTAATTGTATATTGCATTTTGCAGTTGTGTGTATTTTAGAAATAGGCTTCTGTATTGTTTTATTGCAGTTTGGATCACTCTAGAGAACTATTAACAGGTTTAATTGCTTCTCTTGAGATTTTGGGGGAAGCAAAATGATCTTGTATTTTGTTCATATTTTTTGGGTGTATTGGGTTGAACTATATTGCAAGCCCTTGAAGTTCATGTAAAATGTATATTCATCTCGTCTTATTGAGCTGGCAATGGTACTCAGTTAAGGTATCGGGAGGATCATTGGATTGGTCGTGCTTCATTTTATGATTTTTTTCCTTGACTTTATCTGTTAACATATTTTTAACATGTTTTAATTACAGACCTTTTGATCTTTCAACCAATTTGTTGTTCATGAAATTCTTATTTCACTAGGAATCTTACTGATTGAGTTGCTGATGACATTGTTTTGTTGGAAATTATAGGTCCTTTCTCATGTTTCTTCTTTGCCTAATATATGGTTTTGAGGTTTGAAATCTTCAGGATCCTTTAATTTTTTTAATATGTATTCAAATGGACAATTTTTCTCTATCCTAAATTTTTCTAGAAGGTCAAGGTTCCCTTTGAGGTATAAGCTTGTTTTTTTTTTTTTTTTTTTCGCGAATATTGTACTTAATAGAATTAATACAAGTTGGTTGGTTGGAGTTTAGAGACAGACATCTCTTTTGGCAGCTTCAATGAACTTTGGACTTGTTTGCCTAATTTAGAGCATATATTAGGTATAAATTACAATGGCATTGGGTGCCAAAAGGGGAATATAGCTTTTTGACAGGTTGTAGTTTTTGCTGGGTTGTGCTTTATTTGGTTAGAACATAATGTGTAAGTTTTAATAAGAAATTTGTTAGACCCATTATCTCCAAAAGGAAAGGGTAAAAAGGCAGAACAAGGTGGGTTAAGAGACAAAGCCAATCACATGTAGTAGAAGGAAAAAGATGACAAGGGCGAAGAGGAATTGCATGTGGGAATAACCAACTCTAACACTTGAGTGGGCGGAGGTGGTACTCTGGTGTAGGAAGAGATATCTGATTTATGGTCAGGGGTCGTGGGAAGGAGGCAGAGAAGAATTTTGGTGGAGCCTTGTGCTTGGGAGAGAACCTAGCCTCGCGAAAGCTAGGCCTATTTTACATTTCTGTTATTGTTCTTGTGCTGTGTTCTGTATTTAGGTGCTGTGTCCTGGGTTAGCGTTCTGTTTTGCTCACTGTGTTGTTGTGCTGTGTTGAACTCGTGGCCTTTGATATTATAACATAGCATATTTCAGTTCTGTTAGTGTGGGTTTCATTAAAATATCTCCATCACATCTTTATGACAGGGTTACTTTTCTGGCTTCCTTGTGGTTTTCAGCAATTGGATTCTTTGGGGGGGTTTTCCCTTTTCGGTTTTTGAAGGGATTGGCAAGATTGTTGAGCCTTATGATTGTTGAGTTTTTTTATTTCTAGTTTGGGAGGATTCCTTGTCCTTTGTTTGATGTTTTAAAGAACGAAGAAATACTCTGAATGGGCGTAACTGATATTTCCTTAGACTACGCACTCCTAGCTGATCTCCACTAATTGGGTTGCCACCACTGCCCAAAAAAATAGAATCTAGTGTTGAAATTTTCAAAATCTTTATTTATTTATTCATTTTGAGCCAATGGTCCAAATCTCGCATCAAAACCTTACTACTAAAACAAGTAAAGAAAATGCAACAACCTGCTCATGAT
The DNA here is from genome assembly GCA_031216115.1 of Senna siamea. NCBI lineage: Eukaryota > Viridiplantae > Streptophyta > Magnoliopsida > Fabales > Fabaceae > Senna > Senna siamea. Next base: position 17,242,012 of record CM062355.1, on the reverse strand, counting down.
CAAGAAATGCTTAAGAAAACCTGTCATGCACCAGTTCAACTCAGAAGCTTATAACTAATTAGAGAAGTCATATGAATGGTTTTATTATAATCTCTGACATTCTTGCTTACACAAAAGCCTATGGGGTTTAAAGCGTGGCAAAAGCACAGGCTCACCATCTCTGCGCACAAATTTTAATTTTAATTAAGAGGAATGAAGAGTGATAAGTATTGAACGCTAGATCACTTGGTCTTTGGGGCTCTAAGAGAACTTTTAGGAATAATTCAACTCAAAACTTTAGGATGTTAAGTTGAGGCCTATAATTATAATCTCTTAACAACCTAGGACAACAAAAAACATCTCAAAACATCATGATGCATGCAATCCTAGGTTGAGACCTATGATAGGAAGGCTGATTGGCTTCTACTGATCATGTAGCATGTGGACTCACACATTTGCCCATGGGACAGTGATCAAAATGGCGTAGCAGCCAATGGATGACATTTTGACATCTCCATTGACAAAGATAAGGCAGTTGTAGATATTTAAAGCTAATCTGAGTGTTTTCAGCCCAAATGGAACTATTGAGAAAATTATTAGTCATTGAAAAATGATGTCGGTCACTGGAAAACTGTTAGAAGTAAATAACAGAGCTATTCTGGAGAAACAGATGGCCAGGGCTCCCTTAGTGGAGTGCTTGGAGCTCTAGCCTTTAAAAAAAAGGATGGCAAAGCCCTCCCATTCCCTCAAATTCTGCTAATATCATTTAAAGAAAGAAGAAATAATCTGAATGGGTGTAAACTGACTTAGTAATATGCCCAATTTTTAATTGTAATTTTGGTCAAGTACAATGGTTAGAATATATATTTCAAGCTCAACCACAAGTTATTAAACACATTTATTGTAACCTAGTCGTCATACTATTTTATTAGATGTATTGATATCTCTTCTTGTCAGTGAATTCTTTTTAATTCTAAAGAAAAGTAAAATTTTTTAATTTTTGTTTGGGTAGAAAAATGTCTTTTGCTGTGGTCTTGTTCTCTCCTATATCTTCTATAAAATAACAAATAAAAGGCGGAACAAAATTTTGTACTTGTATTCTGCAATGGGTGATGGGAATTTTTGCACCTATATCCTCTTCTAGTCCTAATGCTACTTTTTTTACACAGGTGGTTAATGCAAATGTATCCTTGAAGCGCTTGGAGGAGTTGCTTTTAGCAGAAGAAAGGATTCTTATGCCTAATCCACCTCTCGAGCCAGGTTTACCAGCCATCTCAATCAAGAATGGATACTTTTCATGGGATGCAAAGGTTTGTGGTCTTTTTCCTAAGTTTCTTTTCTAGTTTTCTTTTTCTTTGAGTTACTGATTCTTTCTTCCCCTCAACACTCACAAAATACTTAATAACTGTAAGTACTTGTGCTTTGGGTTTTATAGGATATGCTTTGATTACTAGTTTACAACTTATGAATTTGTGAGGGATTTGAGAAGTGAAAAATACATTCTAATAGATAACTTAGTATCTTTTATTTTCCCTCTTCTTTTATTTTTATTTACATAATTATGTGCGCCGCACTTAAATGTTGCCACGGGCCATTCAACACACTATGCGTAATGGCTCTTAGAGCTCCTATCGCAACAGTGTGCCTTACGCTATCAATAACTTGCTTTTAACAACCCACAGCCTGAGCATGTGTTCCCATCTTTGAAGCACAGGCACTAACATGTACACCAACATATATGTATTTGGTATAAATATATTATAATTCCAACAGTAATCTAAAATTAGAGACAACAAACAATTAAAAATTACTAAGTGAAGAGTCTCATTAATCATAATATTATAGGTGTGTATAAGCTTAAAGATTTACAATATCTATCCTTGAAATTTCATATGTGCCAATGTCTGCTATTTTATAAGCCCCTTCCTGATGGAGCATAATTTCTATGGACTTTATACTATCATCTTAAAAAATATTTCCTAGAAGAACCTTGTAGAAATAGCCATGTACAAGAAATTATATTTGTTGTGTGAATCTTTTGAAGAAAAAAAGAAAAGAGGAAATGAGAGAAATATCTATGTTACTAGAGGCAAGTGGGATTTTTCGTGAAAAATTTTACTAGCAAGAAGAGTTGACAGGAGAGAACACAATGGAGAAAGTTCAATGCTGAGGCAGAGAGATGAGAGGGAGAAAAATGAAAGCTGGGGAAATGAGACTAGGTCTTTGCTTAAAAAAATGCATGTTTTTGGCCTTTTTTATTTTTTCTTTCTTTCTTATTTTCTTATTTCAAATTGTTTAATGAGACAGACATACTTTTCTCACTTTGGATGTTTTATTTTTGTTGAAAATTGAAATAGCTATGTCCTAGCCATGTTACGTGCGAGTCAAAGTCAAAAAAGAATATTTGTATTCCTCCAAGTATGGACTCATTTCAGACATGTGCTGTGGCTGTGTTGACATGCCAACATACCACCAAAATGGTGTGTCCATACTTTCTAGGGTAGGATTGAATTTTCTTGCATCCTAGGCTGTCTTTATGTTATATACACCTAGAAGCAGGCTATATGAGTCTTTGTTGCACTTCATAAGTTAGGAAATTTGTGGTGTATTTGGTTGGAGTGGAATGCTAGAGTTTTTAACAACAAATACCTCCCACCTCAATTCAATTGGTACAGAATCACTTTTGTGACTTCATTATGGGTTTCTTTCAACGGGTTGTTTAGAGACGTATCCCTTATGGATCCTCAAAGGGTTGGAACTATTGACCTAGCATCTAGTTTTTTCTTTTCTTTTTTCTTTTTTCGCTTATTTGTTTTCCTTTTGTTGAGGACAGCTTGTCCTCCTTCTTGTACTCGTATCTTTTCTCTCTATAATAAATATCTTTTTTTATCAAAAAAAAAAGTTAGGAAATTTGAAGGTTGTAGCCATTGAAATTTTTGGAAACAGAAGCACTAAAGTTTAAGTTCCTTTTTCCAGGCAGGGAGGCCTACATTGTCTAACATCAATTTGGATGTACCTGTTGGTAGTCTAGTAGCAATCGTTGGCAGCACTGGAGAAGGGAAGACATCGCTCATATCGGCAATGCTTGGGGAGCTCCCACCAATTTCAGATGCAGCTGTTGTTATGAGAGGGACAGTGGCGTATGTGCCACAAGTTTCATGGATTTTCAACGCTACTGTATGTTGCTCATATATTTTAAATCATGTATTTTTTTTAACATGAGAATATTTGAGCATAGACATACTTCTATTATCTTAGTTTATGGTTTAAGTAGTCTATGACACAACCTGAGACTTCACATTTTTTTACATGGGCTCCCTACCATTTTTTTGATAGTTACATTATATGGCTGACACAGTGTGTTATTAATCTTCAAAATCTTGAGTGTTTGATCTCATTTTCTATTGATTCATTATCATTTTTGCTTGGTAAAATGAGGCTGATAAGTTTTATTTGCACAGGTACGGGATAACATTTTATTTGGTTCTCTCTTTGACCCTGTAAGATATGAAAAGGCAATAGATGTGAATGAACTGCGGCACGACCTTGAGTTACTGCCTGTGAGTATATACAGAAAGTTATAGGATTTAAGTTAATCATATGCAAATATTGGACTTACAAGTTTGTGGCTTAATAACTAGGGTGGTGATCTTACTGAAATTGGTGAAAGAGGAGTAAACATCAGTGGTGGCCAAAAGCAAAGGGTATCAATGGCTAGAGCTTTCTATTCCAATTCAGATGTCTACATCTTTGATGACCCTTTGAGTGCTCTGGATGCACATGTCGCTAGACAGGTTATTGTCATGCTAAACGATTGCATATTTACCTACCACTACTATAGTTGCTTCTACATCGTATCTTAAGATTTTAGTCAGTGTATGTGTATAAATTGTATAAAATAGATTTTTTGATTCTCATAAGACACGACTGCTTCAGATGCTTGCATCCTGTGAAAAAATTTCATGATATAGTAAATGAATCTTTGACAACTTAATTCTTTAGAGAGTTAAATAAATGAAATATGTAATGGTTTAACTGTTTTGACCAGATCTTAAAATAGAAATGTCATTGCTGCTTTGTCTTATGCCATTAGCTATTGAATTTGGATTTCCACTTTTAATATTAACATTATCTATATTTCATATCATCTCAGGTTTTTGAAAAAAGCATCAAAGGAGAATTGAGAGGAAAGACCCGAGTTCTTGTTACAAATCAGCTGCATTTCCTTTCACAGGTTGATAGAATCATACTGGTCCATGAAGGTATGGTGAAAGAGGAGGGAACATTTGAGGAACTGTCTAACCACGGGCCGCTGTTCCAAAAGCTTATGGAAAATGCTGGAAAGATGGAGGAATATTCAGAAGAAAACATAGATAGTGAAACCAATGACCAGAAGTCCTCTTTGAAACCAGTTGCCAATGGGAGACCTAATGATATGGAAAGGATTGGAAATAAACCAAAAGAAGTCAAATCTGTTCTTATTAAGCAGGAGGAACGGGAAACAGGTGTTGTCAGTTGGAAAGTTCTACAAAGGTAACAAAAGCTAACAAAATAAATGGTAGAATATAAATTGATGTATTATGTTTGGTTACGACATGCAGTAATAATAAACGAGAGATAATTCCACACACCCATGTATGCATAAATTCACAAGCACATATCCATATTGTAGAATATGTCCTTTGGTGCACCATAATGGAGTTCTTGTGCTCAATTATTCCTGATTATGATTTATTAAAATGTAAAAATGTGATGGAATATTTATGTGACGGTCCTGTTACTCTTATTAACCTTTCTGTATCCACATACCCCTCTTTCATCTTATTATCTTGTGATTCTTTTAGGTACAAGAATGCATTAGGAGGATTGTGGGTGGTGCTAGTACTCTTTGCATGCTATATCCTAACGGAAGTGTTACGAATTTCTAGTAGCACATGGTTAAGTCATTGGACCGATCAGAGTGCCTCAGAGCATTATAATCCAAGTTACTACAATCTGATATATGCAGCTCTGTCATTTGGTCAGGTATAATTTTATAAATTGGCAAGTGGAAGCATTTTGCATCTAATTCAAATCATTTTCAAGAAATTCCCATTTCTGCTTCTACATTCTCTGAAATTATATATATATATATATATATAAACTTATTCTTTTCTTTTCAACAAACATAAATGATCAAATTATTGGTGTTACCTACACACTAAGAATATTAGCTGTGTAAGATACTAATTTTCAATTTTCTTGTTCTTGGTCTCACTCAGGTTTTGGTGACGTTGACAAACTCTTATTGGTTAATCATATCAAGTCTTTATGCTGCCAGAAGGTTGCATGATGCAATGCTTCACTCCATTTTACGGGCTCCTATGGTTTTCTTCCAGACCAACCCACTTGGGAGGATTATCAATAGGTTTGCAAAGGATCTAGGTGATATAGACCGTATGGTTGCTACGCTCGTGAATATGTTTCTCGGTCAGGTTTCCCAGCTGCTTTCAACGTTCATCCTGATAGGGATTGTCAGCACAATGTCTTTGTGGGCCATAATGCCATTATTGGTCTTGTTTTATGTAGCCTATCTATATTATCAGGTATGAACATTCTATGTTATATTTTCATGACTGCCATTTCAAATCACTAAACAACTTCCCACAGAATATAATTCATTGTATTGATTACATTCATAAAGTCTTAATTAGTTAAGCCTAGCTCCTAGGGTAATTCTATTTTTCATGTAAGCAAAACTATCTACTGCTATGTTGAGCAGTATGCACACAAGTTGTCCCATTTGACAACATTTTTTGGGGCATAATTAGTATTAATCTGTCAGCAACAATGTGAAGGAGTTTAGACGCTATTTTTCTTGTTCATTTTTTCTATTGGATAAACCAGCATGTATGCCTTGTTCATCAAGATTTTTATTGTTTGTCATATAATTATGGATAACTATAAATACACACTGAATTTTGTCCCTTGCTAGTTGATAAAGATTGCCTACAAAAATCAGTTTCCACTTTGTGATTTTACATACATTTATTTATGCAAGCAATTTTTTCTTCCTATCAGAGCACTGCTCGTGAAGTGAAGCGATTAGATTCTACTAGCAGATCTCCTGTATATGCACAATTTGGAGAAGCACTTAATGGTCTATCAACTATCCGTGCTTTCAAAGCTTATGATCGAATGGCTGATATTAATGGGAAATCCATGGACAACAATATACGCTTCACTCTTGTGAACATGAGTGGTAACCGGTGGCTTTCAATTCGTTTGGAAACTTTGGGAGGCCTTATGATATGGTTTACTGCATCCTTTGCTGTAATGCAGAATGGGAAGGCAGAGAACCAACAGGCATTTGCATCCACTATGGGGCTACTACTTAGTTATGCTTTAAATATTACAAGTTTGCTGACTGGTGTGCTCAGGCTTGCAAGTATGGCTGAGAATAGTTTAAATGCAGTTGAGCGTGTAGGTAATTATATTGATTTACCTTCAGAGGCTCAACCTATCATTGAGAGTAATCGCCCTCCTCCTGGATGGCCCTCATCTGGCTCGATCAGATTTGAAGATGTTGTGCTTCGATATAGGCCTGAGCTTCCTCCTGTCTTGCATGGCTTGTCTTTCACAATTTTTCCCAGTGATAAAGTTGGCATTGTTGGTAGGACGGGGGCAGGAAAATCTAGCATGCTTAATGCTTTATTTCGAATTGTAGAATTGGAAAGAGGAAAAATCTTAATTGATGATTGTGATATAGCGAAGTTTGGACTGACTGATTTACGTAAAGTTCTTGGAATTATACCACAATCACCTGTTCTCTTCTCAGGTACTAAGATTTTTCATTTTGTTTTATATATAGTAAGCTTATGACTGACAACTTGATATTAGGAACTGCATTGCTATTAATAATTATTTTCTTCCTAGTTTGCCAATACATGAAGGGAGGACATCTAGCTAAGGTGTCCAAAGGATGGAAATAACTTTTATTTGACCTTTTTACCTCGTGGTACAATTTGAATATATGTATTCCATCTTCAAGATTTTTCTTTGTTAGGATTTTGTTTGTGGGCCTGGAGTAACCAGCACCCGCATGGGGTTGGGGGGGTGGGGGGTTTCATTTGTGATTAGTTACCTCCTTGGACAGTGGCTAGTAAAAAGCATCCCAAAGCCTAAGTAGTTTAGTGCTTGCCCAAGTGCTTTTGGCTTGGATCATGAATTGTAGGCCTACAACCAACTTGTGCTTAAATTTTATCTAATTAGGAAAATGGTATCAGTCTGAATTGATTCTTCACCCTTGGTTGAAGTGGTTTTTGTAATGTCAACAAACCAATCATCCTTAAAGCCTAAGCTGTATGGTGGAGGGACTAGAATGGTTTTATCTCTCTGACTGGGAAGACAGCTAAATGCCAATAAGCTTTATTCTATGTGAAGTCCTCTATGAATTGAGGGAAGGATGAAAGTGAGCGGGCTTACCAGAGACAGGAAAAAATTGCAGATAATATAAATTACACTATTCTGATGGGACCATAAAGCTTGCTGCCTGATGTTGGTGGTCTTTTCCAAGAAACTGTTTTGTCGTCCACATCATGCCATAATCACCCTTCAAAGAACCTATCAATTATTCAAGGATAAGCCTCACAAAAGTGGAGGTGTATTTAGGGGTTTGCAAGCATAATTTTTTCTAAGAGACTTAATAGTCATCTCTTATCGTTATCTTGCAGTTAATTGTTTTCAAAGTAATACAATTTGTTTTATGTCTATAGTGCATACCTTTTGAAAGATCAAATAGAGTCTGTAATCACATTAATCTTATCTTACTATTATAGGAACTGTGAGATTTAACCTCGATCCTTTCAATGAACACAATGACGCTGACCTTTGGGAGGCTCTGGAGAGAGCACATTTGAAGGATGTGATACGGAGGAACTCTTTGGGGTTAGAAGCTGAGGTAAATGCTGAATGGTGCTTTGATTTTTATTTATTTTTTCTTTTATAAAATGCATGTGCCATTTTCTGTTCTTTTGTTTGTACTTCTATCTGAATACCTCTAATAGATATTGATGATGGTTGATTTGATTCCCTTCCCAATTTCTGTGTAGAAACTGAAGAAAGAGATGGTATCAAACTGTATTATAAATTTAATAAACAGAAGACTGTACAATGGGTAAAATAAACATAGTGAGATTAGTGAAGACTATGACACTTCCCCTCAAGCTGGAGCATATAAATCATATGCATAAGCTTGTTATTGATACGAGGACTACCAAGTGATTTGGTAAATGAAGATTAACAGAAAACAGTTGTTCCGATATTCTGAATGTTATTTCCTTGAAAGCACCAATACATACAAGGTTAGCTTGACCACAAAGTTTGGTCAGTCAAATCCCATGAAATTAGGGAAGAATAATTACCCTAATCTAGAATTAAATCCATTAAAATTGGTAGTAGAAGATAAGGAAGAAAATAACTATGATCTAAAATCAAGGATCTGATCTTTTAGAAGCTAAAGGAAATATCAAACACAATAAACAAGGAAAAAATGAAAACAGTTGGCTATAAAACAGCAACAGAATTGTATAGCTATTGTAATAACACACACTAATGATATTGGTGTGTTGGTTTTATCTAAAAAATATGATATCTGCCAGTTGGCCATTTGAGTTGACAACTTGTAATAATGCAACCAGACAAAATGAATACCTCGATGAAAAGACAATCAATCTATATATGCTTAGTCCTGTTGAAAACAGGATTGCAGGATAAATATAAGGCAGCTTGAATGTCGCAAATCGCTTGAATCTAAGAATTTTCCCAAATTTGAACTCTTGAAGTAATTGCTTCAAACAATTAAGCTCACAAGTAGATAAAGCCATTGCTCAGCTTCTGCAATAGATCTGGCTAGAAACATCTTGTTTCTTACGCTTCTGTGACACCAGATTTTGTCCAATGAGAACCACATACCTAGATGTCCAATGCCTATTAAAGGGAGACCTCGCCTAATCAGCATCATTGTAATTAATTACTTGTGTATTGCCCTTATCTCCTTATAAAAGCCCGCAGCCCGATGGTCCCTTATTTAGCTCACTGAATATCTATAGGGAGAACCAGAACAAGGAATAGCAGTACTAGAACAAATATCTCGTTCAGTATTTGATTTAGAAGAAACATGGGGCTGAGATCACGCTGGGGAGAAGGAAGAAGAAATCTCTTTCCTTATCTTCCATGAATGAAGTCTCCCCCTGAAGATAAGGTTGTGGTAAATATGGTTTATTTTCTTCAAAAGCCACATCAGCAGAAATAGAGAACTTTTTGGTAGGTGGATGATAATACTCATCCTCTATGAATCGACAAGTTTCCCACAGACATGTACTTAATGGCCCTTCAATCTAGTTTCACTGAGTCGAATAAAAAGTAGAATTTTTGTTACTGCTAGTTGGAAAATGCATACATCTATGTTTGGTGAACTCACAAATATCACAACAAAAATTTTAAAAACTTTAGACCTTTAAACAGTGAAGGAAACATCTTATAGAGTTCCAGAAGAAGGATGTCCAAGACAATGATGGTGAAGCCAAATCTTGTCTTTTTTGGAAGACATTTTAGAAATAAGTGACAAAGGTAGCTTATCCTTGACAATACTTGGACTGTTTGGTGTCTTTAGGTTGTAAAGTCCATCTTTCTGTTTAGTAAGCCTTATCCTCTTCCTCAAATTCTGGTCCCGAAATAGGTGATCCAGTGGTGTCTTTGCTTGTAGACTTACCTTCCACCTTTCCTCCTGATTTTGATGCAATTGATGTTTTATTGTTGGATTTTCTGATCATGGCTGACCCAACAAATTGAAAATACAACATGATTCCCTTTCTTATTTCTTCAGAATTAATAATAGAAATAACCTCATTTAGTGATGGTAGATCACGTTTTCCTAATATTTGTACTGTTGATCAAATTCAACATTCCGACTTGCAAGAAACTTATAAACTCTTTCCTTTCCTATAAATTCCTTTAACAATATAGCATCTTAACACCTCATCTCAATGCACCTATAGTAGTCCATCTCTTGCGACAAATGATTTAGTAATTTGGCATATTCAGTAACTGAGCAACATCCCTGCTTTAGTATCTGCAATCTTGGTCTTAATTTCAAAGACTCTAGGACTTGCCTTAGAGCACGTCTGTTAAGCAGCTTCCCATATCTCTTTAGCTGTTGGTAGGAACATGAACTCCACAATTGACACATCACCATGGAATCCTTCTCATCCCAGGTATCAAACTTGACTTGGGATCACCCAACTTTCCTTTCCCTTTGGGGAAATTTTGAACCACTTGGGAGTTGGGACCACTTCATGAAATTTTTGCCATTTGACCTATAGGCAGATTTAATATTTTGTAATTCCCGTAAGTTTGGCTGCTACAAGCATTAGAGTTTTACGTTCCTGGTCCAAGTTTGCATGATGAAGCACTGGTTCATAATATTGCTGAGCTTTGAGTATGGGCTTGGATGTAAAGGATGCCTTATGTCCAAAATACCTAAGATAATTTGGCTTGACATCCTCACAATTATGCCAACTTAATCCACCGGGTATGTGGGATTTGGATAGCTCATACTATCCCAGGGACATGTCAAACTGTACCCATCCTCCATCATAGCATCAGCCCTAAAGAGTCGCCATCACAATGGCTACATTCTATGATACTTCACTCGACATTGCTTAACCCTACTAAGGTTTGCCCCTTGGTCGATCAAAACTCTTTGCACGTAGCCCTTTTTGTTATATACCAACACTCTCCAATCCCCCCCCCCCCTTCTCAAGTCCGAGAGAAATTTGGGATTGGGCTGAGGTTTAGGTGTTTGAAGACATAGTTAGATAAGAAGTACCATAATTGGAAATAATGGATCTCCCAATTGTGATGGCCTATGGTTTCTCGAGCCTAGGGTCACTAATCCATCACCGTTCCAAAAGGAACTCGTTGAAAAGTTTTTAGGGGGCTAAAAAACTGACTGGATATTTGCTCAATTACCAAAAAAGTTCCACTGGCGAAAGGTCCGAAGGAAAATTAGTGTTCTTTCTCCGTAAAGTTTTAATACCTTGTAGAAACTAGAAGGTAGAGCCTGAAAAAGAGAGAATACTTTGGAAAGTGTGAAGATTTAGGCTCATTCATATTATATTTATAATGAACAAAAGACTATATAATGGATAAAATAAGCAATGTGGGACTAAAGAATATACAACCTGGCCTACTATTTACACTATTTTGCTAATTGATAGTGTTCATTGAGCCTATATTCTCTGAAAATCATAAGATTCATTCACACTACAACAACAACAACAACAACAAACCAAGTCTTCTCCCACTAAGTGGGAAAAATCCAGATAACCAAAGTTTCAAGGCTTGGTATAATATTTGATCGAGATTCAACCTGTGCTATTTTTCTGTCCTGGTTTTTCAAATCACTGGACCTGATTGCAGTGTTGGCAGTAGTTTGTCTTGAGAAGTAGTGTTAGATTAGTGAGTGTATGATGGCTATTTTAAAGTAAGTGTGTTAACAATTAGTAGGTTGGGCTTGTAATTTATATATTAACCTTTATACTTAACCTAATTTACAATTATAAATAAACAGAGCTCTTCCCTTAGCAAGTCATTAACTCCATTTAGAAATGCTTTTTCTTTACATGGTATCTGACCTGGGCTTATGGGAAGAGTAAGGTTTCAGTTGCTCAACCACTTCAGAGGAGTACTTGATCCCTGTTTCCAGTCACTGGTATTTTCAGGCCAGCGGAAAATTTTTTGGCAAGGTCCTTTGGCAGTGAATATGTAGATCTGCAACAGAACTCTCTAGTCATCATATTCCCAACAAAGGAAATGTCACAAATTCACCATTCTAACATAATCTTACAGAATCAATTTCTGCTATTGCCCTAATTTTGGCCCTAATCTCTTGTTTAAATCTTCTAGGAAAATTAAAGCTCCTTCTAAAATGAAGGTATTTGTTTGGACAGCGGTACTTAATAGAATTAATACTAACGATTTGCTTCTAACCAAACATCATAACTAGGATTTAACAACAAATAACTCCCACATCACCTTATTTGGGATAGAATCATTTTTTTTTTACTTCGTTATGGGTGTCTTCTAATGGGTTATTTAGAGGGGTTTTCCTTATGGATCTAGGGATTGGAAGGTGCTATTGATTTAGCATCTTTTTTTTCTCCTTTCTTTTTTTGCTTCTTCGTTTCTTTTTGTTGATAACAGCTTGTACTCAGTTGTATCTTTTCTCTCTTTATAATAATTTTTTTTTAATCTAAAAAAAAAATTCTGCTGCTTTAGAGATCCTAAAAGCATGATTGAGAAAGTTTTTGTTCGTTTGAGAAACTAGTGCAAAATTTAAATTAAATATTTATATTATTTTATAGATTTGCTCTAGGAGTTAAACGGATTTCTACTGTACTATTTGCAGTGATAAATGTTATTGGTATTGGTATTCATTAGTGATATTGTGTTTTGTCAAGGTATCTGAGGCAGGGGAGAACTTCAGTGTTGGACAGAGGCAACTACTGAGTCTTGCTCGGGCATTATTGCGAAGATCAAAGATATTGGTACTTGATGAGGCAACTGCAGCAGTTGATGTCAGAACTGATGCACTTATACAGAAAACAATTCGAGAAGAATTTAAATCCTGTACTATGTTGATTATTGCTCATCGACTTAACACCATTATTGACTGTGATCGGATCCTTCTGCTTGATAGTGGTCAGGTATGCCTTTTATAAATCTCAAATTTATTTATGTAAATCTACATCTACTGTTGATTCTCAAGAGCTATTGTGTTGAAAAAAAATGTCAAAATTTAGCAAAAGCCGGGTCTCTGTTTTCAGTTTAATTAATTTCTATCATTGATGTTGACATTTTACATGGTGAAAGGTTCGTGAATATGATTCCCCTGAGGAGCTACTGTCAAATGAAAATAGTGCTTTCTCAAAGATGGTGCAGAGTACTGGAGCTGCAAATGCTCAATATTTACGCAGCTTAGTAATTGGTGGAAACAAGTCCGTACAACAAAATGAGAGTCTCGATGGTCAGAGAAGATGGTTGGCTTCTTCCCGGTGGGCTGCTGCTGCACAGTTTGCCCTTGCCGTTAGCCTTACCTCATCCCAGAATGACCTTCAACGATTGGAAGTGGAAGAAGGCAATAGTATTCTCAAGAAGACCAAGGATGCTGTGATTACTTTACAGGGGATTTTGGACGGAAAGCACGATAAAGAAATTGAGGAATCTTTAGAACAACACGAAATATCCAGAGACCGTTGGTGGTCTGCCCTTTACAGGATGATTGAAGGTAAGTTTGGTCCATCTTTTGAATGAATCTATTATGGCATAATTCCATGTCTTTTCTTGCAATGTACTTGATTTTCTATTTTTTGACTTTAGCCTTACTTATTTAAGCTCTAGTCATATGGATGGAAATGACTATATGTTCCCAGCTCTAACTTGGGTTTTTAACATTATCCTAGGTCTTGCTATGATGAGCAGATTGGCACGGAACAGGCTTCATCAATCAGACCTCAGTTTCGAAGATACGTCAATAAATTTTGACAATGTTGATATGTAAGGAATGCTGCTCTGTTTTAGTTAACAAAGTAATAGCCCTGGCTAGGAATAAATTAAGGCTATGCCAAAGCCCAATTATGCAATTTAGCGTCTGCAACCTAGTTATGTTTATCATAACAAGTTCAAGATTTAAGTGATCATATTTTGTACCCATTTTTTTTTCAATTAAATTATTAAACTAGAGATCATTCACTGTCATTTTCTGAATAGGGACACTATATCAATCAAAATTAACTTTAATCAATTCATTAATTTTCTATTGGATAAATGTCTTTATATACTTTGTGTTCATTAATATCATATTCACAACGTTTTACATTAATTCAACATTGGTTTTTATTCCATCAATATATTAAAATTTTCAATTTTATTCTTTAAAATTTGATCACATAATTATCGTTGTCAAAAGATTTTTAATAATTTGATTTACCATAAAATTTATCTATAAATTGGTATTTAAGCTCAACATAATTGTTTCTAATTTAGCAGTTTATAATCTTTTTCATAATAAAATATTGAAGGCTGTGTTTTAATTCTTATATGATGCCATATATTGTTGATAGTACATCGCTGAGCTACAAAACTATTGGGGTCTATTAACATATTGTAATTGTGGAACATGTCAGCGGATAAAAAAAGAATTTTATTGATGAGGAAAAAGATACTAGTAAAAACAAGGAGGACAAGTTTTCCTCACAAAAAGATAGAGGAACAAAAGCAAGAAAAAAAAAATAAGAAAGTTAAATCAATATAGTTTTTCTATCTCTTTGGAGATCTTTGAAGATGGATAAAGGAGATTCTTCTAAACAAATCATTTGAAAAATCTCATTAAAAAGTTAAGAAAATAATTCTATCTCAAAGAAGGTAAAGTAAGATGTTCTTATTATTAAACACTTCAACATTTCTCTTATTCAAAATACACCACAATGAAAGAAGATATGACTATTTGTCTTAACTTTCAAGACACATGACACAAATATTTGGGGATAAAGCCTTAGAAGGATGTTTAGTCTGAAATAAATCATTAGTATTAACTATGAAGTACCTCTCTCCAAACAAAAGCCTTTACTTTCGAAAGAGCTTTAAATTTCTAAAAATACTTAAACAAGAGATTAAAGCCAAGATTTGGGGTATGAGTCAAAAATTTAAAGAAAGAAGAGTAAGTATATGATACCAAAGGATCTAAATTCTAAATCCTTTTATCAAGAAGGGTCGAAACAATAAATGGAGCAAGAGTTTCCAACAATAAAACAACATCATTAGTAAGTTTATCATTAAAATTTCTTGTAAAATGAAAATTTTGAGAAATTTGGTCACCTTGAAGTGTTAAAAACTCAAAGATTGGCAAACAGAAGATATAGAATAAAGGCGAGAAAAAAGATTCAATAAAGAAGAATCACAAATCCAATTATCCACCAAAAAATGAAAACGAGTTCCATCTCCAACACGAAGAGAAAGCATTAAATAAAAGGAATAATACACTTGAGATATAGACTTTGAGTGGCTTGCATGAGTAGCAACATTCCCGGAGCTAACATCTTGCCCATTCTCTTGAATACCATACTTGTTCTTTATAACCCTATGCCATAATGAGGTATTCTCTAAAGGAAAACGCCAAAGTCATTAAGCCACTAAGGAGATATTTTTAAAGACCAAATTACCAAGACTCAATCCTCTATCCTCTTTGGGCCTACAACACACTTTCCAATTAACTAAATGGTCTCTTTTGTTATTCTCAGACCTCGACCACAAAAAATCCCTCATAATATTTTTAATCCTCTTTGCCACGCCAATTGGAATTTTAAACAAGGACAAATAATATAAAGGGATACTAGACAAAGATGAGTGGATTAAAGTGATTATATTCCAACTCTTTAACCTTTTTTAGACTCTTTTCACTACAGGATCCCAGAAGGATTCAGCACAAGGGTTACCCCTCAGAGGAACACCTACATAAGTTAAAGGCTAGTGGGAGACCCTGCAACCAACCATCTCTTTTAAGTCTTTCACAAATCTAGCCTCAACATTAATCCCAACCAACCCACATTTGGAAAGATTAATTTAAAGCCCAGAGATTATTTCAAATATTTAGAGTAAAGAAAGAACATTCTGAAAATTATCCTTATCATTAGGAAGGAAAAGACTAGCATCATTTTCAAACTGTAAATGAGAAACCTCAATACCTTCAGTTCCAACCCTTAAACCTCTTACCACCTTTCTCTCCAAAGCCCTACACAACATAAGACTTTAGACATCTATAACTAAAGTGAAAAGAAAAAGAGAGAGATGATCCCCTTGCCTAACACGATGAAGTCCCCTAAACCACTCCTTAGGCTCTCCATTAATAATAAATGCAACGGCAATATAGGAAAGACAACCCTTTATCCAAATTCTTCATTTGTTCTTAAAACCTTTCGACAAAGAAATTTGCCCAAGAATCCACAATTCACTCAATCATAGGCTTTTTCAAAATCAATCTTAAAAACCAAACCCTTTTGCTTACAACCCTTAATGTCTTCTACAATTTCATTGGCTACTAATCCTGGATCAAGGATTTTTCTGCTTGCCACAAGGACACTTTAATTCTCAGAGATGGTATGTCCCAACACCTTCCCTAACCTTAAACAGAGCACCTTAATGATGATTTTGTAAACATCAAAAACCAAACTAATGGGTATAAAATCTAGCACCTTAATAGACCAATCTTTTTTAGCAACAAGAGTAAAGTTGAGTTCATGCTAATGGTTATCTTTATATTATAATAAAACTCATTGAATGCTTTCAATAGATCATCCTTCAAGAAAGACCAACATGCCTTAAAAAAGGTTATATTAAAACCATCAAGACTAGGTGCCTTCTCTTTATCCATCTTTCAAATTGCTTCCTCCTAAAAATGCCTTTCTAACTAAACTAAATTCTCATACTCCAAAGGAGACCAATCCAACCCCTCAATGAAAGCCTTCTTAGTAACTTCTTGGTGTAAAGTTCTTTATAGAACCTAGTTGCTTCATTAGATATTGAAGTAACATCTCTAAACACTCATACTCCTCCACCTCTCCTCCACCTCTTATTCCTTGATCTAACTCTTCCTTCTCCTACTATTTGCCACCTTGTGAAAAAAAGTAGAGTTCACATCCCCTTCCCTAACCATCTAGTTTTCTCCTTAACAAGGATCTTATCAAGTTCATTCCTAATGTCTAACCTGTGAACTCATTGAGCTTCCTCTAAACCTTCTTCACACTCTTCTTTATCAAGAACCTCTATTTCTTAAAGGATCTCCCTCTTTTTAATCCTAGTGTTCCCAAAAATTGTTGACCCTATTTAGTATAAATTCTTAATATTTTGATGATAACAAACCTATTGAAAATTTTTCTTTAGTCCTAAGGGACAGTAAGGATTTTAAAAAAATATGTGAAAGTTCTCTTGAAAACTAAGCTTAAATTGCATCTCTAAATCTCATGAAAATTTTCTTTTAAATCTCTCAAAGACTTGATAGCTCATTGCCATAAGTTTCTTCACTTGAAAAGCTACAAGTTGACTGCTAATAAATCAACTGGTACATTTTAGACCTGCAGAAACCAAAACAACAAGTTGCAAGTTGACTACAAGAAAACTAGCAGTCGATTACCTGGCCAACGAGTCGACTAATAGATTACAAATTCAAATTCCAAAGGAGCCCAAGATCAATAAGTTGACTGGTTCAAGGTAAGAAGTCGACTGTTAATGCCTAGAAATCAAAAAATTTGAATTCAAGAACAAGACAGTTGATTGCCAGACCTATGTAAGTCGACTGTCATGTCTACGTAAAGTTATAGAAAAGTTACAAAAGGGCTCTTTCTCTAGTAATTTGCAAAAATACTAGCTCTAATAGATATATCTCTACATATTCTATAAATTGGAGCCACGAAAAGTGGAAATCAATAAGAGAACCTAACTTTTAATTTGATTTAACTCTTTTGAGCTTACTATTCCAAAATTGCTTCTATCCTTCGCTTGTAATATCTACTCTAAGAAAGAGAGTTTACATTGATAATATTTTCCTTCTATATCAAAAGAGAGCTAGAATCTCAAGGAAGAGATTTCCTTGAGTAGGAAAGAGAAAAAGAAAGTGCTCAGAGCATTGTAGTGGTTCTCAAATACCCATTTGAAACTCAAAGAAATAGTTAAAATCTCAAGTTGTGCTTGAGGACTGGATATATGCTTTGTTGAAAAAGTTGAATCAAGTCAAACTCTTTAAGATCCTTTACTTACAGCACTTACAATTCAAAAATTTATCCTTTTATACTTTGAGTTTCTACTCTTTACTTTATTGAACTCTGTTTTTACTGGTTTAAGCTTTACTTTCTATATAATCTTTACTCTTCACTATTCTAACTTACTTCATCTACTGCAAAAATTTTTCTGAAGTCTGAAAAATTTTAAACATTCAATTCACCGCCTCTTAGGTGCTAGCCATTCTCAACAAGTGGTATTAGTGCTGAGATCTTGGTAAAAAGACTTAACAGTCTTGAGTTTTAAATGGATAAATTTGGTGACAATGTTTTGCTTGAAGGTCTTTTTATTAATAAATCTCCAGGATGTAATGTTGAAAACTATACCTTTTGAAAGCTAAGAATGAAAATATTTTTTGATGTAGTAATTGTAAATATTTGGGAAGTTATAGAAGATGGACCTTATATTCCTACCATAACCACTCTATAAAGAAGCCAAAGGATGAGTGGAATAAAACTGACAAGAAAAGAGTTCTCCTTAATGCTAAACCTAAATTAATTCTCACAAGTGCCTTAAGTCAAGATGAATATTTTAGAGTTTATAATTATGAAAGTACAAGAGAAATATGGGAAGCTTTAGAAATAGCTTATGGGGGAACAGCTGTTGTTAAAGACACTAAAATAAACTTGTTAACTCATTAATATGAAATGTTTAGAATGAAATCTAGTGAATCCATAAAAGATATGAAAATTAGATTCACTCATATTGTTAATCATTTGGCAACTTTAGGAAAGACTTACACTCCAAAGGATTTGGTGTCTAAAATTCTGAGATCTCTTCCCTTAGAATGGCAGCCAAAGGTAACAGCAATTGAAGAAAGCCAATGAGACTCCACAAAATTAGTTTCAACACTTTTTGGAAATCTCTAAGAATATGAGACCAAGCTTCAACAACTAATGTTATATGAAGATCAAGAAAAGAAGAAGAAAAGCCTATCACTCAAAGCTACTTCCTTATCTTCTCAAATTGATGATGAAGAAGAAGATGACAACTCAAACACTCCCTTGTATAGTTTTGAACTAAATGAAGAAAACTTTAGGCTATTTGTAAAAAGGTTTAGAAAATTCTTCAATGACAGGAGACAAGGTGGAAGAAGACCTTAAAAAGGAAGCAAAGAACCTCTTAACTTGTTATGAATGTAGAAATCTAGGACACATTAAGTAGGAATGCCCATAATAATTAAAGAAAAAAGAAGCTCTTGAGAAAAAGAAAAGAAAAGACAAGAAGAAGGCATATGTGTCATCCATATAGGGAGAAAGTGATGTAGAAAATGATAATGAAGAGGGAGCTGAAGAGGCTAATATTTACCTTATGACAAAAGAAGATGATGAGGTAAAAGACTAAAACCTATCTCCCTCTTATGATGAGTTATTAGATGCCTTTGAAGAATTGCATGGTGAGTCCTTAAAAATGGCCAAAGTTTTAAGTAAATTAAATAGGAAAATCTTAATTGTAGAAAATGAATTACTTACTCTACAAAAAGAAAATTCATCTTTGAAATAAACAAAATCTACTTTGGAAAACCAACTTCAAGTCTCTTCATCAATTTCTAAAAAAAATATTGTGAATGTGACAAGCTTAAAATAGAAAAGGAAGACTTAAACTAATATCCTAGCTAAGTTTAATGAAGGAAGAGAAAACTTGATACTTCTTAGACAAAAAAGATGTGTTTTCAATAAAGCTAGTATAGGATATAATTTTAATACCAAAAAAAAGTACTATAAAAGTTTCTTGTTATAGCAGTTAAGTATTCCCTTTACAACATGCTTCCATTGTGGACAAAAGGGTCATAATTCCCAAAATTATGCTTACAAGAAAAGTAGACTCTTTGAAGAAAGAAAGCATGGGTCTAAAGGGAAAATCTAACATTCAAGGACCCAAAAGGATTTGGGTACCAAAAAATAAATGATGAACTATTTATAGGTATGTTTAAAGGTCAAAAGTGATAAGTGGTACTTAGATAGTGGATGCTCAAAGAATACAACTAGAGACAAATCCAAGCTCATTTCCTTTCAATCAAAGAATAGAGGGAATGTCACATTTGAAGGATATGATAAGGGAGACATCATTAGGATAGGTAAGGTTGGTAGAAACTCTTCCACTTCTATTGATAATGTTCTCTTGGTTGATGGCTTAAATAATAATTTTTTTAGTATTAGTCAACTATGTGATAAGAATAATGAAGTATATTTCAATTCTAATAATTTTCTTGTTAAGAATAGAAATAGCAATAAAATCATTCTAATTTGTCATAGGGTGAAAAATGTCTATATAGTAAATTTAGATGAAGAACCTCCTTTAGATTCAAAATGCCTTATTAGTGTTAATAATAATAGTTGGCTTTGGCATAGAAGGTTAGCTCATGCTAATATCAATTTCTTAGAAAAACTTTCTAAGAGAGACTTTGTTATTGGATTTCTTAAAATTCATTTTGAAAAGATAAACTATGTGATGCTTGCCAAAAAGGAAAACAAGTTAAAGCTTCTTTTATATCAAAAGATTTTGTTTTCACCTCTAAACCTTTACAGTTACTACATATGGACTTGGTTGGACCATCTAGAAAAAAAAAGCTTGGGTTATAACTCTTAAGCGCTTATTGTTATAGATGACTACTCAAGATTTACTTGGACACTATTTCTTGCTCACAAAGATCAAGCCTTCTCCTCATTTGTCAAATTAGAAAACTCATTCAAAATGAATAAGGCTTGACTATTATGAAAATAAGAAGTGATCATTGAGGAGAATTTAAAAATCTTAGTTTTGAAAGCTTTTGTGATGAAAATGGAATTGAACATTATTTTTCAACTGCTAGAATTCTTCAAAAAATATGGTGTAGTTGAAAGGAAAAACAGAATATTAAAGGAAATTCCAAGAACCATGCTTAATGACAAAGAACCTCCTGCATATTTTTGGGCTGATGCTGTAAACACTGCATGTTATGTTATGAATAAAGAATTAATTAGGAAAATCTTTAAGAAAACTCTATATGAACTATATAAAGGAAGAAAACCTAATATATCACTTTTACATATCTTTGGTTGTAAATGTTTTGTTCATAATAATGGAATAGATAACTTAGAAAAATTTGATGCGAAATCAAATGAGGCTATTTTCTTAGGATATTCTAATTCTAGAAAGAGTTATAGAGTATACAATAAGAGAACTCATAATGTTGAAGAATCTATTCATGTTGTTTTTTATGAAACTAACCCCCTTTGATTCAAAGAATGTCACAAATGACATCACAATAAGCTTAGAAAGGTTGAATTTAAAGGAAAAACAAAATGCCAAAGAAAAGGAGGAAGAAACAACAAGTAATGATGATACTCAAGAAGAAGAAAAGCAAAAAGAACAGCAAAATCTTCTAACTACATGGAAAAATGTCAAACATCATCTAGTTGACCAAGTCATTGGAGATGTGTCACATGGGGTAACAACTCGAAAACTTCTTAGAAAATTATGTAATCATCTTAGCTTACTTTTTAAAATCGAACCCAAAAACATAGATGAAGCCTTAATGGATGAATATTGGGTCTTAGCTATGCAAGAAGAATTAAACGAATTTGAAAGAAGCCAAGTATGGGATTTGGTTCCTAGACGAATTATCCAATTATTGGCAAAAAATGGATTTTTAGAAATAAACTTCATGAATATGAACATATAACTAGAAATAAAGCTAGGTTAGTTGATAAAGGTTATAACCAAGAAGAAGGAATTGACTATGATGAAACCTTTGCTTGCATTAAGAATTTTGAACCCTTTCAAATGGATGTCAAAAGTACCTTTATAAATGGGTTCATAATGGAAGAAGTTTATATGGAACAACCTATTGGTTTTAAAATTCATCTCTGCCTAATCATGTTTTTAAATTAAAAAGGCTTTATATGGGTTGAAGCAAGCTCCTAGAGCAGTAACTTCCTAATTAAAAATGGTTTCGAAAGAGGAAAAGTAGACACTAATCTATTTATTATGAAAAGAAAAGATGATATATTGATTCTGAAAATATATGTTAATGATATCATATTTGGGTTTACTAAAGAGTCTCTTTATAAAGAATTTGCTAAACTAATGCAAGGAGAATTTGAAATGTTAATGATGGGTGAGCTAAATTTCTTACTTGGACTTCAAATAAAACAACAAAGCAATGAGACTTTTGTAAGCCAAACCAAATACATATAATGTGCTACCACTGATCTATATGTAGCCACACCTTAAGGCAGTGCACCTGTCAGTGTAACCTAGTGCAATGGTGAGTACCAAGGTCATATTCCACAGGAACAAAAAAATCTAGAGTTACTACTTACTCATTGTTATTTAGCCTAAGATAAATGGTGATTAAATTAAACTAAATATAAGCTACGACTATCTAATTATAGAGAGGGAATGAGTCAAGTGTTTAAGAAAGTAAAGTACTAAGTTCCAAATAAGAAAACCCATTGGGTTCTTAATCTAGATGATATGTAAACAAAGGATAATGAGTTATGAAATTGATTGTGCTACTTGTGAGTGAATCTTATAGAAAATCCAGATTTTTAGTTAGTTTCTATGGATTTCTAAAACCTATACCTTCCATTGGATATTTTTGTCATAATGGTCAAGTGTAGATTAGCAATAATGCTCTGATTCACCACTATTAGGAATTCCTCCTAATCCAGCAATCGTCAACCTTTAGGTTCGAGTGAAAATCAACTGTTCTCTCTAGTTAGTTTTCCAATTCCAAACATCATCAGTTAGAGTTTTTGAAAGGAATCTAGATAGTTTTCCCTACGAAATTTCGTAATGAAAACTAAATTATTCTTTAACTAGAGGAAGATCACATAAACTAATTTACAACTCAAACATATTAACTCTAAAATATCAACAGAGTTTAGGAACCTCAATTAGGTTTTACCAATCTAGCTACTCATGTTCATGAATAAAACAATAAGAATTGTAATAAAGGAAAGAGAACAAGATGTAAATAGAAACATCCTCATCTATCGAGTTTGGATGAATAGTCTTTACTATGAATTCCTCCTTGATTATGCTTTTAATTTCCTCTTAATGCTTCCCAATTTCTTCCTTCAATTCTTGAATTAATCTCCATGGCTTATACCTTTGTAAAGAGACAAGGGAATTGAAGTGTTAAGCTCCAAGAAATGGAAGGGATTGTCACACTCCAAACCACCCTAATGCTCACGGTTCTCCTCCTTCAAGCGATGCTCTTCTCTTCTTGCACCCCCTCTTATTTATAGGCAAGGAAGGCATCTCTCTAGGCTTCCACACAACCAAGTGGTGGCTTGAAAAAGGGTATAGCCATGTGGTAGCCTAGAAAAGGGGCACGACCATGTTGGAGGTCGTGTTTTGGAAGGGCTGCCTCCATGGTGTGTTTTTTGCCTTCTTTTGGTTGGAATAGGTTGTTATGGCCTTGTAGAGAGGTACATAAGGTGTCTTAAACATGTGGAGGGGTGTGTTCTAGAAGCTTTAAAGCAACATAGCCATGTGGTAGGGTGTGTTCTAGAAGACTTCATGCTTGGCCTTGCTACAAGGTACATTTTGAGGTGCTTTGAGCCTTTAGACACTTGGTTTTAGTCCATTTTGCTTCCAAAATGCTTTGAACCTGGTTAAAGCTTAGATAAAACTAAAAATAGGGCAAAAAATTTGGTAATTTGAATCAAACACATAAAATATGCTTTTGATGTAAGTAAGAATTAGCAAATAAAATTGTATAATTATGTGCCTGTCAAACTACCCCACACTTAAGCTTTTTCTTGTCTTCAAGCAAACTTTTATTTAATTTGTAAAAGTAATAATAGCTCCTCACAATTCATGTATACTTCATAGTCTATGTTGCCCAATGCTTTACCAATGAATCTTGATCATAATTATATCATCACAAAACCTTCACAAATAGCAAAAATAGCCAGATTGTATGTAGTTCCTTAACAAGCAATTCATTTTGATTTAGGAACTAGTGCCTCATAGAGGTTGCTCATTATCACTCAGAGATGGATATGGGTAGATTGAAATCTCTTAGGCAATTTCATAAAACTATTTCTTCCATATGCTTGCTTATAAATCTCATCTCTGCTACTTGCGAAAAATTGAATATCATGATCAAAGGGTCTTGACAAGGTTGTAATGGGGCTTAAGGTAAAGGTAGGGGAAGAATTTTAGGAGAGAAGGGTACAGATATGTTGGAAACTCATGAGGTTCTTAAGAAGACTCTAAGGATTAAATGCAGTAAACCCAATTTTTACTAAGCTTTTTGGTTCAGAGAATACCCTTGTCCCAAGAGAGTATAGATACAACTTTGATATTTATAATTGTTCTCTTGCTTTCTTTTTCCTTTTCTTCTTTTCTTTCCTTTTCTTCATTTTTTTTCTTACTATCTTGTAGTCTCTCTATATCCAATCTTGGATTAAGGGGGTACCTCAAAATAAGGAAATGGCTTAGTGGACTGTCTTTTATTGTGTTAACGCATTTTAATCCAAAGGTGAAAATCAAACCACACCAATACCAACATATAGGGTGGTAGAGAAAGATAATGTAAGAAGTGGAATATGGGGTGTAAAGGTGTGTTTGTATGTAACAAAGAATATTTCAAGGCTCAATAATAGTCAACTAAGGGAAACACATAGGGTAAGCTTTTTGGCTAGCAGTGGTGTAACTTAAGTTGTCCAAATCATTTTTGATATTCAACAATTCATATAACCTTGACAAGTATTGCAAAGCAAGGTCTAGAATCATAGTAAGATGCACACTCAAACAAGAAAAATTCAGAGCATGTTTATAATGAATGCTCACCGAGGCTCAAATCCTCACATTTATAGGGTAAGGTTTTATAAGGTTCCTAAAATTCCTAATTAGATTGTTAGTCAAGTAATGCATGTAAATCTTCCTATCAATATCATCAATTAAGAGTTTATGCAATACAAGACATGATTAAAGATATTGGAACATCTAAGTGTCATAGAAATGTTTTTCTATATGGGCTATGAATTACATTTATTGTTTGATATAAATTGAAGCAAAAGTTTTACTTGTAGGGAATTATGTGTTTTCTTAGTTCTATCTATGCTATGGATCAGTGTAAAGAAATTTATTTGAGAAAGAAATTGAAGTTAAACAGAAATAACTAGAAAAATAAAGAGAGAAAAATAAAATTTGAAAAATATAGGATACAAAAGATATAAAATAGTTTGAAAATAAAATGAAAGAAAAGGTTTATTTGATTGGTGAAAAAAATTTGAAATAAAAAAAAATTTGAAAATTTTATTTGATTGAAACAAATAAAATTTAACACAACTTGAAACAAAATTAAAATGAAATAAATAGAAAGGAGTCACCCCACACTTATGACAAACACTGTCCTCAGTGTAGTAAAATGAGGAGAACTCATTTGAAAAGGAAAATAATATACAAGCTGAAATATAAACTGAAGTGAAGGGAAACGTTACTAATTTACTGAGCTGGTAGATTCTAAGGAGATGGTGGCAAGAGATCCTCGAAGAAGATGTCCAGGTTATCTAAGTCAACAAGGGTTGGTGGTAGTGCATCAACTAGCTTTTGGATTTGAGAAGTCATTTGATGTGACTGCTGGATGTGGTCTTCTAGTTCAGTTGAGATTTGACTAATTGTATTTTGGAGAGCATCTCATCATTCTCTAATCTCGTGTTGGAAAGCTTTGAACTCAACAATTTACTGTTGCTGGATTGCTACTATCCTTGCTACTTGATCGATTGAGACATTGATATGGTCTTTGGGCTTAGGAATTTCTGTTGCTACCAGAGATGCTGGGTCAACTAATCTTGTGGATTATGCATCATTTCTTGTAATGTTTTTGGGTTGTATGACTTATTTCTGACTTATTAACCTGCAAATTGGGCCATTGTGACCTCATTATGTGTAGATCATTCGCATATTCATCATCTGCCTAAGACTTACAAGCAATATGCATCCCACTGGAGTAAGATCGCTTATGCAATCATCTAAGACTCTTACTTTCTTTGCTAATCGAGTGATGTATAGGCCAAATCATATTGTGCTCTTCTTTACATTAGTTACAAAGGTGTAAATCTAGTAGGATAAGATATAACTTATATCTACCCTCTTATTCTGATGCATGGCCTAAAGTAGGAATAGGTTTGTCTGTGTTGCTACTCTGAAGCTATCTCCTCTACCAGTAAGAGTATGTGCTAGAATGGAGTGGAGGTACCTTAAACCATCAGAAAGGTTAGTGGCTTTAGTGGTGCTAGGATTGTGCCAACTGAATATATCCACTATTTGTTTCCACATCATGTAGGATGAAGATGATAGAGCATAGAGGCATCCTCTGCATGCATTTCCTTTCAGTTCCTCCGTTGTCCATAATCCTAAGTTCCATCCAAAGTAAGGTCTGGATATGGAGAATTCTTCTCCCCCTAATCGGAATGAGATGGTATCTGGTTCAGTCTATTCTATAATATGTTTCTTGAATGAGAAGGTACTACAGAATTCAAAAGTTAACTCCCTATATATAGGTTTGTTAATGGTAAAGAACCTTACAAAGGGTAGTGGGTCTAGGAGTTTACTTAGTTCAACCAAACCAACTGTTTGGACTGCATTTTGATTAATGTAGTGTCCTACTCCTAAAACGTTGAAGCAGAGAGCTTGGTATCTTTCCTCTTACTCTACTTTACTAAATGTGAGCAATCTATGCCGCATGAGGGGGAGAAGAGTTTATCTCTAGGGTCCTTCTTCTCTTGGAAGATATACTAAAGGATGAAGATTGCAACATATCCCTAGATAAACATAAGTTAGCTAACGAGAGAAGATAGGTACATCCTAAGTATAATTTTCGCATGTAAATGTAACGTGATCCTTTATTATTTTTACTTATGATTTATTTATGAAAAAATATAAAATATTGTATGGTAGATTTTATAAATTTTTTGTGACTTAAAGAAGACAATAAAATAAATGAAGTTTTATTCAATAAAATGACTTGGTTCTTGCGTGATGATAATGGTTTATTCAAGAATACAAGAATTATTTATTTGTATGATCATGAAAGAATGATTTTTTCCAAACTATATGAAAAAGAAGCAATCAAAGAGTTTCGTGTAACTATAAAGAAGGTTTCTTGGGGATCCTTTTTTATGAAACAATGAGTTGCATATACATGGGAGAGAAGAAATAATGAATTCTAGTTATAAAGAAGAATGAAAAAGAAATTATGAAACACCTTATTAAAAAAAATGATTACCTAAAGAATGAATCTTGAAGTTTATATGAAAGCTTATGAGTATGAAAAAAAATATTTGATGAATTGGTCTAAAAAGAATGATGCTTTTTGGAGTTTTAATTATTATGCAATGACCAATTTGAACATTTAAAAAGAACTGAAAGATGGATTCAAAGAAGAAATAAAAACAATTTATTTTGAATATAAAAGAAGGTTTAAGAACTTACTTGGAATGGATGATGTTTGTGTGAGATTTATGCTTAGGGTGGCCAAGAATTCACACAAGGTAGTAAAGGAATTTGAAGCTTGCCAATTGATGTGGGAGAGTGTCACGCTAAGCCTTTATATAGGTAAAGGAATCCGTGTTCTCCTAGGAGAAGGGTTCCACGTATGAAAAGGAGGAAGGGATAAGCTTTTGAAATTAAAATTTGGATAAGCCATATCTTTTGAATTAAAAGGATTCTTGATAACTCTTTTTAATTTGAAAATTGATCATGCTCTTTTGAAAATGTTTGAAAGATCCTAAGGATAAGTTGATCATAATTTGAGAATATGTTTAAAATTTTGATGATCATCTTATCCTCAAGAATTTGTGGATAATTCAAAGGATAGTTAAAAACTTTTGAAAGAATTGAAAAAATTTAAAAAAGAGCTTATAATTTTGAAAATTAAGAATAAGGCAACATTCCAAGAAGTTTGAGATTAAAATTAATTCAAAGGCCTTTCATGCCATTCTCAAAAATTGAGGGATAAAGCAACTTTGAAATTGTTTGAAAGAATTAAGATAATTCAAAGAAGCTTTATATCTAAAACCTTGTTGATAAGCCTTCGATTTTTTTTTTTGAAATTTAAAAGAATTCAAATTGCCTTATTTTTTGAAAGTTATGTCTTATGTTTTTGAAAGTTTTTAAGATGAAAAGAATTCAAAATCTCTTCATCTTAATTTAAAATCTTTAAAGACCAAAATTACTCTTTAAGGAAAATTTTCAATTTTTTGAAAAGTATAAGATAATTAGGAATCAATTCAATTTTTCGAAAACTTGAGACTTTTATTAAAAAAAAAAAAAATTCAAAATTTTTGAAAGGTTTGAAAATTTTTAAAGTTCAAATTTGCTTCCATGAAATATATTCCAAAAGGTTATCTCTTATGATGGGCTATCAAAATCTTAGTGATAGGTCATCATGTGAGTTTGGTCTTTGAGTGATAGCTTATCATTGATAAGTTTTTGCTTAGACCATGATCGCTTATCACTTGAAACTATGATGGCTTATCATGATAGCTTATCATTTAAAAGCATGATAACTTATCACTTGAAATTATGATAACTTAGCATGACAACTTATTGTTTGAAATCATGATAACTTATCACTTTCGTGATAGGTTATCATGAATCTTTTAATCCTAGCCATTCCCCCTTTTAGCTAGAGTCCTTGGGCATACACCCCTTTATTGACATGTGAATTGAATTTTAGAAAATAAGATCAGAAAATAAAATAAGAAGATTTTTTTTTCTTTGAGTCCATTAATTGAACTCATTTATTTATTAGATCATGAAGGAAGATTACCTAGTCCTCTAGCGGGTTTCCATGGTAATGCTTGAGATGGTGCCTGCTTATCTTAAAGTTTGCCTGATCAAGGAGATATATCTCAATGGCATCATAGGGAAATACGTAACTAATTGTGTAAGGCTCTGACCATCGACTCCTAAGCTTCCCTGAAAACTTGAGAATTTATTAATTTATGCACTAACTATAAGAGAAGAGACGTATATATGTATATGTATATATGGGTATATATATATGTATCTGTATATCTATGTATATGTATATATGTATATGTATAGGAGTGGTTTAAGTTTTGTCTTATTCTAGTGGAAATAGGGGAATCTTGTAAACAAGTGCCCTGAGATTATCTCTGAGAGAGGCTAAAATTGTATCCCCTTCAGTAAGGATTAGATCATCTGTGATAATCATTTGTAGTTTATCCATCTGACACAGATGAGTGCAGCTTGAATTCTTAGGTGATTCTTTCAATTTTAGGACTTAAGGGTTCTCAATTGAAGTTTTCACCTTTTTTATTTTTGACCTGTCAAAAGAAACAAGAGGGTTAATAGAGATGTAGGGTTTAGTAGCCAGAAAATCAGCCAGTTGTTCCAACATTTGTTCATTGGACAATTCTTCCTCATCTATTTGTAATGCTATCTTAGGCTCTGGCGCTTTACTGATTAGCATATCCTGTACACTAGTATCATCATCATTAGTCAATGGTAAAGGGCTAGATACTTGCTCATCTGATCTCAGAGTGATAGTATTACAATGCTCTCATATATTAGATTCTGGAGTGCTGGGGAGCGTCTTTGGCTGTGTCTCAGCCAACATCTTAAACATTTGGCCTACTTAGTATTCCAATTTTTACATAAAAGCCTGTTGATTTCTAAGAATTGTGTTTGTTTATTGGAAACTGCTCTCTAAAGTGGACACAGAATTCATAATCATTTCCTCAAAATTGGATTCATTCTCTTGCAATTGAGAAAATTGATTAAGAGCAATTTATTGTTGGGGTTGCTGCTGGTGCAACCACTGAAAATATGGTAAACCCCAGGTATTGTTGTTCCATCTAAAATTTGGATAGTTACTCTACCCAAAGTTTTATGTATTGCTGTAAGGATTGTTTTACTGACGTGGGGGATTTCTCATATAATCGACCTGTTCGAAATTAGCAGAACCATTCTAAGAGTTAGCAAACATACCTCCTACATTACATTGTACAATATAATTCGAGCGACCACAAAATTCATAGCCAAACTATAATGCTTGTTTTGGACTTAGGGATTGGTAAATCTGCCTGACCAGAAGCTCTCTTTATATTTGAGCTGCCAAGTTTGATGTAGCACTCATAGTCATAAATTACCTAAAACCAATAATGGCAGAATAGCCCAATAACCAAATCAAAGAAGAAAGGAAGAAAGAGAATAAACAAAAACAAAAACAAAAATAAAATAAAACAAGTAAAATTGGTTAAAGTAACAATTCACAAATTCACTATAGTTTTCACCAATAATTCCCCGAAAACAAGGCCAAAAACTTAATGTGCTACCACTGATCTATATGTAGCCACACCTTAAGGCAATACACCTGTCAATGTAGCCTAGCGCAATGGTGAGTATCAAAGTCATATCCCACAGGAACGGAAAAGCCTAGAGTTACTACATACTCATTGTTATTTAACCTAAGACAAATGGTGATTTAATTAATTTTAACTGCAACTATCTACTTATAGAGAAAAAGTTAGACAAGTGTTTAAGAAAGTAAAGTACCAAGTTCCAAATAAGCAAACCCGTTGGGGTCTTAAACTAGATGATATGTAAACAAAGAATAACGAGTTATGAAATTGATTGTGCTACCTGTGGGTGAATCCTATAGAAAATCTAGATTTTTGGTTGGTTTTGATAGATTTCTAAAACCTATACCTTCCATTGGCTATTTGTGTCCTAACAGTCAAGTGTAGATTAACAGTAATGCTCTGATTCACCACTATTAGAAATTCCTCCTAATCTAGCAATCGTCAAGGCCGAGCAAAGATCAACTGTTCTCTCTACTTAGTTTTCGAAATCCAAACATCATTAGTTAGAGTTTTTGAGAGAAATCTAGATAGTTTTCCCTACGACGTTTTGTAATGAAAACTAAATTAGTCTTTAACTAGAGGAAGATCACACAAACTAATTTATAACTCAATCATCTTAAAACTAAAATATCAATATATTTTAAGAACCCCAACTGGGTTCTACCAATCTAGCTACACTCATATTAATGAATAAAACAACAAGAATTGTAATAAAGGAAGAAGAATAAAATGAAAACAAAAACATCCTCATCTGTGGAGTTTTGGATGAATAGTCTTGACTCTGAATTCCTCCTTGATTATACTTCTAGTTGCTTTTTGATGCTTCCTTCTCTCTTCCTTCAATCCTTGAATGAGTCTCCACGGCTCGTACCTTTGTCAAGAGACAAGAGAATTAAAGTGTTAGGCTCTAAAGAATAGCAAGGATCGTCATGCTCCAAGCTGCTCCAAGTGCTCATAGTTTTTCTCTCTTCGAATCCTCTTTATTGCTTGTGCAACTCATCTTATTTATAGGTAAAAGAAGGCATTTATTTAGGCTCCTACACGACTGTATGGCTGCCTAGAAAATGGCACGACTGTGTGATGGCCAAGTAAGGGAGCACGGCCATGTGGTTTGCTGTGTTCCAGAAGCTTAGCCTCTTTAGTGCAATTTTGGTCTTCTTTCGATTGGAAATAGTTGCTATAGCCATGTAGCGAGATGCACAAGATGTCTTTGAAGTGTGGAAGGGTGTGTTCTTGAACATCTAAGGGAGCATGGCCGTGTGGTAAGGTGTGTTCTAGAAGACTTCATGCTTGGCCTTGCTACAATATGCATTTTGAGGTACTTTGAGCCTTTAGACACTTGGTTTTGGTCCATTTTGCTTTAAAACTTCTTTATACGGTGAAATCTTGGATAACATGAAAACAAGGTGGAAACATGGGTAATTATACATAAAACACATAAAATATACTCCTAAAGTGAGTGAAATTTAACAAATAAAGATGTATAATGATGTGCCTATCAACATAAAAAAATTAATGAATAAATTTGGCATGAAAAAAGCAAAGCCCATTGGAACACCAATGAGTCCATCTACCAAAATGAATAAGGATGAAGAAGGTGAATCCTTTGACATCACCAAATACAGAGGTATGATTGGTTCATTGCTCTATTTGACAACAAGTAGACCTGATATTATGTTTAGTGTATGCATATGTGCCAGGTTCCAAACAGACAAAAAATGTCTCACTTTACTGTTGTAAAAAGAATCTTTAGTTATCTAATTGGAACAACACAAATGGGACTATCGTATCTTAAGGGAAATCCATGAAATTTAATTTCATATTCAGATGTTGATTATGTTGGCAATACAATTGATAGAAAAAGCACTAGTGGCACTTGTTAATTGTTTGAAAACTCGTATCTTGGTTTAGTAAGAAACAGAATTGTGTAGCACTCTCCACTTTTGAAGCTAAATACTTAATAGCTAGAAGTTATTGTACACAAGTTCTATGGATGAAACAAAAGCTTCAAGATATAGGTGTAAATCTTAAAAATATACCTATCAAATGTGATAACATTAGTGCAATCAATTTAACAAAAAAAATCCCATCATGCACTCAAGAACTAAACATATTGATATCAAACATCACTTTATTATGGACCATATGTTCAATCATAATGTTTCCTTGTAATTCATATCAACTGATTTTCAACTTGCTGATATTTTTACTAAACCCCTTGCTTAAGAAAGGTTTTATTTCATAAGAAAAGAACTTGGAATAATCCCCCATTATGCATTTTAATATTTTTAGTAAGCGTCAAAGTGGCCTGAGTTTTGTTTTGCAAGATCTCTTGCTCACTCCTTCCTCAAAAGGATATAATTTGTAACAATGCATCCAAAATTAAGGATATATGGTAACTAAGTTTGGAACCAAGTGGGTTGAATGGACCTTACAAGTGTAAATGATGAGTTAGAAAGGATAGAAAAGTGAAACAAGAAGGATCCAAGTGTTTTGAGTTAGAATTCTGCAATTTGAAGAGGTAGAAGTCGACTGCCACAACTCTAACAGTCGATTGGTAGCTCTCAAGATATCTAAAAAATCCTAGCAGAGAGTAACTAGTTAACTAGTATAGAGGAAATGATCT
Organism: Senna siamea; assembly: GCA_031216115.1. NCBI lineage: Eukaryota > Viridiplantae > Streptophyta > Magnoliopsida > Fabales > Fabaceae > Senna > Senna siamea. Next base: position 17,209,207 of record CM062355.1, on the reverse strand, counting down.
AGTCCCTTGTTCTTCCCTTTTTTGGTTTCTAAAGAACGTAGTAGTTGAATGGCTAGTTCCCGATAGTCGACTGCTAAATCTCTGGATTATGATAGTCGATTATCAGAAGTGTGACAGTCGACTGGTAAGCCTTAGGAAGACTTTCTAAAAGAAAACAAAGCTCGACAGTTGACTTCTACACCTAAAGAATTCGACTGCCAAACTATAAGAAGAGATAAAACAGTAAAGGAACATCATCTTCACCTTATTTTTTGAACTTCAAGCCTACCCTCTCAAATCTCTCTAAACTATTTTACAAATTCTCACAAAACCAAATTGGTTAATTGATTCCAAACCTCCTTGTAATCAAAACCCATAAAACATCACTCGGTTTCACCTATATCTTATGAAAATCCCTAATTTCGCCCAACTTCATTGAAATTGAATCAAATAAACACTCTTAAATAGAATTTCTAACATTGCAAATCACTTATTTCATTTTCAAATACCAAATCTCTCGATGGCATCCGAACATCAATCCAAAAGGTCAAGAGTTGGAGGCTTTAGTTCAAATTCTTGACAAATGAGTGGTCTTTTCTCCTCTCAAGCATTGGAATGTAATTTCAATGAGAAATTCACCTAAAGATCAGTGACACTAACAAGGTATGTGGATGTTCAATTCTTCAAAGACAAAAAATTTAAAATTTTCCAATTACTGAAGTTTGATGGATTCTATAAGATTCTCAAAATTGAAAAATAGTGGAGTCCCTTCATAATCAAAATGTTGTATGAAAATTTGAAATATGATGAGATTAACTACTGTGCCACAATTGAAATAAGGGGTTAAAAAATAAGCTTTACTTATGAGCAGCTTAGTGAATGGCTGGGAACACCTCTCCAAGGATATTAGATTAAGGATCATCATTCTAGTTTAAATAGAATTTTTGAATATGATAGGTATAGGATGTAAAATTTTTTGTTAAGACACCTTGATGATACTTCCACTAACCACTTCAGAACCCATACACTCTCTACCATTGACTTTACCCTTAAGAACATATTTTAAATTTGTTGGTTGCTTATTGTATAGTAAACAAAACAGGGAACTTTCCCAGTGCTAGTGAGATAAAGCAATTCATTATGCAACACATGCTCACAAGATACCCTTTCAAATTTCCATACTATTTAATCTAAAGAATGTTGAGAATTGTAAGAACCACCACTAGTGCACTTCATCATGCTTTAATTATCTCACTCATCCTCTATAAATGTGTTATTGATCCTTTTGACAGCATCAAAGCCAAATCAACAAAGAATGATATCAAAACACTCTCTCACCTGCACTATGTCAAGTATAAGGGAGAACAAGTTCAAAAACTTAAGACTTCAGCAAGATAGAGAAATAGAGAAAGAAGAGAGGTAAGAGCAACTGCAATGCATCAACCAAAAGAGGCACCAAGTGAACAAGCATAAGGGCTATCTTCCTCTTACCCAGCCCTGAAATATGATGCCTTTACAAACTCAGAAACTTCTCAAAACTTTCAAGCATTAATACTAAACAAATTGGATGGCTTTGATCATCAATTTAAAGGTTTGGAAAGCAGAGTTGATGACATTCAACAGAATATGAGAGCTCTTATAATCCAAATTCAAGTTATCGAAATAACTCATTCAGACAATAACAAGCTCTTGAAAGAGATTCTCTAAAGGATGGGTGAGAAAAAGAAACCAGAGGCTTTGTCTTAGATTCCTGTTACCTTTTTTTCACTTACCCTTCACCCCTTTTTTGTTGATGACAAAGAGGGAGAAGTAGTTAGCTTAATTTTATAGCTTAGACTTCTATGTTAGTGTTGTTTGCCTCTATGTTACTATTTATTTAGTCAATCGGTTTATATCATTCTATTTTCTGATTAAATTGGTGTATGCTATGGTTTATATTATTGGTAAATAACTACTAATAGTCTCTTTGGATATTTGTCACTTTTGCTACATAATAGTTCATAATACCTCCATTTAAAAAACATTGCTAAACCAATTATAAATTGGATTGCATTCAAAATTTAAAAATAACAAAATTATTTCAAAATGCATATCTTCAAGGGGAGTGTTTGCACTCCTGCATATATATACTATATAACCTAAAATCCTTCTTCAAGCTTCATAAATCCAATAAGTTTGTCATCATAAAAGATAGGGAGATTGTTAACCCCATGTAACATAAGCTCTTAAGATTTTGATGATAAAAAACCTATTGAGAAATTTTCTTTAGTCCCAAGGGACAATAAGGATTTTAAAATAATATGTGAAAGTTCTCTTGCAAACTAAGCTCAAATTGTATCTCTAAATCTTGTCAAAATTTGTTTTTCAATATCTCAAAGACTTGATAGCTCTTTTCCATAAGTTTCTTCACTTAAAAATATTCTTACAAAAGCTACAAGTTGACTACCAATGTGTGAATGTCAATGGGTACATTTTAGACCTAAAGAAACCAAGATAGTAAGTTGCAAGTCAACGACCAAAAACTTAGCACTCGATTGCTAGCCCATTGAAATAAGGAAGTTAACTACCTCGCTAAAGAGTCAACTACTAGACTAAAGATTCAAATTCCAAAGGAGCCCGAGATCAAGAAGTAGAATGGTTCAAGGCAAGAAGTCAATTGCCAAGATAAGAATCCAAATGTGCAGGAACTTGAGAGCCGCAAGTCACTGTTAAAGTTAAGGAAGTTGACTTCCAATACCTAAAAGTCAAAAAATTTGAATCCAAGAACACAATAGTCGATTGCCAGACTTGTGTAAGTTGACTACCATGCTTATGTAATGCTATAGAGAAGGTATAAAACGTCTCTTTCTCTGGTGATTTGCAAAGATAAAAGCTCCAATGGATATATCTCTACATACTATATAAATAGGAGCTATGGCAAGTTTGAAATCATCAAGAGAACCACCTAACTTTGAATTTGATTCAAATCCTCTGAGCTTACTATTCCAAAATTACTTCTGTCCTTCACTTGCAATATCTACTATGAGAAAGAGAGTTTACTTTGATAATTTTTTTCCCGTCTATATCATAAGAGAGCTAGAATCTTAAGGAAGGAATTTCCTTGAGTAGAAAAGAGAAAAAGAAAGTGTTGAAGGCATTATAGTAGTTTTTAAGTACCCATTTGAAACTTGAAGAAATAGTGAAAATTTCAAGCTGTGCTTGAGGACTAGATGCAGGTTTTGTTGAAAAAGTTGAACCAAGTTAAACTCTCTAAGTTCCTTTACTTACAACACTTTCATTTCAGTTATTTATCTCTCTACACTTTGAGTTTCTGCTCTTTGCTTTACAACACTCTATTTTTTATTGGTTTAAATTTTACTTACAGCATAATCTTTACTTTTCACTATTCTAACCTACTTCATCTATTGCAAAAACTTTTTAAAGTCTAAAAAAAAAATTAAACACCCAATTCACCCCCTTCTTGAGTGTTAGCCATTCCCAAAAAAAACCTCCTTATTCCAAGTTTTGAGATTTTCCTTCACAAAAACCTCCTTATATCTAGTAGGATAGAGATAAGCTCCCCTTAAGGACATCAACCTTAGAAGCAATCCTAGTATCCCACTCGATTAGGAGGCCCTTAAAAGAGCCTATGGAAGGAATAAAATCCCACTCCTTGAAATGATTGTCCTATATACTCCTAAAAAGAAATCTATCTACCTTCTCTATATTGATTTCTTGCAAAAGAACAATATCAAGGTACACTTTAGTCAAAATCTCCTTAATTTTCCTATGTTTAATAGGATTCCAACTAATAATTTTCATGATTTACTTGACTTGCCCTTACCCTTTTTATTTCCTCCATAGTTAACTATAGTAGTTAACCTTTGCAACTCTTTTTGTGCCCTGGTTTTTTTCCTCTCATAAGTTCTAAGGGTCACTTGTGCTTTAATCACCATTCTAGATTTATCTAGCAATTGGAAATTTAATTTTTCCAACAAAGCTTGTGGGTGTCGATTGTCCACTTCATCCCCTAATTGGCGTAAATGGAAAGAAATTTTCTTAGGTGCCTCACTTACTTTAAGATTATGAGTGGAGGAAATATGGCATATTGTAGGCGTGGGAAGGATACCTCTATAATGCCCTTATCTAATATTACAATTCCTCCGATGTAAATAGATAAGCTCGGTACATTATTCCTTTCCTTTTATTATTAAATTCTGAGTGTTTATACCATTAAAATTATTCAAGTAGATTAGGTTCGAGTTCTTTCACTCAGATAACCATACCTTATGCACATAAAAAATTAAAAATGTATACATCACAGCAAAAATTAGAAAATTACATCTAAGACAAATAATCAATGTTCAATAATGAATGTCAATTACATCTTTTAGAGAATATATTCCAAGATCTATGAAGTACCTATCCATAAGGAGTCAGGATACAACAATCCTACCACTAAAACCCTTTTTACAAATATTGGGCGAATAGGTCTTTCACATATCCTTTCCCCTGTAATTTCGCGTACCCCTTTCATGTACACATCCCAAAATAATAGTCCTAATCCTAACTTAAAATATTTCTAGGATCAGGACCCCAAAATGAGAAATTACAAAAACAATATTCTTAACAAAAGGGCTCCCATCTTCACTAGCACTGCTAAGCATTCGTATATGATACATATTAGCATATATAAATGAGAAACACAAGTTTCCCAGTATCTTAACAATTCAGGGTTTAAAAGTCTATTAATATGTACCAAGGTGCAAGCACCAAAACATTTACATCTACAATTTCGATATTTGAAAACATAGTCTTATTCATAAATACAAGCTGGCAAGCATTACATGATTACTGGAGATGGCAATGTGATAAACATAGGTATTCTATTTTAAGTAAAATGTCATTTTATGGAATCATATAAAACATCATTTCATGGAATCATATGTGTGCAAAATTGAAATGACTGATAATCTTTTTCATGTTTCATTCTTAAAACTTAACTTTCCTGAAAGTGTGAAGCACTTTTGATCACACTTCAAGGAATGTGGATACTTGGCTACCTTTATAAATCATCATGAACACTAGGTCACGGGTATGGAGCACCTTCGGCCACACCTCACTAGGTTACATGTGTGGAGCACCTTCGAGCACACCTCATGAATCGTGGACACTTGACCATCTGTATAAAATCTTTGTGAACCCTAGGTCATGGGTATGGAGCACCTTCGACCACACCTCACTAGGTCACACGTGTGGAGCACCTTTGGGCACATCTCATGAATTGTGGATACTTGGCCACCTGTATAAAATCTTTGTAAACCCTAGTTCACGGGTATAGAGTACTATTGGCCACACCTCACTAGGTCACAGGTATAGAGCACATTCGGCCACACCTCATGAATCGTGAAAACTTGGCCACCTATATAAAATCTTCGTGAACCTTACGTCACAGGGTATAGAGCACCTTTGGCCACACCTCACTAAGTTATAGGTGTGGAGTACCTTTGCCCACACCTCATGAATCGTGAACACTTGGCCACCTTTATAAAATTTCTTTTGTATCTTTCTATGTTTTCCTTTGTTCACTATTTTTTCTCCTTTTTATCATAATATAATATTTCTATTTCCCTATTTTACTATCAAGACACAATAACTATGGTTAAAATATAACCCTTGCCCTTATATGTATGTGAACATTGTCATATTGGAATTGTTTGAATATGGAAAACTTTTTATCCCTTTTTAAACTCTTTGTCATATTTATTTATGACAATATTGCCTAAATCAATTTAATTCTCCATTCTTGAAAAATAATAATAATATAAATCTCTTCTAAATTTTAATAAATTTCAAAGGAGAATTTCATGATTTTGGCCTAAGGGAAATTCAAGAAAATTGAATATTTTATCATTTAAATTTTCCTTTTTCTTTTCTTTAAATAATACCATTAAAATGGTATAATCTCTTTTCCATAATCAACACATATTCCCTCATCTAAACATTACACAAAAGGATGCTAGGTGAACATTTTCTATTATTTCACCGATCTTATTTTATTTAATTTCTAATATATCCATAAAACACCATTAATCATTAACTCTTCAAAAATTAACTTCAATGTGCAAATGGACATATTTTCCTTTTTCATTGGAATATTTGTACATCACTTGATGGTTATGGAAAAATCTCACACTATCAACTTAACACAAATATTTCCATCACTTTTGTTATTTTAGCCTTGTCTAAAGCCTCACTTTACATAGAAAATTCCCAATGAATTTCCTTCCCTTTCTTCCATGGTCAATTTTAACACTCATTACAAACTAAAAATTTAACATCAATTTAGAATAAAATTTCATCTTCCTCTCGGCCAAAAAGGGAGTTTCATGGAAGATATGGTTTTCAAACTCATACTTCCATTTCTATCATATTCAACCATAGTTCATCATGCAAATATCATTAACTAACCATAATCCTCCCATAAACAACAATATTCATTTCACTACATCAACCAACATACCAATCTATCATACACACTTAGCCAACAAGACATTCATAACATTAAGAATGTAGGGAAGAACTAATGTCCCATGAAAGCTTGTAAAAACATGGTGGATATATGGGACACAATTCAAGGATTGTTAACCTACCTCAAAGATGACTAGGATGGGATGATCTTAGCCCTTCTTTTGAACTCCCTCTTACACCTTGCTTCCTTTTTCTTCGGCTAGACCTCTCTCTCCTTGCCTTGATCGAATGTGTGGGACTCTTTTTCAAAATGTGAGTTGCTCTCTTTTTTTCTTTGCCGTGTGTGTTTGTCTTAATGTTTAATGAAGTCCCTTCTCTTGCATGTTACCTCATCCCTTCTATTTGGATGCTACAAGTGTACTCTATGTATAACTTGCATGCTATTTTTTCTAATAGCCTTTCGTGTGTTACTAGGGCAGCCCATTTCCCCTATTATTCTTGATTATTATTATTACTAAGTACACCCATTTACTTGCACTCTTCCATTACTCACTTGTCATGCCACCCCTTCCCCTTATTCCTTCTTATCTAATTGCCACATGTGTACTTTTAAGTACACTTTACTTCCCTTGCACTCTAACCTTAGTCACTTGATCACGCCAAAGGGAAAAGAGAAATGAATTCATGCTTGCTTCCTTCTCTCATTGCATTTTCTATTTGGCCAAGTTAAAGGAAATGGGACGCTGCACTTACTCTTTTCTTTTGATGAAATTTGCTGTGTATATGCTTGTTAAAAAATGCAATTTCAATGCCATTCCCTCTTATCTATTGTCTATTTGGCAATGGGGTGCTACACTTCCTTATCATCTTAATTACTATTATTATTATTATTATTATTATTATTATTATTATTATTATTATTATCATTAAGCAATATTCCCACGTGTAGCCCCCCTTTTCCTTGAGATTTTGTATCTTATGCAACACTCACATTGCCCTCCCTTTCTCTTTCCGTGTCCAAATGGAATTCCTTCCTTATTTCCATTCATCTCTTCTGTTTTAGCTAAGGTGGCGTGTTGCACTTCCTTTCTATTATTGTTGTTTAATTGCCATGAGTATTCTTTCAAGTACAATTTGCATTTCCTTGCAAGCTTACCTTAGCCACTTAAGCACGTTAAAGGGAAAGGAGGAAGATGAATTTGTACCTCACGTGCAGCCTCATTTTCCATGCTGCACTTGCCTTTCCTCCTTTCACTTTTCTTGCTTTGTGGCACTACCCATTCTGCTACTTTTCTCCCTAAAGTGCTACATGTTTAAATATATATATTTACTCCACCTACCTCATGATCACTCGACTATCTTGGAGAAAGGTCAAGGGAAGGAAAGAAAAAAGCAATGGACACGCACACACCTCTCCCTTTGTACGTAAATCACCCCCTTCACGCAAGCCTCATGAATGCATATTGAATTTCTATGTCAACTCCTCACTTGGTAGTGCCAAAGAGAAGGAAAGAAAAGGATTTACATAAGCCACCATCTCACGTGATAGCCTCCCCATGCAAGGAATATTTTTTTGCATCCTAATTCCCTATATCTTGTTCCAAATTGGCCTCCACTGTACACCTACATGTGTGCATGTTACTAAAAAAAAAAATTCTGCACCTTTAGCCACTTTAATATATATATTTCAATGTTACACTTCTTCCCTTTCCCCATTTGCACGTGTAGGTATATATGTATTTTTAGTTTTCTTTTCTCCTTGACAATTAAGCTAGGTGAAAGGAAGAAAGATTAGGGAATCAAATTAAACATATCAATCTCACATGGTCCCTTGTGACATTTATTACGTCACTAAAGAAATTACATCACATTTCATGGCAACTCAACTAATTAATTAAGAAAAAATTAATTTAAATATAATTGAAAGAATATGGGGTGTTACAACCTCCCCTAGAATTATTTCTATTATTTACATCCCCTAAAAATTGTTTTTCAAGCATACCAGAAAACACATCACTAGTTTGGGAGGAAAATTGGGAGGGAAAAGAAAGGTTTTTTTTTTTTGTGAATCACCATGTAAAGGTGTTTGGAGCTTAGTGTCACTTAAAAGATTAACATTGATTTTCTCCATCCCTTTATCCTTACAATAAGTGTCATCGCCATCCTTACCAATCACTTCAAAAAGAGATGCTATACCATCAAGGACCATCTTTGCCTTTTTGTTGTCCTTCTGTTCTGTCCTCCTTCCCTTCAAGAACCTTTTCTATTTTTTCAAGAAGTAATACCTCTTCATTATCAAAGTCAGAAATCAAATATTCATCCTCCATGGAGTCATTATCTTACTCATCAAGACTTTGAGTCTAAGTCTGAGTCTGATTCTGATGGGCTTGTTGTATAGTGGATTCCATTCCCCTTACCAGAGTTGTTTGGGTCTATAACAACATGTTGTACACAATGGGTATCTATATTGTCCCTTCCAAACTGTATTATCTCTTTGCCTTTGCGAGAACCATCATTAGATTCATCACCCGCCCCTATTTTTAGTGTTGTCTTATTCAATTCCAATTTATTGAGACTTATGATATCACCTCTTTCCCTTGGCAGAGCATTTTCGGTCTTATCTATTCTGTTTTTGCCATTTTCTCACATTTTCGTAACCCATTACATTGCTTCAGGTTTGATCAGCGCATTTTGTGGGGCTGTCATACTTGGTTCCAACATATTCTGGCCTCCTAACTCACTTCCCTCCCTTTCTATGCCAATTTTGACCTTCTCTATTCTGTTTCCTTAGGTGTTCCCTTAAGGATCAACCCTTATGCCAAGTCTTTTTGGGACCCTATAGTTTAGGTGATCTCTAAAAGATTAGAGCTAGAAAGGGGCTTACTTCTCCCTTGGTAGTAAGATCACTTTAATTTAAGATTTTTTTTCTCTTCTTGTTTAAGATTCTAGTTGGGGTGACTAGCAAGATTAAGAAAATTACGAGACTTTTTGTGGATTAGAAACAAGGAATTAAAAGAGACCAACTGATTAGTTAGGAGGTATGGTGAAGATCTAAGGAGGATGGTGGGTTAGATCTAAGTAATTTGGTGTTTAAAAATATCTCCATAGTGGATAAATGACATTGGCATTTTCCTTTGGAGTCTACCTCTTTGTGGCATAGTGTCAATAGGTCCTTAGGAACAAATATGGTGTTAATCCTAAGATCGGTGCTACACATAGAAGCCCAAGTTTTTATCTTAAATATGTCACTCCCTTTCTTCAATGCTTTGCTTTCGAGTTAGAGATGGAACACATTTTATCTTTGGAGGATCATTAGATTGTTGAATCTTCTTTACTTAAGTTATTCCCTTGTCTTCATTGTTTATCATTTTTACATAATGCTTTAATTTTTGGAATTTTCTTGACACGGTGACCAAATTTCTTAGAAATTTCATTTCTCTAAAAATATTAATGATAGACTTGTTGATGATGCTACTTTGTGGCTAGAAATCTTTGCTCCTTTCATTGCTTCACCCATGCTTGATTTAGAATTCATGTTGAGCTCTCATACTTGGTCTTCTTTTTTCAAAATTTTTACTGAATGCCTAAATTTTGGTTCTATTAAATAAAAAATTCTTCTAAGATGAAAGCATTTGTTTTTTACAAAAGTACTTAATAGAGAATTAACAATAATGAATTGCTTCAACCTAGCTACAACCTGAGCATATTTTTATCAAACTAGTGACTTGGTTAGCCCAAAAACCCAATTTAAGCTTCCCCTTTTTAACTCTTAGAATAAGTGGGCAAGTACTTTTCTTTCAAATTTAATTTAATTTTAACCTAAACCTTTATCAAAGGTTAACCTACATGCTTTAGGTTTCTTTGAATAGTCTGTCAATACTCAGGGACTTCAACTTTTTTTTTTTTTTTGGGTTTCTCATAGGTATCCTTTTACTATAGGAAATCATGTTCAAGGCATTGTCAGGAAACTTTAACTCTTCTAGTGATATTAATGTCATCATTAGGTTCTCCTTGTACTCTTACTGAGCATGACTAGGGTGTAATTCACAGTGCCTAGCAAAAGGGTCGATAGACTCTAACTCATCCCACCTATTACTCTTCCCTAAATTCAGTGTTCTTGAGGTGGTCTATGAAAAGATTCCCTACTGTTCCTAGTATTAGGACCTATAGAAAATTGATGACTTCTACTGGGACCTACTAGGGGAACCCGAGGATAAGCATGACCCGACATGTTATCTACATGTGTATTGGTTTGATTTTCTTGATCCCCATTAACCCTTACATATTTTTCCCATTGATTTGCCTACCCAACAGACTAATGACACTCACAATTTCCTCAAAATGATGATCCACATACTCTCCTTCACTCTTTCTTGCTTCCTCAAGATTGTCTAGACTCTTTTGGTTTTCTTAGCTATGTTGTTCCATGGTAAGTTTTACAGCAAGGAGTTTTTAGGTCAAATGATTTTGGTTCTCATATTGGTTGCGAATGTTCATGTAAGAAAATTAGAAGATACAATGCTAAGACTATCTATTAAGAAATAAACAAAATATATTGTTTCCAATGAACACCAAAACAATGATTTGATTTTCATTTCCATTTTTTTTGGGTTACTTTGTCAAGTGAAACAATAAGAAATAAAAAGAAACATGCAACTAACAAACTTGCTACAACAACACCAGTATAGCCACTAGAAATAGATTTCAAAGTGAGTTTAAGTGCCTTACTTGAGCAATTTAGAGAGCTAAAATAAGTAGAAATACTCCCTAATTACTCTCAAATGATATTCAAGCGATTAAGGTCGGAGACTAGAATGAAAAATAACTGAAAAACTAGTCCATAACGATTTTTTCACGTCAGGCGTTTGGGGTTGCATGAAGCTCATGCACAGGGAGTCTCATCGGCGCATGACAACAACTCTGGAAATGGACTTCCAAGGACTAAAAGAAATCAGGCCAATTATTCCAATGGTGGGGCTACTCAACGAATTAGGTGATTGGAAGTAGGTGTACTAACTCTAACAATAGCATTTTTTGATACTCCGATGACTTTAAGAAGTTTTCTAACAATTTTGGATAGTGGGCATGGGTGGAAAGGGGTTGTGCTTTGATAGCACTTGATGTAGGACAAGTAAAAGAGAGAAAGAAATGAGGGGAAAGAGAGTTGAAATATGAAGGAGGAAGAAGAACAAAAGAAAAGGGAGAAAGGAAGAATGGAAGGGGAAGTGAGAGAAAAATTTAAGTATTCTATTCTAAAGATTCAAAAGTGACTTAAAATAAATGAGAGTTTTATATAGAAAGCCCAAGTCAAAACATAATTAAAGCATAACACTTAACAAAAACAACTTAATAAAAACATACCAACTACTTCCTATACAATAATAAAAGCATGGGACAATGTTCAAAGTTATTATTTCTTAGACGGTATTAATTTTTTTCTTTTTTTTTTCAAATAAGTTTTTCATCACTATGCCTTGGAAGTAGAGAAAGAAAAATAAAGGAGTTAACAGACAGAGAAAAAGACAAATTTGTACCTTAGAGAGAGAAAAAAAATAAAAACAAAGTTTGTACCTTAGAAAGAGAAAATAAATAATGAGAAAAAAGACAAATGATAAAAAAAAAGGTTAAATAGGGACGCATTTTATTTATTGTACTTAAAAATAATTGTATAGTAATCATATTTTTTTTATTAAAAGATATAATTAAACATTTCATGCATCAGTTAATTTTATAGTTATTTTGAAATATATTAGTATATAATATTTAATTATTTTTTAAATTACATAATTACTATTTTTATGAGTTTTATTTCTTATATATAATTTTAGATATTTGTTGCAGTAACATAAAACAAGTTACAAAATTATATAAAGAACTTTATATGTAACGCATCATCTTATTATTTAATGCATCATCCTATTTTATATAATGAACTTATTATAATGAAAATTTTAAAATTTATTTATTTTATCAATTTAACCGCTTCTTAATGGCTCCACGATTGAACCAAATATCCAATTTATAAATATATCCCTTATAAATCTTCAAAGGAATTAAAAAACTTTGTTGAGATAAAAAATCGATATTTGTTTTCCTTTGTTTTTAGTTTTACTTGTAGGGGTCTTCTTTTATAGTTTAAGGAAATGAAGCATTATGTTCTAACATTCATATAAAAAAATTTATACATCCAATCCCTTTTTTTTTTTTTTTTTTTACCAATTTGGCATCCCTCTTAGGGCAGACAGACAATGACCAACTAATACAAGTCTAACATTTCCCCCTCGTTCAGCTTTCATTGCTAATAGATTACCAGGTCAATTGCGTAATATAACTCTTATGCGGACCAACAGCCAAAAAGCAAAAATGATTAAAGGAAAAAGGGAAAGCTGGACGATGGAAAGACCTGTTCAGACAGTTAAATACAATGAAATACATTTTATACACAATTTGGATCCATATTATGCAAATGCCATTCTTTTGTTCCCACAAAGCTCAACGCAAAAGGGAGAAATAAAAAAACGACTCGTTATTCTAACCAAGAAAAAAATTGAACGCTACACCACAGGCAAATGAAGAAAGAACAGCTAAAACTCCAAATGAGGATAGGTTCAGTGCAACCTTGTCAATTCTTCAACTCTCTTGCACAGCTCTTCTACCGACACGCCCATTGCCTTGGAAATCTCATCCATCTTACTGCGATTAAGATCAAGAAAAGATTCAATAAGATCTCCATCCAGGAAATTTCTGGCATCTACTGTTTTCTTCTCGTTGTTGAATGACCTCCATTGCTCATGGCTCAGTCCTCCAACACCCTTAATAACTTTCCTCAAGTTAGATTGAAGCTTCTCCAAGAAGACATACTGCTCGTGAGGAAGGGAAGCAATAACCCCAATCACACCATTAATGGTGCCAAAAATAACGGTTGGAATTTGGCCAACCTCAGAATCTGGCAAGCGCATGACAAGGGAACCATGCCGGAACCGATTAACAAATTCCCCAAGGTAATACTCACCAACCACTTCCAATCGACCCCGTTCTTCATCAGTGGCCCCTTCACTATTTTTTCGAACGGTGAATAAATTGAAACTATTTTCAGCCCCAAGATATATGTCATCATCAAGGATTTCAACAGCTGACATCCAATTTGCATTGTAGTCACGAGCTCTCTCCTCAATAGCACCTTCTTCATGCTGATAAAAGAAGTATAACAATCAGAAAGAAAAATGATGTACTCACACAAACCAAAACACTAGAAAAATGAGCAACAGTAATATTAAAGTGGTATATCAAAGATGGTAAAAATTATAATGATAATTTTCTAGGATATGTAAAGCAGAGGCTTACCTTGTAAATTAACAACGAGATTGACTTCATTAGATCCCCAACTATAATGAAATCCCCCCTAGTTTGCACATACAGTGCTAGGATGTGTCCATGATGACCACATTCAGACTGTAACTCACGGGTACCATCATCCCGGAGCATCCACTTGTACAGCTGAATTTTTTGATTAATAGCAGCAAGCAATTTACCATTAAATGCATTCAAGGAGTAAACAGCTCCTTTTGTTTCCTTCTCTGCAATAAGCTGTAGCTTTCCATCTTCTACAACAAAAACTAGAATTCTTCCCTGTAGATTTGTTTTAGAAAATATGGAAAGGGAGAAGGATATTAGTCTTTAATGGAAACAATGATTGCAGTAACATATATTTGTCAACTTACCTTCGTAGGTTCATTTTCCTCTGGCAATACATATGCAGTTCCAACACAGTAGTAAACATTATTATCATCTGAGAAGGAACAGCTAATTATGGAGCAACCATATTCAAAAGTGTCAAGTGGATAGGTTGATATACACTCAAAAGTCTGGTCATCCAGCAAGCGCACAAAGTGAAGTTCAGATTCTTCAGTACTTGTTTGGTTGTATTTAAAACAACAAATAGCAAAAGTCCTGGACTGCTCTTGATGGCAGATACGACGTGCCTGCTCTCCCAGTGGGATAGAGCGAATATGAAGTTTCTGAATGTCATCAATGGTGCCAATAGTGAGCTCACCCTCTTTTGCGATCGCAAGACTGTTGATGAAGTTACGAAGACAAGTTCAGCACTTACACTAGACTCTTGAAATGTAATGGAAACAACATACAGCAAGCAAAAATGGACTAGTAAACTTATTTTGCACAAAACTAACATACTAAAGGTAAGATCCATATACCTGTCTGGAAAAGCAGCAGAGTTGAAAGGGCACATGTGACTCACTTCTTTCAGATTTACATTACTATAAAGTAACTTTTTGTTACTACTGTAAATCACAGTTGGCCGATCAGATGCAGCAAAAACATGGGTAGCATTCTTGGATGAGAAAGTGCGCAGAGTGATGGGCTGTGTCCCAAGAGACACCTTTTTCCTATCTGATAACTCACCAGTACTTGTGTTCAACAGAAAGTTTATAAGATGGCCATCACCAAGGGCACATAACAAATAAGATATCTGGAAAATGAAATTAAAAAAAAAAATAAAACATAATTAAATAGAGTTCTGGTTTAACAACAAAAATCACTTAAGTTGCTAATTAGTATATCTCAGATCTCCCACAAGAAGTCACTTGCGTATAGACACATAATCCCAAATCCCTATCCTTATATATGAACACACTACACTAGACAAGCATTCTGAATTATAATCAAACGTCTATAATGCAATAATCTAAAGCGCAGCAGGATTAAAATAAAAAAGCATAGAAATTAGCTGAGGCCAATCCTAACCCTTCAAAGGTGCAAAGTAGACTCAAACATCGCAGAATGCAAATAACAAAAGCAGAAGCAGGGTAAAACAGCATAGAAGTTAGCTAAAGTCAGGCCTACCCCTTCAAAGGTGCAAAGAAGTACAGATCGAGGTATTATCTCTCCTCCTAAATGCTCCTTCGTGATGAGATTGAGATCAGGGAGAGAAAATATTCTGACACTTATGTCAGTCCACATTCCAACTGCTGCTAGATGACTGTAATTGGGGTTTTCACCAATGGGATTTATGTCAAGGGATGATATCTCATACTCCAGTTGGGCATGCTTTACTTCTGTCAATATGCCATCTCCAATCTCCAGATAAACCAAATGCCCACCACCTGTGGCCAACAAAACCTGTACATAGGTATAACACTTCAATAATTACCAACTGTATGACAAGCTTAATGTGTAGACATCATCATAGTTAAATACGAATAAAAAGGACAAGGGAAAATGGAACATATATAACTTGTGGAGTAGGTGTCCCTTGCAACCTCCCACATCTCATTGGCCATTGGGTAAAGGAGAAAATTTCCTCCAATTTCATTGGTCACGGAGTTGATTAACCACGACATGACCAAATTGTATAGAGCATGGCATGGAGTTGATTAACACCCCACTGCCTTTTGAACCAGTATTTATGTTCACCATTGAATATAACAGTGAAAGTGTCAAGATATGGCTGGATTTATGTGGATATGATTAGTTTAAATTTAGAAATAATTAGAATAGAAATCTGGTGTATTTAAATCCCTTAAATCAAGGGATTAGGATAGGCTGATTTGTTTCCTAGAATTTTGGGATTAGATTAGATTATTTCCTTTTTCTTCTCCTCTGTAACTCTATATATTTCCTGTACAACATCCCAGAAAATAAGAATCAATTTTCCCATTCATTTTGTGACAAGGTATCAGAGCCTGGTTCAAAAGGAACCGAGCAACTAAGGAATTTGTTAGGCTCCCTTGAAAAGCCTTATGGAGCTTGTTCACTTACTTTTTCAGGTAAACTCTCATCCTCTTTTTTCATAAATGCCTCAAAATTGTGTTATGATTGCAATTGGATTATAGACTCTGGAGCCACAGATCATATGACCCCTACCTCTCAATTTTTTCACACATACACTCCTTGCTCAAGTAACCGAAAAATTATTGTGGCTAATGGTTCTCTTGCCACTGTTGCTGGAATTGGTAATATCTATATCACTCCTAACTTTATCCTCAAGGATGTTCTTCATGTCCCTAAAATTTCGGCCAATCTTATATCTATCCAAAAACTCACTCATGACCTGAACTGTTATGTTACCTTTTTTCCAAATCACTGTTTTTCAAGAACAAGGCACGGGGAAGAGGATTGGACTTGCTAAGGAAAGAGGCAGCCTTTACTATCTTGAACCATCCCAAGGAAGCAGTAGTAACCTATCTTTCTCACTGTCTTGCCTAAAGTTTTCTAATCAAAGGTCCATTTGGATGTATCACTAACAGCTTGGTCATCCTTCCTTTAAAGTTTTAAGAGTCATGTTTCCCCATCTATTTCAAGGATTAGATATTTCAGAATTTCATTGTGATGTATGTGAATTTGCTAAACATACTCGTGTACCTTTTCCTATTAGCAATAAAAGAAGTTCTAATCCTTTTGATTTAATTCATAGTGATGTTTGGGGACCTTCATCAATACCAAACATTACTGGAGCTAGATGGCTTGTTTCCCTAATTGATGATTGCACTCGGGTTACATGGCTCTTCCTCCTTAAACAGAAATCTGATGTCAGTTCTATTATTCCTAATTTTCATTCTATGGTTCAAAATCAGTTTGGGGTCAAAATAAAGAGGTTTAGAACAGATAATGCCAGGGATTACTTCAACCAAACCTTACTTCCCTTTTTTGAGTCCCAAGGAATTATTCATGAGTCTTCGTGTGTCAATACCCCCCAACAAAATGGGGTGGCAGAAAGAAAAAATGGGCACTTGCTAAATACTACCCGTGCACTACTCTTCCAAGGGAATGTTCCGAAAAACTATTGGGGGGAAACTGTTCTAACTGCCACTTATTTGATAAATCGCCTATCCTCAAGTGTTCTTGACAACAAAAACCCTATGGAAATGCTGAATAATTTTTATCCTCATTTCAGAACCTCTAATAATCTGACTCCCAAAATCTTTGGATGTACTGCCTTTGTTTATATCCATAGCCATCAAAGGGACAAACTTGAACCACGAGCCACCAAGTGCATCTTCCTGGGTTACTCTTCTACCCAAAAGGGGTACAAACGTTACAACCCTTCATCAAGAAAATTCTATATTTCAACTGATGTGACATTTGCCGAAAATACCTCTTTCTTTCCTAAATCCCCACCTCAAAAAGGGCAGTCTCCTACTCAAGAAACTGAAGAATATTTTGAACCCATAAATAACCTTGATCTCCCTACTAGCCATGAACCAAAAATGTCAAAATCACCTACTGTGACTGATCCCATTCCTCTTCCTACTCCTAATTTCACTAATCCTACAAAACACTTTCCCAGCTTCCCAAGGGTGTATTCAAGGAGGAAAGCTGCCCCTGAACTGACTCAAGTCCAAGAATCCAACCTAGAACCTGTGAATGAAGCAACGGTAAGCTCTTCTTTACCTGCTGAACCTACTAATTCTTTTGATATTGATATAGACCTTCCCATAGCAATAAGAAAAGGCATTAGAGAGTGCAGCAAGAGACCTCTATACCCATTATCTAATTATGTCTCTCTCAACCACTTGTCTCCAACCCATAAAAACTTTATTGTGAGTCTAAATACTATTGCTATTCCTAACACTGCTTTCGAGGCAGCTTCAAAGGGGAATGGAGAGATGCCATGAGAGAGGAGATGACAGCTCTAGAGAAAAATAAAACATGGGAGATTGTTGACAAACCGAAAGGGGTGAATATAGTTGACTGTAAATGAATTTTTTCAGTGAAGTATAAAGCCGATGGGTCCCTTGAGAGGTATAAAGCAAGGCTGGTGGCAAAAGGATACACTCAAACCTATGGCATTGACTACCAGGAAACTTTTGCTCCAGTAGCCAAGATGAACACTGTTAGAATTCTATTGTCCCTAGCTGCACATTTTGATTGGCAACTGCTACAATATGATGTAAAAAATGCCTTTCTCCATGGGGACTTAACGGAGGAGATCTACATGAATATACCACCTGGATTTGAGGGTGAACTGGGTAAAGTATGTAAGCTTAAGAAGGCTCTCTATGGCTTGAAACAGTCACCAAGAGCTTGGTTTGGTCGTTTTGCTAGAGTTATGAAATCCTCTGGTTACCACCAAAGCCAAAGAGATCACACTCTCTTCATTAAGCATTTGGCTGAAGGGGGGGTAACTGCTCTTCTAGTTTATGTAGATGACATTCTAGTCACTGGAAATGATGAAAAAGAGAAGATGGAGCTGAAATGTAGATTACTAAAGGAGTTTGAAATAAAAGAGTTGGGAAAGTTGAAGTATTTCCTTGGCATTGAAGTTGCACACTCATCCCAAGGAATTTTTATATCACAGCAAAAATATGTCACAGATTTATTGTTGGAAACCGGAAAAGGAGGATGTAAACCTGTCTCATCTCCCATGGACCCGAATCACAAGTTATGTGAAGCTAAGGAAGAACCAACTGTTGATAAAGCTATGTATCAAAAGTTGGTTGGCAAACTTATATATCTTGCCCATACTAGACCTAATATAGCTTATTCAGTGAGTGTTATAAGCCAGTTTATGCATGACCCTAGAGAATCTCATCTACAGGCAGCATACAGAGTACTACACTACTTGAAGGGCGCCCAGAAAGGGAATTTTGTTCAAGACACAATGCTCTCACTCTAAGCCTATACTTGATGCAGACTATCTTTGGGTCTCTGGTGGATAGAAGATCAACTACCTGCATCGTGCACTTTTCTTGGAGGAAACTTGGTAACATGGAAAAGCAAGAAATGTAATATTGTAGCAAGGTCATCAGCAGAATCTGAATTCAGAGCTATTGCTCAAGGAATATGTGAATTAATTTGGCTTAAAATAATTCTGGATGAATTGAAGATTAAACTTGAAGGCCCTATGAAGTCATGCAGTGATAACAAATCTGCTATCAACATTGCTCATAACCCCGTACAACATGAGAAGACAAAACACATTGAAATAGATAGACATTTCATCAAAGAAAAGCTGGAGGCAGGATTGGTGTGCATGTCTTACATTCCCTCTGACTTACAACTAGCTGATATCCTAACTAAGGGACTTCACAGCTCAAGATTTATGGGACTCCTATCCAAGCTGGGAATGGAAGACATTTATTCCCCAGCTTGAGGGGGGGTGTCAAGATATGGCTGGATTTATGTGGATATGATTAGTTTAAATTTAGAAATAATTAGAATAGAAATCTGGTGTATTTAAATCCCTTAAATCAAGAGATTAGGATAGGCTGATTTGTTTCCTAGAATTTTGGGATTAGATTAGATTATTTCCTTTTTCTTCTCCTCTGTAATTCTATATATTTCCTGTACAACAACCCAGAAAATAAGAATCAATTTTCCCATTCATTTTGTGACAGAAAGCAACAGAAGAGACCTCAAATCCAATTCCTCCATCTATCCCCAAACCGTACGAGAACTTTATCATAGAACCTCCAACTGAACCTATCACAAGCTTTCTCAAAATCCAATTTAAACACCCATCTAAAATTTGCCTAGCTGCCAAAAAAGCACTCTGATTTTCAGAATTAGTAATCCCAAGAACCTCCCCAAACCTCAAAGACATTGCCATCATAATGAAATTAAGAAACCGAAACTTTTCAATGAAAGCAAAACACGCTGCTAGGGCATTGCATTCTTTTAAAATTTTCAATTGTTCTCTTTTTTGAAATCGCGAGTCTTTTCCTAGATTATTTTCCATCTTCCAATTTGACTCTAGTCAAAGTTTCTGTTTCTCTGTGGGACTGCAACATCATCAATTTGTGTGGGTCTGATTTGCTCTTCTTCGAGCAACTGTGCTCTTTAATCACTTAGATTTTCCTTTTGCTTAAGTGCCTAAGTGGAGATTGCTTTCCATTTGCAAATTTGCTCAAGTTGTCAGTGAAACGAAGCTAGGTGTCCAAGTAAATGTTGCTCGAAGTCTGCCTTTGTCCTCTCACAATATATTATATGAACAAGTCAAGTGGCTATATTATTGAATATATTAGAATGGAGAAAAACTACGACCATTTAACTATCAACCCCCATATTAGACATTTTAAATATTAAAAAAAATAATAGCGTATACTAAGTGTATCGCATTTTGTTTTTTTAAAAAACTGTTGTATCCCCATATCCATTTCAGTATTGTATCTTGTTTTGTGCTTCAGAGATCCTGACACTTCAAGCTACATCAAAACCTTCTCAAGTGAAGCATGGCCAAGGGGGGAAGGGACCTTCTACCTCTTCTTTACAATGCCAACTGACTAGGGAACCCAGTGCAGTGAGAAAAAGAAAACCAGTAAACAGAATATCAACCCTCAGGCAGAATCAGACCTGGGTTGCATTTGCAGTGGCAACGTTAACTGAATAGCCTGATGGTGCATGCCATTCATGTCGAAGCTCTCTGGTTGTGGAACTAACCAGTCTTACAGTGCTTGAGGTGACCTGTTCAACCAACAGGTTCACTGTCAATAAAAATGTAGATGAGCACAGCAGAACAATGTTGATATATGGCATTAAGCTTTCACAATACCTCCATATTATTAGAACATTATGCTTAATTTACGGGCAAATTTCCAATTTTTTTTATCAAAAAAGAAATTTGTTAAAGAAAGAGAATAAATACAAGCAAATACAAGGAGGATATGCAGTCCTCTATAAATGTAAAATAACAAACGAGAAAGAAAAAGAAACAATACTCTAATTCAACAAAGCCTTTCTATACAAATTTCCAATTTTTTTAGTTTAAGAAGATTAATGTTCTACCCTCCATATTTATCAATGAAGAGTTTAGTCAATCAGGCACACTGAAACTAAAAAGTGAGGGCAATTTAAGGTCAAGAAATACATTTTAAAACTTACCTATTTATACATATAAAGAGAAAGGCATCAATATTTTTCTTATAACTATTTTGATGTGCTTTTCCCACTGTAATGGATATTTTGTCAGATTTGATGCACACCTTTTCCTTAGACATTCAATTCTTTGTCAGCAATTTTTTTTACAATTTCATCAAAATAAAAATTTATGAAAATGTAAATTTATAAAAAAAATAATTCAATTTTGATGGATGGGGATAATTAATTGAGGCAGTTGCAAAAAAAAAACATTTTAAAACATTTTAAAAAAAAAATACTTCTCTAAAATAAACAATAGTCAATATCTAGTCAGTGGAGAAATATTATAATAATCCAGGGTCGGGGATCTTGAAGAAAAATAAGATAAGCCAACAACCGACAAGTAAAATTTGATATAAAGAGCATATGGCATTCAACTTATTTGATAATATCATTTTTTGTTTAATTTTTTGTCAGAGAAGTAGAAAAAGTTGGGATAACACCGATCGCTAGAAATGCACTTTAGGTGGTTTGATCAAATACAAAGGAGACCATTAGAGACTCTTGTATGAAGAGTTGACCAAATGAAAGATAGTTCAATAACTAGATTTAACTATAAATAGGAGAAATTATTACGATAGATTTAACTATAAATAACAATAGAAATGAGCCAAGATAGAAACACATTGACATGTTTGATCCATGTAGTCGACAACTGTTCTTGTTTTGGTCACAGATGTATGCATTTAATTGACAATGAAGAAGAAAAGCACAATGAAAGAAAGATAAGGCCAGAACCTACTTGGACAAGTTGATTGTGAATTGCATCATGGCAAAATAAAGTCTGTACTTGAGAACAGAAGCCCTCAATCTCAGTTTCTTCAAGCTCATCATCAAGATTCATTGCTAGAATTCTTGTCTCACTGATAAAACTTACAACCAGGAAAGTGTCAAAAGGATCATCAGTTGAGGATCTTAACGACCACATTCCTTTGATACCCTGAAGTTCTACAGAAGCCTACATCACAGATACATGAATCAGATATTAATATTTTGCAATTCATATTTTTTTTCAATTTTAAATGTCCTTTGTCTTTTTGATTTTTTTGGGAAAGGGAAATGGAAGGAAGTCAAACTAACCTGTTCATTGATCCCTATTCCATTTCGAACAATGCGAAGAGAACCATCCTTGTAAGCTCCAGAGCAAGTAACAACCTGACCTTGGCCTTGCCTTTCAAGGTCTACCACACAGAAGTCAACAATTGGCCCCAAATTCACATACCTTTCCAAAACTTCCACATAAGAACCTTTGGCATCAGGCTGCAGATTTAGCTTTATCAGCTGTATTTGGCATGTCACAACAAGTTAGCTCATCATATTTCTGAATATGGAGGTAACAAGATAAGAAAATCTTTAAAGCATAATGACCATATCAAAGACTAGGAAAGCAATCCATATTCCATACACAACAAAAACTACTTAATACAGCCTAATTTTCTCCCCCTATTGTCGCAATTTAGGATGAATAAGAGAAAATGAAATATCCATGAAAACATTATATTTTTGGCTAAGCAGCTAGGAACAGGCAGCACTTAAAAGCACCAACTTAGCCCCTATTTTCCATTCTTACTTTTGTTTAAACCAATCGACAGAATAGCATAAATGAATTATCCTATTGCTGGCACTAGCATGATTACATTTGGAAAATTCTATCTTTCTGTCAAACCAAAGATGTAAACTATTTTCTATACAACTAAATAAGGCTCTTCAGCCCTTAGTTGTCAAATCACAATAGAAGATCAAAAAATACAACTCTAGTGCTTTGACATTAACATAATTATTGATTTTATATACTTAGTACCATAAAATTACATCATTCTTCTTCAAAAAATAAAGTAGCATTCCATGGCTGGAAATACGGAATTGACTTCAAATAATTATCCCAATGGTGGCTTCCAAGTAAAATAAGACATTTGGGTCTTCGGGAAGAGGAAGTGTCTCCAACATGTTGTATCTATTGGACTCAACTTCAACCTCACCGTCATCTTTTCTGTTATCTTCTGGAGTTCTGTCTTCTTTTCAGCTTTATCTTCAATTCACTCATCCATCTTTAACTTTTAATGTCAAGTTTTTCTTGTAAGTCACGTCAACTTATTAAGCACTACCATGCTTATCTTCCTTATGTTGACATGCTAGGGTTGCATCCCTCTTTGATGTTGTAACCTCCAAAAGTGTAGTTAAATACTTTTGTTACTTTGTCGAAAATTTTTCTCAATGTTAATAGCTTTCATCTGAAGAAATCTCTACTTGAATTGTTTCCTACATTTACTACTTCATGCGGTGAGATCCAAAATCAATATAATCGTCTCACCTCAACAAAATTGGGTAATAAAAAATAAATAACAATTTGATTCAAGTTCATCAAGCTTTGATGTTCAAAAAAAAAAGTTCCAAAGATTTCTTGGGTTGTTGCCGACATTGCCACTTATCTTATTAATCAGATGCCCTTCTCCATCCTGAGCAGTAAGCTTCCATACTCGGTATTTATGTCATCTCCGTCTTTGTGTACCCGTCCTAAAATATTTGGTTCTACAACCTTCATTCATTAAATGTAACCGAAAGTAACAAAATCAGACCTAAAAGCTTTCAAATATGTTCTTTTACGCTATTCTCGTACTCAAAAAGGTTGCTGATATATTTCTCCCAATCTTGGTTAATACTTGATTCTTGTTGATGTCACTTTTTTCATGACTACTACCTTCTCAACTACCCAAAATTCTCTTCTTACATGTGGATCTACTAATGATTTATTTATCTATATTGTGAACAATCACCTCCTGTAAAACCTTCCATAATAGGTTACTCGCATTAGGTGAGGCTGGATCATGATGGACGGCAAAGGGCTAAGGAAGAGGAAATACTTGCTTTTGATCATGATGACATCTGCATTTATTTCCCCTCCCTTCTAGTAAGTGAGTATATGTTGTAAATTTAAAACTTGATGGACCAATTTCCTAATTGAAAGCTCACCTATTGCTAACGGCTATGCTCAGACTTATGGTGTTGATTAGACAAGTAACTTCTCCCGTACCGTAAAATTGACCTTAGAGCAACTCTTAAAGTATGTTTGGATTCAGGAGAACAAGGGAAGAGAAGGGAAGGGAAATTTTAAATTTGACATTTTCTTTAATTAAGATCTAAATCTAACATTTTTTTTTTTTGCTTGAAATATGTTTGGATTTCTAAGAATAGATAAGCTGAAAGAAAAAAAAAAGTTAAATTTAAATCCAAATCAAAGAAAATGTCAAAAACAAAAATTTCACTTCCCTTCCCCTCTATTTTCCTCAATCAGAACATACACTTAATCTCTAGCTCCTACTTATGATTAGCCTATACACCAGCTAGATCTGAAGAATGATAACAATTAAAACCAAGTCAAAATAAATTATATTCTAATCCTATTCATCAAGACTAATATTATCCCTATCACCACCATCATCTCAAGTTTTGAAAGCAACTAAAGTCTTCACTCTCAAAAAAATTCCAATGGCGGCACTATACTGCAATTTTATGGTTACCATGCATGATGCATCTAATGAATGAAATAGGTTTTTTAAAGGGTTTTTTATCCTAGATAAAACACTGCATTCTGCTTGCTGACTGTGTATCCAATTGAACTACACAGAACTCTGTTTCATTATGCAGTCTTATTATGACTATTATTTGTTTAAAAAACTGTCATTCACGCATTGTCTTCTCAAGTACATGAGTTATCTCGATCCGACATTGTGACCCAAGAGAACTGCACATTTCTTAATAACCAAAATGTTTCAATTTGAAGTTTCCAGCTCGACTAGCACGATTCTGGTTCATTTTCAATTCTCCCCACAATCTGAATCAGTGGCTTTGTGAACTGACTCAAGACCATGCATCTTGAATCATGAATCTA
Source organism: Senna siamea (assembly GCA_031216115.1). Taxonomy (NCBI): domain Eukaryota; kingdom Viridiplantae; phylum Streptophyta; class Magnoliopsida; order Fabales; family Fabaceae; genus Senna; species Senna siamea. Next base: position 17,184,015 of record CM062355.1, on the reverse strand, counting down.
ACGATTTCTACAAATATGGTTTGAAATAGTCTTTGAGAGTTTGGTTCAGGAATATAGTGAGGTGGTTGTTGAGTTTGGTCAAAAAAATAGTAGCGTTGATCACACTATTTCATATGGCACACTGACATAGGATGTATAAAAACAAACCAAGCCCTTTCCCACTCAGTTGGGTCGGCTATATGAATCAAGGGATACCAACGTGTTCTATCTCTGCTCATTTCTATACTTAGGTTATCAATACTTAAGTACATCTTAATAATTTTTTCTATTGTATTATTTGGTCTTCCCTTACATCTAATTATTGGGCTATCTTCCATCCGATCAACTTTACGTACGAGAGCCTCTAATGGTCTCCTCTGTACATGACCAAACCATCTAAGACATGTTTCTACTAACTTATCTACGATAGGTCCTATCCCAACTTTCTCTCTAATACACTCGTTCTTAATCTTATCCTTTCTTGTGTTACCACCCATCCAACGCAACATTTTCATTTCTACAACGTTGAATTTTTCCTCATGTTGACATTTTATCACTCAACATTCAATACCATACAACAATGCAAGTCTAATAGCTCTACAATAAAATTTTCTGGAGTGGTACTTTTCTATCACAAATAACACCTGAAGTCTTTCTCCATTTCATCCACCTAACTTGAATCCTATGATTTACATTCCCCTCTATTTCTCTATTATATTGTATTATCGTTCCCAAATACTTAAAACTTGTGACTTTTTGTATGGGATAATCTCCAAGCTTCACCTCTGCCCTAGAATCAACGTCCCTTCCATTGAAATTACATTCCATATATTCCATTTTGCCACAACTTATACAAATCTCGTATGTCTCTAAAGCTTGTCTCCACCTCTCTAATTTTTTGTTTACCTTTCTGAAATCTCCAACAAGGACTATATCATTAGAAAAAGGTATACATCATGGTACTGCCTCTTGGATATGTTCAGTGAGCACATCCAATACCAAGTTAAAAAGGTAAGGGCTCAATGCTGAACCTTGATATAGTCTTATGGTTATAGGAAAATCCTTCGCAGCTCCACCTTGTATTTTCACACAAGTTGTGGCCTCATCATACATGTCTTTGATTGATTGAATATAACCTACCCAAACTACTTTCTTTTCTAAAGCTTTCCATAACACTGAGATATTCTATCATAAGCCTTTTCTAAATTGATGAAGATCATATATAGGTCCTTGTGAGATCTTTGATATCTCTCTATCAATCTCCTCAATAAATATATCGCCTCTATGGTATCTAGCTAGTAATTTAAGTTGATGACATCATGATTACAATCAGTGATGGGTGTGATATCGAGTTACTCACGAGACTTTGCTCAACCAACTTTCAAAGCAAAGACTTAGCAAAGTTGAAGTGCTTTATGGGCATCAAGGTTGAGGTTAAGAGGTATTTTCTTATTGCAAAGATAATATGTCCTTGCTTTACTAGATGAAATAAGCTAATTGGGAGCTAAGCCCTGTGAGATGCCTACAAAGACAAACATAAAACTGCCAACAAAAGATGGGAAGCCTTGATTGATCCAGTAAAACAAAAGGTTAATCGCGAAATTAAACTGTTCAGCTATCATTCAACTAGACACTGCTTGCCTAGTTTGGGTGGTTAGTCAATTGTCTCCTCACCAACCACCACAAATTGGGATGCACTTATTCACATAACGAAATACTCAACCAAAATCCCAAGGGAAAGGAATATTGCATATCAATCATGGCAATAAAAGAGTTGAGGCCTCCACTAATGCTGAATGGGCTGGAACTATAAATGAGAGGAAATCAACAAGATGTGTATTTGTAGGTGAAAATCTTGAGTAAAAAAATACCCCAATAATTCCCTTATCAAATCGAAAGTTGAATGTCAAGCTATGACCCAAACATGTGAACTTGTGTGCACAACTTAACGAACTTGGATTGGAGGTAGTACCTTCCAATAAAGGTATGATGTGATAATCAAGCAGCCATGCATATATCATCCAATCCAGTGTTTCATGAAAGGACGAAGCATACTGAAGTAGATTGTCACATTGTAAAGGAGTAAGTTCAATAGAATCTGATTAGCAATTCCTAATTTTACAAGAAATAAAGTAGCAAATCTATTTACCAACGCACTTAATGAGACAAGAATTGAATTACTTTGTAACAAGCTGGGCATGATCAATATCTATACTCTAGCTTGAAGGAGTGTGTTAGAAAAGTGTGACAAATGGGGAAAAAGGAAGTGTGGGCGTCAATACCTAGTGGGTTGCGCCTACACTAATCCATTGGTCCATATTAGGATTATAAATACACACACAAGGAACTGAAGTTAGTGATCTTATTCAGAAACATTAACGTTTCATACCTTGTTCAAAAGCAGAATTTGGAGCACTCAGATTTTTGGATACATATAAATGTCATGAAAAGTTAATAATCTTTACATTCCCATACCTGTGAATCTCCACAGCTAGAGCCAATGAACACAAATGCATTATCAAGATACGATATTGTTGATGCAATGGAAGTTTCACCCAAGGTCTCAATTTTAAGACCAGTAACCCTATGCATGCGTAAATGAGAAACCATGAGATACATAAATTAAGATATTAACAAATCATTATTTTAATTAGAATGTCCTCAAACAAAATAGTACAGATTTCATAAATCCCAACATAAAAACAAGAAAACGAATCATCACATACTTCTCCTTCTCATGAGTTATTACAAGTAGACTAAGCAACCCAGTATGATCACCAAGTAAATATCTGGAACCATCAGGATCAATCCTTCCATAGGCTTTAGTGATTGACTGAATGCACACCGTGTAAAATGACAAACAAAAGTCCAAAACAATGTGTCATTTAGATATAACTTGTGAAACTTACAAAATTCACGGCTAAAGATCAGAAAGGAAAATAATATTCTTTTACTTACAGGTCTTATTGGGATAGCTTTAAAAGCGTTGGCACTACAATATACTATGGTTTCTTCTCCAATAATAAGAACGCCACAAAGTGGAGGGGGTACTGGTATCAATAAATCAGCTCCATTATCAAGATTGTTCTGGGACCAAGGACCCTCAACAAAGTCTTTATCCTTCAGAGCAACCTCGTATGTTTTAGCATGACGTGCATCTTTATTATCCTGTCATTATGAAAAGATTATATAAAAGCCATAGAATCTATTGCAAGTCTCAAAGTACTAGAGACCCCAACAGATCAACAAGAAGAATATGTAAATATAAATGTAGTTTTTTAATTAGAGAAAAAAGAGCATGAATTCATCCAACTAAACAAACTTAATGTACAATAGCAAAAATATGACATAGGTGTCCTAAACAACCATCAACAACAATTTTCATAGCCCATAACTTCATTTAATGAAGACCCTTGTCTAGCACTTTTGGAAGACAGATTACATGTAAAACTTGCTGATGAACATTTTTATTTTCTCTCAAAAACATGTCAACTTTAAAATGAAGTTATTTTGCGAAAAGGGGCAAATGCATAATGAAATACAAATACTGATCACAACCTACTATAAGAGTATGATCTGGACGGGACCAGAAGTAGGTAGGTGTCTGATGCAACTAATAGTCACAATAAACAATATAAGAGGAGTAAGGAGAAAAATGGGGCTGATAATACCGCAGTACTCACTTTAAAGGTATATTCTAGAAGTAATAGGAAGGATGAGGAGATGTATGAGCTGGCAAGTGTTAGAGGAATGATTCCAACTAATTTGGCAGGGGCTGTCTGTGATGTGAGGACCATGGATGGGAAGGTTTAAGGGCTGTGGCTGGCTGGTTATTGGCAAGGAAGATTTTGGGAATTAGTCTGGAAGAGAACTAGCCTCTCGAAAGCTAGTATCCTTTACCTTTTCTCTTTTATTTTCTTCTGTTTTTGTGCGGCTAAACCAGTGTGTTCTGTTCTGTGTATGCCACGGGTATGTATATTTTCTTCTCTTAAGGTGGGGTTTTGAATCTCTAAGAGGGGAAGCTTAATACATATTCAGTGAATATTTCATCAGTAGCTATTCTATTTTATGGGTTCTATCAGTGTCTATAGGAGCAAAATTGTGAACCATTAGGGATACAATAGCTTGAATTTTCATTTCCCAAATCCCCACTGAAAATAGATGAAAAAGAGAAGAAAAACAAGAACAGCTGAACAGGAGTATAAAGTAACTAACAAGCCTAAAATAGTAAGAGAAGAAACCTGATAAAGAACCACAATCGTTGGTTTTGGACAGCCATAAAGAAATTTGATATCCAAAACTTGAAGCTCCTCAAGGCTGAAAACAGTCACATAATTTCACTAAATGAAAGAAACTGTACGAGACATTAAAGAGATAAGAAGAAAGAAAAAAATATTATCTAATTAGGCTTAATACCTATTCCTGAAATATTATAAAACATCAATAACCATTTCAAATTATTTTTCCAAATTATATCACCTAACAACACACAATGGCCAGCTTAATTCAATTGCTTTGGATTCAACTCTAGCATTTAGAAAAATCATTAAAAAAAAAGCCTGATTCCAATGTTTTAAAAATCAAACTAGTCATTGAACTGGTTAAGGTACTAATTTACGATTAAATGGTTCAACCGTAGTTGAATCATAATAATTTTATATTATAATAAGCATGACAATAAGTATTTTACATAATTTTATTACATAAAAATAAAATAGATATAAAATAAATCTCATATTTTTAAACAAATCAATAAACTACTCACCAATTTTTAAAAAAAATTTTAAAACATGTCATAATGTACAAGCCAGCGATCTTTTTTGTTTTACCTCCCTTTTTACCTGATTTCCCCTTCCTTTTCCCTATTCTACTTCTTTGCCTTTCTTATTAGAGACAATTGGAAAACCCACAGAAAAAACCAATTTTTTTCAAACTGGTTGAATCATTCAACCGCTCAATTTTGACCAATTTTCCTGGTTGTTGACCGGTTTCTGGCAAGGCCAGTTTTGAGGGTTGACCATACTAGAGTGATGACTGGTTCACCGGTTTTTTAGTCAAACTGGCCAATGCAATCTGGTTTTTTCAACAATGCCTAATTCCATGCCTATCTCAAATGGCATAGCAACTTAAAGCAATCAAATTGACCAGCCACTTTGGGATCTGACCTCAAATTGAAGCCACAAACATGTATAATACATGTGGTATTCCTATCAAACATGACAAGACTTCAAATTATACATGGATACATCGAATTTTTTCATGCTGCAATATTAGTGTCCTTGTCATGTCCCATGTATGTGTCAATATTCGTGCTTCCAGGCTAGGGCCATGCCAGGTGATAATTTTTTCAGCACAGCAATCTTCCAAGTTTAGAACTGGGAAGGAAATGCTAGGCTATAGATGAATTTAATCAAACATAACTCTATTGACATCCTTGATTTCATTCAATCTTAAAATGAGTGTTTTTGTTTTATATCTTTTATGCATAAACAAGCTTAAGGATATTTATATCCTTACCTTCACAGTACTAAACTGAGCTTCAATCATCAGTATACAAAATCCAAGAACCAGCTGAAAACTAAGCTTTTATTTGCAAGGCACCTAGATGTTCTGATGCACCCACGTTGCCCAATCAAGTTTTAATCTGAAGGTCAAAAACAGATACTCCTAAAGAATATTGTTGGAGTCAATATCTCCATATTCTATGGTTGAGCCATTTGAATTCAAGAACCCCAAATATAATTCACAGATACAAATCCCTCAAATATTAGATCTACTTTTCATGACCTGAAATTTCCTTCGGAATTAAAATACTCATAATTCATATTGACCTACATATCCAGGTGGTGATCACTCTGCCTGATCTTCTATTAACAAAGTTATGCTACAAAAGGATAATTTCTTGTTTAACATATGTATGGAGCACCATCAATAGAAAGAAAATGCTATGTACCAAGACAAATTTGTAATTTATCAAGAATCAAAGATTTCTATAAGGCAAAGAGAACTGAAAACCAATGAAAAGTTTAAGTTTCTAATCCATCTGACATGAAAATATTTAGTCTCTAGCAATCCTTGATCTAACAAATCTTCAACTAACAGTTAGAGAATATTCATACAAACTCTTGCTGGTTCATAGTGTCTATGCCACAGACTTCTAAGCATAAAGACATTAAATATCCAACATGACATGGATTCGAAGTTATTTCATTATTATGTAATTAAGATATTGGTAATTAAGGTCGTAGTCATTACATTATGCATCCTAGTCGCGGGAAAATGTAGAATAGAATTCATATCTGTTGACATCCTTAAAAAATAAATGGATTACCGAATATTGAACGCTTCCTTGAGCTGCCCTCTATTGTCAAAGGGAATGACCTGGTAGAGCAATCAATATTAATCATTCTAATAATACTTCCAAGTTAACACAATAGTTAATGATAACACTTAGTGGTCATTTTAACAGACTAGTTCTTTTATGTAATAATCAATGAGTAAAAGTTACATACTTTGAACAATCCATCATACAAGTGAAGTCCAATTAGTCTGCAATCAGGATCTATGATGCCAATCTGCAGCAAGAGAATTGCATAAATGGTGAATTGAACTACACAATCATTGTGTAGACTTAGATAAAATATTGATGCTATCCTTTACAACTAGAACTTCATATAAACAATAAATACCCCCAACATATATAAGTTGATATAAGAGAATGTAAGCACCTGACCATTATCTGTGGGACGTCCTATACGATCTGAAACATCCCCCATTGCCCTGAATGACAATAACCAAAAAAAGTCAGTAAATAAGATAAAAATCACTGCTCTCACCAGGAAACAAGATATGTTTTCAAAATCTTCAAATTAATATCTAACAGCCAATATGATATTATATCATCAATGGCAGCTTTTAAGGGTTTAGAATTGACACAATAGAAAACTAAATATAATTATCAGAGGCACTAAAAACATAGATTGGAGCAAAACTTCTCAACCTACAATGATTTCCTCAGTTGTAAGGTAGAATTAACACTATTTGTACATATCAACCCAAAAGCTTAAAGATTTAGGTGAAGACGTTTTTAGGCAGTAAAGAGCATAACTATATGAAAAGAAGGATAGACAAAAGCATATTGGCAGACCTACATTTTCCACCTTAGCCGTTGACTTATATTAGAAGATTAGGAGGACTTTTACACATATTCCCACAACAACTTAAAGAGAGTAATGACTTAAAATAACCAATCTAAATTTTAATTCATTGTTCTTCCTCAAAGATGGTTATTTCTTCTTGATTCTATAGAGAACACATCAAAACCAACTATCTGGATACCCTATTTGGACATATCAACCCATAAGGTTAAAGAATTAGGTAAAGACCCAGTATTGGATTTTAGGCAGTACAGTGTATAACTATAAGAACAGAAGGATAGGCAAAAGAGTATTGGCAGAATTGTATTTTCCACCTTAGCCATTGAATTATATTAGAAGATTAGGAAGACTTTTACACATATTGCCACAATATTCTCCTAAGATCACTCCCCATAATCACCAATTTTGTTTATTAACGGTTAACATTCTTTGCTTAATCAACACTATCCTGATTCTCTCTCTAGTACTGACCAAATCTGCCCAAACAGACCATCATTTGATTTGGTTCCTTTTCTTTCCTAAGCAGCTCTCTTAATCACAGGAGAGTGATAATGGTAATGCTTCTTTTCACCATATCACACTTAACAGTAAACGTTATTTTTTTAATCAACACTGTCCTGATTCTTCCCTAACAAACCGTCCTTTGATTTTGTTCCTTTTCTTCCCTAAACAACTCTCTTAATCACAGGAAATTAATCACAATAGCACTTCTTTCACTTTTCCAACATGCTAAAGAACAAATTTAATTGAAGAGTGGAGGCAACAATGATTTAACTCTTTACTACTTTGTATAGAGACTCTAGCCTCTAATACAACATCAAGAACCATTTCAACCTAAACGATAAAATTGTTAGGCAAAATATTACTTTGCCAATTGTTCAAACACACAAAATTCTCCTTGATAAACCGATTTGAAAAGCCAAAGCTCCAACCAAGGTCAAAATTCTAAGCTACATGCCTAGACCAAGTACTCAATAAGACAAACTAAATTAGAAGATCTCACAAACCACTCTCTCAACATGCATCCTTCAACTATGATGGAAAAGCTCTTTTGAGCTAATGTTTGTGGTTGTTTAAATCAGGGTTTGGGACAACTTCTTGTTCCCCATTGTTGTATTGTTTTTCCTTCTCAAATCTCAACACATAAATAATACTTATATATGTTGTATTGGTTTTTTTTCTTCTGAAAAATAAATAATTCTTCTATAAAGAAAAATATATTGTAAGGTGCGCCCTCAATATTAAACAATTTCTCTTTATTAGCTAAAACTAAAGTTAAACCAAGCACAGGAAGGCATAATGGCATTGTGCTATCTTCCCTACTCTTTAATGTAGAAGGAAATTTGGGCTAGAGCTAAGGAATGCTCATGATGGGAACCAGGATTTCCTCTCAGAAATTACTGTAGAAAACAGGTAAATTAGGGGGGGAAAGAAAGAAAAAGAAAACTTCCTAGCTCTTCAATTCCAACAAGTTTTTCCAAATTTCCCAAGCTCTCTCCTTTCATAGTCATTCTTATTCTTCATTGAAGACAACATGAACTCTTCAGCCTTGGCCATCTCTCCTTCTCAGACTCCCTATGATGGGTCAGCCTATATACTACCCAACCAACCCAGTTTGTTTACCTTCCTCCACTAGGTCTTTTAATATAAAAAAATAAGTATTATATAGGAAGAAAATTGAAAGAGGAGGAGGATAAGACAGCCTCCTAAAATAAAAATGCCAAAATTGGAGAAAGGGAAAAGGAAAGAAAAACATGAACTTAGGAAAAATAACGATGCCACCTAATTCCTATTCATATCAGTCAAAGCGATCCCTCCATTAATTTTGGACGTCAATTCACTCTAACTTCTCAGGCCTGGTCCAAGGCCCAATTCCTCTCTTCAATTTTATGGGCCAGACCATTAACTGCTTTAGAGAAGTGATTCAGGTCATTCTCACCTCAACCCATATTTCATCCTTCAACCCATTTTTAAAAGCTCCAATGAGCATGTCGTCGGAGGCTTCATTCAACAGTGCAGTTCTAAAATTTGTCCCTACATTATGTCTCCATGGATTCTTGTTTCAAAACCATTAATGCCTCAGATCAATCTCCCTCCAGCAAAGATTGGAAGTGTTCCATTATTTCTCTCAAAGGCTGCCAATAAGTTCCATGGAGTTCTGGCTTTCATCCACTGATACCAAATCAAGGCTTTTCCTCCTAAACAGAAAGTGACTAAATCAATCTTCTCACTTTCCATCACTCTGTTTACCTAAAATATCTCTTCATTCAAAAAATCCATCCTAGAAAGTCCTCAATAGAAAATAGAGGGAATTTCAACCATTTGTATTCAGCCTTCCATCTGTGAGTTAATCAAGCCTCAAATCATTTGTTCTTATAACAATTGACAGAACTTGGCTTTCCTCTTCGAAATTACAGTAGAATAGACACAGCACATCAGAACAAGAGAAAGAAGAGAAAGCAAGAAAAATTCCTAGATCTTCAAGTGGCTACACATCCCAGACGTTTCCTCAAATTCCTGCCTACCTACAATCTATCCTTGGATTCCTCACCACTTCTTATTTCCCATTCCCTTACCTAACATCTTCCACATACTCCCACTAACAATCTATCCAAACTTTTTCCAGTGAAGTCATGCCACCTCTGCCCCTTTACAATCCCCTTTTTTCTTTCTTGCAGAGGTTTTCCCAAACCTTTAAATCTAAAATGAGACTTGATCTGTTATGGCCTCTTTTTGGTGTTCAATACATGATCTCTTACAGAAAAGTCACCCTAAAAGATGTTCAAAGGGATAAGAAAACCTTATTGTATTATTTTCAGGGCCTTAAATAATTCCACTCTGAAGGAAAGAATTATTCCATTCTCATTCAATACCTTGTAATGAGCTCAGATGTCTCAGGATCCCATTGGAGAACACAGAATTTGTACCTCTCAGTTGCAATAAACAGAAAATCCTGTGTTTCACCCTGCTTGAGACCAATACAAGAAGGAAAAAAAATGTCATTGCATATAACAAAAAAAGTTAGAAAGGAAATTATCAATTCAAGCAATACAGATTATGTGACTCACATGAGGGCGGAAAAGTTCGACTGTTGCAATTCTTCCATAGATTGGGACATCCAACATAGGCTGGAAAATTAAAACTTACATTTATCTCACACACATCATCCATGAAATTGAAAAATTATAAAAGAATGGAGATTAAAAGATTCACAATACTGAAAACAAAAAAGATAGATCCAATAATTCTTACACGTTAATGATGTGATTACAGTTATTTTGGCAAGAAGCAACATTTTGACTGTTTTAACTAGATATAATGGCCATATGTGATGTCCAATCCAACAAGCCAACAACATTTCTCATTTACAAAAATGCAAGACTAGTGTGTGTACACATACACTGCACACCCCCCACATGTGCTTGTCAGTGTATATCATAACTTGGAACAAACCATTTAAGAGGATCAATGACATCAAAGCTATATTTATTCCTTTTAAAGTCATCATGTGTGGTTTCCTTCCAAAATGCTGATAGCATAAGAATGAACCTGCATTGGTTAACTATCTCTTGATCTTGCCCACTGGGTCACTTCATTCTACATTTTGATAAGAGAAGAATTTATGAAAAGAAAGGAGAAGTGCAAAGAAGATGTTGCACCCTGATATTAAGAATAAGCTCTTACATCAAATGAATAGAAAAGGAGGGGGAGAAAGGAAATAGACATTAGGAACTTGACACTTGTAGAATGAGAAGTTTCTGTGTATATTATGAGAGCAAAGTGTGGATATTTATAGAAACCATAATAAATACAATAAATACAATTAAATGACTTAATCCCTAATGTCTAGCCTAAACTTTAAGCTAACTTTATTCTAATTGATATAATCTGATGCTAATTGATACACAACACTCCCCCTCAAGCTGGAGCATATAAGTCATATGCACCAAGCTTGTTATATATATATTTTATCCGAGGACATCTTAGAGACTTAGTGAATATATCTGCCAATTGATCATTTGAATTGACAAATTGAGTAGCGAGACACCCCAATTGAATTTTTTCCTTAATAAAATGACAATCAGTTTCAATATGTTTGGCCCTCTCATGGAACATTGGGTTTGAGACAATGTGCATTTCTACTTGGTTATCACAAACCAATTCCATCTTTTCTGTGTTCCCAAATTGTATCTCCTGAAGAAATTGCTTTAACCATAGTAGTTCACAAGTTGCTAAGGCCATAGCACGATACTCAACTTCTGCACTGGATCTTGCAACTACGTTTTGTTTCTTACTTTTCCAAGAGATTAGCTTACCACCGATGAACACATAGTATCCTGACGTGGATCGCCTATCATCAGGTGAACCGGCCCAATCTGCATCAGTAAAGCCAACAACCGGGGAGTTCCCCTTATCTTCATATAATAATCCTTGGCCTAGTGCTCCTTTAATATATCGAAGGATTCGAACAACTGCATCCCAATGACTATCACATGGTGACTATAAGAACTAGCTTACTATACTCACAGCAAAAGATAAATCTAGACGAGTGATGGTGAGATAATTAAGTTTTCCAACAAGTCTTCAATATCTTTCAGGATCTTCAATCAGTTCTCCCTATCCTAGATGGAGTTTGACATTTGGATCCATTGGAGTGTTAGCTGGTTTGCAATTTGCCATGCCTGTCTCTTCTAATAGGTCAAGTGCATACTTTCGTTGTGAAATGGCAACACCAGTACTGGATTTGGCAACCTCAATTCCCAGAAAGTATTTAAGTTTCTCCAAATCTTTGGTTTGGAAGTGGTTACATAGATGTTGTTTGAATTGGACAATGCCTAAATCATCATTGCCTGTAATAACAATGTCATCTACATAAACAACTAGATATATGCACTTGCCTTCTGATGTATGGCGAAAGAAGACTGAGTGATCAGCTTCACTGCGAATCATTCCAAAATTTTGAACCATGGAATTGAACTGGCCAAACCAAGCTCTAGGTGATTGTTTGAGTCCGTAAAGAGAACAACGGAGTCGACATACCTTCCCAGACTCCCCCTGAGCGACAAAGCTAGGTGGTTGCTCCATATAGACTTCCTCCTCCAATTCACCATTAAGGAAGGCATTTTTAATGTCAAGTTGATAAAGTGGCCAGTGATTTATAGCCACAATTGATAAGAAGACGCGAACTGAAGCAATTTTAGCAACAGGAGAGAAGATATCACCATAATCCAAGCCAAAGATTTGAGTGTATCCTTTTGCCACCAAACGAGCTTTTAGTCTTTCAACTTTACCTTCCAAACCAACTTTAACCGCATATACCCATCAACAACCAATCGGAGATTTTCTAGGAGGGAGAGGAACCAAGTCCCATGTACCATTAGAATGCAAGGCAATCATCTCATCAAGCATGGCTTGCCTCTAACCCGAATGTGCTAAAGCCTCACTAGTAGTCTTACGAACAGAAATAGAATCCAAAGAAGATACAAAGGCATAATATGGAATAGATAAACAATGATAGCTCAAAAAATTATAAACAGGGTAAGGATTACAAGTGGAGCGAGTACCTTTACGAATGGCAATTGGAGGAGTATCAAGCAAATGTTGGATCGAAGCAATGGGCAATTCGGACGAAGGTAGTGAGTCAACAAGAGCATCTGTCGACTCAAGACGCAAGCGACGATGATAAGTCTAGAGAGGAGGACTAGGGGGACCTGTGGTGAAGCTTCTAAAGAAGCAAGGGAAGGAACAAGAAGGGTCACAGAGGTACTGCCAGGCATAGTAGACACAAAGAATGGAGAAGACTCAGAGAAGGTCACATCAGGAGAGGTCAAACATCGTCGAGTGGTTAGACAATAACATCAATAGCCCTTTTGGAGACGAGAATATCCAAGGAAAACACTTGATGGAGCTGGCAACAAACTTATCTTTAGCTGGGGTCAAATCATGAACAAAACAGACACAACCAAAAACACGGAGAGGAAGATGATAAAAAGGGTCATTGGGAAACAACAGAGAATGAGGAATTTGATTATTTAATATAGAAGAAGGCATGCAATTAATTAGATAATGTGCAGTGAGAACAGCATCACTCCAAAAAGAAGTAAGAACATTATTATGGATAAGTAAAGTACGAGCTGTTTCAATAAGATGACGATTCTTACGTTCGACTACCCCATTTTGTTGTGGAGTATAAGGACAAAAGGTTTGATGTAAAATCCCTTGAGAAGTCATAAATGTCTTAAAAGAGGTAGATAAATATTCTTTAGCATTATCAGAACGTAAGATAGAGACAGAGGTATTAAATTGAGTATTTATTTCAGTACAAAATTTTTGAAAAATGTTAAATATCTCAAAATGAGTTTTCATGTACAACCAGGTACAACGAGAATAGTCATCAATGAAGGTTACTAAATATTGAAAGCTAAAAGTAGAAGACACATGATTAGGATCCCAGACATCAAAGTGAACAAGTTGAAAAGCAAAAGTAAACCTATTATTAAGACTAGTAGAAAAAGAACTACGTGGTTGTTTACCTAACTGACATGACTCACAAGGGAGGGAGGTCAAGATAGAAAGAGAAGCATCCATTTTGCGGAGTTTGGAAAGGCTTGGATGTCCCAAACGATTGTGGATGAGAGATGGGGAGCAACTGGATGTGCATGCAACTGGAGATGTAGTAGGCGAAAAATGGTGTAAGCCTTGTGACTCACGTCCTACGCCAATCGTGTTCCCCGTACTCCGATCCTGGACATAAACACTTTGATTAGAAAAGGTAATGGAACATTTGTGCGTGCGAGTTAATTTACTAACAGAAATAAGATTGAAGGGGGACTCAGGAACATAAAGGACAAAATCAACATATATGGAAGGAAGAATTTAAGCTTGCCCAACCCCTTTAGCAGCAGTTTTAGAGCCATTGGCCAAAGTTACTAAAGGAAGAGAAGAGGAACTAGAAAGGTGAGAAAATAGATTTTTATTACCAGAGATATGTTCAGAGACACTCGAGTCAAGAACCCATGGTCCAGTGTCAGGGGAACGAGCAAAGCAAGCAGTTACATTACTAGTTTGAGCAACCAAGGCAGCCACAGATGACTGTTTAGCTTGCTAGTACTGTAAATACTCGTTGTAATCTTCACAAGTTAAACAGAAGACTGTGAAGAATGATTATTGGTCAATAATATGTCAAACTGAGGAACATTGACAGAATGGGATGGTCGACCATGGAGCACCCAGCAACGGTCTCGAGTATGTCCCATCTTATTGCAATGTGTACATTGAGGACGTTTACGGCCACTACTACGCCCACTTCCTCCACTTGGATTCTCTTTCTCACCAATTTGAGATACCAAGGCTGAAGAGTCAACAAATGGAGGAACAATATTCGGATAGTTGGGGCCTGTGATACAGAGATACACCCCAAATGGGCAAGGACATCATCTAATGCGGGAATATTAGAACCTCCCAAAATTTGATCTCTAACTGCATCAAGATCAGGACGTAGATTGATTAGTGTCATAACCATAAAAAATTTGTCCCATTGTGCTTCTTGATCAGAAGTTGAGGCTGTGGCAAGCATTAATGATCTAAACTCATGTTTGAGAGCCTCAATTTTGCTCACATGTGGTAGTATCCAAGTCCTGATGCTTGAGATTGACAAGATTAGATAAAACATCATAATAGCGGCGAATATCATTACTATATATTGAGGCTGCCTTGTTCCACACATCATAACATGTTTCATAAACTTGGTATGTCGAAAGTAATCGAGAGTCCAAGGAATGTCATAATAAGGAACAAAGTTGAGCATCAATTTTTATCCAATCTGATCTATTCATTTTAGCTATGTCAATGTCATGCTTAGTTAATCTAAATATTCTTATCCTTTAAACCATAAACGAATTGATGCAGCCCAAGATTTGTAATTGGATGCCCCATGCAATTTTTCAAAGATAATGGTACGTGTTCCACTAATAAGGGTGGAGAAAGTACTTGACTTAGCAGTAGTCATCACTGTTTTGGCTTGAAAGAAGCTCTACTACTTGAAAATAGAAAGAGGGCAGCACGGCAACCATTATAATTGAGAAGAGGGCAGCAGCGATCACTACGGCGGAAACCACGGCGGTCGACGGCAACGGAGGTGACATCACACGCCAGCGCATGGCAAAAATGCAGTTCTAGTCAGAGGCAAGTAGCGACGCGTGGCGGCGAAGATGACAACGGCACTCCGGCTTCTGGCCAATCAGAACCTTCTAAACACGGTGGTGGGGCACGTGTTTCAAGAAAAGTCCAAGAAATGGTCGGGTACTGAGTGACCAGAATTGAAAAACAATGAATGGAAAAGAAATAGAGTATTTGGGTTGGAAAGAAACACAATCCCAAAGAAATGCTACTGGAGGATCACAGTAGGCTTTAATACCATGTAAAATGAGAAGTTTCTATGTATTATGAGAGCAAAGTGGAGGGTATTTACACAAGAAGAGACAACCTATTCTAAGAAACCATAATAAATACAATAAATACAATTAAATGACTTAATCTCTAATGTCTAGCCTAAACTTTAGGCTAACTTTATTCTAATTGATATAATCTGATCTTAATTGATACACAACAACACTAGTGCTGTTAACACCTATGGGAAGCTATTGCTCATTAGCAAACAAACACATCCATACATATCAAAATTTTATTTCAAATATAAATAAGAAATAAACCTAAAATTTGATTCCATGTCCGTCGGTTAAAATTCAGGTTTTGATTCATATGAAAAAAATCAATACATATTACATAACGCAAATATTAAATGCACCATCAAACATTGAAAGTTCTCTCTTCTTCCAAATCTTAAAAATATGGAGCATCCAAGTAATGAGTTCTTTGTATTAGACTAACTAAAAAGAATTTCAGTTCTATATAACTCGTGAAAAAATTAAAACAAGGGCAACTCCTAACAATTTAAATTATTGTTTTTTTGTGATAACCTGCAACCAGAACTCCTCTAGATTAGAAAGACCATTCAAAGCGAAGAAAAGAAAATTATTAAGAAAAAAAAAGAGGAGTTAGAATAATACAAGACCTGCAAGCCCTGAGGAGTAAGTAAATGAATCTCAATTCGGGTGCATTTCCTGGATACAAATTAAACAATAAGCTAAATGCGAACAGCTAGAATCAGATTTCTAGAAAATATTTTCAGTTAAAGTATGCTAATGTCTAGAATCATTTAAGTTGGATAATACACACGCAGTGTGTGTGTGTGTATCTTAAATTATCATTAGAATCAATGTAGAACTCCGTGTTCTGAGAAAGAAATCGTGCACATACTGTCATAAGAAAAGAAACGAGAAATCCACTCATTACTTTTTTTCCTTTTACTCCTTTTGGGGAGAGAGTTGAGGTTTAACGAATAATGCTTACGCAAGATAAACTTGGAAAACTAATCTTAAAATCCGTAGAAAATACACAATAACCTATCGACCAAACAAAAATTAAACACTAGACATCAGCCACTCTAACTTCCAAGGAGAAACACTTCACGCATAGAAACCCTAAGTTTTCACTCTAACAATTAATGACATTGCTGCCTAAATTTACAGTTACCGGAAACTGCATAGACGACTGAATCCAAAAAGATAAAACAAATGCAAAAAAGAAAAGAAGAAGAAGCTGCAACTAAGAACCCTAAAACAGATATTGAATAATGGGCAGAAATGGATTTACGCAATAATGAGATTGAGGTCTTGAGGGCTGGTGAAATTGCCGACGCAAGAGTGGGTGACGTTGGTGGGCTTGTGAGCCGTGACGACGTAGTTCCATATACTCATCTTCTCTCACCTTCGTCTAACTACCGTTCCTTCTCACTCTCTTAAAAACGGTTCTCTCCAATAGCGGCAGCTATGTCCAAGTGAACCCCACTTGGTTCTCTCAATCTTCGTCTCTTGTCCACTCACCGTCAGAGGCTGCCGCTCTCTCTCTCCCTCCGTTCTCCAAAAAGTGTTAGAAGGTCCGAGAAAGCGCACTTGAGCACAGAAAAGGACGCTCGCGCTACCACTTTGCCCTCTGGTTCTTTATTTCTGACTTTATTTTTCTTTTTTATTTGAGGGTAGTGAACCCGTTATGGCGGTACAAAATGTTTATTTTTCTAGTTGTTATTTTCAATCATCTTCAATATATCATATTAAAATAAAATATTTATAGTGCATTTAGTACAATAATTTTTGTATGTGATCTTTATAGGTTTTCACATACTTATTAGTTATAAGTAGTAAATGTCTTTTAAATCAATAGTAGCTACATTTAAATATTTAAATTGTTTTACAGTTTTAATAAAAGTAACTATATATCTTCTCAATTTTCAATTTTAGATCCAATTAAATCATTTAAAAAAAATCATTGGTCAATTACATTCATTTCAAATTAATAAAAAATGTAAAGCTAAAACCTAAATCCTATGAATTGGCCTATCAAGGGTAACAAAAGAATAAGTCAAGTAAATTAAATCAATTTGACTCATTTATTAATGCTTTAATAGATTAAAGAGACTAATCCATCAATTTATCATATTTTTTATTTTATTATTTTTAAAAAATATATTAAAAATAATACAAAATCATTTAAAAAGACTTAAAATTTGAAAATAGTTGTGTTTAGTTTGTAATATTTGCATTAAAAATAAGGGAATTACATTGTAAATGTGATAGGGACCTCTATTTAATTTCATACATTTAGTGGTGATTTTTCATATATAAACCAGAAGGAAGCCATTTCTTAATTTAAGGCACTAGGTAAAGTGGATTGAACACACTCCTTAATCTTTTGTTTTTTTTACCCCTTGTTTGTTAAGCTACAACAAAGCAGAATAATTTTTAAATTCACAAACAACATAATTGTAAAGTAATTAGGAACACATGTCTCTCACTATGCTTTTATATTTTCTAAAATACAATAAATCTAATTAGTAATTAGTGAACTTTAAAAAAAATAAAAAAGATAGTTAAACCCAAGTAACTCAACCCAAACCCACATAGCTTGCAACCTTCTATCTTGGGAGACTAAAGAAATTAAAAAAAAAAACTCAAAACCTTATAACATAATATAGATTAATGTACCAATGTATGATTATTACATTTTCAAACAATAAATTAGTTGAAATTCTTGTCCAATGAATAGGATATGACTGTATAATGACTAGGATATAATTCTATTTGTGCAATTAGGGGTTTTAATTGCTAAAGTTTACTGGAGTTTAATGCTCTATCTTGTACCATTGTACTATAAATACTAGGCTTTTGTACCATTGATGCAGTGAAGCTTGCTTGCAACTTTGTGAAAAATTAGGTCTAGGAGCTAGAACACAGAAAGGACTCTGTAGAATTATAGCAATTTATGTTGTAGTGATTATTTAGAATGCATTAAATGAGGTTGGGGACTTTTGAATTCTATAACATTGAGGCAGGTAATAGTAGCTCGTATACTATATGACTCATAGTTGAATAGGTGAACGGATTAGGAGATATCAGACTTAAGAACCTCACATTTTGGATCTTGGATCCTCTGTTTGGTATTTCTCTGCACCTGCTTGGCACCTTTAGCGGCGGTTTTTTTCGCTGCTAAAGTTGTTTTAATATTATCGCAACGAATATTGCTGCTGCTATAAATTTTGTTTAGATAAGTAATTTAAAAAAAAGTTATAGTAGCAATACTTTTTGTTGCAAGAAATTTTAGCAGCGAAAAAAACCGCCGCTAAAAATGCCAAGTAGGTACCTAACAAAGAGTCCGGACGCCACATTTTGACGAAACTTATTTATGTTCTTTTTTTTTTCAGGCCAAAGGGGCAATTGATAACTCATTCCAAGCTTTTCACAATAAAATAATGGTATAGTACACAAATTTAATTAAAATTTTCATCAGTATGTTTTAATATGTTAATTTAATAGTATAATGTAAAAAAAAAATTTTTTACTTAAAATAAAATAAATTTATTATTTTTAATTTATAATAAATAATAATAAAATATTATAATTTTTAAAAAATTAATAATGTCATTAAGAGTATTTTAATTAAAATAGATAAAATTGTAAGTTTTTTAACTTTTAAAGGAAAAAAATATAAGCTTTTATAATAAATAAAAGAAGAGTATAAATTTAACATCTTTCAAGAAGATGAAGTGTAATTTACTAAAAAAAAATTTTATAAAGAGTGTTTCACTCTTGACTTAAATAGAACAAAATTAGTTTGCACTTTTTCATGCTATTTTTTATTTATTGAGAATGATGTAGAAAAGTAAAAAGTTGTTAGAGCATTCATCAATTATAAATTTTGCGTATATAATTTTTATTAACTATAAAAATTAATTTAAAATTTTTTATAAAATAAAATTAAGTTATATCAAAATTTAATAAATTTTTTCTTGAACTTTAAGTTATATGTAAAAAAATTTTATAAACTTTAAGTCTTGTGTAAAAAATTTTATAAACTTTAAGTCTTTTATAATATTTTTTTAAAATAATTTGACGTCTCTGTCTTTTATTAAAATTTTGATTGAAAAAGTTAAGGGAAAGGATTTTAATTTTGTATAAATTATAAAGTTTAAAGAGATTTTAATTTATTTTTTATAATTGAAATGATTATATATATATGATCTATAATTCAGAAGTTATGTGTATTTTAACATTTATTTTTATTTGGAAAAATTTGAATTGTATTATTTTTATTTATAAATTCTTAATTCTAATTTATTTTTAGGAATGTGAAAAAAGAATTTTATTTAAAAGTAATGAACAACCACAGCATGTTATGTCCTTCTAAATTGGTTCATACGAGATTTTCTTTAAATAATTAACAACAGGTGGATGAAAGGGTTTACTTCCAACTACACTATAACAAATGTTAAAATTATACTCTTATCAAACATTTAAAAATTTATAATTTTATTTATTTTAATTAAAATATCTTTAATGATTATATTAATTTTTTAAAATATATATTTTATATTAGTGAAATATATATTTAATTATATAAATAATAAATTTAAAAAATTTGATTAAAATAAATATTTTAAAATTTTCTTATATTTAAAAAAATATAAAATTTTAAAATAAAGAAGTGAAAAATATAATTTTAACGCTATCGAAAAAAAATATAATTTACTCAAATTAAAAAGATTTTAAGTACTTAGAGTATTAGAGTGTCAATAGATTTCCCTCCCCCTTTCTGTTTAATACAGCAAATATATTTTGGCGTAACATTTTTTAGTAATTAAAGCCATTTTATTGTCAAAGGTGAAAAGACTCAAGAATATTTTATGAAACTTATGTTTTATTGGGTCAATGGAGCCTAGCCCAAGAAAGTTATATATGTTAATCAAGAAAGTTGAGTTGATGACTCTTCCAAGCTTTTCACAATAAAATAGTTTATTTCTAGCCCAAAATTCTGCTTCTATTTTAACAAATTTAGATATTCTTAAAAGATATTATTTAAAAATGAGACATCATTTTACTAGCCAGACCTTTTTTAAGTGTATAATATATTATCCTTCTTTCTTTTCATTTGAGGTTTAAGAAATCCTAAACCTTAAAACTTTGTTTGAAGTTTTGACAAGAATAAAAGGAAAAAATCATTAGTAAAGTAGTTCGAAAAAAAGAAAATTATTAATTGTAGGTTAGATACTTCTAAAAAAATATTGATTGAATGTTACAATGCCATTATTAGAGTAGAGTTTAAAATTCTAATTTATTAACACTTCTAAAAAATATGCAAGTTGAGACAATTAAGATGAAAAAGAAATTAAAAAAAATTATAATGAATCATAACCATCT
This sequence comes from Senna siamea, assembly GCA_031216115.1. Classification (NCBI taxonomy): domain Eukaryota; kingdom Viridiplantae; phylum Streptophyta; class Magnoliopsida; order Fabales; family Fabaceae; genus Senna; species Senna siamea. Next base: position 17,163,068 of record CM062355.1, on the reverse strand, counting down.
CAAGGTCTGAAAATTAGAGTATTTAATGATTTAGGATGGTTTCCAACTTGCCCAATCTCGTTAGATTTTAAACATTCAATTAATAATTAAGATGCTCAAACCATCATATTCTACCCCACACAACTCAGAAACCAACCTGTCAATTCTATTCCGAACAGAATGTAAGTATGTATATGTGTCATGCACCTAAATCCCGACCAATCACAAAGAAGAAAGGATGCTTACGGCCTGAAGGCCTGTATTTGGACAATAAGAAACTTCATATACATGGACAACGCTGTAGAGTTTATTATGAAAAGATTTACAGAATATTCTATGATCTAAGAAGCTGCTTTGCCTAATAAAATTCTTGAGGAACCTATATAGCTCAGTCACAAAAGTCTCTTATATGTATACATGGACAGCGGAGTAGAGCTTATTATGAGGAGCTCACCAAATGGTCCTATGATCTATAAGGAAGCATTGTCTAAAAAAATTGAAGGGCAACCAATAGCTGGGTCACAATTAGTTTCTCATGTTTCACAGGTGAATCACAAAGTAGATAGCTTTTTAGTCCTTTTTACAGTTGTCTTGGCATGGGAATCACAAAATTCTCTCTTCCTTTTGGAATTATTTTTCTTGTCTTCAATGTTATCATTGTTGTTCAAAGCTATGTCCCCAGTGGCCTTTTCCTGAACTTCTAGTGCATCTTTGACAAAAACTTTTAACCTCCATAGTGTGTAGTCGCTCTGCATATAACAGTAGAAAATAAAGAAAATATCGGTGACCCACTACTCCAGTGGAAACATGCTAAACAAAAAAACATACAGGATGGAAAGTACTAGACAATAGATGAAAGCAAACATTAGTAACCAGAGAAGATGACTAAGACCTGAGCATCAATGTCAAGGTCCACCTCTTGGGCAGCTGCATGGAAGTTAGGATTATTCTCGGCAACTATCTCCAATGCCCTGCTAATGTTTTCAGGAGACAATTTGGCAAGGGCCGTCCCAAGTATTCTTTTCTCTTCAGAAGACAGCTTCCTACAGTATTTTAGCAATTGTCAGCATTGAAGTGCAAAACATCATAAAAAACTTAACAACCAATGATGCAATTTTGGGATAAATACTGCCACCCGTATCCAGTGCATTAGCTTGCTATGCCATTAATCTCTACTTTAAGTACAGGATACAGCAGGCTTGTACACTCAAGCTCAAAAAGGACTTTTATGTGAGAAGGTATGTTAGAGAGATATATCAAAACCATTATTGGGCCATCTTCTAACAGCTAAAGCTGTGGAAATATATGTCCTTTACAATAATGGCTACAAGAGAATATGGATCCTCACATTGGGCCATCTTCTAACAGCTAAAGCTGTGGAATTATATGTCCTTTACAATAATGGCTACAAGAGAATATGGATCCTCACTTCAGGTTCTCTGAACGCCAATGTTGAATGACATAATGACTGCCTGGTCCATGCTAACAAAGAACCATTTCACCTATCTCTAAATGCCATTTAAAGCATGTATATACATGCCACTTCACCAATATAGAACTGCCTATGTCATGTCAACTATTGGAAAGCAGATCAGAATGCAGAAAAGTGCCTCAATAACATTATTACAATTTTCAACCTTCGACACAGAAAGGAAATTTCCACACAAGTTCCAAAAGGTGCGTATTTCTTTGCTTTCTTCTCAGTGCAATGGAATAGGAGTTCCATGCTTCAGCACAATTATTAACACATGATATCCTCCTCAACAAATATTTAGATCATCGAGGTTAAATTAGTAAAAAAAGAAGGAATTGATATTTCAAATATTCAACGAACACATTATTCTCAGTGACTCTGAATGGGAAACCAAAGTCATGGTTTCATGGGCAAAGAGGAGTGAGGCAAGGGGACCTTTTGTTCCCTTTTCTGTTTCCTTGGTGATCAGTGTGCTTAGTATGATGAAGACAGTGGCAACTGATAAAGATCTCATGTGGGCCGTTCAGAAAGGGACAGACCTTGTAGGTTGTAGCATCCATTCTTCAGTTTGCAAATGATATTATTCTCTTTCTAAAACATGATATACAGTTTTTTTTTTTTTCAAAAAAAAATATAGTGTGCTGCATATCGTTGAGGATGTTTCTAATTTAAATGTGAATGGCGTAGAGCAGATTGGCATGTGTTAATGTTCATATGGACTTTAGCAGGGTGCAAGTACTTCACTAACCTTTAATTTAGAAATTCCTCTTTTTTTTAATAGAAAAGAAGTTATTATAAAAACAAAATATAAAAAAAAAAATTACATGAATAGAGAACAAGAGATATTCTACAAAAGAAAGGAAAAACACAAAGAGAAAACAAGATCCTTAAATGAACAAGATCTTCCAATCCCTTTGGAGATCCATAAGGGAAATGCCTCTAAACAATTCATTTGAAAAAATCCACGAAGAAGACAAAAAGGTTATTCTTTCCCAAAAGAGATGAAGCATTGGTGCTTTTTTGTTAAAACCTCTAGCATTCCTTCCCAACCAGATGCACCACAAGGTTTATTCTCCTTATTCCTCCCAAAGCCCGCAAACTTGATGGAGAGATAAGTCCCAAGATTGGCTGGACAGTCTCAGTTCCACTCAAAAACCAAACAATCTATGGAATTGGTGACTTATGAGTACATGTCTTAAGAAGTGAGCTTGTGATAGAATCCCAAGCCCTTCTAAGCCTCTCTTGACTTATTCTAGAAGGAAGAAGGCTGAGTTGGCAGGCACAAGACTCATTGACCTCCTAGGCATATCTACTCCCTATCTTTTTTATTAGTGGAGCCATTTTTCTGTCAATTATTTCCATTTACTGCACTATTTGCACTATCCTAGAATTTCAGCACTACTTCCTTATTTTTAGCAAGCACATAGGAGGGTATGGACTTTTAAATACCCACTAGTTTCTTTAATTCAGCATTCAGATTATTATTCAGCAAATTTATTTGAGTTTGTCTGTCTTAAGGACTTTGGCATTGAATAAATTAGTGTGTTCTTTCTGCATTACTTATTTGTTCAGTGATTTCTATTCCTTAGTCATCTATCTATTTTTCTCAGCCTCTACCAAATTGGTATCAGAGCCTAGTTGTGCCACCATGGTTACAACACGTTTTAATCCCCCTGAACAGCCCCCTTCTGTGCCCAAAAACAGTGACCCTATTGCCCAACAATTAGCAACCTTAGCCTCACGTATGGAGGTATTTGATACCTTACTAGCTGATGTGGCTGCTCTTAAGGCTAATCCAGAGCAAGATCCCACTGGAGTGAAGAACCTGAAGAAGAATGGGAGCATACTTGGAGTAGTAGAGGTCCTACACGTCCTCCATTCACCAAAATTGATTTCCCAAGTATGATGGTGGTGATCCAAGAGGTTGGATCGTGAAAGCTAAAAAATAATTCCATTACTACCAAATCCCAGAAATTGAAGGTGGATGTTGTTGCTATGTACCTAGAAGGTGATGCCTTATATCTCTTTTCATGGATTAATGCAGAACACACCTTGGTTTATTGAGAAGAACTCGTCAAGGCACTTCATGAGAATTTCGGTCCTGCTGAATATCAGAATCCAGATGAATTTCTGTGTTGAGTAAGGCAAACTGGAATGGTTCAAGTGTATAGGCAAGAATTCGCAAAGAGATCAGCACGTGTGAATAATTGGCCTGAACACTGTCTCTTAGGAGTGTTCCTAAGCGGCTTAAGGGAGGAGTTAAAAGCTGATGTATGCATCCACAAACCAAGATCCGTGTAAAGGCCATGAGCTTATCCCTTGAGTTTGAATCTAAGTATGGCCCAAACCGCAAGTCAGCCCAATTTGCACCTGGCAGCCGCAATTTGTACCTGACTCCAACCCAGGCCCATGATCCGCTCAGTCTACCAGCAACGCAACCCAATTTCAGTGCCAATCCAGGCGTGTTTTCAAAGGGAAACACAGCAGTACCTCCCACCAAATCAGGAGCAATAATGACAGCTTCAAATCTCCCACAATCTTGGGATATTGAGCGGCAAAATAGGAGGGATAAGGGGTTATACTACCATTGCAATGAGAGATTTACTCTAGGACATAGATGCAATAATTCTTCTCTCTCATTAATAGAAATTTCTCCTGAAGAAATAAAAGATCAAGCCATCCAAGAGGAAGAAGAAGAAGAAGAATTCGAAAATCAAGAGGGAATGGCTGAGATCTCCCTACATGCCATTCTGGGCAAAATGGCAGGAACAACAATGAAGGTTAAAGCCCAAGTGGCTGGCCGAGATGTATTGATCCTTATTGACAGTGGTTCTAGATACAACTTTATCTCAGAAGCATTGGTGTCAGAATTGAAGATCCCTGTTAATTCAGTAACGCCATTTGGAGTGCAGATTGGCAATGGTTATATAATTAAATGTAACTCCATCTGCAAACAAGTTACACTTGAGTTACCAGAACTAAAGATAGTAGACAGTTTCTATACATTCGCCATTGGAGGAGCAGATTTTGTTTTGGGTATCAAGTGGTTAACCTCCCTCAATACTGTGCAGGCCAATTGGAACAAAATGTTCCCAATTTTTCATCAAAATGGACAGCGCTATAAGCTTCAAGGAGTACCAAAGAATGACCAACCCAGAGCTTCATTTCAGAGTTGAGTGAGATATCAAAATACTTCCCCAACCAGGGAGCAGATCCTTGCACCGATTCGTTTCCTTTTAGAGCAGTTTTCACAAGTATTCTCTGAACCATCTTCACTACCACCTTTTTGAGAGCACTACCATTCCATTCCACTACTTCCAGGATCATCAACTCCAAATATTAGACCCTACCACCACCCTCATCACCAGAAAATAGAAATTGAAAGACAAGTGGCAGTTTTACTTTAGTTGGGTTTTATTCGGCCCAGCACAAGTCCCTTTCTAGCCCTATTTTGTTGGTTCAAAAGAAGGATTCTTCATGGTGCTTTTGTGTGGATTATAGGAGTTTGAACAAGATTACCATTCTGGACAAGTACCCAATCTTGAATATCAATGAACTCCTAGATGAGTTACATGGTTCAGCCATCCTTTAGAAGATTGACTTGCGCTTCGGATATCATCAAATATGCATAGCCTCTAAAGAAATTCATAAGACTGCATTTCGCACACACTCCGGCCACTGAGTTTGTGGTAACGCCATTCGGACTTACCAATGCTCCCTCTACTTTTCAAGATGCAATGAATGATCTATTTAGGCCATATCTTCAAAAATTCATCTTAGTATTTTTCAACGATATTCTGGTCTATAGTCCTAATCTTCAGCTCCATCAAGAGCATTTGCAAGTCACCTTAGAAACTCTCTGGCAACATTCTTATTTTGCTAATCCCAAGTAGTGTCTTCTTTAGGTGTGGAAATGGTGCAAGATAAGATCAAAGCTGTCCTTGAGTGGCCCACTCCCACTACTGTCAAAGAATTAAGGGGATTTCTCGGGCTGACTAGTTACTACAGGCATTTTGTGCAAAACTATGACACGTTAGCTCGTCCTCTCACCAAACTCACCAAGAAAAATTCTTTCCAGTGGTCTGCTATGGTCGAGACAGCATTTCAACATCTTAAGCAAGTCCTTACAACAATACCAATACTACACTTGCCAAACTTTGATTTAGATTTTACAATTGAGTGTGATGCCTCTTCAGAAGGAATATGTTCTATTCTTCTTCGAGAGGATCAGCCAGTAGCATATTTCACCAAGGGTTTGGCTTTTTCAAACAGATGCAAGTCGGCCTATGACAAGGAATTGTTAGCTTTGGTCTTGGCAGTACAACATTGGAAACATTACTTGCTTGGGAGGCATTTCTTTGTAAAATCCGATCATTGCAACCTCAAATTCCTCCTAAATCAGCGGATCAACAATAATGAGCAGCAAAGGTTATTGATGAAACTTCTTCCCTTTAATTTCAGCATCACTTATAAGAAGGGAAAGGAAAATACAGGTGCTGATTCACTCTCATGCCGCCCTCAACACACTGATTTTCTTGCCTTAACCATCCCTAGTTCACTAGATTTCCTTCAACTACAAGATGACTTAAAGCAAGATCCATACACCTTGCCAATTATCACTTTGTTGCAGCAGCAGCAGTCCACTTTCCCAAATTTCTCTTTGGTTGTTGGCAAATTATTTTTCAAGGAAAGGTTAGTCATTCCCAATAACTCTTCCCCCTGACACTCCTTGTTAGAAGAAGCTCACTCTTCCCCATCGGGTGGCCATAGTGGGTTCCTCAAAACACATAAGAGGTTGAGTTTACACTTCTTTTAGCCTAATATGAAGCAAGATGTCAAGCTCTTTGTGCAGCAATGCTTGGTTTCAACCAAACAAGTGCCAAACTTTAGCACCAGTCGGTCTTCTTCAACCGTTGCCTAATCCAAATCAGATTTGGGAAGATATATCCATGGATTTCATCACAAATCTGCCCAAATCCAATGGGTTTGATACCATCCTAGTGGTAGTAGATCGGCTGAGCAATTATTCACATTTCATCCCTATCTCTCATCCTTATACAGCAAAAACCGTGGCAGTACTGTTTTGCAAGGGCATCATTCGACTTCACGGTATGCCTAAATATATTTTATTTGACCAAGATGCCCTTTTCTTGAGTGCTTTTTTGCAGGAACTGTTCAAACTCAGTAGAACCAAACTCGCATGAGTTCAGCTTACCATCCTCAAACAGATGGCCAAATCGAGGTGGTCAACCACTGTCTTGAGGCATACTTATGCTGCTTTGCACATGAACAGCCTCACTCTTGGGCAAAATTCCTTTGTTGGATTGAGTATTCCTTTAACACGGGATTTCACACTTCAATGGACACCACACTATTCAAAATCCTCTATGGCGGAGACCCACCAGCCCTCCATCCCTTTGTCAAAGGCAAAACTCAGCTCATTGATCTTGAAAAACAAATCCTACAAAGGGATCACATGCTGACAGCCTTAAGGGAGCACCTACACAAAGCCCAAGACAGAATGCAGCAGTATAGCAGCTCCCACATACGTGAACTATCATTCCAGGTAGGGGACAGTATTTATTCGCCTCCAACCTTATAGGCAGCATTCTCTGTCCGGCAATAAGCATCAAAAGCTATCCCCAACATTCTTTGGCCCTTACAAGATCCTCTGAAAAATTGGGGTAGTCGCTTAAAGCTTGAACCCTCCTACAACCAGGATTCACACCGTTTTTCATGTCTCCTTGCTGCGCCCTGCTCATGGTCAGACTCCTACATCTCCACTAGCCCCTCTTCCTATTTCTGCAACATGGGAATCCAACTCAAGTTCTAAATCACCATTGGGTTCGTTCCCCTAACGGGCAAACACTTGAACTCCTCATTCAATGGGAGGGACGCCCTACTGAAGAAAACAACTGGGAAGAGTATGACTTTCTATCCTCCCAATTTTCTCCTTGAGGACAAAGCGGGGGATATTGATAGAATCCCAAGCACTTCTAAGCCTCACTAGACTTATTCTAAAAGGAATAAGGCTGAGTTGGCAAGCACAAGACTCACTGACCTCCTAGGCATATGTACTCCCAATCTTTTTTTTATTAGTGGAGCCATTTTACTGTCAATTATTTCCATTTACTGCACTATTTGCACTCTCTTAAAATTTCTGCACTACTTCCTTAGTTTTAGCAAGCACTAAGGAGAGTATGGACTTATAAATACCCATTAGTTTCTTTAATTCAGCACTCAGATTATTATTCAGCAAATGTATTTGAGTTCGTCCGTCTTAAGGACTTTGGCATTGCATAAATTAGTGTGTTCAGATTCTGCATTACTTATTTGTTCAGTGATTTCTATTCCTTAGTCATCTATCTATTTTTCTCAGCCTCTACGAACTGGTGACATGAAGAAACATAAAAATGTTTTGTTCGCTTTGTTAGTTGTGACTTGATATTTTATTTAATGGTGCATGTAACTTTAGAATTAAAAAAAAATTATTATTTGAATTTTTTTAGGTTAATTTATACATATTTATATATATTACTAGTTTAATGAGTTTTTTAGTGACTCAATGGTTGGACTAGTGACTAGATAACCTGAGGCTTTTGTTGGTGATCTGCTATAATGGTGGCTGATTCCTTGTTTTAAATTTAATTTGTTTGTTTAACTGTATAGTTGAACTCTGCCTACATTGTTCATAGCCGGTCCCAAGCCCGAATAAAAGAGGAGAGTTGCATTAGGTAGTCAACAGCTAACGTAAAACTTGGTCGAATCTTTATGAATGTGGATCAACGAAGTGAACATGTTAATGCTAGGTCGTTGCCCCAAAGCAACGCACTATATGGCTCGAGTACAGTGTCAAATGAGCAAGAGCTGCTACACCAACACCCAGATGTAGTGAAAAATAAGGAAGGGCTCCCACATTTTCGTGGACAGGTGTGGGTAAAGAAACTAGTCCATAGAAGTAGAATACATTTTGGGACATGGAATATCAGCACATTTACTAGTAAATTGATGGAAATAGTAGACACTATGATTAAGAGAAAGATAAATATAATGTGCTTACGAGAGACAAAATGGGTAAGAGATAAGGCAAGAGTATTAGACACTTCCGGTTTTAAGCTTTGGTAAGCTGGCAAAACAAAAGCTAGGAATGGAGTAGGTATAATTGTAGATAAAGAGTGGAGGGACAAAGTAGTGGATATAAAAAGAATAGGAGATAGGATAATTGAACTCAAACTTGTAGTAGATCAAGAAACATTTAATGCTATGGCGTCTATGCACCACTAGTAGGATTAGAAGAACATCGTAAGATTAAATTTTGAGAGGACCTAGAAGGTTTAATACAGGGAATATCGTTAGTAGAGAAGATTTTATTAGGAGGTGATCTAAATGGACATATAGAGAGTGAAGCTAGAGGATATGAAGGATTTCATGGAAGACATGGTATCGGAGAGGTAAATGCAAAAGGTAAAACAATCTTAAATTTTGCTTTAGCTTTTAACTTTACTATAACAAACACCTGTTATAGAAAGAGAATGTAGTATTTTATCACGTACAAGAATGGGGAGGGCTTAACTACCCAACATAGGGTCTTGGTTATGGACATTCATGTTAAGAGAAAAATAGAAAGAAACAGTAAAAAATCAAGCCCTAGGATAAGATGGTGGCATTTGAAAGGCGAACCACATGGGAGTTTCCAAAGGTGTTAGAAGAGGAAATTTGGAAAGTACAAGTAGATGCAAACTACATGTGGAACACTATGGCTGAAGGGATTAAAAAGGCCGCAATAGAAACGTTAGGCATATCAAGAGGTTTTGGACTAAAGGGGAAAGAATCTTGGTGGTGGGACGCAAATGTACAAGATAAGGTTAGAGTTAAAAGAGTGTTAAAAGCATGACACTCATATAGAGATAATGAAAATTTGGAGAAGTATAAAGTAGCTAAGAGAGACGTTAAGAAAACAATACCAAAGACAAGAGATAGAGCTTATGAATGGTTATATCAATCCTTAGGAACCAAAGATGGAGAGAGAAGAGTATTCAGGCTTGCTAAGAGTAGGGAGACAAAGACAAGAAACCTAGATCAAGTGAAATGTATTAAAGATGAAGAAGGTAATATCTTGGCAAGGGAACAAGATATTCAAGAAAGATAGAAGAATTATTTTCACAAACTTTTTCATGAAGGACACTAGTCTACTTGTCATGTAGATAGGCTAAGTACTAAGGAGGAGAATCTTAATTACAGTTTCTATCGAAAAATCCAAGAGTTTGAAATAGTACAGACGTTGAAGAGAATAGATAATGGAAAAGCAGTAGGACTTGATAACATACTCAATTTAAGTGTGGAAGACTTTAGGAAGAAAAGGGGTAAGTTAGTTAACAAAATTGTTTAATGTGATATTGAGAACCAAGAAGATGCCGAATGAATGGAGGAAAAGTATTTTAATCCCAGTGTATAAGAATAAGGGTGACATACAAAATTGCACAATTTATAGGGGCATCAAACTCATGAGTCATACTATGAAGTTATGAGAGATGGTTATTAAGCGGAGATTGGGCCTAGACACAGGAATTATAGAGAAACCAATTCGGTTTCCTGTCAGCGAGGTCAACCATAGAGGCGATATATTTATTGAGGACATTGGTAGAGATATTAGAGATCTCACAAGGACCTATATATGATCTTCATCGATTTAGAAAAAAGGAGTATCAAGAGAGGTGTTATGGAAAGCTTTAAAAAAGAAAGGAGTTTGAGTAGCTTATATTCAAGCAATTAAAGACATGTCTGATGGGGCTACAACTTGTGTAAGAATACAAGGTAGAGCTACAAAAAGATTTCCCTATAGCCACAGGACTACATCAGGGTTCAGTTTTGAGCCCTTACCTTTTTAACTTGGTATTGGATATGCTCACTGAACATATCCAAGAGGTTGCACCACGATGTATGCTTTTTGCTAATGATATACTCCTTTTTGGAGATTCCAAAGAAGAAGTAAACGAAAAAATAAAGAGGTGGAGACAAGCTCTAGAGACATACGGGTTCTGTATAAGTCGTAGCAAAACAGAATATATGAAATGTAATTTCAGTAAAAAGGAAACTGATTCTAGGGCAAAGGTAAAGCTTGGAGATCATCTCATACAAAAAGTCACAAGTTTCAAATATTTGGGAATGATAATACACAACAATGGAGAAATAGAATAAAACATAAATCATAGGATTCAAGTTGGGTGGATGAAATGAAAAAAGGCTTCAGGTGTTATTTGTGATAGAAAAGTACCACTCAAGCTTAAGGAAAAATTTATCGTACAACTATAAAACCTGCATTATTGTATGGTACTGAATGTTGGGCGATAAAATATCCTGAAAAAAAATTCAACGTTGTAAAAATGAGGATGTTGCGTTGGATGAGTGGTCACATTAGGAAAGATAGGATTAGGAATGAGTGTATTCAAGAGAAAGTAGGAGTAGTACCTATTATAGATTATTTAGTAGAAACACACCTTAGATGGTTTGGTCATATACAAAGGAGACCATTAGAGGCTCTCGTATGTAGAGTTGATCAGATAGAAAATAGCCTGATAATTAGAGGTAGAGAAAGACCAAAGAAAATAATTGGAGTAACTATTAGTTTGGACTTAAGTATTAATAACTTATCTATGGCAATGAACAAAGATAGAACACGTTGACGTCACTTAATCTATATAATTGATCCCATTTAGCGAAAAAATTTTTGTTGTTGCGTTTAATTGTATAGTTAACCTAGGTATTTATTAGAATTTATGATTAGCTAGTTCTTAGGAATTAGATTTACAACTAAGTGTAATTAGTGATGTATATATATTCTAGTGTCTCAATGATATCAGAGAACACAAAAATACTCTGAATTTCACACCTTTCACTAGGCTAATGACACATCCGGGTCCAAATACTATGGTTAGATGCACCCAAATCTATGATCCATGGTACTGAATTTTAAGTTTGAGAGAAAGCTCTAATTACTAAACTTACCTATTTGAGCAAGAAAACCACTAAGAGCCCCTGATGATGAACTAGTTTAAAGCAGTTTAAAGAGCTGTTCCAGTTGTTCCTTAATAAAAGGATTTGTTTCATCCTCTTTTGGTGTTGGAGGGGCACTTTTTATTACCCTGTTTACTGTTCGTCCAGTTGGAAGGCTTCCCATGAATCTTCAAACAAGTTTCTTGTGTCTGGCTGGGTTTCTTGCAATGATCACACCAGACCCAAGGTAACTCATCAGCCTATTTTGGGTTTGAAAACTGTTTTCCAGCAAAGGCCTTGGTTGCAGGAAGGGGAGTGGTGTCTTCCTATAATTCTAAAAAACACCATAGGGAATGTGATTGCAGCCTTCGGACAAAAAGTAAATGCAAGGAGATGCATGGCACACTTCTAGGGCAAATTGACCTTTGTTAAAAGGTAAGAATAATGGATGACTCGTTTACAAACCTGCACTTCTGAATCACCGTTTCTTTGAGAAGCTTCAAATTCATATCAACCTCAAATAGCTGCAGGTAGTTTGAAAGCATAAACCATGATATACTCCCAAGTAACATCAAGAATTGTACAGAAAATAACAACTGAAGCAAAAATTCAACCAACCTCAATGCTTAAATCCCTAGCCATATCGGCATAATTGGCTTCCCGAGCAATCTGCAAATTTAGGCGTGCCTCTGCTTGTTCCTCTATTCGCCTTTTTTCCTACAATAATCAAATACAAAATGTTAATAACATATAACAAACTTTCATAGGACAACTGAAACCATTTATGTTGCTAAGAGAGCAACCTCCATAAACAAATTCATTCACCCAAAGAAAGGAAATTGTTTTGCAAAACAAATCACCTCTTCAGCAACTTTAGGTAAAAGTTGCAGCCATTTCTCCTCAAATTTTTCCAGCAAGGTTTTGGCCATAACATGAACATCATTTTTTTCATCGTTGTATTTCATGGCATTCTTAAAAACCAACCTTACATCAGCATAGATCTCGCGGACATTCTTATAACCAGTGCCATCCTTAGCTTCCATTTTACCTTTTATTGTACCAAAATCCATGGGCTTTTCAATAACCTACAGATGCAAATAGAAACACTACTTTCAGATATATATTGAAACAAAAAAAAAGTTAACAAAGAACTCCAATATAAAAGATAGATGGTTAATAAGGACCATGTCAATATTAAACCTTTCCTGATTTTCTTTACCTTTTCAAACAAAAGCAAAACAAGAGCTATACAAGCATACATGGTTGATTATCAAATTCCAAGCAAACTTAGTTTTGAGCCAACATTAGAATGACCATGATAAAAGCTCTGAAATGCAAAACAGATTTACCTCATAATAATCATGCAAACCAAGACCTTCAACATCTACAGGATCCATAAAGGGCCAAGCCCACTTATGCTGAGTGATCTGAGAAGCATGAAAACACATATCATTAGAGATTTCCAAAGGAACTTTGATGAGATCAATTCATAAGATCCAGCCAGGATGTAGAAAATTGCTGACATCCAATGAAATCAGTGTTGACTCATAAGAAAAAGAACATAAGAAAAAAGGAAAGAAAAAAATTAAAAAAAACTAATCCTTGTAGAATAATTTTTTAATAAAATAATAATAAATAAATAAATAACCTAGATATCTTATGATACATTTAAGCTTCACAACAACTTGTTAATACAAATGTAAGAATAAAACTAAACAGATGATTCATAGTTCTTTCTACTTGAAATTATCAATGATTAGAATCAAATAAACAAAAGTTTTTAGCAATGTCCATTTCAATACAAGTTAAAATAAATTGTTAGTGAATTACTATTAATCCTCCAATTATTTGTAGCAAAACTTGAAAAATGGAAATTTCCAAATGAATTACTAGTCACACTTATTCTAGGACAGAAAGTGAGCTTAAAATAGAAGCAAATAAAAAAATAGCAAGAAAAAATTTTAATGATAACCAGTAATATTTGCACAAGACCCTAGAGGGAGAACAAAAATATTGAAGTATGGCAAGGCGGGATTATTTTCTATTTTTTCCCCTTTTAAAACGTAATATCATATCAAGATGATAACAGGGTATATATAAATAGAAAATGACATTAATTATTTGGTGGATATAGTTGGTGGGGTTAAGCATTACCCACAAAACAGAAGAGACAAGGGACCAGGAGGAAAAAGATGAATCAGAATCCATATACAATTTTTTAAAAGGAAAAAACTTAGATATAATTTTTATATCTTTGTCATCAGATTCTCTAATAAAAAACTGACAAACAGGATAGCAAAGATATAAGGAACTGCATATAAGCTAATCCTTTATCATAATGATAGACTTCCTTACTAAAAATTTTCATGTGCCAGTTTGCAACTATCTTTTTTTCTGTTTGTCTTCGTGGATTGCAAAGTGGTCGTAAATTATTAGTGTTGTCATGAGATGGAGAGCTGGTAACCGCAACAAGTCCCAAAAAATAATCCAAAAACAATATATACAAATTGCAAGACTTCCTTTCTGAAAAATATAAAATCATCCGCAAACCACCTTTGTCCTGTTTGTCTGTGAATTAAGGAGTAGTCCTTATTTAGTTCTGCCAGAACAAGGCAGGGTTGCCACCTCATCGAAGCGAGGCAGTCATTTAGAAACAATTAATAATAAATTACAATGTATTACAGCTACTTCATTTTGGAATAATTTGTCTGGAATCTTTGGCCAGACTTGAATTCACCCAAAAATATCAATCAACTTTTATTGATTTGTACAATTGTTTGGGAAGAAATTAAGATGGCAAAATTTTGTGGCAATTTTGCTGTGATTTGATGTATTTGATTTGTAAGGAATACTAGAAATTTTAATGGTGCCTCAACGACTCTAAATGACTTAAGGGAAAGGGAACTCTTCGTTCCCTTCAATGTTCTATTCATGGTCGATTTTAGAAAGTCTCTTTGATTGATACAAATAGGTAGCATTCTTAGTTTCCTTTCACTGTCTTTTTGTCTTTTAGGAGGCTGTCTTATCCTCCTCTCCTGGAAATCCTTGTTCCATTTTGTGTTTCTACTTTGGCCAATAGAAGCATGTGGAATTAGGATTCTGAGTTCCTACACTTGTTCTTCCTTCTTTAATTTTTTTATTCGAAATCTTAATGAACATTGTTATTCTTTGTCTAAATCTTTTTGGAAAATCAAGGGTCCCTCTAAGGTAGAGGCTTTAGTTTGGACTATAGTGCTGAATAGAATTGATGCAAATGATTTTGCTTCAAACTTGAAGGCCCAACATGGTAATATCTCCAAATGTTTGTGTGATGTGTTTTCAAGATTCAGAAACAAATAATCATCTGCTTCCACACTGTGAAGTGGCATGGAAGATTCACAACAGATTGCTATGTATTTTTAGGGAGCAATGGGTGTGCCCAGCTAATATGAAGGCTTTTTTAGTCATTTAGTTAGCTGGTTTTGGCCGGAAAAAAGCAAATAAAGTCTTTCAGCAGTGTGCTCTCTCAGCTAATTTGTGATGTGTTGGATTAGAATAGAATGCCTTAGCTTTTAATCATAAGCTTCTTCTATCACATCTTATTTGGGAGTGAATTACTTTTATGGTTTCTTTGTGGATTCCAACAAATAGTTTTTTTTTTTTTTCAGAGGGATATCCCTTGTGGACATACAGAGGGATTAGAAGGCTCTTATGAGCTAGCTAGTATGTATTCTTCATTTCTTTGATTTGGGAGGACATATTGTCCTTGGTTTTTGTATTGCTCTTCTCTTCTCATCAATAAACTATTCTTTTTATCAAAAAAAGAATAATACCTATAATAATAAATCAAAAATAACAAAGGCAAATCATTAAAAAGGACTTTTGACGCAAATTAAGTAATGAAAATGAATTAAAAACAGAAGTAATCGAAAAGTACAGCACCAGAAACATAATAAAATAAGAGGGCACAACAAAATGCAAGTTACAATGTAATTGCACTTGCCTGACGCAACATTGTGGAAAATTGGCGCATGAGCTCTTGCATTCTCTTTGCAGCAGCTGCTTCCCTACGGAATGCATCAGCCACCTGCTTCTCAGCACTAATAACATGCTTCTCCCGGCCCTTGTCTTTTACAAGTGAGCTACCTCTGGAATTGTTAACTTGAATATTACCAGCAGTGGATTGGTAGAACAGTTCAACGCTATTTACTTGATTCTCAAGCTGCAAGTAACACATGGCACACTAACATATTATATTCTGACTCAGATTCCAAATTTATATTAACACCCAAAAGCCTATATATCCGTAGCAGTATAATTAGACTCGGCCAGATTCACTAAAAGCAACATCATCAAAATGTTCAGATTCACAAGCTAAATTTAAGGAGATACATAATTCATAGGATACAGAATAAGTTGAAAGAAATAAATCCAATGAAGGAGAAGAAAATGATGACAACTATGGAACCAAATATAATGACAACTATGCAATTGAATCTAATGATTTTGATTATTTAGTTCATGTACTCTATGGCTGTTTTTTGTTTCTTTGATGAAATAAGTGTAGCTTATCTTCTTTTCGCCTTTTTTTTTTGGGGGGGTTACAGAATTCATGGCTATCAGCCAGCCACGTCGCTTTATTGCTTTTAAAGTTATTATTATACTTTATCTAAAATAGTTCACTGCTTCACTATTATAATTCTTATCATTTTGCTTGAGTTATTATTGTAAATGTTATAAATCCTTTTTCCTTATTTAGTATGATGTGGGAACATCTAATGACTTAGACCAGCACTTAGCAAAAGAATTGGCCCAAATCCAAAACCTGTTTATTTCACTGTCTGAAGACCAGAGCCAAGGCTGTTTTAAACTCAATGTTTGGATGACCAGCCCAAGCCCAAAATCAATGAATGAGTAGTCATTGCAAAGGTCTACACATCTACTTTCATATGAATCTGAATTTATTTTATTTCAAGTTTCTTAGAATTAGTTATGCTATTTTTGTTTGTAAACTGTCAGGATAGTCTGAAGTCAAAGTTATCATTTAATTCTTAGTAGAATACTTGTAGTTTTTGCAATCTATCATTCAAAGGTTCTTATACTAGGGAAAGGCACAATTGCTAAAAGTTTCAGGAAGGGAATTAGGGTGTGTGGAAGCTAGCCTCGAAGCTTGAAGAACTTTAAAAAAAAAAAAAGAAAGAAAGAAAACAAAGCTACATTGAAGAGTCAAAGTTCTAAAACAAAACCTATACCTCTCCCGCCCCTATCTAGCCAATCTGAGAATTACCCTTTGGTAGAAGCAAATGTATTTATTCCTGATTCAAGAAAAAGAAGGGCTACAGGACCTGTGGAGAACGCCTTTACTATACAAGCAAGAGAAACACTAGATAGAAATTCTAGCCTAGAATGCTCTACTCTTCAGGATTGCCATTTCATCTAGCAAGAGATCCTCACTTTGTCAAAGCTTTTCTTTTGACGCTAATAATTAGTGGTCATGTTCCTCTAAGTTACAATAAGTTGAGGTCAACTTTACTAGAAAAAGAGAGAATGTGGAGAAGTTATTAGAGCCAATAAGAAATACATGAAGTCAAAAAGGGGTGATTATTGTAAGGGATGGGGTGATTATTGTAAGGGATGGATGGAGTGATCCACAATGAAGACCCTTATTAATTTTATGGCTGTGATGGAAAGTAGACCAATGTTTCTAAAGGCCATAGACTGTTCAAATGAGATCAAAGACAAGGATTCGGTAGTTAAGCAAATGAGAGATGGGATTGTGGAAGTTAGTCTTCATTAATATAATACAAATTGTGATGAACAATGCATCGGTTTGTAGGGTGGTTGGTTTAATCATTGAAGCTGAATTTCCCACAATTTATTGGACCCCTTATGTTGTCCATACACTAAATCTTGCTTTGAAGAACATTTATGCAGCTAAGAATTCATAGAAGAATAGTTTGGCCTATAAATAGTTTGGAATTTACTTCCCTTAATCGTTAGCAAAACAGCTCTAATTGTTCCCTATTGACCACAACCCTAAAGGATGTAATTTTGACACCTTGCATGATAACTTTTCTCTAGTGATTTGGGAAGTTCATCTCAATAAGTACTTCTAGGAACTTCCAGAAGAGCTTGGCATTAGCATAGGCTTCATGTATTTCAATAGTTAGGGCTACCTATAAGGTCTTCTATTTACAAGCCTTACTTATATAGTTTAGCAAATCTCCTTCTAGGAGAATATTGTCTAAGATCAGCTTGTTTTTAACAAAAGCATTCTAGAATGGGGAGATAAGATCTGACATGATTTTTAGCAATCTGTTTGCCATCACTTTGGAAATGACTTTATAGGATTGCACATTGTGCAGCTAATCAATACAGGACTGAATCAAACTCATTCATCCAATGCAGCCATCAATTCATGTTGTTTCCCAATTCATCCTATGATGTATTGTGGAGGCTTGCTATCATACAAATCAAATATTGAATCATACAATTTTGTTAACACTATACGATAACATGTCAACGATCACTTCATTCCAAAAATTTCAGTTTTTTGTACAAGACGATCCTTGACAGAATAGTATCATGTCCCATATAAGGATATGTAGGACAGTATGAGGGATTAGAGGATGGTATATAAGTGCCAAGAAATGATTACAAAGATAACTAGGTTATCCTTTTACGCTTACATAATACACTACATTTCAGTTTATTTGAGTCATTTGACCACTTGGACTTGGGGCATGACAAAACTGTGTCAACGCCATTACTTTCCCTAAAATTAGTAAGATAACAGCGCGATGAAATGCCCTGTACTTTTTCCCCTAAACTTACTCATACTCATGGTTTTCATGCAAAAAAATTAAAGGGGCAATTTTCATCCTTGATTTACAAGTGACAATAACGAATGCCGTAGCATCATCAATTAGGTTTAGGATCTACGCAATAAAATAATTTTTTCTGACAGGAAAAAGCGCCAAAAAAAAAAATAGACAATCATCCAGCTTCAATTTTAGACAAGTTCACAATCGCAACATTAGATTAAAAGAAACAATAATAGCAATATCATGTACACATACATACCCCAATATGCAGAAACATTCAATTTATTTTGAATGAAAATGGCCCCAACTCGAGAATCATCCATCACACAAATTGATGAAAAATATCTAATTGGTAAACTCAAGCTCACCATATCAACAGTGGTGATAATTTCATCAAGGGAAAGCCTAAAATCTTCCACATCTGCTGCGGCATCTCCAGCCTTTCTAATATTAGGATCCAAAGCAACTCCTGGCTCCATCTAAAGTGCGAAAAATCAATTACCCTCTGATTATCACTTGTGTTCCCGCTGATTGAACCACAAGGGTTTCAAAAATTCAAACAAAAATTATAGGCACAATTAATAATCAACCATTCACAACTTACCAAACGATTCTCAACTCAACTCAGGTAGAAGATTCAAAGTTCCGCAACCGCTTTCACCACCGAACTCCAGAGAACACTGAGAAGTCGCAGTTCGATAAAATATAAATTGTTTTCTTGTTCGCATGGTCATTTCCTTATAATTCTTGCCTGTCTTATTTTTCTTCGGCCTAATGGTACTTCAAGTTACCCTTCAAGTCACTTCCTTCACTCCTTTGCGTGCTTTTTTTTTTTTTTCTTTCTCTCCGTTTCTTTTTTAATTTATTTAATATCTTTATATCTAAAATTAGATATTATATTCTATAAAATAAAATATGTATGAGAAGAAATAAGTGCTATGGACACAATTTAGCCAACAACCTTTTTCAATGAATGATATGCAATTCGTTACATATAATTTAAAACATTGCATATTTAACTAATTATAAGAACTTATAACTTACTAAAATATACTATTTTATATAATAAAATACAATATATGTATAAAAATATTTATATACTTATAATATTATTTTGTATAAAAAATATTTTACGATTATTAAAAAATTAATAATAGATAAAATATAAGAGTGTCGTGAATCAAAATTTGGGAATGGGTAAAATCTCCCAAAGATATTGATAAGTCCGCAATCCTTAAAGTTTATTCTAGAAGACCAAGATAGGGAGAGAAAGGAGTAACGATTTTGGGCCCTAATTGGCATGTGTGAATAAGTGGTGGAAACCTTAGTAACAAGTAATCTAGGAAATAAAGAGTTGGTTAGCATTCTAGTGGTGTGATAGTAGTGAGGAGACTCCTAGAATCTCAAATAGCTAGGGCTGGTTTTACTATTTTCTTGTTTTTTTTTTTTGTTTGGTTGTGTGTAACTTGCACAAGGCGACTGGATGTGCCTAATATTTCTCTAACGCAAGTGTTATTCAGTGAAGCATTTACTTAAAGAGTTAGTAGACTTTATCATTTGGTATCAAAATAAGTTTTTGAAGGTGATGGTAAATACCGAATGGAGGGAAGAGTAGATGGTTTGGAAAAAGAATTTAGAGTCCTAAAAAAAGATGTGTTTGTGGTGAAGGATTATTATCTCTTGGATATTTGGGAAACCGTGGCTGAGTTAAGGCTAAGGTTGGCAACAAATCAAGGTGAAAAGCAAGCTGGACAAGAAGGGGTCAAAATGATATAACAAAAAAGTCAATGGGAGATACAAAAGCAAGAGGAGAAGAAGAGAGAGAGCTTTCATTTTTCGAAGTTTGGAATTACCTTTGTATGAGAAGATCTACTGGGTTGGTGAATAGTTTTGAGGAAGAAGAGAAAGTGGCAACAACAATCTTGTGCTTGGAAGGAAAGGCTTTGAATTGCTATCATGGCTAGATTCACGTTCTTTGATGGACTTTTGGGATAAATTCAAAGAATAAGTGATGGAGTGGTTCAATTTAGCACAAGTTGGAGGTGGATATATACACATTGTTGTTGCAAAATATTTTTATCAAACTTTAGAACCCATATGTTTTGTATTCTTGTCAACAAACTAGTTAAAGGCCCAATCACAATAAGCCCAATTTAGGATATTGAACAGTGAGTATGCTTAAAGATCTAAACTTAATTATATGCTTATATCTTTGCTCTTAAATATCCAAGATTCCTTGAATAATAAATTTATTTAAGAACATGATTATCTCTCATAATTACATTCTTAGTCGAGCCAAAAGGAAAAAAGAAAGGTAGAATTTACTATTTTTGCAAGTAAAAATTATTAAAAGATAAAAAAGAATAAAGGAAATCCTCTAAGCCACTCTACAAGTGGCCAAAAAGAAAATATGCTCTTGTCATTGTGGATTGCTCCTTCATCCTCTCTTTAAGATCGTTAATCATTAATGCCTTGAATAAAACTTACTCTAATTACCTAAAGTGTGGAAGTCAACTCGATAATTGTTGGAGATTGCTAAAAATATGGGATGATGATTCTAAATGTTTGGCTTCTTAAACATCTAATTCATTGTCTCATATATATAGTTCTTCCTCATCTTTTCTAAAGTTAAGAACAGAAAACTGAGAAAGAAATATCCAGAGATATCAACCTTTACCGTGTTAAAATTGAGATTATTCTCTTAATGAGTTATTGTTGTGAATATTTAAGTCTTTGTGGCTAAAACTCTTCTTCTATGTTTTCTCTATATTTCTTTATGTTGGTGTAAAGTTGTTCAAAGTAAAAGCCTTGTAGGGTTGATGCTTAAAGGAGCTAAGATTAAGGAGATGTTTTATATCAAATTTAGAAAAGTGAGTGTGTTTCTAGTTCCTATTGCTTTTGTTTTGGTGTAAAGTAGTCTAATGTAAAAGCCTTGTAAGGTTTATCCTTAGAGGAGCTAAGGTTAAGGGAATGCTTTATATCAAACTTAGAAAGTGAATGTGTTACTAGGTTCCTGTACTGTTGAGTGTAAAAGTATTTGTGCTAATCCCCTTGTAAGAGTTACTCAGTTGTAAGGTGATCAAGGAAACTAGATTTTAAACATCTATAAATATAGTGTCACTCTCTCTATTGCCTTAAATCCATTTTAGTACTAAATTTTTTTTTTTGAAAAGAATTTTATTATAAAAGGAACCTTGCTTATAAGGAACTTAATTTTTCAAAAAGAAAAGGTTTTTTACAACTACCTAGTTCAACCCCACATCTTGGGTAGACTTTTATCTAACACACATGATATGGAAACAAAAACATGAAATTAAGAGAAAAATATTGACTATAAATATACACATAGGATGAAAATGATATGGAAACAAAAACATGAAATTAAGACTAGTAATTTCATTTAAACCAGCAATCTAGACTTCTCATAAACAACTAGGAAGCACGAAACAACAATAACAAACAAAACCTTAGATATGGTGTCTTCAATTGATTAAATAAAACATATTTCATCACTTAATTCACACTTTAGACTTACAATAATTTCCCACATATGTAAGCCAAAAAAAATAATTCCCACATCACAAAATTATCTATTGTCATTATATGTTTACAAACAATCGCATCATTATACCTAGTTAAGATCCTTTATTTCCATATACGTCAAAATGAAATTAAACAGATGAAGTTGAACTACTTAGAATCATGCCTTCCATTGCCAAATTTTCTACTATGATGCAACAACTAAAATATATTATCAGGGATGGCCAAACCCTAGTAGACCAGGCAATTGATTTGGGATTAAAGAAGAAGATTTAACATTAAGATTAGTACTGTTAGAAATATCACCAATAGAAGTGATGCTAATAGTACTCTACAAAGAGGCATATGGGCCTATAAGGTTATCATTAATGATGAAGGTTTGGGAGCAATCATGGTGAGAAGCAGAACTGATATTACCCATCACGCTTGTTTAAATCAAAACTTGTTCAATTGTGTATGGAGATTATGGGACTATTTGATAACAGGTTTTAAAAATTATTTTTGATTTTTTAAAAAAATCTATTTGAATAAATTTTTTCAACAGAAAATAAAAAAATAGAATATATGTTTTGAGAACAAAAAATACAGAACAATTAAAAATGTTCTGAACTCTATTTTTTAAAAACAAATGAAATACAAAAAATAAGTCTTTTTATTAATAGTATGTATATAAATATATAAAAACCATACAAGTATGAATTCTTAGTACTAATTTTATAAAACAGTTTTAAAGAACAAAAGAACATAACAATTGTCAAATAGGCCCTATACCTTTTTCACTTTGTTTCCAACTAGGAGAATTTGTGAGGGAGGAATTTGAAGCAGTGAGTTAATAGGTGCAACATTGAACCCAGAAATTATGAAACTCTCATAGTTTTAAAGTAGGATGAGAAGATAACCAAGGACATGGAACAATTTAAGCTCCTATCGACACTGCTCAAAGATAAACTTCTCATAGGGTTCTTAAAAATGGGATCAATCAAGAGATTAAGGCTAAATTAAGGATGTCCAAGGTTGTGAACATGAAATAGTTTATAGACCTAGCCCACAAGGTTGAAGAGAGGAATTGGATTTTGGATTGGCCAAGAGAGGGCCGAAATGGAAGGAGACCAAAGCAACTTTGGAGAAGGCTATAGTAGGTTATATTCTAGGGATACTAGTATTAAGGAATTGGCCTAAACCCATGACCCGACTCACTCTAGTAAGGCCTCTAATGCATTGAAGGTAGAAATGCTCAAGATGTTCTTTATAATGTCAACCATAGTTGCGGGGAAGAGCTCCAATGGATTTAAGAGGTTGACCGACATCGAGATTACTCACAGGAAAGAACTAGGGCTTTGTTTTTGGTGTGAGAAGTTATGCCCTAACAATGTATTTTATAATAAGCACCTACGAATTCTAATGCTACCAAATTAAGAAGATAGAATAAAAGATGAGATAGAGCATTATGGGATGATGAAGAACAAGGAAGAGATTGAAAATGGAAAAGGAAAGATGGAAATTTTGATGAATTCCTTAGTAAGATTTACAATATCCAACATTATGAAGTTAAAAGAGAAAATTAATTGAGAAAAGGTGCTCTTGTTGATCAATAGTCGAACAACCTACAATTTTATATCAAGTGATGTGGTTGAGAAATTAAAGCTGGTTTTTACTAAGACTAAAAGCCTTGGAGTCACTATTGGAAATGGAAATAAGATTAAGGGATCAAGTATTTTCAAGGGAGTGAAGGTAGAGTTGCAAGGCATAACTACCACCTAATCTTTCTTTCATTTTGCACTTAGTGGGACTAATTTGGTGTTAGGAATGGTATGCCTTCAATCCCTTGTAGAGATGAAAGTGACTTGGAAGGACCTTAACATGACATTTATTATTGGTGAAAAGCGTATTTTCCTTAGGGAAAATCTTACATTGCACAAGTCTTTGGTCACTCTTAAGGCTATTATGAGGTCTATTAAGATGGATAGGTAGAGGATGCTAATAAAATTAAGGAAGATTAAGGTAGAGGAGGAGTAGCAAAAGCTGGAGATGAGTTTTTCACTTGATATATTGCAGTTATTAACTAATTTCAAGGTTGTATTTGATCATAATAATGGGTTACTACTTACCGCCATCAATAACTCGAGATCATCAAATTCAATTGAAGTGGAGAGTAGAACCTCATAATATTTGCCCCCATTAGTATCCACATACACAAAAGAATGAAATGGAAAGACTGGAGAAGGAGATTTTAGAGGCAGAGATCATTAGGCCTAGCACCAGCTCATAAATTCTAGTTTTTTTCATAAAGAAAAAAGATGGAAGTTGGCAATT
Organism: Senna siamea; assembly: GCA_031216115.1. Lineage (NCBI taxonomy): Eukaryota > Viridiplantae > Streptophyta > Magnoliopsida > Fabales > Fabaceae > Senna > Senna siamea. The sequence goes on along the minus strand of CM062355.1, from coordinate 17,138,966 downwards.
TTTGTGGATTATCGTGCTTTGAACAAGGTGACGATGTCAAAAAAATTCCTAATACTCACCATAAATAAGTTACATAATGAGTTTAATGGAGCAAAAATATCTTCTAAGCTTGATTTGCAGGTTAGATATCACCAAATTAGAATTAAAGAGGGGATGAATACATGACAACCTTCTAAACACATGAAGGACATTACGAATTTATGGTCATACCTTTTGGGCTTACTAATGCCTCTTCAACATTTCAAGTTTTAATGAAAGATGTTTTTAAGGACTATCTTTAAAATTTGGTATTGATTTTTTTTTATGGAATTTTGGTTTATAATATGAATTTGGTGTCATATGTACAGCATATAAGGTTAGTCCTAGACAGGATTAGCAGCAAAGGTTGATTGTTAAGAAAATATTGTCTATTTCCTCAATCATAGCTGGAGTATCTCAACCATATAATTTCAGCAATGGAAATTCAATCAGATCCAGAAAAGGTGAAGGAAATGGTTGAGTGGCGAGCAATTAAGAGCCTTAAGGCTTTACAAGGTTTATTATGACTCATAGAATATTATAGGAGGTTTGAAAGAACTATGACAAAATAGCAGTACCTCTCACTAACTTAACAAATAAGGATGTCTTCTTATAGACTCAGGGAGCTCAAGAAGCTTTTGAAAACTTGGAAAAAGTTATTACCACAACCCTAGTACTAGCTATACCTAAAATTTCTTGTGATTTTGAGTTGGAAACTACAGGATCGAGATTGGGGCTATCTTGATGCAAAAAGGGTGACCCATAGCATATTATAGCCAAATGTTGTCAAATAGGGCTAGAAAAAAAATTAGTATATGAGAGAGAACTCATGGCTATTGTTTTTTCAGTTAATAAGTGGCACCATTATTTGTGAGGGCATCATTTTATAATTCATACATATCAAAAGAGTCTTTAAATTCTTGTTTTGAGTAGTAAGTGTTAGATGAAACATAGGCTAAATGTGCTTCCAAATTAATGGGGCATCGTTTTGAGATTCTTTATAAATCAGGGAAGGGCTTTGTGTAGTTGATGCTTTATCTAGGATTTTGACATTCGAATTAAGCTACATTAATCATGTTATATAAGAAATACGGACAAAGAATTTATGTCCATTTAGGTAATCACATGATCCAAAAGATAAGTAATTCATCCAACCTTTGGTGTGAGAGTTCTTCATAACTCACATAACGCTTTAGTCTATTGTACTAAATTCCAACATTTGGTATATTCCCTCCTTTTGATCATAAAGATGCTTCTTCTACTATGTACAAACAATAGCTAATTAGTATCATCTAAGCAGAGTAGTATAAACTTTAAAAAGTAGCAGAAAGTTGTTTGAAAGTTTATCTTTGTAATATACAACATGAGATGTATCATATGGGTAAAAGTAATTGTGTTTTATGTGGCCAGGATTTCCTTTTTGAACTGTCTACACTAGATTTTTTTTTTTAATTTGGTTAAGGTTAAATTATTGTTTGGAAAAACAAGCGCTTGAAGTTATGTAGTGTTGACAAAATACTTAATTTTCTTATCTACACTTTGATTTCTTTTTTCTAGTGTTAGATTTTCTTAACAGTTACACACTCTAATGTTGGACATGAAGGGACGAACTTGATAACGATTTCAAATGTGGGGAACCAATTGAGAACAACCATTCAAGATGGACCAAATTTAAAAAAATTGAGGTTTTAGGTGAAAAAAAAAATCAATTATGCTGGCCTTTTAATGTGTACACAGTCAGCACATAACCGTCCAACTCAACATCTCTATTAAATATTTTGATGGTTTGGACACGAAGGGATGAACTTGATAATAGTTTCAAACGTGAGGAAGCAAATTGAGAGTAACTATTCGAAAGGGATAAAATTAAAAAAATTACTAAAAGTGAGAAACCAAAATGAAAATTTTGGTCTAGTTTGGGGTGAGTATGTGAATAATTAAAGCTTCCATTTGTAGTTGGGAATTCAAAAATGAGTTAGTTTAATTGTAAATTGAAGTAATTAAAAATTGGATTAGTGAAGAGCAAGATTGTGGCTATATGAAAGAATTTTTGCAATATAAATTTTTCTTTAGAAGCTAAGATATATATAGGAATTTAAAAACATTGCTATTGACAAAATATTTGTATATTTCATTTTTTCTTTTATACAAATATTCTTATTTTGATGCAATTTTAAAAGAAATAGATGAAATTGAGAGGTATTTTAGGATTTATTTTTCATATATTTGTCATGTTACCCATAAATGATGAAGTAAGAGTTGAGGTCTTTGAAAAATACATTTTATCTCTCTAAAAAGTTAAAGTCTTTAATTTTATGTTTCAAATTAAACAAACGTTGGTAAACCAATCTAGGTCCTACATTAGTCACATGAATGTTTTGCAAGGCACAATGGTTATGATTTTAAGTTGTAATATTATTTAGACTTGATAGTTGTTGTTGTAATATTATTTGAATATCTATATAATTAACATAGATATTAAATTATTTAAAAAATATTTTATAAAAAAGGAAATTGAATATTTTAATCCTTTTAAAAGCAAAGTGAGACTAAATGTATTTTTTTGAGGATCAAAATAATAATTTATTCTTGATAATATATATACTTGCACATATAAAAGAATAAAAAAATAGAATAATAGAGAAATTTACTTTTGGAATTTTTATTTAAATTTAAATTAATAAATTTTAAAAATATATTTGAATGAAAAAATAAAAAAGATATAAAAATGTTTATTTAAATTAAAATTTATCAACTCTTTAATTTTTTTAATTAAAATTACACTTGAATTAAGAATCTCATGTTAGACTTTAATTGTTTTTATTAATATATTAAAAATGTAATTTTAATTTCATTCTACAAAAAAAAAATTTTATTGACAAAAAATAAATTTAAAAAATATAAATTTTGAAACTAAAAAAATATGAACATAATTTAGCTAAACATTTTATAAAGTTAATGCAATTTAGCTTTTGTTTTTCCTCTACATTTTCGTCATGACATATATATCTATGAAAGGGATCGAGTTAACATTGCAGTCCCTCTCCACACGGGCCAGCCTTCGTCTTTTTTTCACGACCATACTGCGTTTTGAGTAGCGATTGAAATACCAAACAATCAATTAAAATGAACCAACTAGTCAAATTAAAGTCTTGGATTTTCTTCTACGCGCATGCTCAAAAGTCACGAATCTCGCAAATAAAGTTGAAATTTTGATTGAAAGAAAATATTCAATTTCGTTCTCTATAAAATATTTTTAAACTAAATATATTTAGACTAAATGCATCTTTTTAGGAAGCCATCTGCGTCATAAAATAGTGCAGGATGCTTTAACAAACCCATTGATTTTGAATTTTATAGTGACGTAGCAAAAGAACAGCACTTAGATGAGATATAGAAATGATATCTAGCGTTCCTCTAATAAAAAATATTTAAAAAATTAAAAAAGTCACAAATATCATATTAAAATCTTTTATATAAAAAAATAATATAATAATATGGTATAACAAGAAAAAAAATACATAATAAAAATATAATATTTACACATAATTTTTATTATATAAATAATCTTTATTATTTAATTAATTTTATATTTATTTATTTTATTTTATGACATTATCATTATCGATACATTACAGGTGTAAAGAATGTTTAAGTATATTAATTATATTATTTTATTTACATATTAATTAATAGTATTTAATTATTTTTTTAATTTTATAATAATGAGTTTACATGAAATATAAAATAAAAAATTTTAACTAAATTTTATTGATTAATTTATAAAAACTAGAATAAACTGTATATTTAAAAAAAAATTGCAAAAATTGACTAGCTTTGCTGGGATACACCGTCTGAACTCTATTAATAGTCAAGCCTGTCAGACTTGACGAATATATGCATGGAATTAAATGAAAGTGGTAGTTTCAATTTACTTTTGACTTAGTTTTAATGGCGGACTATGAGTGACGTTAACGGCTAACAATTTATATAGACTTTTGGAATTTTGAAGTTACATTCTTCAATGGGAATAATACAGAAATCATGAGTATGTGTAAATTCGCGTCAAATTTTTAAACATGACATAAACCTACGTATTGAATCATAACACTATTCTAATTTGTAAATCTATATTTATTTTATTTTTGGACTTGGACATAAGTTGATAACAAAATTTATTAATCTCTTTATCTTCATAGCTTTTAAATTCTTAAATCTTTGAATTTCTAAATTTAGATTCGTTCAAAATAATTTTTTATTAAATTATAATTCATACAAATATAAATTTATAAAAAATTATTTATAAGTTACTTTAATTACATTATATAATTCTCAAATATAAAAAAAACATAAATGTTTAATTTATTTACATATACAACATTATTAAATATAATAATTTATATATTAGTACACTGTTAATCTATTTAACAAAAATATTGAGTTAAAATTAATTTTAATATTTTTATGTCAAATCAATGTCAATATTAAAAATATATTAATTTTACATGTTATAATTTAATTTTTAAATAAATTAATTGGAATGCACCATTTATTTTCTTGAATGAAGTTTTACCTTAAAGATGCTTGAGTCAATTTGACATGTAATTCATGGACGTCATTTGGGGAATTTCCATTATCTCATTTCCTCCGAAGAATTATAAGGAAGATAGTGAATATGGCTTTCAGCCTTCTTATGCATAACGATTCAAGGAACCCAAAGATTGTTTATTATTATTATTATTATTATTATTATATATATATATAAAATATTCTTCTAAAAATTTTTATTTGAACAACTTATTTTTATATTCATATTCTTTTAAATATTTAAATAATTTATATAGTATAGATATAGATAACTAAAATACTTATACTTTATGATAGTAAAAATTTATTATCAGGCTTGAGTCTAGATTCGAGTATAAGTATTATTTTAAAAAATTTTACAGATTCAAATTAAGAAATAGTGGTAATCAATTCAAACTCAAACTTATTTTATATAAATTATTTAAATATTATTTTTATATTATAAATACATATATTTATTTTATTTTATTAAAGTAAATATATATATGTAAATTATGTTTTTTGTTTAAATTTTTTTAAAAAATTGTTTAACTTTAATATTAATCTATAAATAATTATATTTAATAATTTTTTAAAAATAAATTTTTTAAAATTTTATATTGATTATATTTTTAAAATTTATAATATAATAGACATAACTTGAATGACTTTTTTTCTTATGAATTTCTATATAGATGAATCATAATTTATTATTTTAAATTTTCTTCAAATAATCGGATTGAGTCTAGAGATTTAGAATTGAAAGTGTTCAAAGATAGTAGTAATTAACGTTGTTATTCACTTAATTTGGGTTCGGGTACAGGAAAATATATGTATATATATACATACATACATACATATATATATATATATATATATATATATATATATTTGGATTCAGGAATGTAAACTATAATACTCTATTTATGCTTTATCATGATCATAACTAAGAACAAGTCGTAGACCTAATCATGTAAAAATCTTTAAAAGAATTTCTCATATTTAAACTTGTTTAATATTCAAACTCAAATTCAAATTCAACAACTAAATTTTATGAGTAACAACAAGATATGAATATTTTAATTTTTTTAATTTTGTGTAACTAAATTAAAAACTCTCTTTATTAGCACCAAAATATTAACATTTTTAATGCTTGAAAATGATTTATGCATAATTATAAGAATTTTTTAAAACTCCATTTTAAAAAAAATAATTTTTGTATTAGTAAATTATTTCAAGATTTAAACAATTTCCCATTTTATGAAGAAAAATATTTTATAATTATATAAGCATTTAGAAATATATGACGGATATGTTGACCTTAACTTTGCAAGTTTAAATTTTATGTATATCTTCGCTATTTATATTTAAAGAATTCATAATGCAAACTTCACACAACTTATTGTGTAGTTATATAGTTTTTTTTAAAAACTTAATAGCTTGTTCCAAAATATTATTTTTAGTCGGAAAAGCGACACTCAAGAAAAAGTTTATATTAAATATTCATTGGGGGATCTAGTATATACATAGGAAGTTGCATTTAACTCTCAATGTATATGGAAATCTAAAAGTAATTATGAGGTAAAAATTAGAAAACTATTTACACATTGTGAAAAAAAATGAGAGTGTAATATAAAAATATATATAAATAAAAATATATATAAATAAAAATATATATAAATAAAAATATATTATTTATTTATAATCTCTATTATAAAAATAAAATTTATTATTTAATTAATTTTATATTTATCTTTCACTTTGCATAATATTATTGTACTATTTTTCTACATGATACATATATGCATTTAAATTATATTTTAAAAATGATTTTAAAATATCTTATACCATCAAAACAAAATAAATTTTTGTGTATATTTAGTGTAAATACAATAAAGAATAATGAAAGATTAAAATTAAATCTTTACAATAAATTTCCGTATAAAAATTTTATTTCAATTATTTATTATTTTTTATTGTATTACACTATAGCATGTACAAAAAAAATTCTCAAAACAAATATAAAAATATCAGATCTCGACATTACAAAAGGACAAATATCTTTTCTTAAAAATAATTTTAATAATCTCCATAAAAATGACGTACATTTACATAATCAAATAATGACAAAAAAAAATGTCATTATTAAATTACTGTGCCGAGTTAGAAATTGTATCAATTTGATGATGCGATTGATCCCTTCGGCAAGTTGAGGATTCTTAAGTCAAAAGTAGAATTACTCTCAGGCTGCGGAACATGACATTACCCAGGGTGGACGCCAGGGTGGACGCCAACTAATTTTTTTATTTCATATATTTTATATTTATATTAGTTATTTTAAAAAATCATAATTCATTTTAAAATATATTTTAACAATTATTACCTTATTATTATTTATTTTGAATAAAAATAATAAAATTAGTTTATTTTAAATTTAAAAATATTTTTAATTAATTAAATATATATTTAATTTTATAAATAATAAGTATAAAGATGCATGATGAATGACAATTTTTTCTTAATTTCATATGACTTTACAATTCATGACTGACCTCTTATTCCAATTTAGCATTGACTTTATTTGAAGTTGAAAGTATATATTAATATTATAATAACTTTACCAATAGTTATGGCTTAGAATGAAAGTATATATATGTAAGTGGTTGGTGCTGAATACTAAGTACTTGCAACTTTCTATCACTCTGATATGTTAAACATGGGAGAGTTTCATTTCTCTGCTTTCATGTTTCTATGGTCTTGCTTCATGGCCTCCTTAGTTTGGAGTAAAACAAACATTACTAACGATAAATCTGCGCTTCTTGTTTTCAAATCTTTCATCACTTCTGATCCATACAATGTCTTATCCACTTGGTCTGTCTCTTCTTCTCCATGTAATTGGGTTGGTGTCACTTGCAATACTCATCATGGAAGGGTTCATTCCTTAAATCTTGGTGATAATGGTCTCACTGGCAACGTATCTCGACAATTGGGAAATCTGTCATTCCTTGTCGAATTGGATCTTGGAAACAACAATTTCCATGGTGAATTGCCAAAAGAATTAGTTCAATTGCGTAGATTGGAACTACACAACTTGAGCTATAACAAATTATCAGGTATGTTGGTAATAAACTTTTTAAAATTATATTTTAAAAAATATATTTTGTCTCAATTTAATCTTAAAAGATCAAAATCCTTAAAATAGTCTTCCAAAAAATATTTTTAAAATAATTTAGTCATTATGTTAAGTATATAATTATGTCCTATTGGGCATGATAGTTATTGTTTTGAGTCATAGTAATATTGTTTAGAAATACTGGTTACTGTTTTGCCTTGTAATACTGTTTGGGCATCTATATAACTATTGTAAAAACTCAATTTGGGAGAAGAAAATCGAGGGAAAGAAAAACAAATTTATTAATATTTTTTATTTAATTTTTAAAATTTTAGAAAAATAAAATAAAAATTTTTTATATTAACTCTCCTTAATATTTTTTTTGTTAATTTTAATTATTTTAAATTAAAAAATTTTAAAATGATTCAAATGAGAGAAAAAAAAATTATTACTTAATTTTCTTTCTACTCTTTGTTAAACAATTGTAGGGAGCATTCCAAAAGAGATTAGTGATCTTCTAAAATTAGAATTGATGGATCTTTCAAATAATGAGATATCTGGTTCGATACCATGGACGATATTTAATAGCTCAATGTTACAATACATTGATCTCTCTTCTAATAATATATATGGACTCGATGGATACATACCTAATGGTGTTACAAAGTTGACCAACCTCCAATACTTATATATCGATGAGAGCAACTTACAAGGTATGATCTTCAATTTTATCCACCATATGTGTGTGTGTGTTAATTGTTTTTATCTTAAATTTATGTTTCATCAAATATTTCTCTTAATTTTGTGCTATTGAATTATTTTAAGTGGACCTCATTTATTTGTATTTAAAAAAGTATTTAATATTTTTAGATGAAAAAAGTCAATAAAAGAGACCGTACCCATTAAATGAGCTTTCTTAATTTTTTTTAAAAGACAAAAGTACGTTCACTTTAATTATTTAAATAAAATATAAAAGCATTTAATGCTTTATTATTTGATTATAATTTTAATTATGTGAATTAATTATTAAGGAAACCAATTATGAGTCATTTAGAAAAGAATATATATATAGTACGGTTAATATTTTTATCTAATTAAAAAAAAAATTAAAAATTCCTCTTAATTTCATATAGAAAAAATAAATAATAAATTAGAAAGAAAAATATGAAAAAAAAAGAAGAGTGAGCATGTATTTATGATATATATATTAAAAAGAAGAAAAGCTTGTATCAAAAAATAAATAAATTTTGATAAATTTTAAGTAAATGAGATAAGGTTACTTTTGTCTTTTAAAAGAAATAAAGAAGTTCATTTAAAATTGACTATCAAATTTACTAACTCTTTTTTTTACCTAAAAGCGTTATTTCTAAAGATACTAGTTATCAAAATAAAAAAATAAAGATAAAGTAATTAAATTTGAAAAAAAAAAAAAAGAGGGTAGTTTTTGTATTATTTGAAAAGTTATAGGTGAACCTAGGTATAGTGCTATAGATTGAGCTATGTTGTCAACCAAGTCGATCAAATCAAATAGGCTTAAATATAATTGTAATGAGGCTTAGTTAGTTAACAAATAGGTGTCGCTAACTAGTGACTTAATTAATTAAGAAAATATTTTATAGGTTGATAGAATATTTAATAATTTTAAATTTAAAAAAGTTAATAAAAATAATAGCTTTTACTAATTAAATAATTTATCAACTAATTTAAAATTTTAGCATTAGTTAACAAATAGGTGTTGCTAACTAGTGACTTAATTGATTAAGAAAATATTTGATTGGTTCATAGAATACTTAATAATTTTAAATTTAAAAAATTCAATAAAAGTAATAACTTTTATTAATTAAATAATTTATGAACTAATAAAAAAAATTTCAATTAGTGCCTTAGGAACATTTCTGCATTGGTTAACAAAATCCTTAACAAATTCATCTATAAATTGTGTGATTTTTGTTTTTGTGTAGGTGAAATTCCACCTTTTATTTTCAATATATCTTCTTTGATAGAAATCTACTTTGGCCATAACCGTTTACATGGTCATCTACCACAAGAGATGTGTCATCACCTTCCTTTACTTGAATATTTGGATCTAAGTCAAAATCAATTTGAGGGAAGTATTCCAAAATCAATAAACAACTGCAAATCATTGAAAGGAATACATTTGGGTAACAACTCATTCACAGGTACACCCATCTGCTCCATCCATATGTCTATCTTTTTCATCTGTTTAATTAATTTGGTTAAAACATGCAAATATATAAAATATAAAAGTAAACAAGCATCAAAATTTACTTTTCAAATACTTCAACTTATTTCTAATCCTATTTTTAATAGTATCTATGATAATAGAATTTGAGACTTGAATTCCTTATCTTTTTGCATGCATATAGATTTGACAATATTTTAATTTTATGGTGAACTTTTTATATCATGTTTAAAAATTTGTAATTGAATTCCTATAATTTAATAAATTTTAATGATATATTAATTATATATTTCTTAACACTATGAATTTATTTAATTCAAGTCAATCTATTTATATTATCTTACATAAATTATATTATATTTTATTTATTTAATTTATTTTTACATTATTATTTTTTTATTGACATAAATTATATATATTTAGAGTGATAAAATATTATATGTTGATAGCATTAATAAAATTTAATATAATTTTAATCAAAATTTGGTAACATGAATTAATTTAAAAATTTGTTAAATTATAAGGACTCAATTTAAAATTTTTTAAAATATAGAGACTTAACTAAAAAATGAATAGAACTATAAGAACTATGTTCTCTCTTATGTTTAAATGCTTAGTGCATGTGAAACACATACTTGGTTGAGTGCATAAGGAATATTTAATTTCCTAGTGATGGTTGCTATATTTTGTTACTATAAAAATAATGGTAACTATAAAAATGTGAAATTTTTGGACTGTCAATTTCTTAAAATGATTAATAATAACTTTTTTTAATGATATAGAACTTTAGTTTAAATATACTAAAATGCTAACACAATTTGAATCAAATAACAATCTCTCACTTTACTAAATCCCTAAGAAACCCCTCCTTAAAAATGCAAATGATGAGACTGAAAGAACAAGAATTTGAATTGCTACAAAGCAAAGAAATGACGACGTTGATAAGATATCAAATTCTTGGCACAACTACAAGAATTGAAGCAATCCTCACAAAAGCAAATAAATTGTTTGAGAAAACTCAAATGAAAATTGTATCTATTATGATATGCTAAAGAGGCTCTTTATACAGGCCTCTTACATCAAACCCTAATCAAATCCTAATAAAACTCTTATGTCTAACCATAATAGAGCTTTACTCTTGGAAGTTCGAGCTCTTAGGAGCTTGAACTTTCAAGCCATTGATTTAATAAAATAAATAAAAAAAATTAAAAATAAAATTAATTAAAGATCACTTTCATTTACATCTAACATCAGAGTTTTTGAATCTTCACCCATCATAATAAAACTCAAACATCAAATCCTAATGAAATTAAAAAACTACAAAACGAAGTCCTAATATACTCAAGTTCAAATGAAGTATAGCCCAAAATCTTTGAGTCTTCACCTCCCACATGTACTAGCCACTAATAAGCATAAATTTTGGGTCTAATTAATTAAGCCCATGCACATGGCACAACATAATGGGATTTGATTAAACCCATGGGTTCCTTCCTCGGTCCATTAAACTTAATTCTCTCTTCCTCAATCATGTCTTCTTGCATTTCTTCTACAAAAGACTTATCACTTTTCAAAATTCTCAAATCCAGCTTTTAACTTTTTTGCTTTTGGTCCCATTGGCATCATTAAATGTCCACTTTGCCCTCTAGCACCTTTAATTTTCGGAATTTCATCTATGCCCACTTCAATTCCTCCCTCCTCATAAAGATTCATCCTCAAATTTGAATCCACTTCAAAAGGAGAATGGTTAGCAACATTAAAAGTCATAGATACATTATACTCACCTGGAAGATCATTTTTGTAGGACAGGATATTAGGAACACTAATTCCAAGTACAAAATTGATCTTATGCTCAATCCCTCTTATGGGTGGTAAATCCTTTGGAATCTCGTAAAGAAAGACATCTATGAATTCCTAAAAACAATGGTTTAAGAATCAAACCCAATGGTTCGATCGGTTCAATCAGTAACCGTCTAAGCATTTGGTCTGATTAATGCCAGAGATTCATTTTGTTGGTTAAATTGATTTAAACCAATCAAAACTAGATGAATCAGCTAAAAATTGAAAATCAGATCAAAATTGGAGTCAATCAGGTTAGATAAAATCATTTTTTTTGTCTAATGTTTGATAAAAATTGAAGATAAATGTTTGGATTAGGTTTGCAAAAAAATTGAGTAAAATTTTAAATAAAATAAACTTAAAAAAAGGCTAAAACCCAAAACAATTGGGTTTGTCTGATATCATTTGATGATATAATTTGAACTTATGTTATTTTCATGAATATAATTAGCTTACATAAATTATTCATTTATTCAAAAGTCATGAGTAAAAATATTTTTTTTTTGTAATATAAGATATATTATTAATATTAAAAATATTTATTATTAATATTTTATATATTTATTACATCATCTGATTCGACTGCTAGTTAAACTAATTAAACTAGTCAGTCAATGACTTGACAGATATTTCAATTTAATGATTGGTCTAATTTTTAAAACATTAATTACAAAAGTGAAACAAAGCCACTAAGCAAATCATGGTTAAGGTCAATGGCTAAAAGCAAAATCTCTTTAAACGGAATTACTATCAAAACTCTTTTGCCTAGATCAGAACTCTAATTCTCTATTTTAGCATAAAATCTCGACTTCTTCTCACTCTTTCCAATCATTTCACTCTCTTTATTCTTTTCATTCTTTTTACTACCAACTTCTTGCTTGCACATCCCTCTTTCTTTTTCTCACTTGTAGAGTCTCTCACTATTCGGACTTTCTCTTTATTCGTTCTTCTCATTGCCTCTTTTCTCTCTTCATTTTTCTGTACCTCACTTTCCAAATCTCCATTAGAAGTTTTGTTTAGCTTCAATTGCTCAAGATACACCTCTTTTGGAGATAAAGGTACAAATGTCAATTTTTGTCCGTTGAATTCAAATGAATATTTGGTTTTTATACTTGTCATGCATCACACATCTATCAAGTTGTTTAGTCACTTTTTAGCCAGCATGCATGGGTACTACATACACATGACCTCATCCGAATATTTGCCAAATATTGAGAAATGCAACCACAACTTGTTTAGTAACTTTTACTTGATCACTATCATTTAACCACTACAATCTATAAGGATTAGCACAACTTCCTCCATCAATAATCATATTATATATACATCTTACCACCAATAAGCATCAAGTGTAAAATATGTTTTCTCTTTGTTCTAAGCTTTCTTCTTCAATTTGTGAACTTAATACATGCCTAACAAGAGATTTCCTTTTAATAGCATATTCAACTTCATCCTTTCTAGGGCGTTCAGTAGTGATTCTTGATGAGATCTATTAACTTGTTCGTTTAACTCATCTTTCCTAACTTCAACCTCTTAAACTCTAACAAAAGCTTTATAAAATAGCTTCATAAAGGGTGTCATCTCTTGTCCTTCTTTCGAATGAACAGTTTTTTTACCTTCGCTCCTTGCCATGATGTTTAAGCTTGCAGAAAAGGGTTAGTAGAAAATAGTAAAATTGCCTCATCGAAAGTTGAGTTAAACTTGTTTTGAACTATTTTTTGTTCTAGTAAAACCACAAACCAAAATTCTTTCTTGATTAAGAACAATAATATTCTATGTCCAAACTCAACCAAAAAAAATCTAAATGGTTAAATTCTTAATAAATGAATAAAATTATGTATGAAAGTCTTAACTTGTACAAGTTTAAAAGTTTATTTACCTGTCTAGTTCACATTCTTTTTTAAGTTTATTTAAATTTTCGAATTTAATAATCTTAAAATAGCTAAAATGAAAATCGCCAGTTTAAATTTGTTTCAAGAACATTATTGACCCAACACAAGCTTTTCTTTCCAACCCAAATAAAATGTAAGTTGAAAAGTTGTGAGTGACGTATATATATTGATAGCCATTGCCTTAATCACCATTTAGCGTCGACTTAGAGGTATTTGATATTTGATAATATATATAAATATGATACATACATAATGCTACTGATGTAAATTGATACATTAAACAATTGAAGGAGGCATTCCAGAAGAGATTGGTGGTCTTTCACAGCTAAGAATATTGTATCTTTGGGGTAATCAATTTTCTGGCTTTGTACCTTCAACAATATTTAATAGCTCAGTGTTAGAACAGATCGATCTTTCTTATAATGATTTTTCTGGAACTCTTCCATCAAATATATGTCATGGACTTCCAAAACTTGAAGAACTTTATCTAAATGACAATGACTTCTCTGGTGAGATGCCATCTGTTTGGCATCAATGCAAAGAGTTGACACAATTGCAATTAACCGGATTCAATGGAAAATACATACCAAGTGACATTGCAAATTTGACCAACCTCCAAGTCTTATATCTTCCCGACAACAACTTAGAAGGTATGATTTTTCAATTATATTCACCTATGTATTTAAAGTGTATTTATCTTATATTTATGTTTCATCAAACGACATTTCTTGTGTTTTGGTATTTTAATTGCAGCTCATTTATTTGTTGTACAAACTCAGTAGTTCTGTTGGTTAAATTATAATCAATTAATTAATTATTGGGCAAGGTGAGGTGAATTGGGTTATTTTCTCAAAGACATATATAGTTCTCTCGTTTAAATTAATATTTTACTCAATTATCAATTTACTTTTGATTATATATATGGTTTAATAATAAGAATATATATACATATATAATTTATAATCTATATTATATAAATTTTGGAGATTTTTGGTCATTGCTCTTGAAATCATATACTAAAAAATATAGAATAAAATATAAATTCAAAAACACAAGCCAAGATAGTGGGAAGAGTAGGGAGTTAAAATATGTTAAGAGATTGGAAAGTTAAGTAATTTATTATTCATTCTTTATTATTTTAAAATATAAAAATTATTTTCTAATTTTATATTTAAAAATTAACATGTACTTTAGTGCATGCATGCCAAGTCACTAATATTTATATATGATTTTGAAGTTTTCAGCCACTGTTCTTTGAGATCATATATATTATTTGATATAAAATTATAGGTGAACCTAGATGGAGAGTTAAGATTGACCTATGTTATTAATTATGCAAACCAAGTGAAATGCGCACACACACACACACACACACACACATATATATATATATAGTTATAACTTGTGTGTTTTTTGTAGGTGAAATTCCAGATTTTCTTTTCAACATGCCATCTTTGATAAAGGTTAGCCTTGCCAGTAACTATTTACACGGTACTCTGCCACAAGACATGTGTTATCAACTTCCTTCACTTGAAATTTTGGGTTTATTTGAAAATCAATTTGGGGGAAGCATTCCAAAATCAATAGGCAACTGCACATCATTGAAAGGATTATCTTTGAGTAACAATTCATTTACAGGTATATATCTCCTATATATAATTCATCCATATATCTATCTTTTTCATCTGCTAACTTATATTTCATCCAAACTTGAAAAATTTATAAGAAATAATATTGAACATCAAAATGTATTTTTCCAACACTTACACTTTAAGTCTATCCTATATTTAATAAATTAGGATATTATATTTATCATACTAGAATTTGATGCATAGATTTCTTGTCTATTCCTTGTGAGTATCTGTTCTTAGTTTGCATTGGATTTTTTTAATATTTAGTAAGTTAGCCCAAAAAGGAAACAAAAGAAGCTTAATTAAGTGCTTATGAAAAACTTACTTGGCCTAGTACACATGTAATTTATTGTACAAGGGATTAATTTGTGCAGTTAACATATGGGTAATTACATATACTAGAAAGATACTAATTTGATGGACCCATATAATTTTTTTTCTTCCTTTCTAATGTTTATGTTCGGATTAATCAAAATAAAATGATATGAAAAATTATATAATAAGATTGCCTAGTTTCTTGTGAAATAAATTTTTCATGTAACATTATTTTCTTCACTTTGCTCCTGTTATTTCCTTATAAAAAGTTTATTATTATGTTTGACTTTGTGTTTCCAGGTTTTTTACCAAACGAGATAGGCAACCTTCACAAACTTGAGCAGCTAAGTTTGGCAGTAAACTATTTCAGTGGACCTATTCCTTCCAATATTTTTAATATTTCCACATTGACAAAGTTGTTTTTTGGAGGTAATTCCCTTTCTGGTCTTCTCCCACCAAATATTCCTAGTGACCAAACCAAATTAAAGGTATTGGACCTATCAGAAAATGATTTTACAGGAAAACTCCCAAAGAGCGTATTCAATGTTTCAAATCTCATGTATCTAAGACTAAGTCAGAATAAATTTAGTGGAGTTATTCCCAATGCACTTGGAAATTTAACCAACTTGATCGAATTAAGTTTATCTGAGAATGATTTGAGTGGAACCATTCCTTCTACAATGAACAAATTGCAAGGTCTTCAATCTTTGGATCTCAGTAACAATAGATTGCAAGGCTCCATCTCGAACGAACTTTGCCAAATCAAAAGTTTGAATCGATTGTATCTAGCTTACAACATGTTTTCGGGATTAATTCCAGAGTGCCTTCAAAATTTTACTTATTTGCAACAGTTGGACTTGAGCTCTAACAAATTGATTTCTCATATACCCTCTTCACTTTGGGGTTTCAAAGATATCTTGGTGATTGACTTATCCTCTAATACATTGAGTGGAACAATTCCACTTGAGATTTCAAATTTGAGAGCACTTACATTATTGAACTTGTCAAGAAATCAAATTTCAGGAAACATTCCAACAACCATTGGTGGCTTACAAACTTTGTCAAACCTATATTTGGCACATAACAAATTGATAGGTCCAATTCCTGAATCACTTGGCAGCGTGATAAGCCTAGAGTTCTTGGATCTTTCCCAAAATTTTTTGTCTGGTGTGATTCCAAAGTCTTTAGAATCACTTGTCCATCTTAAATACCTGAACCTTTCATACAATTCATTGCATGGAGAGATTCCAAATGGTGGGCCTTTTAAAAATTTTAAAGCTGAATCTTTTATGATGAATGAAGATCTTTGTGGGAAGCCCCAACTACAAGTCCAACCATGTAAAAAAGGAAGCAAGAAAAGTTCAACTAAAGAGATGCTTTTGATCAAATGCTTATTACCCATCATGTTGGTAGTCATTCTGGTTGTTTCTTGCATTGTCTTTCTAAAATGTAAGAGAAATGATGTTAATGATTCAACTAATAGGATTCTACCAAATTTGGAAAGACTAATGAGGATATCCTACTATGAACTTCTACAAGGAACAAATGGATTGAGTGAGAGCACTTTTCTTGGAAGGGGTAGTTTTGGATCAGTGTACAAAGGAATTCTTTCAAGTGGACAAATGGTTGCAGTTAAAGTATTTAACTTTGATTTAGAAGGAGCAATAAGGAGTTTTGATACTGAATGTGTTTCCATTTGCAACTTGCGTCATCGCAATCTCGTTAAGATTATTAGTAGTTGTTCAAATGTTGATTTTAAATCTATAATAATGGAATTTATGCCAAATGGGAGTCTTGAAAAATGGTTGTATTCTCATAATTATTGCTTAAATATCTTACAAAGGTTGAACATAATGATTGACGTTGCGTCTGCATTGGAGTATCTTCATCATGGATCTTCTACACCAACAGTTCACTGTGATGTAAAACCAAGCAATGTTTTATTGGATGAAGAAATGGTGGCCCATGTTAGTGATTTTGGTATTGCCAAACTGTTAGATGAAGGGAAGTTAGAAATTTATACCAAGACTTTTGCCACACTTGGCTATATGGCACCAGGTAATGATTTAATTATGATCCTCTTATATTCTATTTAATTTTTATTTCTTTTAATTTTTACATACAAATATTTGATACAAAAAATCAAAGATTATTCAATTACTAATATATATTTTCCATGTTCTTAAGATAATTTTTCTATAAATAATATACCAAAAAAATATTTAACCGCTAAATTTATATTTTTTGGACATAATGGCTTTTTTTGACTTACCTTTCAAATTGACATGTAGAGTATGGATCACAAGGGCTTGTTTCCATTAAAGGAGATGTGTATAGTTATGGCATTTTGTTGATGGAGGTGTTTACAAGGAAGAAGCCAACAGATGATATGTTTGTTCAAGGTCTAAGTTTGAAAGATTGGGTTAGCGAATCAATATCAAATTCTATAATGAATATTCTCGATGTCAATTTGTTGCAAGGAGGCAATCAAAATATTGATAATATATTATCACATATGTCGTCAATTTTTGAATTAGCCTTGAATTGTTGCACTGATTTTGAGACTCGAATTAATATGATTGATGTCGTGGTGTCATTAAAAAAAATTAAGGTCATGTTTATGGAAAGTGGTATATGCTAGTTGAATAACATTTAAAGCACATTGTAGCCATTGTTTCTTTACCTTGTTTTTTGGTTGAACATTAATTTGTTGTAATATACATAAAATACAGTTCCAAAAGTTGGAACATGTAAACATGTAATGTGCAATGGTGATAAAATCTAAATTTATACAGATATTGATTATAATAATTTATGATGTATTTGAAATTGAAGAATTACAAACTAAGTTTTACGGGTATTAGATATCTTTATATTAATTTTCTTAATTTTATGCTTTAGATTTATTTGAATAATATGAATTTGAGTTTGCCCTATATTTCATTTTTTCAACTTTATCCATTACTTAAGTTTTGAAAAACCTCATTTTAAAGATAAAATCATAACAATTTAAATCAATTATGTTCAAGTAAGCAATAGTTCCACAAAACATATTTAACGCAAAATAATATTTACCAAAAATTGAGTTCTCGATATTTGACCCTCTTTTATGGAGCCATCTTGCTCTACATATATAACTACTGCGAATATTGTATATTGTTCTTCTCTTTAATTAAAAAAATTTAAAAAAAATAGAAAATTCCAAAATGACTAAAATTTGTGGATTGTTTTCCTTTTAAAATATTCTCTCCCATTTTGAGTCACAATTTAGTTTTAGAATTTTGGTTTTCAAAATTTGATTCATTTTTTATAATAAGTATACATATATATATATATAATAAAAAAATAATAAGAAAACAAGAAAACAAGAGTAGAGAATGGAAGCTTAAAACTAGACTGGACCGACTATTACTGTGACCAGTTAGATTGAAAATCTGTCAAGTTTTCTTGAACTAACTAGTTTACATGGAATATAAATGCTTTGAAAACCATTCAGCCAACATATTTAAATGATTATAAAAACTTATAACTTACAAACATATAATCTTTTACATAATAAAATACAATATTTTTATAAAAATATTTATAAACTAATATTATTTTGTTACATAAATATTTTATGATTATTAAAAATTAACAATAGATAAACTATAAGAGTGTTGTGAATCAAAATTTGGAAACAGGTAAAATCTGCCAAAGACATTGATAGGCCTATGGTCCATAAAGTTTATTCTAGAAGAGCTAGGAAAAAAAGAGTTGGTTAGGATTCCAATGGTGTGGTAGAAACGGGGAGACTCCTAGAATTTGGAATAGCTAGGGCTGGTTTTGCTATTTTCTAGTTTGTTATGGTTATTTTCTTGTTTTTTTATATTGTTTATTTGGTTGTTGTGTAGGCTAGATGTGCATGATATTTCTCTAATAGTGAAGCATTTACTTCAGAGTTAGTGAACTCTATCTTTCGGTATCAGAGTAAGTTTTTGAAGGTGATGGCCAATTCCAAAATGGAGGGAAGAGCAGATGGTCTGGAAAGAGAAGTTGGAGTATTAAGAGAAGAGGTGTTGGTGGTGAAGGATTATTCTCTTGGATATCCATGAAACCGTGGCTAATTAAGATCTGAACCTGAAACAATTGATGGACATAGCCACAAGGTGGAAGAGAGGAATTGGATTTTGGATAGAGCAAGAGAGGCCCGAAATGGAAAGAGCTAAAGCAATTTTTGGAGAAGGCTGGTGGGTCATATTCCAGGGTTACTAGCAGTAAGGAATTAACCTAAACCCATGATCCAACCCACTCCAATAAGGACCCTAATGCGTTGAAGACACAAATGCGCAAGACTTTCTCTGCAACGTCAACCATAGCCATGGGGAAGAGCTCCAATTTGGGCCAAACGTATGAAAATAATAGTGTATGTGAATAATGAAAGCTTGCATTTATGGTTGGGAATTCAAACTGAATTTCATTCAACAAGGCTAAAAAGAGAGTACATCAGATTGAGCTAAACGAACTACAGAACTAGGAAATGCATTAAACCATACAGAAGGAGAACTGCTAGATAAGTGTTTTGCCACATGGTTGCAACTTCTTGGCACATGAATGAGAGAGGTTAAAAGAATGAAAAGGTGATGCTAAGGCGTGGCAGTCTTGTCAAATAGTATCAACTGTTGATAGATCAGAATTAGAATGAAAACCATTGGCAACTATAAGGCAATCTGTCAACGTTTCCACCTTCATATTGTCAATTTGACTTTGTATTAACAAGCGAAGGCCCCATCCTGCTAGAGTTGGGTCATTAAGAGCTCTAATTCAAACAGTTGCCACCAAGATAAGATTTTACCTTGATCATGTCTCATAACAGCACCTAAGCCCCTTTCCAGATTAGTGAATTTTGCTGCATCAGTGTTAAGTTTAAAACTCTATCTAAATGATTTAATGACCCTTTTATAATTTATTAAATTTTTATTTCTTTAAATTTCTACATACAAATAAATGATACACAAAATCATAGATCATTCAATTCCTAAACTTACAGTTTTTGTTTTGGACATAATGGCCTTTTATCTTAATTACCTTTCAAATTGACATGTAGAGTATGGATCAAAAGGAGTTGTTTCCAGTAAAGGAGAAGTATATAGTTATGGTATTATGATGATGGAGATGTTCACAAGGAAGAAGCCAACAGATGACATATTTGTTCAAGACCTAAGTTTGAAAGATTGGGTTAGGAAATCTACACCACATTCAATAATCAATGTTTTGGATGTCAATTTGTTGCAAGGAGGCAATCAAAATGTTGGTAATATATTATCACATATATCATCAATTTTTGAATTAGCCTTGAATTTTTGCTTTGATTTACCTGAGTCTCGAACTAATATAATAGATGTCGTGATATCATTGAAAAAAATCAAGGTCATGTTTATGCAAAATGACAGATGCTAGTTGAATTTTTAAATCACATTGTAGTCGTTGATTCCTTACCTCCTTTTCTTTTTTGTTTCAACATTAATTTGTTGTAATATGCATAAAATACATCTCCAAAAGTTGAACATGTGAACAAGCAATGTTTCATGAGCCATTGTTTGTTTAGAATATGTATACTCCACAAATTTGATTAAAAGAAAAAATGAAAATCTAGGGAAAAGTATATCCAAATGGATGTTTCATGAGCCATTGTGACCCATCTTGGCAATGCAATCAGCAACGCCGAATATGGCAGATCCGAATGTTCCTATCTTTCCTAAGCAAGTCTTGAATCTAATTCAGAAGAGGGAAACAGGGAAGACAATCTGAAGTGCCTTGCATGATCATGTTAATAGCATTCAGCGAATCAGATTCAATGATAAACTTAAGAGTGCCCAAGATTAATTAAAGTTTGTAAACCCTCAAGAATGCCTGTCACTTCAGTCCAAATGATCGAACAAGCCCCTAAGTTCCTGTGAAAAAACATGACAGTGTGGCCATGCTTGTTCCTCAAAATCCCTCCGATAGCAGCCTTCATCTCCTCACCATGCACCGAGGCATCCACATTGCATTTTAGCCAATCATGCTTAGGGGGTTCCCAGCCATTATCACTCTGATTCTGCCTGGTATCATGACTATTTCTATCCAAGAGTTTTGATGCTAGCCGTGACCTCTTTGATGGCAAAAGGGATGGTGAAGAAAAGTTGTTGCACATCTGAGTCTTCATTATCAAAGACCATAGCATTTCCAGCAGATCATCCCAAAGGCTGTTCTCTAGTCATCTTCATCATACCTACCCGCATCTTGGTGAAAGTTCCAGTTCAACCGCTCGAGGAGGTTAAACGAGAAGAACGTGTTTCATTTGCTGGGCTTGATGAATCGAAGCCGAAGGGTGGACACGTCTGGGCAGTCACGCAATGCATGAAGAGTAGTTTCGATCTCCTTTCCACATCTCGGGCAAGTACTGTTATCGGAGATATGGCTATTGACTCTGTAGCTATTTGTTAAGATTTTTCCTAGACCAACAAGTCAAAGAAATGACGTTTAGGGGGATTAGACTACTATTGAATCATATAATCTTCATCGCATTTAAGTTACAAATTTTAATATAAAAATTGAACATCTAATTAGATTATCGCTTAATGTACTTTTGTAGAGTGAATAGTTCAAAAAAGATTTTAAATTTAAACATATACCATATTGCACAAAATATAAATGTTCAAATGCCCTGACTTATACTCAACTCTATTTTCAACTCAAATTAAAAGATAATTAACTTTTAAGTTGTATTGGCTGCATGGGTAACTCTAATTGTTACATTCTGAGCTAGCTATATGTGGGACGATAATAATTTCTAGACATCCTAAACTCAGCATTAAAAAAAAATGGATCATAATAAAACATAGAATAGTTCATACAGGGTCACCAAAATCTTGCAAAACTCGTGTCAATATCAATGTCTAACTACAGCATCATTAAACTTGGACAGCAGGTCAATATTATCTTTCATTAGTAAATAACTAGAGTCGTACGGTGGATCGGATTTTGGTTGGTGACAAATTATAGATACAATTACCGCGCGATTCTTGTGTACACTATACTGTACATACAATGGAGAGTCAAGATTGAATCTTTACAGTCCATTGTATATACACTGTAATGTACAATAAAATTTCACAAATACATTATACAGGGGTGCCAAGAGCTTGTCAGCATTACTAATATTGTCATCAGACAGCGAAACAGCTTGCATCTCAACGCAACAAATATGGTCATTGGTTTGCTAGTTGCAAATCATGAAGCTCTCAGTCGACGACATAATTAGGAGCCACAGCTAAGATTCGGTCATTTCTAGATACTGATGTTGACTGCTCTGCACCTGCAGCCTCTGCTATTCCTTGCCTACCATCATCTACCACTATCAAATGGCCTTCCCTTCGAATCAAACTCTACAGTTCAAGTGTTTGATCTAGTTAACATGGCTTGTCTGCCTGCATATTAATACCTAAATTCTTGGAAGAATAAATCCGTACCTCTATAATAGCTTTAATTTTAGAAACTTCTGCCGCTGCCTCCTCCATGGCACTGTAACTATTTTTCTCATTTTGCTGGTTCACATACCATTGGATCAAATCTCGTTGCCTCATTCCAGCCAACCCAGTTCCTGAAATTTATAGCCCACAGAAAAATCACTTTTCAACATAACATATCTCGACAGACCACATATTGAGGGCAAGTACTGTAGCTTCAAAACTTGAACTAAGTATAATATACAGGTCATTTGAACCAAAATCTAGTTGATTAATATTTCATTAGTAGCATTCATATGTCAAATAAAAGGCAAGGGTTCAAGTGGTGTCACCTTCTTGCGCAACAGTTTCTTCATGCTGCCTAAGGCGCATAACAAGCGCATGGGTAACTCTCTGAAAATATTCATCACTTATAACAAGCTTCTTACGCTGTTGAGGGGCAGAACCATCCGCTGCAGTTTCTACAAGACAATTAACCCAATGTAAGTAATAGGCCTGGCAAAACTAACCCAAACACACGCTATAACATACTCAAATGATATGTGTATGTATATGAGTCAATTTTTTATTAAATAAAATTATAATCAATAAAGTAAAAAGATAATGAGTTGATGGTCGGATTGTGTTTGACCCTTAATTAGAGGGTTATGGATCACACATGAACTCCTTAAAACTTGAGCTTGGGTCATAAGGTAGATTATAGGGGTCCCAAGTAAACCCACCCATTCGCTAGGTCTATATGTAAATAACTGACATCCTCAATGTGTTAATCAAACCTCACCATTAGTTCCAGCAGCTTCCTGATTAGTAGTGTTTCCCACTGGACCATCAGCATCTCTAGTACTATCAGGTTTATCACCACCACTAGCATTATCATCTCGGTTTTCTTCTTGAAACTCAGACAGATCAATCTCACTGGATTCCACACTGCAGGGAAAACAAAAATATATTATTATCACCACAAGCTAGCTTTAAAAGACACTTAACATAAAAGAAAGGGTAAGAGATGAGAGATAAAGAGAAGGGAGACGGGAAAGGGGAAGAGTGAAAGAGAGTAAATTCCAAGATAGATATTGTCAATTATCCTCTTGCCTTATTATGGATGTTTTCAGCAGTTTTACTGCTAAACGAACATGACGTGGTTGTACCTGTAAAAATAAATCTACTTAGTCAAGAACAGGAAAATATGAAACGATAAATACAGATAGGTAAGTTCCCAAAAACTTTGAAAAGCACCTGATTTTCTAAGTGACAGCGTGCAATGGCCTCAGACAGCCTGATTAATGCCTCCAACTGCCTAACTGTCATGCGATATGCAACCCTACTACCTGGGTTTGTGTCACCTCTACGGAGCGCAACATAAGAGTCTACCAGTAGTTTTCTAGCATCCGGATTGAGCTGCATTAATCAGGCTATATAAGAAAGACACAGAATTTGTGCATTCAGGTAATCACATGATCCAAAAGACAAATAATTCATCCAACCTTTGGCTTGAGAGTTTTTGCATAAGCTATATAGCGCTTCAGTTCTGCTGTACTGAATGTGGGAGCGAGAGCATCTTCGCGCTTTTGATGAACTCTAACAATGTGATGGGCTATGTGGTAATCTGTCTGATCATCTGGGTCATCAATCATCACATACAGTAGATCAAACCTTGATAGAATAGCTGGTGGAAGAGCCACATTATACTGAAAAACAATTGAAGTAATTAGGTGTGGGAATTTAGAAGCGTGGAGCAATAACTATTTATTCCTTGATTATTGGCAATGCTATCAGTCAGGGATCAATAAATCTTACCTTAAGCGGTTTAGACTTATCATAGCGTCCCCCAGTAGGGTTGGCAGCAGCAAGAATGGAAGTACGAGCATTAAGTGTGGCTTGTATTCCTGCTTTTGTAATACTGATCGTCTGCTGCTCCATGGCCTCATGAATTGCAACCTTCGATCCATTTAATTATGAGATACTTCCCATTGCATGGCCACAGGATACCAAATCAGAAAAATATTATGCCTATTACCTGATCTCTGATATCCATCTTGTCAAATTCATCAATGCAGCAAATGCCATTGTCAGCAAGCATCAAAGCACCAGCCTGGAAACAAGTTCGTTACTATATCAGAAAACATGAAGACAGTATAACATAACATAACATAACATAATAAAACCATCCCGCCTCCTTTGTTGTTCCTTTTAGACTTTATTTAGGTAGCATCTAAGTCAATAATGTTTCTTTAAAACAGTCTATGTGCCACCCTTTGGATGGTTTGCCATCGTAAATTACTCATTGCTCACTACACCATGCAGATGATTCAGGGTGAATAAAACTTGCAAACCCAGAATGGCTAGACACAATACTAATACACAGCACTAATGCAGGAAAATTGAGACATCCAAAATCCTTATTCCTTTATCTTCAGTGTGTATGTAATAAAAGATTTTTAATTTATTGTCTCCTTTTTAAAATTTTTTTTTGGGACATGCGCAAGGTATATTCAAACAACATTTCTCAAATCATCCCATCCTGAGATTTCTATAAGCTTATAATATGCATAATCAATTAAGAGAGTTAATGATTCCCCTTGGGCTTGGTTGGGAGGATGGGTTGAGAGTGGTGTAGAGTGAGGTAGGGTGGTTTGAGTTTATAAACCCTTGGTTGGATGTTTAAATGACTAATGGGGTAGGATAGTTTAGGGTGATTTGAAAACCATTCCAAACCATACAACACCCCAATTTTCAAACCCCTCCAAATTGGAAGGTTTGGGATGGTTTGAATATTTTAAAACTTTTAGTTCCATTTTAAACCTTTTCTTTTTTTCCTTTTATTTATTCTTTTTATTTGTTTATTTCCTACTTAACTACTTTTGCTACTCTAATTATTTCAAAATCACAAGTCCCCATTCCAATTCCTATTAAATTTATGCAAATTTTAAGTTTTCTTAAAGCTCTTTATTTCTATTTTCTCTTAGCAAAATAACATATAACAGCTGTATGAATAATACAATAAACAAGAAAGTAACTTTTGATTTTATTTTGACCCAAAACTCTAAACCAATTTTTTATGATATTATTATGTACATTTTTTATCCCTTATTTTATATAAATTGTTTTGTTATTTATATCATCATTTTTTTTTAATTTCTATATCAAATAGTTAGATCAATAAAAAATGGATAGAAAATAAATTAGTAATAAAACATGAGATATGGTGTACAAAAATTGAAAGAAATTGAAAAAAGATATATAAAATGAGTTTTGTCAATTAAAACAACTTATATTAAAAGTATAAGGAAACTATGATGACAAGAGTAATATTGAAATTTTTACAATTCAAACTACTTTATTCCATTAATAATATAATAACATTCAAACGTTGGAAAATGATTCCCTCTTTACTTTTTTAAAACTCCCCATCAGTGATTTGTTTAACCTACCCCACTCCATACCACTCCATTAATAACTACCCCACCTCACTCTCTTCAAAACTCCCAACTAAGCCTTTTCTTTAATCTAACATCAAACTAGGCGTGTGTAATGCTTTTTTGTTTTCGGTTTTAACATCAATAAAGCATAAAAGAAGAAAAAATATGCCACACAAAAACCCAAATGACTATAATAGTGAACGAAGGAAACTGGGTGGGAACTTATAAAATATTCCCTAGGGTACTTGACTCCAGCTGCCTAAATTGAGAGCACAGCTAACTCCTAAACTTCAGAAAAGTATGAAAGAGCAACAGACTATATTCACCTCAATACAAAACTCCCCAGTTTCAGGTTCCTTGGCAACAGTTGCAGTCAAACCAGCAGCAGAGGATGATTTTCCAGATGTATACACAGATCTTGGGACTATGCCTGAAGTATATCTAAAACAGATAAACTAGCATGATTAGCAATTTATTTTCTAAACGGTATAAAAAGCCAATGTATATAAAAGGGGGAGTACTTGAGAAATTGAGACTTGGCACAGCTGGGATCCCCAACAATACAAACATTAATGTCTCCTCTGAGGTTGATGCCTTCATGAGTAAATTTGTGGACTCCACCCATAAGCATAAGAAGGATTGCTCGCTTTATATCTTGGTGACCAAAGACAGTTGGAGCAATGCTGTCAACAAGTTTGTTAAAGAAATCTGGAGTGTTCCTCATTCGCTGAACTTCATCGAGCTCCTGTGCCTGATGAGTAAGCCAGCTAAACACAGGGTTAACCAATCTTTCCAAGACAGTGAAGAGCGGGGGGGGGGGGATGATTATTCTCAGAACTGCTGCAGCAGATTCATGAATGGGAGACATTTGTAAAGCTCAATTATTAATTGAAAGCAAAACAGGGACATTAAAATTTAAATAGTATAGAATATACATGGATAGTTGAATATTGAGGAGAGAGAGTGAGAAAAATCAGGTTCAAAATTTTTGCAGCATATTTACAAGTGAAAAGAGTGAATGAAAAGCTCAAGTATTAATTGACAGCAAAAATAGGGCTCTTGACATCCACAAAGACATTCTACCAGATTGTACATGAGGTCATTACAATTATTATTACTAAGTCAAACCCAGGTGACATAAAAATGCATCTAGAAAGAGTGAATCATGAACTAACGGTAAATTGTTGGTCATCTTCATCTGCATCCCTCTTTCTATTCCTGACATCTGCATCTCTTCTACCATCACAAATCTGAAGACAAAGCAATTAAGAAAAATGTCTGCACAAAATCAAATCCTGTGAACATTTCCAAAGTTGCCATTAAAAGCCACTAATAAACCAACCTGAACAGAGTTGGCTATAAAAGCTAAGCGATAGGAAAGGTCTCTGACTCCCAAAGCCCTAAGGCCCCTCACACCTTCATTTCCAACTGAAGAACCCTTGCGTTGAGAAGCTTCCCGGCGGCATTCTGCTCTCTCTCCAGGGGAGGCCAATGCCAATATGTCAGGTATAACAACCACAGTGCCTGTGAAAATCACCCTACAGGGAGACAGGATAAGAAATGATGACTTCTAAATTCTGACAGTAGTAATAAGTTCACTAGTTTGACTAACTCATGTAGCTTTAGAGCAACAGAAGACTTACGTGTCACCAGCCCTTGCTTGTTCCACAATTTCATGCCGTAGAATAACATCCAATGACCTAGGAAGAGAACCAGCAGGTATCTCTTTGGACGTTTCCTGCATCCTAACCCTTTGCCAATCAGTAAATTTGCTCTCTTGCCGCAACAATGCCCACCTTGTTCGATTTGAACACGTTGCATTTACGCATATAATTGGCTACACAGCATGAAAATTAAGACAGTAATGGTCAAAATTATCAAAAAATAAACAATTGATGACAGAATAATAAATTACAATCTGAAGTAAAAGAAGGATAAAAACATGTTAATTATGAGAACAAAATTAAGATTATTTATCTGAAAACCACCTCAGTATACTTGAATTGTTGTTCAACATTTTTTATAACTCCGCCACACTCTAAGCACTTAAAAGTGCCCTGGAGAAGCTCAGGTCGAACTTCGCTTGTCCTTGTCACAACTCCTGTCATAGATACTAGTTTTCCAATTTCTGCTGTAGTTAGTTCCCTTAACCTGCAGAAGGGTAGGTTGGTTCAACAAATGTGACTAGTTGAAGTTAAAGTGAGAAACAAAAATCCTCCAAGAAACCTGTGCACTTTCTACTGGTGCATTATGGCTAAACTCCATACCCAAAAAAAAAAGAAAAAAGAAACATATTTGATTTTAATTCCACCAAGAATTCACTTACTCAGTTGATTGAAGCAATGACAAGCCCCAAAACTCCAATTTCCAATTAATTAATTAATAAAAACATATAACCTCTAAGTAAACATCTACAATGGAAAAGTTGCTCTCCCTATCACCAAATTCTCCTTTTTTTTGGGTTATTATGAGAGATATGGAGTAGATAAGTAGAAATAACAACTTCTTGTAAATAGGTCAATATGCAGAAAGGTAATTGAAGAAATAGAAACAAAATATACCTTTTAACGATTGGAATATTGTAGAAGGCAATATTAATATCCTTGTTAGGGTTATCGTCAGATATAACGGTTGGCTTCAACTCCATAACGAACCTCTTGGAGGCGTTTTTCAAGTAGGGCTCAAATCTATCACAACAAATATTCGGTACAGAATATATAAATGGCAGTTTGCCAAATCTCGATAACTTATAGTGTTTCGAAAAAGTCAAAAGAAAAGAACCTCAAATATTCATCGGAGATGGCTTTCTGAAGAAGATCGTTGTAGAGGACTACATGCGAGAAATCGATAAACATTGTATTGGATTCATTGGCTTTCATTGCTTCAATCTCCAATTCGTAATGGGGCTCACTCTGTTGACCGAACCTGAAGCTAATTTTTCCAAAACAAACAAAGCAATTAGAAGGGGAAAAAAATTGGGACTCGATCACTGTCAGAAAAAATCAAAGAAAAAGGGAGTGAGAAAACACATTAAGAGAAGAGACCTCTTGAGAAATTCAAGGAAAGCATTCTCAACTCTAACAGCTTTCTCATCCACCAAGTATCCACCATAGGCTTCCATTGTGCTTCTTCCGGCTCAACAAGTGACGCCGCTTCTTCCTCTTACTATTACTCTGAGTTTGGAAATTGGATTACGCCTCCCAGCAAATGCGATCTCTATCTGGAGTGTCCGTGGCGGGAAAAGGAGAAAGGCAGGCAACGGTTTCCCGCCAAAAGTTCTCTGGATATCAGACGTGGGCTTTGAGGTCCAATGGGCCAGTAACATATTATTGTTTTTCTTTTTACTTTTTATTTATATTAGTTAAATTAATATTTTAATGCATATACTACAGTTTACAAAAATTGTAACTAAGTCTTTATAAATTTTAAAATTTTTAAGTTAGTCTCTCTTATTAAAATTTTATTAGTATTTTTTAAAATTTTATTAATATGATAATATAATTTATGCGAACAAAATATGCTTAAATGGGTGATGAAGTGAAATTTATTCACACACACACAGATATATATATATATATATATATATACACACACACACACATATAATTCCTGATACATCATGCAACATACATGCAATCCATAATAAGTAACATAGTAAGTTGATTTAACAAACCATTGGTTAAGTTGATGATTTATTTTCAAAAAAAATTAGAAAAAGTGTACGTGTGCAAGAAAAAATTTTTGTATTTGGTTAAGTTATTTGATTTTAAAAAGTAATTTTTCTTTGATCAATTTTTTATAAAGTACTTTTGACTGTCAAATTATGAAAAAAAATTATAAACTTTTTTTTATGATATTATTTAAATATGGATAAATAATTTTAAATACTCATATGATTAACGTTAATTAAGTTTCTTATTATAAAATAATAAATATTCCAAACATTTTAATCAATATAAATACATATAAGTTCTATTATGCCATAATTTATATATATAAATCAAGATAATATATCAAAAGTGGAAATTAGGTAAAAATAAATAAGGTAGTCTTTATAAAGAATAATTTTTATTAAAGGTATTTTGTTTTAAAAAAATTAACTTTTTGCTTCACCTTTTATTTCTAAGGAGAAGCTATAAATTTTAGCTGCCTCTCTCCAACAAGATATATATATATATATATATGTGTGTGTGTGTGTGTGTGTGTGTGTGTGTGTGTGTGACTTATACTGTTAAAAGAATTTTGGCCAAGCATAATATAAATCATGTATATTTTGAAATGTTAACTTAGTAAATATAAATAGTTTTATCACATTGGTAATGTAAATTTAATAGTAATGACTAAATGATAAATTAAATTATAATAATCTAATTTAAATTTTAAATTTATAAGAACTAAATTTTTACTAGTTAATAAATAATTTAGTCATTTATATTTGTTAAGTCGAGGACATGCCCAGGATATATATATATATATATATATATATATATATATATATATATATAAACTTGAGGACAAAGTGTAGAGGACAAAAATCTCAACGACAATATCAAACTTTTTCTTACGGACGAGTATACAGGCTGTTTTTCTCGGCACTAATTTGTTTTAATAACTACCATTATCAATATTCTTCCTAAACATTGTATGGTTGCTCTTATCACTGCCATTATGATTGTTCTTTCTATTTTGAAGTTTATTTTGTTATGGCCTTAGTAATGTACTATATAACATAATGAATTGTGGTTGACTCATAAAAATGCATAATTTGAATCAAATTCATGATGATTGTGAAGTAAAAAGTGTGATGAATAAATTTGCTTTTGTTATTAGGTCGATCGTTATGAATATATATATATATAACAAAGTGAATATTATATGTACTGTAAATTTGCATCATTCTCTCTCAAGCAATTTCCCTTTAAAGGTTTTTTTTATTTAGAGATAGTTTCTCGTCTTTCTCCCATTTAGGAAGGGAACAATTTTCTTTATTCTTATGAATTGATAATAAAGTTATTTTTCTCTCTCCCATAGGACAAGATTTTTCTCCTCTTACTCTAATTTTTACTTTTCTTTTCTAGTATGTAATAAATATAATGGGATCTAATCGCAGAATTACCAAGAGTCCAATTGTAGAAAAAAAAAATATCGAAGTGGGTTTTTAAAGACAAATTGATTAAACATCGAGATGCCGCTTTTTCTAATAATTGTGAATAATATCAAGAATAATCTTTCTTATCAATGTTTTCATCATGCTATAAAGAAGATGTGCCCCATTAGTTGGATTTCTCTATTCCCATCTTTGTTGGCATTCATTTTTCATCAAAGTGCTATTGATACGAGTATTGACTAATTTTATTATTATTTGTTAATTTCTTAGTTGCAGTGCTTGAGTTTAGAAATATTTTATGTGTTATGTTATTTTGTGTATTGTGTTTGGGTTTGAGTCAATCAAATAATAGACTACTTATCGTTAATTTCTAGTCTATATAGTAAATGTGTTTGTCTATATGTGAATGGTCATTGTGTTTTGTTGACTATCTCGATTGAACTTCTTTCTATGTGTCATTTCCTTAGTATATGTTAAGTTTTCTATCTATCTTTTATATTTTATTAAGTTGATTACTTTTTGTATTTGATTTTGTAAAATTTGTGTTTATATTATGAATGTTTAATCCAGAGCTTTTGTATTCCTAATTTTGATGGAGTAAAATTTTCACTTTGGCCCAAAAAAATGCATCATTATGGATGCCAACAACAATTATTTGGATACTCATAGAAACTCATTACATAGTATTTAAGGAGCATTTGTTGTATGCATATAATGTATATACCTTAACATATAATAAATGATAGAGATTAAATTTTTACAATGAATCTTATTATAAGAATTTAATCTCAATCTTTCTATCTTATTTCGTCATCATATGATCTCTAAATATATATGATATCTTAATAAGATATTACTCTAAAAATGTAATCTTAACTCTTCTATCTTATCCATGTTTGAATATCATCTATGAATATATATGACATCTTAATAAGATTCTTCTTTGCTTGTTTGCTATCTAGCGAAGAGTTTATTGCTAAGCTTTTAATGGGCAGTGGAACAAGTGTTTACAAGTTACTACATTGAACAAAACAGAAAAACATGTTTTGGTCTGTGTGATGGTTTCGGAGCAAGAATTACCTGGTGAACTCATATATAATATAAAATAATAATATAATATAATATTTATTATATTTTAAAATAATAAAATAAATTAATTTTTTATTATTCTATTTTAACTTTCATTATCTTTATTTTCTTTCTCTTTTCTCTTCTTCTAATATTACATATTTTATTTTATATTTTAAATTATATAATATATAATTTGTGACACCAATAAGTAAAAAATTTCAAAATCATTATAATTAATACATACATATATATATCATGTT
Organism: Senna siamea; assembly: GCA_031216115.1. Taxonomy (NCBI): domain Eukaryota; kingdom Viridiplantae; phylum Streptophyta; class Magnoliopsida; order Fabales; family Fabaceae; genus Senna; species Senna siamea. Next base: position 17,106,046 of record CM062355.1, on the reverse strand, counting down.
TTTTAACTTTTTATAGAATATTTCTTTAAATTACCATTATTTGTATCAAAAATTTAAAATAATATATTACACAGTTATTTTGTAGACTTTTGAAATCAATAAAATTTATTCTTAATATCTTATTTTCAAATTATTTTTATTTATTTGATTTTAAAATATTTAAAAAATCTCTATTTCTATAATAATAATTAATTGGTAAGAAGTAAACCATTGGATAATTATTGTAGAGGGAAAAAAATGCAATGTTTCCATATCTGTCTCTTTAAAGTGTTGTTAATTTTTATAAAAATAGTTGTTAGGGATTATTAATTGTTGCAATATTGAGAACCATTGCCTATTTTACAAATGACAATAGTTTTTTTGGGGTTAAAATGTAAAAAAAAAAAAATTTAAATTATAAATTATGTGTAGATAACTCCCTTCAATTATAAGAATTAATTTAAAACTCTCCTAAATTTTATAATTGTTATAAAAAAATTTCTCTATTAACTTTTTTATCAAAGAGCCTAAAAGAATAATGACACGTTGACAAAATTAAATAATATTAAAATATAAAAAATTTTGAAAAGCTTTATGCAAAAAAAAAAAAAAAACTCTCTAAATTTGATGTTTTGTGAAAAAAATCTTCCTAAACTTTAAGTTTTATATATAAAAAAATTATTAACTAATTTGACGTTTCTACTATCTATGAAAATTTTGAATAGAAAAACTAATGAAGAGGTGACAATAGTTTTGTATGTTTTTTTTTTTTATAGTTTTGTATGTTTATATATATTCTTAAAAATAGTCTGTTGTACTGGTTTCCATAAAATTAATAAAAAACAATTGAATATTAATCTATAAAACTCTTTATATTTTTGTGCGAAAATAGATAACAAAACATAAAATAAAATATTTGTGTGAATATATTTTTTGAAATATGATTTCTAATAATAAAATTTCTCAAATTATGAGTACATGTTTGATTTTTCGAGCCAAAGAAACCGTATACGAGTGAGAAGTTAAACTATATTATAAGAATTAATTTTTTTTATTTTAAAATAAAAATTATAAAAAATTGGCATACATCATTTTTCGAGACTTTTAAGCTCGGCTTCTCATTAGTAAAAAGACACATAAAAAATTTGATTTTTATTTTTTATTAAAAAAACACATAAGTCCTATGATGGGACTTGTGAGTGGGAAGGACTCGACTTCTCCATATCTATTGTCTTAATAAGGTATTTAGTATATCATTTAAAAAATATTTGAGAATAAAAAGTTTATATTATCACATTTGATATATATATTAAAAATATATTTCTAAAAGTATTACAATTTTTAGGATAAATTATTTTTATGTTTTTGTATATTTTTATTTTCACTTAAGGAAATAAAAATATTATGTTTTCATGGCATGAGAATTTTGTAGAATATTTTTAGATTAGTAAATTTATTAAATTATTCTTATAAAATTTAACCCTACCTTATCTTTTAATTTTTTTCCTAATCTTCACATTACATCTCTCTTCACAATATTCTCAAAAATATTACATGTCCCCTCTTTGTCCCAAAATTCCATGTTAAATTATTTTAAAAATAAAATTGTAAAAAATTTAAAATTATATTATTAAAATATTTTAGATATTATTAAATTATTGTTTTTAATTAAAAATATATTTTAAAATTTTTATTTAAATATGATTTATTCTATGTTAAAAATTAAAATTTTAATGTATTCTCTATTTTAAAAGAGTAATTATTATATATTAATTAAATATATATTTAATACATTATATTATATATGTAAATAATAAATATAATAGAATTTTTATTAAAATAAGTTTTATGATTTTTGTTTTAATATAATATAAGTAATTTAAAAAAATAGTTGGTTATAATTTTTTAAAAAAATATATTTAAAAAATTTTCAAGGACATATCTGAAAATTTGTTAAATATTCTTAAGAATATTGAAACTGAATCAAGTGCAAGAATGTAATATTTTTAAAAATATTATAAATATTCTAAAATTTATTTTAAATAAACCAAACAAAATTTTTAAAATTTTCACGAATCATATTTTTAAGAATAGAATTTTTCAAAATAAAAAATATATTTGTGTACAAGTTAGTGCTTGTTTCGATTCCTTTTTCTTTCTTAAAAAAATATTTTATTAGTTACAAAATAATTTTAATTAAAAATATGTATTTTTTAATTTAATTTTTAAAAAATAGAAACACTAAAAAAATGATTTTTTTTAAAGCTATTTTTTAGTTTCTCTGAAAAAATTACAAATTAAATTAATCTTCTAAAGCAAAAAATCAAAATTTTTTTTGAAGGTAATAAATATAATTTCACTAAACTTAAAAGCAGAGATTGACAAAGTTGTTAACTATCTTAAGTATACTTTTAAAAAGTGGATAAGCTCGACCGTAATTAAACTCATAAGAATTTAGTTATATCAATAAATAATTATAAAAAATATATGCCTATTATTATTACTGCCCAATTATGATAAAATTTAAATACATAAATATTTAATATAAATTTACTTAAATAATAAATTTTAATATATAAATATTTAAACATAACCAAACTAAATTAAACATCATTCAAATTTTATATATAGTTGATATATAATCCTCATATAATTAAATTAAAAAAATAAAAATAAACATTTAAGATCTTCAAAAGTTATATCTTGATAGTATCTATAAGCTTTGAATCAAATTATGTGTATTTGAATTATATTTTCTTATTGGTTGGTTCATGTTATTATAGATAAAATCGTTTAAAGACAAATATATATTTATGAAACAAAAAAAAAAGAAAAAAACATACACACAAAAATGAACTTCTGTTTAATTATATATATAAAAAATATTTTGGTTGAAATTGTATATTAATTTTATTTCTCAAAAGAATGAAGTTTTTCAAATTAAATCAGTTTAATTTTATTTTATATTTAAAAATATAAAAAAAAATTGGCATACGTCATCTGTAATTATTACTAAATTTATGATGAGTATTTTTTTATTATTATATTAAAATAAAATAAGATTCTTATTCTACAATTAATTAAGAAAAAATAATTTTATCAAAATTATGTTAGAACACTTTTTTGGTTTTTTAGCTCTAGAAGATTAATTTAATTTGTAAGTACTTTTTAGAGAAACTAGAAAATAGCTTATAAAAAAAGCTCATGTTTTTAGTGTTTCTATTTTTAAAAAATATATTTATTTTTAATTAAAAATACTTTTTAACTAATAAAATATTTTCTAGAATTGAAAAAGCAATGGAAACCAGCGTTAACTTGTGAATCAAATGAACAGCCAGACACCTAATTTATTGTTATTGAATATATAGATATTGTGTAAAATATTAAATTTATTGATAACAAATAAATGAAAATAAATATTTGTATAATATTATATCAAACTTTATGATCGAGTATCCAATTCTTTAAACTAGAGACGTGGTGTGTATAATTTTATTAAACCTAAGTGAAAATTAACAAAGTTGTTAAACTTAAAATTTTAAATAATATTATAGAAATAAAAAAGTTAAGCTCAACTCGTAAATTCATAAGAGTTTATTTATATTAATAAATAATTATAAAAAATATATACCTATCATAATTATTGCTCAATTATAATAAAATTTAAATAATATAAATTTAAGTGCATAAATACTTAATATAAGGTCATTTAAATTATAAATTTTAATATATAACTAATTAAACATAACCAATTCAAACCAAACATCATTCATAATTCTATATATAGTTGACATATAATCCATACATGCATAATTAAATAAAAAAATTAAAATAAACATTTAAGATCTTCAAAAATTTTATCTTGACAATCTCCATTGTTAGCTTTCAATTAATTAATTATGTGTGTTTGACTTATGAGTTTTCTTATGAGTTAAGTCATGCAACGGATAAAATTTCTTAAGAACAAAATGACAAACATACATTAATGAAAAAAAAAAAAAGAACATACACACACAAATGAGATTCTATAGTTCTATTTAATTATATAAATTATAAAATAAAAATTTTGGTCAAATGAGTGAATATTGTATATTAATTTTATCTCTCAAAGGAATGAAGTTTAATTTTTCAAATTCAACTGAAGGAATATAATTCTGACAAAGGAGATATAATTTATCCTAATTTTTGAGAAAGTATATACATTTTTAAGTATTTTCATATATGGTATACCACTAAGCAAATTTTTTTTAATATAAAGTAGTTTATATTATTATATCTAAACGGGGTAAGAGAATAATTAATCGACATGATGACAGTAAATGATTCAAGCTGCATATTATAAATAGGAAATTTAAAGTCTTACTCCTATATAGATACTATATATATCATATACTACATATAACAATTATCCAAATCAAGGGCGATTCACAATAAGAATCATCTCTCTAGTGGACAAACCATCACTATCCTTCTTACCTTTCTCTTTGTCTTTCTTCTTGTTGATATACATTCCATACACATAAGAACAAAATCCCCACAAGCATAGCACAGTGGACATAGCCTTAATACCATCAAAACCATCTTTAAATACCACAACTCCTCCTACCACATTCATACTCAGCAACGCCGTCATGCAAATCGCCCCCGTTATTGACGACGTCAAGAACACCATTCCCGCCGTTCCCATAAAGCAAAGCTGCCACGTCACCACGTTCGCTGTCACCGTCACCCAGTAGACCGTCGTTCCCTTATCGAAAACCCTTTGGCTTTCTTCTTTCATATCGGAGAAGCCGCCGTCTGACGCCATTCCGGCGACGGCCAAAACCGTCGCTGCAACTTCCATGATAAATTGCATTTCCATCACCATTTCGTAGGAGTACACCTTGCGATAAACCATCTCCATTACAGGCAAATACAGAGCGAAAAGCAAACCTGCACCGATTGTGCAGAAGAACCCAATGAAGTACTTCTGTTTGTTGAGTCCTTGAGGTTTTTGATTGCTGGAGTCTATGGCTAGAAGGAAGGAACTAATAGTGAGGAGGATGACGCAATTGAGATTTGAGAAAGTAATTTTCTGTTTCACAATAATGGCAGAAAGGATAAGATTGAAGACTAATTGAGAAGATAACAAAAGAGCTGAAGTTGAGACAGGAAGATATGAATTTCCCCATGAGAATAGAAGATTGTTGAGTCCCAACATGAAACCCACAGAAAGTGATAAAAGCAATAGTTTTGGGGTGAAATCAGTGAAAGGGTGTCTCTTGGTGAGTTTGAGGAGAAAAGGGAGATAAATTGGGATGATCAGAAGAGGAAAGCCTGAGGATTGAACCCACGTTGAGACCCATCTACTTGAGCCTTTGTGAATGAAATAGTACTTTGAGAGCAAACTTGAAGAAACTGAACCCACAAAGAGGCAGAAGTAATTAATCAACAGAAGGGGCATATACCTCTTGTCGGTGCTGGACTTTTCATCTGCATGCGCATGCAGTGGCATTGAGTTGTCCATGATTGATGAAAATGGTGAAGAATCTTCAGGATGGGGTTGTTCTTCCTCACCTTCTTGATGAATGGATTCAATGTCGACAGGACTCGATGGTGGGATTTTCGGTGTAACTTCCATGAATGATACAGAGAGAGAGAGAGATGAAATTTTGACTGAAAAAGAGGTGAGGAAGAAGGTGGTATTTGGTTCTTCTCTTTTATTGTACACGTTACTGAAAGTTGAGACCAGTCAGTCAATAAAGCTCTTTGGCTCTATGTGAGCTTTTATTTATTGTGGTGGATGGGAGTTATATATTTATACCTATAGTAAAGTAAAAAAAAAATTAGGTGCAATTTTAAAATTTATCATTAAATTTTTTAATTAAAAATTAATGTGTATATTATTTATATTATTTATTTTTTTATAATTGATACTTTTTAAAGTTTTTGTTTTATCACATATTTAATTTTAATTAAAAAAATTAGATAACAAATATATATATATATATAAAGTGCAATAATTTTTTATTTATAAATTAAAAACAAAATCACACAAGAGTTGTATCTTTTTAACTCTTTCCAAAAGTATGTATATATTCGATTACGAAACGCCGACCCTCGATATGCAAAATATATTCATAGTGGGTACCATAAATGTCTCCTAAATAGCAAATTGAAACAATGGGATTTATATTTAACTATCAATAGTTAGGCACCTACGATACTCATATGGTAATTCATTTATTATAATTAATTCTAGTAAAATACATTTTAAATTGGTAAATTCTTAATTAATTTGAATATCAAAACAACAATAAATATGTACATATAACATGTTAAGAAAGCCTAAATATGAGTCCAAGTCTTCTTTTTTTGTGAAGAGGCTAAGTAGTAGCGAATTTAAATTTTTTACAATTAAAAATTAGTATATTTTTTATAGTAATAAAGAGATAAAAATAAAAAAAATTTAGTTCATAATCTATTCATAATAAATTTCTATTAGTTTATTTTTTTATTTTTATTCTTTTTATATTACAAAAAAAATATACTAATTTTTAAGTGCAAAAAAATCAAAATCAGCAGCTAAGTACTCCAAGCCTTGGGAAGGAAACCCCAATTACGTCTTCATTAAGGATTTGCAGTCCTCCATGAGGGAGTTTTGGTAACATGTTTATGCCAAAATTCAGTTGGTGATTCCAATGGACAAGATAGTCAACTATTCTATTGCCTTCCTGGAAAAAAAAGTTGTGGTGAAACTTAACTCATTTAATAAATGAACACATAAATATTAATTTATAAATAATACTATAAATATAATATATTTTTATATAGATATATATTAAATTAAATAAAAATTAAAAACTTCTATTATATTATAAAAAAGTGTTATTTGAAAATTCTAAAAGTAAATAACATTATGTAACACAACCAAACATTCCCATTTTATATTATTTAGATATACTAGGGGTGAGAAAACATGATTATTTCCCATTCTAATCAAATTGATGTACTAATCCAATCAAAATCGCTCAAAAGTTAATTAATTGGATTGATGCACAAGATGAGAGTATAAAAAATCAAATTTAATTGTTTCGATTACTGAATAATTCTAGTTCACATCTAAAGAAACCTATCAAATTAATTAAAAAATATATTATTTAATTTTTATATATTATATATTAAATATCTAAGAATAAATTATTATCTGTCTATGCTTGAACTTATTTTTAAATTATTCTCAACTACTATTAAAATTAATTTTATTGTTTGAAAATATTTATTTTTATTATTGGAATTGAAAAACATTTAACGTTGACATTTTTAAATTTCACAATTTTTTAAACTAATTATCCAATAAAATCCAAACCCATCAAAAAGATTAGTTTAATTAAGACAAAAGAAGATTCAATGGATTGGATGTGTTTTTTATAATTAGATTTGTTCACTTGAAGAGGAGACTAATTAGTGCGCACCCCTAATTGAGATATATATATATATATATATATATATATATATTATAAATAACATATTTGAATTTTCTAAAACATAAAAGAGTGAGATGAAATTCGTGAAATAAGAAAAAAAAAATTGAACTCGTGGGTTCTTTAATTTTTATATTGAGCTCATCTCTCCTACTTTTATTTATTCATTTATCTCTTTTTTAATTTAAGATCTTAAAAAATCAATTTCCCATAAACAACAGAGTATCTTATGCTATAATATTTTATACTATTATATATATATATATATATATATATATATATATATATATAACTCCTTTAAAATTAAAAGATGACTAGAACACATAGGATATATATTCAATATTTGTTATGTTATATAAATTAAATTATAATAATATTTAATAAAAATAGGTGAAATTTTAATTTATTTTTTGTTGCTAGAAAAATTAATGTAACATATCATTTTATTTAAAAAAATAAAAGAAGTAATTTTTTCAACATAAAACACAGAGTCAGGACATCTCTCATGACAAAAAGGAATCCTTTTTTACTCAGATAATACTATGTACTCGTACGTTCATTAATGTTTTTTCACATAATATAATTAATTTGTTTTTATAAAAATCACATCATTTATAATTTTAAATTATAGTTGAGCTGAATTATAAATTTTATATGAGAATCAATATTTATTTATCAAAGTATAATTTAACTTTAAACATTTTATCTTTAATGGCAACTTTTAAAAGTATACACACACATATATATTTGATAATAATTCTGAGTGAGGAGAAAAGAATGTGTCAACATTAAATACCTCTTATTAATTTATAAAAGGATCAAATAAATAGAAAAATATAAGAGATAAACACATTAAGTTTGTGAAGAGAAGAAAGTGTGCAATTAATAGCAATTAATAGATTTAATTTTTTTTACTTTATTAATTAATGGGAAGTTGAAGACTCCATTGTCATGTTCCTTTTGATTTTGAGCAAATTACACTTTTGATATCAAAATTATACTTCCTTTTTTATTTTAAAACTCTGCACTTTCTTCTCTATTTTTAAATTATAATTCATTGAAAATATATTTTAAAAATTATTATGAGTTAAGAATAATAAAATTATTTTATTTTAATTTTTAATTTTTTTATTTGATTAAAATGAGTGTAAAATTGTATATTTGTTTTATCTCTCACAAGAGAATAATATAATTTTAACATCTCATTAGAGATTAATATAATTTAGTCTCTATTTATTTTTTTTAGATGTATACACAAACTCATGAGCACAATTGGTGCCAGACTTGGTTTCCTCATCCTCTAACTCTCCCAATCAAATGTTGAAACTTACAATGAGTAACCAGCAAGTTTAAACAAATCATTGAGGAAGTCTTTACATTCTTGGATTAAATGGTGTTTATAGATACTCCAAAGGATTATTTGTTAGAATTTGGATTTTATATTATATATATACATATTCATAAACATATTAGGATATGTAGACATACATGTATTATGAATTAATTATCATATACATATTACTATCATAAAATTTAAGGACCTATAAAGTGATCTAATTTAATTTAATAATCTTTATAATAAATAATTATCTATGGAGACTAATAATATATGTAAAATTCTTGAAGTATTAATTACTCATTAATTATTCATTAATGATGGATAAATTAGTAATTTGATAAAAACTTAATATAAATAGGATATAGTTTTTTATTGAAGTATTAATTACTCATTAATTATTCATTAATGATGGATAAATTAGTAATTTGATAAAAACTTAATATAAATAGGATATAGTTTTTTATTGTAGTATTCTGACTATCATACTTCAAAATTATATTTAATTCTTTTCCTCTTGATTTCCATCTCTGTCTAAAGGAGAAATTAAGGAACAATCAATCGGAAGATTACATTCTTGATTCAACAATTTTACGATAGATTTTGGTATGCTTCCGCATTCATTACTATTAATTATTTCAAACAATTTCTAAAATTAAATCCAACATTATTGTTAAAGATAATTTAGCAGTTTATTATTAATTAAATATATATTGATATTTCATTAATTGATTATATTTAAACGTATTATCATGGAATTTGCTTGAAAGTTTATTTAACTATTAAATATGAACTAAAATTTTTCATTTTATATCCAAGTGTTCAAATTTATCCTTCAACTAATGGCCCCATGTGGCAGTTAGAATAATACCGATCAGCAAGGTATGACTGGCTAGGTGGGTATTATAGTTTTTATCTTTGAATCCTAAAATTTCTTTTTCTTTATTCACACTCAACTAAAAATCACTCTTTCTATTCTATTCCTACCTAGTAACTTAATTCCCAAATTTTGACCTTTTTCATTTTAAAATTTTTTTAAAATGAGTAACTTTCTTCAAGTTAATACTCATCTATTTGAAATTTATTCATACTACAATTGCAAAAAAAAAAAATTTACATTAAACATATATATTATGTAAACTCCGAGCACATTAATTAGCATAAAATCTCAACAAATTTATCTTATTAAACATAACAATTTTCATAAAAAAATATTACAATTAACTAATTAATCTTATATATAAAAAATAAATATATTAATATTATAGATATTGGTGGTCTAGAGGGTTGTGGTACATATCAGTCTCCCTAGACGTAGACCCAAAAAATCATCAAAATATTTCGTGTCAGACACACAATGTCAACTTTTAACGATGAAAGAATAACTTAACTTCCAACCAAATTGAACCTATGATTAGACCAATTTTAATTAATTAGTTCGATTGGTGTATATTTAGTCTCGAATCAACTTGAATTGACTTCATCGCAATTTTTTATTAATCCAATAACTCAATCATTAAATTGATTTAGGTTAACTTTTTTTATAATAATATTTTTTAATTTAATAAATTATAATATTATCCTTAGTATAATGTTGAGTTTACAACACATTCTTAACATATATTGAAGTTAATTATCTAATTTTTTTAGTGCTTATTATAAATCTCTCAAATGTCCAAATATATGTACCTAGTTTATTGAAACTAATCCAAAAGGTTGATGAAGATATTCTAATATGAATATTTATAGTGTACTGATGCTAGTCCATTAATTGTATAGCTTGATTCTTCTTTTTTGTTAAGATTTTGTGGTTTATTACTTTTACATATGACAAATATTCAAAAAGTATAGATAGTTATAATGCTTATTTATTACTTAAGGCTAACTTTAAATTTATTTTTACTTGTGTTTCAATTTTTTTTTTTTAGAGATTATGGCAAAAAATATTTACTTAGAGATTATGACTAAGTGTGAACTTGATGTTTTTTTAATGGTTTGTGTAAATTTAAAATGATAAAAAATAAGTTTGTTATATTTAGTAATTATTTTTTATGTCAATTGATTCCTATTACAACTCCATTCCAAGCTAAAAACTAACTAAAATATAGTCAAAGATAATATTAATTTCTTTTATTAAAAAATAACTTATAAGAAAATATATTTTTTAAATTTTTATTTCAATATTAATTTTTAGTAAAATATTAAATATAAGAATATCTTGGTTAAAAAAAATAAATATAAGATAACTTATAAAAAAAATCTTATATATTAATATAATTAGGAAAAATTTTTTTTTTTCATCCTCTAATTTTGGGTTGATATTTAATTTTTATTATATATATATATATATTTGCTTAAATTCATTTTTTGTATTTTTAAAATATTTTAATTTCGTCTTAATGCTCCACAATATCTCAATTCTTAAAGAAACGATCTGTACATTTTGATAAGCCCTTGTTGCCTGATTTCTATATAGGTGAACAACAAATTCATTTAGGTAATAAAAGTAAATACTTTCTAAAATGTAGAAACAAGTGGCGATTAACTTTTAATATATATTCTTGTTAATATCATATAAAAAAATACGTTCATTGCATAAAATATATAATAACAAATTAACTTTTGAAAAAAATTTTAAAAATCAATTTTATTTATTTTGTGACTAAGAATCATTAAATTTAATAAACAATGAAATACTTTATTTTTATGATATTGTAAAAGATAAAATTTTATTTCTAAAGTTTATAGTAAAATGTATTTAAGTTATAATTTAGACAGATTAAATGTACCTTTTTTTAGTAATGTCAAATATAAGCCGATCGAGAATAAATAGATTGAGGCAGACCGACCTATTTAGTAAGCGAGCTAATATATATGAATCCAAGTCCGTTTAATTTTGACGCCAAAACCCTTTTTTAAAATTATTTTAATATTTTTTAAATTATATTTTATTGAAATACATATTTATATTACTAAATTTTTATTTGTTTACAATTTATTTTATTTGAAATAATGTCTAAACTAATGTATTTACTTTCAAAAATTAATATTACTTTCATTTGAAATTAATTTTGATTAATTTTATCATTGATTATTTTTTTCACATAATATGAGTAAAATATTTTTTAATACAAAATTCTTATAAATTCATATGCTTTTATTTATTTTAATTTAATTTGTATTAATCATTATATTTTTTTATTCTTTTGGCGGACTGACTTGCTGCCAATCTATTTAGCTAGTAAATTAAACGAGTATATATATATTAAAACTCACCTAATTGACAAATTAAATAGCCTGACCGTCAAGTTTTAGTCTATTTTGATATTAATAATTTTTTTCCTTTATTCATTTGAAGTTTAAAAGATGTTTAGATCTTTTATATTAAATATTTAATTTATTTTAAACATTTTTTGTCTCCTGTCTTAGAGAGGAAAGAAGTAGAGAAAAGTTGAAAGGTGGACGTTCCTATATGATTTGTCAAAAAAGTACTGAAAAACAGTGGTATTACTGCAGACGTTTCAAAGCTTACAGTGAGGTGGAGAGGTGCGTATCCTACACGAGCCACATCATCATTTTGAGTTTATTGGTGACACGTATAGATGGCCCAGCAAGGACACAATGCAATGCAAAGAGAAGTGTATCCATTAACCTGAATACAACAAAAGCTCGTCCTCACAACAAGTGCGACACTCACCAAAGCCACGTATCTCTCGTAACAAAAACTGCATTTAATCAGACAGTCTCACCATCACAAACTTTCATACGCACCCAACCCAACGTGTTCGGGTTCTTTAGTTGGTGTTCTCTACCTGCTTGGTATTTTTAATAGTAATTTTTGTCGTTGTTAAAATTTTTTGAAATAAATGTTATTATTATAATAATTTAATAATAAATTATTATTTAAATAAGAATTATAATAATAATTATTATTATAATAATATTAAAATATATTTTAACAATAAATAAAATTACTACTAAAAACGTCAAACAGATGTTAAATAAAAAAATTATAGCAAAAGATCTAAAATCTAACCAATACTCTCTGAATATTTTTGGCTACTCAAAAATATAATCATGTATTTTTTATAAAGAAGTAAAAAAGTTTAGTTTGGATGGATTCCACGTCAGGGAGTTACAGCTAATTTATTTACATGCTACATAAAGGCCATGATTCTTCCTTCACAAGCCTATTTTAAGGGTAAGTTCCATGACCACTTTCTTAACTTTTTTATTGGAAGAAAAATGTTTAGGTGCACATTTTATTAAAAAAAAATTATTTATTTTTATTTTATTTATTCTGTAGATCATTTTGTTTTGGTGATTGAACAAAAAATAAAAGAATTACTCTCTAAGAAAAGCTACATGGCAAGCAATGAAATAGAAACATCACGAGGCAGGTGTTCCCAAATGCAAATAGCTAGATGCAAACGGTAGAATTGTTGGGATAACTATTTTAGCCAATTTTTTCGACACATTGGTTGACTTCTCGAAGGATGTGGGAGATTTTGAAATTTTTCTTCCCAATAAGAACGCTTCTAATGTCTTCTATTAGAATTTCCAGCGAGTAGAAGGTGGTTTTAGCATGATAAATAGGGTGCAAGGCTTTAAGGGGGTATTTGGTATAATATTTAAAAAAAGATTATCAAGAATAAAATATTTGAAATGTTATAATTTTGCGTTTGTTATACGGATTAAAAAAATATTAAGAGAATGAGAATAATATATTTTCATATTTTTAAAAATTTTTATTTTCACTTAAGAGAATGAGAATCTTATATTTTCATATCATGAGAAAATTTTTATATTAGTAAAATTACTAAATTATCTTTCTAAAATTGAACAATACCTATTATGATTTGATTTGTTTTAAAATTATATTTAATTGATTTTAATATTAATTTTATTGTTAAAAATTTATATTTATTATGGTTCAAATTCAAAAAAGATAAGTATTATTAAAATTTAAAATTACAAGATTTTTTTTCAAAAGTTAACAATTTAATTTAATTTAAATTGAATAAAATTAATTTAGATTAGTTTGATTGAGAAATTTTTTTTGATAAATTAGATAAGTTTGATTAGATAAATAAATGTGAATTAAATCAAATTATAAAAAAAGATATAAATATAAATTATAAATATTAAAATATTTTTATTTTATTATTTAATTACGTATCAAAAAAATTAATTTCCCCTTCAATATAATTTTGAGATACTTTAATTCTAAAACAAAAAAAAATTAAAAATTAAAGCTTGTCAGAGTTGTAGTTATTAACATAAGATCTTCATAAAATAATTTTATTAATATTAATTATATAACATTAAAATGATCTAATAATAAAGAATTAGACTAAAAAAATAGTAGATAGCAATTGATGTGACAAATCTTATATTCATATGACATGGGATACTGTAAAATATTTTTAGAAATGTTTTAAATAAACTAAACAAATTTTTTAAAATTTTTAGAAATCATATTATTTTCAAAAATATAATTTTTAAAAATAAAAAATTTATCCATGTAACAATCGCTCTCAATTTGATTCAAGCTTGAGTATGGATCTTTTATCTTTCTAGCGGCGGTTTTTTTCGATGCAAAAGTTTCTTGCAACAAATATTATTGATGCTATAACTTTTTAAAATTAATTCTTCCAGCAAAAGTTACAGCAATAATATTCGTTGCAAGAATATTGAAACACACTTTAGCAACGAAAAAAACCGCCACCACAAAGTATGGCAGAGCGACAATAGAAAAGTCATGGCAGAGGATCCAAAGTCTTCAAGCTCCACCCAGCACCCATCTCGCAAGCCATCACTGGGCCAATTCTGATAGCCCAAAGCTCCGCTTGCATATTCGAAACAATGCTAACAAATTCAGAAAAACCTTGAATCCAATTACTATGCATATCTCGAAAGACTCCTCCTATTTCAGCCTTCCCAAGATTACCAAGGACACTTCCATTCCTGTTAATTTTCAAGGTACCAGCTCTTGGCTTTGTCCATTTAACCAGTCGAGGCTTCTTGATTTTATTGGTGTACTGGGCATTTTCAACCTTGCGATAATTGTCACTGAGGTTGTGAATCTGGTTGCATGTGTTGAAGACATTCATCTTACCATCACCAAGAGTTTGATCATTACAGAATAGCCGGCAATACCAAACAGTGCAAAGGAAAAGAGTTCTATTGAATTCATCAGTTTTAGCTGATTTGAAACCTCAAACACCTTCCTTAATCCATTGAATGTAGTTATGGTTGAAGAAGTTGGCTTTTTTAGCAAGTCCCATGGTCATCCAGATTGAAAGTGAGAAATGGCATCCCTCAAGCAGTGCAACATTGTCTCCTGAGCTGTATTGCAACAATGGAAGTTGCTAGCAGTACTTATTCCTCTACTACTTCTGAGAAGCTTAGTGGGGTGCTGTGGGAGCCTCCTGTAAAGCTAACCAAATAAAAACTCTTACGCTTTCTAGAACTTTCAGACTCTACACCCAATTCCAAGAATCATTATCTTGCACTACAAGTAAATTGGCTATTAGAAATTTATAACTAGAGGTTGTAGTTTACTTACCTGAGGTTTCGCCTCCTCACACAATGGAGTCTATGCTGGATGTCCACACTGTTAGGAGAATGCTTTTGATAGCTTCAATCATGATTTGAGGGAGAAAGTAAGAAATCATGTTATGCAATCGTTGTCTATGGGAAATAAAATTAATGACCAGAACATCTTGTTCAATGAGGTGATGATTATGCTCATCTACTAAATTTATAAGAGCTTTGTCACCAACCTAGATGTCTTTCCAAAAGATGAGCTTACACTTATCTCCTATTCAATATTTAAGGCCATTTGTGAAGAGCTTAGAAGCTTTAATAATTTAGTCCCTACGTTAGTTACATAGATATCACTACTAGAAAAATAGTATTTAGAGACGTACAAAAATTTCATCAATTTCATATATTCCTATGATTCATTTTTTAGTATAAGACTTGAAAACTTATGAAGATCAAATTGTTTATGAGCTTCAAATTGAACCCAACTAGACAATCAACACCCCTATCTTAAAAGTTATTTTATTTTTAACTCAAAAAACATGAACTAACTCAGTTAGAACATTAGAATAATTTAATATCAATTATCATCAAATGACCAAATCTTTTAAATAACTTTTAAAGTTGAATATTTTTAATATAACAAAATGGGAACATGCCCCTTTCAAGCTATCCATTTGATGCACAAGAGAGAAGGCCATATGAAGAAAATTAAGGAAGCATAAATTCTTACTCACCAAATACAAATTTTAAAGGAGCATTGGAGGAACCCAAAATAAACTGATGAGTAATGATCATGTAAAAGCAATAAAAATCAAATGTGTGTTATAAATTCTTTTAGTGATGTCAAAAGCACTTTGCCACCACAGCTTATATATTTTAATTGCACTTTTTTCCTGGTTTAATATGACCTTTTGCAATGTTCCATGTAACACTCCTTGATCTTATAGTTCATTTTAATTGATTAAATAATATAATACAATATGATACAGGATTGGTGAGTTACTACTACCTCTACTAGAGTAAATTTTAATTTTTTTCAAGTTAAATAGTTAAGTGCCATTAGTTTGGGAGTTCTACACTCGGGATACTCACACGTAACATTGCAGCAAAAATGATTAAAACAAAACATACAGATATACGTATATATACACTCACATTCATATACATGATTTCTTTTACAATAATTACAAGTCATATTTATCAAACATATACCTATGGATATGTGAGTGTGTCAATCAGGGTAAGGAGATAATAAACTTGTCACTCATACCCATTTAACAAAAGGCAGCTAGAGGATTCCTGGCTCATATATCATAATACATATATGCCCTCATCTTATACACCAAAATCATCCTCTTGATCCTTCCAAAATAATAATAGTAAGGATTCAGGGTGCTGGACATGTCAAAATATGTGACCTATGTCACTACCCCTAATCCTGGAATTCCATTCCTCCGGTGGGTGAAGGTGATGGTGGTATTTCCACTACATTAATTACTCATAACTCTTTAATCAAGGTAAAATACCCCAGAAAGGGTATTTCAATCACTTCCACCTCTATCTCTAGCAATAACTAATACCTAGACATCTGATACAAACTAATACTTAATGAAAATCATTCTCAGTAGCAATAACAACCTGTTTTTAAAAATTGTTGATCTGTACTATTGTCATCATATAGAAATACACTACATTCTTTTCCTCAAATCATACATCTTGTTTATTGGGATACCATGCATGAATACAATTTTATCACATACTCATGAATGCATTATCACATATCCATCACATAGGATATATTATACTGGTAATAGGGTTATATTCACATATAAACATAGAGCATACACAAGGAATTCATAGCATATCTCATGGCCATTACCAAAACATGATCATAACAAAAGATCATCACAGGAGAAATCCAAAGAGTTGCTAAGCGAACTACTCCTCATATTAAACCCTCACTCACAAGTGAGCTTTTTGTAGTTCATGACTAGCCGCAGTTCTCAACTGCTATTTGTATATTATCCAGCAGTTCTTGACTGCAATTTATGTACATGTTGGAGTGTCCTCTAGTAGATCCAAGTACATCCATCCACAACACCCCCACGAGGGTCCCCGCCATTCTCTTGGTAGATCATTCCCCATCACCAAGAACTATAGGGTCTCTGCCCATCTCCTGGCAGTTCTTCCCCTGTATATCTAGGATTACTATTTTTTCACAAATTATTTCTCAAAATCCTATTCACAAGTCTATAAACTAAGGTGATTCGGCTCATACCATGGTTATGTCTAACTTTAAGCATGTGACTCTTTTAATTAGCCATAGAAGAGTTCACTAACTTAAAATTAATAACCATCACGGTATTTTTAAAATCATTTTATTCACTCACAAAATGTCCAACAGCTGTCCTATACCGACAATTGGTCATTCAATATGAGCCTATCTACCATTATCTATACACTAGAAATACTTTCTCATTTCTCTTGTATTTCTTATGCTCATTCCTTTTTAAATTCTCATTTCATTCATGCTCTTTCTCTTTCACTTTTAACCCACATGTTACCCATTATACATTCTAGGTTTAGATCTCTTGTTTAAGTAAAGTTTGGGGCTAATTGTACTTCAAGCTAGGTCATTGAGTTCATTTTTCCAAAACAGAGGTCGACAAGTTGACTTCCACCACTTGGCAGTCGACTTCTAGCTCACTACCTATACGATTTTCCAAACTCGTGGGCTGCAAGTCAACTACCATAGGCTCGACAGTTAATTGTTCTGTTCTTAGCAAATTTTTGAAAAATATGAGCACGGAAGTTGACTTCTAGCTCACTGCCTGTGTAATTTTCCAAACCCGAGGGTTGCAAGTCAACTGCCATGGGCCAGATAGTTGAATGCTTTGTTCTTAGCAAATTTTTGAAAAATATGAGCAGGACAGTTGACTTACATGGGTTAGTAGTTGACTGCTAGAGCTTTAGATACATTTCTGGGCAACCGAAGAACACGACAGTTGACTTCCAAGGGCTGGCAGTCGATTGCTATGTTATACTCTATTTTTCAAACTTGTCGTTAACCTAAAATTTTGCCTAAGAACATGTTTGTAAGCCCTTTTTGTTAATCATCAACTCAATAGTAATATGTAAGCATCATTTTACATATATAAATAGCCCAAACTACCATTTAGTTTCACTCAAATCTTGGATTCAACTTTATATTCATTAATAGGTAAAAACATATTTTTAATAATTTGATTTAAGCATACATAAGTATATCCATGTAATTTAAAACACCCAATAGCAATTCAAAACATTAAGAATGTAGTTTTTAAACTCCTCTCTGGCTTTACAACATAAAAATCACAATTTTCAGTTTATGAACAGTAAATTTTGAAATAAAGAGGATTAGGTTGTTTGTTACCTTATTCTGTGTAAAAGTTGGAGCTTTAAGTTCAGACGCTTTCTTAAGCTCCTCTACTGCAAGCTCCTTGCTTCAAAACACTTCAATATTCCTACTTGCTTCACATTGTCTCTCCTTCTCTCTCTAGAACCTTTCTTTCTCTCTCTCTCTCTAGATTTTGAAACTCAGGGTGAAAATGGTAAGGGTTCAGATATTTACAACTATTTATAGGTTATTTGGAAATTGCCAATTTTGATCCTAATTCTTAATCATTTGGCTCAAAATGATAATTTCTCCAGCCATATACCAAATTACCATTTTGCCCTTAAATCATTGACGGTAGTAGTTACAGTAACTCTTTTGGCTAAAATTATGGTTAGCTACCCTAGAATATTGAAAGCCTACATAACTTCCCTAACTCGACCTTTTCTTTTCATTTAAGTCCTCGCCCTTTTCTCTTCCATTTAATTCCTCACTCTAATATCACTACATGCAATCTAATGCAACAAGGACAAGCATTTAACTTATTAACAAACATCTCTCATAATCAAAAGGAGCGGATATTACATTCCACCCCTCATGTAATTAAGGGTTCATCTCTTTATTTTGAAAAGCATGTGCTGAGCATAAAACTTTTCAGCAATAAACTTACTTTAAAAGACCATTTAGTTTTTTAATTCTTTTAGTCATGACTAAGCTAAATCGAAGAGACACAATATCATAACTTTTACCCTAGTTTGCTCCTCTTGAATCATTTTCTCACTAAAAAGTCACATATATAGATGTGCTTCTCAATATTGAGAGGGTTAATCCTAGTTTGGATGACAAGTATAATATGCTTAAACTTGTAAAACAGTGGAAAAATTAAATTAATTACTAAACCAACAAATTAAAGTGGAAGACTGCTATAGGACATATATATTTTCCAAAAAATAACCAATACAGTATAGCCTATGTTGCCTAGAACCTTGAAAGGTCAACCACAATGAGCTAAAATAACCAAAAAAAAAAAAAATTAAAACACGTACACATACACAACCTCAATCACAAATGGCTAATGAAATTTTAAATCATGGAAATAAAGGATCAATAAATTAAATCAATATTTGTCAAGGAAAAACATCAATTTCTTTGTTCATTTGCAACAAACTCTCCATGTGACATCAAAAACATAAAAAAATTTCCTAAGTCACTACTTCCATCCCATCTAGTAAAATTATAACTCCACCTCTAAAGCACCATAGAAGCAAAATAAATGCAAACCACAAGCCTATAAAAAACCACAAAAAATTACCTTGGAGCAGAGAAGCACAAACACTATTTTTGCTTCTTTGATCACTAAATAAGAGCTTCACATAAACATTGGAATGGAGATGACTAAAGAAGCACCACAAATACACCAAAGACAATGAGCCAAGGAAACAAAAAAAACCCAAAATGGTTGCATAAGCCACAGCCAAATCAAAGTAATCCAAAAAAAAATGGCAAAAGAAAACCTACATGGAATTGGAAGAAGAAAATTTGACTAACCTAAGATGGTGGCAACGCCGATGAAGAAGAGGCGGCTCCAGCGACATAATAGTAATTCCAAATGGTGCAAAACCAAAATGGAATGAAAGAAACCCGCAATGTAGTGCACAACGAATGTCAGCCATCAAAATGACAGAAAAAAGCTAAAATGCAATGCACAACGCTAGCCACCAAATGCCAGTGATAACCACGACTGAGAGATGATGGCCACCAGATGAAAGTAGGCCACAATCTCACCGTAGACGACACCAGGACACAGGTAAATCAAGAGCAGGGCATAGTGCTTAACTAATGAAAAAGTTAGGAGAATTGGAAATATTAGGCAAGAAAAATGATATATTTTCCTGCCTAAATTAGAGACTAAAAATTTTGTCTCTAATCTGTTTTTAAAGGTGAAGAGATTTTGGCAACGATCTAGAGACGACACGTTTTGTTTCTAATTTGTCTCTAAACTATAGGTTTTCTTTTGCCAAATGAATTAAAGACGGAAGATTCTATATCTAATTCGTCCCTAATAGAATTTTTTTAAAAAAAATGGCTCCAAAATAAAATTGACATATGGAGCCCCCTTTGTCATGGATTAGCAACAAACTTGATAAATAATATTAGCGATGGAATGAATCTGTTTCTTAGGTTCATATCTATTTTTTAAATTTCATTGAGAAATTGGAGACAGAACAATGTCTGTCTCTAATATACTATTTTCTTGTAATGTATCTCATTGGGCATGCTAGTTGCTAACTTGCTGTAACACTACTTGGTATATTGGTTGTTGTTCTAGTTTGTTGTAATGCTATTTAGACATCTATACAACTAATGTAGGAACTAAATTGTTTAGGAAATATTATTTTGATGATAAAATAAAAAATTTTAATCTTCTAAGAATTAAATGAAAAGAAAGTATATCTTTGAAGGATCAAAATAATAAATGTTATTTATAAATGAAAATAAGCTTTCTAACTAAAATTGCAGCAAAACCAATCTATAGCTAATATAGGTCTTGGCCTTCATGAAATGAAATTAAATCCACAAATTAAAGCGTATTTTATAAATGTTAGCATTCAAACTTACGTTTATATATAACTATGCAGAATTTTCTCTCACTATTGTTGATTTAATTACACGATCATCACGTAGATCAAGCATAAGTTTTGATTATTTCATTAGATAATACACAATTTTATAAAAATAATATTGGTCCTTCTAATTTTATAAAATTTTTACTTTAATCCTTTTAGTTCAAAAACGATATTATCTTTTCCTCTGTCATATTTTTATTCATAATTTAACATCAAATTAAACAATTTATTCATTTTGACGCCAAATCTGAGGTGCTAGGTATTTTAAATAAATAATGTGATCAAAGGACAAAATTATATCCTTATAAAAAGAATAAATAGGATAAATACGATTTGATATTCAATGGTTTGGCCTATTTGTACTTCGGTGTAATGTAGTTTAAAATTAACATTTAAGTATATTAATGTTAAACAACTAGCACATTAGTACAACGTGAACTCATTACGATTAATTTTTTTATGAAATCCTTTAAAATTTGACAGAGATTTATAATTGATCTATAAAATTATTAATTTATATGCATTGAAGACTAAAATTCTTCCCTTAATCAATCAAAATATCAATTTCCGTACAAACAACGCAATATGTCTCTAGCTTTGTAGCTAAATATGGAATTCCCAATTGTGTCCCCTTTTATGTCCTAAATCCTTAATTTCCTAAGAAGCAGACTTATTTATGGGTTAAGTAGTTTATGATACTACTTGAGCTCAAACACATGAATCAAGTGTTCAAATATACAAATAATTTAATACATTTTAAAATTATCTCAATCATTAAATAACTCAATCTTATAAACATATTTAAACTAAATTCAAATATTACTCAAATAACTCATCTATGAATTAAGTTTCAATTCCACTATCCATTGAACAACCCAACATGCCCCACTATCATCTCTTTGTAGTAGGAGAATTTCATTGAACTCTCTCTTTGACATTTCTTTCCGAAATTTTTAATTTAGTCTTGCACCAATATTTTTGTTTGTGAAACTAAAGTAATAGTCATAGTAGAATACTATAATAATAATTATTATTAAATGTATATTTTTAGGTAATTGTTATGAAAATAATAAGCTTTTACAAATTTTTAGAATAAAAAATAGAATATAATTCACCCAAAAACAAATTTATTTGTATCAAATTTTTAGAAGGGAAAAATCTACAAAATTGAATAGTTTGAACGATTATGATTTGTCATGTAACGTTCAAGTATTAATTTTTTTTATTTATTTTGAAAAGTTTTTCCTAACGCTATATTATTAAGAAAAATTATTTAGTAATGATTTAATACATTTTGCGGTTATAATTTGTCTGATTCTTTCTCGATTTAATTTATATGTATAATCTATACATATTCATTAAGAAGTAAAAACAACTACTAATATTTTAATCATTAAGAAATAACATTTTTGAGTTGTTCAAACAAAATGAAAAAATATATTGATGGAGTGAAAGAAAATATACTAGTAGCTTCTGATTTGGTTTGCACTAATATTTTAAGTTCTCTTTGAATGCATATTACATTAAAATAATTTTTAATTATATTAAATCATTCATAATTCAAAAATATGACTTAACGTGAGCTAATTCAATATAATAATTTTGTTATGATTATTTATAAAATAATTCAAATTTAATCATTTAAAAAAATGATTAATTTCTTAGACAAATTTCTTAGTAATGTGTAGTATGGGCCAAGCCCAGACTTAGCCCATAAATTTGGGAATGGGCCACAAATTTTACTTATAGTCTTAGGTACAAACCTAATTTGATTTGACTCAAGAATAAGTCTATTAGAAAATTTATAAATTTCTATGCGTTAAAAATAAAAAGTCTTCCCTTAGCCAATTAAAATCCCAAATTTGCCTCAATTTCTTATTAAAAAATAAAATTTTGTAACAAAATATTTAAAGACTTAAAAAAGTTTTAAAATTTCAAAATATTCATTATTTGGCCAATGTGAATGATTATTCAAGCACAATTATTCTTAAGACATCAAAATATTCATTTAAATTTTCAACACAACTATCTAAACACAGAGAAAAATGTCAATAAACAAAATATTCATTCATAAGGATTTGGTAGCCGCTCATTTCATCCATCTTCTTCGCCTCCTTTGCAGAGTAGGAGAAAAGAAGATTTCGGGTTTTCTTATCAGGATTTGGTAGAACTAGCTTAGAATGAAATTTAATTATAATCTCCTAATGGTAGCACTTGCTGCTCTAGTTTGTGTATTTTTGGATTTACGTGATACTCACCAAAATCTTCTCAACCTCTCTCTAAAATTAATAGTAATTTTCTTGGGTTTCTATATGAAAATGGAAGAAGCTTGATGAGTAGAGAAAGAAGTAGAAGCAAAAATGAACATTAATGGCGAGGCCTTGTGATATTGATGAGTATGCCACTTCTTCAAGCAGTACTACACAAGAATCTGCAGGTAATTACATGAAGAAGAAGAAGAAGAAGAAGAATGAAGGTATAATGATAGAGCCTTGGATATAGCACTAAATAATATTTCTATTATAGATGAAACACTCAAAATCATACACCAATCCATAGAATATACTGAAAAGACTAACAAAATAGCACACCAATTTTAAAGCTCCAAAACAAAACACACTAAAGGAAATAAAACAAAAGAAATAACAAAATAAAAAGATAAACAACAATAGTCCAGCAAACACAAAATGCAACCACACTGCTAGCTTTCGAGAGGCTAGCATTCTCCCAAGTCCCTTCTAAATTTTTTCCTCCTTTTTTTCATTTGCTCTACCCTTTAATATATCTGATGTTGTGGTCCTCACTGACTTAGTTAGGATATTCTCTTCCTCCTTTCTTTCTAACCCTCTTTTTTTTACTTTTTGTGACCTAGGGTCTATCAATACCTCCCCCATAAGGTTCACCTTGTCCTCAAGGTGAATGTTAGAAGTTGCAACCGATTGCTTCTTTACCACAAGTGTCTGTTCTTGCTTCCCTAAAGAATTTGACGAAGCCCCTCTCTCATAAAATTTTTTTCTCCCTTAAATTCAAATGGACAGAGGGGCCGCATAATTGGAATCCCCTTTTGTTGAATTGCCTTCACACCATTCAACTTTTTAGTGAAGAAATTCCTCTAGAAGATAAACCTGCCATTTGGATTCCTCTATAAAATAATCTTGCTTGAAAATTTCCCATAATTGAAAGATCCATAGCAATTATTTTTTTAACATGAGCATCGTCATGTCTTCCCAAAACATCATGTACAATAATGATCACATAGAAAGCTTCTCTTATGATTAACTTTCCTACATTTGATGAATAACTCACACTAGTCTACTGTAGTGACCAGCCACTGCTTCCAAAACCTTATTTAAGAAGTATTTTATGCGATCCCAATAAGATTGCTATCTGTGTAGCATCAACCATGTTATCCATGTCTTCCTTCTTCTGGGCAATAGGTTTGGTTGTTGCTTGAGAATGAGTCAAACTATGGTTTGAGGTTATTCCATAATAGAAATAATAACACCCAATTGATGCTCCTTCCTAGCTCAGTTTTAGGCTTTTACTCCTCCCGAAAACCTAATTTCTTTCTTCTGTTTTGCCTTCATCATCCTTGGTTGCAGTCATTACTAGTTGTAGGTTATTCCTCCTATAATTTGTTCCACATTGTTCATGCCACCAGAAATAGAATCTCTGCTGCTTTCTTCTTGCTTTTTCATCTTAGAATAGTTGATAAATTGCCTTTGGGTTGTTTGCCAATGTTGTTGGGAAGGAATATGATTTTTCTTTAGTTTGAATCTCCTTCTTAGGTGCCTTCCTTCCTTTGCCTCTATTGTCTTCTTCATCAGCCTTCAATAAAATCAGAGAACACTGCATCCCAATTTGCTTAGGAGGCATCAAGACATGGGTTATGTTTACAGGTTTAGATACTATGGTAATCCAAATACATGGGCTTTGATCTAAAGATTTAATAACCCTAATTCTTGTTGGACCCTTATACAACCTATTCTCCTTAACCTTGTCTAAAATTAGGTTTCTCTCATTTATCATATGGGCCAAGTCCATTAATTTAAATTGGTTTGTGAGATTGGTAGCTATAATAATAAAAAAGTTTAGCCCAATAATATGTGTGTAGGGACTAATGGGCTTAATGAATTTTTCTTTCCCATTCAACATTGGGCTTCTTCCCCACTTAATCTGTATAACCTGATGCAAAACCCAATTTTCTTTATTCCCTTTTTCCTTGCCTTCTTCTTCTTGTGCTGTCAATAGCAAATGACGCCAACTCTTGCTCCTTGTGCGTGCATCAGATTTCTCACCCTTGCAACTACGCTTCAGCTCTCTCCTCTTGACTACTTCAATGTTAGATAGCCAATCAACACTGTTTGGCTAGCTTTACACTTGTGCTGCAAATAAAATCTCTCTCTTCCAGTTTCTAATTTGTCTCCAAGGAATTTATAGAGCTAAAAACTTCTGGTTTTAATTCTTGAATTGATGCGTTCTTCAACTCCTTCCTCTCCTCTTCTTTACCTCTCTTTGCTCGGGAAACATGAAGATTCTCCAATTTACTCTAAGACCATTTAGTAGGATTATTCTCTATTTTTTCAATCTCTTTCTACTTTGTTATTTCTTTTGTTCTATTTCCTTTAGTGTGTTTTGTATTCAAGCTATGAAGTTGGTGTGCTATTTTGTTAGTATTTCTAGTATATTCTATGAATTGATGTATGGTTTTGAGTGTTTTTTTCTATAATAAAAATATTATTCAGTGCTATATCCAAGGCTTTATCAATTTGATATCAAAGTGGTTAGATTCCAGGGAAGCTCAAGACCAAGTATGGTAGACCTAGATAACAGAGTAGCCTATTTGAAAAAAGAGATGGTACAAGTGAAGAAAGACATGAAAACTCTCAAGGAATGCACGAGAGAATTACATGATGCTGATGTTATGGTCCCCACTTGATTATGTTATTAGGATATTCTCTTCCTCATTTCCTTTCAATCCACTTTTAAGGTTCAGCCCATATTAATAATTTTATTTTTTTACTTTGTAACCTAGGGTCTATCATATAACTTCAAGTGAAGGGTGTTTTACTCCAAAGGCTAAAATTTCAGAATACCAGAAGTATTATCATGTCCACCATTTCCAAAGAAGAGAAGGATAATTTCAGAGCCAAACTGTTCATCCAATAGATCTCCAATACCATTTTTTGCTTCACCAGATTTTGAGTTGTTCTTTTATGCTCTTAGAAATAATATAAACACTACCCCTTTAATCAATGGATGCATCTCGAGCAGAGAGTCAGGAAGATGGCAGAATTTTGGTCAACAAAAAAAATGTACACTCAGTTTTGAAGTGTTATGAGTGACGTGGCAACAGGATCTCCATTGAGCTCACCAACGGCCAAGATTTATTCAACTTTAATAACTTCACAGGAGTAGGAGATTCAGAGGATCTGCTTCCAAGGAGTCGAGCTCTCAGAAGCTCGACTTCTCTCCATCTCTACCCTTAACAAGTTGACATAACCAACCTTAATGAGTCGAAGCAAATCAAAATATCCTAATTAACTTCTTGCACCATGTAGCAGTGCAAGAAATGTTCCTAGAAGTTGACCAATACAAAAACATACATCAATGATCACATTGAATGCCTCATAACTAGTACACTAAATATTCCACCTGGGCCAACAGATACATATTACAGAACGACTACTAACACTAACACCAATAGTCACAATACTCTCGAATAAAGATTCGACGAGGAAAAGATTCCCTGCAACACTTATCTCAACAACTACCATCTTTTTAAAGAGAACATTAAGTAGAAAATGAGGTGCTTTATGTAGTTTGATGTTTCACCACTTTAATCTCCACCTTCCATTTCCTAAGCAGAGCTCTGATGTCTGCAGTTACATCTCTATCTGTGAGTCTTTAAATGTTTGGCAAAACAAGAACCAGATTTATACCAGTGCTTCAAAAAAGTTGAATAAGCAAATCCAATTATTTTGGAGCTAAATTTGTACATGTTCATCTAGTTTTGAACGCTGGGAAAACCCTAAAAAGGATACAAAATCACACACAAAAAGTAAGAACTTAAAACTAATCTAGAAGGAAACCTAAATTAATACCGACCAACTAAGATAAAGTCATCGTCATCAAGAACCTCAACATCCTTTTCTCCAACAAAGTGCTCTCGGCCAATTTCCTTCACCAATTTGACAAATTCCATCCTTTTCTCCAGAGGGAGAGGTACATATGGCAGCCTAAAAATTGGCCTAACAACCCCAAGTTGAGCAAGAGCTGTGTTCAAACCAATGGGGTTTGGCTCCTGAAATAGCCAATCAATGAGGGGCATGATCTTCGCATTCAATGTTGGGTTCTTGCCCCCAAACATGAGTTCTCGCATTAGACCAGGAACTAGGTTGCTTGTAACAGATATCACTCCAGTAGCCCCAAAACCCCATCTAGCATCATGACATTGATCGTCGTTCCCACTCCACACAACAATTCCATTGCCTGTGTAATGTTTAATCCGTTCATTACCTACACACTCCTTGACACCTGCTAAGTTAGCACTTTGCAAAAAGGTTTGAATTACACTTGGAGGAATATCTTGACCAGTCCGCGAAGGCACATTATATATGATAGTGGGCCCCATGGAAAGTACACTATCAAAGTGAGAGACCAGACCATTCAAGGAGGTTTTGCCATAGTAAGGGTTTATATGGAGGGCAGCATGCATGCCTACAGCAAAACCCTGCTCAGAGGCATGAATTGCTTCCCTGGTTGAGTTGCTTCCAGTGTTTCCAATAACCTTGATTTTTCCACCAAAGCAGTTGACTGTGTGCCCAATAAGCATTATGTGTTCATCCCAGCTCATTAATTGTCCTTCACCAGTTGTGCCACCAACAATAATACCTTCAGCACCATTTACAATTTGCATATTCACCAAGTCATCATATGCTTCAAGATCAAATCGACCATCAGGAAGGTAAGGAGTTTTGATGGCAGTAATCAATCTCAAACATTTTATGTCCTCTGCTGATGTCCTGTAAATATAAGATAAATTAAAATTTTATCAACATGAACAAATCCTCTCTAAAGCTTCATTTCTATGTATATTCATTATGTTTGCAAATAGATTATAACTAGTGGGCTTGGCATGTACTGAAGTGCTTGCCGATTTTTTTTAAAAAAAATTAATTTTAGATATAAAAAAAAGAAGTAAAAAAGTTAAATAACTTCACATTCTCCCACAACTCCCCACTCCCTCATAATATAGATGTTGGATCAAAAAATTTCATTCAGAAAAAGGCATTCATGAAGTGGGAGATATGCATCCACATTTCTTTTAGATCATTCCTCAAAATATGTAAATGCACAGTATCACTTTTCATTGTAAATCAATATAACGTTGCTTTGAAGATATACAAATCTAAATGAAGTTAATGCCTTGTATATCTGAACTAGATCTCGAAGTAAATGATCAAGTAAAATTAAAGTCAAATTGTCAGTTAGATAGAGAAATTTGCTCAGAACTCTAGATGCTCATGTAACAAAATAGTTTAAAATTATACTTCCAGTGACTATTCCAGAAATTCTACATAGAGCAGAGATCCTAATCTGCACAGCACACATATATACAGAGAATACACATAATATCATAGTAGATATTTAATAAAACGAGAATGAATCAATATCCTACCTATTTTTCATCTCAAAGCTTCGCATTGGAAGGTGGAAATTGGGTATAACAGTAGCTTGGGGAGGCTTCCAGTTCGAGTTCCTGTTTCATAAAAACAAATATGAAACGTCAATCAAACCAACATGTGCATCTTTTTTCTGTTTTACAGCAGTACAATTAGCCTAAAATGCGTATATTTTAAGTCACTTAGAGAGGCATCCTGCAAATAGAGTACAAATTTGACAACAATAAGGCTTACCTTAGATGAAAATTATAAATCACAGGATAGCCACCGAAGAATAAGCAGGTAAAATGAAGATTGTACATTATGTAATTCACTCTAATAAACTGTTTTGCATCTTTTCATCAAGTCAAACAGAGGTGTTGGCCATGAAGATTGATGAAGTAACTAAGAGACTCATAATGTATGCCTAAGCCACAATGTTAAAGACGAGACAAAATAGTGTTTTAAGAAAAGAATTAACATACAGACTACAGAGGTCAATGGGAAAATTTGTAATGCAGTAAATTTTTAGTGGGGCGTCTGAGTTCAAACAATTTAACTACCCAGTTTAACAAATAAAGAGTACCATCAATTAAAATAATTAATAGATAAATTAAAAAAACTATTGAATTAAGAAGACAGCGACATTTGAATACCCACAAGTTTAAAAAAGGACAATAAAATATCAGCAATTGACTATAATAATTAACTAAAGACAACAATCGTATAATAAAAAAGAAAACCAGTTTTAACCTTTTGTTGCTATCAATGACATTGGAGCGGGATACGGGAAGACCGTAACCTCTCAAGCAGACGCTGCTATAGCTCTTCAGCATGGTCACCACTCAAGACAGATTCCTCAAATGAATCGAACCCAAATCTAAGGAACAAGATTTTGTACAATACCACAAAATGCTGTTATATCATTGGAAACAGTAATAAATATTATTTGTGTTTGCAATGCATGATCAAAGGCTAAGACAAATGAAAGTGAAGACTGAAGAAACAAAGTGAAACTGCAACTTCACAAACTCTATTAAAAAATTTCAAGGATTTATGAGAGAAAAACTCTTGAGAACATCATCGCCAATTTCCATAATGAAGAACTACATGTGCAGATAAGAGATTGGACAACAATGGAAAGAGAGATGCCATTATATTATATTATTAAATACAGATAATCATTTTCACAGATCCATGGTGAAACCATAAGAACACCTGAAAATTTCCCAACAAATGGAGTATCTCATGGATTCATCAGAAACCCTGATTGACGAATAAACCCAGAGGAGTTCAACGTCATCATCCTACAACTATGAGTACATAACAGAACTAGAAGAAGAAAGTGTAGAGCAGAACCAGGAAATCGTCTACAGTGTGCTCAAATAGATAGCCCTTGAACGTCGAGGCGTTGTCTGACCTCCGTTGCTCGGCTCGGCGGCGTCCTCCGTTGGCGAAGACTAAGGGAGATGGCTTGACGGCGTTTGAGCTTGAGGGAAAGGGAAGTAGTGGCACAGAGAGTGTTGTGCGATGTTCTGAGGGCAAATGCTGTAATGTTTGGGTTTTTTATTTATACAGTATATTATTACATGTATTACAAATAATTGTATCAAATAATAGAAATATTAAAAATCGATAAAAATTGTACAAGGATGTAGAACGGATATTGAGTGTTTCATACCTAAACTCGAATTCAACCCTTATACTAACGAATGGAAGAAGATCTATGCTTTCTTCTTTAGCGGTGCTAGGAAAGTTCATGTTTTAAAATTTTCATGCCTTTTGGACTTTTCTTGGTGAATACACTAACCTTATTCTATTCCAAACATGATGATTAGTCAAAAATAAGAAAAAAAATCCAAACTTGAAAAGATTTGTTTTGGATTAGTGTACGAAATACTGATCAAAATGAGTTCAACTCGTTAAATCAATATTTTTATCCACTAAAATGATGAGTTAGATTTTATTTTTTTAACTTGTATAACGATAAAAATTGTTTATATATTCTTTGAATGGAAATTAGGTAAAAAATTCATTACAATGTTTTTGGGTTTTCAAATTGAGCATTGGTTTATATATATATATATATATATTGGACATAAAAATTAAGGATTTTTGTAAAACAAAGAAAATGAAAATAATAAAAAGGTTAAGATGCATAAAATCTCTTAAACTTTAGGTTATATATAAATAATTTTTTTTAATTATAAAAGTTGACATAATCCTGTTAAACATTTGGTTATGAAAGCACTTTGATTCTATGAAATGACTTTATTGAGTACTTTTTTAAAACCAATTGTGAGCACCTTAGAGATACTCTTATAAGAAAAGTTTGTTTAGCTAATTGGCCTGAAATAGCCTATCACCTTAGGGACGGTAACTTTAGGTATCATAATTATGTGAGTGACATTGAGGTCTTTTGGTATTGCCACTGAAATGAAAAATTCCTTGACTTCCTCATTTACCTTATGCTTTATAACCTACCAATGATTTTGATAAAATAAACCATTGAGGTCGTCTAAGTCTAGGGCCTTCATAGTACCTGATTGAAAACTACATTTCCAATCTCATCTTTACCTAACTGTTTTAGTGAGCGATTGTTCATCTCTTCTTTAACTAGTTGGGGAATAAGCCTTATTACTTGATCCAAATTACTCTCCCCAGATGAAGTAAACAAGTATTTATAATAATGATTAAATAACCTCCACTATCCAATCCCCCTCAGCAACCTTTACACTCATGATATGGTTAATAGCTCGCCTTTGGATAGTTGTTAAGTGGAAAAAATAAGAATTTTTGTCTCCTTCTTTGAGCTAATTAATCCTAACTCTAGGTCTCCAAAAACCCTTTTCTTGTTTCCAAGGATAGTCCAATTCCTGCTTACACTCTTGCATCCTTAAAGAATTGGCTTAAGAGATATCTTACCATTTTGGAGAAATTACAACTCTTAAAGAAAAAATTTGTTTACTGCCCTTTTGAAAGTTTGCCTACTCCAACCTTCCAAGTTACTACGAAGTCTTTTAGTCTTTTCCAGCAATGTTGTTTGTAAAGACAAAAGATGGAAGCTTGAGGTTGTGCAAAGATTATAGGTAATTGAATAAGCTGATAGTGAAGAATAAATATCCCCTCCCTAGAATATATGACCTGTTAGATCAATTGAAAGGAGCTACTGTGTTTTTCAAGATTGATTTGAGATTGTGGTACCATCAAATCAAGGTAAGAGCAAAAGATATACCTAAGACTACCTTTAAAACCAGATATGAGCATTATGAATTTCTTGTAATGCCATTTGGACTGATGCCCTAGTTATTTTTGTGGATTATATGAATCGTATCTTTAGACCCTATCTTGATCAATTTACGGTAGTATTTATTGACGACATTCTTGTGTATTCTAAAAGTAGAGAAGAGCATAAATATCATCTTAGAATTGTGCTACAGTTGCTTAGGAATAAGCAATTGTATGCCAAACTTAAGAAATGTGAGTTTTGGTTAGAAGAGGTGAAATTCTTAGGACATGTCGTTACAAAAGATAGAGTAGCAGTAAATCCCAACAAGACAGAGGTAGTAATTGGTTAGGAGAGGGCGACTACAGTGACTGAAATATGTAGTTTTCTCATATTAGTCGATTATTATAGGAGATTTATGCAAGAGTTTTCACAAATCGTGTTGCCTTTGACTAGATTGACCAGGAAAGATATTCCATCTGTGTGGGATGCTAAATGTGAACATAGTTTCCAAACTTTGAAAGAAAGACAAACAACCGCACCTGTCTTGGTCATTCCTGATCCTTTAGAAATTTTTGAAGTTTATTGTGATGCATTTAAGAAGGGCCTAGGGTGTGTCTTGATGCAAGAAAGGAAAGTGATAGCATATGCCTTTAGATGTAACATTCGCTCCTAAATTTTGAGATATGTTTGTTAATTTTAATTGCTTGTGTATGTTGCATTTATGTTAT
Source organism: Senna siamea (assembly GCA_031216115.1). Lineage (NCBI taxonomy): Eukaryota > Viridiplantae > Streptophyta > Magnoliopsida > Fabales > Fabaceae > Senna > Senna siamea. The sequence goes on along the minus strand of CM062355.1, from coordinate 17,073,098 downwards.
GTTAGCTTGCATATAGTTGCATGAGTGCAAGAATTGGACTAGAAATGAGTGAGAAATTTGACTAGAATGAAGAAAATGACTAAAATGAAAGGTGGAAGAGTTTAGGTATGAAAATTTCAATTTTGGCCAAAGGATTTACTGTAGCAATAGAATTTTGAAAGCTTCCCGCCAGTGAGCTAGGGGCAAAATGGTAATTTAAATATAGTTGGAAGAATTATCATTTTAGACCGAATGGTTGGGAATTAGGAGTAGAATTGCAAATAGGTCAGATTGCCTATAAATAGGCCAATCCTTCAGACCCTTCATTTGGCATCCTGCGTTCTGAAATTCTAGGGAGAGAAAGTGGTCATGTAGAGAGAGAAATTAAAGGAAAAAGGCAGTGAATCTCATTTCTAGCAAGATTTAAAGTTAGAAAAGTGATTAGGAAAGCATCTACAGCATTAATCAGCATCTATACATCAGTTAAACACGGATTAAGGTAGCATAATAACCCAATCCCTTTATTTCGTAGTTTACTGTTCATATTACTGAAATTTGTAAAATTGAACTTGTTTGAAAGAAAAAGAAATTTAAAACTACATTCTTATTATTTTTAATCACTATTGGGTATTTTTAACCGATTGAAAATGCTTATGCATGCTTAAAATTTCTTCTAAAAAATGGGTTTTTCAGTTTGAATGAAAATGAGTTTTAATCTCAGATTTAGACAAGATTGTATGATGTTTTGGGCTGTTTTCTTGTGTTAAATGTTGCTAAGGAGTTTATCTTAAGTTCATCAATTTCAAATGGGTTTAGAAACAAGTTTTTAGATTGAAATTTTGGGTCAATGATAATTTATAAAACAGAGCAAGACGCCTTGACGGTGATCGCCATGATGCAGATCGTATCGTGCTATTGAGATGCCCAGAATCGTATACAGAATGCTAGCAGTTGACTACCAGGCACCTGGAAGTCGACTACAGCGTTCTTCATTTTTTCATAAAGGCCCAAGAATAGAGCAACTGACTACCCCGACCCATCAGTTGATTGTCGAGAGCAACAGTAAGCTAGCAGTCGACTGTCGGCTCTCTGTTTGGAATTCTAAAAATTTAGGCAGAATGCAATTAGTTGACTTGCAGCGTGATACCAGTCGACTGCTACCTTTTGTGATGAAAAGATGAACTTAATGATATATTTAAATGATATCTAGCCCAAAAACTAAATCCAAACTAGAGATTAAACTCAAATTACAAGCAAGGTAACATATACTTTGAATGTGAATGAGAAAGAGCATGAAAGTGATGAAAGTTAAAAGGAAATAGCAAGAATGCATAAGAAAAATGAAAATTTTATTCTTAATATATGTATTTGTGGTAGATAGGTTCATATCTGAATGACTGATTGCTAGTATGAGACGGTGATTGGACATTTTGCGATTATCGTGATAGTTGTAAATTGTAAGTTAGTGACTTAATGGCCAAAGTAAATGAAAATTCACATACTTAGAATTTACAAAACTATAGTATGCACCGATTCACCTATATATATATGTTTATGAATAACGTTTTAAAGACCTCAGTATGTACTTAATGTGTGGAACCCAGAGTTGGGGACCTTATGATACTTAGATCCACTAGAGGACGCTCTAGAATGTACACAAATGTTATATGCAGTCGAAGACTGCCAGGCAGAGTTGCCATAGTACATATGCGAAAACATAGAGTGGTGCACATGTTGCCCCTCCAGATTTCTCTTATTATGCAATTATATAATGATAATTATGATAATGATTGGTAGAGGCTAATGTATGATAATTGGTAGAGGCTAATGAGAAGTGCTCTTATTTCCTTATTGCTATTTATGTTATGATGAAAGTTATATGAATGATGATATGTTACCTATATGTTTTGATGAATTGATGAGATATGTACTATGAGTTAAGTTTATGCATGCAAGTATGAATGTTAAATGAAATGTTATACAAAATCACCCAATAGATGTATTATTTTATGAAAAAGAATGTAAAATTTTCGTATGAGTTTACGGTGGTATAAACTAGCTATTTTGAAAAGTGATTATTAATGCTATTGAGATTTATTCTCATAAAAATGCTGGTTTGTATCAGATGCCTAGATTCTAGATAGTACTAGAAGTGGAGGTAGAAGTGGTGGAGATACCCTTCCTAAGGTATTTTCTTGTGATTCATGAAGTATGGGTTGTGTATATATGAGAAGTTCCTCCCATACCTTGAGGATGTAAAGTTCTAGGAAAGTTTTTGGTATGCCCCATACCCTGAATCCTTATGATATTTTGGAAAAAGGATCAGGAGAATAGTTTTGATGTATAGGATAAGGGCATATATGTATTAGGATATGTGAGTTAGAAGTCCACTAGCTATTTTTGTTAAATGAGTATGAGTGACAGGCTTGTTGTCTCCTTACCCTAGCTAACACTCTCACATATCCATAGATATATGTCTAATGAATGATATGTATACACTGTAAATGAATGTTGATGGATATGAATATATGTATGCACATGTATGTTGTTTTAACTAATATGTTTTAAATTTTTGCTGTGTAACGTGTGAGATCTCGAGTGTAGTGACCCAAACCAATAATACTAATTATGTCATTTGGTAAACAATTAAGCATTAACTCGGGTAAGGGAAGTAGTAATTCACCAATCTTATAGTATATAGTTTATATTATTTAATTAACTTAAAAGGAACTGTAGGATTGAGGGGTTACATTAGGCAACTCAGATCTCATGAGGGAAATTATCCTACTCATAATCTTGAATTAGCAATTTTAGTGTTTGCCTTAAAGATTTGGAGACATTACCTATATAGGTTTAGATTTGAGGTATTTAGTGACCATAAAACCTTCAAATACCTTTTTAATCAAAATGAATTGAATATGAGGTAGAGAAGATGGATGGAGTTTATTAATGATTATGATTTTGATTATGATTTTGAATTGAAATACCATCCAAGAAAGGTAAACGTAACGCCAGATGCCTTAAGTAGGAAATCCCTTTATTTAGCTCACATAATGGTGAATGTGATGAACCTAATTAAGAAGTTTAGGAATTTAAGTTTATACACTCTAGTATTGCCAGATAAGATGTACCTAAGTGAAATGAGAATTGAAAATAATCTCAGAACTTAGATCTTAAAAGCCCAAGGAGAAGATGAATTCTTAAAGTCCCTGAAGGACTCAAAGGAATTCAAGAAAAAAGCTAATGGGGTAGAAACCTTTCAGACTAGGTTGTATATCCTAGAATCAAGGGGATTGAGAGACCAAATCCTAAAGGAAGCCTACAAAAGTAACTATACTGTTAATCCTAGTGCCATTAATATGTACCAATATTTAAAAGAAAATTTTTAGTGGCTAGGTATGAAAAAGTATATAGCTGAATATATTACTAAATGCTTAGTGTGCTAGCAAGTGAAGATTGAACATCAGAAACCTGCAAGATTGTTACAACCTCTAGAGATCCCTGAATGAAAATGGGAGAAAACCTCAATGAATTTTATAGTAGGATTACCTATAACTCAATCAGGAAATGACACAATTTAGTTGATTGTAGATAGATTAACTAAATATGTACATTTCTTACCTATTAAAATAAATTTCTCATTGGATAAGTTGGCCCAACTGTATATACAAGAAATAGTGAAACTCCATGGAGTACCTACTAACATTGTGTTAGATAAAGACCCTAGGTTTACTTTTAGATTTTGAAAAGCCCTGTAAGAGGCCTTCGGTACTAAGTTAAACTTCAGTATTGTTTATCATCCATAAACTGATAGGCAGACTAAACAAACTATACAAACGCTAGAAGATATGCTTAGGGCCTGTGCATTAGAACAATGGGGGAGTTAGGTTAAGAATTTACCTTTAGTAGAATTTTTCTATAATAATAGTTTCCATTCTAGTATAGGAATGGCTCTGTACTAAGCTTTATATGAGAGAAAATGTAGATCAACTTTATATTGGTTTGAAGTGGGGGAAAGACAACTATTAAGGCCAAAACTAGTACAATACGTTATAGATCACATAAAAATGATCAGAAAAAATATGGCTGAAGCCTAGGATAAATAGAAGAGTTATGCTGATAAGAGGAGAAGACCACTAGAATTTGCTGAAGGGAATCATGTCTTCCTCAGGGTATCTCTTATTACTAGTATTGGTAGGGCTATTAAGTTCAGAAAACTAAACCCTAGATACAATGGACCCTTAACATCCTAAAAAGAATTGTTTCAACTACATATCAAATAATGTTATCTCTATTTTTGTCCAATCTCCACAATATTTTTCATTTTTCTCAATTTCATAAATATATTCCCAATCCTTCACATGTTCTTGACGCCAATACAGTACAATTAAAAGATAATTTAACTTATAATTTTATACCTTTAAGAATAATTAGTATTGAGGTGAAGCAATTGAGGAATAAGGTCATTCCACTAGTAAAGGTATTGTGAGATAAGTCGTCACTACAAGAAGTCACATGGGAAAAGGAAAATGAGATGAATAAGACTTATCTCGAGTTATTGAATTAGGTACGTATTAATTTTGAGGACGAAATTATTTTAAAGGAAAAAAGAAATGTAACATCCGCTCTTTTTATTTATGAGAGATTTTTATTAATTATTAAATAAGTTAAATGCTTGTGTATGTTGCATTAAATTGCATATAGTTGCATTAATATCGAATCTAAATTGAAAGAAAAATATCAAGGACTTGAATGAAAGAAAAAGGTTTAGTAAGGAAAGTTATATATGCTTTCAATACTCTAGGGGTAGCAAACCGTACTTTTAGCCAAAAGACTAGTTACTGTGGCTACCAGATTTTTGAAACCTCTCGTCAAACTTTCAGGGGCAAAATGGTCATTTTTCATATGGCCGGGAAATTTGCTAATTGAGGCTGGATGATCAAAACTTGACCCTAATATTAGATAAGGTTTGATATTTCTCTAACCGCTTAAACCACGTATAAATAGGTGGAAATATCAGAACCTTCCCATTTCACCCTAAACTTCAAAATTTTAGAGAGAGAAAGAAGTGTTAGAGAGAGAAAGTGAGGAATTAAGAAGGAATTGGAATTTCCAAAGTAATTTAAGGCAAGAAGCTAGCCGAAGAGGAATCTAGGAGGATATCTGAGATTAAAAATCTATCTTTTTACACAAAATAATGTAGAAAAAACCCAATCTTATTTATTTCAAAATTTACTATTTATGTACTGAAAATTATGATTTTCATGTTATCTAAATTAGAGAGGAAGTAAAAATTACATTCTTAATGTTTTTAATTGCTATTGGGTGTTTTAAATTGCATGGATATACTTATGTATGCATAAATCAGATTATGAAAAATGAGTTTTTACTTATTGATAAAAATAAGGTTGAATCCAAGATAAAAGTGAGCTTAAATGGTAACTTGGGCTATTTTTATGTGTTAAATTATGCTTATATGTTGGTATTGAGTTAATAACTATTAGAAAGGGTTACAAATTGATATTCAGGCAGAAATTTGGGTCAACAACTAATTTGAAAAATAGAGCATAACATAGCAGCTGACTACCAACTTTTGGAAGTTAACTGTTGTGTTCTTGAGTTGACCAGAAATCCATACACATCGTTAACATTCGACTGCCAGCCCTTGAAATGTGATTGTCATGCTCATCTTTTCCATAGAATCGCCAAGAATGTAGTAGCCAACTGTCAAGGTTATGGTAATCAACTGGTAGCCCTCCATTTGGAAAATATTTGACAGTACAGTGAGTAAAAAGTTAACTGTTAGCATATGAAAGTTGACTAGCCAGCCTCTATTTTGGAATAAGAACTCAATGACCTAGCTTGAAGCATAATTAGCCAAAAACTTCACTCAAATAAAGGATCTAAACCCAAGAAGTAATGGGTAACAAGTGGTTTGAAAGTAAAAGAGAAAAAAATAAGAATTTTATGAGATTAAAATGGTCAAAGGCCACGAGAATACTGTAAATGGTTGAGGACCACAAGAAAATTATAGATGGTTACAATACCATAAGAATACTAAAAATGGTCAAGAACTACGAGAAAATTACAGATGGTCAAGGACCACGAGAAACTTATTTATGAGCGAGAAATTTTATAAATGAGGAGTTTTTTGCTCTGTGACTCTCTTGAGTTCTCTTTTACGGTGATTTTGTTTATGGCCATAACAATATGCTCTAATTTCCTTTTCTATGCTCTGTATTTATATGTGAATATAACCCTATTACCGTTACAATTAGATGATATATCTTATGGGAGGGATATGTGAGATGATATATCCTGTGTGATAGATATGTGATGTTGCATTCATAAATATGAAAAATAATGATATGATTCATGCATAGTATCCTAATAGACACGATATATTATTTGCTAATGAAAAGAATATAGTATATTTTCGTATGGATACAGTGGTACAAATTAACAGTTTTTAAAATAGGTTGTTATTACTATTGATAAATTTTTCTTATATAAATGCTATTTTGTATCAGATATTTTGGGATTAGGTCTTGCTAGAGGTGGAAGTGTAAGTGGTGGAAATACCCTTCCTGGGGTATTTCCCAATCATTAAAGAACTATGGGTTATATTTGTATTGAAAATCCCTTCCATACCTTGAGTGCATGAGATGTTAAGGCTTGTATAGCACAATTTTGACATGCCCAATACCCTGATTCCTTATGATTATTTTTGGAAGGATCAGGAGGATGATTTTTGATGTATAAAATAAGAGCATATATGTATTAGGATATGTGAGATAGTGATCTACTAGTAGGATTCTAAAAAGGGGTATGAGTTGTCCCCTTACCTTAATTAGTCTCACATATCTATAGGTATAGATATATATCTGATGTAAAGAGACTATAATTATTGTAATGAAACATGTATGTGTATGTATTTAAAATTATTTATATATATTTCAAATTATTTTTTGTTGTGTTACATGTGAGAATCCTTAGTGTGGAATTCTCAAACTAATGTCACTTAATTATTTAACTTGGTAAAAGTTAAAATTTACTTGGATAAAAGTAATAGTAACTTACTAACCTTGTAATGTATCATTTAATTAACTAAAAGGAACCACAGGATTGGGGGCGTTACAACTTTGGTCTCCATTAGTAACATAATCTAAGGCTAATATTGGGACACAAAGTATCATAATGCATGAAGGCCTTGATGCCTCTATAGTTCCAAATTATAATTGGATTCACAGCTCCTGGTAGGGCTTAATTTCTTTCTTTCTTTCTGGTAACTATCCTTCACTTTTACACTACTGACCTTTTCTTGAGCTCTTTTAAGATCCATTAACAGAGCTCTATAACCAAATTATTTTTAACTTCCTCTAACTATAAGTGTTGATTAAGACTCTCTTCTTCGTCAGTTTCCTCCTTAAGAGGAATCTCAACATAGTAGGATTAGTTCTTGAGTTCCTTATAGGCATTTCTTAGTTTCCAAACTGCCAGTTAATAGGGATTAATTCTCCTGTCATCGTGAATTCCTTCCTCCAAAATTGACATCTATGTGTTCCCTTCCCTCACCCTGGTTCGTTGGGTCACAATCCTAGCCCTACATTCATTGATCTAGTGCAACTAAAGAGGTTGGTACCAATTGGATCTGGACTCACTGTACATTTCCTAAGTGAAGCATTTTAGGCTTAAAGAATCTAATATGATGACTGGAGACTTTAACCCAATATCTTCTTTTTTTATGTCCACTTCCTCAAGGATTTTTAAATCCAGGCATGGGCATTCCTTTACTTCCTTAAGATATATTCTTGTTAAAGATAGAGTATTTTGGGTTTCACGAGGCCTCTTTTCCTCCCATCCCTTTTTCGTTAGGCTTTTCCTACTCTCTTTGCTCATGATCCCACTTAGCTTTTTCATGGGCCCCTTCCCATTGTTGTTACCTTTAGTACTATCCTTACCCCACATCTTTTTCGACTAGATAGTAGTGCTTGTCAAGATTTCAAAGTGTGCACTTCTCGACCTTATTCCTTTCATTATTTGATCCAAATCATCCTTTTTGTAATTTTTTCTTTTACATTCCTTTGAAAATTTACGTGGTAAGCACTTGCCCTATCATCTACCCTAAACTCTTCCTCTCATGGTTGCTCCGATAAGGTGTTCAATAGAGGAATGCCTAACCCTAGGTCATATCAAAGCTCTTAGTGATTCTAGGTTGCCATTATCTTTTATTTAGTGCAATCCTTTCTCTCGTGGCCTATACAACCACAATTGTAGAAATAATATTGTAGATTTTGAGAGAAAATCATTACCCAAAATCTTGGAAGAATTTTCCTTAGGATCTAGAACCCATTAGGCAGAGGTTTAGTAATATCAACAAGAACTCTGACCCTCATAAAACCTCTGACTGTCTATTATTTACCATAACATTTCCCACTGCTAGGACTTCACCAATCTTCTTGGAAATTTTTGTAAAATTTGCTATACTAAAACCTTCTAATGACACTTTGTGTATTTGAATCTAAAAGGGACTATAATTTTAATCTATCTCGTGAATGGTAACCTCTAGCACCCATCTTTATAAGCTCAATAGACTTTTAAGAATATTCCATAAAGCCCCCTATATTATTCTATTCGGTGTTTTAGCTTCCAAAAAATTAAAAAGATAGGTATTCATTATAAGATCTACTATATGCAAACCCTTGGGGTCACGCCAACTCTTGATGATCATACTTTTCACCATCATCCTATTTAGAGCTTTTATTGATATAACTCTGCCCACTAAAGCATGCTTGTTTCACTTCCATTGTGCTATTAGTTTCTACCTCTAAAGATAACATCTCTCTTCAATGGATCCTAGTTCCTCGTTCTCTATCATGACAATGCCAACTTTCCTAACACTCCCCTGAGCAAGACTTATAAGACACTCTTGCTTCAAAGAGAAGACACTAAGAAGATTATAAAAGTGAACCATTTATTTAATGAAAAATCAGTTTTGCTTCCATATAAATTAGGCTCTTTGACAAAAAAAAAACTTGTAATATTTAAACCCTGAGAATTGGATTTTGATCTACAATAAATATTAAGAAATGTTCTTTTCAAGCCCATGAGACTTTTGGACCAAAAATTAGCCATCTTCTATGATAAACCCAATCTATTTACATTTTCAAGGTTTTTCCACCTTGTACGTCCATAAAGCTTAGTTACTTAGACTCTATTTTGGCTAACACTTAAAATTAGCTCATTTTTAGCTTAAAAGTCACTTAAAACCATGATTTGAACCATGCTTGTATTCATATTGCAAACCCATTTTAAAACAATCTAGATAATCATGAATGAACAAATGTATTAACATACAACATCCAATAATAAACAAATATTCATATAATGTAAGTTTTATCCTTCCCATTCAAACTTATTTCAAAAATCAACATTAATCTAGAATTCTATACTATATAAAGTAAAAAAAGAAAAGGAATTCTAGACTAAGAAGGTTAGTGTTATGCTTACCTTGATTCCAATAATAATTCCTCAAGGTCTCCTATTTACCCCTTCTCTCTTTTCTCTCATGTCCTTACTCTCTCTCTCTCTCTAACTCAATCTTCTTTCTAGCTTTTCTGGTCCCTTATCACATAAACTTACCCCATAAGGTAACATTAAAAATATTATGGGCAAAACTATATTTTCTACCTTATAAAGCCAAAATACAATTTTGACGTATGAAGTGAAATTGCTTATCCTTATGATTTTGTGGAAAGTTTTAAATTTTAGTCATTTAATTCATTATTAGTTGGTGAAAATTATGTTTTGATCCCTAAATCTAATATCTAACTATTTCCACTTAGTGAGAATAATTTCTCTACCGTAACTCTCCTAAAATTTCTTTCACTCTCATCCTTATTTACTAAGGTTCGCTTCTTAAGGGGTTATAATGCAGATTACATGTCATGAAGATACACACATAACACAATAATAAGCATTTGATGTTTAAAATTACTAGATCATCCTTACATTAGTTAATTAGGTGTTTAATGAACAAATGTTACAATTATCCCTTTCTTTTAAAAAATTTTGTCCTTAAAATTTTTACAAACCTAAACAACTTCAGATATGACTACCTCATAGCCTCTTCTTTCTCCTAAGTAGCTTCTTGTGGTGAGGATTCCTCCCAAAGAACCTTTACTAAGGGAATAGATTTATTTACCAATTGTTTAATAACAGTCTCGATGATTCTTAAAGGTTTAAAATAATAAGTTAAATTTTCTCTCAACTGGATTATGCTAAAATCCAAAATGTATGAAGGATCATGGATATATTTATGAAGCCTTGAGATGTGAAATACATCATCAAGAGTAGATAAAGTTGAAGGTAGAGCAATTTGCTAAGTTGAAGAACCAACTTTTTTTAAGATTTAGTAAGACCCAACTTCAAGAAGATTTAGAAAGACCCCAATTATAATGGTTAAGGAGATTTTTTTTAAAATATATATATGTGATCTCCAACTTCAAATTCTAGTTATTTTCTCCTCTAGTGGTTAGTATAACTTTTTTGTCCAACTTAGACTATGTACTTGTTTTCCCTAATCATTTTTATTTGATCAGTAATTATTGCACTAATTTAGGTCCTAAGCCTTTCACTAGTTCTAAACCTACACATGGGTAATCTATACTTCCTTCTATATAGGGCTTTATAACTTACCATCCTTATGCTATAATGGAAACTATTGTTATAAACAAATTCCACTAAAAGCAGGCTTTTATCTTAACTTCCTTTTTGTTCCAAAACACATGCCCTAATCACATCTTCTAAGGTTTGGATGGTCCTCTCAAGTTTTACAATACTTGAAGGATGATAGGAAGTATTAAAGTTTTGCTTGTTTCTAAAGGCTTCCTACAATGATTTTCAAAACCTAGAGGTAAACCTAAGGTCTCTTTCAAATATTATGATGAAAGGTATCCCATGTAATCTAAAAATTTCTTGAATATATAGTTGGGCCAAATTATCAAGTGAGAAATTAATCTAATGAGCAGAAAAAGGGCTAGTTTGGTTTGTCTACCTACTATTACTCAAATGACATCATTACCTGACTAGGTTTGAGGTAGATGTATAATGAAAACTATAGAGATTTTTCTCACTTCCATTCAAGAATGTCTAAGGGTTACGACAATATTAAAGGCTTATGGTGGTCTACTTTAACTTGATGGAAAACTAAACACCTTGCTACAAATTCAGCTATATCTTTTATTATGCTTGGTCACCAATATTCCCGCTTCAAGCCTTGGTACATCATATTGGCACCATGATGCACCATCCTTCTTCAAAACAAGCTAGATATCCATGAATCAATAGATAGATTAAGCACACAACATCCAATAACAAACAAATATGCATAGAATGTAAGTTTTATCCCTTCTCATTGAAACTTCCTTCATAAATCAACAAAAATCTAAGATTTCATACTACACAAAGTAAAACAAGGAAAAGGAATTCTAGAATAAAAGGTAATCTTACCTTGATTCCAATAATATTTTCTTATGGTTATGGTGATGTGGATGAAAATTCCTAAAGGTTTCACCTAATTCCTTAGGGTTTTCTCTTCACCTATTTTTTCTTTTCTCTCAAGTTCTCCCTCTCTCTTTCTAACTGAGTATTCTTTCCAAGTTTTTGGGCCTCTTATCACATAAAACTTGCTTCCTAAGTACCATTAAAATTCTTGAGGAGAAAAATGGATTTTCTATCCTTTGGGGCAAAAATACAATTTTACATAAGAAGTAAAAATTCCATTTTCTACCCCTTATGATTTGTAGGGAAGTTTTAAATTTTAGTTTTTTATTTTAATCAATTAGTAAAAATTATGTTTTGATCCTTATCTAATTATTTCCACTTAATCATAATTATGTTTCTGCTCTAAGTATCCTAAACTTTCTTTCACTCTTATCCCCATGACATTTACTATAAAGTTAGCTTCCTAAGCAGTATAATGCATACTACATACCATGTAGGTACACAGATAACACAATCACAAGCATCAGATGTTCACAATTACTATGTCATCCTTACTATATTTAATTAGGTGTATAGTCCAATGGTTTTAGATACATGGATGAAAGTCAAATTGTGCTTTCTAGCTTTTTTTAGTCACTACCTCCCAAGTTATCCAATAACATATTTACATCATCGCATGGGCATTTATAATATTTGAGAGGGTCAAGTGCATAGTTTTGTTAATTTTCTGGCTATGTTCAAGAAGGAATACTTCTTGATTGAAATTAAGGTGATATTGTAACAAGCTCTATTTCCCTTATGTGATCTACATTCTTGTCATGTTGTCTAAGCTTCCATCTTCCTTGGAATGGTGGGCTTCTTTGAGCAACCTTCAATGTTGTGCCTAAACATATTGTATTGAAAACATAGAAGATGCAATCCCTTATGCTTAACAATGTACATTCTTCCCTTTAACTTGTTCTAAGCTAAAAGGATTTTGAAGGTCAACATCAAAACATAGCCTTGCATACTTCCATTTCGTTTGGTACTTATTTGTTGTAATGAATTGTTTCTTAAATCTTTTAAACTTTTCGATAAAAAATATAGTGCATAAACCTCAAAACATAACATTACAAAATCTTATTTATACCTCAAAATGTTACCATGCCCTACTTTTAACATAATGGAGAGATATAGTTTTTCTCAATTGTTTAAGTCACTTTCACCTTCTTTGTAGCATTATCAAACAAGTTGAGCCATGATAGGCTACTAATAAATATGGTGGATAAGTTTTTTTTTTTGTTTGCTGAAACTACCCGTATTCAGAAAAACTCATTGGATTCTAATTAATCTAGTTCAAGTTAGATGAGGTCCCATAAAGGGAGTAGAGCTCTCTCAAAAGGGTTTTTTCTATACACAAAACTTGAGATCTCAAGAAAAATGAAGTACCTACCACTCTAACCAGTCACCTATTGGTAATAAGTTGGATAGGTTTGAACATCAATATCCAAACTCTTTTATCTTGACCCACAAGCTAGCTCATAGGCTAATCTTTGTATTTTTAGATTATATTTTAATATATAAATACCAATTTTTAATTTTTACTTTTCACAATTCATGAAACAAATAAAAGAGAGTAATATTTTGATAAAAACAACATATCTAAATTACTTTATTTTCTTTTTCAAAGTAGTATTATCTTTATTTTAAATTAATTTTATATTACATTTTTTTCATTAAAAAATTAAATATAGGGCCTATTTAGATTGGCTTTCTTTAAAAAAATATTTTTTGAGAAGACTTTTTTAAAAAGTTCTTTTATGAAAAATAAAAGTTATTTTTCATTTTTTGAAACAATAATAAAAAAATCTTTATAGTACAAAAAATTATTTACTGGTAATGTATATAAAAAGTATTTATTATGAGTAAAATTTTCAAAGAGAAAATATATATAAAAATATCATACTTTATGTAAAAATTATTAAAATTACTAATATTAGGTAATAATAAATTGATAGCATTAGTTATACTTTAGGTATTCATTTCAATTTTGTATTGATTCTTTGCTCTTACATTGGCATTTCCAAAAGATATTATTATAGAGTTAAATAATAGAACAAATAGAAAAGATATTATTATAGAGTTAAATAATAGAACAAATAGAAGTGGGAACATATAAATATTATTATTTGCCAGCACCAAATATATGTGAGATAAGGGGAGAAGATTAACTTAGTAACAAGTGTGGCATACAGTTGTAGAAAATTAGAAATAGCAAAGAAACATGGAAAGAAGTAGATAATTATTCAAAGACCTACAAAATGTGGAGTAGACCCTTGTAAAAATAACAAAGAAACAGGGAAAAAAAAAACAATAAGTTTGGTTGAATAAGGTATAAATTTAATCAAAAAGACTAAATGAAATCTCATTTTTTGAGAGATGCTAACGTTACAATCCTCCCATTTTAACAAGATTACCTTATATATATTGTTTATAAATATAAAAAGTACTAAATATTTAATTGATCATTAAAAATTTTAAATAAATTAAATGCATGATTTTTAACTCCAATAAGCAAGATTAAAGTAATTAATAAATTTAAAATATTTTTTCTAATAAATTATAATTTTAATAAAAGAAATTAATTAATATTATCTTGAAGGGCATTTTAGTCCCAATTGATAAAATTATAATTTGTTCTTACTTCTCAAATTTTTTAAGTATAATTTTTTAAAATAAGAGATAGTGGAATGTAACTGTTGCATATCTCAAAACCAAAAAAAAAAAAAGTGTAATTTACTTTTAAAATTTGATTAAATTATAATTTTATCTAAATTATATTAGAATGTTTATTAGCGTTTTGTTCTATAAACTTTTAGTTTCCCTTTTCAAAAAATAAAAAAATTTGATTTTAAGAAAGAGTAAATTATACTATTTTTCTCTTTTATTTTAAAAGCTTATACTGTTCTCTCTTTAAAAATTAAAAAACCTACAATTTAACTCATTCAATCAAAATATATATAATGTTAATTTAAATTTAAAAAAATTATTGAAATATATATATTTAAAAACTATTACTTCATTATAATTTATTTTGAGTTCAAAATAATAAAGTTAATTTTTTTAAAAATTTTAAAAAATATTTTTGATATTAGTTATATATATATATATTATAATAGTTTTGAAAGAGAATAGTGGAGGAATGAAAGACTAAGTTCTTCTTATTTCTAAAGAGAATAGAGTGTAAATTTTTAAAATAAAAATAAAAATAATATAATTTTTGTATCTTTTCAACCGAATGAAGAGTTTAAAAATTCTTTTTTTTACTTATATTGGTATCTAAGATCTCCAAATTTAAATAAAAATTGTTCTAAAAGAAATATCGGAATTAATGATAAATTACAAAGGTGTCTCCATTTTACTCACACATTTCACACTCTTAAATTATAAACAATATATAAGATAACCGTAATTGATAAGAATTATAAGTTTATACAAGTATTTTGTATGCTGGTGTGATAATATAATATTGAATATCAAATAAAAATTACTTTACTCAAACGATTACTTCTTTTTTGGTTTATTTAAACAAAAACGAATTACATGAGTTGGTGTCAATGAATAGTAAAAGGGGATACAAAAATTGACTTTCAATTATTATAGCCATTTTTCAATAATTAAGTACTTTACGTCCCCTTCAATTATATGGACTAAATGGGGTTATTCCACATTCTTCTAGATTTATAGAGACTAGAGAGTGTACAAGAATTGAATACGTCAGAAAGTGGGGACCACACCAACCTCAGAGATTGGAAGTATTGGTGATGATTATGTAATTAAAGGATTTTGCCCATTTCAAATTTGCCACTTCTTTGATAAGTCTCAGATTTATTTATTATTATTATTTTATAAAATTATCACCAAAATAAACTAACTAATCTCACTTAGTAAAAATATGCTTTATTTGTTGTTATATTTTTATTGTGCAGGCCTTTAATTCAATAACTTAAAAAATGGAAAACAAAAATTACTAAAATTTAAATTTTTTATTTTCTTTTTAAAAGTATTGTTTTCCATTTTGAGTGACAGTTTAGTTTTGAGATTCATTTTTGCACTTTTTGAATCAATTTTCATTATTAAAAAATAAAAAATAAAAGCCCAAATATGAGTTGTTTAATTTGAAGAGCAGGCCCAATTCAAGAGAATAAAAGAAAAGAAACCCGCCCAATTTTAAAAGTCCAACCCATTACGTTAAGCTTTTTTGCTTAATAATATAGTTAAAATGTTTATTTTTCCATACACTGTACTTCAAAAATAATTTACTAGGATATTATATCTTTTCTTTTTCAAATTAAAAATAGCACATTCGCCATGTCTGTGAAAGATATTCATGTAGTTGTTGATTCTGAAGAAAAAACACATTACCCATAATCTTTATATATATAAAAGAGAAAATTACTGATTTAGTTTAGAAAAATATAATTTGTATTAATTTAATATCTGAATAATAAAATTATTTAATTTAATATTTAAAAAATATATTATGTCTCAATTTAATCTCTACATATAAGTATTTTATTTTTTTTATATCTTAATTTAAAATTTTAAAAATTAAATTAAGAAATAATATATTTTTTAATAACTAAATTAAGTATTTTTATAATTTTAAAATTAAACTAAAATATTATATCTTTCAGAATCTAAAATAATAATTTACTCTATATATTATTCAAGTCTCAGCGCATCAAAACTGAACTTAATTATAAAATTCATACCTAAATTTTAAAATAGGCTAAAATATAACTTATTCTTGTATTTAGGGGTCATGCACTTTATCTCCTTTAATTTTAAAATGTAACGAAGACCCCTTAAATTTATATTTTTGTTTAAGAAATCTCCAATATTAATTTTTAGTTAAATTATTCATATGATTCCTATAGGTTCACATAATTTTTAATTATGTCTATATAATTTAAAAATTTATAATTAAGTCCTTATAATTTAAAAAAATTTTAAATATAACTTAAGCTTAAATTTTTGTAAAAATTTTGTTAAATTTTAATAATATGCTAATTATATATCATCTTAACATTATAAAATTATTTAAATCAAGTTAATTTATTCATATTAGTTAACATAAATTATATTTCATTTAATATTTTAAAGTTATTTTTATATTATTATTATTTTTTTTGACATAAATTGTATATATTTAAAATGTTAAGATATTATATATTGACAATATTAAAAAAATTTAATATAATTTTAACAAAAGGTAGAGAACAGGGACAAATTTAATAATTTTTTAAATTATAAGTAATTAATTATAAATTTTTAAATTATAAAAATATAATTAAAAATAGAGTGAAATTATAAAGATTACAAAAATAATTTAGCATTAAATTTTTTAGTTAAAACCTTAACTTCTGTTATCTTATCTTGCGCAATCCATTTTCAGGAAATTTTGAGTTTGAGTCCTTAGATGATAGTAAGTTGTAACTAATTTGAGGAAGATTTATTTTTTATATATATATATAATGTATGTGATTTCTAATATACAGTAATGAAACAAATTCTGGCGAGAGAGAGAGGAGATATGTATTATGGTCACATTCAATGAAAAAAAACCTTTTATCCTGGTAATAAAAAAGAATTAAACTTATATAAAAAATTTTATATTTTTAATATAAAATTTTTTATTAAAAATAAAGTATGTGAAATTTTTTTTTAAATTAATCATAAAAAATAAATTATATAAATCATATATATTAATTTTTAATTAGATAATTAGATAATAAATATATAATAACACCTAAATATTTTTCAATAAAAATTTAGTGCAGAAAGTTGCAATAGGATTAAATAAAACATCAAGATCATAATTACACATGATCTGTTTAAACAAAGAATCATACAACTTCTTGGAGAAACTTCTCTTTTAAGATCTACAGTTTAACTGCGATTTCTCTCTCAGATTTGGCCTTCTCTGCATTTCTGATGCGTGTCCCCCAACTTTGTTCTCTAAAGCATGTGTGCATTTGGGCTCTTCGAGAAGGAAAAATAATGAAGCAAAATATTGATTATATATATCCTTCTATTTTTAGAAGAGTAAGATCCGTTTAACCCACTAAAAAGGTAAGTTAGATTTTAAGTCTCCCAACTTATATAATTACGATAAAAAATTGATTTGATTCACTTAACTCACCAAAAATGAGTCAATTCGAGATTGATTTTTTAAAAAGAAAAATTAATATTTTAGTGAGCAGTGGCCCAATTTCAGTGACTAGTTTGAGTGTAGTCCATTTTTTAGCGACTAGTGTGGGTGTGGTCCGTTTAGGTATTTGATTCAATTCATAAAGAAGCACAAAAATAGCCCACAAATGACAAACCCTTATCATCAAACATGATCTTATCTCCTTCTCATTCGGACTTTAGATTCAATCATGAACTATGTCAGTGCATGAATTCAAGTTGTGAGTGACCGAGAGACACACATGACGTCGATGCCACGGGACGGAGAGAAGACTCAAGGCGACATGAAGCTGCAACTGAGACCGAGAGTGATACCACGACGGATGAACGACCGAGAGGACCAAGCCGTGAACCTTGACTGTGACTGTGATCTGCATTGAACTATAAGTCTGCGATTTGCACTACTTAATTTCTTCTAAAAGCTAAGATCTGTGAGAGTTGATGGAAATCAAACCCATTTTTTTTTTTGGCACAATTAGTGCCTAAAATCAAGATAGCAATCACGTTATTTTGCACTTGGCCAAAAAAAGCACGTTATTATGCAATTTTCTTTTTTAAAATTTTTTGATGGATTAATTGAGATTTTAGTTAAAACTCGAGTTAATTTAACTTGATTCACCAAACTTGGGATCGTGATGAGTCAAGACAGACCATTTTGACAACTATGATTTTTATCTATCATTTTATTTTATATTGTTGTTGAGTTGACAATTTTTTTAAATTAAAAAAAGTTAATATTAGGAATTTTTAAAAACAAAAATGTAAGTTTAAAAAATCTTTGATCATATTTTAAAGTTTAAGAAAGTAGAGTTCAGGACGTCTTAAGTTGAGGGGATGAGTTGCATTTTCACTTTTAAAATATAATAAGGCACTTCTATTAATTGGGATCCATGGAGATTTTTAAATAAGGAAAGCCACTTCGTGCAATTAATTTTAAATAAAATTTATCTTTTTATTTTAATCCAATGTTTAAAAAAATATTATATATTTATATTTTAAAATAAATTAATAATTTGAGTTTTAAAAGATGTATATTTTTTAATTTAATTCTCAAAAAATAACATGTTTCAATTTAATTTTGAGAAATTAATTTTTAATAATCCTTTAATTAATATAATAGATTAAAAACTAACTAGCATAATACTAATAAATGATAACCAAGTATATAATTTATAAAATAAAATACATTAAATTTATAAATCGCATATAAACTATACATTTTAATCATATTTAATTTATAAAAATAATGTGTTTTATTTTATATTATTAAATAAAATTTAATTTATTATTTAATAATTAAATTAATATATATTAATATCACTGTCAATTAATTTTTTTATTTATCTTATTATTCAAAAGATCAAATTAATTAAAAATTAATTTTTCATATATCAAATTAACACATTTCATATTTTAAAAATTAGATTGAAAGATCATACATATATCTTGAAGGGGGCAAACCATTAGTTTACTCTTTATTTTAAAATATGTATACCAATTTTTACAATTAAATTTTAGTGTAAGAAAAAAAATTAATTTAGATACTGAGACTCAATTAATCCAATTTTTGTACAACCCTAGAATCCTGTACTTCTCCTGTTAAA
Organism: Senna siamea; assembly: GCA_031216115.1. Classification (NCBI taxonomy): domain Eukaryota; kingdom Viridiplantae; phylum Streptophyta; class Magnoliopsida; order Fabales; family Fabaceae; genus Senna; species Senna siamea. The sequence goes on along the minus strand of CM062355.1, from coordinate 17,053,779 downwards.
TTTAAATTTGTTATTTCTGAAATGCCTGCAAAAGAGTAATGATGTTAACATCTTCCATCTGTTGTAATTTTAATACAGCAGATAGATCTGTGCTCTGGCATGTCTAAGTCACTTTCGCATATCCTCCATTATTCTCTTGTACCTATAAATTATGATTAAACAAAAAAGAAAAAGAAAATGTCAATCATATTAATTTTGTTCATCTGGGGTAGGTATGATCCATCTGAAAGGTGAGAGTTTTTTAGTGATAGCATTTATTATGCTTATAATTAATAAACACCCAAGGAGAACATGTAAAGAATTTCTCTAATTAATTATAAGGTTATATAGTTTTATTTAAGTGCACGAAATATTGTTAAAATTTTTTATTTCATGGAACATATATCCGTAAATTTATATTTTTATTTCAACGTAATAAAATAAAAGTATAATGTATAAAACTGAAAGTATAAAGACTTTTTTTGTCAAAATTTTATAAAAGAGATAAATTACACAAATTTAATAACTCTTGTTAAAATTTTTTGTATTAATGTCTTGATAGATATCTAGATTTATTAATAAAAGATTAATGTTTTGAAATGTACAGATAACAAATTATACAACTTAATTATTTAGGTCATTGTAGCCGATTTAAAATTTGTGATAGTGTCAGTAAAAAATAATTATCTGATTGTGCTTTTGATAGTCAAGTCACTAAAAAGAATTAAAAAATACAAGATGCACGTAAGGAGGAGTTCTAAATATATAGAATTATTAGATAATTATAAATAAAAATGTGTTTAAATTTTTTATCGAGCGATTGCTAATGCATAAGAATCGATCATCAATGAACAGTTAGAAACAGTGAAAATAATCGTTAAAATTACGTCAACCGTTAAATAACTACAATTTCATAATTTTTATATATATACGCTCTGATTAGGGGCCAAAAGGCAAAGAAGCCCACACAACAATTATTAAGAAACCAAAAAAGAAAACTTAATTGCATTACAGCAGTGCAATCTTTTATTTTCGCTTTTCTTGTTAAGTGCATAAATATTATGTTTAACTAACTCATTATTTATTTTTGTTTGTTTCTATTTCAATTCATCGGATACGTCAAAGGTAACATGCACCTGTTTCTATTATTTTTGTAGTTTATATGGAATTTAAGTTTGACTCACTGGCCGTCACTAGTCAAATTTAGAATCAAAATGAAGGGGTACAATTAATTAATCACATGTTACACAAATTTTTTAAGTAAATTATTGTATAATTTAGTACTAAAAAAAATCAAAATTATCATTTCAAACATTTTAGCTTTTATATTAATTATATAGATATTACATTGACAAAAAATCTAATCTGAGACTAACAATCAATTAATGATATGACAATTAAATGTTAAAAAAGATATTTAATTCACTTAAAAAATAATTTAAACAATTTTAATAAAATAAATTCATTTTATCCCATGACTAAACATTTTATTTTGCAATCACCGAAAAAAAAAAAATCTTATTTTGCCTCTTATTTTACAATCACAAAAATTAAATATTTTATTTTGTAATTACAAGATCTTTTTATATGAGAGAATAATAATATGACGATGCTATGTAAAGAGAGAAATAAACAAAAAAATATATATATCATTCACTCAAAATTTTTATTATATAAGTGAAGTTCATAACTTATTTATTTTTGTATTTATTTTTTTTTATATGACACTATTATGTTATTTTTTCATATAAAAAGATTCAAATCTCTAGTGAGCTTGCTCCTCGTGAATAATCTTCTTATATTTTCATATTGCAACAATGTTGTTAAACCACAATCAAACGAGTTAATGCTATTTAATGGCTAATTTAAACATCACAAGCGATTCAATTAATTAGCATGTATTACTGACACTAACGTAATAACTAAATTGATTAAGGCTATTACTTTAAAGGATTAAGTTGATAATTTTTATGATGCAAGAACTAAATTAAAATAGATTGAAAATAGAAAAAAATTAAAAGACATTTTCAACATTTTCTTTTTTTAATATAATAAGTTATTTTATTTTCATAATTTTTAAGAAAATAAATTCTTTTAATCATATAAATATTATCATATAATAATATTCAAATTAGAAATCAATAAAAATATAGTAAATTTAAGTCATTTGATTTAGCAAAAAATAAAAAAAAATTTAATTATATATAATAAATATAGATCTAAAATATTAAAACCTTATGAGTAAAAACTTATTATAAAAGAATAGAAGAGTAAATTAATTATTTCATCTCTAACCAATAAAATTTCAATTATTTTTATCTCTCTATTTGTTTTATGAAATTTTTCAAAGGAACAAAATTATTACAAAATTTATAATTTTTATTTTTAAAAATAATATTTTTTTAAAAAAATGAAAGTAATAATTTTCCCAAAATTAAAACAAAAACTAAATATATGTTCATAAATCAAACACATTCTTAACTTTTTAAAAAGTCAAATTGAGTGAAAATAATCTGGCAATGGGTGTTTTCATTCCAAATTTGGCAGCTTTTTTGCATGGCGTACTTGTGCTGTTAGTTCGGCACCGCAGAGTCCATATATTGTTCTCCTTTCATACGATCTCTGTTTTCTTCGGTTACTTTTCTCTTTCTCTTTCTATTCACTTTACAGTCATGACTGCTACGTGCAAACTAATTCCTATGGCTAACCTTTTATCTTTTTCTTTTTGAATCTTGTGGATGTTTCGCCGTTTTGATAGATTCGTAGCCGAATTTCATTAATTTTGTATTTAATTATAAGACAATTTATATTGTTCAATTAAAAGATTGAGAAAGCTCAGTTATATCTTAATTATAATATTAACATTTGAATTTTAAAATATAACACTTTTTTTTATAAATATATGAATATGTTACACCGAATCAAAAAAACAAGAAAAGAAAATTTTCATCATACTACTAGAAAGCTCTAAAATCGAAAGAGATTTTTGTTATAAAAAGATGGTATGCATTTTTAGCACATTACTCTCTTTACTTTATATTGATTTAGATGTCGAACCTTGCAATGGAGCTTTCATCTTCCTTGTAACATTTGATCCTCGCTTATTTTATAGAATTTTACAACTCATTGTATCTGATTATTGAATCCACCTCCTTGGTAATGTTTTGCTTTATTATTAACACTCACCGTCTTAAATTGAAGATTGTCATCTTCATGGGAGAAAATTCTAGTTTTTTAACCGATCATTTTTCACATTATGATTGATGTTTCCTCTACATTTTCATTCTCATCTTTATTAGTATTAGTCATCCCAGCATCATGTCTCAATTAATTGATACTCTTGCAAAACAATGAATACAATGCAAAACTCTCATGATCATCGTCATTATATTTGTTATCACACGCGTGCTTAACATCATTTTTATGCCCTTGATTCAACTCAATTTTGTTTAAAATTGAGAAAGACAAGAATGTTTTCTGACTAACTGAGCAAGGTAATCACCAAGGTCTTATTGATCACCAGAGATTATCATTGATCATCTCACATTAGGTCTTTCGACCTAACTAAACAAATCTCAATATAGGTCTGATAGCTTTTGTGGTTGCTCTTTAGCATCCTCTTTGTTGGCCAGATAATAAACCATGCAATTTAGAAACTTAGAAAAAACATGAGTTTTTGTAAATTTAAAAACTGTTATTTAGGTGCATGTTAAGAGTTAGGTTCTTGTTCTTCAAATAAGTTAATTTTAACATAGGAAAATCTCAAGTCTGAAAACCACTTTGAGATGCTCTTAGGTTCATAGTGAGAAGTATAAAGAAGATCACACATAGATTTATAGATTTTCATATCAAAATTATGATCCTACATCATCTCCCCAAGCACAAAGCAAGGAAATCACTAACTAAGCAATTGCCAAACACTACAATTGGGTAACCTTTTTTCAAAGAATTAGCATACACTACTTTTATGCAAGTATACACTTAGTAACCCTTTGAAGGATCAACACACTTGCTTTTAAACCTCTAAGTATCTAAACAAGACTCCCAAAACATATACCAAATACAACCTAAATAATCCACCAAAAATATTTTTATGCAACCTTACTTAAGGGATCATTATCCATCATTTTTTATGCCAGTATACACTTGGAAACCCTTATGAAGGCTTAACACACATATTTTTACAGGTCTTAGCATTTCAAAATGAAAAATCTAAAAAATACTACAAATCAGCAACCCTCTGATTTTTATACAGCAAAATAAACAACCTTTTTAACCTAAGCTATCTACCATACACCTAGACAGAAAAAATAAGATGAAGAGAATTAAATGACTCAATGAAAATGAAAGCACAAAATCTACCATCTCACATAAAGCATAATGACAGTGATAGTGTAGGTAGTAAAATCTAAAGAATTGTGAGATTTCTCATGCTCAACCACCTTGCTTGAAAAGAGGATATTCCAGCATTTAAGAACTTCAAATTTTTGCCCGTTGCAGCCTTCATAAATGCTAGGAAAGCTTGCATCTTCAACTCTAAGGCTTCACATTTAATACACCCTCTCCTCTTACCAAAAGTGAGACATTTGTGGCTTCGTAAAGGAGAACTTTTTCTTTGGAAGGGAAGAAGACACCTGAAATACTTTGTTAGATAAGAATAGGTATGACCTGGATTTTTTCTACTAGTTTCTTCAATACATTCATTCTTTTTTAATGTACTTTGTCTTGAGCTTTGCAATTCTTTTTTGCACATAAGCCAATATCCCATTTTCTCTTTTATTCTCCCTTTCTTGGACAGTGTAGCTGTAGATGAGAGAGAGTTTTTCTTTTTCCATTCTGGTGTTTTTTGTCTTCTGTACTAGGCACCTAACACAATTTTCATTTGCAAAAATATTTTTGAATTTATGTTGATGTGTCTTAAAATTTTAGAAGGTAGGAGAAATTTTAACATAAGGAGAGAATGCATTTTTCATTTTGGTTGAATCTTACCACAAAGTGGGCCAAGAAAAGTATGTTGGGTTAAAGAGAAATTGTATTGGGCTTAGCCATATTTTTTTCCTTCTAATTTGAGTGCCTAGAATTACATGAGCTCAGAATACTTTGGTTTTAGAATTATAAGAGCCCAACTAAAATAAACTCTTAACTCTTAGCAAATTTTCATATAAGTCATTTCATTATCAAAAAAATTTAATATTTGTATGTAAAAACATTCCAACATTCTCCTTCTTTTTTATAATGGCAAATGATTTATCTAAATTTTGGTAATCTCCCCCTTAATTAATGCAAGATTAAAAATTTGTGAGATTAAAAAGATTCCCAAGTTTTTTTCAATCCAACATAAAAAAACATTAGTAGCATACTATATAAATTTAGCATTAACCAGCACATCATGAACAATTTGTAAATTTTTGACTAATCAGCACAACATTAACATTAAAACAAAGTTAACATTAAGAAAAAAAAGTTAAATTTTAGCAACAAAGTTAACATTCATATGTGTTAACAATCACCAGATTGACATACACTTTTTTCTACCCCTTTGACATTATCAAAAAGAACTTAAGAAGGATAGTCATTCAACAGCAATAACACCATGAATATGGGCATAATATCAACTAAAATTATAATTCAACATATCATAATTAATACATCAAACATTACTCTTTCTCTCTCCCTTTGACATTATCAAAACTTAGCAAAGCATGACCAAGGGAAGCAAGAATGATAAGTAAGCAAGGACTAAAGACAACTAGCCAAAACAAATATAACATTTAACCATCATGAATCAAACATAATAAGCATATGTCTCAAAAAGGCCAAGAGTATCCACCAAAATAGTCAACAAAATAAACATAACATCCAGTAAGCCAAAATAAAACAAACATGAATACAAAGCTTAATGAAATCTTGCTCAATCCAGAAATAGCACTATTAGAAGCATAATGATAATCATAAAATAGCTATTGGGATCCAACAAAATCACAGTGGCAAATTTGAATCGTAACAACATATATAATCATTCATACCAACCCTAATCATTAAGAAATTCATATTTCAAACATGACACCCTCATATTTCATATCACTTTTTCTCCCCTTTTGGCATTAAGAAAAATCAATTAAGTATGTATGGAGAAAATAGAAGTACCAACAACAGCCAAATGGTATAATGAAAATTTACAAATATAATCATATATGCCCATTCATCAAAAGTATACCACCCATAAAACATATAATCTTTTCTCCCCCTTTGGCATTGTAAAAAAATAATTAGATGATGAACCATTTAATAGTAGCCAGTGAAGCAATAATCAACTATCAAAATAGTAAGCATGTTATAACATTAACCATAAATCCCAAATATGTTTAAGAAAAAAGAAGCAACTATCTCAAATAAGTTCCAATATAAAGGCAAGAATTTTCAGCATTCAAATTAAATTTATACAACAAAAAATCATGATCAAATTTCTTGCAAGAGACATTAAGATATGCTAATGATCAAATGGAGGCATAGGAGGGGCAGTAGGAGAATAAGGTGTATGACTTGATCTCTAGTAATTTCTAGTCTCCTTAATAAGTAATTCTTCATATCCTTCAACTAATGCTAAATTTCTTTAATCATGTCCAACATACTAGGTTTATAAGCAGGATTTGATTAAGGAGAGGTGGTTGATGAGGGATTGTATGAAGAAACTTAGAACTATTTACCTCAACATCTTTTTCTGCAATAGATTCTAGCTCAATAGAGTATTCTAATGAAATTTCCTTCTAAGTAGTAGTAAGAGGCTTAGGTGAATCACCCTTTAAATATTCCATGTACTCTTTTTGGGAATCCTTCTCTTCTTTTAAGATCACCACTAGCTCACTTTCTAGTTTATCCTTTCCTTTACCTTTTATGGTAAATAATTTAAAGGATTTTTTAGGGGAAGATATTTCTTTAACACCCTTAATCTAGAATTTTCCTCTTAAGATGGCTATTATTTTTCTTTTTATCTTTTTCTACCCTTCATTTTCAATAGTAGGCTCATTCTCTCCCTTAAGTGATTTACTTTTGGAAGTGCATGTTTAGGAGGATTCTGCTATTGAGTAAAAACCTTTCCTCCTTCAAATTTCTCTAATTTTATTTCTCATAAGGTAAATTAAGTCTTAATTTCAACACACACCACATGAAAAGATTTCAAGCCAGGTTTCATTATTTGATTTTTCTATCCTAGGCATCACCATTTGGCTCAAGGAATAGATGAGTATCCTAATATTTAATCCAAGGGTATTGAAGTTCACTCCTTCAATGTTTTGCCCAATAAGTTTCAGAGTAGCCGAGGATTAAGAGTATTCTTTGAGGGTTACCTCTTCATAACTAGAATATCTTTTCATACCCTTATTTTGACATTAGATAATCTCTCCTAAAGAGTTATATGTCAATTTAATCCTTCTACCTGTCAGCATGAAGTTAAACTCTGATTCTCCACTATTCTCAAACATCAAATTTACATAAAACTTTCTTACTATTGAGTGATTAAGTAGGGTAATGAATGCAATGCTTCAAACTTATTTCAAAAAGCAAAGCACACTTTGAGTGAAAAATAAATTGTATACATTTCAGTTCATCAATTTTTATGATACACTAGTAGTATTCACAGTTTATTAGCATCCATCAACATTTTCACAAAGCTTGACAAAGCATACACTAATATTAGAGTATACACAATAGGTAGATGTATACATATTCCTTTTCTTTGAATCAGAATATTATTACTACCTTTCCATGAATGATGCATTTTAATGAAACAAAGGAAGCTTTATAACCCTTATCACAAAATTGGCTAATATATAACAGATTATGTCTTAAACCAACAACCAAATGAAAATAATCAATAGATAAAGAGGGATTCACTCCACCTTACCAATATACACTATTTTACCTTTGTTGTTATAAAAAATACCATTCCAAGTTCTTTGGCAATAAAGGATAAAAAATTTGAAACAACCTCAGCTATGGTGATCTGTGTGATGAAGTATCATTTTGTGTTAGGCTGATGACTCATTCTAGCTTAGATCTTTTCTCTAGCAGGTCAATCTTGTAGAGTAAAGACATGCTATGATACCAATTGTTAGCTAGATAATAAACCAAAAAGAGGGGTTGAATTGATTTTATTTTCAAAAAACATGATTTTTGTAAATTTAGAAAATTGTTAGTTAGGTATATGTTGAGTTAGGTTCTGTTCTTCAAATAAGTTAATGTTAACATAAGAAAATCTCAAGTTTGAAAAATAATTTAAGATGCTCTTATGTTCATAGTGAGAAGAAGTATAGAAATGATTGATTACACACAGAATTTATAAAGGTTCATATTAAAATTATGATCCTACATCCTCTCCCCAAGCATAAATCAAGAAAATTCACTAATTGAGCAATCACTAAACACTACAACATGATAACCTTCTTCGAAGGGATCAACATACACCATTTTCATACCATTATACACTTAAAAACCCTATGAAGGATCAACACACTTATTTTTACACCCCTAAGTTTCTAAAAAGACTCCAAGAATATACACTAAATAAGACTTAAATAATTCATTAGAAATACTCATAGGCAAGCTTACTTTAGGGATCAATATCCACTACTTTTATACCAGTATACACTTAACAACTTTTATGAAGGCTCAACGCACATGTTTTTACACCTCTTAATATTTCAAAATGAAAAATTCAAAAAACACTACAAATCAATAGCCCTCTGATTCGTAACAGCAAAACAAACAACCTTTTTAACCTTGACTATCCACTATACACCTAAACAGAAAGAACAAGATGAAGAGAATTAAATGACTCAATGTAAGCATAAAATTTACCATCTCACATGAAGCATAATGACAGGGATAGTGCAAGTAGTAAACTTTAAAGAATGGTGAGCTTTCTCATGTTCAACACCTTGCTCAAAAAGAGGATACTGAAACATTTAAGGACTTCAAATTTCTACCTTTTGCAATCTTCATAAATGTTGGGAAAGCTTGCATCTTCAAATTTAAGGCTTTGGAGAGGAGAAATTTTGTATTTGGAAGGGAAATAGATGCCTAAAATACTTTGTTAGGGAGGAATAGGTATGAGCTAAATTTTATCTACTGGTTTCTTCAATAAAGTCATCCTTTTTTAATGTACTTTGTCATGAGCTTTGCAATTCTTTTTTGCACATTAGCCAATATGCCATTTCTCTTATATTCTCCCTTTCATGGATGGTGTAGTTGTAGATGAGGGAGTTTTGCTTTTTCCATTCTAGTGTCTGTTGTCTTCTGTACCAACCACTTAACACACTTTTCATTTACAAAAATATTTTTGAATTCATGCTGATGTGTCTTTAACATTTCATAAGGGGAAGAAATTTTAACTTAAGGAGAGAATGCATTTTTCATTTGGGTTGATTTTTACCACAAAATGGATCGAGCAAAGTATGTTGGGTTAAACAAAAATTGTATTAGGCTTAGTCATATTCTTGCCTTCTAATTTGAGTTCCTAGAATTACATGAACCCATAATACTTTGCTTTTAAAAGAGTCCAACCAAAATAAAAAAAAGTTTAATATTTGTGTGTAAAAATATCCCAACATTTTTTTGGTCATTTGACTTGGCAAAAAAATCTAAGAACAACATAGCAACTCTTGGGAAAGCCTTTCAGCATCCTATCATATGTAAACACCAAATAATCAAATACAAGAAACAACATAGAGACTGCTTACGACTTGAAAAAAATTTTCCTAACATGGAGACTATTTTAATCATGAGAAAATTTTTAATGAACTAAATTAAAAAGTTTTATTTTTTAATGATCAATTGAGATAAGAGTAATTTTTCAAAAATTAAATAATTAATTTATATATACATATTCTCTTACATTTAAATTTTATCTATTTAGTTTTATATTGAGATGATAATAAAAAATAAAATCTTAAAAAATATAAATAAAAGATACTCAATATTGCTTCTTGTATGTGTATGTTTTGATTTAATTGTAATTAATATATATGATGAACCATGATGTGACTGACTGTGGGCGATTTAAGGTATCAAATTCTTTCTTGAGCTATGTTAGACTCTTTCTTGAGTCATGTCAGCCTCTCTAAGAATTATATAATTAAGGCTCTACGACTTCTTTAGATATATAATCATTCTAACTCTAGCATTTTCTTACTTTATCATTTTGTTTTACTTTAGCATGGAAGGCACATCTAGAGAATCTCTTTCCCATATGCATTTCTTGTAGTTTTCTTTCTTATACAAATTTTGACGATTCTCTACTCCTTGGACCAACTCTAATAACCTACATCATCAATATATATCCCAATTTAAATTATCTTAATTTTTTTTTGAGAAATTAACAGTATAAATTAACTAGAGATAATAAAAATTACACGCAAGAACCTAATTCATAAAAAATACATCTTTTTTTTTCTCGTTTTATTATCTCTATCTTATGATATCCTGTGGAATATTACAAAGATCTAAATTCACATATGTCCACAATTTTTGGGTGTCGGCCGGTGGCTGCAACATTGGATGCGGTCCAGTGCGAACATAAAAGACAACCAGCTTTTGTTTTATTTTATTTTATTTTTGGGGTCTTTGGTTATGAAATCACACGCTTACCACAACCTCATTTCCTTATGAATCTTCGAGCCTCTTTCTTTCTTTTTTCTTTGTTGGCTACTTTTAAATTTTAACCATTGAAGACAAAAAATATTAGTTGGACCAAATGCACAATGTATTCCCATTGCATCATTTACCTCAATAGGTACATCGGCTACTTTTATTTATACGGTTTTGGGTTTATTTATTTTAATACTCAATGATCTGTTTAAAGTTTAAACACGTTACGAGACTAATGGTTGAACCTTCGCGTCATCTTTGTCATGCTAATTGGAGGTTTATAAACGCATATTATTTTTTATTTTTAGTGATTAGAATATATAATTGGCCAATTATAAACTCTAGTAGTTGATACGTGTTTCATATAAATAAGTTTAATCTCTATCAATGTAAATTTGGTGTTGTCTAAATTTGTTGTTGTCTGTGCTATTTTCTCATTTTTTTTGACAGTTTGAGAGTAAGATGCACCATTTTAATATAAATAAAAAGAAAAAAAAATGTGAGAGACAACACAAACATTAATAAACTTAGACAACACCAAATCTATTTTAAATCTCTACTTCTAGCAATTGAGAGAAAATTTTATATGTAATTCTTTCCTCCTTCATTCATATAAAAGTTTAAAAAACAATTTAATTTTAAATATGCTTTTTGGTTCCTTTAATTTTTTATAAAAGTTTTAATTTGATTTTTTCAATTTAAAAATAGAAAATTTAGTCTTGTTTGTTAAATGATCCAATCTTATCTTTTCTATTACATTTTCATATAAAATTTAATATCAAATTTAATAATTAACTAAATTAAATGATAAATTAAAGTTTAAATTAATAATTATTCGTAAATAAAAATATCAATATAAGGAATAAATTTTCAAATTTCACATTACATTTTAGATTAACTACATGATAAAAAGATAAAATTGGATTATTTTACAAAATAAAGAGACTAAATTATCTATTTTTAAATTAGAGAGACTAAATTTATACTTTCATGTAAAACTAGAGGAACCAAAAATATATTTAAGCCTCCAGAAAATTTTCCTATTATATACATATTTTTATAATAATTTTAGCACCGATTTTGTTATCATATTATTATCTCAATATATTCAATTATCACAAAATAACAATCCAATATTTTTCATTTATGCTGCACCTCTATATGAATTTCAACATTAAATTTAACAGTTAATTGAAATGGAAGCTAAATTTAAATTGATTTTTGATCCTCTATATTTGAATCTCTTTATATTTTTTTACAAGAAAATAGAGATAAAAATAAAAGTAAATAAGAGACATACCATAAATGAAATAGAGACTAAACTTTTTTTTTATCACTTTCTTACTAAAAAAATTATAGAAATTAAAATATAGAAAATCCACTTTCATTTTTACAAATTAATGGACTTATGAAGTAAAATTAATTTTTTTATATAAAATGAAGAGACTAAATTACAACATATTTACGCGTTTTACTAATTATTGGATTTTTTTTTATTTAAAATCATTACACACATACATTAATCTCTTACACTCTCAACTATTTTAAATATTATACCAAATATGAATTTTTGAAAGTAGAAAAATGAGAAATGTAATGTAATTAAACCTGAGGAAAAGTCTGCATAATTTGGTCTAAAAAATTCTCGTTAAGGAATCTTCAATTCTTACGCGCCAAACAGTCAAACACATTGAATATATAGGAATAACAAAATAACTTGAAATCGTCAATTAGAAAAAGCAAATTAGTAAAAGCGTCAACATATATATACCAATAATAGAATAAGGCTTTTTTTAAAACACGGTGATCTGTCAGGAGACTAATGAATAATAATTGAACATTGTCCAGCTAACGACTGTTGTTTGTTCCAAGCGTTTGTTACGAGACATGACATGATGACAACGGAAAGAAAGAGCACTCATGTCACCCACATGTCCGTTTTGACTTGTCCAAAAGCTAAGCCTAATCAATGACCTGTTCCTAAAACTAAAGCACACAATTTTATTTTCTTTTTTATATGCCAAAGTATTTAAGCACTCCGTAAATAAATAAAAAGGGATGCTTTCATTGAAATTTATTGAGGAATAAGGATCCAACCCCGAAAAGAAAGGGCATGCACCTATCATCCTTTGAGTAAAAGGACGCATGCCCACAAGCCAGGCCACGCAACAACATTGGTCACCTTCCATATGGTTGCGCTACAGAGGGGGATGCCCCGGTCCCCCCACACCGACACATTATTATTAATTCATTCATCATCTTTATTCAATTTTTTTATAAAAATATTAAAAAAATCTAAATTTATTCTTTTGTTACTTTTCTACAAAAGATGAATTTAATTTTGCTAGTTAAATAAATAAATAAATAATATTTAATTTAAAAAATATTAAATGGCATACTTAAATAGAATTACAAGAATATATACACAAGAAAATAGATTAAATTAGTTATTATAATTTTATCAACAGAAATTGACTCTAATAAATAAAAAAACAAAAATTTTGTAACAAAATTGATAATAAAAAAACACATTTTTAATATTATGTTGAGAAGACTAACATAAATCTTACTTAAAAAATTACTACAAAAATAATATACCAAAAAATGTTATCAAATAATAATTATTTAATTTAATTAGTCTTTGAATATCAAGAGAAACAAAAATAATAAAATTTTTAATTTTATTTTTATAATTTTAATTCTATGAATACAGCCATATATAAAATTATAATAGAATATTATAACAAAAGAATTATTATAATTCAATGAAACAAGGCCATATACCAAACTGTATCTATAAGAAACAAAAAAAAACTAGATACAGAAAATATAAAGAACCTCTGAATGAATTTCTATTCTACCATAATATAGTCAAATTAATTATATATTTATATAAGGAAAAATTGTGAGAATGTCATTGGCGTGTCTTCTGCAACCTGGATCCGATCATTCTGAGCTCAAATTTCTTGATCACACCTGCAATGTCCCTCATTGTGGTGTCCAACACATAGGGGATTTTGTCCTGAGTCAATTCTGTTGAATTCACAAGCATTTTGCATGATTCTCTCCTCTGTGCTATGGTTCCATGATAATGGAAATATTTGATTCTTCCTTCTGTTTTGTGACTTGTCTTCCCTGCTAGGTTCTGCGACATGTGCACTCCTGTTGCATACACGCTTCGAGGTTGCACTGCGTACTTTCTATCTCTTCTAATCCCTCTCTTCACGTCTCTATACACTAACTTCTCAAAACCCCATTTCCTGTAAATTCAATGCTCAACCTTTTAGTTACACCCCCAAATTCAATGATTACCTTTTCTTAATATCATTCTTTTTAAGCTTTTTAAGCCAAAATGCAAAAAATTAAAATTCTAACAGAAGAGTGACACTCAACAAAATTAAGTCATATCAAAATATAAAATTTTTTTTAAAACTTTAGACCATATTCTTTTGAATTTTAAATTTTGTAAAAAAAATTTTTTAAATAATTTGACGTCTCTACCAGTTTTTCAATAGAAAAGATAATGGATGATTTTATTTTGGCACAAACTAGGCAACTCGAAAGAATTCTAAATTAATTTTTATAATTAAAAGAATTATATCTACATAACATAACGTATAATTGAAGATAATTTTATATATTTTAATTTTTTTTATGTGTAAACTTTAAATGCAATAATACATTCGACAGCTCAAATAACAGTTACACTTGGTAGACAGATCTAACTGTCATTGGAGGGATGTAACATTGACAATGAATGCATACCAACAAATCAGTCATAATCAATACTGATACGTGGACAAAGGCAGCCAATAGTGTTAATCTAAATATCAACATCAACCTCAACAATGAAGATACATGATTATTCTAAGCATGCTCAGTGATAAACCATTTTCAAAATTTTCTAAAAACACATTTAAGAAGAGTATTGATTCTTGACCAAATTATTATTCTTTTATATATATATATATATATATATATATATATATATATATATATATCAAACAAACATGGTTCGGCGCATGAATAAGAAACAAATCACTTTAGCTCCACTTGTCAAAAGAATGAGCTAATAATGCCAAACATATTAGCTGCCTCCTTCCATCTCTTTGAAAGTGAAGCGTTTTCAACCATTCAGATTGAATCAAATATCATAAATTACCCAAAACTAAAATTAACAGAGGAATAACATATTTACTTAGCTAGAAACCATAATCCCAACTAGAACAGATCCTTTAAAGTGCCTTTTTTTTTGTAAATTGTTGAAAATTTTACATATTACGCAGTTTAAAAAATCTGAATCCAATCCCAAAATGTTCAACTTGAATTTAACATTGAATCAATTCAATTCCATGATTGACAAGCAAAACCCAGTTCAATTATCAGCAATTAAACAAGATCTCAGACAAAGAGGTACCTGTAAGTTTTGCCATAATCTTCGGAGAGGCAAATCTTACTGCTCATAGGCATCTGTTCCATGGTGAATTGAGAATACTCAGAAAGCGAATCAAGCACAGTTTTGATGGTGTTCTTAGGTGGCACATAAATGTACTCATCCACATCAAAAAAGAACATCCATTTTGCCATAAACTTGTATCTATGCAAGCAATCATTCACCACCATGAACTGGTTATGATAGTATCCATCAAATCTCTCTTGGTCTCTTATATCCTGCAATGTCACATACCCCAGTTCCATCCATGGCTTCAAAACCTCAAGCACTTGCTCGTGAACCCCACCTGCATCGTGTATCACAAAGTGCGATCTCGGTCCAAACAACCTCACATGGTAAGCCAACCATTCTCGAACTCTCTGTGGGTTCAAGTTTCCGTACAGTGACGACCCACAGTAGAAATAGTCGTACTTGGGCTTCGACGTGAAAATGGAAGTGTCTAGACTTCCCGGTGACTCCGTGAGAACCTCGATTCTATCTGTCAGGTTGAATTTGGCGTCGCCGCCGCCTGATGTGGCGGCGTAGAGGACCAATTTTCCGCCGGAGCTGTCCACATTGACCGGCTCCGAGAAGGTACAGTTGACAATCACCACCGTGTAGACATGGCCGTACCCCCAATCTGGAAGAATCTTGTATCCGGCGGTGGTGATGGGTTTTCCGGAGGCGGTGGTGTTCACGCGCGGCTCCCACTCGCACTCGTAGGTAGGTTTGCTGTAAACGTGAAGAGGCTTGGAAGAGAGTCCCACAATGGCGAAGGTATTGAGGCCTCCTCTGTAAGCACCCATGGTGATGAAGTTGTAGGCTGCAGAACCATACGGGTTGAAATCTCGCTTGATGAATTCACTGTCAGAGGGCGGCGGTGGCGGTGGCGGGGACCGTGGCGGCGGCCGCGGCGGTGACGGTGACGGTGACGGTGGTACAGAAACCAATCTAGAAAGCTGAGAGACAGAGGACAAGGAAGAAGGAGAAGATGGTGGGTCTTGCGTTCCCGTTTGGGAGACACGAGAGATGCAAACACGAAGATCAGAAGCAGAGATTGTGAAGCGTGAAGGGATGAACTGAAGAAGAGTGGCCACAGAACAAAGGACCAGAAGAGTTGTGAGTAAAAGCTTAAGCTCTGCTGTGTAGTTGCCTAATACACCAACAAACAGCTTCTTCTCTTTAGCCATTGTTAAGGGGTGAAGCACTTTGTTCTTATTATGGAGAAGAAGAGAGAGAGAGATGATGAAGGTGGCGGAGGAGGTGGAGTACAGACAGAGAGAAGAGCTGTGGAGAGGATGGGGGCAATGAGGGAAAGTGCTTCTCCTTGTTACATTTTGGGGGTATGTCTTTATAGTATGCTTAGATTCAGAATTATTATTAAAGAATGGAAATTAGGGTATCTCATGGAGGAGATTATAATGTCATATGATTGATTCTTGATTGAAGGTGGTCTCTGAACTGTGATTTCAAGCCCTCCATCTAATCTGATTTGTAAAGAAAATGAATAGTTATTCATACATGAATCTAATTTTTTTAAAAAAATCTTATAAAATTATTTTTAAATATAAAAAATCACTCTTTTTAAGTTCATTTCAACCGTAGGATTGAGAGTTTTTTTTTATTTCATAATTTTTTATTTTTAATATATTTTTATTAGATATTAAATGCAAATATTTTTTAATAAAAATTTAAATTTTATTTATTATATTATGAGAAATTAATTTTTTCTATTAAAATTTTTATGATTTCTTAAATTCATATGGCAAAATCTTTAATTAAGATAGATTTGTTTGAACTTTAAAAAGGAAAGAAGAGTATAAAAATTAAAAATTTAAAGGAAAGTTTGCTGAACTTTCCTTGAATTTAGAACATACATGTGCTTGTCATTGTGGTGTTTGTAAAAGCAGTAAAATCAAGGATTTTATCACCTTACCTTTGATTAGATTTGAAGGAAAGGAAAGTAATTGAACACTCTTATTTCATAGATTTAAGGGAGAGATTCAGGCCGTGAATGGAGTTTTTTCTTGGATCAAATCATCTTGTATGTTTTTAAATTTTATATTAATTTTTAATTTTATTTTTAATTTTTTACAGTTAATTTTATTTTTAATTTTTTATGGTTAATTTTATTTTTAAAATTATAAATTATAATCAATTTTATTTTACTATGGCATAATATTATTTAAATTATTAACAAAAAATAATTATACAATATTTGTCAATAAATTTTAAGAATATCAATAATATTTTGATAATATTTAAATACTAAATAAAACTATATATTCTCAAATTATAATTTTTTTACTTTTACTCCATCACTATTAGATATAAAATTTTTTTTAATAAATACTTTATATATGATTCAAATAATTTTAATAAGAATTTTTTTTTTAAATACAATGTTATATTATTATTTTACATTAATAATTTAAATTATATTAAGTTATATGACGAAATTGATTATAATTTAAAATATTAAAGATAAAATTAATTTTAAAAAATTTTTAAGAACAAAATTAAAATTTAATATAAAATTTATTATATAAAATATTTTTATATTTTATTTTTTGTTAAAAAAAAGAAAATTATCTTTGGGCAGAGACAAAGCCAAAGATAACATATATAATTGTTACGATAAAGTTATTGTAATTAGAGCCATGCTCAAAAGGATCAGTGGGATTTAGGGTATCACTCCCCTTTTTAAGGTAAAAAGTAAATAAACAAATTATATTAAGCATAGCTAAAGTTTAATTAAATTATTTTTTTTATATTTTTTACTTTAATAAATAAATCAATTTTAAAATTCAATATATATTAATTTTTTAGTTTTTAATAAAAATTTTGTATAATATGATTTATTTTTATAAAATAAATATTTAATTAATTTTATTATTATATTAAAAATAAAAATCCTATATTAAAGTTTAATATTAATTTAATTTTTTTATTATTATTAAAAAAATTAAAATCCATGTTATACAAAATTTCATAATTTATATCAAATCTAAAGAGATTCAAGTATAATTTTTAAAACAAGTAAAGTATTACATGTTATTTAGTCAAATTTTAATAAAACTTATTGTAATTTGTTAAAAAAAATAAATAAAAGCTTTTATTGTTCAATTTTGGTAATAAAAATAAGATAAATAAATATTTTCTTAATTCAATACAATATAATTAATTGCTTCAAATTATTTCTTCTATATTTTAATTATTTATAAATTTTTTTATATCAAATACACAAATAATTGTATATAAATTTTTATCAAGAAAATTGAAAAAAATTAATTTACCATAATTTTATGACAAAATTTCTATAGAAATCATTTGTGGAATTAAAAAAATTAGATAAATTTAATCTAAAATTATAAATATAATAAAAAAATTAAAAATAATTCTAAGTAAAAACACATTAAAATTTATGTGTATTTTTAATTAATTTAATTTACTTGTATTTTATAGCCAAGATTATTTAATAATATTTTTATAGAAACTTAAGTAAAGTTTTTCTTAAAAAATTGAAGTTTTTGAGATCCATCTTATAATATATAATTTAATTTTTAGTTAAATTATTCTTGTAGTCTTTATAGTTTTATTCAATTTTTAATTAGGTCTTTATATTTTTAAAATTTATAAATGAGTCCCTATAATTCAATAAATTTTTAAATGTGTCCCTTTTGTCAAATTTTTTGTGAAAATTATATTAGCACTCTAAATATAATTACGTTAATGTTGCCAATATACATGATATTAGTACTCTAAATATTTATAATTTATGTCAATGAAAAAAATAATAAATAATAATATAAAAAATTTTATATATATATAAAATAAAATACAACTTATATTAGATAATAAATAAATTGACTTGAATTAAATAAATTTATAATATTTAAAAAGATATATAATTAGCATATTATCAAAATTTAATAAAAATTTAAGCTCAATGACTAATTTAAAAATTTTTTAAATTATAACAACTCAACTAAAAATTTTTAAACTATGAAATTTTAATTAAGAATTAAGTAAAATTATAAAAACTATATGAATAATTTAACTTTTATTTTTAAAAAAAAAAACTTGAATTCTCTTAATAGTCATACAAAAGAATTTGGACCCTAGTGTGGTGTAATACAAATAAATAAAAGACTTACATCATACAAATTAACATTTTTTTATTTTTTAAATTAATACTATCAATTTTTTCATTGAAAAAAAATCCCAACCTCATCCAACATTAATCTTCTAGACTTTGAGGGATGATGACTGATGATGGGCAGTTGTTGGACTTTTTACCGTTGGGGATAGAAAATAGAGATCCATTGCCGTGTCAGGCTTTACAACCCCTACTGCCTAGCTAATACACCAATCACGCCACTTTTAACCATTGGTTAACGTCATCTTTAATTTGACAAACCACTAATTCAAATGAAATCACTCTTGATATAAAAAATATATATTAAAATATATATATATTATTTTTAATCTATGTATATATAATTTTTTTATATTTTTAACTATAATTTAAAATTTTTTTTATTTTTAAAATATTATATAAAATTTATTTTTATTCAATTTTTTATCTAAAAGTAATCATAATGAATGTAAGATGTTAAGTGAAAAAAAATTAAAAGATAATAAAATTTTTTTATCATTGAAATATTAATTTTTTATCAAAATTTTTATTTTTTATTTATTATCTTTTAATTATTAACTCTAATAATTTTATAAATTAATGTTTTTATTATTATTAATTTTTAGATAAAAATTAATTAAAAATAAATTTTATATAATATTTTTAACGTATAAAAAAGTTGAATTACATTTAAAAATAGATAAGAGTTATGTGCATACAAATAAAAGTACAAGGGTCATATATATTTTAACTTAAAAAATAGTTTAAATATCTATTCATTGTGGAATATTCTTTCTTTTCCTTTTTTTTGTTTTCTTTAATATGCTGCGCAAGCTTTGGAAATAAAATGATTGATGATTATATAGTAGAGCTTACGGTAACTTCATTTTATATTTATATTTCATTATATTGAACATCCAGCTTTTTTCATGTAATGAAAGGTTAACCCTTGAAAACAAGAACGCTGGCTGTAATTTAAAAAAAAGAAAGATTAGAACTCATTTTCAGTCGAAGATATTTTACTATTAATTGGTTCTTCAAAAATTATTTTTTGCATCATTTTGATAATAGAAAATATAAAATTTTATTTTATAAAAAATGTGCAAAAATTCTATCTGTCTATGTTATTCTCTGAGTTTCTTTCTTCGAGTGTGGCATTGTCACTCCTGAATTTGAAAGTCATATTTGGTCCCAAGGAATAATTTTAATTATTTCAGATTAAAAAAGATTATCACTTTATCTTTTATTTTATTTTTTTAATTTCTTTCATTTTCTTTCCCTCCTCGTTTTCAAATAAGTCCTACGACTTTCATGAAATAGTGACAATGTAGAAGATGAAGGTATGAAACATTCAAAGTCTGTAAATGATAATATTGAATATACAAACTTACCCACCTCGAATATCTCATTGTGGTGCTGATGTATTTAGGAAGTGAATGCACCAACCCAAAAAACATGTACAAAGTCTATATATCTCATTTATAATAATAATCATATCTTAACTCGAATTAATATTTATAAATTATAAATAAAAATAAAATAATCATATATTTATTCAATTTATTATAAATTAATGTGTTATCATTTTTTTGTTCTTTTACTAAAGAACAACAAAATGTTTTAGCTGGAGAAAATTCAAAATCATGAAAAAGATTATTATGCAAGTTGAGGGAGTTCTTGCGTTAGCAGTAGACATTAGGAATTATGATGAGATAGATCGAGAATCGAGGCGTAAGCTGTCTGTGATTGGCTGTCTAGTTTCCGTCAAAGACATGTGTCCACGCTACAGAGCGGAATGGACTATCCTGCCCTTGTCAATATTCTCTCCTTCTTTATCCTTTTGTTTCAAGTTTACCTTAATTTTAGTATCAGTCCATTTTTATATTCTTAATGTGCCACGTATCATCACTTCTGCCACCACACCTTTAGGCTTTAACATATCATTTATGAAATATTATTTTATTGTCTACATATATAAAAGTACTTCCTATCATTTGTTAGATAACTTATTTTTTTAATTTTAAAGATAAGTAATAATATAATTTAATTTTTAAAATATTATAATAATTAATTTTTAATTTTAATTTATTAATTATTAATAAAAATAATAAAAAATATTAAATATTAAATATTTATAAAAAATTAAAAATATATACTTCTTAGTATACTAATAGTCTAAATTATAATAATAACTAAAAAAACTTAATCATAAACTAATACTTAATCATATTTTTAAAATATAACTTATAACAAAAATTTATATATAATCACTTAACTATAAATTAATAAATAAATACTTGATATTTATATACAATTATTTAAAATTTATTTGACACCTATTTTTAGATAATTGAAGTGAAAGAACATTATGAAAGTGATAAAAAAAAATAACATTAAGATATCTCTATTATCTTAAAAAATTTAACTAAATATATACAATATTTTAACTATACAATCAATAAATAAACCAACAATTATATATAGTACTTTTATCATATATAATATATATTTTATTTTTCATTCATAAGTAATACAAATTTAAATATTTTTTAAAATATTTAAGAATGTCAAATAATATGTAAACAATAAATTTAATACAAGTAAGCTTAACATATCATTTGTATTAAAAATAAAAAAAAATGTTTGCTACAAGTAAAATACCTCATTGTAATCACAAATGTTTGCTACAAGTACGCTTAACACATCATCTAATATGTTGAATCTATCTTTGATACCAGCCCACAAAGTTTTGTAAGAAAATATGTTAGCCAAAACATTTATTAGTAAATTAAAGATAGAAAAAGAATATGAATAAATATATATCATAATAGGTTTATCACGTTTATGTAAAACTCATTTTGATTTCTTCAACAAAACTTATATGCCTAATTAGCATTCCATGATGTCAAAATAATATTTTATTCTAGAGGTTTGAACATACTAATTATTTTAAAAATTAAAGTTTGAACATACTAATTATTTCAAAAATTAAAGTTTGAACATACTCAGCGTTCACACACACACTAACACCTTATTTTATGGATGTTAGTAAATTAAAAAAAAAAAAAAAAGTTGACTTACTAGGATAGATTGATTTGGAATCACCAACAGGCTGAAGTTAAATTGCAAAGAAAAACTTGGAATCACTACAGATTTGATTATCAGTGCTTGTCAGAATGGAAGTACACAGTAGACTTTGTTTGAGAAATAAATTTAAAACGTTGGAATAAATGGAAGCAAAAAGAGAAGGAAACTTGGGAGAGAAAGCTTCTGCATTTTGCAAACTAGGAGCGAAAATGGAAGGAAGTGGGAAAGGGAGAAAAAGATATGGAATTCATAAACATTGGAGTATTTGTTGGAATTCATCATCTGATACAACCATGTCATTCTAAACAATTAACTTCACCGTATGGTAAATGGCAATGTTGCTTTTTTCACAAAAAGTGACTTCGCCATGACATGGTTATAAATAAGATCATAAACTCTTAAAATTGGTACACTGATATAGTAACTATCACAAGGTACTAAAACTACAAAGGAAACCATGAATTTTGACAAATATAATGTTAGCCAGATAATAAATCCAGAAGAGGTTTAAATTAATTTTTTTTTCAAAATCTTATTTCTTACAAATTTAAAAAGATTATTAGTTAGATATGTGACAAGAGTTAGATTTTTGTTTTTTTAAAAAATTAATTTTATCAGAGTTTAAAAACTATTTAAAGAAACTCTTAAGTTAATATTGTGAATACAATATCTTGTTCGGGCCTTAAATAAAAAATAAAAGATGATAAACAGAATAAATGAAAAAAAATGAATGAAAATGTTTTAATAAGGAAAAAAAGATAGGCCCAAACAATGAAAACAAAAAGGCCCAAAAGAATAAAAATAAAAACCCAAAAGTTATAAATTGCCAAAAACAAGGAAAAAGCTCAAAATGAATAAAAAGAAAAAGGCCCAAAATGAATAAAGAGAAAATAATAAATGAACAACAAAATGAAAAAAACAAATGCAATCAGATCTTCCCACGCAGCACCTTCATCATCATCTTCTTCCCAAATCACTCCTCCTTTAAACTCTCAAAAATCTCTCCCTTTCCATCAAATTCCCAAATATTCAATCAAACCTTTAATTCCCAAATCACTCCTCCTTTAAACTCCCAAAAATCTCTTCATTTTCATCAAATTCCCAAATCCCTTCATCAAAATCCCCCTTTCAATTCCCATTTTCCTTTTTAATCTCTCCACCCCTTCCTATTTGAAGAGCACCCAAGATAAGAGCAGGAAAAGAAAACTCAACGAACATGTTTTTACACCTATAATCTTTATGACTGTTCAACAAATATGTTTTTATATTTCTAAATATTTTTTAATGATAAAACTTAAAAAACTTTTCAAAGAATTTTAAATTAATAACCTATTAATTTAAATCTAATAATAAATCTCTTAACTAATTATTTTAAGTTCTCATCAAAAACTCTGACAAAAATATTAAGAGATGAAGAAAATTTAAATTAGAATAAAGTTTAACAACTATTAAAGTCACAAAGAGAAAATAAATAATAAAAAATAAATGAAAAGTTTTAGAAGTATAAGAAGTTTTCTCTTAATATTTTTAATATATATGCTTAATTAACTATTTACTTTTGAATAGAGAATACACTAACATTTAAGATTTTTGAATTCTACCCATTGAATTGTGCACTTAATGCTGGAGAGATGTTGCAAGAAAACTCTGAACCTAAACAATTAATGTTGTATGCTCCATTGATCAGGCTTCAGACAATTTAAAACATTTCAGGAGAGATAGCTACCCTTTCAAAAAGGCATTCACCTAGGTATGTATATTTTGGAGTAGGGATGGCAAAATTTCCTACTTGATGAGAATCCCCGTGGGGATTACCCCACAGGGAGTCTCAGATGCTGGAAATTTTTTCCCGCAGAGATAGGGACAAAATTTTTTTTTCTTGAAACTAATTTAAAGCTGGGGAGCATATCTCCTGCCTTGCGGGTCCCCGTCCCCGATGATATTTTAGTAATTTTATTATATATATATATTAACGCTAGTTTCACTTTCGCCTTCATTTTTGGCTGTCTGCTCTCTATCTCAGCAGCATATCACAAGGAGGTGAAGAAGAAGAACCTCAAACATAGTAGCCACCAAGTCGCACTACTGCAAATCACGTCGTACACCTGCACCAGCCACCATTACACCGTCACAGCTCATTACAGATCACAATGAAGACCTGCATTAGCCAACATTGCACCAGCAACTCATGTTGCACCATTGCAGCAGCTCGCATTGCACGATTCGCTCAAGGTTAGAGTTAGATCTACTCTTTCTAGTTAATATATGCAAGTTAGATTTAGTTGGTCTACACTAAATATATGCAAATCTGTTTATAGTTTAAAGTTAGATCTGTTTATATTGGTCTTCACTAAATATTTGTTCTTTCCACCAGTCAATATATGCAAGTTTGTTGATTTGTCTATTTGACACTTTCAGCATAGGCGACAGCTTCCATAAAACAAAGTATGCAGACTTTGTTACACTGATCTCCAACTTCCTCAAGAGCATTAGAGCAATATGCAAATAGTTCATAATTGTTAGATATATAAATTAGGTGGAACACTAAAATGGGCTTAAGGATTTGGTCAAATTAGAAGATTTAATAATAGTACAGTTAATAAGTTTATACCAAGTAAACAATAGCATGCTAAAATGGACTGAAAGATATGGTTAAACTAGTGTTTGAGAATTCCTTATTAATTAATTAAATTGTATCATTCAACTGCTATGGAACCATCTCTTATATTGGATGGATACTGGCTCCAATAAGAAAATGTGGAGTCTCGTGACACCAATAATAACTTTAAAGGGTAAATTTCACAATTTTGACAAGTTAGATTAAGTGAAACTCTTCACATTTTGGAAAATTGAATTGTAAAGTTAGTTAAACTAATTGTAACTTACGGCTAGGAAGAATCTTGCAGTCATGTATTTATGTGGAATGCTTTTGTGTTTGTATTTATGGTCTCTTAAATTTTTACAACTCTTATTACTTTTTTTTTTTTATTAATCTTATGTTTAAAGGATAGATATTTGTTATCCAGATAATATGTGTATGTTTATTTTGTAGGTAAGTTGCACATAAGGATGAAAATGTGGATGAAGACTTTGATAAATAATGGACGAAAATATGAACTTGTTGAAAATTTTCGACCAAATGAATTTATCTTTGTATTGTTATTTAAGTTGATTTTGCTGTTTGTATTTTTTTTTTTTTGAAGTGCTTGAATTTAAATTTATCAATTTATGTAATAATTTTTATTGAAAATAAGTGTTTGTCATTTTATATATTTTTTATAATTTTAATGAATTTTATTATTTTTTTAATTATATATTTGGAGATCCTTGCGAGAAAACAGGGAATGGGAATGGGATAAAAAAATTCCCCATGGCAAGAATCAAGAACGACGATGGGGACGAGAGAGTATGTGGTTGGCAGGGATGACGAGCGAAAAGATACTCCACGCCCTCGTCTCTTACGGGTGACATCCCTAATGATAAGTAGGAGTAAATTTTGTCTGTTAGAAGCTTCATAGGAGAGGGAGCTTTTCTAATGGACTTTTGGCTTATAAAAAATAAAAATTTCTTCAGCATCCAAGTCTAAAGTCTCTTTCTTCCAAATCTTTATTCTCGAGCCACGTGTTTGCAAATTTCTTCAGTACGTGTTTGCACAAGGACTAGCCACTTGTCACTATTTTCTTTTGCAAAAATACTTTTAAATTTGTGCTAATGTGTCTTAAAAAATTGAGGAGGCAGGAGAAAATTTTCATTGTTGGCAAGAGGCATTTTTCATTTGGGCTGATTTTAATCACAAAGTGAGCTGAGCAATATGAAAAATAAAATATATTGGGCCAAGAAAATATATAAAGTGGGCTTTAATAAAAAACGTGTTGGTCTGAAAATTTGGCAAGAAGCAAATTTTTTAGGCCAAGCATTATATTAAAAATATAAGAGAGTATATTCTGACTTATAATATTTTTGGGCTTTTTAACGCATTTTGTCCGAAAAATTTAAACCCAAATATTTATGCCTTTTGTTTCAGAAGTCCAAAACATAAGAGAAAGAAAAAAAAAACAATTTCTTTTAATAAAAACAAATAATTGCATTATCAAAGTAAATTTTTTTTAATGCATGGGTAAAAATATCCCACCAGATAAAATTAGTAATCTAGAAGGACAATTTTATACCATAACTGGTGGTGGAAAAGTGCTGAATTAACAAAAATAAATAAAAACCAAACATCTAGCACTACAAAAAGAAATTGACTTTTAATTACGACCAAAGTGTGAGATTTCATGACCAAATATGGTATACCAATTACCTTCTTAAGTATGATTTTTATGTGGAATGAGCGCATTTGGTTAATTAGTTATTTTAATATCTTTAGTATTAGATTTTTAAATAACACAATGACACAGGAATAATTTTTACTGCTCAAATTTAATTTACATATAACAATTTCAATATAATAAATATAATATTATACCTAACTTTAGCCCTTTGATTGAAATGAAACAAGTGTATACAACTTTTGGTGATGATATTTGTAAGGCAAAGAGGAAAACTAAAACATAACCAATTAAAAGCATTAATTGAAGATATGGTGTAACGTACAATTTCAATAGTCAGTATACATGAGAAAGAAGATCAAAGTATGAAAACAAGATCCAAATACAAATTGAGAAAATTTGCAAGCATGCAAAAAGAAAAGGACAGTAAATATAAAAATATGGAAAATCAATAAGCATTGACAAAATTGCAGTTTGTTCTGATTTCTCCTTCATCCTGACCAGTAAGGACTCCAACATTTCCAAGCTTTGCCATGGAAACAGCAAACTGGTGGTTGAAGAGTAATGATCCAGATGCCAATGGGTTTGTGCCTAAACCTCCAACTAATGCAGAAACAAGAGGTAAGGTCCTTGAATCAGAGTACAGTAATTGATCTGTGGATAACAGTCCCATTTTGTTCTTGAGATTTAAGAAGTAAACAGGATCAAACTTGTCTGGTGTGGTAGCATCAAGATCAACATACTCAGACGCCCATCTACACTTTCTTTGCAAGAAGTTGAGGTACTTGGGGTGTATGGATGGGTCTGGTTTTCCCGTTCCTTTGTAGCTGTAGATCCTATCTTGAATGGAACCACATGAGGCCCTCCCAATAGTATGAGCTCCTGAGATTAATCATGGTAATCAATAACATTTAGTTAAACTACAAGGCAAGTGCAACAACAAAATAACTGCAATTTAAAAGCTTTGTTAAAGGAAAGGAACTTGGGTGGCGTAAAATGCAAGAAACTAGTGCTTATTTTTGTTATTATTTGACTAAATAACACCCCTTTTGTAAGAGTGAAAAAAAAATTACACTTTTTTTTTTAGAACCATCGACTATAGTTCACAGGTCAAAGAAAAAAAGTAACAGGGTAAAAATAACAACTGCTCAATTCGATTAGTTTATTACCAGCTTATTTTGACACTATTATCAATTCTCTTTTATTTTAAAAATTTATAATCACATTTCTTTAGAAATAGAAAAATGCTATAGCTTCGCTTATTTTGACTAAAATATTATCAAAATAATAGAGTTTTTCAATTACAATTATAATTGAAATATTATAGAATTTTTTGTATTTCTTAAGAGAAGAAGTATACTTTATTTTTATTTTATTTACTAAAAATAATAATTTGTGGGGTAATGTACCTGAGAGAACAACCAAGTCAAGCACATTGAGGCCCATGGATTGGAAATTTTCAATCAAGGAAGTGATGTTTTCGTGACCCATTGGCACCGATTCAGCTTCCTGGGCGATGGATACGCGCCGATCCTTCCGCCCATACGGCACTGCCCAATATGGACCTCCCAACTCAACCGTTGCATCTCTGGTTGCGCCAGTTAGAATGTCTGCGCACGACACCGTTTTGGGACACTGCTTCTCCACTTCACTTTTGATATCATCTATCACTTCGAACCCTCTCAATGTCTTGCTTGCCTTTGCCCTCCTCTCACTTGTTTCGTGGTTCAAAAGAATTGAGGCATCACATCCCTGCAGTGCAAAGCAAAGCATATGCATATAAATTTGGAAGCCAAAATTTTACTTTTTGAGAAATCGAGCTTGTTTATTATTAAATTATTCTGAGACCTATGTATAATAATAAAAAATATTTTATTCAACTACAACATAATTTTTATGATGGTTAAAATAAGTTGAAATTCATTGGATCGACCTAACCAAATAGAGAAAGTGATATTAAGAAAATAGTGACTTATTTTAAGAATGAATTTTTAATAATCATTCAAAAATTGAATTAACATTTTAGACCAAATTGGAAACCCTTAATTATCCTAACAAATTTTGTACTTACCCTGACAGTGCAATCATGGAAGTGCAACCTTAAGAGACTGGCACCTAAAGTTCTATCCTTATCCATCCATTCTTTCACTTTTCGGTGTAAGATAGACTCAAAATTTGAGCAGCTCTTGCGATAGTAACCAAAGGATAGGAGATTATCCAGAGATTTTTCATCTAATTTTGGGACTTCAAGAGTGAAAATAGTATCACCAGGGGAAGAACCATATTGCTTATCATCATCATCATCGTTTCCATAGTTTTCAGCAGTTTTTGCTGAGGCTGAAATGGCGAACAAAAGCCAAAGAAGGAGCACTAGGAAGGAAGTGTATGACATGATGATGAAATCTAATTGATACAGGACTTTCGTCTTCTTTGATAGGTTTTAGTTGGTTTTTATATATAGCAGAGAGAAATAAGACTTTGGATTGTGATTATTTTTTTATTGGGTATGATCAGAAGAAACAACGTGGGACGCACAAATAGATGACATGCCAGCATGTTGCTAACAGATTCAGATTAATTTATATTTTTTTTATTTTTGTTTAATTTGGTTCTTTAAGTGATGCTTATATAGGCTTGCTTGACTCTTCTTTGTTTATTCTTTTAAATTTTGGTTTCATGATTATGACTAGGAAGAAGGAACCACGTAGAGCTACATGTGTGTGTGTCTATATATATATAATAATAATAATAATAATAATAATAATAATAAAAGAAAACCTAGACCGGTGATAATTTGTATTGGTTAGGTTTAGGAAAAAGGAAAATAAAAAATACAAGGAGAATTCTCAAAGAATCTCCCTCTAAATTCTCTCTCTATATTTTGCTTGTGCCTTAGAGTCCGATATATAGACTTTACAAGAAGTACTATTTGGTCACATGTACATAGAAAAAGTATAATAGTAAAAAATACAATAATTATGTACAGTAAAAAGTACTAAAAGAGATTACAATAATTGTCCTTAGTAAGATGCTTCATGAAGCGAGATTTGCTCAAAAGGATGATAGCTAGAGAGTTTTAATCATCTTCGTCCAAATTAATGTCATAACAATCATCTTCATTTATCCGTAGAATATTTGATAAAGCTGTTGAGACGTTTGAAGAGGCATTTGATAGAGAGCTAGACTCCTAGGCTGGTTCTTCAGTTTTAAGAAACTGAAGAATTTCATTGAGTTGTCTAATTATATTCTTTTATTTGTTGAAAAAGCTAAACAAGATTGGATTTTTGTTTTTCAATTTAGAAAGATGGAAGTTTCTTTGTCTCCCGGGAGGAGAAATTTTTGATTATTTGAAAATCATTTTTGATGAGAAGCACAGAGTCTCTTTCTATGCCTTCAAACTTCGGCCACCACTTAACTGATGGGATTCTTTGTAACATTGGAAAACATTTTGGAAAAGAATGTTCTCCATATTTAAATTTTCATTTGAATACTTAGGCTAAAGTAAATTTTGAGAAAAAATGAAGATCTATTGGAAAAAGATATTCAAATAAGTTAATTCTTTTTTAAAAATAATTAAGACCATCTAACACAACGGTCGAGAGAGTTTTTGGACAAGGACCAAAAAATTTTCACCATCTAATAAACCATTGTGAAAAATGATGATGAATATTATTTTTGAAAAGAATTAGCCAAGAATGGCTAAACTTCTTATTTTGATACCAAAAGCACAAAACCAAGCATTGCAATAGTCCCAATAATTGTATTCAATTGGTTTAAAGGGTTGAAATTTTTTTTTTATTTTGTTTAAGTCTTGGTCCCAATCAAAGGGTGATAGGACTTTAAGAATTTGTAAAGTAGAATAAGCATGAGAAATCTTTATCTCCTTATTCAAGGAAATGTTTTATTCTTACAAATTTGGTATATATTAAAATAAATTCATAAAATAATTGGTTTTTGTTATCAAAAGAGATTGATAATGAAAATTAGAAGGAAAGATTTTTTAGGTAAGAATTTAGAGATTTTTATCAAAAAATCCTACTTCTATTTGGAATATATTCATTGCCCTTTTGGGCTTTTTGATGTAATTGGTTATGGGGAGATTTTGTTGTAAAGAAAGAGGAATTAGGGTATGATAGCTTGAAGTTCCTACTTTAGTAATTTGTTGAGATTTTTCTTGAAGGGCTTCGGCTAAAGCAAAGTCATCTTTTGCTCAAGATTTTTTGGATAAATTTTTGTTGGACTGTAAGGCTATTAAGGTTTCTATTAGGAAGACTGAAAGACTTTTTGTTGTGCAATGTTTTCCAAGTTGTTGTAGGTAATTTTGATATGTTCTGATTTGCTTGAAGTGTCGAAAAGGCTTTTAAAGTCAAAACATAATCTTTTGAATTTTGGATTGATTGAGTGAATGACTTAATTTTTTGGTTTTGGGTAGATGATCCATATTGGGTTTATGACCCAAGTTTGATAATTTTTTTAAGCGGGGTCTCAATACCTTTTTCCCTATTCTTGAATTTTTTATCGGTAAGGGCTATACCCTTATCTTTGTCTTTTTTTATGATTAGAAATAAATTTAAAGAGCTTTTGAGATATTCGATTTCAAAATAAAAAAATGTTAAGAATTGCTTGTCATCTAGCAAAAATTTATTTTGAAGCAAGGTTTCCCACATGTTTTTTCAAAACATCTTTAGTTGATTTACAGACAAATCTGACTAAAAAAATTTTTATTTAATAAATTATTTTAAAATTTATTTATGTAAAGAACTATTATAAGAATTTCTTTTTAATTGTGAAATAATCTATTCCAATGTTTTGAAGTGAATGCAATGCTTGTTTTTTTTTTAATGAACTTTGTTTAAAGATGCCAACATAACCAATATATATATTATAATATTTATATTATAATACTTCTGAGGTCTTCTGATTATTAGTTTCACAAAATATATAAAATATATAATGTGAAAAGAGAGAAAGATAAAGTAAAGATAGGAAGAGATTGAAAGAAAATTGAAAATTTAAATAACTACTTTCCATTATTTAATATATTAATAATTATTATTTTGTCATATATTTTATAAATTAAAAAGTTAATAAACTCTTTTATGTATGCTAACTAGCATATATATAATTTATGATCACCCCACCCTCAAACAAATATCTATTTTGATCAGTTGTGAGGAATAGAAAATAACCAAAGCTAAACATGCATGTATGATAAGAGAAAGCAACGAGTTTAAAATAAAAAATAAAGAAAAAGATCCTTTTAAGATAAATGTTACTACTTATTAATGATTAAATTTCAACATGAAAATATATCTAAAATAAACCTTACATTTGAAACAAGAAAAAGTCAGAAGATAAATTAATGACTAAGGTGAGAGTGCCCATTTTTCCCTTTACAATCAAATTTCTTAAACTAATAATGAAAATATATTTCAAAATTATTATTTCACTATAATTTATTTTGAGTTAAAAAATAATAATTTTAATTTATTTTAAATTTTAAAAAATATTTTTATTGATTAAATACATATTTAATTACATAAATAATTCTTAAAAAGATGTTTTGGTCAAAAAAATAATTTCAAGTGACTTGTACATCATTTGAACATTTAATACTTAATTATTATTTATTATGACTGGATTGTAAGTTTTTAAAATAAAGGAAAAAAATGTAGTTTTAGCATATTTCAATAAAGGAGATTATAATTAATATATTATAATAAAGGTCACATAAGCTGCAATTAAAACACATTTACTATAATAAGAAATGTACACATGTAATTTTAATCAAGAGAATTCCACGTCATTTGGACATTTAATACATTATAAAAATTAAAATATATTTAACTAATTTTTATTTCTATGCACTCATAAATATTATGCATTAAAAATTTTGATATTTAGTATGATACATTAAATAGTAGAATATCAAATAATAATTATTTGTGTACTAAATCTAATCTTAAGAATCACATATTAATTATATATTTAATTAAATTTGTTATATTCAAAATTTTTATATAAGTATACCTTTAATAGTTTAATATTTAAATATCAAATATTAATAAAAAATGTTTAAAATATGTAAAATTTAAATTGTTAACTTCCCATTTTTTGGCTTAAAATGTGCATGAAAATTTACTAAAAGTTATTTAAATTTGAATTTTTTCCTTAAAATAAATTTATTTGATATAGATATAAAATGTTCACTAGAAATGCCTTTTTAGTTTTTTCCCTTCTTTTTACATTTGAAAATCAATAATATATTTATAGAAGGGATATTCATGTTAAGATATGAAATTCAATAACCGAGATGCATTTTTTTTTCCTTCTTTCCATATATGAAATGTAAGAATAAAAAAAAAAAATGTTTTTCATCCTCTTTTCACATATGAAATGGACATAAGTTTGACTGAATATGAATTAATTTTTCTTTTGGAAACTCGCATATTAAAATTTTTAATTTTTTAAAAATTAATAAAGTACACCCAATTAAACAAGCCAAACTTTTTTAAAAGCCTTTACAACTGGAACCCAGCCCAATTTAACTGGGCTAAGCCCAAAACGATAAAAACCACTGCTTTTTTTGAATGCTATACGACGAGCCAGCATAAATTCAGACAAAATTGTTCACACCCTTGACGGAATAACAATCACCACAATCAATGAAAAAGTAGTGAAGCTATCACATATCTTATCTGTTAACAATATTCTTTTGTTTTTGACATGTATTTTTTTAAAAATAATTTTATTTAAAGTATTATTAAATATTAAATATAAATATATCTTTTAATAAAAATTTAAATTTAAAGTTATTAGATATTAACTTTTTTTATTAGATTCAATTTCTATTAATTATAAGTGACAAATTTATCATTTGTTCAGTCATTTAAAATTGTTTTAGCAGTGAATTATTGCTTTAATAAAATATGCTAATCCTATTTTGTTTTAGACTAAAACTAATCTTTTATCTCTTAATTTTGCAAAACTTTTTGATTTTGTCCCTTTTTAATTTTATCTTTTATCTTTATTAATTGACCTGATTTCTTCTCTCTAAATTTTGTGAATAATAGTGAAGCTCAAATGAATTTCTTTTAGTCAAAGCATTATTGAAGCTTAGACTATGCTAAAATATTTCAAATTTTTTTTTTTTGGAATTCTTTATTTAAATATTCTAAACCAAAAAGTTAAAGACTTTTTAAAAAATTTTGAAATTATATGAATATTAATTTAATCATCAATTTTGTTAGAAAAAGAATTTTTTTTAAGTTTTGAGATATTACATATCACATTTTTAAAAAAGATTGTGTTGATACCATAGAAAAAAAATCATCAAACAGTACCGGAACGCTAGGTCCAAATATTTTGATATTAAATATTAAATATAATAATATGTCCCTTGTATTAATATATATTAATTTTACTTAAACAAATTGTTAAGCTAGAAATATTTTTTTTTATTCAATGTGATGCTTTACTATTCAATAATTTTAATTTTATCTAAACTCTTCTACTAACTTAATTATTGTTTCATGAGAATAATTTCAAATGAGTTTAGAATTAATTAGTGATATATACATACAATATTTGAGAAGAAAAAAAAATTACATCAAGTAATAAATAAAGAGAAAATAATTGAAATAAAAAATAAAATAAAATTAAAACTTTATATAAAATTAAGAACCAAAAATTAATTTATGTCGATTGTCTGTTTAAAAATGATTAATGTAAAGGTTGAGAAGCACAAAGCATGCGAACTCTCCCTTTGCCTAGTGAGCTTGCACCCAAATGGTTCAACGAGGGAGAACAGCAATTAGCCTTTAATTTTCCCATATAACTAAGAACTGTTTATGCAACAGCATTCCTTAAAAACATGCATCTAAATTACTAATGTTTCTATGGCCAATCGTACCCAAATCTGTAAAATATATTATTTTTTACACATTAATTTGTTAATAAATTAATAAATAAATTAAATAAATTATTGTTCGAGTTAATATATAAAATAACGTATTTTATACAAAAAATCTCATAATTTTGATTCGTACTTTCGTTTATTATAACCCTCCATCAACCCAGAAATTAACACGTGAGCCAATAATCCACTTAGATCAACAGTGACTTGCCCTGTTCACAAGCATTTTTGGACCATTGATTTTGATTTCTGTCACTTTTCAAGTTTTATCCGTACATTTATTCAGCACATTTGTCTCATAGGAAGTTCCTTTTTCCTTAATTTTGCAATAAAACCTCCATCCTCAATTTAATCATTTAAAAAAATTATTATTTTAACATGTTATAATATAATTTGAAAATTCATATAAATAGAGTCGGTAATGTAAAGACTGAATTGTTTAAAAAATATTAGATAAAATTAAAATTTTAATATTTTAAAGACTAAATTAAAATAATAATTATCTTATGATCAAAATGATAATTTATTATTTCAAAAATAAACACGTTCACCAACAATTTATTAGTTAGAATGGAAGCGAGCTCTCACACATATAAAAAAATACATAAGTGAAGAAGTAGCAGATTTGAAGTGAAACTTTTCCCCATACTAACTTAAGCCCACTTTATAAATACTGACATGGAACACACATTGCTTCCATTCAATTCTGCTCCGTTACAGCTTCATTTTGAGGTACATTTCAGCTAACAAACCCAAATTAACTTCAAAATTACCAAGTTCACTAACTAACTAACTACATATGCATACATTAAAATTAAGAAATGAGGTTAAGCAGAGATGGCTGGTAGGATATGAGAAGGAAAAGAAGCACGAGGAGAAATGCTAGGCCCCAAGGGGACGCCCCGGCGCGATGAATGGCGCCGGGCTCAGATCCCGGCATTGGGAGGTTGAATTGAGTACCTGTGGAGAGGCAGTGAACGATGATAATCAAAAGCAAAGGAGAAATTATTAGAAGGCGTTGCAGCAACTCAGATGCTGTGGCCATGATTGCATCGTAAACTATGTAGCTTAGAGATCCACAGATGAGCGCCATGGCGGTCGCAAGAAGCCAGTGTTCTGAGAAGCTGAAACTTGAAAAAGCCATAGGTTAAGGACTGAAGCAGAAGGAGAGAGTGAGTGAGTGTGGCGCCCAGTGTGAGAGTGTGGAGAAAGCTAACAAGAGTACGTACAAAGCCAGCTGTCTATTTTTGTATTCATCCCATTCGCCTAGTTAGGTTGGGAATAGTGGCTACAATTTTGCCTTCTTCTTGTACGTTCTGCACCAATTACGGAAGAGAGGTTGCCATCATCAGGCTGTTAAGTATATATTTTAATAAATTTTTATATATAGATAATATTTAAAGAAGAAAAGAAATTATATTAATTAATAAAGGTAAAAAATAAATTTACAAAAAAAAAATAAAAGATAATGAACCAAAAGTAAATTTTAGAATAAATTAATAATTTAATTTTTAAAAAATAAAATTTTCTCTCAATTTAACTTTTAGAAGATAAATATTTAATTATTTTGATCTTTTAATTTAAAATACTAGACAAACATTAACAGTAATATGACGTGACTTTAACAACAATTTGACAAGACTTTATCAACATTATGACATGGAGGCTCAGGCTTCGGTGTACACATTAAAAAAGAAAAAAGAAACTAACACTAACGCAAAATGATGCGTTTGAGTGTCAGTACATTTTGTGCAAAATTGAGGCTGCATTTTGGAGTGCGCTATTGGGAGTGCTTGCCCTAGTCATTGCTATGATGACGGAGGTTCACGGTAGTTTATGGTGTTCGACAGTTAATGGTGCTGGATAGAGGTTGACGATGATTGAGGATTTGTGACAGTTCACGATGGTTGATTGATTGCTTGACTGTGCTTGGTGGATTTCTCGAAGGTGATTACTTGATTGCTCAACGGTGGGCTGCTCGACAATGGTTGCTGGACAGTGGTTGCTTGACGGTGATTGGTCGATTTTTAAATATCTTTTCAGGTTTATATTGTTCATTTTAATTCTTTTCTTGGGTAGGCATGTTTTTTGGTCAAGTTTTAATGGTTTTGGCATGCTGTATAATTTATGGCATGCTGTTTGGACTTGTTTTCTGACTTCTAAATACTATTTCAGGTATATATTATTCATTTTAATGCTTTTCTTGGGTAGGCATGCTATTTGGTCAAGTTTTAATGGTTTTGGCATGCTATATCATTTGTCGCATGATGCTTTAATGCTTTTCTTATTTGTGAATAAGGTCGAACCATGTATGGATACCCAACCAGAAGGTGGCAGCTTTAGTGGTTTGGATTTAGTTTATCCCATGCATTCACAGGTTGCATCAACAGGAGACACAAATCAAGATGCTACTAGGCCCTTTTCATTTGGTGTAGAGATTCATCCTGTGTTTTTGGGCCAATCTTCCATATCCAATGGAAACATCTAGGCATTGTCTTCACTTGGAAGGAAGAGGATAACAGATCTACTTGGTGGCACATAGGAATCCATCACTGCATATACCAAGGACTTCATCACTGAGAAAGTATAGCCATTTCAAGTTGTGATGTCTTTTTTATATATGTACTTATATATATAGGTCTTTTTGATATACTTTTGATATTAAGTCTTTTGAATGTACTTAGGTAGGTATTTTTTTATGAGCTTTTGTTATTAGGTCTTCTGAATGTACTTGGATAAGTCTTTTTGATGTACTTAGTGTTGTGCTAACCTCTTGAAATCATCATGGATTGTTTAAAACTATGGTAATAACTTTAGTTCTTCATGTAATCATGGTTTTGTTCAAAACCATGCTTTTGGATTGTTGAAAAAAGCTAATGCCAATTTATTGCTAAAACTACCCACATTTAATAATCTCCACATCTCTGTTATAATAAACCACTCATCTAACGAACTAATTATAATAATAACCAACAATAAAATACACACGCATCTACTAGTCTTCCTAACATATCTAGCTTCCTCAAACAAGCTTTAATAGTCTTCATTTCTCTAAACTCATCTCTCAATCATACCATTAAAATAAACCCACATTTCTTGCCATTTGAGAACGATCTGCAACTCCAAAACCTCCTCCCAAGATTCTTCTCAGTCCAAGAGGTCACTAGTGGAGCCACTTTTTCAAAGTAGTAATCAATCCTTTATGGCCTTTGATTGATCTGACTATCAACAGTAAAAAATGACGTGGACCCTTCACTAAAGTTCATCTTCAATGGTAAAAATAATGTAGTGTAACTACACAATTTTTTTTTCCAGGTATGTTACCAGTCTTTAAGATTTTATTCAAATTGTATGTTGTTTTACAATAAAGGAGATAAACTTTTCTAGCTTTTCATCAATCATCGATTTGAGTGATAACAAATTGATCTTAAAATACAAATTTGCCTTTGAGCAATCAAAGATTGAGCAAGAGAAATCTTCAATGCACACCTTCAGGAAGCATCTCGATTTGGTTGTCACAGCAAGCTCCTTAACACGTCTGTGAAAGCTCTTCATCACAAAAAGGTCCACAAAGAATCTGGTTTGGTCGTCGCGACAAGCTATACACCATTGCGTTTTGAGATATAACTTAGGGCATTTCTGAAGCAATCTGCAAATTAAATCTAGGTCATATTTTTTTAATACACATAAGCCAACTAAATCCAGTACATTTTGTTAGATTAACTCATTAATTTATTAGATTAATTGAATTAATTTGTCGATAATGTTAATTAAATATTATTATTATAATTAAAATTTTAATTTTAATATTTAAGACATAATATTCTTTAAATATTCTTACTAGAGGTTATTAATAATTAAGGTTATTACATCTTTAACCCTAATTCAAAAATTTATCTACCATCAGAAATTTTCTCTCTGTCTCTCTTTGGCTCTCCATCATTTTCCTTGAAGCATAAGATAATTGTGGTTGCAACTTCTACCCTTTTTTTTTTGTCTTTTAATATCATGACTTCAACAAATATGTATTATAACTCTTTTTTATGGCTAATTGTATCTTGAATATAAATTTAAATTTATATTTCCCTAAATTTAGATTGAAGTTTTAATTCTACGAATGGTATCAGAGCTTGGTTGAAAAAATTAGCCATTGAATGCAATTGATTTACCATATAAGATTTGAAAATGATAGATCTAAATATAATTTTTTGCTTCCAACTTGCTATAAATAATTCTGTGAAGTAAATAAATATCATGACTGTTATATTCGAACATGTATATATGTATAAATTTCATGGTTTCGAATGTGTATCATGTATGCTTGGTTCATAATTTTCTGATTACCTTTGTTTTGTTTTCTTCGAATCGTGTGTTTTTTCTGGTAAATATCATTTAATCAATTTTGAGCTAAACATGTAATTATGAAATCATGGGAACGATTCTCATCGAGAATGTGGCATGATCGCCGCTTAAACAATGGTGAAAGATGCTGAAAACCACCTGTGAATGACGGGTTTCACGCAATTTTTTTAGGTGATTTGGTTCAATCCATTTTGAACTATTTTTGCAATTTTGAAATCATAAGAAAGTTTTTCATCAAGAATTTGACAGAATCGCCATTGAAACAGCGGTGAAAGATGTCAGAAATTGCCTCAAAACGACAGGTTTCTCATCGGGTCTGATATGGATTTGGGTCGGGTTACAAAACCCGGCGAGAGGAGGAAGACGACCTCCGCTCGCAACGCACCGTTTTGACTTATCAAAACGGCATCGTTTCGTCAAAAATACAGAAATGGTGTT
Source organism: Senna siamea (assembly GCA_031216115.1). Taxonomy (NCBI): domain Eukaryota; kingdom Viridiplantae; phylum Streptophyta; class Magnoliopsida; order Fabales; family Fabaceae; genus Senna; species Senna siamea. The sequence continues at coordinate 17,014,513 of CM062355.1, read as the reverse complement.
GTTTCTTGGAATCATACATATTAAAACTGATGCTAAAATGACGTCATTTTGTTCGACGAAAAATTCACGAAATTGCCCTCACATGGGCTCGAACGTAGGCTCTACAATATTGCACGCGATTTCTATAATCATTGCACCACATCCCATTCCGTTGAGATTTTAGTGGCACCAAAATATATTTCAATATCATTTAAATAATTATTAGGCAAAAAATCAGAGAAAGGTGCACAATCCAGATCTCGAACGTGCACCCTCTGACTTTGCCGTGTCGTCTGCGACCACTCTGGCATGGCTAGCATACTGAAGGTTGTTTGAATTGAAATTTATATATATAGTATGAGATTATTTATTTTTAATTTGATTATTAATTAATAAAATTTAATTCATTAGTGATTAAAATTAAATTTCTTTTAGGGAGAATATTGGTCATTTTTATAAATTTAATTTTTATGACCAAAATTAAATATTCTACATCTAACAATTGTGAGTTCACCTATCGTAGACCCAATTGTCATGATACTATGATATTTTGTGATTAAAATTTTTTATAGTAATTAATATAATTTTATTAATTGATCTTCCCTAAATTAATTCAAATAAATAAAATTTTATATTATATTAATAATGTACATACCCTATTAGTGTGACAAAATTAATATAATTTTTTTTTAAAAAAAGCGTAAGGCCTAAAATTCTGACTAGTTAAAAGTCTTAATGCTTAAATAATATTATGTGTCTTATTGATGCAAATATTATCAAAAGCATTTGTTTGTTGATGAAAGAAAAATCAGGAAACATTAATTATGTACAGCCAACATAATTATTTAAACAAGGTTTCCTTCACAATATTTAGTTTCATACAGCTATCAGTATCAAGATTGTTTATTATAATCCCGCCTAAGGGTCCCAAACTATAATAAACTAAGAAAACTCACATTAATTTGGATCAATATGAAAACTCAGAAACAAAAGGGAACCAAGTGACAGAGAGAAAACTATTGTTGGAGTTGAAGGATGCTCAGCTGTAGTTGAGAGCATAGGGACCATTAGTTTGAATCTGCATTCTAAACATTGTTTAACTTTGGACAATGTTGTTTATGTACCCTCTTCTAGGAGGAATTTAGTTTCAAGTTCTTTTTTTGATTCAATTGTTGTTAGGACTGCTTCCATAATTAATAGATTATATTTATTGAAGATAAATGGTTACCTAGACATTCCTTCCTTTGCATCTGCTAATGTTGCTATGGGACATAAATATCTTAGAATTGATGAAAATTCATCCATGTTATGGCATCAAAGCTTGAGCCACATTTTCAAAGAAAAACTGGAAAGAATGGTCAAGCTAAAGGTGTTAAAAAACTTGGATTTCTCTAATTTTTTTAAGCATGTATTATTTGTATTAAGGGAAAAACTTCTTGCTAGAGCTAGGACAAAAGGGACAAATAGGTCTAGTAACATACTAGACTTGATTCACATAGACATTAGTGGACCTATAACACATAGGTCCTTAGTAAATCTGTGCCAAAAAACTCCATATGAACTATTTACTGGTAAAAGGCCTAGCCTAAAACATCTTCGTGTATGGGGTTGTAGGGCAGAAGTGAAACCATATAATCCAGAACTTAAGAAACTGGATTTAAGAATTGTTAGTTGTTTTTTTTGGATATTGTGTTGGTTTTAGAGGTTTTAGGTTTTATTGTCCTTCTCACACTTTCAGAGTCTTTTAATTTGATAGAGCAGTTTATTTTAAAGATGACTTGGATAGTGGGAGAAGGATAATAGTCGAAGAAATACACCGAAAATCAACTCAATGTGATATGTGATGAATTTATTGATCTACCCCTTCTTACCTTACCAACTCTATCCATTGAAATTGATACTGAAAGGAATGATGATATTGATGAAAATTGAAATGCTCCACTCATCGTATACTTTCAAGAACAGGCTGTAGAGTTGAGACAATCTTAAGGAATTCACAGACCTGCTATTTTAGATGATTTTGTGGTTTATCTGCAAAAATGTGAATCTTATGTTACTGATAGTATAGATCCTACTTCTTATAGTGAGGTAATAGTAAGTTCCAATTCCCATAAATGGTTGAAAGCCATGAATGAGAAGATTTCCTCTATGCATCATAACTATGTTTGGGAACTTACTGAATTATCAAAGGAACATAAGCCAGTTGGCTATAAATGGGTCTTTAAGACTAAGCGAGGAGATGATGGTGAGATAGAAAGGTATAAAGTCAGACTCATAGCTAAAGGCTACAATCAGAAGGAAGGCATTGATTACATAGAGACTTTTTTCCCAGTGTCTACAAAGGATACCTTTAGAGTTTTCATGGCTCTCGTTGCACAACTTAACCTTGAACTTCACCAAATGGATGTCAAGACAGCTTTTCTAACTTATCTAAAAATGTGTACATAGCTCAGCCTGATGAATTTATCAAGGCAGGGAAGGAACATCTGTGTGCATCTATGGGTTGAAACAAGCTTCTAGACAATGGTACTTGAAATTCCATAAGGTTTTTATCCCACTTGGCCTCATTGAGAATGCTTCTAATTAGGGCATCTATCAGAAATTTGATGAGAACAATGTTATAATCTTAGTTCTCTATGTTGATGATATCTTATTGGCTAGTAACTCGATAAATTTATTAAATGAGACTAAACACATGCTATCATGTCACTTTGAAATGAAAGATTTGGGTGTAGCCTTATTTGTTTTGGGTATTCAAATCTATTGTGACAGATCTCGTGGTATATTGGGTTTGTCTTAGGCGAGCTGCATTGAGAAAATACTGAAAAGATTTAACATGTACTCTTGTACTGCTTGTGCTACATCTATTCAGAATAGTGAGAAATTGCGTAAATCTCAGTGTCTTCACAATGATGATGAAAGGACTGTAATAGATAAAATTTCGTATGCTTTTGCAGTTAGCAGTCTTATGTATGCTCAGGTATGTACACATCTAGACATTGTTTTTGCGATTAATGTGTTTGGCAGATACCTGAGCGATCCTAGTCATGACCATTGGAAAGTTGCTAAGAAAGTTATGAGGTACTTCAGGGCAACTAAGCATCATATGTTAACTTACGGAAGGTCTGATCCTTTTGAGATTGTTAGCTATTCGGATTCAGACTATGCATCTTGCATTGATGATCGTAAATATATTTTTGGATACATCTTCATGATGCCTGGAGGAGCTGTTTCATGAAAAAAAAAAGTGTCAAGCAATCTATTATACCCACCTCAACTATGGAAGCAGAATATATTGCTTGTTATGAGACCACCCGCTAGGCTATATGGTTGAGGAACTTAATATCTGACATGCATCTTATTGATTCTATATCATGTCCTTTAACTATATATTGCGACAGTTCATCTGCTACGTGCTTTTCTCAAAATTATAGAAACTTTAATTGTACTAAACATTTTGATGTTAAGCTCCTATTTGTTAGAGAAAAGATTGTTGAATCTCAGACTCGTTTGGTTCATATTTCTGGCGAAAATATTTTGGCAGATCTATTGACCAAGGGCTTAATCGTAACAATATTTAAAAATCATGTAACTCATATGGGTTTGATTAAATATTTTGATGTAGCCTTGGTTTAGTGGGAGTCTGGACTTAGAGTTTTGATGTATACATTATGTATTTCATTTGTTTAGATAATGAAACTCTATTCTATTCACTTGTTTCCCCATCGGATTTAGTGATCTTATGCTGTTTTATTTTCTAAACTTTGTATTAGGAATGAATTGTTGTTCTATGTATACCATTTTAACTATATATTACGTATTCCATTTGTTTAGATAATGAAACTTTATTCTATTCACTTGTTTCCCTATCGGATTTAGTGATCTTGTGTTGTTTTATTTTTTGAACTTTGTATTTTGAATGGATTCTGGATTGATGAGTTTCGATGTATATATTATGTATTTCATTCGTTTAAATAATGAAACTTTATTCTATTCACATGTTTTTCTATCAGATTCAGTGATCTTGTGTTATTTTATTTTTTGAACTTTGTATTATAAATGGATTTATTCTATGTATATCATCTTAACTATACATTATGTATTCCATTCGTTTAGGTATTGAAACTTTATTTACTAGTTTTTCTATCGGATTTAGTGATCTTGTGTTGTTTCAATTTTGAATCTTGTATTATGAATGAATTTGTTATATGTATATTATCTTGAATATACATTATGTTTTTCATTTTTTTAGGCATTGAAATTTTATTTCATTCATTTGTTTTCCTATCAGATTTAGTAATCTTGTACTGTTTCTTTTTTGAATTCAACTTGAGTTAATCATGAATGGATTGGTTCTATGTGTTAATTGTAAGTGATTAATGATAGGTTTGATCATTTGTTGGCCCATTTGAATAGATGACCCAACTGCAACCTTATGTTGGTCAGTAATTATCCTATCAGACTACTGACTACGAATAAAAGAGAGAGAATATTTTCTATAATTTTATTAATATTTGATTAATATTATCCAAGTGGGAGATTGTTAGAATAATTTATTAATTTATTAGATTAACTGAATTAATTTGTGAATAATATTAATATTATATTATTATTATAATTACAATTTTAATTTTAATATTTAAGATAGAATATTCTTTGAATATCTTTACTAGAGGTTATTAGTAATTAGGGTTATTACATCTTAAACTCTAATCCAAAAATTTACCTACCTTTAAAAATTTTTTCTATCTCTTTCTAGCTCTCCATCATTCTCTTTGAAACATAGATAATTGTGATTGCAACTTTTATCCTTTTTTTTTTCTTTTAATATTATGACTTCAACATGTATATATTATAATTTTTTGTTACCAAGAGATTTTATCTTTGGAGGATAAATTGATACAACTCTTATCTTTTTTAGACTAAATCATTACTTACTCTAAATTTTAACCAAAGAGAAAAAGTTGAGAGATTGAACTCATATTTGTAGGCATGGCCCAAGGCCACAATATTTAGCCAGGACCCGATAGACCAATTGTCGGCTTGATGAATTGGGTCCTAAACAAGTCTAGTTTGGATATTTAGACTGAATTGCTGCTAATTCAACTACAACCCGAATGACTGATATGGTTTTTATCCGAACCAATGGACTGATTGTGACAGAGTCTAGTTTTTTAGTTAAATTTCTCGAGTCTCAAAACCAAGACACTGAGATTATGGCAATGAAGTATTTCTATCACACAAGGTCCAATTTATTTATAATGTGTTTCATAATTTATTTAATATATCTAAACAAAAAATATTTAACACAATAATACTCTATTTATTTTTTTAATAAAAAGGGGGTTATACATTCATTATTTTTTAAAATATATTAGTATATGTTATTTAATTATTTTTTAAATAAATTAATGATAAAATTAGTATATTTAGTCATTAAAAAATATATTTTCAATAAATTTAATTCCTCGATTAGTTAGATGGTTAAAATTTTTAAAGCAATTTTGTCAACAATTTTGTTAACTTTTAACCATCTAACTAATTGAGAGACTCAGTTAATTGAGAATACATATTTTATGAAAAAATTTGTTAATTTTATTTTTTAAGGACTAAATTGAGGCAACTAATAATTTTCAATGATCAAATAATTAATTTATTCTTTTATTATAAAATTACATAATTACTAAATTTCCAAATTTCTATTTGTTTTTTTTTATAAAATTAGGATTTAATATATTTATTGTAATAGATATAAATATAATCATTTTATTTTATAATTAAGAAAAATAAAATTATAATACAAAAAAATAAATTATTTTATTTTTTATATTTTTATGATTTGATTTTTTATTTAATAGTGTATGTAGATAAATAATAAAATATTTAATTAATTTATTTTATCAATTCAACTTATTTTTTAATAAATTATTAATTGAACCAATAATATGATAACTTAAACTTTTCACCAGTTCAATAACTAGTCTGTATTTAAAGACAATGGCCAAGACTTTTGATGTAGAAATGTTTTGATTGTTCAAATTACTTTAAGATTCTTTTTAGAATCTTAAAGTTTGGGTTTTCAATAAAGTAATTCTTAAATATTTATTATTAAAAGCACAAAAATAGTGATAATATTTTAAAAATAGTATTTTTATATAAATAAATTTAAAAATTGCTTTTGGTGGTGGCAGAGACACTAAAAAAGATCTTTATTGATAACAATGTCACCACAAAAAATAACAACGAAGTTACCACTGAAAATTTATAACAGTGGCAACTTAGTATGGTTTCCACCAGAAATTAGTGACAATTTACTAAAATTGTTACTGAAAATAATACTTTTTGTTCACTGAAAGTTAACTTTTGGTAGCGGATTTTATAATCGCTTCCAAAAGTCATTGTCACTTTTTTTGGATGTATTGTTATTTTTAATAAATTCTCAACAACGTAAATTTGAAGAGAAGTTTGAAAAATGAATCTATTGTTAATTTTTCTCATTCTAAATCATTTTGACTTTATAACCCTACAAATGACAAGTTGTAAATTGGAAAGCTTGCAAGAGTGAAAAATCACCAATCACAACAAAAGAAGAATGAAGATGCGTAATGGAAGAAGAGAATATGGCAATTAAAAGAAATGAATCATGCATGAGACCCAGTGGATGTGGATTCTTCCACATTTCAAGAATGTTATTACATTGAAGTGGGTGTTCCTAAGCAAAGTACTACTAAGCTTATGAAAGCATACAAAAACACAACCAAATTGGTATACAAATTAAACGGTGTGTTTTTGGTGTCTTTATGAAATAGTTTGAAATGATATATTTATGTGTTTTGCATTACGTGGGAGCTAGTTGTAAAAAAATTAGTAACTTTGAAACATCGTAGAAGAGATGAACAAATGACATATACTCTTATAAAGTCTTTTCCTTGGGATGGGTTTGGTAGAGGAATTTTGGAGTAAGAATCGGAAGGAAAAAAAATGTAATAATATTGCTTTAGTTTATTTTTTAAAATTTTTTTAAAAAAATTAAAAGTTTTTAGGTTCACTCACATTAATTTTTTTTTATTAATTTTAATTATTATAAATTTAAAAAATTTAAAAAATTAAAATAATCAAAAAAATAAAATTATCATTTAACTTTTCTTTCATCTTCTTTCTTTCTCCTTTCTTTCCCTCTCCCCTCTTTTACACTCCTTCCCTTTCCCTCCTCATTCCAAGGTATGTTTGAGAGAGCTTTTGAAGAGAAAAGAAAGGGGAATGAAAGAAAAAAAAATGTGATAATCTTTATTTTTATTTTTTTTAAAATTTTATAAAAAAAATAATTAAAAAAACTTTATATTAACTTTTTTTATTTATTAATTTTAATTATCTCAAGTTAAAAAATTTTTAAAAATTTAAATAAAAAAATTATTACTTAATATTTTTTTAATTTTTTTTACCTTAATCATTTTTAAAGAAACTTTTAAAGTAAAACATAAATATTTAATACTAGGTCTTGGTCTTTGTACTTTTGGTAGGTATGATATTCTATTTTTCATTTCAATATTCAGATTGTCTTTGTCTTATTTTATTGTTCCTATTATAGTAATGACCCCTAGATGTTGGTGGATTAGTAGGAGTCATATATAGATAGTCCAAGTTAGTCAGCATAGTCATCATTCATCAAGAAATAATTAATGCATGAAAGTATTTTTGTTTCTTTGCAGACTAACTATTAAATGAAAATACATACTACATAGTCATCATTCATCAAGAAATAATTAATGCGTGAAAGTATTTTTGTTTACTAACTATTAAATGAAAATACATACTACGAAAAGCGTTCTTGGTTATTTCCCAATCATATTTATTAATAATATATATATATATATATATTAAATATGATAGTAGATAGAGTATGAATATATACTATAATTAATCTCTAGACTAAGATAAGAAGAGAAATATTTTTTTTTTTTAGATTGGAGTGGACAGCAAAATTAATCTTTTTTTTAAACCTGTTATTTTTTCAAATCTCTAAATCTAAACTTGTTTACACAGAAATTTTTTAAAAAGTAATTTTTATTTATTTAAAATTTATTTATATAAAATTCATTCCTATAAAATCACAACATAAAAATCTTATAATCATAATCTTATCCAAATTCTAAAATACAATTAAGTCTTCCGACTAAACATACAATTAAAATTAAATTTTAATAAGTTCATCTTCAAAAGTATTAAACATAACTAGATAAGTAATATATATGAATGAGAGGTTGAAGATAAAATTTCTCAGCTGTTGGATATAAATATTTTGATGATCTAATATCCAACACAATCTTTGACCAAAAGATATATCCAACGCAATCAAATAACAAATAGCCAAATTCAAAATCAAATCTCAACTTTAAAGTGCAAAATCATAGTGTTGGCTGATTGTTGAGTGCTTGCTGCTCTTTGGTCTTTGGTACTCTGTTTCAGTTTTGTGCTTTTTCCTTCTGTTTCAGTTTGTTCTTTTCTTCTCAGTTTGTTCTTTAGTCTGTTTTGTTCTTTTGTGGTTTAATAAAATCTCTGTTTGGCCAAAAGAAAAATTGGGATTTACAGGGAGAAGCTAACTGTCAGCTAGTCAATTTGACACAACTTTTTCTTTTTTAAATCTATTAAATTGTGCGTTATACTGCGTAAGCCATGACGTATGTAAATTGCGATAATGCTTTCTTATTGCCTTGACTTTTGTCTTATCTGTTCTGTCACTAGTGCCATGTGTCAAGCAATCGTCCCATTTTTCTTGCTCGGTGGCCCATAGCAAGGGAATGATTTAATCTTTGAGCATGCGCCATTTTAGCGGTTCATTCCATTTGTTTTAGCTATCAATGCTATACTACTGATTTCGCTCCTCTGCTACTGGTTAGTTTTCATTTTAGTTAACAAGTCTTGCTTTCAATTTTGAATAGCAAGCCATGTTGGGATTTCATTCATATTTTTTTATTCTACATTTTCTTTCCTCTTCTTAATTTGTAGATGTTTGTGGTTTACTGTTGCAGTTATTCCCTCCCTCGTTAAAAAAATAGCTTATAAATTGGTGGGATTTGTAGAGGGCGTGCTTGTCAAGGGACACAAGATGGGTTTTGAACCATTAATGTGGTACTGCCAGCCAACAAAAAACATTATCTGGGCGAAACAAGTAGAAAGTGCTTTTGGGTCCTATACGCCTTGTGTAATTAACACTCTTGTGATCTCCGTCTCCAATTTGGTTCTTACCTGCCTGTGCTTATATCGAATATGGCTGATTAGCAGCAATGCCAGAGCTCAGAGGTTCTCTTTGAGGTCAAATTGCTATAATTATATTCTTGGACTGTTGGCTGGTTATTGTGCTGCTCAACCTGTATTGAGATTGATACTTGGCATTTCAGCCTTCAACTTAAATGGAGAAACTGGTTTTGCTCCTTTTGAGGTGGGTCTGTCTTCTGCATTCCATCGAAATTGATTAACATGCGTGCTAAGTATATGTTACTCAGAGTTGATAGTTCATGCCTCATGACTTTAGTTCATCCAGTGACATTATGATGATTTACATGTCATGCTGCATTAAAGTAACATAATTACTACATTTGGAACGTGCAATTTTAACCCCTTTCAGTTTCTGTCCTCTAACAGATAACAGGTCTGATAGTTGAAGCACTTACGTGGTCCTCAATGTTAATTCTTATTGTCATGGAAACTAAGGTCTATATACTGCAATTTCGGTGGTTTGTGAGGTTTGGAGTCATTTATGTTCTGGTGGGAGATCTTGTAATGCTTAACCTTTTTCTGTCAGTCAGAGATTACTGTAGCAGGTTGGTTTTTAGTTTAAGTAAATTTTTCGCTTTCAGGACAATTATATATTTCCTTCACTAATTATTTTAGCTCTTACAATTTCTATTTTCTGTGCAGTAACTTAATTATTGTGCTTTGATTGCTTATGTCTTTTGTCCTGCTTTAATATATGCAATCAATGTGATGGACGGATCACTGGTGTAATTATATGTACATTTGAAAAGCAAGCACAGCATATTAAAAAATAGCAGTGTTCGTTTAGCTTACATCTTTATCTGCCAATTTTTGCAACCATCCGTTTTTCCAGTTGTATAACACTATGTAGGATAATGTGAACGTAAGGTATCAATATGAGACTATACATGGAAACACACAAGAAGTTACCCTTAGATAGTAAAGTCTGTTTTGGAATATGAACATATATTATTATTATTCAGTTATTTGTCAAAAGATTTCTGACTTTCAGGTGCATTTTGGTAATTTGGTTAGGATCAGGATCTGATTCCAAAGAACAGGAAATGAACTTTTCTTATTTCTACATTATGCAATATGCATATTACCTTATTGATAGGTGCTGGAGTATATTCATTTCTATATGAAAGAGAATGCTAGTCACATAGCATTTTAATGAGGAGATCTTCATTTGTTGAAAAATCACAAACATGGTGTGTATCATAACTCGGGCAGCTTTTTAACGTGTTTAAGTCTTTTTGTTTGTGTTCTTTCTTTCTGGTCATTTTTTATCTTTCGTAGGATATGTCTTATCCTCCACTGATGAATATCCCTTTCCTTCTAATAAATTTTCTTTTGCTATCAATTTTTTTTACCCATTTTGATAATCAGTATGATTGCAACATGTTTCTTTGGTATATTCAGCGTTTTGTTGACCTTCACAATGCATTCTGTGTTGAATGATCATTTATTGAAATAATACTCTTTGATCATGCAGCATTGTACTTATTTTTTTATTTCACTCTTGCAGTTCTGCCCTGTTTCTGTACATCAGCACTGTTTTCTGCCAGGTTTTTTTTTTCCTCATTTTGTTTAAGTGCTAAATAGATTCATTATACTTGTATTTGCTTTCACGTCTTTGCTGCATTATTAAGAAATGAGCGCTCGATTGAAGTTGGCAACTAGTGTTAGATATAGGGATGATTGTGGATAAAGTATAGGTAGGGTACAATAGTATAGTGTCGATCTTTGGACCTAGATAGAAATATTTTCTCTATATCCGGACCCAAACCTAACCCCAAGTGAGTAACAAGATCAATCTCCATCCTTGTTGAATACCTAAATCCTCGCACCTGAACTTGTTTACCTTGAGACGCTTCAAAATGAGGTATTTTTTTTTTCAAGTTAAGACTCACTATATGAAATATTTTCGTATAAAATCATAAGAGGAAAAAAAGCTTACAACCATTATATTCTTCAAATTCTAAATACTCAGTCATCATAAAATCTCAACAAGTTTATCCTTCTTAAACATTGCAATTCTCATTTAAATATTACAAATAGCCAATCTAATATATACAATATAAATATATCAATATTATATATATATATATATATATATTGTGGGTCTAGGCCTGGGTGGTTACAGGACGTGAATAAATTTCTATAATAATCCCCATACCCTGGACCCGTTTATTTAATACCCATACTAGGACTTGATGGGTAAATTTTATAGGTACTTATCAAGCATGGGTATTTTAAACTTCCCTAGTCAGATACTTCATAAAAGTCATCGATAATAAACCAAGATTGCAATGATTGCCTTCCTTATCCTTGGAGCCCTTTAGTAATCTCAAAGCAAACCAAATCAGTTTATAGACTTATTATAATTAAAAGAGTAAATTATGTTAATCTCCCCTAAAGTTTGGCTAAATTCTGTCAATGAAGATGACTTTCTGCACACAATAATATTGTGATTTTGTCTTTAATATAATTGATACTAAGCTTTAATATTAGATTTTTAATGTAGCAGTAGAGGCAGTTAAGTAATTTATTGTTTTGGAATGAAGACATATTGTGTAAAATGTTAACTTTATTGACAAAAAATAAATTAAAAGGGAGGTTTGTGTAATATTGTATCAAATCTTAAGGGTACTGAGTGTAATTTTTGAAAAAAATGAGTATCAAGTGTAATTTCACCAAACCCAAAGGGAGGCTGGTGTAATTTACTCTAATTATAATATTTGGTAATATTGTCTTTTAATCGCTGGTCTGGAAACTATGGCTTTGACTGTAAAATAGGCACTTTTGAAGGACCAATGTTAGCGTAGCTATTCATGCAATATTTATAAAGGCCATACATACTGTGAATTCAGGATAAAAGCAGAACGATGATGAATTGGAAAAGGCTACTACACTCACTTATACTGTGCCAGCCTCTCTCATATTTTTTAATACCCGAAAATCGAGATTAATTATAATGTAAAATTCTAAAGATAATTATAAGACTCCTAAACAATGACATACTTTGAAGCTCAGAAAATAATGAACCACTATAACAATAAAGTCCATGACTACTAGACAATAATAAACTCCTAATCTTTAGGAGTTCCACTTTGACAGGCTTCACTACACATAAATGTGTTCATGATTTCATTGAATATATGAAATATTTTGTTGACTGACTAGTCAAAAATGGTCCTAAAGCTGGCATGGTAGGTAAACCTGGTCTTAAGGTGCATTTCAGGCCCATTGAATATACTCCTAACCTTCTTGTAAGCTGATGTATATATTGGGTAAGAGAGTATTTTAATTATGCCACCTCAAAACTAGTGAGCTGTTAATTATGCTATATTGTTGCATCATTTATAAACTTAGCATTGAACTTTTTGTTCTACTTCTTTGATGTAGGCGCTGTTTGGAACTCTCCTTCTTGCTTACATTCCCAACTTAGTTCCTTGTGCTGGTTATGTAACTATGGAAGCTGAATTCCCCGAAAATTCTGAATATGAACCACTATGTGGAGAAGAGCAAGTATTCCCCGAGAGGCATGTTAACTTATACTCCAGTATGTAATGCCTGAACTAAGTTTGTTGAGAATTCAAATTTTTTCGATTTCTTTTGTTGACTAGGCTTTTCAGTATTGATGAAAGAAAGAGCAGATATAAATCTCAAGTTTGCAATTAAATTCATTGTCAAGAATTTGAAAACATTTTCCCTAATTGGTAAAGAGAGTAAAGATATCCTTTAGTGGAAATCTGGACAGTTTACTTCTGGTCTGTTGAATTTTTTTTCCTTCATTCTTGCATTTTTCCTGATCACCGAGTCTGAGAGTAAAAGAAAAAGAACGAAGAATGAAAAACTCAGTAGGTGTTGATAATCAATTTTACTAATTTAATTTTGGGAGGACAACATGAGTAATGTATATCTTTTGTAGCAGAAATATTTCTTATAACTAGACATTCACTGTTATGATATATTGATCTGCCTGTAATAATTTTGCTTTCCCTGAAGGATTATCTTATGAATGGATGACTCCACTCATGCAACAAGGCTACAGAAAACCCATAACCGAAAAGGATGTTTGGAAGTTAGACACATGGGATCAAACAGAGACACTGTTTAAAAGGTTTGCATACTTTCTCCTTCCTTTTTCTTTCTCCTTGTATGGATTGGCATTAAATTCGTACATCCTGTTTTTATCAAGCATGGTATTTTGAAATTCTGTAGGTTCCAGAACTGTTGGATGTTGGAATGTGCAAGGTCTAACCCACGGCTCTTAAGGGCCTTAAATAATAGCCTAGGGAAAAGGTACATATCAGCAGTACTTTCATGATGTTTGACCCTATGTTAAATTTTTTCTGTAACTATGCTGTTGAAGATGGCCTTATTTTGAAAAATCACCTTTATTCTTATATCATTTGATTTCACTTGAATCTTCATGTAGGTTTTGGTGGGGAGGCGCCTTTAAGGTGGTTATTTCAACTTTTCATTTAGACCTTTCTAGGTTGTTTAGTAAAGTTTAATTGCTTCCAATGAATAAGTTAATCTGTTTTCATTGGTTGCTACTTCTTTGATTGAAGGTTGTTAGGAGTTGTTTTCCAATATATAAATTAAAATACATTAACTTCAAAATTAATTAATACCAGGACAATTATATTACCAATCCATAGAAATCCAAATGTCACCATATTAAAAACTTCATGCTGGTGATGTTGGAACTTTCATTTTTCTAAAAATCTTAATGGTAGACTTGTTGATTATGTTGCTTTGTTTCTTAAAGTATTTGCTCTTTTTTGTGCTTCATCTTTGCCCAATAGAAGGATTTGGAACCTGAATTCTTTGGGCTCTTATTCTCACACTTGTTTGAAGCAAGTCTGAGTTTAACATCTCAGAACATGATTTTATTTCATTCTGGAATTTAGTATATAAAGGCCAGTGTGAGACAACACAACTGCTTTATCTGGCTGAAATTACATGAAGAGATAAGGGAATCTAGATTTTGAGATTTATCTTTCAGCTTGGAAAGGAGAAACAAACAAATGGAAAAATCAGGTCAAGTCCTTCTGAGGTGATGGATAATTGTCACGAGATATATTAATTGAAATGATTGATGATTTACCTTGGCATTATGCTAAGTTTGACTGTTTTGTTTCATACATTAAATATCCATAGAAAAATTTTGACCCAAGTACTCTGTACATAATGCATGTTCTACAGTGTACATCTCCTCTTAGATGATTAAGAAAGTTCATCAGAGCCTTATTAATCTGAAATTCTGCAAGTACATTGAAGCCTTTGAAGATTATGGTCACTGTTGCACTATTTTCTTTATACTGATAGAAACTACCTTATAAAAGCACATGCTGTTAGGGCAGCAATAAAAACAGAGATATTGGAAAAAGAGAGTGCAGAATCTGAGCACAACTAATTTCTGCAATAAAATAGTCCTTAGGTAGAGGCAATGTTTTAAAAGCTGAACCGGTCATTGAACTAGAAAACCTGTTGGGTCACAGGCTGATCGGTTTAACCAATGGTTGAACTGGATGACATTATAAATATAAAAATAATAATAATTAAATATTTTTAATATCAATAATATATCTTATATTACAAAAATTATGTTTCACTTATGATTTTTAAATATAATGAGTAATTTATACAAGTAAATTATACATATGAAAATAATGTAGGTTCAAATCATGATAATTTAAGTATTTATATTATTTATATACCATATCAATTGTTCCATAATCATACAAAATTTCAAATTCTAAGATCCACAATGTATATAGTCTAATCTAATTCAAAATTTTAGACCCAAACATCAAAAACATAAAAAAAATAAAATTTAAAGGCTTGACCAGTTCAGTAAAAATCTGTTAGGTTCTTGGTTCTTCTGGTTTTGACTGGTTCTGACCGGATTAAACCAGTCCAATCGATCATTTAGTTCTCAAGAGCAAATTGAACCCTTGAACTAGCCGGTTACTGGTTCAACTGGATGGACTGTCACGACCATTCCAATTCTGACAACATTGGGTATAGGACCAAGCCTGAATACAAACTGCTGATAAGATAACTGTTGTTGCTAAAATGGTTCCCATAGGTATTTATAGTGATATACCCTCCTATATGCATGCTGAGAATTAGGAAATAATGCTTAAACTAGAGGAAACATGGAAATCATGCTGAAAGTGGTGAGCTAGGTGCTCCCATGTTCCAAACTGCTAAAAGAGGTATGGAGAGGATATTCCCAAAATTTGTATGAGCGGAACTTCTTTTTTGGGCTTCTTCTAGAATAGGTTGGCATAGGTTCTATCACATGCCTAAAGGAAAATTTTCTTCGGAGTGTTAATTTTAGAGAATAAAATGTGAATTCAGTAGCTGAGAATGCTAGAAACTCTGCCCTTTGAGCAAAATTTATCAATGAATTATAGTCATACATATTATATCAGATACATATGACCATTTATAAATTCAAATTCAGAAGTAGACTTTGCTAGTTCTATTTTCTTCTTACATCTTTAAGGCACTAGTTTCCACCTGTAAAGATAAAATGCCTGTCCGTAGACCTTAGGATATGGGGGTTCATTTCTACTATTAGCATTTTTAAACACTTCTATTTGAGTGGGACCAAGATTGTAGTATCACAAACGTTGATCAATTGCACCTGTGAGATACCTGAATCTTTGTAGAACTTCAATGCAATGACTACTTCAAGGAGAGCCTTAGAATTGGCTAAAGACACTGAGTGCAAAAGAAATATCTTATGAGGTAACAAGATCATAATTTAGTTTTTTAACTAGCATTCTGTATAGGCTTGGATCATTTAATAAACACCTTATTTGGTATTAATAAGGTGACAAAAGCAGAAAGGCTTGGTTTTTAGTTGGATTTTGAGAAAGCTTGTGATAGGGTGAATTGAGGTTTTTTACATAAAGTCGTTTGTCGTAAGGGATTTGGGGATAGATGGAGATATTGGATAAAGGGCTGCCTTTCCTTTGTCCCCTTTGCTGTTATAGTTAATGAGCCTAAGAAGTGGTTTAGGGGTTTTCGAGGTGTTAGGCAAGGGGGATCCTCTCTCTCCTTTTCTTTTCACACTTGTTGTGATGTGTTAAGTAGGATGTTGTGTAAGGGCCCCGAGAGGGGGGTGGTGTGAGGTTTGAAGGTGGGTAGTAAGGCTCTAGAGATTTCTCATTTATAGTTTGCGGATGATACTATTCTATTCCTTCATGAAAAAAAGGAAAATTTTTAGCATGTGCTTTCCTTGCTTCAAATTTTTGAAGTTGTATTAGGGCTTCGTATTGATCTCTCGAAATGTGGGTTGGCTAGGATTAATGTAGAGGATAGTTTCGTGGGTGACTTGGTTGAGATGGTGGGTTGTGGGTTGTCATAGTGGCCTTCGACTTATGTGGGTGTTCCCTTAGGGGGCAACCCTCAGGTTGAGTCTTTTTGAGATCCTTTGATGTAGAGGATTTCTAAAAGACTTAAGGAATGGAAAGGAGCGTATTTCTCTCTTGGTGGTAGGATCACTTTGATTCAATCCTCTTTGTCTAGTATCCCTTTGTATTTTCTCTCCTTGTTTAAGATTCCAATTGGGGTGGCTAATAGGATTGAGAACATTATGAGGGATTTTTTGTGGTTTGAGAAGGGCGAGTCTAAGAAAGACGACTTGGTTAGTTGGGAGGTATGTTGTGGGGCAAAGGAGGATGTTGAGTTTGGTTTACGTAATTTGGTGTCTAAAAACATTGCTCTAGTACCTAAATGGCATTGGCGTTTTCCTTTAGAGTCTACTTCCTTGTGGCATAGGGTAATCAAAAGCAAATATGGTGTTCAACAAAATGGTTGGGATGCCAACATTGGATTGGTGCTACACATGTGAGTCCCTTGAAATTTATCTCTCAGGTATATCATTCATTTTCTTCAATGCTTTCTCTTTGTGTTAGAGATGGTACTCGTTTTTGCTTTTGGGAGGATCATTGGATTGGTGAATCTTCTTTTCTTGAGCTTTTTCCTCGTCTTTATTGTTTATCATCTTTACATAAAGCTCTAATTTATGAGTTTTTAATGCATCATGGTGAAAAAACTTCTTGGAACTTTCATTTTTTTTAGAAATCTTAATGAGAGACATGCTGATGATATTGCATCATTGCTAGAATTTCCAGCGTCTTTTTACGTTTCATTTATTCCTGATAGAAGAATTTGGAATTGAAATCCTTCGGGCTTTTATACTTGCTCCTCTTTCTTTAAGTATTTGACTAGAAGCCTAAATCCTATTTCTAATATCTTGTCTAAGTCTTTTTGGGAAGTCAAGGCTCCTTCTAAGGTAAAGGCCTTTGTTTGGACAGCGGCACTTAATAGAATTAATACTAATGATTTGCTTCAAACTCGACATCCCAATCACTTGATGTTTGTTTGATGTGTTTTAGAAGTTGTGAGACAGGCAACCACCTCTTTCTACATTGCGAAGTGGCTAGGTTTATTTGGAATAAAATGTTTGGCTATTTTGAAGAGAATTGGGTTTGTCCAGCTCATCTTGGTACCTTTCTAGCTATCAATTTTGTGGGTTTAAGGAGGAATAAAAAACACAAAGCTCTTTGGCAATGTGCAGTTGTTGCAACTTTGTGGTATCTTTGGTTGGAGTCGAATGCTAGAGTCTTTAATAATGAATTCCTCCCCCCTCATCTTCTGTGGTATAGAATAACATTTTTGTCTTCCTTGTGGGTTTCGTCAAATGGTTTGTTGAGGTATTTTCATTATGGATCTCCAAGAGATTGGAAGACTTTGTTGAGCTAGCATCTTGTTTTTTTTTTTTCTTTATAGGACTTGTCCTCTTCCTATGTACTTTCTTCCTTCAATAAAATTCTTTCTTTTTCTGTTAAAAAAAAAGTGCTCCATCAAAGTGAGAGGCTTAGATTCTAACTTCCAAAGAATAGATAGAATGGGAGTTGGGAAAAGGATTAGGTTATTTTGGTAAATACATCCAACCAACTCCAACCCTTTTACCGATTAATATCTTAGAAGGTTTCACAGAACCCCTATCACTTAGTTTTCGACTTTTTGGAAATATATTAGCTTATGATTAGTAGTTGTTGTTCTTAATCCAAGATTGGCAGCCCCCCTTCTTCTTTTTTTTTTTTAATAAAAAAATAACTATTCATACTGTATAGCCTGTTGTTGGTTTTAGCCTTTTAGTGGCATGTGAGCTTTGTAGCAGTTAATTATCTCATATTCTCATTAGTGTATGACTTATCTTGTACAACTTTTTTCTTATATCTAAATTATATTCTGCATCTTGAATGCAATAATTGTACGTTAAAAGACATCTAATGATCTAATAACACTGTACTTTTGCATTTTTTGGCTCCGGGGAAGCTTATTGATGATAATTTCTTACAGATATGTTATGATCTTTCTCAGTTTGTGGGACCTATTTTGCTGAACCATCTGTTGGAAGTAAGTTTCTTTCTTTCCATGGCCTAAGTGAATTAATATTCATTGTTAGGAAATTGTGAATGTCTAAAAGGATAATGATAATGAAATTAGTCTAACACACGTGAAATACACAAGATGAATTAAACAAGTAGATTGATAAGGATTGATGTGTTTGGTCACATGGCTATGTGCTTGAAACAAAAATGTATGAAAAAATTAACATTGAGTTTACTTGGAAACCCACTCTGACGATCTTGTGTACACTCCCTAAATAAAAGAAAAAAAAATGAAGTACTTATCAATTCTCAATCCCTTGGTCTACTTGCCAATTCAATCTATTCCAGGGCCTTTTATTGTAAGTGTTATTTTCTTAATTTCTAAGTATTTGATTTACACTCATATATTTGCTCACTAAGAAACCTTACCCACCAAGTGAATTTTCTTAAATAGAAAGGATATGTTGTTAGAGAAGAAAGGGAGAGAAGGACAAAGGCCAACAATATACATCCTCTTGCTAGGGGAGAAAAAAAGGACAAAAACCAAGAAAAATGAGAAAGACACATCAGCTAAGAGAAGCTAGTCTATCTTTGCATAAATTGAAATTAAGAAACCATTATTTGAGAATGAGAGTGGAAAAAGGGAAAAGGAAAAAAAGAAAACCACTTTATCCCATAAAAAATGAAGTAGAAAAGATTTATGTTTAAACTATTTTGGTCTGTCTCTTCAACCATAAACACCAAGTTACTCTGTAAGTGTCTTTTCAGATAAGTTTTAATTAGAGAAAGGAGGAAAATTAGATTGAGGGTGTAGGTTAACGAATCCTTTCAAACAACAACAAACAAAGTATTTTTTCACTAGGTGGGATTGGATACATAGATCAAGTGATGCCAACATGTTCATAATGAATCCTTCGAAACAGTGAAACCAAAAGACAAAAGGCACCCTAAGGGGCTGAATAATGTGAGAAAGCAATTTAATCTCTGCATATCGGAGAAAGTGAACCTCCCTTTGAAAAACCATGCTAAAGATGTTACAGAAAGGCCATGAACACAACTTTATCCCCTAGCATTTTTTAGGGCAATGAAACGCCAAATTAATGCATACATTGTGCATCTCCATGTAGATTGTCTTATTTACACATCTCAACTTCTAACATGGTATATCAGAAAGTGCTCCAGGCATCTTGAACAGATCCCATATGCACCAAAGACACTAAAGAGTTGAACACTTGGTAACAAAATATAGCTTCACCTAAACTTAGACCCAGTCAAGATTGTCCTTAATAAGTACTATGAAGGTGTTGTTTTACAATGACTAAAATAGAAAGAATCATAGCTGGCCTTTGATCACATACTATCTGCATCATATCAGAATCAACCATAGTCCTGACTCCAACTGATTCAAATAAATAGGCCTATTATAATCAGCAACTGCTTTAGTTAGAATCCAATAGTGAAGATTTTTACATGACTGAATAATTTTTTGTATTGTTCAATCGTAGGTTTACAAATATGATCAATGAATTTATACACTATTCCCTATTCTAATTTTGGAAAAGTTAATAAAATGTAATAATTACATATTCATTCTAATAAAGGTTTCTTATAATCACGCTATCAGAATAAAAGCTCAATTAGGCCTAATAAAGTTAGTCAACACTCCCTCTTAAGTTGGTGCTAAGATGTCACACATGTCTAACTTGCAAACGAGCGTGTGAAACATTTGTTTGCTGAGACTTTCAGTTAATACATCAACAAGTTGCTTTTTTGACGTCACATAAACTAGGCTTAGTATTCCACTAGTAGCCTTCTCTTTGATAAAGTGTCTGTCAATTTCAATGTGTTTTGTTTGATCATGCGGAACTGGATTATGATATATACTAATGGCAGCCTTGTTATCACAATACAAGGATAACTTCTCCTTTTCCAGCAGCCTTAGTTCTTCTAATAGCTTTTGTACCGACAGAAGTTCACAAACTCCCTATGCCATAGCTCTGTAATCAGCTTCTGCACTGGATCTAGCAACAACACTTTGCTTCTTATTTCTCTAAGTAACCAAGTTTTCTCCTACAAACGTACAGTATTCGGATGTAGATCTTCTATCATCTAGTGATCTAGTCCAATCTGCATCTGTAAAGGCTTTTATCTGGAGGTGACCATGTTTGGAGAAAAGCAATCCTTTCCCTGGGCTAGACTTTAGATATCGCAAGGTGTGAGAGACAAGTATGAATTGACTGACTAAACTAACCGCGTAAGCTATGTCTGGTCTAGTGTGCGAGAGGTAAATAAGTTTCCCGACCAACCTCTGACATCTCTCCTTATCAACTGACTTCTCAACCCCTGATTGTAGTTTATGATTACTCTCAATAGGAGATTCTGACAGTTTGCACCCTGACATGCCAGTCTCTTCTAAGAGATCCAGAATGAACTTCCTTTGAGAAATAAAGATTCCTCTCTCTGATCTAGGAACCTTAATTCCCAAGAAGTAATGTAGTTTACTGAGATCTTTGATCTCAAATTCTTATGCCAATAACTTCTTCAACTGGGATATCTCCTCTCTATCATCTCTAGTCATTACTATATCATCAACATAGACTATGAGAAGAGTGAGTTTGCCCTTGATGTCTTATGAAGAGGGTATGATCAGCATTCCTTTGTTGATAGCCAAAGGAAACCATGACATTATTGAATTTTTCAACCCTCGCTCTTGGGGATTGTTTTAGGTTGAATAGAGCTTTATTTAGTTTATACACCTTTTCTTGACTTTGTTCATTATCAAACCCAGGTGGGATCTCCATATACACTTCCTCTTCCAAGTCTCCATGAAGAAATGCATTCTTATCATGAAATTGGTGCAAGTCCTAATCGAGATTAGTTGCACAAGATAATAGAATTTTAATGGAATTCATTTTTGCAATAGGAATAAAGGTCTCCTGATAGCACACTCTATAAGTTTGTGTGAACCCTTTGGCCACCAGTCTAGCTTTGAACTATTCTATCGAACTATCAGCTTTATGTTTCATAGTGAAGACCCATTTGCAATCCACCAATTTCTTATCTGGTGGAGGAGGGACCAAGTCTTAAGTCTCATTTTTGGACAAGGCCTTTATTTCTTCAATCATCGCTTGCTTCCACTTAAGATCAGTACTAGCTTTCTTCAAATTCTGTGGAATAGACATAGAAGAAATAGACAAAGCAAAGGCTCTATATGATGGGGATAGGGAGTTATAAAAAAAAAAGTTAGACATAGGATGTTTGGTATAAGACCTGACTCCTTTTCTATGAGCAATAGGTAGATCTAATTCATTAGGGAATATAGATAACTCACCAGTGGAGGAAGATTCAGAGGATTCGGCAGATTGTATGATAGCTTCTTTAGCTCTGTCTGCCCGGTTCCTCCTTTAGTATGTCTACAAGTCAGGTCTATCTAATCTCTCCAACCTTCCAACAGTCTTTCCTTGATTAGTCTCCCCCTGAACTGCATTCTTCCTTATGTCTTCTAGATCAAGGAGCTCCACCTCTTTTACTTTATTAACCTCCCCTTGAAGAGGTGATAAGGGTGTGCTAAAGTAGGGTTCAATTTCTCAAAAGGTAACATCCATATTGACTGACAAAGATTTTTCTGAAGGGAGGATGATAACATTTGTAACCTTTCTAAGTAAGGGAATACCCTATGAAGGCACATTTAAGGGCTCTAGGATCAAGTTTTCTAGTATTCCTGGTATGAACAAAACAAACATAGCCAAACACTTTGGGTGGAATAACATAGTCTCTTTTACCTTTTAAAACTTTAAGAGGACTCTAAAAATCAGGGATTTTTAGAAGCATGCGGTTTATAAGATATGCAGCAGTTAAAATAGCATCCCCCAATATGGCTTGGGTAAGTGCATGGTGAATATAAGGGACCGGACCACTTCTAGTAGGTGTCTGTGTTTCCTTTCAGCCACTCCATTCTGGAACCTGGTATAAGGACAATTGGTTTGATGGATAATTTCATAATTTTCCAAGCAAGTCTCAAAAGTGTTTATTCATGTGCATAGTGCCATTGTCAGTTCTTAAAATTTTTATCTTATTATCAAATTAGGTAGAGACGATCTTATGGAAGGATTGAAAGCAAGAAAAAACTTCATTTTTTGCCTTTAGTAACCCAAGTGGTGCGAGTACAACAGTCAATAAAGGTAACAAACAATCGACAATCAAATAAAGAAACAGTTTGAGTAGGACCCAGACATTAGAATGAATAGTCATAAAAAGAATCAAACTTTTATTATTCCTCAAAGGATAAGAGTTTTTAATATGCTTGGCAAATTTACAAGCATCACAAAATAAGGTTTCAACATTAAGGTTTGAAACAAACTGGGAAAAAGTTTCTTTAAAACAAAAAAGGATGGATGTCCTAATTGCCTAAGTCACTAGATTATTTCTTGATTGACATCCTTATTAACTCCAACAAAGGCCTGTCTTGAGTTTCAAACCCTATCTATCACGTAAAAGCCATCACGTAACCTACCACTGCCAATCCTTCTCCCTGTGTGAAGGTCCTGAAAGACACAATGATTAGGAAAAAACACAATTTTACAGTTTAGATATTTGGTGATGGAACTGACAGATAAAAGATTAACAAGAAACTCAAGTACATGAAGCATAGATGATAGTGTAATATAGGTGTACAAACCATAGAACTTGTCTCACAAACAGAAGATATATACCCATTGGCTATTTGACCGTTCTTCCCTTTAGGACATGAAGAGTAGTTGGACATGCCTTTAGAAGAGCTGGTTATATGTATATTCGCACCAAAATCAACAATCCAAAAGGGAGAATGAGCAGTAAATGTCATACCTGAGTGCACATAATTAGAAGTGCCAATTGTAGAGGGGTTAAGCTTGGTTAGGAGATGATGGAGGTGCTGAATTTCATCAGAAAAGAGAAAGGCTCCAAAATCTGCATCCTTGGGTGGCTCAACAACATCAACCATATTTGTCTGGCCTTTGGATGAAGTGACTCGTTTATCTCCACAACCTCGAGTTGGTCGACCTTGTATCTTCCATCAAGTCTCCTTGGTATGCCATGGCTTACCACAATAATCACATTGCAAGTGATCATTATCAGAGGTGGTGGACTTGGGTTTCTTATGAGAGACGGTCAAAGCAGACTTCTCAATTGGTGCTGGATAAAGCATGACACCACGTCAACTTTCTTCTTATACGACATAGGAGAAAGCATCCTCAACAGAAAGGGGAGGAAATTTTCGCAAAATCTAAACCCGGATCTGATCATATTTTGGATTTAAACCAGCCAAAAAATCATAAACCCTCTCTTTTGAAATCAACTGGTGAAACAAAACTGCATCCTTAGTACATTTGGCATGAAGATCTTGATAGTAATTTAACTCCTGCCATTACTCACCCAATTCAGAATAATAGTCAGTGGCAGTCAACTCTCTTTGTTTAGTGGCGTGGATTTTTGTCCTGACCTTGAACACTTGGGCATCATTCCTTTTGCGAGAATAAGTATGTTTGGTTGAAGTCTAGATTTTCTCAGCAATATCAAGTAACAAATATTGCTTAGAAATCCGAGGATGCATAGTATTTATTAGCCATGTCATAACAAGGGAGTTTTTAGAGTCTCATTAAGCATAAGTATCATCAAAATAGCGAGAGGTTTTGTATTTCCAGTAATATAGCTAAGTAATTTTCAAGATTTGATGTATAACAGACATGCCCTTGACCAAGCGAGATAGGTATCAGCTCCATCCAACTTAACAGTATAGATATGGGCAAGTGAAGTATTTTTTACTACCTTGTTGTCCTTCATAATAAGGAATCAGCACCAAAAAAAGGGTAGAAGGAGAAAAGAGGCCAAAAAACAAAGATAACAGCCCAAAAAAAAAGCAAACTAGATAAGTCCAAATTGGCGGCTAGTGAGCGGTGGCACTTGCGGTGGAGGAATGCGAATGGATTTGGTGGGTTTTGCTGTCAAGGCAATGAGCTCTCCAAATATGGCAGTGGTGAGGCAAACGGTGGCGCAGAATGGACGGGATTTGAGAAAACGCAGAATTGTCCAGAACTGCTCGGGCTGCACGTGGTGGCGCGTGGGAAGGCTACCTGTGACTGGAATTCGGGTGGCGGCAGATCAAATGATGTTCAATGGTTTTGGCTAAGCGGTGACAACAAGGGAGGGAGGAAACTCGACTTCTAAGATGTGGATAGTGAAGAGAGGAGAAAAACTCAACTCCCTTCAGGTATACAAAGGAACCCTAGTGTTGCAGAAGAAAAAAAGATACTCACCTCAGGGCAGTGCAGGCTCTGATACCATGAAGATTTTTAAATGACTGAATAATGTTTTGTATTGCTCAATCGTAGGTTTACAAATATGGACAATGAATTTATATACCATTCCCTATTCTAATTTTGGAAAACTTAATAAAATATAATAATTACATATTCACCCTAATAAAGGTTTCTTATAATCATGCTATCATAATAAAAGCCCAATTAGGTCCAATAAAGCTAGTTAACAAATAGCAACTGGTTTTATTTTATATATATATATATATATATATATAACAGCATTCATTGGCTTCCCAAGTGGCCTATATAAAATGACAATGCTTGTAATAATCAGATTTTCTTTGTACTGAAATGATCTTTAATTGCTAAAGTTTATCATTTTAGCTCTACATGTGTCCTATGCTGTAAGGTTTATGTTTATTAATTGAAATGTGCTTTGGAAGAGATAGTTTGAAACTCTGAATCATGATATGCAGTCAATGCAACGAGGAAATCCATCCTGGACTGGTTACATCTACGCTTTCTCCATATTTGTAGGAGTGGTATGTCCACTGTTTCCTACTATTTATATCTAACAAGGTTTTCCTTTGTTTACTTGATTCCTTGCTTTGCTAGCCATACATAATGCCGTACATTTTACTGGATGAAAACTAATAGTAGCATTGGGTTTTTTTTTTTTTTTTTTTTTTTTCGTGTGGCCATTTTACTCCGTCAATTGAAGGGTCAATTCATTATAATGTGTGTTAAGAGGTATTAAGAATTTAGGAAATATTTACTTGAAATGCACCCAGTAATAGGATATAAGTGTTTTTGTCGTCATACTAAATATAAACTAGTCCTGCACCAGTAGTCATACCAGCAATATTTAAAAATTTGAATTATTTTAATAAATTCATATTACAAGATTAAGTAAAATGAAATAATATCATAGTTTATTATTAGTATTATTATTTTTTGAATTAGGGAAATTATGTATTATAATTTTAAAGTTCGAACAACTTGTTGTAGCATACTTAAATAACATGAAGAAAATATGAAATATCTAAACAAAGTTAAGTATTGAATCAAAAAATAATTATATTTCAGAACATCTCAAGAAATAATATAAAAATTATAGTTTGACTTTTGCGATGACATCTTGAAATGAAACTGTATCTCTTAAGTTTAATTAACTTATAATTTTTGTGTAAGAATGAGGGAGTAATAACTTCTTATTTTAGACTTGTTCTTTATCATGTTTGGCATTTCACAATTAAAAATAAATAAAATAAACTAATATTTGTTTTTTTTAATTTCATATTAAAAATGTTTATATTTTTGGAAAAATAAATAAATATGTGTGTGTGTGTGAGAGAGAGAGAAATTTGTTAAGAAATGATACGCCACTGCATACACACACACATGAAAAGCAACGTTACGTAAGTGGGCAATTCCACTTACTATGCAGATTTTTGCAACTGAACTATGAAATTGAATTGTCTTAATTTGAAAACTATTTTGTAGTTAAAAGTGCTTTCAATTTTAACTTCTTAGGATAAATTATTCATATGAAAGTATTGAATCAAATATTAAATTTTGAAATTATAATTTAAGCAAAACTATTTCGTTTACGAACTTAGCCGATCCCATATGAAAAATGACCATTTTTTCTTTCTTATCTATGATATAATCAATTTAGTAAATAGTTTTAAAAATCTAATGAATTGAAGGACAATAATTAACAATATTTTGAAAATAATGTAATAATCTTAAACCAAAAAATATTTTAATTTTTATATAATCAACATAAAAATAAACACTATCATAAATTTAGCGAAGTTTTAAAACAAATCAAATTTGTTATTTTCAACAAAATAACAAATACATAAAAATGAATAATGATCTAATATGTATAGGCATTTCAAATTTTTTATATAAAAATTATTTTCACTTAAAAATTATTTAAACCATATTTTCATATGAGAAAACAATTTTTTCTTTTTAAAATGGCATTGAAATCTAAGAAAAACTTTACATTAAATAGATGTAATACATTATTAATTATTCAACATGAAAAAAAAAATTGTTCAGTGATCATATTTAAGAATGCTTTTATTTTCTTACCATGTTTATTTAGCTCAGTCTATATTGCCTATTCTATCATAGTTAAGTTTATATATGAGTATTATGAGTTAATTGTTTTTGGTCCCTTTTCTTTTCTCTCTATTATCTCAGCAGCATGGTATCAGAGCAAAGGTTTCAGCCACCTTTAGTCCTAATCCTCGCTTTGACCAAAAGTAGAGATAAAAGGACAAGAAAATCTTACAACTTTAGTTTTGTTTTCTTGGATTGTATATTGTGATAGTCTAGTATTATGGGTGAGTGCTTTAGTGTTGGTTTTGCTATTAAGGAAATTGCAGTCGTTTCTCTTGGTATTGAAGACTGAGGCACTATTAAGGGGGTTGTGTGTTGTTGGGTGCTCTAGTGTAATACCTAAAAAGTAGATCAACTGGCAGAAGGTTGAGGGGGCTACTCATGGGAAGTAGTTTGAAGGCTTGTGGGAGCTGTGTCATTGTGTTAAAAATGTGACCAAGAAAAGCAGTTGAGAAAATGCGAAGGGGGCTGCTCCTTGGAAGGATTAAGAATTATAGGAGTGGCAGTAGTTCTTTATCTGAGTTAGTCATCAAGGGAAGTGGCAGTAGTTTACCTTACTAAATTGATGGTTGATTTCTTTATCTGAGTTGGCTATTTTTCTTTATTTTTATCTGCAATTAGGTTTTCTTTGCAACAAGCTACAAGCTTTAGCTTGAGGGGCAATATTAACAGTTCTTTAGAATTTAGGAAAGTCTTGTGGATTAAGGAAGTTGTAGTGCATTGAAAGTAATATGGAACAAGTGTCTTTGGAGGCATTTGGTACACTACGATCTAGATCCTACCTTCTCACTTGTTTCTTTTCTCTCTCTAATAAATTTATTTTTTTCATCAAAAAGAAAAAAGGATTGGATAATAGTATTTGATATGTTGTTATGTGATAATAGGGTAAAATTTATGATAACACCTTGATATCACATATAAGGCAAAATGTTATCTGATGACAACTAGAATATTCTGTCATTTCATATCACAGGGTTGAATGAGATAATTTTTTTCGTAGTTACTAATTTCACCCTTATTGTTTTATGACAATGAACTTCATAATAAAATCTATTTATAAAAAATTATAAGCATGTGAAATATAATATATAAATTATTTGTATACTTTTTTTATATGAAGAAGATGGAATAAATTATACATGAACTTTCAAATTTTTTTTGAACATTTTTTCAATTTTATTTCCATTACAAATAGTGAAATAGTGTAAATCTTTAAGATGTAATTTATTTAAACTTAAAATGATATATCTGAAAATTAAAAAATTTGATAACATTGATTGATATGTGCGACCAAACATTCATTTTACATTACTGAGATGTAAGGCATTATCAATTTGTCATACTAAGCATAGGTATTAGAAATACTATGGTATCATAAATATAATTGTATCTGATGTTGTAGACTCGTAGTATCTGATGGCATAATATACAAGATACTGTAGTATATGAGATAATAACATACCAAACGCCCTCTTTATATATTTATGGTATTAGTATCAATAAAAGTTCAGAGCTAGTTATACATACCATCATTGAGTCTTTCAATGATATATGTTTGGTCCTTTCCTTCTCGAATGTGTTCTCCCTACTTTCTCAACAATATGAAAGCCATTGTCTAAATTTGTTAAGCGTTTTACAGCGCATCAGGAACATGATTGGATAGTGTCTTGAACTTAAAAATTTTCTAAATTCCTTAGAATAGTTAGGTCTTAGGAAAACTTTCTATGATATACGTTATCTAGCATGCTTCACAGAATCACAGTAATGAAATGAAGTACTAGGGTATTTTCATCCATGAGGTAGATTATCTTCATTCCATCTTTCTATGTTTCAGATGATATATTCAAAATAATATTTAGTTTCTCTGCTTTTTTTCTTTTCCAATCTTGTATCCATACCTTTTTCAAGTTAAAAAAAAAAAAAAAAGATTGTCAGCTTTCATACACAATTGCCTTGTGTCATAGATTTTTCTTCCTATCAATGACGATAGAGTTTACTTTTTTATTTTTCTTTTTTCAAAATTATATATAGTTTTTGCATGCATTTGAGGTAAATTATACTTTGATAGCATTCAATACTATAGAAAGAAAAACTGACAGGTTGTTTTAACTCTTTCAGTCATTTGGTGTGATATGTGAATCTCAGTATTTTCAATGTGTTATGCGCGTTGGTTTCCGGCTTAGATCAACTTTGGTATGACATCTCTTTCTATTCACAAAGTGCACCTAGCCAACTTTTCTAGCTTCTTGGTTCATGCATAATTTATTTATTTTGTAAATATGCTCTTGTTTTATATCCTGCTATGCAGTTTTTATGATGTGACCATACTTGATAATAGGTTGCTGGTATATTTCATAAGTCTTTGAGGTTAACCCACGAGGGTCGTAATAAGTTCTCATCTGGGAAGCTTATGAATATGATGACAACAGATGCTAGTGCACTTCAGGTACATTCTCTCCTATTGAGCATATAGAGTTTAATACTTCAATGAAAAGGGTTCAACATATAATGTCTCACCTATAATACATTTTGACACGAACATTGTCGAATAAAAGAGAAAGGTTGCGTTAGGTAGTCAATAGAAACATTGTCGAATCTTTATGAGTATAGATCGGCGACATGAACATATTAATGCTAGGTCGTTGTTTGAAAGCAACGCGTTGTATGACTCAAGTGCAGTGTCAAATGAGTAAGAGTTGTTACATTAACGCCTAAATGTAGTAAAAAATAAGCAAGGACTCTCACATTTTCATGGATGGGTGTTGGTAAAGAAGCTAGCCCATAAGAGTAGACTATGTTTTGGGACTTGGAATATTGGCACACTTACAAGAAAGTTGATGGAGATAGTAGACATTGTGATTAGGAGAAAGGCAAGAGACTAAATGAGTAGGATATAAGGAAAGAGAATTAGACACTTTCGATGGTATGCTGGCAAGTCAAAATCTAGGAATGGAGTAGGTATAATCATAGATAAAGAGTAGAGGGTCAAGGTAATGGATATAAAAAGAATAGGAGATAGGATAATTGCTCTAAAGCTTGTAGTGGATTGGAATACCTTTAATGTTATTAGCGTCTATGCACCACAAGTAAGATTAGAAGAACACCATAAAAATTTTGGGAGGACCTAGAAGGTTTAATACAGGGAATATCATTGAGAGAAAATCTTACTAGGAGGAGATCTAAATGGGCATATGGGGGGTGAAGTTAGAGGATACGAAGGTTTTTATGGAGGACATGCCATCAGAAAGGTAAATGGAGAGTGTAAAATAGTCTTAAATTTTTCTTTAGCTTTTAACTCCACTATAGCAAACACATGTTTTAAAAAGAGAGTAGAGCATCTCATGACATACAATAATGGAGTGACATGTTCCTAAATAGATTTTTTTTCCGTAAGGAAATCAGATAGTAAACTTCATATCAATTGCAAAAATCATATTAACTATCCACTATAGGGTCTTGGTCATGAACATTCACATTAAGAGAAGAGTTAAAAGAAACAATTAAAAAACAAACCCTAGGATAAGGTGGTGGCATTTGAGAGGTGAACCATATGAAGCATGAGGAGATACAAACAACATGTGGAACAAAATAGCTAAAGGGATTAGGAATACAACAACAACAACCAAAAAAAAAAAACAAAGCCTTTTCCCACTAAGTGGGGTTGGATATATGAATCAAGCGACACCAACATATTCTACCTTGCTCATTGTATAATTAGATTATTAATGATTAAATCCATCATAATGGTTTTTCTTATTGTTTTCTTTAGTTTTCCCTTACCTCTAATTATTGAACTATTTTTCATCTGGTCAACTCTTCGTATAGGAGCCTTTAATGGTCTTCTCTGTATATGACCAAACCAACTAAGGCGCATTTTTACTAACTTTTCTATGATAGGTGCTACTCCAACTTTCTTTCTAATGCATTCATTCCTAATCCTATGCTTTCTAGTGTGACCACTCATCCAATGCAATATTCTCATTTTTACAATGTTGAATTTTTTCTCATGTTGACTTTTTATCGCCCAACATTCAGTAGCATACAACAATGGAAGTTAGGAATGCAACATTCTCATTTATAAAGGGATTAGGAATGCTGCAACAAAAGCGCTGGGTATATCAAGAGATTTTGGACCAAAGGAGAAAGAATCTTGGTGGTGGGAAACAAATGTAAAAGATAAGATTAAGGTTAAAAGAGAGTGCTATAAAGCATTGCAGTCATGCAGGTTAATAGATAGATAGATAGAGAGAGAGGATAGAAATTTATTAGGTAGTTACTTGATTGATTGGTTTCTTGAACCATCTTTTATATATATATATATATTTTCGTTCTCGATAGAATTGAACCATCTTATCTTATTGATAGAAAAATAGTGGTGTAGTACATGCTGTAATTCCTGTTTGTGCTTTGATTAATTCTCCTTTCAGCAAGCACTAGAAGAGCACAAGCCTAACTCTAAGAACCCATATAGTTATAATACTCATCATACCTGCATATTTTTCTGGTAAATCTGCATGAATGCTCTTATTTGCAAATACTCCTGTAATTAAGTATTGTTATAATGCTTCATATTCTAGACAAAATTCTCCTGGTAAAAATATCCTTGCTAATATTCCTTTACAATGTTTAGCAAATATGTCAACAACTTCATGGAATATGGTCAGCACCATTCCGTATCATCATAGCTATGGTTCTTCTATACCAGCAATTAGGCGTTGCTTCTCTGCTTGGATCAGTATTGCTATTTCTCATGATCCCACTGCAGGCAAGTTCTTCCCCAGCTTGTTATCACATATTCACATGTATTAACCAGTCTAGATTGACCCATTTTGCTTGTTTTCATAATCATGGTCCATGTTAAATTGATCTAAGTTTGAGAATTTTATTGTTTTTTGTCATTATTATAAAATCGAAACGGTTAAATTGAAGTGTAATTAGTAAGCTAAATTGTATATTCTTTTGTACTACATTGTTTATTTTATCGATTGTATAGCCTTTTGTTCATTATAAAGATAATACACCATGAGCCAATTTAGAGGGAAAAGTCTTTGTTTGTTGTTATGAGCCAATCTAGACAAGCTTTTTCATATTCTATCTTTTCTTTTGTCTCTTCATGGTATTAGAGCCTACAGAGAGAGAGAGAGGAAATTACTTTTCAGCTGGACCATTCACTAGCGTAGCTTACTATCACTTTCAGGCCATCAGCCTATATTCTAGCAACCCTATTTCTAGCCTGGTGATCCGCAGATCCACTTCAGAAGTTGAAGGCCATCACTTTCTTGACAAGAGGTTGTTAGAATTCCCCTACACACACCAATCATCTGTCATAACCACTGCTCTATGTAAGTACTCTACTAAGCAGTCTAAACTACTTGATGTCTATACTATCCCCAGTCCCTATCATACCACTACCCTTGAAGAGTCAATGTCTCATCAGCTGTGCTTTGCAACACTTAACTTGGCCTTCTATTGGTGAGAACCCCATCATAGACCTTTGTGGATGCATATTAATGCCCAATTGTGTAGTCTCATATTTCAAACCCTTCAAACTTAGTCAGCTACTATTTTCAAACTTATCATACTCATGAAAAATTGTGGATCATGACCAATAATCTTTATACTAATAATATTTTCTGACTTCATCATTTTGTTTTTGATATGTTTAGCTTGAAGATATAGGTTTTGGATCATGACAAATTGCTGCTATTCCCTTCATGTGCCATTTATATTGCATCCAATCCAATGTTTCATAGAAAATGAACAACATTGAGGCCAATTTTCATTTTGTTATTGAGATAGTACAAGGACACCTTTCTACTGCACATACGAGAACTGGTGAAATAAATGGAAAATATTTTTACTAAAACTTTGATGGTAAAGAGTTTACTGTATTTGTAGCAAACTGAGCATGCTTAACATATATGCCTCAACTTGAGCGGGAGTGTGAGAATAGTAGGATGGCTAGGTTAAATAATGTGTCTTTGTTTAATGGGCTAGGCCTGTATTAGTCATTCTATTCTTGTACTTGACCTATTCCTTTTTGGTCAAATAGACACCTGGGGAACCTAGCATCTTAAGTCAGTGATTCCATTTGTTAGAATAGTGTGGGTGTGAAAAATCTGATTATTTTTGTGTTCTCTGATCCAATATTATTGATACACTTGAATATATACCCCACTAATTATACCTAGTCATAAATCTAATTCCTAAGAATTAGATAATCACAAATTCTAATAAATACCTAGGTCAACTATACAATTTAACAAATAGGATAAATTTAAAACAAAGAATCAGTCGCCAATGATCACCAACACTCTCCCTCAAGCTGCGAAAAAAATGTCAACCATTCCCTGCTTGGATAAGAGTTCTTCAAACTTGATTCTTCCAAGTGCCTTGGTAAGGATATCAGCAACTTAATGACTACTGGGGATATAGTCTAGATTCATCACATCAGCCTTTATGTTTTCTTTAATGAAGTGCCGATCTATTTCCACATGTTTTGTTCTATCATGATGATCAGGATTTTTTGCTGTATTGATAGTTGCCATATTATCACATCTAACCTTTATAGGGTCCTTGAGAGTGATATTTAATTCATCAAGAAGTAACAAAGTTCTCCCAAGTCTTTAATCTCAAATTCTTGAGACAATGTTTCCTTTAGTGTTCTTAATTCTTCAGAGTAATCACCTGTGACAATAATGTCATCAACATAAACTATTAAAATAGTAATTTTACCATCAGATGATGTTTTGGTGGACAATGTATTATCTGCTTGCCCTTGTTTGTATCCCAATCTTTTAACAACCTTGGTGAATCTATCAAACCAATCTCTTGGAGACTGCTTAAGTCCATAGAGTGACTTATGTAATTTGCAAACCTGTCCATTGTTGCTTTTGAGGTATTTCTAGAGATACTTCTTCCTCCAAATCAGCATCTAAGAAGACATTCTTCACATCTGGTTGAAATAATGGCTAATCAAGGTTTGCTACTAATGATAGTAATACTTTGATGGCATTCAATTTTGCCACTGGGGCAAAATTCTCTTGGAAATCAATGCCATAGGTCTGAGTAAATCCCCTTGCCACCAACCTTGTCTTATGTCTACTGATACTTCCATCAGGGTTGTATTTAATAGTGAATATCCACTTGCTTCCTACAACTTGTTTTCCCTTTGAAAGTTCAGTCAATGTCCATATGCCATTCTTCTCAAGGGCACTCATCTCCTCCATGATGACTTTTCTCCATTCAATGTTCTTCATAGCTTCATTCACATTTGTGGGAATTTGTTCCTGAGAAATACTTGTCACAAATGCTTTATATATAAGGGAAAGATTATCATATGATACAAAGTTACCAATGGGATGTTGGGTACAAGACCTTACCCCCTTTCAAAGAGCAATAGGAATATCACAATCATCCTAAAGACTTGGATTGGAAGTTAGCACTGGAGGAGCGGTGGAATCTATCTCATCTTGTCTTTGTCTTCTAGTGTATGCCAACAACTCTCTTTGGCCATGTTTAGGTTTAGGCTCAATAAGATCAGGCTCGGTAGGATCAGGCTCAGCAGGTTCAAGCTCAGTAGGTTCAGGCTCAGTAGGATGATGAAGTTGGGAAGATGTTTCAACGTGTTCATGTTCAGGCTCAGGTATCTTAGGTTCGGATGGAGGTTCAAGATAAGGTTGGTGAAACACGTCCCTTGCTCTCTAAACCCCATTCATTTTCAGTTAAACAAATAGGATAAATTTAAAAGAAAGAATCAGCCACCAATGATCACCAACAGTGGTTAACTAGGCTTTATGTTATTTGCTTATGTACTATGCCTGGTCTATTCTATAATTATAAATAGAACAAGGGGAACTAACAAGAGAGTTAGTATTTTTGTTCAATCTTTTTCTCTGTCTATGAAATTAACACCATTCATACTATTGTCTACTTAATATTCATTGACTAATTTTAATAACCTTTAATTGAGGGTGAATTTTTTTTTCTTGACATTTTTCAGTTTGGATTAAGATCAAAGTGATATAATCTATATTTTGTTCATCTTCTAAAATAGAATTGACTCTCTCATCTTTTATGGGCTTTCCTCCTTATAAGTATGTCAACTAGTTTTCAATGTTCTTAACAGACATTGGTTCTCAGCAAAATGCGAAAGTTCATAAGGGAAGGACAGCAGCAGACGGACAAGAGAGTTGGTCTCATGAATGAAATTCTGATTGCCATGGATACTGTAAAGTATGAACAAATTCACGCATTGGTACTCTAATAATTGGGGTATTGATTTTTGTATTAAATTTTTTTCTGACGCTCTGCTGAACATGATTCAGGTGTTATGCATGGGAGACAAGCTTCCAATCTCGAGTGAAAAGCATACGAGATGATGAGCTGTTATGGTTTCGCAAAGCGCGACTACTATCTGCTGTATGTTTTGACATAAGGACATTCATCCAATTCCTCACAAGTTTGTCTTAATTAAGAGCATTAGATGAAATTATTCAGTTACAGAAGTTGAGCAACTATACACACTGTACAAGGATCAAATTAATGTACATTCAGCTTAATGTACATTTCCTATCAGTATAGGAATCTTGAGCAAATGGTCATTTGAATATGCTCAAACTACTTAGATATTCCCACAGCTTGTGATAATCTGGTTTCAAATAATTAAAAAAAAAAAAAAATTCACAACTTCATTGCATATCCAGCTAATATTTTTCATGGTTTGGAGCATGATTGCTTTTATTTGAAATCTCATATTTAATATCATCTCTAACCTTGAAACAAGAGATTTGCATAGGTGGTCTAGAAAGCACTTCTGTATCATCAGTACATGTGTGAACTCAATTCAGTCAGAAATCTATTAAATTCTTGTATTCAGTTTAGGTAAGACTGTAAATTCATATAGGTTGCCAAAATCAGGACTGACTTTTCTTACTGCTTTTCTTCTGCTGCAGCTAAGCAGTTTTGTGTTGAATAGCATCCCTGTTCTTGTGACAGTAACCTCATTTGGAATGTTCGCTTTACTTGGTGGAGAATTGACACCTGCAAGGGCATTCACGTCTTTATCCCTATTTACAGTTTTGCGTTTTCCTTTAAACATGCTTCCCAGTTTGTTAAGTCAGGTTAGTCATAAGATCATCACAGCCACTTAATTCATTTTTTTCT
Source organism: Senna siamea (assembly GCA_031216115.1). Lineage (NCBI taxonomy): Eukaryota > Viridiplantae > Streptophyta > Magnoliopsida > Fabales > Fabaceae > Senna > Senna siamea. The sequence goes on along the minus strand of CM062355.1, from coordinate 16,978,257 downwards.
TTTGTCAAAAATTTGGATAAATAACTGCATAAATTTACACATTATTATCTATTAGTGTTATTTCATGAACAAAAAAAATTTATTAGACAAAAGGAGTAGAGAACTACAAAGGAGAGAATAAGACATCCTCTTGTGAAGTAATGTTGACTAGCTCTATTGGGCTTATTGGACCTAATTGGGCTTTTATTTATTCTTTAAATTATTGTATCTTAATTACCTTCCCAACCCTAGAATAGGGAATTCATTGTCTATATATTTGTAACATATGATTGAATAATACAAGTAAATATTCAGTCAGTTAAAATTCTATAAGTAATAAGTTTGTATTCCTTATATTTTCTTGATATAATTGTTCTTTTGGCCCCAAATAAATTCTCTTGTAATACTTGACAGTATTTATCTATGTATCTTAATGTAATTCTCTAAACTCCTTTTTTATTGCAGAAAATAGAAAGGGTTAAATTTAATATGATGATATATAATGTATTCTGGCAGGTTGTGAACGCAAATGTGTCATTGCAACGTTTAGAGGAATTATTCTTGACTGAGGAGCGAATTTTAAAACCTAATCTGCCTCTTGTACCACCGCTTCCAGCCATATTAATCAAGAATGGAAATTTTTCATGGGATCCGAAGGTCTGTTTTTCAATTATACTTCTATGACAAACAATGCACTACCACTGGTAAGGCCAGTGAATTTGTTAAACTTTACTAGGTTATTTGGGCACTTGATAATTTTTTTCTTTTTTAATTTCATTCTTCTAAGTAGGCATATAGGGAAATTAGTTAGATGTCATTGGGTCGCTGACATTCTACGTGGCCATGCTTAAAGAAAGTGCAGCAACTAGTGGCCAAAAAACAAAATAACAAATGGCCACCCTTTTTCATTTCAGCTTTTTTATAAGCTTAGAATATGCATTTTACTTACCAAAAGGTTCCAGCATTCTAATCCATTAGCAGTTTCCTAATAGAAATATACTGACTATATACAAAATTCTACATAGTATTTCTTGTGAAAATAATAGAGGATGGAACTTGATCAGCCATAAAACTACTCCCTGCCCCGTTCTCCAAAAGCCTGATCTAGGTCAACCACAATAATGACAGGTGCTAGTTATGAGATCACCCATTTTGTTGGTTCTTAAAATGAATGTGTTGAAATCCAAGAGGTTGACTTCAAACTTCATGGGACCTGATTTGCTAAAAATCAGGAAATATCCTCTCTGATTTCCAAGGTGTAAATTAATGTGCATCAGTGTCCAGATTTCTATTATTTCAGATTGTATTTTTTCCTTTTCTGTTCCTAGAAATCCTCCATAATTTTAGGCTTGTCTTTTACTATAAATCCGTGTACCTACACCCTAATTTTTCAATGAGAATCATCAGATTTCATTCTCAGTTTTTCTCAGAATGCAATGCTTGTTTTAAGTGATATTCTTATATTAAGGCACCAAAATTTAATTATTCTTGTATTGATCTATTTTATTTTAGATAATTACTATTGCTTATTTCCTACTTATTACACAGACAAAGAAGCCCACATTATTAAATATCAACTTGGAAGTACCAATTGGCAGCTTAGTTGCAATTGTTGGTGGTACTGGGCAAGGAAAAACATCGCTAGTGTCAGCAATGATTGGAGAGCTACCTCCTGTAGCTGATGCAAATGTTATAATCAGAGGCACTGTTGCTTATGTTCCTCAGATTTCATGGATTCTTAATGCTACAGTCAGTTGGAGCTTGCTTATGTTCTCTTTTGTTATTCAATTATCTTTTTCTTCTAAACATTCTTGACCTTCTTAAAAAATTTGATTTCCTATCCTCTACATTTTTTTATTAATAATGTTAATTTATGTCGTGAGGTTCAATCCTGAATCATTTGCTCTTTTTCAGGTTCGTGAAAATATATTATTTGGATCAAAGTTTGAATATGAACGATATCGGAAGGCCATTGATGTCACAGCATTACAGCATGATATCAACTTACTTCCTGTAAAAATATTTACGGAATTGTATCTCCAATATCTCTTCTTAAAACTAATAAGAAGAACCTTTATCTTCTATCTCATTCACGTATTTCTTTAGGGGCATGATTTAACAGAGATTGGAGAAAGAGGAGTCAATATCAGTGGTGGACAAAAGCAACGAGTTTCCTTGGCTAGAGCTATGTACTCAAATTCAGACGTGTATATATTTGATGACCCTTTAAGCGCTCTTGATGCTCATGTTGCTCAAGAGGTATCAATTTTAACATGTTCCATACGGTTCCTTGTTATGATATTATCACCATCTATGGATGTTAATGTATTTTTATTTAAATGCATATATTGCTTTTATCACCCATAAGTTTCATTGAAATCAATTGTCAGTTTAGTGGGCAAGAATCATATCTAACTCATTCTGATTATTAAGCAAACAACTAACTGGATGGATGCTCATGAATATCCTGCAATCAGGTGTCCTAGATTTAAATACTTAGGTATCTTTATTAAATATAGTCTAATTGTGACGTCATTCAGGTTTTCAAGAGCTGTATAAAGGAAGGGCTGCAAGGAAAAACCAGAATTCTTGTCACCAACCAACTACATTTCCTTCCTCAGGTGGATAATATTATTCTGGTTAGTGAAGGCATGGTTAAAGAGCAGGGAACCTTTGAGAAGCTATCTAAAAGTGGGCTGCTATTTCAAAAACTCATGGAAAATGCTGGCAACAAGGACGAAAAAGTATATGATAAGGAAGATAACAGTGTTTATGACAAGGCTAACCTCTTACCAGCCAATAATGAGACACTTGTACAGATACCAAATGATGCAAGCTATAAAAAGAAGGGGAAATTACAAAAATCCATACTTATTAAACAGGAAGAACGGGAAACAGGAATTGTTAGCTGGAAAGTTTTGACCAGGTAAGACCTTTATGGAACCCAAGATATAGGCATTACCTTCTTTTTTTTTTTTCTGATATTGAGTTGTTATTAGCAACAAAATATGAATGAAAATGATTTTGAATATAAATGGTCCAAAATACTGGTAAGGGAATTATCTCCTCTATGAATTGGTACTTATGTGACCTAATTGACTTCTAGATGCTTTTGGGGTTTTCCTTTTTCATATGAAGAGTTTGTAATTGTTTTTACTTATCATGACTTGTGACCACCAGCCTTATATCATCCTTTTTATACTTGACCTGAAACTTAATGATCTAATTTGTTTTAAATGACTCGTATAAATTAATCTAATTTTACAGGTACAAATCTGCACTTGGTGGGCTGTGGGTAGTTTTGGTACTATTGACATGCTATGCAATGACAGAAATTCTTCGAGTTTCAAGTAGCACATGGTTAAGTGTGTGGACAAATCAGAAGACTGCAGTGGGTTATAAGCAAGGATATTTTATTTTCATCTATGCACTTCTTTCATTTGGGCAGGTCTGTCTAACAGTCGTACCTTCTCATATGCTTCTGAATGCAACTTACTTTAGCTTCATTGAACTTACAAGCAAGTAGTTAGAATTATTAATGTAAAATATTCCTTCTTCGAAAGTACCCCCAATTCTTCATTATCTAGGAACTGAAATGTTATTTCCTTTGTTGAATTCAGGTAGCTGTGACACTGATAAACTCTTATTGGTTAACCATTACAAGTCTTCATGCTGCCAAAAGATTGCATGATGCCATGCTACAAAAAATACTAGGGGCTCCAATGGTATTCTTTCATACTAATCCTGTAGGACGTATAATTAATAGGTTTGCAAGAGACCTGGGAGATATAGATCGCAATGTTGCTGATTTTGTGAATATGTTTATGGGTCAAGTCTGGCAACTTCTTTCAACCTTTATTCTTATTGGCACTGTGAGCACATTATCCCTATGGGCCATAATGCCACTTCTGACCTTGTTTTATGCCGCTTATTTATATTACCAGGTATATTCTATAACTTTTTGTCCTTTTTCTTTTCTTTTCTTTTCTTTTCTTTGAGTAAATTAATGATGTAGTATTTAAAAACTTACACTTTTAATTTGATCGTCCAATGATAAAGTCTCTCAATTTAATTCCCAAAGATATCCCCCAATTGAGATGATCCTTTATTAGGCAAATTTATCTCAATTAGTAAATGGGAGCCCATGAGGCCATTCATTCGTGACCTGGATTTGTCCGTGTATCATTTTCACCCAAAACAATGTTGTTTAAGGAAATTTTCATCGAAAATAAGGTATTTTTATCAATTACATGGCTTTGCAAAATTTGCCTAAATGATGTTTTGACAAAAAATACTATTTTTAGTAGTTTAGGTTATGAGTTGAAGACCATGTAGATTTCTATTTATTAATTTGGGGACATTTGCGAGGGACTAAATTGAGAGGCTTTATATTTGGAGGACTAAATTGAGAAAATAGTAATGTTTTAGGACTGAGTTACTATTTTATTAATCTACTCTTTCCCCTTTGACCAATTTACATGTTTGGCGGCATTTTCACTGTTTGATCCATAAGACTGAGAGTATTCTGATTTTTAGAAAGGATTTACATAGCAAGTTGGTTCTATTAGATCTGCATTTTCATATGGGATTGCAATATTTAAGGTGACTAGAAAGACAGCTGTAGGGAAAAATGCATATATTCCCCTCCAACTATCACTCAATTGCAATGCTTCCCTTAAACAATCACTTAGCTGCAAATACCCCCTCCAACTATCACTCAATTGCAAATATTCTCCTCCAACTATCATTCAATTGCAAATACCCCCTGAAGTATCCCTTGTGACAAATACCTTCTTTGTACTTTTAGATGTATAAAATTAACACCATTAAGTATTTCTTTTGAAAAAAATGCATATACCCCTTTTCATCTATGAATTAGTTGCAAATACCCCATAAACTATAAAACGTGGTAAATGTCATTCAATTATGAATTTTACTTAGACTTATTAATTTAGAAAAGAAAAACACTTTTCCCTAAATTATTTTGATTTTCAAAAATATCTAAATAAACTTTAAATTTTTTTAATATAGAAAGCAATTATTGTATCCAAAATTAATAATGTCATTTTCTTAAATGGTGTTACTTCATGTGTTTTCAATTTCAGTATTTTTTTATGAGATTGAATGTTGGAAGGAAATTTCATATTATAAAAATTTATAGTTTATTTGAATTTTTAAAAATCAAAATAGTTTAGGGAAAATGTTTTTTTTTTTAAATTAATGTCTAACTAAAAGTCATAGTTGAAGGACATTTGTCTCATTTTATAGTTTAGGAACATATTTGTAACTAACTTAGTTGAAGGGAGATATATCCATTTTTCTCAAAAGAAATACTTAATGGTGTTGATTGCAATTAAATTTAAACATGTGAAAATATAATGGGATATTTGTCATAAGTGATAGTTTATGGGGTATTTGCAACTGGGTGATACTTGGAGGGGGTATTTACAACTGAGTGATAATTGGAAAGAGGTATTTGCCACAAGTAACAGTTCAAGAAAGGTATTTACAACTGAGTAATAGTTAAAGGGGAATATATGCATTTTTCTCCTTCTAATTTATTTTGGATGTAAATACAAGTTAAATGTATTAAGGATGAAGAAGGTCATATCTTGGTAAGGGAACAAGATAACCAAGAATGATGGAAGAATTATTTTCACAAACTTTTTAACGAAGGACACATGTCTCCTTATCATACTAGTAGGCTAAGTACTAAAGAAGAGGATCTTAATTATACTTTTTATTGGAGAATCCAAGAGTTTGAAGTAGTATAAGTATTGAAGAGAATGGATAATGGCAAAGCATTAGGACCAAATAATATATCCATTAAGGTGTGGAAGAATTTAGGAAAAAAAGGTATAAGTTGGTTAACAAAGTTGTTTAATGTGATATTGAGATCCAAGAAGATGCTAGGTGAATGGAGGAAAAGTACTTTAATCCTAGTATATAAGAACAAGAAGGGTGATATTGATATGTCCCACATCGAATAAAATTGAGGATATAAGATGATTAAAGTTGTGAGGCACTCTCACCTAATAGGCTAGTCTTTTGATATGAGTACTCTTCATAGCTTAAATCACATCTTCTAGTGTTAAAGATATTCCTCTACAATCTCAGTCACAATAGTGCGGCGTAGGTGACGTCAATATTGCATTGTTTGCTCGGGGCTAGGAAACTAGCGTAAAGCTAACCTAAGTGATTGTCGGGATTGTGTATCGCGGTAAAATGTTAATGACCAAGGCCCAAGGTTGTATCAATTGGTGCTTTCATTGAGGTAGACCAATGTGGAAGGAGCGATCTATAGGCTGGATTAAGGCATGGACTCTATAGGCTAGATTAAAGTGTAGTATGGTGTGCCAAATATTGAAAGTTGGATGGATCTGCCATAGTGGAAAGGGCTATCAACGGACTAGTGTTGATGGTGTGGGCCATGCCTAATACTAGAAGTTGGATGGAGCCGTTAAGAGTGAAAAGGGCTATCAATGTACCAGTGGCGATAGAGTGGCCGCTGTGGACATCGACTTTCAAAGGGGTTTGCAATAATATGTCCCGCATCGGATATAATTGAAGATATAAGATAGTATTTAAGTTGTGAGGTACTACCACCTAATAGGCTAGTCTTTTGGAATGAATATTTCTCATGACTTAAATCATATTTTTTTGCGTTAAAAATATTCCTCTACAAACTCAGTCGCAATCGTGCAGTGTAGGTAGTGACATCGGTATTGCAGTGTTTGTCCGGGGCTAGGAAACTAGCACAAAGTTAACCCATGTAATTGTAGGGACTGTGCATCATAAGGAAATATTAATGACCAAGGTCAAGGTCGTATCAATTTATGATGGGGATAGGAATAGTATGGAATGTCCTTAGGGTAATATGGGCTACCCAAGTTCCACATCGAGTAGAATAAGATGCTCAATAGGATACTTAAGCGGCTTGGTTTTTCTCCTTCAATAGCTAGCTTTTGAGGAGCCTCAAGTCACTTGGGTTCCATCATTTGGTATCAGAGCCTAGTTTGTCGACTGATGGAGGGACTAACCGCAATAGAGTGAAACAACGCCGAGTAAAGTGTCGCAGAGTGCAACCACGGGAATGTCGACTCTTCAAAGGCGGTGCTATGATTGGGGATAGTATAGGATGTTTCTAAGGTAGTATGAGTTACCTAAGTCCCACATTGAGTAGAATAGGATGCTCAATGGGATACTTAAGTGGCTTGGTTCTTCTCCTTCAATAGCTAATTTTTGAGGGAGGGTTTCCCAAGTCACTTGGGTTCCATTAGATATACAAAATTGTGCAAATTATAAGGGGATCAAACTCATAAGCCATATTATGAAGTTATAGGAGAAGGTTATTGAACGAAGATTAAGGTTAGACATGCGACTTATAGAGAATCAATTTGGTTTCATGTTAGGGAGGTCAACCACAGAAGTAATATATTTATTAAGAAGATTTATGGAGAGATATCAGAGATCTTATATAGATCTATATATAGTTTTCATTAATTTAGAAAAGGCCACTGATAGTGTATGTAGAGAAGTATTGTGAAAGGCTTTAATAGAAATGAATTCATGTGGCTTATATTCAAACAATCAAAGACATGTATGATAGGGCAACGACTTGTGTGAGAACACAAGGTGGAGTCATGAAGAATTTCCCATAGGACTATACCAAGGTTTAGTTTTGAGCCCTTACCTTTACTTGGTATTGGATGTGTTCATTGAACATATCAAAGAGGTGGTACCAAGGTGCTTTCTTTTTGCTGATGATATAGTCTTTGTTGGAGATTTCAAAGAAGTAAACGAAAAATTAGAGAAGTGGATACAAACTTTTGAGACATGGTTTTTGTATAAGTTAAAGTAAAACAAAATATATAGAATGTAAATTTGGTAAAAGGTACACTAATTCTATGTTGGAGGTGAAACTTGGAAATGATTCCATACAAAAAGTCACAAATTTTAAGTATTTGGGGACTATAATACAAAATAAAGGAGAAATAGAAGGGGACGTAAATTATAAGATCCAAAGGTGAATGAAATAGAAGAAGGTTTTAGGTGATTTTTGTTTTTGGTTAAAAGAAAGACTTTAAGTGTTATTTGTGATAAAAAAGTACTATTTAAACAAAAATTTTATCGCACAGCTATAAGATATGTATTGTTATATAGTATTGAATGTTGGACGATAAAAAACTAATATGAGCAAAAATTCAATGTCATAGAAAGGAGAATATTTTGTTGGATGAGTGAGCACACTAGAAAAGATAGGATTAAGAATTATTGCATTAGAGAAAAGGTTGGGTAGCACCTATCATAGAAATGGTGGTAGAAATGCATCTTAGATGGTTTAGTCATGTATAAAGGAGACTCTTAGAGGTTCGTATACGAAGAGTTAATAAGATGAAAGATAGTCTAATAACCAAAGATAAGGAGAGATTGAAAAAACAATAAAAGAAATTATTATGATTAATTTAACTATAAATAATCTAACCATATAAATGATCTAAGATAGAGCACATTAGCTTAGCTCAATCCATGTTGCCGATTTCATCTAGTAGAAAAAAGACTTTGTTTATTGTTGATGTTATTATAAATAAATAGTAACTCAATTATATGTAAAATACATGTTCGTGAAACATAAAACTTTAGAGCAATTTACTCTGAAGACCTAGGCTTTTCTCTAGCCGAAGTCAAGGTTGGGAGCATGTGTCTCTATTGGGTTGACCTATCAAAATTAGTCACTTTCAAGGATCATTTCATCTCGAAAGTTTACAATGTTTAGCGCATGCCCAAGAATGGAAGCCATTAGGGTGTGAAACGTAGGCAAAGAGCATACCCACGTAATTTGTTATATTTAAATTGCAATTAAATGATTATGGTTTATGGAATTAATTTTTCCTTTTAACATTATGCCTTACAGAGCACAGCTCGGGAGGTGAAGCGCTTGGATTCAATTACGAGATCTCCTGTCTATGCACAGTTTGGAGAAGCACTGAATGGTTTGTCAAGCATTCGTGCTTACAAAGCATATGGCAGGATGGCACACATTAATGGAACATTCATGGACAATAATATCAGATTCACGTTGGTGAATATTAGTTCAAATCGTTGGCTCACCATAAGGTTGCAAATACTAGGAGGTCTCATGATTTGGATGATAGCAACATTTGCTGTCATGCAGAATGGAAAAGCCGAAGACCAGGCTGTGTTTGCATCTACAATGGGTCTACTTCTCACTTATACTTTAAATATAACAAATCTCTTAAGTGGTGTCCTCAGACAAGCTAGTAGAGCTGAAAATAGTTTAAATGCCGTTGAGCGTGTTGGCACATATATAGATTTAGAAACTGAGGCTCCAGCTATAATTGAGACAAACCGCCCACCACCTGGATGGCCATCATCAGGATCAATTGAATTTGAAGATGTTTTCCTGCGTTACAGGCCTGAACTTCCTCCGGTCTTGCATGGATTGTCCTTTATAGTCTCTCCAACCGAGAAGGTAGGCATTGTTGGAAGAACTGGTGCAGGAAAATCTAGCATGCTTAATGCATTATTTCGGATTGTGGAACTGCAAAGAGGAAAAATTATCATTGATGGTTGTGATATTTCAAAGTTTGGAGTGGCAGATTTACGAAAAGTTCTTACCGTCATACCACAATCGCCAGTTCTATTCTCTGGTATGTAGCATACCCAGATATACTAGTCTATGTCTCTTGAATTTATAAAATGTTATTGATGCCTTCTAAAATCAGAGGAAGAGGTTATTTAATACCAACATGCTCGTGTGAGTTTTAGTGTTCAAAATTGTTTCTTTGTGAACATGTTGCAACCAATCAATCAATATGTTTAACATGGGAATCGAGGATGTTTGATTACCCCTGGAACTTGCCAGATTTAGTGATTAGACACTAGAGTATAGACTTTTAGCAATATATGCCTATAGATGCAAAGGTGGCTATAGAAAATATATTTCTCATAATTAAACTTTCAATTGTCTTTGTGAAATGCCCAAATTACATGGCCTGCCCCTCTCTATTTTTAAAAACTACGCTTTCCTCTTTTGGTTATGCAGATAACTTTTCTCCATTAAATATGTATTTGACAATATAAAATAGTCACGTTTCTAATTTTGTCAAATTGTAAAATCATTTAATTAAAAAATGAATAATTATTAGAAACAAAGAACATATTCAATTTTTTTAAAAAAATATATTTAATAATATTTAATTTTAACAATAAAATGAATAGCAAATATATATTAATAAATATAATCATTGTCATAAATTTGATAAAATTTAAGAATAAATTAAATTTATGATTTTTAATGCAATAAGTAACATTGAAATTGAAATTTAAGAAATCTATTTAATAAAAAAAATCAACATTATCTTTTAGGGTATTTTGGTCATCTTTTACTTTCAAAGAGGTCTATTCATTGTAAAATGAGAGCTGCATAGTTTGAGTATCTAGAAAGGGGAAAGTAATTTACCCTTAATTTGTAGTTTGGAAACTCTATTTAGAAATGATATGGGCATGAATATTGCCTTTCATGTTTTGAACTGTAATATTTCTCCTGGTCTATAAAAGTAGCATATAACCTTGAGGTTAGTATATCAGATGAGAAGAAATAGTGAAAGTATGGTTAATTTTTAATCCCATTTATGTCTACTTATCCATGCCTTGGTTGTAAGAAAAGCTGTTCCTTTCAGAAATAAAATCAATAACACTGAAGTAATATCATTATGGCACTTGCAACATAATTGTTACTAAATTAGAACCAAACTTTGGACCGTATGCCTTAGCAACCTGTCAGAGCCACAAGATGCTCAGTTACCTTTGAAAATGTTAACTAAGAGCAATCATCATGAATGCAGGGATATTTATTTGGTGATACAAGATATAGGTTTTACAAACACACCGTAAAAACCTCACTTGTTAAAGTTTTATTGTGAACTAACATTGTATATCAATTTTGACATTACTTTTTAGTTCTAAATATCATTAATCGTTTCTCCCAGGAACTGTTCGATTCAATCTTGATCCTTTTATGGAACACACAGATGCTGAACTCTGGGAGGCTTTAGAAAGGGCATATTTGAAAGATGTTATCAGAAGAAACCCCTTTGGCCTAGATGCTGAGGTACATGGATTATGGTAGAACTTAAGTCATTTAGATTGCATATATTAATCACAATAACGGTGATCAAATATCCAGCTTGTTTCTTTGGTAGATGGATTGCATGTGAGAGCTACAACATTAATTTATAATGATGCTATTTTGTCTTTCTAACTTTGGAAATGATCAAAGACAGTATACGCAGGTGTCATTTAATCCATATAACCGACCCTATTTAGTGAGAAAATACTTTTTTTATTTGTTCTTGTTATTGTTGATGCTATTTCGTCTTTGGCTTATAAAGTCTCAAAAATGACGTTTTTCAGTCATGCTTAAAAACAACTTGTAACCCAATATTCTTACTAATATCTCCATTTAAGTATTTATGTAAAATCTACAGTGGTATTCTCATTTTACTGCATTTGATGGACCGATTAGCATATATGATATTGGTTACTCTTTCTATATATAATCCATTTTCATGTTATTTTATAAGTAATCAGACCCTTGGAGACCGACACAGAATTTTACAATCTATTTATTGGATTAAGATCTTTTTATCTATTTATTTATTTATTAACTTTTAACTTTCCACTTTCATACCATAAGAAAAGAAATTTTATTCATATTTTTATTAATCTTGTAGAAGATAATTTTTTTTCGAATATAATACCTGTGAGCAAAATGTTATGTTTAATCTGAACAATCTTTGTTCAATAAAATGAAAGTTGAAACATATGATATTTATATTTGTGAAAGGTGACAAGATGTACAGGGCTAATTAGAATTACAATTTGTTCAAATACTCATTTTAACTATTCTATTGGTACAAACAAATATGAGAAATGCCAACTTAATGGTAATCTCTTGAACTGCATCAAGGTTTCTGAGCAAGGAGAAAACTTCAGTGTTGGGCAGAGGCAACTATTAAGTCTTGCTAGAGCCTTAATACGGAAATCGAAGATTCTTGTTCTTGATGAGGCTACTGCAGCTGTTGATGTTAGAACTGATGCCCTTATACAGAAAACCATTCGACAAGAATTTATGTCCTGCACAATGCTTATCATTGCACACAGACTAAATACAATTATTGACTGCGATAAAATTCTAGTGCTTGATGCTGGCCAGGTTTGTCATATTTTACTGCCTTCCTGCAGATGACTTGTAAAACAACATGGAAGACAATATATATAAAAAAAAGGATTAGAATCCTCCCATATGAGAGAATATTGCATGACTGTCATTTTAGTTGCATTTTACTATTTATTTTCAGTTAAAGTAAATAAACGGATAGAAGGATGCCTCATCAGATAACAATAAAAATTTCCAATATTGTCTGTTAAAATTTAAATTTTGACTTTGTAAAATCTCAAGTGACATCTTGGTATCTATTGAGTTACTTTTGATAACAAATGATGAGATATAACTAAAATAACACAGTGCTATGTGATATTCTCACATAATTGATAAGTTAGTTTCAAGCATTGTAGAGTAAGAGGAGTTCTTAGATTGATTTAGTTTAATCAGTTAGTGTTCTCAAGTAAACTTCAATGACCCTATCGAAAATATTTTCTCCTTTGCATAACAGGTTCTTGAATACAAAACACCACAGGAGCTCCTACTAGACGAGGAAAGTGCATTCTACAAGATGGTTCATAGTACTGGACCTGCCAATGCTCAGTACTTACGCAGCCTTGTATTCGGACAGAGGATTTCTAGCATAGAAAACAATGAGATCTCAAAAGATCAATAAGATGATTAGCTTTGACTGACAGAATCTCCTTCACATGCCAAGTACTGAAATTAATATCCTTCATCAAACAAAGGATGCTTTAGTAACAATTCGGGAAGTTCCTGATGAAGCTATAGAAGAGACATTGACTAGATACCAAGTTCCTTCAGCTAGATGGTGGTCTAATCCCCTACATAGAACTGTAGAAGGTACAAATTTTATGATACCGCTTGTACGGAAACATGATAGTTGTCCTTTCTGTCCATTAGATTTATGTCAAAGTATGCAGTCTTAAAGTGTGATAGACTCTAACAAACAGGTAGCAGTGGTTGCCAGTATCTACTTTCTCGAATTGAATCTATCAGAAATGAAAAGTTTAATAGTCTGTTTTAAGAATTCCTGGTCATACATGGTCATTCATATGGTAATTCTCTATTACCTAAGAGTCTTAACCTTTTATGGTTACTCTCAAGGAAACTATGTCACAAGAATGAATAAGAACTAAAAATAATTTTTTAGATGAAAAAAAAAATTATTGAAGAATTAGCCTTTCAATCTAAAAATAACGAAGAACCAAGATTCTAACTCAAAAAATGTGATTCTTTCTCGAAGAAGATGAGGTGGTGAGAATTTATCATTGAAAACTCTAGCATTCTACTCCAAGAGACACCAAAGGGTGTCTTAGATCATTTGGTCATATACATAAAGGAGACTTTTAGTAGTTCTTATATAAAAAATTGATTAAATAAAAAATAATTTAATACTTTAATAATTAGAGATAGGAGAAAATTAAAGAAAATAATAAAAAAAATATTAAGATAAATTTAATTATAAATAATCTAATAATAAAAATGAATCAAGATAGAAGATAGTCAATTTCACATAATGAAAAAAGGATTTGTTGTAAAATTTTTAAAGGACTTGATATAATAAAATTGAAAAGACAAAGGTACAAAAAGTAAGACCCATAAACTATACAACTACAAGAGTCCCATTCAATTTTTGTGAATTCCATTTAAATTGTGTCTATTTCTCTTCAATTTTATCATGTGAAGTTATTTACAAACTTTGAGGAATTTCATTCCCCCTTTTCTCCCCTTTGAGTCCTCCCTCCTCTTTTGATACGTGAATTTTCCTATTTAAAATTTGTTAATGAATATAAAATGAGCTAACAATTTTGTACCATAATCTAATTCAAAATCTCCTCTTTTGCAACCCCCCTTCATAAATAAACATGATGAGTAGGGAGGGCAATGGATGGATGCCCATCCATTCATTATTCGTATTTATATTTGTTTAAAACATTCAATATTTAAATCTTAACTCAATTAAAAAAAAATTATTATTTTAAATATATATATGAAACTATCTGACCCTCAAAATACTCAAAAAATAATAATAAATATTAGATATTTAATACCCTATAATCAAGTAATTTATTTTATATCTAATAATTAATATTCACCCAATAAAAAAAATTTTAAATATTATAAATGACTATAAAAAATTATTTTACAATAAAAAATCTTATATAATTATTATAAACTAGACTTTAAAAAATAATTTAAATAACACTAAAAAGTATGAAATTTTTTATTTAAAAAATATATTATATTTTATAATATATATTATTTAAATTTTAGATATCAAATATCTTATAAATATTTAAAGTTAATATTTATATTTATTTAATATCTAATAAATAATTATATTTTATTATATATATTATATCTAATATTTGATATCAATAAAATATCAAATATCTTTTTAGATAAATAGTATTAGATACTCATAATTTTCATACTTATTACCATACCTAACGAGAAGAAGCGTGCCTTATCTAGGAAGTGCAATTGTATCAAAGAGAGATTTACATAAAAACAACTTAGATTAGAAACCACATGTGTACAACAGGGTTTGTCAAATGTACTTTCCCTAAAAGTCATATACAATACTATATATATGTTTTTTTTTTTTTTTTTACATACCAATATACAAAGGTATATGTGCAGAAGTGAATTTATTTGACTGACGTCAAATTGTCCTTGCAGGTCACTAAGTTTTTTTTTTTTTTTCTTCGTAGGATACATGTCACTAAGTTTGAATCTTAATTATGGCCGAATCATAGGTACTTATATACAAAATGAAATCCAAAATTATTTACTTGACGATTTGGTCTAACCACTAAGAATAGTCTCATGGATGCAAACTTGGTCCATCAAGACTCTATGCATCGACATGTACTCGAACAACATCTATAATTGTAGCCTGGCAGATTGGACATATTCCATTGTTCCATTGCAACTCATTGGCACATTTAATACATGTGCACATATGCCCACATCTGCAAACAAAATTAGATAAAAAATCTCTTAAGATGGTATCACCAAAACTATTACAACAACAATAATAATAAACTAAATTTTTTTTATTAAATAGAATCAATTATATAGATCAAATAATATTAATAGATTTTATATTTATTTATTTTTATAGTTAAACTATTAATAATTAAATTCATCTTAATAATTTTTTTATTATTTTTTTTGTCCTCGCCTACCTCTAATTATTAGAATATCTTTTATATAATTAATTCTTCGTATGAAAATCTCTAATAATTCTTTTTGTACATGATCAAATCATTTAAAATATATTTCTACTAACTTTTTAGTATCAACCAAAAAAACATTACAATTTTTTTTTAATTATAGGTGATATGCATATAATTTATAAAAATTGACCTAAATCCTTCTAAACTTTGTAATTTATGCAAAAGAACTCATTTCGTTACTTTTTTCATCCAAAACTCTAACAAAATAATGATATATCAAAAAGATCAAGTCATACTAAAATATAAAAAATCCTTTTGAATTGTAAGTCTTATGTAAAAAAAAAACTCTCTTAAATTTTATGCATTTTGCAAAAAATTCTCTTTAAACTTTAGGTTATGTACAAAAAATTCTCTAAACTTTAGACCTTGCGTAGGGAAACCCCTCAAATAATTTGACGTGGTTAGAGTTTTGGATAGAACAGTTGATGGAGGAAATTTTTGTACAATTACAAAATTTGAAGGGGCAGATATCAATTTTTATAGTTGAGGAAATTACTAGCATATGGCATATAGTTTAGGAAGCTATGTATATTTTAGTCAAAAATAAAAAGACACAATTTAGAGTTTATCCCTTTGTGATTTAATCTAAATCTGTTTTTCTGCCGTTTGTAATGTGTTATGGTTTGTTCAAGTTACTACGTAATCACTTTATTGCATTTTACATCTAAATTTGATTCAAAATATTAGTGAAATTTAACTTTTATAATGAATTTATTAATCATTTTAATATTCATATAATTATATACTAGTGGACTTAGCATGCACTATAATAAAAGAAATAACTAGAGTTATCTAACTTTTTCCTCTTACATAACTTAGTCTCTTGTAACTTCTTATGTAAGAGACGAAACATCCAAAATTATATAATATAGTATAAATCTCTTAAAATTAAATCTGAAAATATGATATGGTTGTTAAGGGAGAGACTTTTAACCATAACAGAGCAAATTAATTTTGTGTCAACAAGCAATGAACTATAATTTATTTAACAAGAAATAATTAATTTCAGAAGAGAAAACAAAAGTAGTAAGGAGAACCGTGATTGAGAAGAAAATACCTGTATAAAAGTGAATCAGCTTTCATCTTATTGCAAATACAACAGTTTCCTATCTTCAAAGCTCTGTCATGAGACTTCCTTCCTCCTTTAGCTGTAATTGTTTTATATAAATTATTGCATCCCAGAATTCAAGATCATGTATTTGGAATTTAAGATGAGATTGTTGTTCCAAAATACAATAGTGATTCTAATTGTGTAGCTTTTGCAAGCATATAGTTGAAGCCTAAAATTTCTTCATGATAACTTGAAAATGTTGTGGTATGAGATTTGCCTTGAATCATAGAATACAAACCTGTGAGATTTTCTCGATTCATCGATTTTTGTAATGTCATTTGCATATCCATGCAGCTCTTTATTGATTTTCTTAACTCAGACATCTCTTGATAGAGTTGCTTCAGATCCCCTCTCAATTCATATATGAGCTCCATTTCCTACAAGCAAACAAGTATAATTAACTAGGAAGAATGAATATAAACATGGACACTCTGACAAAGCAGAATTTAAAGGGTATTTTTGTTTCTATTGGTATTTTTATTCATAGGTTATTAATAAGCAATTTGAGAACACTATGCCCAGAAATCTCTAAATACAACAATAATAAACAAAGTATTTTTTTCATTAGGTGGCATCAACTACATGAATTAAGCAATGCTAATGTGTTCTATCTTGGTTCATATTTATGGTTAGATTATTTATAATTAAATTTATCCTAATAATTCTTTCTTTCTTTCTCTTTGCCTCTCTACCTCTAATTATTGAATTATCCTTCATATTTGATCAATTTTTCTTACATGAGCCTTTAATAGTCTTCTCTATATATAACCAAACTACGTAAGACACATTTTTACTAACTTTTTTATGATAGATGCTATCTTAACTTTCTTTCTAATGCAGTTATTCTTAATCTTATCTTTTCTAGTGTGTCTACTCAACATTCTCATTTTTTGCAACGTTAACTTTTTGCTCATGTTAATTTTTTATTGCCAAACATTTAGTATCATATAACAAAGCAAGTTTTATAGATGTGCAATAAAATTTTCTCTTAGGATTTGTTTGGATGGGGGAGAATGGAGGGAAAGGGAAGAGAAGGGAATTTACAAACCTCCCTCTTATTTGATTTTTAAAGTTTTAGAGGAATTTATGTTAAACTTTTTTGATCTTTTCTTTTATTAATTTTAATTATCTTAAATTAAAAAATTTTATAAGATTTAAACAAATAAAGGATCATCACTTAACATTTTTTTCTTTCTCTTTTTTTTTCCTTTAATTCTTTTTTCCCCCTTTTTTTTCTCGCCTCATTCCTAAACACACCTAAAGTTTGAATCTTACTTTTCTATCACAAATAATACCTGAAACCTTAACCAAAACCCATAAATCTCTAAATAGGAGGCAAAAATGGAACTTACAAATGAATGATTTGTGGATGAAGAGTGTTGCGGACTGTCCTGATATAAAGACTGAGGTTGAGAAGGTAATGGTAAGAAAGGGGAAGCTGATATATCAGAATCATCACCACCTTCATTGTCTCTTAAACGACATGTTGTGGAAAGAGAAGAGGAAAGTGTGCGTGCAGGGGATGAGCTTTGGTTAATGGAATCACTCTCTTCATTATATGAACTAGTTATGACAATCTCCTCCTCATCTTCATGTCCCTCTTGTTCTTCTTCTCCTTTGATCTTCTCCTCCTCCCTTTTTGCAGAATGAATGTGTTCTTGTAAAAATTCTATCAACTGGTTCATTCTCCCTCTGTGGTCTATTTCATCATCTTCATTGCTATTGCTGAATAGATTTGTCTTTGTTCCCATGTGAGACTCCATCAATCTGTCCATTCTTTCTCGGAAATCACTAGAAAGGAAAGTTGACACTGGTTTTCTGAAAAACATTGATGATTCTTATCAGTGAAAACATGGTGCAAATTCCTTCATCCAAGAAATGCATAATTCAAAATGTTGTTTTCTTCACACCAGAGTGGACATTCATTGGAATAGGCAAAGAAATAAAGGGGAAAGAGACAAAAAAAAAAAAATGTTATATTACTTTGTTGCTCTCAATTTTTAATTTAATCTTTGAAATTCAAAAGTTTGCAATTCTATCTTTATAATTGAAAAAAATTAATAATAATAGTAATAAATGAATAAGTAAGTTGATATAATATTAATGAACGTGGATTTAATTATTAAATAATGAAAGAAATTTAATTCTATAGACTACTTTAAAATTTTTATAGCTATATCAAACCAACAAAGTAAAATATATCTAAAATTAAACGATTTTAGGTCTTTTGTAGTTGAATTTTTTCACCGGTCTCTGCAGTGAAAAAAAAAAGTAAAAAGAAACAAATAATAAGACATAAACCCCTGTTGTATTATTTGTTTCTTCCTATTTTTTTTACTACAAAGAACAGCAAAAATCTTCAATTGCAGAGAATCCGAACACAAATTAAACCTGTTTACCTTTGAAGCAGTTGGCATATGTCCTCATTTTTTGATTCAGTCTCAAGAACTTCCCTATACCATGCTTCCCTAAGACTTTCCCAATAGCTTCTTGGTTTAGAAATCTGACTAATCCAATCAAAACTAGCTTCATCACAACACTGCTCATTGGTTTCTACCTCTCGTATCTCGTCAAAATTGCTTTCACCATACTCTTCCTCACTTACCTCTTCTTCTTCTTCTTCTTCTTCCTCTTCCACTATCTCATCACAACTAGTTTCAGCAATAACGTGCTTCTCATGATCACTTCCCTCTACCTTCTCTCCTATCTCGTCATTTTCCTCTGAATCAGCCATGGAAGAAGGACTAGTTGTCTCCACTTCATTGTCTTGCAGTTCAACATTATTTTGAGCTTCACTGCTTGAATGGGCTTCTTCTTTGTTATGATCTACATCAGTAGTATGAGACACTGGGCTTTGTGTAGGTGTTGTACAGTCACAACTTTGAATTGCAGGAGTACTTGTTGAGTCAACTACTTCTGCTTGAACTGCAGTTCCATTTTCAAACCCTGTGCTAAATCTTTCCCTACATTTTAATTGAGATTATTTCATTATAAATGATAATTCAACTATGGATTTTTCTGTATTTGTTTCAATAAAATGCAAAAAAAAAAAAAAAGTTAAATACTTTTTTAGTCCATTAATTTTAAATGTTTCATTTTGGTCAATCTAATTAAAAAGGCAAGCAACATTGCAAATTTTTTTAAAAGCATAAATTGAGCAAAAAGACTCCTCAAACTTTTAATTTGTGCAATACAACCCTACCATTAATGTTTTTATCCAAAGAATTTCCTGCATCATCAAATTTGAGGGGTATTTTAAACAAAATTGTAAGTTTTAGAAGGTATTATATTTGAATTTAAAATCTTGAGGGGTTTTTTGTCACATTTTTAAAATTGAGTAAATAAATTGTACAAAGTAAGGTGTTTTGTTACACAAAATAAAAAATTTAAAGCTTTGGTCAACTTTAAAAATTGAAGAGGATAAATTGCATAACCTTGAAGTAAAAGGTTTTTTGGCAATTTAACTTTTTTAAAACAATCCAATTTCACCATTGTTATATTTTTCCAAAAGTTTAGATAGAATATATAACATAATTATTTCATTGTGTTACTTGGTATCAAGCAAAAGTTAGTAATTAAAAAGGAAAATGATTTATGATTATAAGAGAAATTACGAACCTTAGGCGCATAATTACAGATCCTTGTGGTTGTGGTATCACTTCTGATGCTGCTGATTGGGAGCGGCATTGATCATTAGCTGCTACACCTCGTTGCATCAGTTTGAGTCGAAGTAATGACTGCATGCATAATGTGATACCAAACATATCATCAAGGTTCACTCGGAAAGAATTTAAATTATTTTGTATTTTAATTTTTTTGTTTAAATAATTATAATATTTATAAAAAAATTTTATTGTAACTATAATAAATATATGTATGATATATATATATGGAAAAAATTTTTAAAAAATATATTTTTTACAAAATCTTGAAAAATTCGAAGTTGAAGGATTCATAAATTTTAGTAGATTAAGTAATCTTAAATCAATTAACTAAATAAAAATAGAAAAAACAAAGTGAAAGATGATAATACAAATACAACTAGAAAATGTAAAAGGAATTATGTATCTTGAAATAGGTAATTTCATCGTTTTATTTTATAAAATGATTCAATTTTTTTTATCATATAATTAATTCAAAATTTAGTATGAAATTTGACATTTTATTGGTTGAGTAGTTATATATTTACAAAGAAACTATTAATTTTCAGTCTAATTTAACATCTAATTTAATCAATTATTAAATTTGACATCAAATTTTGAATAAAAATGTAATAAAATAATGGGATTTGATCATTTCACTTAATAAAAAGATGGTATTGTCTATTTCTAAATTTTAAACTATGGAATCAAATTAAAACCTTTATAAAATTATATAGACCAAAAGTACATTAAACTCTGAATAAATTATACTCTTTTCTTTTTTATTTTAAAAAATAACACTTTTCTCTTTTGAAAGATAAAAAAATTTATAATTTGATTTATTTTAACCAAATTATTCTTATATTTATTATTTATATAATTAAATATATATTTAAGTAATATAAAAAATTATTTTTTAACTTCAAATAAAATAAGTTTATTATTTTTAACTAAAAATAAATAATAATAAAATACTATAATTTTTAAAAATATATTTTATAATAAATTATGATATTTTAAAAAATTAATAATAAAATAAGGGTATTTTAATTAAAATAGATAAAATTTTAAATTTTTTTTATATCTATTTGATGAGAATAATGTAAATTTTTACAATAGAGAAAAGTATAAATTTGACATCTTAAAAAAAAAAGTATAATTTACTCATTATTAACTCTTATATGTTTTAAGGAGATGATAAGGAGAGGTCGATCTCCTCCCCTTTTTTTCTTTCTCCCTAATTTTAAAAAATATAACTTAAATTTAAAAAAAAAAAAAAGAGTAGCCAAAAATTTGAACTTAAATTGTAAGTTATCTTTGGATCTTTTGTAATTGAATAAGAGAAAGAAAAAATAATTATAAAAATTCACACAAAATAGAAATCAACATGTATGAGATTAAGGTTTATCTCTCCGCTGTCATAAAGAACTAATACAAAGCACTGCACAACAAAGTTGTATGTCTTACCTGAATTCGACCTTTGTGTGAAAAGTTGGAAACTGGTCCACGCTCCGCCAAATTATTGAGCTCTCCATGTCGATCACGCTCCATCTGCATTAGCAAATTGGTAAAGGCTTGACGTCCTCTGATTCGAGGTGAATTCACAAATTGATAACCAAAAACTCTATTTTCTGTTTGTTCTACTGTACGTGGAGATCCAGATCCCATTGCAGTGCAACATTGCTCTTGATGATCACTCATGTCGACGTCACGAGTAAGTTTCTTAATAATATCTGCAACTCTCACTGATCTCTCGCTCTCTGCACCAACATCTACATTCATCTGACTACTCTCACTTTCATACTCACTTTCATTCACATATTCCCCTCCTTCTGATGAGCCTTGAGGACTAGACCTTCCATTATTTGACTTTGTCGTGTTGTATTTCGTAAGTCTCTCTTCCCATATTTGAACAAGTGAAGAAGCCCCAAGATTTGAGACATAATTACAAGAGTCATCAGAGGAAATAGGGGAATGTGGAGTTGAGTTTGATTTCTTGTTAGAACTAGATGGGTCAAGAATTTGCCAGTTTCTTGACGTGCCCACCATTAATGATGAATCATCTTGCTCTCTTTTGGGTGTAAAACGCAGTTTTCTAAGGTTGTTGTTATTCTTCGTGTTGTTTGGGACCCAAGAATCAGAATTGTTGTTAAGGAAATGGTTAAAGTTTGTGTGGAAAGAAGCTGCTTGTGTGGATCGAGCATTGCTTTCCCTACTACGTATACATCGATCTCGATGATGATGATGATGATGATGATCCCTCATAATGCAACCAAATGGTGAAGATGAAGAAGCAAATTCAACTTGGGATGATGCCATTTTCCTTCTTCTTGTCTTGATTCTTTAATTTTCTTCCCTATTCAAACCTTTGTGAAGGATGTTCGATGGCTATGAAAATTTCTTAGTTTGTAAATGGATTTGGTAGGAGATGATGATGAACCCATTTCAAGCTGAGTTGTGAGATTGAAAAATAAAGGCCCCAAATCTAGAGAAAGAGAACAAGGAAGAAAAAGGAGAAGTAATTAATCATTGTTAGACGAAAACAAAGGAGATGTTTAAGGCTCAATATACAAAGTTTTACCAGTTATCTTATTTAGCTCATCCTTGTTTTCATTGCCTATATTTAGAACCATTGGTTGTAACTTGTAACAGATAGGATGAAGTAAGAGAGAGAGTAAGCTTTTATATATTCCCTTCTTTCTCCTTTTTGGTTTAAATTAGAAGAGAGGGCACACCTAAAATTATAGCTAATTGTTTTTTCTTTGGCCCCATGGAGCTATTGTTTATTTTAGATTGTGTTTAGAAAACAATTGGGAATATCTCTAAAGTTACAATAAAAATTTTAAGTGTATTCTACAGTGTCATTTTTATAAAAAAAAAACTTAGGTGTAATTTTTATATATTAATTTGTCATTAGATTGTTTATCGAAAATTAATAAGTATATGATTTATAAAATTAATTATCTTTCTTATCATTTATTTTTTAAAAAAGCATTCACATACTTTATTATGATTGAAAAATATATATGACAATAAAAATATAAAAAATTACATATAAATTCAGTCTTTTTCTATACAAGTTTCAAAACTTAGATTATACATGGAAACCTATTCAAAAGGTTCATACATGGACTTGAAAATTAAATTCAAAGATTCTTTCACATATATTATAGAAAAGTCTAGGGTTCATTTTTTTATTAAAATTTCTGGTAAATGAAATTTTATTATTATGTACATGAGAGGAAACCTAATGATGAAATTAAAGCTCTAATTCAAGAGAGTTAATTAGAACTTTTCAACAACAACCATGCAAACCCTTAACTCTAGTGTTTTTAGAATTAGATTGGACTTGCATATAAAATAGTCAAAAGCATTAAATTTACAGGTTACTAAATTTACGTGTCAATTTGAAATGGGATTTATATATAATATGATCAGGCTTTTTTCAACAAATATGATTTTAACATTGTTTTGTGGCTACAATAATTATGCCAAAATGTAGGGGAAAAAAGTGTTGTCAAAGACAAGCTTGATATGCACCCCAAATTATAGTTATGAACAATAATTAATTTAAGTCAACATCTATTATGGAGAGTGTGATTAGAAAAATATAGTTTTTTAATAGAAAAATATAGTTAAATCTATTTTAGCATTAATGTCGTACGTACAAGTACATTTTATGATATTCACCCCTATACTTTAAATAATTCTAGAGCCTAAAAAATGTGATTTATACTTTTATCTGCTAATCAATTATTGTGAAAAAATGAAGACTACATTAGTAAGGGACCTTCTCTGAATGACTGTAATGTTATTCTTTGTTCTAGTAATAATTTTAAGAGTAAATTACACAAAATTATACTCTTTTTTTATTTTAAAAAATTACACTTTCTTATCGTTCGAGATAAAAAAATTTATATTTTTATTCATTATAACCAAAATGTCCTTGTATTTAATATTTATATAATTAAATATATATTTGACCAATATAAAAAATTAATTTTTTATATTCAAAATGAAATAAATTTATAATTTTTAACTCAAAATAAATAATAATGAAATTCTTACTTTTAAAATATATATTTTTCTAATAAATTATATTTTTTAAAAATTTTAATAATGTCATTAAAGGCATTTTAGTCAAAATAGATAAAATTAATTTTTTAAATATTTAAAAAAAGTGTAAATTTTCAAAATAAAAAAAATAGTCTAATTTTGATCTCTCAAGAAATGAAAGTATAATTTACCTTAATTTTAAAATACAAGTACAATAGTTAAATGAAGCATAGTGAAAAAATAAATTCATATTTTATGAAACCAATGACATATTCATATAATACCGTTCACGGAATGAGACACAAAACACAATCAAAATAATTAATCTAGGATTTATGTGAAAAGTGTTCACAAGAACAAATAGAATCAGAGTCCAGAAAAGATACATGGTTGAAAATGAATTGCTACTCACTCAATCTAGGTATAAACTTTTTCACACACATTCAAGAAAAACAAACTCAAAGTATCATAGGAATGCATTTCAATCACCTAGCATTGTCATTATTTTACCTTTTTTTATTTTTTTCTACCAACTGAATGGCCATTCTAAGTAACCATTTGACTCATATTGACTCGTAGTACTATTGAAATTAACAATTTGAAAGGATTTTTTTGGGATGGCAATGTTGGAAATTAAACTTGATTTGGGCCTATAAATCAACAGTTTTTTTGCAAACTAGGGCTCATCATCTAGATAATTTCATAATAATCAAGTTGATCTAGATAATTTCGTAGAGTGTAAAAAAAGTTTCTACAAAATTTATAAGAAAAATTTAAGCAAGTTGTAAAAAAATTTTGTATAAATATCTTGGATACTTGGTTAAAAGTTTTTAAGTAGTAAATGATAGCCATTAGATCCAAAAAGTATTGGAATAGGTGCCCAACTATAAATAGGAGTCTTACCTCTCATTTTGTAATAAGTCATAAAATCAAGAGAAACTTGTAAGAAAAATTGTTTCATCTCTTCCTTGTTTCTTTCTTTAATTATCCTCCTTTCAAAATATTTTCTCTTCCAAATATCAATTTTTTAAATAAACCCCTTCTAAATTAAATTAAAAATATCTCTCCTCCAACAAAGTAATATCAGAACCACAACATATAGACATACACAGTGACTATGGGCATGGCTTCATTTCAAGTCCCTATGCTCAATCAGAGCAACTATGATAATTGGAGTATCAAGATGAAGGCCCTCTTGGGTGCACACAATGCTTGGGATATTGTAAAGAAAGGCTATGTCAAGCCGGCAGATGAAACTATTATATTCCAACTTAAAGGAATGATTTAAAGGATGCAAGAAAGAGAGACAAGAAGGCTCTTTACCTTATCTATCAAGCTTTGGATGATGATGGCTTTAAGAAAATTTCAAGTGGCACATTTGCCAAAGAAGCATGGGAAAAGTTTGAAACCTCGTGCAAATGAGCCAAGCAAGTAAAGAAGGTACGTCTTCAAACTCTAAGGGGTGAGTTTGAATATTTGCATATGAAGGAATCTGAGTCTATCTTTGATTATTTTTTTAGAGTGTTGGCGATTTATAATCAAATAAAAAGAAATGGTGAAAAATTAGATGATGTAAGAATTATGAAAAATATACTTCGTTCTTTGAGTCCCAAATTTGAGCATATTATAGTAACAATTGAAGAAACAAAAAACTCGAAGGAGATGATTAATGATCAATTATTGGGGTCATTACAAGCATATGAAGAAAAATGTAAGAAGAAACAAGATAATGTAGAGCAACTTTTTTAAAGCAAATTAAGGAGAAAGAAGAGAGTACGACCAAGGACCGTGCTCAATATGAAAGAGATCGTGGACATGGACTTGGTGAATATGTCAGCTACTTGATCCTCCATGACCATTTGTTGAGAAAATCTCTTTTATCTTCATTATTGAAGCCTCCACGTCGTCCATATCCTCGTCCACATCCTTGACCATGTCCTTGGCCATAACCTCTTCCATATTGAGCACAGTCCTTGGTCGTACTCTCTTCTTTCTCCTTAATTTGCATTTTAAAAAGTTAGTTTATAATATCTTGTTTCTTCTTATGTTTTTTTTCATATGCTTATAATGACCCCAATAATTGATCAATAATAATCTCCTCCAAGTTTTTTGTTTCCTCAATTGTTACTACAATATGCTCAAATTTGGGACTTAAAGAACAAAGTATATTTTCCATAATTATTACATCATCTAATTTTTCACCATTTCTTTTCATTTGATTAGAAACCGCCAACACTCTAGAAAAATAATCAAAGATAGACTCAAATTCCTTCATATGCAAAGATTCAAACTTACCCTTTAGAGTTTGAAGACGTACCTTTTGAAGCTTCTCCCATGCTTCCTTGGTGGACGTAGTGCTTGAAATTTTCTCAAAGCCATCATCATCCAAAGCTTGATAGATGAGGTAGAGAACCTTCTTGTCTCTTTTTTTTTTTTTTGCATCCTTTAAATCATTCCTTTAAGTTTGGGATAAAACAGTTTCATCCGTCGACTCGACATAGCCTTTCTCTACAATATCCCAAGCATTATGTGCACCCAAGAGGGCCTTCATCTTGATACTCCAATTATCATAGTTGCTCTGATTAAGCATAGGAACTTGAAATGAAGCCATGTTCATAGTCACCATGTATGTTTATATGTTGTGGCTCTAATACCACTTTGTTGGAGGAGAGATGTTTTTAATTTAATTCAAAAGGGGTTTATTTAGAAAATTGATATTTGGAAGAGAAAATATTTTGAAGGGAGGATAACTAAAGAAAGAAAAAAGGAAGAAATGAAAAAAAATTTCTTACAAACTTCTCTTGATTTTATGACTTATTACAAAATGAGAGATAACACCCTTATTTATAGTTGGGCACCTACTTCAACACTTTTTTGATCTAATGGCTATCATTTACTAACTTAAAACTTCTAACCAAGTATCCAAGATATTTATACAATATTTTTCTACAACTTACTTATATTTTTCTTAGGAATTTTGTAGAAACTTTTCTAAATATTTTTATGAAATTATCTATATCAACTTGATTATTATGGAATTATATAGATGATGGGTGTAACGCCCCTATCTAGTATCTCTATTAATTTTCATATACACAGATAGGTTCGATACATTGTCTTTATCCTTTAATCAATGTCTGAACAGTCATATCTTTATATATATATATATATAGCAGATTAGGTTCGGGATCTTTCGCTCAGATTAAAACTTACATGCACAGCGGAATAAAATATACCACACACTACACAGTAGAAATTTAAAATGTCAAGTAATTCGAACAATACATACTCAATAAATTTCTATTACATACTGATAAACATACTCCCGGATATATGGAGTACCCGTCCATCAGAAGTCAGGAGACAACAGGTCTGTCACTCAGACTTTCTTCCTTAAAATAAGGATGAACCGGTCTCTCACATATCCGTGTTCCCCATACACCCCAAACCCATCACATGTGTACAGTCTAAATAAGGTCCTATCCCAAATCAAATCTAATTAAGACCCAAAATATGGGGTTACAAGAACCTCACTTAAGCAAAAAGAACTGCTACCTTGCGGTTCAGCTATGCGTCCATATCTGATACATATTAGCACATGGGTGAGAAACACAAGTTTCCCAGTAGCTTAGCAATTCCGGGTTTTAAAAATAACTAATATGTGCCAGGGTGCAAGCACCAAAACATTTATTCTACATCCTTGATTTTAGGCATAACGTTACACATATACTGTAAACTAGCAATCATTGCATGATAAATTTAGAAGTTAACAAAAGTGAGATATCTTTTTCAAGTAACACATATTCTCGTAAGCTTATTGATTTATTATGGAATTACCAGAGCGTTTATGCGTGTTCGTGAACCCTAGGTCACGGGTGTGGAGCACGTTCGGCCACACCTCCCTAGGTCACCCGTGTGGATCACCTTTGGCCACACCTCGTAAATCGTAGACACTCGGCCACGTACATAATATGATCGTGAATGCTAGGTCATAGGCATGGAGCGCCTCTGGCCACGCCTCGCTAGGTCGCCCATGTGGTGCACCTCTGGCCACACATCGCAATTCGTGGACACTTGGCCACGTACATAACATGATCGCGAAAGCTAGGTCGTGAGCATGGAGCGCCTCTGGCCATGCCTCGCTAGGTCGCCCGTACACACTCAGGGTACTATGTGGGGCACTAGGCCGCCTTTATCATTTCTTATAAAAATTCAACATTCAAGGAATAATTTTTATATTTTCCTTAGAAACAATTTCTATCTTGGAAATTTATTTAAATGGCATTTTTCCTTTCTTAAAATTTCATTAACTGCAATAATAACTCATAATAAATTTCCTTTGCTTAGAAATTAAATCTCATGAAATTTTCATCCAAAATACTAATAATAGCCATAATAATTCTATTTTTCTTGAAGATTAAATCCCATATAATTGTCTTCCAAAAATACCAATAATGGCCATAATAATTCTATTTTTCTTGGAAATTAGATCTCATATAATTTTTTTCCAAAAAATTTAATAATTTCCATGATAATGTTCCTTCTATCCATGATCATTATTAATCTGAAACCATCACAATCTCATTCCTCATAATGGTATTCATTATTAATGAGTTTCTTAGGTGTTCATGACAATAAATTTCAACACTAATTTAGTCCATCTTATTTCATCATCTTATGCATTTATTTAGCAACATACATGTTCAATAACATTATTACTTTCATTCAACATAGCCAACTCCTAAGTTTATCATGCATGCAATCTCAAATTTTATCCTAAAATCAAGAATGAAGATAATCACTCTAGTCCCATGAAAGTAAAATTTTGAAGCATATAGACTAACTCATGGAACTAAAATAAAGGAATTGCTAACCTACCTTGCCTCCCTTGCTTGATTCTTTCCTTGCTTCTTCTTCTTCTTTTCCTTTTCGTCCAAGTGGTGTGTAGGTTATACCAAATGTTCCTCCTCTTGGTTCAAGTTTATCGTGTGTGTGTATGTCCATAGGAAATTCTTAGCCTTTCTATTTGTCCCATACTCCACGTGTAGCATCCTTTTTATTTGTTTTTGGCTTATATTTTTCCCACATGTAAGCTTTACTTCCTTCACACTCCATTTTGATTGCTTGCTTCAGGCCACCTCACCCTTCTTGCTTCATTCCCATTTTCCATTCGGCTAGTCTAGTGAGGAAAACACTGCACCACTCCTTCCCCTTTTGCCTATTCTTTTTGTCATTATTTAGTGCCCCATGTGCTCTTTCTAGTACAACACTCTTGCTTGCACATTTAGCCAATCCACTTAATCACGCAAGGAGAGAAAAAAATGGTTTACATGCTGCAGTTTGGTACGATTCTTAGCAAGGACGCTGCCCTCTTATGAAAGGCTTAATGGTGGAGTTTTTTAATTGCATGGATTGGTGATACACGCAACCCCTTGCTACTACATTCTTACTATTATATATATATAATTTTTCTTGTTCTCTCCTAGCTGTTCGGTAAAAAGGGAAGGAAGAAAGTAAAACTCCATACCTCACCTCATTATTTTTGGCCACCTAGGAGTCTAGGGAGGAGGGGACAAAGGAAGACCATCCTTACACGTCCTTCCCTCTCTCTTTCCCCTCCTTTCATTATGTTTGTATGTTTGTAACAATAATAAAAAAAATTATGCACATGCTAGCTTCCTTTGCTAGCCAAGGTTTCCTATCTTGCATGTGGTCCCTAGTGCCATAAGTCAAGAAAAATTCTGCACTTACCAAATTCCTCTCCCTTGCCTTGTCTCCTTGTCTCAAGTGGCCCCATGTGTCTACCCCACTTAGGAAAATTCTGCACTTAATAAAATTTCTCTCCCTTCATGTGTGGAGTCCAAAGGAAGAGAGAATAATTTCTTTATACTAGTTTTTCCTTGTTCACGTGATGCTTCACATGTGGGATTATATACTTTATTCCATCTTACTTCTCCTTCTTTTCCTCTCATGAAAACCATGGACATATGAAAAAATTGCTTGCCTTTAGTCCTCTTAACTTCACATGTGCCCTTAAGATTTCCATGCATAAATTTAAGGCTCATTCCTTTGGTACTCATGCTAAGTAAGAAATTAAATGTTAAGCTAAGCATCTAATTCTTATGTAGTTTGTCTCTTTAACCTAAACAAATTGGGCTATTGAATTATGCAAATGAAGTGTTCCTTCCTAAAGCCAATTTCTCAAACTCATTAGAAACAAGTAATTACATAACTAGTAACGTAAATTTTATCCATTGAAATTATTAATTGAACTAATTTAATTATGGGTGTTACAATGGGCCTTAGTTTATAAAAAGTCTTTTGATTTATGGGCCTAAATCAAGTTTAATTTCCAACATAAGTATGGGTATCCAATGATATCTGTATGAAAAAAAATACCCGATATTGAATGGATATCAAATATTGGATATAGTACAGATAGTAAAATATAATTATTTATCGAGTATTAAGCATATACGAATATTGAATTTAGATACCCTATATCCGTCTAATATTAATGAATAGATATGATATTCGATATCCAAATAATATATTATTAAATAAAATTTTATGTTTTTATTAATATTAAAATTTTTATTTTTAATTTTAGTTTATAATAATTATATAAAAAAAATTTATTGTAAAACAATTTTTTTATACTCATTTATAGTACTTGAAATTTTTTATTAGGTGAATATGACTATTGAACATTGGATAGATTAATTACTTAATTATGGAATACCTAATATCTAATATTTATTTATTTTTTAAGTATTTCAAATATCGAGTAATTTCAAATATAAATATTAAAAATAATATTTTTTTCAAACATAATTAAAGTTCAGATATTGAATATTTTGAACGAATATAAATACAAATAATTAAAAAAATAATAAGTATCTACTCATTGTCATCCCTAAATTTTTCCTATCATCACCATTATATACATATAAAGTATCTCAACTCGAACGTTTCTTTTATTATAAGTTTCAAATGATTATAAGAAAATTATCATTTCCTTAATTAGCTATGATTTTTTGAGGCCGTTTGCAACCTAAACTTTTTTATCATACTTTAGCTAAGATTTTACTTCTATATATGCCTTATTTGATGCTTCTTTATGCTTAATTGATGAAGCATGGAACATCATTTTTTTGTAATTTACTAACATAAAGTTCTACCAAGTTGGTAGAGCCTTTAACAAAAAAAAAAAAAAATGTTAGTGGAAACCAAAAGAGGGTTGAGGTAAACAGAGATTATCATTACCGAAGCGGTGGTGATTTGCTGGTACATACAAGATTCTAGAGATTCTACTAGTATAAATATGTATATCTTTTTTTTAAATATAAATAAAATAATAATTATCATAATTTTAAAATAATAAATTAAAAATAAAAATTATTTAATTTATTTATTTCTTATATACATTTCTATTATTTTTATTTTCTTTTTCTTATATTCTTATATTATATATTTTATTTTTTATTTTATATTATAAAATATATTATTTTGTAAGACAACTGATTAAAAAGATTCATAATTATTATAATATAAATACTTAACAAGAAATTATTAAAAAATTAATTGAGATAAAAAAATTAAGTATTTTAAAATGTGATAAATTTTTTTTTAAAAAAATTTTTCTTGTAGTATACTCTTCAAGATATACCTTTTGAAATTTGTCTAAAAACTCCTTTTTCTAAATAAAATAGATGTTTGTTTATGTTGTCTGAATAAGTACTTTAAATGGTTATAAATATAATTATATGTTTATTTATTTTAAAATTAAATTTGATTAGAGACATTTTAACTCAAATCAAAGTATATATATATATATATATTAATTTAATTACATTATTCAAACTTCATTAATATAATAGAAAAGTTTTTTTATTTATTCAATATGAGACTTTTTTATATTTTTATATATTATAAAATATTCAACAATTTGAAAACCCTTCTCAAAGGTGTGTGGATGGTTCGTAATGGAGGAAGCAAATCAACCCTGCTTTGACAACGATCTGTAAATACTTCCAAAGCACACTAGAGATTGCTTCCAAACAATTTGG
The DNA here is from genome assembly GCA_031216115.1 of Senna siamea. Taxonomy (NCBI): domain Eukaryota; kingdom Viridiplantae; phylum Streptophyta; class Magnoliopsida; order Fabales; family Fabaceae; genus Senna; species Senna siamea. Next base: position 16,945,948 of record CM062355.1, on the reverse strand, counting down.
TCCAAAGGCTCACATTTTGCTTCCTACTGGCAGTTTAACCAAAATGGTTTACAAGTGTTAATATAATAATATCAAGTAAAGATAAAAATAAACAAAGAATGAAAATATATTATTATCATAGTCTTTATTATATAAATGAAATCTATCATTCAATCAATTTTAATAACAATAATAGTGGATGGGTACTTATTCATTTTTACTCTATATATTTCTATTCTTCCAAAATATATTATATTCAAATGCTAATCAAATTCAATAAAAATATTATTTTTAATATTTGTATTCAAAATTACTTAAAATATTTAAAATACCTGAAAAGAAAAAAGTAATAAATAAAAGATATCCTATAAACAAGTAATATATCCAACATCCATCCAATAATTTTTTAAAAAAATATTATAAATAGCTATAAAAATTATTTTACAATTAAAAATTTTATATAATTATTATAAAATAAAATTAAAAAAAATTCTAATATTAATAAAAGCATGAAATCTTATTTAATAATATATATTTTTTGATATAAGATATTAGATACTTTATCTGCCCATTCATATCAAATAAATATAAAGTATTTGAAATCAATATTCACACCCGTCTAATACCCAATATTCATACCCTATCTAATATCATGTATTCATCATATATCATTTTTTTTTCATACTTATATTATCAGATATCCATAATACTTGTACCCATTGTCATCCCTAATTAATTTTATATCTATCTTTCTCCTTACATGACACTATCATATTATTTTTCAAATAAAATTATTCAAATCCATGCTTTCCAAAAGAGATAGAAAAAAATAATATGATAATATTATGTAAAAAAAGAAATAGAAATAATATTAATTAAATGATGGGTCTTATTCACATAATAGAAATATAAGTGAATAATATATTTTTTTCTATATTTATCTCTTTTCTTACATAATATTATTATCTTATTCTCTCATATGAGAGAATCTTGATTTGAGATAGATAAATTACAAAGGATATCTTATTACTAGCTAGTAAATTTATTAGTATGGACTTTATTTATGTTATCTTGGCAAATACTACCCCGTAGACTACCTTAAGGGGACTTTGGTAGGTGCTCGTGCTTTCTACTATTTAAGGCTATCAAAATGGACTAAATCTATTAGGTCTAAATCCATTAGGTAAGCTCAACTCTTAAAATAGAAAGCACTATTGGGTCATGAAAATAGTTGTTTATTTTAAGGATAGACTTTTAATCCAACCCATTTTAAGCTCATGTCCCATGGTAAATTTGTAAGGACTAGGTTGGATGGGCCTTGATTGGCCTCTTCTTTTTTTCTTTTTTAATTTTTAAAAAATTTTTATATCATAAAATGTCATGTAGTCTACATTAATATGTATTATTCATTCATAATATATTGATATCTAAAAAATATTATATTTTTAAGCTAATTTATAATATTTATTCTTGATATGTTGATATGCGAAATATATTATATCAAATTTTTTTTATAAATACTATTTTTGTAGGCCAATTTACAATATTCATTATTAATATATTGATATATAAAATAAATTATACATATATACTTTTTTGAATCAAATAAAATAAATTATACTTTTTAAAAAATTATATTAAAAAAAATCAATAGACTAGCCCAATCCAACCCATTCTCTTCAAGGGCTAAGTTGAACTAACATTTTAAGTCCATTTATTTATGATAGGCCTAACTCGACTCGACTTTTAAAAATAAAAATTTCTAGTCGGTTGGACCGAACTTGTTCATTTTGACACTCTTACTCTAGAAAACCTATTTTAAAAAAATGAATAATAATTCAATTAAATTAAAACTAATTACTGCCTTGCAATGTAACTTATAATTGCAAGCCTCAAATGAGAATGAATGGAAAAAATTATGTAGACAAATTGAGACTATTTTACTTCTGCCATTAATATTAATATTAATATTAATATTAATATTAGTATTAGTATTAGTATTATTATTATTATTATTATTTATAGTCATAATTAATAAAATTTTAAAATACAAAATATATACTGTATAACAACTCATGTCAAAATAACCTTCAAATTCTCAAGAGCCGCCACTATTGTATATTTTCTTGTGGTCACCTGTTATTGTCCCTAACATTTTCAGTCTGTTAAAAACTATTTTTTTTCATTTATTGTTTCTAATTTATCAGACAACCTGCCCTTATCACTAGGAAAATACACACCAGTTCTTTTGGTATTAATTTTCTAGTATCATATTTGTACACATATATAAAGAAAGTTGAGCATCATCTTCTTGTTCTGTACACCTATTGTTAGGAAAATTTGTGGTTTAAATAGTGTGTTTACTATCTTAAAGTAATTATGCCCCCACTATTTTGTTGCTGGATTGTAATGGCAGTATTCTCTAGGATTTTACAAAGCCAGATCAATATTTATAGTTAGTAAAATACTATAATATTCCAATAATACATTTTCTGGTTTTCAAATGATAGAAGAAGATGAATGCGAATTTTTCAGATCATAAATCTATTTTATGAAATACAAATAATATATTATATTTAAATAAATATGACTTTTAAACTTTAACAGTAATTTATCACAAACTGTCAAATAAATTATTAATTATTAGAATGCATACATTCTCGATAAAGTTGCCTCAATTGCCATGCCTCTCTACTCAACCTATAATCAAGTGAATTTTAGTTACTGAATTATTTATTTATAGGTTGAAAAAAGGAAAGCAATAAAATATACACTAAAAAATGTTTAAATTGATGAAAATATAGGATAAATGTAATCTAAATGTTTAATTTTAAACGATACAGGCGCAGGGGTCATGGAGGTCGCCGGTGGTGGTGGTTTAGCGGTGGTCGTTGCTCCGCCCTCTCTCGATTTTGCTCTTACCGGTTTGCTCTCTCTCACAATGCCAAGAAGTCTTTAATAGGATCGGGGCTTATTTGAATTTCAAGAATTTTTGAATTTTGAATGGGATATTTTTATTATTATTATTATTATTATTATTTATTATTTATTTTTGCTTTATCTACTAAAGACTCTCTTTTGAGATTTGGATTTGAATTTCAATTATGATTTGAAAAATATTTTTTAACATTTTGTGGTTATATTTCTTATTTAATTATCTCTTGTTGATTTTTATTTTTAATTTTCAATTTTTGAATTTAAATTTTAATTAGGATTTTATTATCTTTTATTTTTTCTTTAATAATTATTATTATTTATTATGATTATTTTTGCTTTCCTTTTATTTAATTTTATTAATCCTATTATACTTTATTATCTTTTATTTATAGGCTTATTTCATTTTTTAATTTTTACCTCAAAAAAATACGGTGTTTACAATTGACCTTTTTACTTGTTTCTTAGGTAAATAAAATGAGTTACTCAATTTTAATTTTTGAGCGTAAATTACAAGTTATTCATCACTCAAAAGAGAGTTCCCCACTTGTGTACTAGAACTCATAGTTGGTTGGAAAGAAGTTCCCATTCATGCATTGGAAACTCATAATGGGTTACTCAATTTTAAATTTTAAGAGCAAATTACATGTTACTTGTCACTCAAAAGAGAGTTATCCACTTGTGCACTTAAAGCTTGTAGCGGGTTACTCAAGATTTTGAATTTTTGAGCAAGAATTATCTTTCATTCATCGCTCAAAAGAAGTTTTTCATTCGTCTACTAGAAGTTCATAATGAATTAATTAATTTTAAATTTTGAGCATGAGTTGCAGGTTATTTGACACTCAAAAGAGAGTTATCCACTCATGCACTAAAAGCTAGTAGTGGGTTACTCAACATTTTGAATTTTTGAGCATTTCATTCGTCACTCAAAAGAAGTTTCCCATATGTGCAATGGAAGCTCATAATGAGTTACTCAATCTAAAATTTCAAGTGTGAATTGCAAGTTATTCATCATTCAAAAGAGAGTCCTTCACTCGTGCACTAGAAGCTCGTAGTGTGTTACTTAGGATTTTGAATTTTCGAGCTCAAATTACCTTACATTTGTCGCTCAAAAGAAGTTTTTCATTCGTGAACTAGAAGCTCATAATGCGCATACTCAAGAGCTTATGATCTTGTCAAAAAGTAGTTTCTTATATAAGGGGTGAGAGAACTTGCCTTAGCCTACATTGCTCTTCTTTTGGGAATGTTTACATCTAACCAGGCCCTTTGAATATGATCTCTCAAGTGTTCTTGATTTGTATGTGTTTGTTACAATTTTTTCTTTTGCTGGTGTCACTAAATTGAAGGGTTACTTTGCCAATACTATGTTTGTGATGGATTTTCATATGCTTTTATTATGCTAAGGATCTATTTCATTTGTGACAATCAAGCGATTCTTGAGAGTTAACTAAAATCACGAGGATCTAGTAGATATGTCTTGTTAAGCAATCTTTTTGTATTTGAGTTATTCCTTAGGTATACTTCGTTTTATTAACAATATAAACCTCATAATCTTAATGCAGAATAAGAAAGGAATGATCTATGATTGAATGGAGGTTCGTTAAATGAACAAACTTCACATGATAACTTTGAAAGTGAGACTTCATTAATAAATAAGAACCTATTTGGTCAAGAGTACAAACGGAAAGTCAAGAAACTTTGAAGAACAAGAGCAACTTGGTTCTTCAAGGATATAGGTCCTCTACTATTTGTCTTGATTGCTCCTTTGTATGTGATTTAACTTGTTGCGGTGGATATACAATTTTTGAGTCTATTGCCTTTGATGCAAGAATTGATGTCCTCATTCCTATAATGTCTCTTCATCTTGTCTACCCTAATTTTTTCCTCTGCTATTTACTTCGTAACTTAGAAGGCTTTATTTCTTGCTCTAATTTTTGTCTAGACTGCCTTTTAAGTTATTGACCTAGCAAGCTTTTATGTATTTTTTTTTTTGTTACTTTATTTGTTACCTGAGCTACCTTTTAAGATTTTCAACTTAGCGAGTTTTATAACTTTCATTTTTTTTGCTCTAATTTTTTCCTAAGCTGTCTTTTCAAGTTCTCTACTTAGCGAGCTTTTATATCTTTTTTGTTGCTTTAATTTTTACCTAAGCCGCCTTTTTAGGTTTCCAACTTAGCAAGCTTTATATTTTTCTTTTTTGTTGCTCTAATTTTTTTCCTGAGTCACCTTTTTCAAGTTTTCTATTTAGAGAGCTTTTATACATTTTTTTTTTGCTCTAATTTTTGCCTAAATTAGCCTTTGTAGGTTTTTGACTTAACGAGCTCTTATATTATGCTCTTTTTTTTTCTTTGATTTCCTTTTATACATAATTTTTTTATTGCATTTTGTTTCCTTCCATGTCTGCTAGAATCAGGGCTTTGCTAGAGAAGGCTTGTTTAATCAATAATCACATACAATCCTTCATAGGTGGGTGCCCATTTATTGCAGACATCTTTGTAGTTGGGTAATATTTTCTTACGAACTAAATCCCCTTCCTTGAATTCTCTTGGTCGTAGTCTTTTGTCGAAAGCCTTAGCCATTCTCTTTTGGTAAAGCTGCCTGTGGCACATGGCGTTAAGTCTTCTTTCTTAAATGAGATTTAACTGCTCATAATAGGTTTTAAACCATTCTTGCTCGTCCAAATCGGCTTCGCCATGATTCTTAGCGAAGGAATTTTTAATTCAATCAGGGTGATGGCCTCCATCCTATATGCTAAAGCATAAGGAATTGCCTCAATCAAGGTTCGCATCGTGGTACAATAGTCGTGGAGAGCATATGGAAACATCTCGTGCTAGTCTTTGTATGTAATAGTCATTTTCTTAATACTTTTCTTATGTTACATTGTGGCATTAAGGGCTTTTTTTTTTTTTTTGATGATTCACCTTAGTTGGTCATGACCAATTCTCCATGATTGATGGTAGTAATGCTTTCATGGAAGCACTTAACCATTTTGGAGAACCTATGCTATAGTTGACCACATTTATTTATTTTTTTTATATGAATATAATATTTATGTCCATGTCTACTGCAACAATAATTTTAAAATGTCATGTAAATATAGCTCAAATCTAGCTTGGGTTGATATTTGCTCACTAATGTTGTGGGTAGCAAAAATAATTAGTTTTTAAGAGATTATTATTTTCTCATATCAAGATAGCTAGCAAACAACATTAGTGAGCAAATGTCTTTTTTAAAAAAAAAAAACCAATGTTGTGGGTAGCAAAAGTAATTAAAAAAATCATCAGAAAATAATTAAAAAAATAAAAAAAATGTATTTTGAAAATAAAAAACAAAAAAATTATTCTAAATTCTATTTTTTAAAGAAAAAATATAGACAAAATTTATTTTATTTTATTAATAATATATACATAAACACAAAAAAAATAGTAGTATATATTTTTAGAACTAATGTTATAAAAAAATTTTAAAGAATAAAAAATCAAAATGATATTCAAATAGATCCTTTTATTTTTAGAAGACCAAATTAAAAGAAGAGTCAGTTTTTAAATACTAATTCATTAATTTACTAAAAAAATCAATTATTTTTACAAAAAATTTATAAGATAAAATATAATATGGAAGAACTTATTTGTCGTTGAAATGAACTCTACCACTGCATAAACTAACATTCTCCACTTCATTGCTACCATGTCCTCCTCAAATTCTTAGCATGTTCTTACCTCCGCTCTATCCCTCCCTCCGGTAAGCTCATCACCACTCTCTACCAAACCAATGGTTGCGCCACTGACAATTTGGCCTCTGTCAACATCACCCGCGACCCCATCAGCGGCGTTGTTTCAGTCCACTCTCATGTCCCTTATCCTTACTCTACTTCTAGTTCCAATGCCAGTTTGCTTTCCCTTATCAAGACCCTTCCATTCAATGGCACCATCCTTGCCGTTAATTCCCTCCTCATTCCTTTTGGGTTCAATCTCATGGATTCCGACACTTGATCATAGATAAATGGTATAGTTTTCCTCTGTATTTGTTTCTCTTTTACATCATAGACAGTTTAGAGAAGATATCTTTTTACTAATAAATTTATTAGCATAAACTTTATTTATGTTATCTTAACAAATACTATCCTTATAAATTAGCTTATGGATACTCTAGGAGATGATCATACTTTTTACCACGAGAAAGTTAAAATGGGTTAGATTCATTAGCTCGGTTTGACTTTTAAAATAAAAAAAAGTGAGTCATAAAAATAATAGTTCATTTTAAGGATGTATTTTTAGTCTAACACATTTTAGGCTCATGTCCCATAATAGCTTGTAAGGACTTGGGTTGGGGCAACCCTGATTGGCCTCCTTTTATTTAATAAACAAATTTTTTTTAAAAATAGTTGTGTTATAAAATGTTAAATATCTTATTTTAATATGTAATATTTATTCTTAATACTTTGATATCTAAAATAAATTATATTTATTTTTGGTCAATTTAGAATATTTATTCTTAATATATTAATATGTGAAATAAATTATATTAAAAATTTTTAAAATATTATTTTTGTAGAACAATTTACAACATTTCTTCTTAATATATTAATACTTAAAATAAATTATAAATATATATATTTTTAGGTCAAATAAAATAAATTATATTTTTAAAAAAATATGTTAAAAAAAACTTATAAGTTGACCCAATTCATAATCTTTTAATAACTGAGTTAGATCAATATTTTAAGCCCATACATCTAAGATAACCCAAACTCGATCCGACTTTTAAAAATAAAAGTCCTTGGTGAGTTGGGATGAACTTCCCTATTTTGACACTCTTACTTGAAAACCTTTTGTATATAAAGCCAAATAAAAAAAAGAATAATAATTCAACTAAATCAGAACTAATTACTGCCTTGCAATGTAACTTATAAATGCAAGAATCAAACGAAAATGAACGGAAACAATTGTGTAGACAAATTGAGACTATTGTACTTCTTCCATCAATATTAATATTATTAGAAACATGAACAATTCATGCAACATGGACTACAAAAACTTCCTAAAATATAGATTCTGTGTTTTTTCTGTTACAAAAAGACTAAAGAAAACACAAAAAAAAAACTAGAATTTAGGAAAGTACACAGAAGCATTGTTAGAAATAAGAAGAAGGACAACTTTAGGAGGGGGACTTCCCTAAACAAAGTCTAAAAAAACTTCGATCACCTAACGTAGTAAAGACATTTACGCAGAAGTTAGCTTCATGAAAAATGTGGAGTGTTTCGAATTCAGACTCAAATATAACATAGTCGAGATTCAGATCTCTAGCCATAACTATGCCTTGCTTAACGCTGCAAGTTTTGCATATATGATGGAACTCCAGCCAAGGAAACCGGAAAAGCCAACAATCCACTTCCCATCTTGGTATGCTTATATCTATTTAAGTGTATCTAGTTTTAGAATATTGTTTTAAGAACTTTAAATTTATCCTAATTTAATTAAACCCAGTATGTAAAGATTTATGTTATAATCTAGAAATAAAAGCATTTCAATGCCTCTAAGCCGGTACGTAATTACAATTCAGATTTGTAAAAGTAATTACTTATTAACATTATTAAATAAAAATTATATTAGATTAGTGCTCAAAATAGGTGCATGACTAAATTTTGAAATCCATAAGTTTCTACGAGAAACTATTTAAACTCATTAAGGACATAGTATACATTTAAATGATGAATCAAATAGTTGATATATCATTGAAGTATCAAAAGTTCAAAAAAATATTAGTACAAAGTTCATCTAAATTCTACTGCCTAAGATGTGGCTACTATAGGCAAAAATATAATAAAAAAAATAAAACTAAACAAAATTGGTGAAAAACAAAAGAGAATTAGTGGTTAATCCTTGTCATGAACAAGGACAATCATTAATAAGATATAGATAGAGTATTATAATCTTTGTGTTTAGACTTAAACTTAAACAAGTAGTAAAATTAATTTTTATCTATGGACTCATAAAATTTTTAAATACTTAGATTTAGACCCATTTATGATTAATATTTTTTTAATTATAATTTATCTATATATAAATTCATAAAAAAACATATAAGTTACATTAATTATATTATATAAACTTTAAATATATAATCAATATAAAACCTTAATAAATTTATCTTTACAAGATTGTTAAATATAATAATTTATAAATTTTTATTAAAGTTAAACTATCTTATTAATAAAATTAAAATAAATAACATAATTTATATATTTAAAATATAAATAATATTTAAATAATTTATATAAAACAAATTTGAATCTAAATACATTAACACCATTCTCAACCCCAATCCAAGACCTGAACTCAAATAAAAATATTTTAATCAATTCTAATCATGAAGCACCCATGGCCTCTCCCCTATCCTCCTAACTAGTGTTTCCATAAATCTTTGACCTTTAGTTTCTATTTATTGTAAATGGTTAACCCTTCACTTCCAACTATGATGGCCTCCTGCCATAGTTTGTTGAGTTATGCTTTAAGTCATCAACTTGATGTTGCCCATAATTTGAAGTTCTGCCTCTTTTATTGCTTGTGAATTTCAAAAAGGTTCCATTGGTCAGTGAGCCAAATATTCCATTCAGAATTACAACTTTGGAAAGCATCTTTAATTAATTATAGGACTTTGCTTTTCTTTATAATCTTCTTATGTTACATTATGGCATTAGGGCCTTTTGTTTGTTTTGATGATGGTCATGACCAATTCTCCATGTTTGATGGCAGCAAGGTTTTCTTGGAAGCACTTAACCATTTTGGGGAACCTATGCTATAATAAACCATTTTCATTTATTTTATATGAATATAATATTTATGTCAATGTCTAATGCAACAATAATTTCAAAATGTCTTTGCTCACTAATGCTGTGGATAGCAAAAATAATTAGTTTTTAAGAGATTATTATTTTCTCATATCAAAATGGTAAGAAAATATCTTTTAAGACAAAAAAAAAAACACTAATGTTGTGAGTAGCAAAAATAATTAAAAAAATTATAGAATCTAATTAGAAAAATAATTAAAAAAATAAAAAATAAAATATGTGTTTTTAAAACAAATAACATAGAATAATTAAAAATTATTTTAAAATTTAATTTTTTGAAGTAAAAAATAAAAAATAAGTCATTTTATTAATAACATGTATTGTTAATTAGAAAATAATTAAAAAATAAAAAAAATATGTGTTTTGAAAATAAAAAATAAAAAATAATTAAAACTTATTCTAAGTTCTAATGTTTTTTTAAAAAATAAAAAATAAGACATTTTATTAATAATATGTACATAAACACATAAAAAAATATTAGCATAAAATTTCAAAACTGATTAAATTTATTAATTTACTAAAACATAATTATTTGTGCAAAAAGTTATAAGATAAAATATAATGTGAATAGAAGCTATTTGTCGTTGAAATGAACTCTACCACTCTGCCACTACATGGAATGCAGATAAAACAAATAATGTTACTGTATTAACAAAAATTCATGCCCATCCATTCATCAATGATGCATCGTCCTCATCATTCATGCTCACGCACCCACCCAATCCTCCCTCTCTCCGTCCTCACTGTCCTTCACTCACTCACCAGTGGCCACACTCTCTCTGCTGCTTCTTCCTCAGTTCTTCTGCGAGAAGAATTGAGAAAGAAACGCCCCAATCCATACCCATACCCATACCCAAACTAATGGCTTCCCATTTTACCACTACAATCCTCTTCTATTTCTTCATCCTCTTGTCTCCTTCTCGTGCTTTCACCTTCAACATCACCACTCTCCTATCCAACTTCCCCGATCTCTCAGAATTCACCTCCTTTCTCTCTTCTACTACCTCCGTCGCCGCAGATCTCGACCGCCGCTCCTCCCTGACCATCCTCGCCGTCCCTAATGCCCTCCTTTCCTCCTCCGGTGACCTCATGCGCCACCGCATCTCCCCCACTTCACTTGCCGATGTCCTCCGCTACCACGTCCTCCTCGAATTCTTCGCATGGTCTGACCTCCGCTCTATCCCTCCCTCCGGTAAGCTCGTTACCACTCTCTACCAAACCACTGGCCGTGCCACTGACAATTCCGGCTCTGTCAACATCACCCGCGACCCCATCAGCGGCGTCGTTTCAGTTCACTCTCCTGTTCCTTATCCTTACTCTGCTTCCAGTTCCAATGCCACTGTGGTTTCCCTTATCAAGACCCTTCCCTACAACGTCAGCATCTTCGCCGTTAATTCCCTCCTTATCCCTTTCGGGTTCGATCTCATGGCTTCCGAAACTCGACCTCCTCTGGGGTTGAACATCACTAAGGCGCTCATCGATGGTCACAACTTCAATGTCGCTGCATCTATGTTGTCGGCTTCGGGTGTTGTTCAAGAGTTCGAGGCAGATGAAGGTGGTGCTGGAATTACCATGTTCGTACCTGTAGATGATGCCTTTGCGTCTCTACCTCCCTCCGTGAGCTTACAGTCTCTGCCGGCTGACAAGAAAGCTGTGGTGTTGAAGTTTCATGTGCTCCACTCTTACTATCCTTTGGGTTCTTTAGAGTCGATTGTGAATCCATTGCAACCGACGTTGGCTACGGAAGCCATGGGAGCTGGGAGCTTTACGCTTAACATCTCGAGGCTCAATGGCTCTGTTGCGATCAATACTGGGATCGTTCAGGCGTCAATAACTCAGACAGTGTTCGATCAAAACCCAGTGGCAATTTTTGGAGTTTCCAAGGTGTTATTGCCTAGAGAGATTTTTGGGAAGAATCCCATTGTGTCAACAAAGCCTGGAAGCCCAGTAGAGGAGGGTGCCCCACCACCGGATCCCTCGCTTACACCGGAGAGTCCGCCGGGGTTAAATGGCCAACCTTCTCACCTTTCCTCTCCCCCAGGTTTTCGCGAAGAGATGCGGTCAGCGGCTGTTATCTGTGGGTGTCAGTCTTTAGTCATTGTTCTTTGCTGTATAGGATTGTATCTAGTGGTATAAGATTAATTGTTTTTCCTCGTAATTATTTTTTGTTTGTGGGGTTTTGTTTTAACTTTTTTTACCCTTATGCACAATTAATTGAATTGGGTTGCAAAAGCAACCTTCTGTTTTTGTGTTGTTTTTCATCTTCTTTACGAAACTTATAAAATCTTCAATGCTAATTTTGCCACTATTTATTGTACCGGTGTTACAGAGATACATTATTGTTTCTTTGCTTTTCCCTTGTAATACCCTTATAATTTGATATTCAATGCATTCCATCCTATATGAAGCTAAATTTTCCTGTTCTATAAATTGATTCTGGACTGTGGGATCCATCCGGTTGCATTCAAAAAGTAAAATTAAAATGCTTCTGCAATACAGATGTTCTGGTAATGTCTAATATTTTATGAATGATAGGGTTAGATTGTCTACATCGTAACACCTGCCAGTTGGGGTGTGAGTGATCTTATTCCGGTAGATAGCTTCTATGATTTCTGTTTTGTGGAAATTTCCCATTGTTCTATTGATCTTAATGCTGGATTTTGCACAAGTTGCTTGGTGCTTTCTCTTGCAAGTATGGCCATCAGGTAGTTTCTTTATCATCTTATTACACTAAAGTTGTTGATTTCTTAATGAATATTAATTTTGTATTAACCTTTGGTCTTGAGTTTGAAATGTGAGAACAATGTTACATTGTGCAAGTTAAATTATATATTTGTGTTTTTAAGAGCATAGAAAGGTCTCTGGTTTGGAAACCAAACGATACCCATTGTCGTGAATATCTTCTAAGAAAGCCAGTAAGTTTTGATCTCTGTTATTTTGGTTTGTTTATGACTGCCTATACTTAGCTCAGTTGACTTGCAGCTTTTTTGAAAGGTTTAAGAACTTCCAGTTGTCGCCTTGTTATATATCTTGATTCTTGAGTCTCCTATCTGGAAATATTATTGGGATTATTTTGAAACATTCATCTACACAAGCCGGAAATTTCTGTGGGTCAGTTATTTGGTAGAATGGTAATTGACCTTTGGTTAGATTATTGAACATGATTGACATGTTATGATGCTAGGAACTGATATATTTTGTGATATTATGCTTATTGTTCTGTCTTTGTTTGTTCCTAGTGAATGCATTACTTGATGATTGATCCTGTATAATTTTTTTTTCTTTGATTTGTACTCATATTTAATTAGCTTATGATTTTTATTACTGCTATATTTCAAAGATTGTGTTTATGCAGGACAAAAGAAAGAAAATGGTGTAACTGTTGAAATTGAAACTTAGGAGCTCTACTTTAAGCTTTTCCCAAATAATTATGTAAAGGAGGGTGACAATTCATGCAAGCACAACTTCAAATGTTAAAGAGGAGGATCAAACTAGCCACCCTTAACCCAAATTCTTACTCTCCCTCTCCTCTGGGCTAGCCTCAGGTGGCCAACTTTAAAGGTCTTATAGTATATGTGGTATCCCTTTCATTGACTCAAATCTTGAAAAACAAGTTGAGAGATGATACCAAGCTGGTTATGTGAGGACTGCTACTCTGTGGATTACATTGGTTGAGTCTTCTGATGAGGTTGGTATATTGGAAGTAGATCTTTAGCCTTCAGTTAAACTTTTTTCCCCCCTTTCTCCCATGCTCTTTTACTTAAGTATTGCACAATAGTTGTAAGACTCAATTCATGCTATAAAATCATGTGGTCAAGTCATTGGCAAGGTTGTCAAGATCAAGATCTTATGTAAGATCAGTCAAGGGATAAAAAATGATTGAATCGTAAGATTGAATGGAGGATTGTTAGATCATACTTTTTTTGACACAAAATATAAATAAATATATTGTTACATAAAATTTTTCAATAAGCATAAAACTATCAAAGCCTTATCATACTCGAATAAAACAAGTCATAACTTACAAAAGCCACTAATTCTCATGCATAAACATAGTCCATAAGTAACCAAAGTTATAATATACATACATTGAACAAGTCATAAATAGGTCATAAAAGTCATAAACATAGTCCAAAAGTAATCTTGATTGCGATTCTACTATGATCCAATTCATTTACGACCCTACATAGGGTCGAGATAGTTTTTGGGAGGTGGATTCGAAAGATCTTACAATCTTAAAATCTAACTAGAGATCCTAAGAACAATGGCCATTGGTTATTTGTATTTTCAGTTCATTGTTAATATTGTTTAATGGATCTCTGCAATATAATGATTTTGAGAACCTGAGTTCATGGCTGTCTTACTTGCTCTTGCTGAATAACCTGCCACTTAGATAGCGATCACCATTTGCTGCATGCTTTGTTGGTGTGGGACAAATCTTCTTGGCGGTGTTGATTGTAGAGGAAGAAGGAAGAATAATACTAAGGGAGATTTCTTGACTTCTTAGTTAGCCAGACACCATGTGTGTCTATTTATAATTGTAAATTAGGTCAAGTTTGCATGTAGTACAAGTCCAAGCCCACTAATCACTTAGTTTATCATAGCTGTCAAATACTCATACTATTCTTACATTGATGTTGCAAATAGCCCTTAGAATGGATCCTTTAATTGTATTCTAGGTTAGTTCTTATGATTACATAATTTAGAAGGGGAAAAAAGGGTGGTGGGGGGAGTTACATTTTTTTTCTAATGAACTAGGGCCTAGTTTAAATTTAGTACATCAAAATTAAAATATAGCAAATCGCCCTACATGGCCCTCTTCTTTGTTTTGACCAAAATACTTTTATATCTATTACTTATATAATACAATAAGTATGAATTCGTATTTGATTAGCCAACATACTCAACATCTAGGACAGTCTTGTCTTGATATGATTAGCAAACATTGTTGCAGCTACAGCAACTTTAGGTACCCGAGTTGCTGATACATAGTAGGGGCAACAAAGAGACTCAAAGGTGCCTTGGTGAGAAAACAAGTCCTTCACATTGAAAGCAACAATGCTACTATTCATATGAGTAGGTAAATAGACTAAATATGTGTTAGGGCATGGCTTATCCAAATTATCAAAAAGGACACTAAAAGGCTTGAATCAAAACCTGTAGGTACTCCATTCCCCTTAAACAAGCTCTTGATTCTTGTGTATGAAAAAACTTCTGCTGGGAGAATTCTAGTCCCGTTATGGGACCTCCGCTGGTTTAAACCAGATTAGTTAGAGTCCAATGGAATTCTGGATACTGGTGATGTTGACAAAAAAAAAAACCCCCTAATTGCAACCTAATTCCCAAATGGAAGACCCTAATTAACAAAAGACAATTGAGAGATTGTCAAGAAAACATCTCCATCAATCTTGTTTTGTTCTTTCGTTGTTTTTTTCCTGGAAAAGACTAGTGAGAGCTTGAGTTCTCATTGGTCCATTTTTAACTAAAATTTACACACACACACACACATATATTTAAATTTTTTATATTAGCTTTTGTAGGGAGGAGAGATCAAGTGCTCTTCTTTTCTCTTTCTTCCTACTGTGAAAGAAAAAAAAAGTATTGTCTTGGTATTGTATAATTAACCCTAAAAACTTTGATACCTAACATGCTTCATTTTTTCATTCATAAGTATATATGCTATAGCAGAATACATTGTCTTACGAAGCTGTATAGAAATCTGGAACAATAGGTACTAGTTTGGGCAAGATCTTGGTCAGTTGTCCTAAGCTTGATTTCTCTTGCTTGAATCTCTGCAACACTCCTTGAATTTATCTAACAAACAGACTTGGCTCCTAAGAATAAAGTTACTAGCAACCGTTGATGTCTGAATGTTTTTTCTTATCCTTTATACACAGGTGCCTGAATCCACTTGCTTCAAATGAAACTTGTTTGCATATTGTATCCTTTCTGCTGCTTTGGTGCATGAATTTTTTTTGAGATTGTCGTTACCAGGTACAACCAACAGCGTGGTTTGATGTCAGCACATGTATTTCTTCCTTTGTTTTTTCAGGGTGACAGGAGAGGAGAGAAAGAGGAGGGGGTGGGGGGATACAGGATATTAATGCGATGTGATTTAGTTAAGTGGTTCCATACCTCTAACAGTGAAGTTCTTCC
Source organism: Senna siamea (assembly GCA_031216115.1). Classification (NCBI taxonomy): domain Eukaryota; kingdom Viridiplantae; phylum Streptophyta; class Magnoliopsida; order Fabales; family Fabaceae; genus Senna; species Senna siamea. The sequence goes on along the minus strand of CM062355.1, from coordinate 16,930,029 downwards.
TGAATCATGTTTACTATATGTGTTTGATGAAACCCTGCTTCCAAGAACAGCTGGAAAAAAGGATAAAATGAAACGCCCTCCACAGAAGTTGATGGTAAAAGAGAAAATTATATTTATAAAGTATGTGTTTTTTTTTTTTTTGGATTGAAACTACCAGTATTTATAAACTTACTGAGCTTATGCCAATCTAGTTCGAGCTGGCAGAGATTTTATAACGAGAGCAAAGTTCTCCTAGCAGGAGTTTTTCTATATACAAAATTCGAATCCGAGACCTTTTTTAAGGGCAATGGAGTACCTACTACTCCAACAAACTGTCAGTTGGTTAAAGTATGTTTTTTATCTTTACATCTTCCATTTGAAGCATCTTTAGCCATGCTAATTTAATAATTTAACCCTTTATTATACCTCAGATTTTAAGAGATGATGAAGGAAAGCTTCTGTATGAGGACTTTATTTGTAGGGCATGCTTTGAAGTATGTTCCTTTTTAAGATTGCACCCTGAGATCGTATGAGCTTCAAGGCTGCCAGATGCTTTTGTCATAATTAGCTAGCAAAAAGGTTAGGCATTTTTTCATTTAAGCTTAGATGCATCAATTTTATATTGGTGCAATGCCCTGATGCTAGACAACCTTTTACCATTGTCAGTAGTTGTTTGTAATGACAAGAACTAAGATAGCAATCATGGTGAAATTTGTTTACCAAAAAACTAGTGAAATTTGATTTTGGGGGCATAAAATTGCTTTAATCACATGCCTTGAACAAAATATGAATTCTATAACACAACTTCTCTTTGGTTGATTAGAGCTCCTTGCCTATTAATATGTAAATCCAGGTTGTCCCTCAATCTAACCACCCTTTCTCCCTGTTGTTTGGTTCTATCCTTTAATATTTTAGAAATCTCACCCTTTGTTTGTATCAGTAGATTCATTAAGATCTCAAAATTGTTGGTTATATATTTTATGGTGTTAGATGATCTACCTTGCTTGCTTCCAGTTCTAACTGCCTAGAGATTCTGCAAGCATGCTTCCCGCAGGAATGCACAGGGTAAGTAGATGTTCCCTCGATCTCGCCAGCAAAACCATTGAGTAAACTAGTTTGATACAATGCTACTTAATTTCAGTTTCTTTTTTCTTTTGAAGTTTCAATCATCTTGCCAACCATGTTTGTTTATGTCTTTGAAGATAATAGATCTGCAGGATAAACATAGTTTGGTTCATTCTAAATTATCTACTTGGACATGATTTTAGATGGATCTGGATCTTTACATGACATCATCAGTTCAGTGAAATCACAACTTTGCTTCTCACTAGAAGCATATCAATGGTTGAGATAATTCCATGATAGCACTGAAGTGAAAGTAGCAAAACTCACTTTTTTTAATCTTTTTTTTTCTTCCCTCCTAAAATTTCTTCATGTGATTATCTGAGTGTTAACTTGACCTTGGAGAATTTATTGTTAGGGAGAATCTTGATTTGTTGAAAGTGAGATTGGATGATTATTCACAATTAGAACTTAAATAATCTTGTATATAGATTTGCAAGAACTCAATAATATAGAGCAATGTTATCAAAATCGAGATATTTTGCCACGATACTGAAATGATCGGATCATAGGATCAGATCAAGAATCATAGGATCCTTTCACTTATGAAAATCAAAATTTATAAATATATAGGGGTATATAAAATTCAAATCTCATGAAAAATTAACAACCTGCAATTCCATTCATTAGAGCAACTCATGAGTCTCTAAATTGATGACACAATATGCATACAGCACACAAGCCCTTTCTTCCCTTTGTCGTGCCCTGCTGGGAACAGAATCCATTCTCCTCCCAAACTGCTACTTCCCACAGTTGTGCAAGCAAAATGAAGGGAAGGGTGGTGTGGTGTGGTGCCATGTGCAGTGTAAAGAAACAACAACCGTTGTGATAGAATAATAAGATCAGGGGATCATGATCGATCTTTATATATAATAAATCTTATGATCTCACAATGAAATCTTGATCTTGAAAACCATGCTTAAAAGTTAAAAGGGAGAACCTGGTAGTGAAGTCTTGTCATAGTGATGTTTAGAAACATTTTAGGAAGAAGGAAAAGAGTAAGTTTTGATGAATACACATTCGTAGAAAATTTTAAGGTGCTTAGTCATGAGTCTTTGTAGATATAATAGTCATATATTTGTTCATATGATTGACTTCCAATCTGGACAATGATTTGAAAGACATGGCTCGATTAGAGCATGAGGATATTGATGATTTCTTTTTTAAAAATTTCTGATTATATTGAGAGGTGAATGTAATGCTCATTTATGGATATATACAATTAATAATGATTTTCTCGTTGGATTAATATTAATATATATTATAAAATAAATCAATGATGTAGATTATTGATTGTTAATTTTTTAAACTATTAAAGACTACATGTAAAGTTGTATTGTATTTATATTAAATTTAAAAAAGAAAAATAAACACTTCCAATAAAAATGAGAAACGATTAAAAAAAAAACTAAAATATGTCCAAATGATTAAATTTATTCATAAAAAATATGTATTTAAAAAATATATTGCACAAAATAAAAACGTGTAAAGCTAGTGTTTTTGAATTAATCTTTTTTTTTTTAACTAATCTATTACTACTATAAAAATATGAGTTATGTTGTTTACAAATTATTTAATACTTAAAATATCCTTCACTTATTACTTAAATTTTGAAATTTAATCTTATACAGGTTTTCTTAATAAAAAAATATGTATTTTTGTTAGATAATTGTCAAAGATAAAAAAATAGTCACTACTTGGTCTTCTCTCTCTTTCCAATGATTTAAGCATCAAATCCTATCAAAAATATTATCATAAGACAAATTAATTCCTTTTCATAAAGGACCAAGTGAATAGGAGTCATTAGTACCCAAAGTGGTGATGTGAAGTGCGTAAAACAATACAGTATGCATTATTGATCCAAGTTTAATAAAAATAAAATGAAGGGTATTTCACTATCAAATGATGATTAAGATGCTCAAATTATCTCCTTGTACTTCCAGACCTTTCTTTCGATCGATCCTTTAGGGCAAGAACAGTCATGTTGACTTTGATAATTAATTATGCATCTAACAGATAAAATAAATACAAAAATTAAGAAAATTATAAATTTACAATAAATTTTACATAAATTTAAACTATTAATTGTAATTTAATTATGATTAGTTACTTCGTTCACTTCTCATCTAAAGTTACTCCTCTTAAAAATTTAATAAAAAAAAAAAGAATGATCTTTCAGTCTCAAATAACCCTAACCATCTTACACCATAATTTATACATCTAATTAATTATTATGATGTCCAAACCATATCACTCTACTTCTAATTATCCTCTCAATCAAGCCTTAAGGATAAGAACAGTCATATTAACTTCGATTATCAGTTATGCATCTAATAGACAAAATTAATACAAAAAAAAAAATTACAAATTTTTAATAAATTTTACATAAATTTAAACTATTAATTATAATTTAGTGATGATTAGTTACTTTTTTTAATTTCTCATATAAAATCACCCCTCTCATTGATTGGGTGTTTGATGAAAAAAATGAATGGTATTTTACTTTAATAATTAAGATACTCAAACCATTATACATTACTTCTAAATTGTCCTCTTATTCAAACCCTAAAGGCAAAAAGAGTCACGTTTGCCTTTGATTATTCGTTATGCATTTGATGGATAAAAGTATTACAAAAAATAATAAAATTGCAAAATTTTAAAAAGTTTACTTGAGTTTAAACTATTAATTATAATTTAACAATGATTTACTTCTTTCACTTCTCATCTAAAATCATTCCTCTTATTAATTAAAAGTTTAACAAAAAATGAATGGTTTCACTCTCAAATAACCTTAACCATCAGAGACTACCCAGCCCTATCTAATTATATTTTAAACAATTAATAAGAATTAAGTTTAATGAAAAGGATTAGATTATTATAACTTGACAAAATCATATTCGAATTTTTATTGAATAGTACTTCAAATAAAATTACTTTCAATAAAAAAATATATGTAAAAAAAAATAATGGTATTCAAATGTTTAATTTGATTTAGTTTTGTTTTAAAATTGAAATGAACCAATATAATTAATTTTCAAAAAGTGTAGACCTTGTTGATTTTTTTTAGTTGGTCATACTAACTTAAAGTTTTTATTTTAAAATATATTAAACAAAACTCTAATTTGTTTACATATTTTATATATTTAAAAATTCTAAAATAATAACTTTAAAAGGTTTAAAATTATAATATTATACTAAATAATCAATCCTAAATTTTTAATCAAAATTTTAATAATATTAATAAATAATAAAAAAATTTTGCAACTAATTGATTATATTATCTAATAAAACTATATTAAATATTCTTATATCTCATAATATCAATATACCTACAATTATTTAGAAAAGAATAAATAATAAGTAATAACTACATAATATAATTACAAAATATATTTTAATTTTTATTATTAAGAGAAAAAAATATAATATATATATATATAAACAAATAATTAGGTTTGGTTCGGTTAAAATCAAACAAAAAATTATAAAATGATAACCAAATCAAACCATTTGATTTTGTCATTTTAAAAATCAAACCAAACTAATTTTTTTTGGTTTTGTTCAGTTTTTAATTGATTTAATTTGGTTTGATTTAGTTTCATCAACACTCTTAAAAGCAAATAAAAAAGATTAATTGAATTGCTTTTAAATCATTCTCTCAATCAAGCCAGTCATTTTAACTTTGATTATTAGTTTTCATTTAATAGATAAAATTAATACAAAATTAAGACAATTACAAATTTATAATAAATTTTACATCAATTTAAACTATTACTTGCAATTTAACAATGATTAGTTATTTCTTTTACTTCTCATGTAAACTTATTCGTCTCATTAATTAGAAGTTTAATGAACAAACAGTATTTCTCTCTGAAATAATCTTGAACTTTCCTAAACCACGCCGTCCTAGCCCATTATATTTTAAACATATAATCAATGATTAAAGCATTCAAAAATCTCATTCTACTTTTAAAATATCCTCCAAATTAAATTCCAAGAGCGAGCATAATTTATACCAGGTCTTGTTTTTTATTACGTGGAGAATGCTCCTGATTATGTTGAGTACCCCTGGTTTTCTGTAACCAAGTGGTGGATTTTCTAGCGGGTTCATTATGGTGTGATGGTTCTTTTAATTCCAATGCGTTCCAAAACACTATTAAACAACTCTGGAAGGTTAAGCATGGACTTGATAAAACGGTGATAGAAAAGAAGTTATTGGCTTTGAAAGAAATATATGGTGATGAGCCTTTGTCAAATACAAAGCCTGCAAGTGTGCCTTTTTGGTTTCGAGTTTATGACCTTCCTTTTAACCTGAGAGCACATGGGGCGGCTAAATCTTTTGGTAATAAGGTGGGATCTTTTTTGGAGTGGGATGACAGTGAAGAGGGCATAAGGGGAAAGGTTCAGAGGATTCGAGCTACAATTGATCTGCACAAATCACTTAAACGGGGCACCCTGGTCTGTGAGAAGGATGACAAGATGACCAAAGTATTGTTTAAATATGAGCGGCTACTTGACTTCTGTTATCTTTGTGGAAAATTGGGACATGGCATCAAGGATTGCAACTCTGAGACTCTGAAGGCTCCGAGAAGAAGACAACTGCTCTTATGGACCTTGGATGCGAGCATTTCCAACAAAGGCAAGGCTATCTGTTGATTATGGTGATAAAGTCAAAACCACTTCCAAGAAAATGCTCTTTAAACCAGCAATGACCAACCCCTTGACTGAAATTAGGAGAGAAGGTAGTGGACCTCAATCAAAGAATGTCACCAGCCCAAAGGTTATAATAGATGATGGTAGCCCACTAGTGGATAGCTTGCACGATATTCCTAAAGTCAGCCTAGCCAAGGAATGCGTTCTCAAGCAGCCCAATGCCAGAAAGTGGACACGTGTGAAGAAACCTAACGTACCCTGCCATGATCAATTTCTAGAGAATGCTTCCTTCAGAGATAGTTCCCTAGTTGAAGTTAACGTCTATTCACAGCCTAGTCTAATTGAGTAGCTTGGTTTGTAGGGGAAACTAAATTTGATTTTCACGCAAGATGTAGGCGTGGCAGAGAATGCATTTTGACAGTCGATCCTACTTGAGCATGTGGGGACAAAGCGGTCTGCTGAGCATGGTTCCATACTTGATGAAGAGGCAAAGGTTGCTAAGAAACCCTGCCTATCGCCATGAAAGCCATAAGTTGGATTTGCCGGGGGTTGATAACAATTTCATCTTTGTCTATGAATCATATTGATGCTGAGATTTCTGATGTATCCTTGGGTTGTAAGTGGATATGTATTGGTGTATATGGTCATTCGAAAGAACAGAATAAGGGTCAGACTTGGGGATTACTTCGTTTTTTACAGTCTTCCTCCTATTTGCCATGGTTATATTTTGGTGATTTCATTGAAGTATAATATGGAACAAAGAAGAAGGATGGTCTTCCGAAATCTCAAGCATGTATGCAAGCCTTCAGAGATGTTATTGAGTATTGTAATTTTTCTGATTTAGGCTTTCAAGGCTACCCTTTTACTTATTCTGAGGTTAAACATTTACAGAGGTTTACTTCTGATCATTGTGCTATAAAGGTGTACTTTGATGCTTTTCAACATTCTTTGGTAAGGAATAAGAAGAGAATTTTTCAGTTTAAAGAAACATGGACTTGTGATGAGAGGTGTTCAGATCTAATTACAAGTGCTTGACAACGCAATGGTAATGTTACTGAAAAAATTTCTTCAATATCTGACCAACTCGAATCTTTAAGCTTGCATAATCCCTCTAGTGTGTGTAGACAGATTAAACGTATGGAGAATACTCCTGAGATCCTAAAGAGCTCCCCTAAATCCAAGAATGTTCTTGAAAGCATTAAGAACACTGCGAAGGAGATGGATAAATTGCTTGAATCTGAAGAGATCATGTGGCAACAACCCTCAAGAGTAATATGGTTAAAGGAGGGGGTAAAAATACTAAGTACTTCCATAGAAAAGCTAGCCAACGCAGGAATCAGAATGATATTGAAGAGTGATGATGGGTTATGGCAATATAGAGAGGATGATATCGGTGCTCTAATTGCTTAATATTTTCACTGCTCAGAATCTAGCCAATGTTGAAAAAGTATGTGAGTTCATCCATTTAAAACTAACTGATGCTCAGCAAGATTTATTATTTGCTCCTTAAACAAAGGAAGATATATTGTTAGTATTAAAGAACATGTACCCAACTAAAGCCTCGGGATTGAATGGTATGCCTACTCTTTTCTTTCAAAAATACTGGGATATAATTGGCATTGATTTTTGTGGTTTATTTTTGGATATTCTGAATAATGGTAGGAGTCCCGTCTATATTAATCATACTTCTATTGCATCGATTACAAAGATTGACTGTCTTGAGTATGCAAAGGATTTTCGACCTATAAGTCTATGTAACACGTTAATGAAACTTTTTACCAAAGTAATTGCTAATAGACTTAAATTGGTCTTACCTTTTATTATTAGTGAACCACATAGTACTTTTGTACCTAATAGAATGATTACAAATAATGCACTTATTACTTTTGAAAATTTTCATAATTTGAAGAAGAGGGATAAAAAGGAGTATATGGCACTTAAATTGTATATATCAAAGGCTAGTGACCGGATTGAATGGAGATTTCTCAACGGTGGCAATGAATTTTCCTATTAATTTGGTTGATTTAATCATGCACTGTGTAATTTCTGTTTCTTATGCTTTATTAATTAATGGAAGTCCTGCACTAAGTTTTCTCCTTAGAGAGTTCTCTAACAAAGATATCCTTTATCTCCATACCTTATATTATTTGTGTTGAAGCATTCTAATGTTTTCTGGATAAAGCTGCTAGTTCTGGTGACTTACATGGTATTAAGATAGGAATGGAATCTCTTTCTAACACACTTATTTTTTGTAGATGATAGTATCATTTTTTTGCGATCTACAAATGAAGAGGTAGATAGTATACTCTTTGTACTTTATTCTTATCAGCAAGCTTGACAAATAATCAATTTAGAGAAGTCAGAACTCTCTTTTAGCTGAAATGTGCTGCCTAACAGACTTCAAATGATCCAAGATTAGATGGGAGTAAAGGTTGTTGAGAGCTATGATAAGTACTTAGGTTTGCCCACAATGATTGGGAGATCTAAGAAACTTGTTTTCTCTAAGTTACATGATCATTTGTGGAAGAAACTCAAAGGATGGAAGGATAAGTGTTTATCTCTGGTAAGGACATTTTAATTAAATCAGTAGCTCAAGCTCTTCCTGCTTGTTTGATGAGTTGCTTTAAATTACCTAATTATACATGTTAAAAAATGGATTCTTTGATTGCCAATTTTTGGTGGGGCGGTAATGATACAGGAAGAAATATTCATTGACTAAAATTGGATACTTTATGTCTTCCTAAAAATAGAAGAGGTCTTGGTTTTCGGTCCCTGAGTGCCTTTAATGATGCTCTTCTAGCCAAGCAATGCTGACATTTGCTACATTATTTGAATGCTGTTGTGACCAAGGTGCTTAAGAGGTGTTATTATCCAAATAATGGTCTTATGGAGGCCTGAGTATGTGGTCAAGCTAGCTATACTTGGAGGAGCATTCTAAATGCATGTTGGGTCATTGAGAAAGGACCTAAATGGAGAGTTAGCAATGGTAATCAAATAAGCATATGGGATGATGGGTGGATTCCTAATATTGCGTTGCAAAGTTCTCAGCACTCGGCCTCAAGATTCTAATTTAAGAGTGGTAGCTAACTTATCATTTCCAATAATAATTTTTGGCATACTACACTTATTAAATATGTTTTTAGTCATGCTGAGGTTGACTTAATTATTTCAATTCCTCTTCCTTGGTTGAATGTGGAGGATAAGCTTATATGGCCATACAAGAAGCATTCTAATTTTTTAGTACGGTCCGCTACCATTTTTTTATGGATAAAAAAGAATTAAAGGGGTCATCCGGTGGCCCGTCGTTGTGTGTGCGAGACCCATTTTTTCTTGTCCCATTTACTTTCCTATTGTCACAATTTATTATTTATACTCTTGTCCCCCTTCTCTTCCAAGCAATGTGAGACTTTATTTGATACACTATATATTGAACTTCACGACATTACCTGCCCGAATGAACTTGATTAGTAGAGGTCTATCTCTTTTGGAAGATTTCCCAGAATGCTATTCCCACTAGGAATGCATTTATCAAGTTTTTGTGGGTTGTGATTGGGCAAAAGCAATTTGGCTCCATTTCACCTTTGGGATTTCATTCTAGCTTGGATAATATTGATGAATTTATTGATTGACTTGTTAAATGTCTGCAAAAACAATAGATACAGGTTTTGAACTGGATATTTATGGTCTGTTGGAGTATATGGACTCAACGAAATAACCTTGTATTCAATAACAAGTTTCTCATCCTAGAGATGTAGCAGACAAAGCTATTTCCTTGTTTATAGAATTTCATCATACCTTAACTATTGCTGTAGATGCTGAGTGGCCTAGGGCAAGCTAAAGAAAAAAGTCAGAATATCAGTTCTTTAAATTGAATACATATGCAGCTAAAATCTCAAGCGGCGAGTGGAGCTTGGGTGCTGTTATACAAGATGATCACAGATATATTCTAATGGCATGCAGCAGTCACTAAAACTCGATCACAAGATGATGCTCCAATTGCAGAAGCTCTTGGAGTACGGTGGGCGTGCAACTTGCTGCACAGTAATTTGGGATCCTCTGCCGTAATATTCCTGCTAGGTGCTTGCTTGGTCTTTTATAGTGATAATTTTATTCATTGTTAAAGTGTGTTTTAATATTATTGTAACTAATATTATTGTTGTTATAATATTTTGTTTAAATAATTAATTTAAAAAAATTATAGTGAAAATAATATTTGTTGCAAAAAATTTTAATAATAAAAAAAACCGCTGCTATGTTGGATAACTGGATGCCTATACAGTGCAACATTTCTCGTTACAAGTAGAAACCGACTATTTGGAAGTCTATCATGCTTTTCAGAAAGCCCAGGACGTCTCTATGTTGGATATCATATTGCAAGACTATTTTTCCATGAATTATGCTTTTCACTCCTTTAGTTTTAGTCATGTGTATGGAGAGTGCAATAAAGTAGTTCATCATCTAGCAAAATCTCTATCATATTTTGCTCCTTCTGTTTGGTTTGCTGATTGTCCTGATTCGGTGGTTTCTACAGCCAGGAATGATGTTTTGAACTCTTCAGTTTGAATGAAAGTATTTATGATTTCTCTGAAAAAAAAATTTGTAAGAGTGAGAAAAGTCATGTTGGCTTCAATTATTAGTTATGCTTTTAATAAATAAAATTAGTACAAAAATTAAGAAAATTAATAATTGATAATAACTTTTACGTCAATATAAACTATTAATTATAATTTAACAACAATTATTTTCTTTTTCCCTCTTCATCTAAAATCACTCTTCTCATTAATACACTCCTCTATACTATTATATATGGTAATTAGCCTTCAAAGCAATAACACGTAAGATAATATATATATATATATATATATATAGGCCTGAAAAATCAATATTTTATTATAAAAGCTAATTTTTAGTGATCCCATAATTGGATTTCAAGTAATAAATTATACTAATATTTCATATCCAATTTTATAAAAATCAGATAACGATAAATATTAAATTAAAACATTTCTCAATTTTTTATAATTAAAATATATATTACACATTAATATTTTTATCTTTAAAAGTTGTGCACTGAGTAACTAGTATATTATATATTAGCAAATAAAACTTTATATTGATATCGAAATTTGTAACTAGAATATTTATATTAAAAACATTTATTATAATTTTATTTTATAAAAAATTCTTCTGATAAATAATTATTTTAATTCTACAATTAAATTATGAATAAGTGTTATCTAGAGTCAAGTTTGAAAACATTGATAAGTTAACTTACAAGAGTTAAGTTTAACAAAAATAATTAATACCTCAAAATATAATAAATCAAATTTTAAATTTTCATTAAAAATATATTTATGTTTCATGTTCGATATTACTTTAAATAAAATGATTTCTGGTAACTAAATTACACATATACAAATAAATATTTTATTAAGTATCAATTAGAAAAAAGAATATTAAATTTAAAATATATATGTTGTGTACACAATATTGAATTACTAACATTATTAGCATAATAAATACTAAATTTTTGGTATGTACAAAAGTACATGATATTTAAAAAAATTAAAATAAATCATAAAATAACAATTATTAAATTTTAAAATAATAAATAAGTCTATTATTTTGTTTTAAATTTTTACTATCTTTACTTTTTTTCTCTTCTTTACTCTCTCTTCACATCATATATTTTATTTTATATTTTATAATATATTTTTTAAAAGAATAACCAAAAGACCTTAAAATTCTGTTTGGATTGTAGAATTTTAAATTTCATAAAATTTAACAAATAAAAAATTTGAATTACTACAATTTAAATTTTTTTAATTTTAAATTTTTTTTATTTGAATAACCATAATATTTATAAATTTTCATGCTATAACTAATAATTATATGTATAACATATTAATGTGCATGTGTGCGTGGGTGCGCACGCAAATACATGTGTATACTTGTATATATAGACATGTATATTTATATTTATATATGTGTGTTCACGCACATGCATACATATATACATATATACTATTGTTAAAATCGAGTTTTAAATCTTAAAATCACATAATTTTATGATTTTAGATAAAAAAAAAAAAAAACATGTTAAATAGCAGCAAAACATGAAATCCTCTTTGGGTAAACTCGCCTAAACTTAGATAAACTCTAGTAAAAATGATAAAGTCCGGTAAACTCGTAATCTTAGCTCAAATTCTTTTGTTTTTTTTTGGCACTATGAAATAAGCCCATTTGTGTGTGCATTTTTTTTTTTTTATAAATGCATGTTTGTCCCTAAATTTATCCATATCTTGACTTAATTCATAAGAAAACTCATCAACCAAGCATACCTAATTTAATCCAAGACTAATGATGGAGACTATCAGAATAAGACTTAATTTTGAATATCCTAAAGTTTATTCTAATTTTTTTTTACTTGATTATATATGGATTATCAACTATATAAAAAATTATGAATGATATTTGATTTGAATGGGTTATAATTAAGTATTATATATTAAACTTCTATAATTTAAGTGAACTTAATATTAAGTATTTACATTTATGTTTTTTTAAAATTTTATTCTAATTAAACACAATTTACAGGAAAATGTAAAAAACTCCTTAGGTTTTATCTCATGTGCAAAAGACTCTCTCAAGTGATATTTTTGACTAATTATTCTTTAAACTTTGATTTGTATGTAAAAAACCTCAAATATTATTAAATTTATTTATATATCATATTTAAACAACACATCAGCAAAGCAAAGATAAATGTGTCATTTTAATTTCAAAACCTCCTCTTGTCTTGGCCCTTTCTTTTGTTCCAATACGAAAGTCTAACCATGTTGCGAACTTGACTTTTCCAAATTATAAAGAAGTTAGTCCTCGATCTTCTTCGTTTATTCACATTCATATGCTCAAAATTAATCAGAAGCACTCCCTTTAGTTTTGGGTTTGTCTAATGGATTTGTGTCCTTGATATATATTTAGTTTTTTTATTGACATTATTTTATTCTTGGTAAGATCCCAGTCATGCTCATAGTCATAACCGTAAGGACTCTCCTTAATTCTGGTTTTCATGTGTTCCTTTTTTCTTCCTCTTTGTTTTACAGGTCTTTTCCTGTGATGCAATATTGTGATTTTTAATTATTTTTTGTTATCCTATATATAATTATTGATTGAATTGTTTTATTCTTGCAAGATCAAACCCATTTACGCAAGTGCTCTGGTTGGCTTGAATCATGGGTCTCTCTCATGGTGGAAGTGGTTACGGTGGTTCTTAAACTTAGAAGTATAGCAAAAGAGGAACAAAAAATGTGGGTAAAACACAAGAAGGTTGAAGAGAAAGAAGGAGGTCATTGCATAATCTTAAAGGAGGACAAGAAGTAGTTTAGATAAAATGACACATTTACCCTTATTAACATGTCACTTAAACATAATGTGTACATGAATTAATAACATTTAAAATTTTTTACTCATAAATGAAAGTTTAAAAGAATATTATCCAAAAGATCAAAGTAAAGTATTTTTTACACATAAATTAAAGTTTAAGAAAATATTTTATATTTTATGCATATATATATGATGTATATAAATTTATATGTAAGCATGTAATATATACATACATATATATATATGTTAATGTGTATATCCATATATATTTATATTTATACATGTACTAAAAATATTACAAATAATTAATATTCTCAAAGTAATCAAGGAGGTAATTTTGAAATTCTATGTTTTTAGATAGAATATCAAATTTTTTTTCAAATTACTTGATTAAATTACTATAAAATTTGTCAATTTCATTCCTTATTAATTCAAACAAAACTTTGTTATGAGTTAATAAAAATACCTTTAAATATTATTTTTTCTCTTTAAATTAGCTCATCCAAATACAACCTAAAAATATTATAATATAAATAAATCATGAAAGTATGGAACCTTCCAATCACCCATGAACTTTGCAAATTAACAAAGGAATCCTATTAATACCAAAAAAAAAAAAAAGAGGAAATCCTATAATATATTTTATAAATGATATAATATTAATTTACATGAGTACTAAAATTTATATCCTAAAATGTTCTTGTAAACTTCACGTCACAAAAAACAAAAAACAAGAAGAAATTCGCATGTGCATCTAGTTCCCTGGATCCGTGCTTCCAAAAAGTTGGGAGGTGGGAGCGATCTTTCATACTCAAAACCAGTGCATATAATATAATCCTCCTTGTGATCCAAGCCATGCACCGAGAGAATAGTCATGCATATATTGGTTTTCCTTCTGTGAAATAAAACCTGCATAATCAAACAACAAAGTTGCTCAAACTGTTGAATTTGGACCCAAAAAGAAAATGACAAAAGGGTAAAATTGGAACATGTCAGAAAATAGAAGGATTAAAGAAAGGTGAAGAGCAACATTACCTATTATTAAAATGGAGGGACCAAATTAAAAATTAATGAGACTAAACAGATCAAGAACATATTTATGAAAGGTGAAGAGCATACCATTTAAGGAATATTTAGGTGTTTGATAACACACAGTTGAAAGAACTGTATCACAGAACTTATCCTCGAAAAGTAGTTCACCGGACTTGATACTCCATAGCCGTAAATTGCAATCCTCTCCACCTGAGATGACTATATCAGAATCCCCAAACATCTATAATGCTAATATGACATCAATGAAGTAACATTCACCTGACATAACAAATCTCTCAGTAGGATCAACCCCAAGCTGTATTCGAGTATGTGAATTTACATGCCCTTCATAAGATTGAACAGCACCCCTCTGGAGTAGGCGATGATCATAGAGCCTCACCTGAAATAAAATAAATGGTGATGTAAGAAATAGGTTTTCATATCACCTCTGCACATAGAAATTATTTAACAGAGACTGGAAATTAATAACTGACTAATGCACATAATTCCTTCATTGGTCATTCAATCTAGGACCTTAGGAATTAAGAAAGATAAACTCTTAAAGCAGATTAATAATAAATAAGATCCAGTATGATACAGGGTATTCATTGCGCTTTTTTGACCTAGCTTCTCTAAAGCCACTAGGACAGACCAGTTTAGTTCTCATTTTATCAATATGCGGTGTATTTTCAAAGTATATGTAATGGTAAAGAGAAGATTAAAACAAATGGATTTTATGCTGCTTGGGTCTCGCATTAACAATGTCTTATTATACCGTTAACTATTAGCAGGAATCCTTAATCTTTTTTCCCTAGTTGCAGTGCTCTATTATCGTTAAGTCAATAAACAAAAATTATTAGAAACTCTCACTATATAGTTGCAATGCTCCTGTTTCCATTTATCATCAGCCTGAACTTTACTCAACATGAATTATATTAAGCTTGGTTGTGTTGTGTGATATCATCAAAGAGTGAAATTTAGTTAATTCTCTCTCCTAAAAATGAAAACAGTAGTCATCTCAAACACGAAAAGAAAACATGAGGAGTGATATACCTGAAAAATAAACTTCTAGGGGCTAACGTGTAGCACAAAACCCAGGATTTGTTTCCCGAACATTCTACTACACCATATTTGCTCCCAATTACCTATGCCATAAAGAAGTAGGCTCCAAGGGAAAATGTCAGAGCCCTCTAGCCATTGAGAATAGATTACCTAGACGGCTGCACCCAACCCACCACCCTTCTTTGATCTACAACAAACTTCCCAACTAACCTAGTGATCTCTTTTAGTTTTCCCATCCCCAGACCACAAGAATTCCAGCATAATGTTCTCAATCCTATTAACCACCCCTACCAGGATCTTAAATAGAGAGATATTACAGGGATACTAGACAAGGAACCTAAATTAAGGTCATCTTTCCACCAAGATTCAGCACATTTTTTAACCAATGAAAATATGAGATTAAGGAACATTGACACTTCTTGTGTGTTTTTGCGTAAATCTTATTTCCAGTTCCTCACACTTTCCCTTAATAGGCAGAGTTCCTTTCGTTATGAACCTATTTGGAATTCTAAAACTCCTTCAAAGATCAAACATTTTATCAGGACTGCAGTATATAAATAGGAGTAAATGACATGTTGCAGTCTCAGATACAGCTTTGTCTCCTCACGTGTTACTTATGTGCAAATTTTGTTCTGAGGATCAGTCCGACTTTTTTCTTCATTGTCAAGCAGGTAACTCCTTTAGGAATAATTTGTTTAGGATTCTTGGGGAGCAATGGATACACCGAAGAACTAGAGGCACTTTTTGTTGATTCATTTTAAAGGAACTGGAAAGATAAATGGTAACAGAAATCTGTGGAGATGTGCAGCGTTTGCACTTTATGGTTGATTTGGTCAGAAAGGAATGCATGTATTTAAAGGCACCTCCTTGCCCATACATGCATTTTGTGGATAATTTATTCTCCAATCTAGTCATAATTTACTCTTCTATCTAATAATATTTCTTCTTTCATTGAATAAATAAATATACTTGATCTCTTTATGTGGACAATCATGCTAACCAAATATTACACACACATTTCTTGATAAGGTTGCATTGTTCTTTTTCAATAATGGAAGATATAATTATACTGTTAAAAATTTCTGTATACAAGTATTTATTACCACAATAAGCTAAAAGATAAAGAACATGTATAAACATTACAGCCTCATTCAGTGGAAAAGGAAAAAATGACTTAAAATAGAAAACAAAATGAGATAGGCTCTGAAAATATTACCTCAAAAACAAACAGTAAACACCTATGCAATTTATAGGAGTAAATTCATACAATGAGTAAAGCAATACTGCTAATTAGCATTCAGTGCCATTCATGAATAGAATAAAATTAAAAAATGAACTGACCGATCCATCCATGGAGCTTGCCAGAAAGTACTGATCATCAAACTGAAGGGACACCAAACTAGTTTCGAAATCACATTACAGAAAATAGCATGTCAAAATCAGTAAATTTCAATTAAAGTAACATATATGTAAATGAAATAGACAATTGGTATCGCAAAAGCTGCCTAACCTAGATATAGATGTAGGCATTTTAATGGTATGAGAAGGATATATGTCTCCAGTGAGCTGCAAAAGACAAAAGACTTGAGCTTATCAACAACAGTGCACATCCATGTTTTGTTAATAACCATCATGATCCAACGATTTCAGAACACAATCATAATACATCCATGGTTTGGTCATATATAGAGGAGCCCATTAGAGGCTCTAGTACTGAGAGTTGACCAAATAAAAAATAGTTTGATAATTAGAGTTAGGGAAAGACCAAAGAAAACAATAAGGAAAACTGTTAAGTTAGACTTAAGTATTAATAACTCAACTACAGAAATAAACAAAAATATAACGTATTGGCGTCACTTGATCCATATAGCCAACTCCACTTAGGGGAAAAAACTTGGTTTGTAGTTGTTGTTGTACAAATTTTATTGAGCGATTTAAACTTTGATTTTTGAAGAGGAGAAATTCCTTCATGTGCATGAAGGAAACTATTTTGAATAAAACACGTGGTGGTCACTCAGGATTAAAAATACTTGATTATATAGTTTAATCGATCAAATTAACAATATTTTATTCTCACCTTTAGTCGTTCAAATTTCACCAAGTTGCAACTACATCCTTCCACTTCAAATTAACAATAGTTGATTTTTACCAATAAGGTTGTTAACGGACCCATCAAAATTCATATGATTTGACAAACAAAAAAACAGCAAGAGTGACGTACCAACCCGTATAACTGAAATTAAACAGTTAGAAATTACACGTTTATTTTACCAAAAGTTAAATTTGATCCATAAAAAATGAAAGGGTAAATTATAGTTTACCACCCTATGATATGGCCCAAAATTCGTTTGTTCCCTAAGGTCTAGAGGGTGCATTCAACTATCCTATGGTTTGTTCCCTAACACTTGAATGTTAGGATGATGAACAGTTTTATTGTTAAAAAATAGTTTCACTAATATATCAAATATTTTCATAGTGTTTTGAGACTATTGATGGAATACAGCTGAGCACTTCAGTTCCAGATATCTGATCAATGGTCTCAAAAGGCTATGAAATTGGTCAAGTTAAAAGTGAAACAAACTTCGAACAATGAAATTATTCATTGTTAAAACACTCATGATTATTTCTACTAAAATTAAACCTGAAAATATCACAAGGTAGTCAAGTGGTAATGAAATAAAACATAGCATATTGATGACAATTTAAATTAAACCATAAGGAGGCAACCAGATTTCCGGTCAAATCATGGGAAAATAAACTTAATTCACCCTAAATTTAAACGCTGAAAATATCTGCTTTCTTAGTTTTCCAATCATTTGGTATATAAATGTTGGATACTTTCTATCAGTGTCAATAACGTAATCTCATGTGAGTTTAGTATAATATCAAAAATGATTTGACAAAATCAAAATTACTTTCAAAAAGTCAAATAACAAGAATCTAAAATGCAAGAGCTAATGTTATTGCCCACATTTAATGACTACACTGATAATGATAAAACACTGCAATTACAAAATACTGAAAAGAACCAAATGTTCAATTCATCTTATTCATCATGCCAATGCCAGATGCCATGAGTACTTTCGTTTGACAAGTCAGCAGAAGTTGAGCAAATTCCTTTACAGCTAATGTTGGAATGATTGAATGACTAGGATATGACTATAATATGATTGTGTAATTAGGAGTTTTAATTGCTAGTGTTTAGTAGAGTTTAATGCCTTGTCTTGTATCATTGTACTATAAATACTATGCTCATGTAGGTCAGAAGATAGTGACTACGGGGCTGTTTAAACATTGTTTAATTTTTGTTCTTTTAATTTTTTAAAACTATTTTACAAAATTAATTCTAAGAATTCATGCTAATATAGTTTTCATGTATTTAATGTGCTATTAACAAAAAAGATTTATTTCCTGTATTTTCTTCATTTTAAAAAACTAAAATTCAAACTATCTTTTAATTCTTCTGTACTTTTTGTTCTCAAAACACATTCTATTTTTTTGTTTTCTGTCAAAAGCAATTATTCAAACAGGTTTTTTTTTTCTGTTTTTAAAAATCAAAAACAGTTCTTAAAAACTATTCAAACAGACCCTACATTGCCCACAAAGGGTTCTCTCTTCATCTCTCTTTCTCCTCTTTTTATTCATAGCTAAAACTAAGGATCCAATCACAAACTTCTATACAGTTTAAAGACCCAAATAAAAAAGATAGTAATTAAAAAGATAAAGTAAATTAAAACAATCAAATTAAAATTCAGGAGAAGCTATAAGGACCAGAAAATTAGCTAAACCTAAAGACTGACTGTTTACATCTAAAAGGATGGCGTAATTCTACATTTATGTAACCAGAACTTAAACCTAAATAGGGACAGAATACGACACCATAAAATACTAATGGATTGAAAATTAATTTAAAAAAAAAAGAAGTAATTCATGCAGTATAAAGTACAATCACAGGTTCATTGATCATGACCAACATAGTTTCCTTGGTTTATATCTTAAGAAAGCTGCCCAGATCTGAATGCATAGTACTGTAATCACATCTGAGAGTTCTGAATATAAACATCAGATGCTTAGCAATCACAATTACTTCAAACACACGAAATTTTCAATTCTCACTTTTTCCTATATCAGATGTCTCTGAACAATTTTCCTTTCAATTTTAGATCAAAGTTTCCATTAATATACATACTCTGAATTTCTTTGCACTATTTTATTATGTTATATATATATATATATATATATTTGTTTCTTAAAATCTCCTGTTTCTTCTCATAATTCCTTATTAAAAAGATAAATAATTATACCTTGAACCAGTCTTTTTTAGAGCTTCCAACTTTTTTATCCAAAGGGGGATACGGTATCCTGTGTGTGATAAGTCTACTGGAAAAACGTCCTCTTTTCTCACGAATATCTATTGTGACAATTGCCCCATTTCTCAGTCCACATAATAACACATTTCCCTGCAACATAAATATAGGGACAAAAAGCAATGACGTGATATTGATGACAAACAGTTGAAAACACTAAAATATCCTTAGTCAACAAATATTATGTTTCTTTAAATAAAAGTCAAAACATCATTAGAGCAGAAACTTCAGAAAAAGAAAACAAATCCTCATTGACAAAAATATTTCAAAACCAAGATCATAAGTGTGATAAAACTCAAGTCCTCTCCATATCTGTCAAGAAGATTCCCTTAAAGAAACTATTGGCAGAGCACCAAATAGAAGCCATAAGAAAAATAATTTAACCTAATGCTCAAAGAACAAAGAAGCATCCTCAGTACAAGCATTATGCTTCAACCAATTACACCAAAGAAACACACAAACCAGCTCTGTCTACATTTGTCCCAAAACCTAAACAACTAATCAATAGAAGAACAGCTCCGATCTCAAAGGACCCAACCAACATTCACCAAAACCCCGAACAACTAATTCCAAATAAAAGTGACTGCCAAACAATGTGAAACTAAATGGATAGTTATTTCCAGCCAACAAGAAGCATATGGAATCTCAAAGTTGGCTCTAAATTTTATCTATATTTAAATTAAAAACAATTACACAAATAACCCACCAAAAACCCATTCCAACAACCAATAAGAATGATCAAAATATTCATACCCAACGTTATCCGCCAATTTTAACCGTCCAGTTTGGGTTCGAATCCAGATCAAAGGAAAGTAGTATTCACCTCAAACCTAGACTATATTAATATATTTATTTTATATTTATATATTGTATATAAATTTATTATAGTATAATACATATATATTAACTATATTTTCTTTTATTTTTAAATTTATTGAGACGCCCCATGACCCAAACCCTTCCAGAATCCATAGAAAAACCTAACCCTTATACCCCCACATATACATATATATATTAATTGTCTAGTTATATTTCACACCTTGAGGATGAACTTGTTAAAATTTAATTTTGATTCTATGTTCGAAGTTTACATTGTACTTGATTGTATCTTAGAATTTGGATAATATTATGATTGTGAATTTTTTGTTTTGTGATTTTCCAGAAAAGATTTTTAATTTATAAGTTTTAAATAAAAAAGAAAAAATTACTCTTTTTTTATTATAAAAAAGAGATTTATTAAAGAGAGAAGAGATTCAAGTAAATACAAGAAGGAGGACAAGATATCCTCTACAAAAAGAAACAGAAGAACAAAAGAAAGAAAAAAACAAGAAGCTAAATCAAAAAAGCCTTTCAACCCCTTCAGACATCCATAAGGGAACCCCTCTAAACAAACCATTAGAAGAAACCCCAAAGAAGTCAAGAAAGTAATTGTATCCCAAGGAAGGTGAGGTGAGAGGTGTATATTTTTAAAGACTCCAGCATTCCACTCCATCCAAATACACCACAAAGTTGCTAGGGTTGCACATTGCCAAAGAGTTTTATGCTCTTTATCCCTCCTAAAACCCACAAATTTGATAGCAAGAAAGGTGCCAAGATGAGCTAGGCAAACCTAATTCTCATCGAAGTAGCCAAACAAATTGTTCCATAAATAATATCACAGTGCAAGAAGAGATGGCTATTTGTCTCAGAACTTCTAAGACACATCATACAAACATCCAGTGATAAGGCCTTGTTAGGACGTCTGGTCTGAAGCAAATCGTTAGTATTAATTCAATTAAGTACCATTGTCCAGAAAAAAAGCCTTTGCTTTAGAAAGAACATTAATTTTCCAAAAGTATTTAAACAAGAGATTATAGTCAAAATTTGGAATACATTTTATAAAATTTATTCATGTAAACAAGTCCAAGTCTAGGGATTCAATAGGTCTAAGAACGGGGATTGCTTTTGCTACCAAATCAGATCCTAGTCCGGGGACTGAAAAAATATTTTTCTCTGAGTCCTTACCCATACTTCACCTACGATCATCCCTAACAACCAATAAAACTAACAAAGAAAAGCATCCCCAAAGAACATCTACTTTATTGGCACCTATTTATCCAAACATCCATTAAACTATTTGAAGCACTAGAATAAACAATAAACTCCACATCTTTGAACCAAGAGTCCCAAATGCTTTTAGTAAAGAACCTATTAGCGAATTCTCTATCTAGCTTTTGTCAAGAAGAACAATATTCAGATCTGCCCTACTGGTGACCTCCTTGACCTTGCCCCGACTCCTTGGCCAGTACCTACCTTTGAAGTCAAAGGGACTTGGCAAAGATACCAAAGTCCCATATCGAGTAGAATGGGTTATTCGATGGGGTACTTAAGTAGCTTGGTTCTTCTCCTTCAATAGCTAGCTTTTGAGGGAGAATTCCCCAAGTCACTTGGGTTCCATAACCCACCACAAACCAAAACACAATAAACCAGATCAAAAACACCCTAAAAATAAATTGCTCCCCCACCCTTGGTCAATCTCTTGGGTTCCCCTTGAAACCAAATTACAAAACTTCAGACTTCAATTTCATCATTGACAAATTTCAAAAGAAACTTTAAGGTTGAAAGTGCAACCTTCTCTTGTTTGCAGGACGAATCCACTTACTAAAATCTACAACGTCCACTATACCTAACCATATCATACATGCTCTCTATCTCCCTTAAAAAATACGCTCTAAATAGATAAATTAAATTGAAATTTTCTCTAGGGGCATTCTGCGCAACCCAAAAAAAAAAATTCACCAAATAAACTGGAATACTGTTACAAAACCAAAATCTTTTGGTGGCCTCGGAATCAGGAAAAGCTCCTCGATGGATTCCTGCTTCATGGCAAAAATAAAATGGAATGGTCTAACCAACAAAAACCTCCTCTCTATTTCCACTCTTATCACCAAATATGGAGAAAACGAGATAGAAATAAGAATAACTCTTCTATTATTAGGAGAAGCTTAGAAAGAGGCTCAAACCTTCTCTGCCAAGGTCTAGTTTGGAGGTTAGGAAATGACCAACATATAAAATTTTGGATAGATAATTGGCTCCCCTCAGAACCAATAAGAGATGCCATCCAAGGCCCAATAAACAGAAACGAAAAACCAAACCTCATACAAAATTATTTTTCACACAATAAGAATTGGGACCTCAATTTTCCCTTCACCCTTCCACCACAAATCCATCAAGAAATTCTCTCAACTTTCATAAGCCTAAATCACTCTCTCCCTAATGAACCCACCTGAAAAAACTCAAAAAATGGTGACTTTTCAATCAAAGCAACCTAGTCTCCTCTATCCAAGCAAAGCCTTGAAACAGATCATAACATTTCCTAGATTTGGAAAACCAGAAACCCCCCTTGAGAATCTATCTTCCTTTGGCAAGTCTACCATACAGGACTCCCAACACTAAAGAAACTTATTAAAATCAAATGTACCACCTCCCCCCTGTCCAATTTGCAAAACTGAAGAGGAAACCACATTACATGTCCCAAGAGATTGACACTATATAAAAAACATTTGGCTTTACCTAAAAGTAAACCCTGCTTTCTTCAACGATGATGTTCACACTTGGCTTCAACATAATTGTTTATACAAAAAAACTAATACTTGTAACATCCCATGGAACACATTTTTTAGTTTTCACATCCGTAATATTTGGCTTACAAGAAATAATTTTTTTTTCAACAAAACCCCTTAAATCCCCATAAAATAATTAAATCCTCCATTGAAAAGGCCTCAGAATTTTGGCACCTCTCCATCCCTCCAACCCGCCCACATATCCTAGCATATATCCCAGTGAGGTGGCATGAACCGAGATCAGACTACAACAAATTAAACATTGATGGATCAGCTTGCAACAACCACTTAGGCTCTGGTGCAATCATCTGAAACCATCAAGGAAGGCATGTAGCTAGCTTTGCAAAATATGTGGGAAAGAGGAACTCTCTTGTTGCAGAACTTTGGGCTTTACAGCTCGACCTCCAACTAGCCCAACAACTAAACATAAAAAAACTAGAAGTCGAAACGGAAACTCTCCTTGTAGTCCAACTGCTTCAAAATACTGATTGTTTATCTCACCACAAATACTATACTGTCATTTCAAATTGCAAATTCCTTCTTACTTTCTTTGAGGACTGGAACTTATAGCACACCTTCCAATAAGTAAATTCCTGCGCAGACACCCTGAGAAATCATGCAAGAATCAACCATTTACCTTACACCATCTACATTGATCTTCTTGCTTTTCTCTCAGCCCACCTGCTGCATGACAATTTGCACCTCGAAAAGGAAAGATCAATCAAAATGTTCACCTAATTTAGCTTCGCCAGCTGCATCCTATCCAGCTTGTTTCAGCAGCTTCACCTATCTTGCTTTTAGTCATTTTGTTTGCTTTGTCTCTAGCTTTGTTTAAGTTCACTCTCATTTGCTTAATTTATCTTATGTCCTTAGAATTATCGTCTTCGTTTGTTGTTTTGCTTTGTATCATGTATTTGAACTTCAGAACTGCTCTGTACGCTTTTATCTTCCTGATCTAATTTCCTCTTTTTCACCCAAAGAAAAAAAAAATTGCAAACTGGAAATGACTGATGGTATTAACAGTAAAATGCTTGCCATGGTGTAACTTTTAATCATCATATTTTAGCATATTTTAGTTCATATTCCTGTTTTTAAAATTCAATTCAACAAAACATTTTCATATGAAGATATGATTGGAATGTAACCTTTTCTTCAAGTCATGATTTATTTGATTAAAGAAATATAAATAATTTATAATGGCACATATGAAGCAGTTTTCTATTAGAGATAACTTACTGAATTAACAATTTGTTGTGCCAAAACATCACTTTTGCAACGTAAGAACCATGAGGCCGACCCGGTTTGCAAATCCACAGATGCAGCTCCCTTATTCGTACCTGTGAAAGATAAAATCACGGATGCAAAATTTTCAGAAGATTAAAATCAATTTTCAAAAAGGGAAAAAAAATCTTGGAAAGTCAATGTTCATTGAGGCACCAATGGCAGTAAGGTATATCGCAATAAAGAGACCATATTTTATTATTTTAACTTAAAAATAAGTGGAAAACCAAAGCCAGATCAAAGACGGAAGCAAAACAGATTATTTGCTTATTTGCAACCATATGAAGACAGGAAAATCTACATGCTGAAAAATTCAAACAGTAAATGGCTTTACTGAATGGGATGGAAGATTCTACGTAATTAAGTCCACATACAATATCAACACCAACCACTGTTATTCAATAATCCACAAATCATGCTAATTAGCAAAAGGTTGAGGCATGCCAGTGCTGGCCCACAATTAGTTGTCTACTAAAGCCCATGATCAAGACTCAACTGGGTTGAAATAGCTGTACAGGGAAGTGCTGATAAGAGAACAAATGAGACATATTTGCATGGGAATGAGCAAATTTATCTGTACGCATATGAGAGAGCGAACATTAGAGGGAGGAGGACAAGGGGAGCAATAAAACTTGCCAATTACAGCTCGGTGTCTAATATAATCATATTCTGCTGTCCAAATCGTACACTTGATGGAAGCAACTTCCTCTAGTCTGCTCCATGTGTTCAGTATACCTGAACCAAGATCTAATGGTCTGTCAAGGCCAATAATATAAACCGATCCACCTGATGTCTCAGATCCCAGAGTAGTAAATCTGTATTTTCATGTTAAGATTTTTCAATTCATCAATAATATCCTAACTATGTAACACAGGATGTTCCAGTATTATAGAACAATGAAATCAACGACCAATAAGAAAAAAAAAATAGGATACAATGCATGCCGAATAGTAGGATCACCCTCAGCAGCATGAAAGCAGCGCTTTGGACCCAATCTTATACAAGATATACTGGAGGACATTAGCAGCGAAGCTCCATTAGGTCTAAAAACCGGCCCAGGCACTTCAGCATGCTCATCTTTTTCTCCTTTAACATATTTCCTTACACAATCTGGCATCCATTTTACCCCACCATCAAAATACTGCCCAACTTTTCCAACCTCAGAAAAACTGCAAGCACCAAACTTTAAAGGCAATAACTAGTAAATATTATCAACAATATACATCATAGTTCATAAAATATATAAGGATCAACATATTTTCAAAGTTCAAGTACAAGCGTGAACAAAGGGCTATGCAATAAATCTGCAGGACAATCAAAAGTACCTATTATATTGCGTGGTAAATTGTAATGGATTATTACTAAGAATACTAGGGCAAATATTTGCAGAAGAAACATTAAATCAAAATTGATATATCATAAACAGATGCTCATTGATTAAAAGAAAACATACTAACTGTTGACAACACAGTTAGTAAGGTGGTCAACTCACCTGCAGCTTCATAACTCTTAATGTTTTACATGCAAATAATGGAGGCTATCATTTTCTTTTATTTTAACACTAATATAATTGAAGTTCTCTAGTTCTCTAATGAACTATTTCATATCATACTAATCGATCTTGTACAACAATAAACGAAGCTTTTTCCTTACTAAGTGTGGTTGACTACATGGACCAAGTAATGCCAACGTGTTCTATCTTGGCTCGTTTCTATGATTAAATTATTTATCGTTAAATCTATCCTAATAGTTTCTCTTATTATTTTCTTAGGTCTCCCCCTATCTTTATTTATTAGACTATATTCTATCTAACCAAATCTTCATACAAGAGCCTCTAATGGTCTCCTATGTAGATGATCACATTTCTACCAAATTTTCTATGATAAGTGCTACCCTAACTTTCTCTCTAATGTAATCATTCCTAATCGTATCCTTTTTAGTATGTCCACTCATCCAACGCAACATTGTTATTTTTGTAATGTTGAAATTTTTCTCATGTTGACTTTTTATCATCCAACATTTAGTATTATACAACAATACATTTCTTATAGTTTTGCACTAAAATTTTTCTAAGTTTGTGTAATACTTTTCTATCATAAATATCACCCAAAACTTTTCTTCATTTCATCCACCCAGCTTGGACCCTATGATTTATGTACTTATGTCCACTTCCATTTCTCTATTATTTTGTAATATAATTCTCATATACTTAAAACTAGTGACTTCTTGTATGGTCTCCAAGTTTCACCTCCATCCTAGAATTACTGTGTCTTTCACTAGATTTGCATTCCATAAATTACATTTTACTTCAACTTATTCGAAAGCCGTATTTCTCCAAAGCACCTCTCTAATTTTTCATTTACTTCTTCTTTAGAATATCTAATAAGGACTATATTAGCAACAAAATTGGTACTGCCTCTTCAATGTGTTTAGTAAGCACATCCAATAGCAAGTTAAAACAGTAAAGGCTCAAAGTTGAACCTTGGTGTAATCCTATGGTTATAGGAAAATCTTTTTGTGGCTCCACCTTGTGTCTTCCCACAAGTCATGACCCATGATACATGTCTTTGATTGCTTTGATATAAGATCCACAAACTCGTTTTTTTTTTTGAAACCTTCTACAATACCTCTCTCGTTACTATATCGTAGGCCTTTTCTAAATCAATGAAAACCATAAATAGATCTTTATGAGATCTCTGATAACTTTCCATCAATTTTCTTAATAAATATATCACCTCTATAGTTGACCTCCCTGACATAAAACCAAGTTGGTTCTCTATAATTTACGTGTCCAACCTTAAGCTCTACTCAATAACCTTCTTCCATGACTTCATGGTATAATTCATGAGTTTGATCATCCAATAATTTGCACAATTTTGTATATCTCCTTGTTCTTATACACTAGGATTAAAGTATTATCCTCCATTCATCCGGTATCTTCTTGGATCTCAATATCACATTAAACAACTTTGTTAACCAACTTGCACTTCTCTTCGTAAACTCTCCCACACTTCAATGGATATATTATATAGTCCCACTGCTTTGCCATTATCCATTCTCTTCAATACCTATACTACTTCAAAATCCTGATGAAAACTATGATCTTCCTTTTTAGTACTTAGCCTACTAGCGTAACAAGGAGACTTGTGTCCTCCATGCGAAAGTAATAAATTAAAAAAAAAATTAATCTATCAGACTTGATAAAATTCACAAAAACTGAACTGAAAATTTATTACTTTGGATTTAAAATAATTTTAAATTAAAAAAAATAGTTCTTAATTTTTTTTAGTCACCTATCGAATTAAGAATACTGCTATCTTTTATGTCAAATGAACTTTACTACCTACAGCAAACACATTCAAGCAGTGTACATCTAATCCATTCCCATGCTTCTGATTAAAATATCTACCAAACTGTGTTTTCTCAAAAGTAACATTTTTGGAAAGAAGCCTAAAATGGGCCCTAAAATAAGCTGCACTTGCCATCTGGTGATCTACCTTATTGGATCCACTACATGATTTCTTCCCGTCAGAGGGAAACATAGAAGTTAAAAACTGTGTAATATCCATGACACTTAATAGATACCATCATTTCAGAATTTTCACTGAAACATGAGACCAGTTCAGAATCTCAGAATCCACTAAAGTCTAAGTAGTAAGTACTTACAGCATGATTTACTTCTTTTATTTTCTTTGTCCATATATATGTGTGTGTGTGTGTATCTATTGTCAATTCAAATGCAATTTTAGAATTATAAAATTCAAGATTAGTTTTAGTTCATAAAAGACAATTTCGTAATTAGATAGAGATTCCATCCAAGGTCAAACATAAAAAAGAACAAATACAAAGTGAAAAAAGAAAAACAAATAGAAGTTACCTAAATGAGCCATTCAAGTTGCCTAACAATAAAACATCAGCTTTGGTCTGACCCTCTAATGTCTGTACATCAACATGTATTTGTTCCAAAGCACCAATACCTATCCTATCTGTTCCCTGGTACTTCCAAACCTGCAAAAGAAAATACAGTATTTTAATTTTGGCAATACTATGAATTAAAAGTCAATACTATGAATTAAAAGTGTAAATACAAAGACTGATTTGTTTCCAGAAAGGAATTTCAGTGACAACTGCAACAACCTTCGACGCCTCGGTTTCTAATCATCCTTAAGGCTTGCCATAATTATCACTTGCTAAATATGTGTAAAACAGAATTTAAGGTGATGTATGAGTTAAACATTTAGAATTATAGAGGAAAGTCAAAAAATACCACAGGTTGCGATGCTTGTATCTTTTGGAATTCCTCCTTGAAGTTACATTTCCATTTGTGGGAGTTAATAATATTACCATTTAACTCCCTAGCATGAAGCAGTTTCGATGTTCCTTTTGTGAACTTCCTACATGAACTCCTTTCCTGTAATAATATGACTCAATAATCAGCATGTATAATATGGATAAAAACAGTATGAAATCAAAGAAAGATAGTAACAGAACATTCTTTTTTAAAATGAATCATTGTCCTTAACACTGATCGCTAACCTGCAAAAGATTTCCAAGCCTACCAACCCCGCCACAAGGAGGCAATCAAAGACCTCAAATAGACCCATTAACCAAGATATCAAATAGCATTTAAGAGAAGAAAAAAAAAATACTGACACATAAGGTTAGATGGGAACTTAATCACAGAAAGACAGGAACTAGAAGGAAGTAAACAAATAATACAACGTACGCAAAGAATAAGCATTCTAGCATCAATTAGTCCCTAGGCTCGAACTATATTAGTTAGCAAAGATGTTTACCAACCCCACAACCCTCCGGCCCTCCCCCACCCCCTAGTTATTTATATTTAGTTAAGCACCGATTTTTTAAACATAGTTAAGCATCATTTGATCTTGTATAAAATCTATCTTCCATCTTCGACCAAAATCTAATTCAAGGAGTCTTTGCATGTAATAGATAAGCCTAAAAGAGAATTAATATCAAGCGTGTGAAAGGGCATATAAACACATAAATACCTGAGTGAACATTGAGGTTGATTTTTTAGGACCGGACTTTGCTGAAGAAGAACAAGTAGAGCCGGGGATGGGGCCTTTGATGGGGAAATACCTGTTCTTCTCTGCGTCATAGTAAAACCCTGGAAGTTCTGCAACACAATAAACCCATACCATCATTAAATAAGCAAAATTGAACAGTATTAGAGACATAGAAACCCGTGTGAAGCGAAAGAACACCTTTAGGTGGCGGCATATCTGCGCAGGAACGAGAACGAGCTGGCACTGTTCGTATGCAATTCGCGCAACTACGAGTAAGAGAGAAAAGAGATGGACACAACAGAAAGAATAACGCAAGAGACAAAGGTTGGACAAGTTATGGCCTGTGGAACGTGAAACGGTTACACTGTCCCAGGTTTTAAGGCGGTGGAATCACTCCAAAATTTGCACTGCTGAAACATCTGGATCGGCCATTGATTAGGGATTCACAAGATGTCACAAGCCCAGCAGTATTAGCCTGATCAAAAGCCCGTTTGCTTTGTATTTTTTGCGTTTTAAGCAGCGATTTTACCAATAGAATTTTATAAGGAACGTGTTTAAAATCCGAATCAAACAATAAGCCAAAAGTTTTTTAAATTAATCGGTTACCGTTGAATCTGAAAATATTATAAACATTTTAAAAATGTATATAAATTATATCAGAAGATTTTATATTTAAAAATTTTAATATATATTATTAAATTTCTTTATAATTATAAAATATTTCTGTGCAAAACATAAAATTATATAAATATTTTTACACTTATTTTATATTTTATTATATAAAATAATATATTTTTATATATTGTGTTGATTATAGTAATGAATTTTGATTATGATAGTGGTTTGTGTTTCAATAAATGTCAGTATTTTAAAATTTGAAATGACCGTTAAATCGGCGAAGTTAAAAGTATTCACGAGTTAGATTAATTTGAATTAAAAGATTTTTTTAACTCAATCAAATTAGATTGACAAATTAAATTTTTAAAAATAAACAGTATATTTAATTTAATTTCTTTTAATAAAAGAATTTAAAAATAATATATAAATCATAAATATAAAAAAATCATTATTATTTTCATGTACAAATATTAAGATAAATTAATTTTAAAATCATATCTTTTTTCTTACCTATAAGTACTAAGATAAATTAATTTTAAAATTATGTCATAATATCTAATTTGTATATACTATTTTAAATTTTGATTCTTTAATTTATTTTATTCTTTATCTGTATGTACAAAAAAATAATTGATTAGAGTTAATTGATAAATGTAAAAATTAATTAAAAAAACTAAAAAATATACAACATAAAGACTTAATATATATTTTTTAAAAAATAAAATTTAATAATTTAGGTTGAACAAATTGATTCAAGTTCATTTTTTTTAATCTGTAACTTAAATTATTCATGATAGGTTAAAAAAATTAGCCCAACTTAAACCAATCCAATTATTTGAATTGGGTTATATTTAATTGATTGGCAAGTTAATCTAACTTAATGAACAACCCAAGGTGAAGCAATTAGTTTATAATTTAGTATTTCAATCGTAATTAAATTATTATTAATATTTATAAATTAATTTATATTATAAATAAATAAATAAATAATTTAAAATAAAAAATAAATATATAATATAATTTTATTATATATAAAATAAAATAAATATATAATATATCTTATTTTTAAATAAATAAATTTATCACTCATACTTTTTAAAAAAAATTAAAAAATATATAAATATACAATATTTATTATATTTTTTTACTTTTATCTCATCGCAATATTTTATTTATTTCTTCTCCTTATTTCTCTTTTTCTTTTCTTTTTCTAATATATATCACTTACTATTTTCTTTTTCTCATATTATTTTTTTAATCCATATTTGTCATTCAAGTTTAATTCAATATTTCTTAATATCTTCACATTTGTGATTAGATGGTCATTCACACCCACTACAAAAATGTTTATCCGGAAGACAACATTATCAATATTCAATATCTATTTTCCTCACATTTGACCAACTCTCTCCTTTTCATGTAGCGTATGCTTCTACCTCTTTTTTCTTGTTCTTCTTTTCTTTTTTTTTTCTTTTTTTCTCTTCCTCCTTTTTATTTTTAGTTTATTTTTTTCTATTTTTTTCTCCTAAAAAAATTTTTCTTCTCACTCTTTTCCTTTGTTTTTAGCCTTTTTCCCTCTTCTATTTCTTTTTCTTGTCCAAAAAAAATCATAGAGTGAAATAAAATTTTGAACAGTCCAATCTATTTAACAGTCAGACTTTTTTGATTTGATTCAATTTTTTATTAGTTAATTCTTAACTTACTGAATATTTAGGTTTCTTCGAACTTGACAAGAAATCGATTTACGAAATTTTCAATTGAACCAACCAATTCGATACAATTTTCTTAACTATAATGAGTGTTATTAGACCTAGATTAAATTCACTAATTTAACTTTAAATCGATGAATAGACTGGTTTAGGTCCAATTCCACACCTATTGCTCCATTTGATTTTCTAATAATATAATGTGCATTATATATGATTTATATAATATAATTTTTTATATAATATGATATATAAAATAAAAATAAAATTGTTTTTTGTATTTTCAATGTAATCACAGTCTAACTAATAAACATTAAATCACTTCATTTAATACTTTAATGATTAATATGATTTTTTAAAATATTGTTATTACATTTTTTAATGTTAGATTTCAAACTACTTGCTTAATATGTAATAGATTAATTCAATGAAAAATTATTTATGATTATATTTTTAAAATTTTTAGAAATTAAAACGTGGTTATGATAATCAACCTTAGTTTTACACATCCATCTCTATATTTTTATAATTTACATTTTTTATTTTAAAAAATTAAAGTTCAAACTATATTTTTATTATTATGATTTTTTTTTGAAACACATCTTTTATTTTTTTATTTTTCTATTGAAAACAACACATTTAAACATTTTTTTATTTCTTATTTCTAAAAATAAAAAATTACTTTTTTGAGAATAGAAATAAAAAAACTCAAAATTTCTTTTTTATCTTAGAACTTAGAACAAACATAGCATTTAACCAAAATAAGTATTTCCTCCAAAAAAAAAAGTACCTCCTGTGCTTTTAAAGCTAAATAAACGAAAAATTTATAGACATGGACTATTTCATTCAAAAGAAGACATATAGGGTTTTGTTATTTAGAAGTGTATTTATAATCCAAAAGTCTTAAAAACTCAATCTACAAAGTTAAATCAAATTTTCAAAACCCAATTTATTATCTAAGGATTAAAATTAATAGGTCAATCATATCTATATTATAATAACTTTAATCCTTCTAATAAATGATCTCACAAAATGATACATTTTATAATAAAAAATATAAAATGAAATATGTAAACTAAGAAGATAAGAGAATAAAAATAAAAATAATAGAAAATCATAAAATGTGAATAAATTAAATAACTACCTATTATTTAATTTATTATTTTAAAATAATTATTATTATTATTTTATATTATATTTTAAAAATTAAAGTAGAGAAATATATACATATGTTTATGAAGCTTCTAGTAAAATATTATAATTAATAGTTTTAACATATCTTTTTGTAATATACCACTTATTATTTCATCACCAACCGCAATAGGATTTCACTACTCCTACTATCACATAGCAACTCTAAGTAAAATTGTTAAAGAAGGTGCAATCCGTCGAATTGGGCGGTTTAACTCACCAACATGATGAGTTGAATTTTTCACTTTTTTAATTTATATAACTATAAAAAAAATTGACCCGAATCACTTAACTCTGTAAATTAAGTAGGTTAACTCACATAACCCGCAAGTTAACCCTATTTTTATAAATATAAAACTAAATAATTTATATACTTTTATTTTCTCTTAATACTTTTTTGGTATAGTTTAAGAATATGTAACCATTTTAGCTTTTGCTTTATTGTTTAATGTTTTAGCTCATCACATCTTTACTTTCCTTTTTGGCTTCTTTAATCCTCTTATATATATTAGTGCAAAATAATCATGTTATGAAAATGATAAATCAAATTTTGTATTAGATAAAACAAGTAATAGGTACCATAAAAAAAATAAAAATTTTTATTGGTGGGTTAAATGAGTCAATCAATTTAACTCATTTAGTGAATCAAGTTAAAATTTTGTCAACCCATTAAAATATATGAGAATAACCTAACCTGTTTAATTTATGATTTGTGATGTGTTAAGTTGGCTCAATTTGACACTTATAAGTCTAAGTTTCATCAAGTGTAAAGTTTTTTTTTATATTTAATACTATTCAATAATAATATTCTCCTTTTCATCTCTAAGCCTATATAAATTCCTTTCTTGCCATCAACTTAATTACAACATCTAGGACACTAGAACAATTGAAAGCTCGCAAAAATCCTACACCACAAAATAATTTAAATATCACCATCTTAGCTATCTTAAGAGCTTTTCCAGTGAAGTGACTTCAGTAATCTAATGCATGTTGTGGACAAGAACACAAACAAGATACAACAACAACATTGTACAATCAACAATATGGGCCAACTCAACCCTACGTGTTGGCTCATTACAAGTGAGTTAGATAAGGTTTACCCATTTTGAAAACAAATTAATGATGAACCAACTCAACTTATTGATAGGTTGACAAATTAAAGGAGGTCAACACACCAATTGTTTAAAAAAATTAGCAAAACAATGATTTTTGTTTGTAACTTATAATTCATTCCATGAATTAATAAATTTTTTTATTGACACAAATAATAATTTAATTATTTTATAATTAATTTTATTTTACTTTTATAATTAGTCAGTTACATGAATTGAAATTAAAAATAAGAGAAGTGAACGAGAAACTTTTTTTTAAAATCATGATAGTGAAAAGAAAATAAAAATTCATCCATTAAATTATAAATTTTTTAAGTTATAGTATATTGCATAAAAAGAGTTTACCTATAGAATAATTCAACTCGAACCGTATAATCTATAAGTGAGTTAGGTCAAATTGATTTGTATTTTTACGAGTTGGCATTTTACCAATTCAATCCACCTCTTTTGATAGAAACAACAACAAAAGTAACATTTTAAGTTTATGTTAAAAGTAACATGAATAATTTATTGAGATTCGAAGAATAACGATCATATTCTAAGAAAGAAATAATACTTTGGGAGATTTTATCCATTGAATGCTTCCCACTTCTTGCTCTGGGAATATTTCACATAATCTTTACTAATTTTTTTTCACGCTCCTTCCACTCCCCTTTTCTACTTTGTACAAATTTGTACACACTTACGTGAGATATTGTGTTCTAATTCTTTTTTTTCACGTTCCCATTGTGTTCAATTTTTTTTTTTTTATCTAAGTAGAACCTAAATTTCACTATGGTATTATTTTATCTTAGAAAGTTCCTCTCTGATTTCACCCTTTTCTTGTCTTACATGTTCCCCACTTTGGTTAGCTTCATCTCATCGAGATCATTTGGAATCTTTACACCACCTTCTTAGGAGAAGGTCTTGATCAACTTGAATCTCACCCTTTACAGACAAAATCTAAAAGGCCACAAGCTTCAAAAAGATGCAAGCCAATACCCATGTTGATCCCTTCCATCACATTTGGAACTTCAACATCCAAACCAATATGCACTATATCTCACGAATATGCAAATAAAACAATTTTTCCAATGACCTAATTGAGAGATAAGGCGTGGTTATGGTTTAACAAACTCTCTTAACATTAAAAGGCATTTGGTACAAGATTTTTAAAAAAATTTCTAAGAGTAGGAGATTTAGAATGTTGCATTCTCACATTTGATGCACGAATTAAAAAAATATTTTTAAAAATATTATATTTCTAATAATAGAATATTTTTATACTTTTATAAATTTTTATTCTTATATTCTTATAGTATGAAAATATTTTTATATTAATAAAATTATTAAATTATCTTTGTAAAACTTAACCATACCTTATTATAATTTATTTATGATTTGACTTATTTTAAAGTTAAATTTAATTTTAATTTATTGTTAAAATTTTATATTTATCATGGTTCAAATTAAAAAAAGATAAGTACTATTAAAATTTAAAATTATAAGATTTTTTTTCAAAATTTAACAATTTAATTTAATTTAAATTGATCAAAATTAATTTAGATTAATTTGATTGAGAATAAACAATATTTGATAAATTAGATAAGTTTAATTAGACAAATAAATGTGAATTGAATCAAATTAAATTGGAGGAAAAAAATACAAATAAAAATTATAAATATTAAAAAATCTTTATCTTACTATCAAATAAGTATAAAAAAATTAATTTCTCCTTTGATATAATTTTGAGATATCTAATTTTAAAACAAAAAAATAATCAAAAATTGAAAATCTAAGCTTGTCAGAATTATATCTATTAATACAAGATTTTCATAAAATAATTTTATTAATATTAATCACATAATATTAAAATGATCTAATAATAAATAATTGGACTAAAAAATGGTGGATAGCAATTATGTGACAGATCTTATATTCTCATGATATGAGATATTGTAAAATATTTTCATGAATATTTTAAGTAAAATAAACAAGTTTTTAAAAATTTTTGAGAATTATATTCTTAGGAATAACATTTTTAAAAATATGATTCCTGTGAGTAAAAAAATTTATCTGTGTACTAAAAGCTCCCTCAAATCAATAACTCTTTTAACATTGCAAATAAAAAAGTGACTCAATTTGCGACTAACAAAATCCAAATAAGTGATTATGTGCCACTTTTGAGCATGTACCAAAAGGATAATAAAAGTTCACAAGCTTTTGGGTGAAAAAGGTGGAAAAATTTGAATCCTTTGTGATAACTTGATAAGTAATCAAAAATAAATTACAAATACAATACTTGATTGTAATTTTTTGTCAAAATTTTCAATGGATACAAATAATAATGTGCAACTAAAATACAACAATTTAAACGTGTACAAAAATAAGTAAAATACAAATTTTTATAATTTATAAGAGATTAATACATACTTTAGTTTAAATCCTGGGTTTATAAGGAAGTATCACCAATAAGAATTATTTAAAATTTTTAAGGCACTTACAAATATTATCTAACAGTCCTTAAATTATAAATAATTCACTAACAAAATTTTCAAAAAACAGGCACTTGATATAAATACAAATAAGTAGAGAAAAAAGATATTTGAACACAAAAATAGAGCAAAACTTGAAAAGAGTAAATGATTGACCAAATGAGTTTCAATCCAAAAATAATTGTTGGATATGAAAAAGAAAATGTTGGGAACACGTCCACCACATTTCAGCATAATCAAAGAAAAATTCATTGTTCAATTTCGTTGAAAAGTCAGCTGCTCTACACTTCTTTTTTTAGATGTATTTTATCTCTCTAAAACTCTATTTTTTTCTCTCTCTAAAGGTCTCCACTCTACTAAAAAATGCACTCACACACCAAATATAAAGAAAGAAAACATGGTTCATGGGCTTGGACTTAAATGAGACTCTAAATAAGAGTAACCCAACCCAACACAAGGTTGCACCCAAAGACCCAATGAGAAGTTGCTAACCATAATAAGGGAATTATAATGTCAAACTTGACCATGGTGTTAAGGTTGCATAAGCTAAGTGTTGACTGGCCTAAGGGACAAGGAAGCTAACCATATTTATGCAAAAAAAAAAAAAAAATTGGCTAAAAGCTACAGGTTATAAGGAGGAACAAAAACCAAAGTCTTCCAAAATGTAAAAATGGACCATAGGGCAAAGGCCCTTAGAAAAAAAAAAAGAATTGAGAAAAAGAGTGATTAATAGGGCATCAACGAGGAAAGATCTCAACATTTTGGATTATTATATCCTATTAGAAATCTCTCATAAAAATTTTAAATGTATAAAAAGAGAAGTTTTGGTAAAGACCTCTGCTAGTAAAAATGCCAATCAAATTACATCACCCTAACAAATATTGTCATAACCTTGTGAGATTGGTAATGACACATAGTATTGTAGGGATTCGGAAGATACTATTGAGGACTTGTGATATCGTACTTTGTCTTGATCAAATTTTTAAAATTCAAAAAAGTAAAAAATTATAAAAATATTTTTATTTTGTTAGTTTTAGTTCAAGTTAGAATTTTTCACTAGTTTGGCATTTTCTTGTCACATTCTATAATTTTAATTAATTTTGCATTTAATATGTTTTTGTATTTTTTTTAATAATTGCAAAAGAGAGGAATGTTTTAAAATAGTTTTTGAGTTGCATTAAGAAAAAAACAATAATAAAAACTCCAATTAGAGAAGAGTGACTAGGAATGGTAAAATTCTTTGTTTACGGGAATCTCCACTGGACATGCCCTACATCGGGTCCCAAATGCTTAGAACTTTTTTGTGGGGACCAGAACAGGGAGCATATCTCCCTCCTTGTAGGGTCCTCGTTCTTGAGAGAATTTTAGTAATTTTACTATATTATATATGTATATTACTTAAATAAATTTATATATTTTAAAGAAATTTGCTTATATAGATAATTACATCAATTCTCTACTTTGGATTTTTAATCCAATTTGTAACACCTCTGTAATCACATCAATTTGTCTTTTCGGAATTCTTTGTAACACCTAACCATAAAAACATTTTTAATAGTATGATGTAATCTTTCCTATATATTAGTATGCTTAAAAGTACATTATGATGCCCTTAATCCCATTTTATGACTAGAGCCCTATAAATAAGAAACCATTGTACATAAATGAGATATAAGAATATAATTTTGTGTATCTCTTTTGTGTTCTTGAACTCTTTGTTTTATAACAAGTTATTAGTACAAAACTCTAGAATTTTGGTGTTAAGAGTTTTTTAAATTTGTTTTCATTAAGGAAAGAAAATATATTTTTCTTCTCTTTCATATTTTCCCCTAAATGTAAGTCTTATTCTTGTTAATTTTGGGTAAAGGAAATATGTATATGTATACCTTAATTATTTAAATTCTCATTTATTAATTTTAAATTTTTTAAGTGTAATTTATTTACAATGTCGAATTTTACAAAACTTGAATTTATTATACTTCATATTTCTAGAAAAAAAAATTTTCATGAGATCTTGATGCTAAAATTCATTTGAGTGAAATGAATCTCAAAGATACTATTAAAATAAAGAAGTAGAAAAAATATTGGACTAATTTATGATGGAACTTGAAATGGAATTGGTTAAAAAGAATTTTTGGCGGTAATTTGCGGCAAAATTTGTTAAATAAAATTGTTTTTGTGATGGAAGTTATGATGAAAATTTCATTTAACCACCAATTTGTGACCCATTCCATCTTGACCATTTTGTAACTAAAAAATCATTTAGCAAAAATATGAGATTCTTATTTGTGATGGAGTTTTCCTCACAAAAATGTAACGAAAGAGGAGTCATGACAAATCTATGATGACAAGTTGATCTTATATTTGTGACAGAAAAGAATTAATCCCAAATTTATAATAGAATAGTCATCACAAATTTTTAACTTCATTTTTAGTTATAAATAATCATCTCATTTTTATAATAATTATCACCAATTTTTAGCAAACAAGTCTATCACAAATTTGGGACAGATTTTTAGTTTCCATCACAAACTATATGTGACAAAGTCAATTTTTATGAATCAAATGTTGTCACAAGTTACATCACAAAAATTGTATGTGACAAAATTCTCTTAATTTGTGATGAAATTTTCCTTCGCAAAAGTCTTTTTTTTATATAGTGACAAGGCTCTACTAGCCTAGCAAGACTAATAGCTAGAAAGTAGTAGAAATTGGAAGAAAGCATGTAGCTATAGGCTTTAATAGAGGACCCTCATGTTTTGGTGGAAACTAGCCTATAAAGGGCTATTGTTGGGAGGCCATCTTTAAAGAAGAGGGTTTAGAGTAGAAGGAAACTACCCCTTTGGTTGCGAAGAGCAAGGAACAAAGAACCACCTTTTCCTAGAATGTCTGTTGTTGAGGGTAGTCTAGTTCAGATCCCCCTTATGCCAGAGTGGACCACATTAACCTCTCGTCTATTATCTAATGGTTATCATCTTCGTGCAATAATACAATAACTACTACTATTAGGTGCAGCTACACCTTTGAAGATTTTCTTACTCTATTTTGGTACATATACAACCATAAAAATAAAGTTATATTCCAAGGGGCTGAACCAAACATAAGAGAAAGTACACGACTCTCATGAAGGATGAAAACTAACTTGAATCAGGCCCAACTACTAGGAGAGAATGAGCCAAGCTGGAGAATCGAAGACCTTATCCTTAGATGCCTCACTGCATGGCTCACAATCCCAAGAACATAATAGTCAAAACACTAACTTCAAATGCTATTAGAGAAAGGAAAACCAATTAGAAGAAACACCCTCTAGATCACTATAATGAGAGGACGAACAAACTCATTCCTAAAATTCATTAAAAACAATAGAGCCATCATATTGAAAACAAGAACTAAAGGTATTTGCCAAAACTAGGAGATTCTCGCGCCCCACAAAGAGAAAGAGAGTTAAAGGTTTACATCCCACGTAAATAGCTAGTTAACGGGTCTCATTCTCTAAATTTAAAAAATGATATATTTTTTTAAAGTTAGAAAAAAATAAAAAAAAATATTTAATTATTAAAATTATTTAAAATGAATTTCTATCAATATAAGTTTTTTATTTAATTTTTATTTCTTTTTAATTTTAAAAAAATGTACTACTTTTTAAATTTAAAAGATCTAAATCCTGATCAACCAACTCAAAAACCATGAAACTTTCTTAATGGATACACCATCATGGTAGAGGATATCCAATTAAACCTATCCTCCCAGTTTAACAACGTTAGCTACTACTTTCAAAACCCCTTATTAATTTTCCATGCTTACAAAAGAACAATGGATGGTATTTATTTTACTCTTACTAATTTATTGTTAATTTAAAGGCAAAATAAAATAAAATAAAATAAAGGATAAAATGCAAATGACTCTCTTAAACTATCATTCATGTGTTAAAAAAATCTCAAATGCTACTAAACCCATTTACAAATTAATAAGGGCAAAATTATCATTTATATTTTCACCCAGATTACCCCCTTCTTATAGCGACATCTACTACTGATTTTCCATTTATGTGATGATCATCGCTAGAGGATGAAACCCAGTACAAGGAAGAAGATGACAATGAGCATACAGTGACCAAGAAATCAAAATCAGAAACATGACGCATGGACGCAACAAGGAATGCGAGCAACAAGGCATTTATGAGGCTGCCGCTGCTACCACAACAAACTCATTTAACTACGCTTTTGCTTCACTATCTCTTATTTTGTGATTTTCTTTTGAAGTAATTCCTCAATTTCTCAATCCTCAATCGTTGATCAATCGCCAATATTGCAATTTAGTTAATTTTTAGCAAAGTTCATTAGCAAAATGTAATGATTTCCCAAAACTTCAACTCTCAAGCAAAAGAACAATGCAGAAACTGAAACCAACCCTTTCTGATGGGCCAAAATGAGATTGAACTCAGAAAAAAAAAGAAAAGGAATTCCATAGTCTCTTCCAATGTCAGAAATGAAACGAATTATTCTAGAAAAATGGGCGTCTTCAACTTTGTCTTGACAAGCAGTGTCATCTATAAGCCACTTCTCCAGTAAATAGAAGGGCACATCTGCAGCATCATTGATTTGAGGCTTGGTTTCATCTTGGAAAATAGTAGTTTCAAAGGAGAAATTCAAATTAGAGTTGGAAGAATAATCCAAAGACTCAAACCCAAACAAGGATGATATAGTAGTGACTGACGACTTTAGTCCTAGAAAAAGATGCGATTTTTGGTCCTTTCTTTATCTTTCCTCTAAATTCTCTGCTTTCGCCAAAAAATTGGACACCACTAGATTCAAAGACAGTCATAATGGCCCCAAGATTTCAACCATCAACACATCAACTGTTGAATAGTTGTAATATATAGATGCAAAACAGTCTACTTGAGTATGAACAATATGATTAAATGAAATATATATATATATATATAATATTTAATATCAAAAGACTTAAACTTAAACTTGAGGTTGAGCTAAAATATCTAATTAATTTTAATTTTAAAGTTTTAGAATAAATAAATAATTATATTTATAATTATTCAAAATATCTATTTAGACTAAAAATATATGTTTATATAAAATGTCTATTCAGATAAAATATATATAACTAACATTTTTATTTAGAAAATATCTGGTTTTAGAAAGATTTTGCTATATCCTAAAGAGAATTGTCTGTTAGTTGTCCTATAGTACAGGCAGAATTTTTTTAAAAAAATTTTTTCACGCTTCAAAATTCTCAATCTTAATTAATTTTCTAACATCAACAATGATAGGGAAGCAAAAGTAAGTGTTTGGTTCTTCTTTGGGAAGAAAATTTGAGATCGGTGTGGAAGAGACTGGGAGCCCTGCCAATACCCAAACCATTGCCCAGTTTCATCCTTTGATCGCAAGGTTTGGAATCCAAATCTGTTGGGTGTGGTAGCAGAAGCTTCTCTGGTGATTTCTTAGAGAGAATCTCGATTGACTTTGGTGATTGTACTCTCTGGAGAATGGAATCACAACAGAAAGGCAAGCACAAGATCATTGCCGCCGTGAACCACGACCATCAATGCATGAAGGAAAGCGTGAAATGTGCAAGCATATATTCATTGGATGACTTCCTCATCTTCTTCATCGTACTAGGTTTCATCCTTTGGTGGTGATCATCACATGAATGGAAAATCAACAGTAATTGTGGCTATAAGGATGAGGTAATTTGAGTGAGAATCATTGGTGTGTAAATTAAATTTAACGTGTAAATAGGTTTAATAGCATTTTTTAAGCTTAAAGTTTAGGAGAAAGATCGAACTTCAAGCTCTTACTCCTCCCATTAGCTACCGCTCAACAAAATAGCACAATAGAATAAACAGAACAGATTCTCTGCTATTGCACGTTCGTGTTGTTTCTGCTGTCCGGTGAATCTCTGCCATTTGCACCATCGAAT
Source organism: Senna siamea (assembly GCA_031216115.1). NCBI lineage: Eukaryota > Viridiplantae > Streptophyta > Magnoliopsida > Fabales > Fabaceae > Senna > Senna siamea. The sequence continues at coordinate 16,887,477 of CM062355.1, read as the reverse complement.
TGTTTACAGCCCGCCACGTCGCTTTTTTTTTCTGTCAAAACGTATGAAACGCACTGTTTTCTTCCGGCCATTGCGATGAGCGCTCTGAGAGTTAGTTACATATTGAGATTGACATCCTCTATATTCCTCTCTATACTTTTGTCTTATCTCAAAATTTATAAGACATTGGGAGTCCTTTCTCTCTCCTTCCATAGTTCTATGATTCTCCACAAATGCACCACAAAACTTGAGCATATCCTCTTAATATCTTCAATCACTTCTCTCATAGATAATCTCATTTTCAAGTATTGTATTTGCACCATTCTCTTCTTTCTCTTCCTCCTCTCACTCTGTTTCTTCTTTTTCTTCTTCCACCCCACTAAATTCAACCTCATAACCATCAAGTGTTCCACCTCAAGAACACAAACCCCTCCTTGCAAGAACGCTTCAAGAAGAGTAATACCAACAAAATGAAGAAAGTGAAGAAGCAGAGGAAGAAGAAAACGACAATGATGATCAAGTCTAAGCCTTTCTTTGTCATCCTCTCGAAGGGTTTCGTCCTTCCCTTTGGTTCCTCCCCTTGCCATAACCAGTACCCTACCTCTCTCTCCTTTCACTACCTTCTCTCTGATTCTCAACCATCCAATTAATACCACAATATCTCATCCATTTCCACTATTTAATGTTTCATATATATAGAAGCATGTATGCTTCTTCAATTAATACCACAATGTCTCATCCATTTCCACTATTTTCGAGCGCTCATCAGAATGGTCGAAAGGAAACGGTGCATTTCATATATTTTGACAAAAAAAAAGTGACGTGGCGGGCTGCAGACGGTTCGATCCTGCTAACTACAAAAATTCGCCCAATAACAAAGATAGTACAAATACACGACAACAGAGGATCCATTCGCTAGAACAAACGCACAAGAGTAGAGGTTTAAACAATGTTTTAAAATTTAATTTACAGTTTAACATTTAATAATAATAAATATTATATAATTTTATTACATAAAAATAATATATAGTATATCTTATATTTTAAATAAATTAAAAATGTCATAATTTACAAATTATTTATTACACTTTCTTTTTATTTCATAATTTATTCAATTCAGACATTCCCTCTTCTTTTTTATTTCTCTCTTTTTCCCATTTAATATCTTATTTTTCTCCTTTTTCTTTTTCTTATTCTATTTTACAATACATTTTTCTCACTCTTTTATCTTTTTTCTTCTTTTTTTACTTTTTTGTTTCTTTTTCTTCTCTTTATTTATCCTTTTTTATATTTAATTTTTAATTTATTTTTTATTTTACAGACAATTAAAAAATTTATCAAAAAAATTATTTTTTTATCTATCCAACTATTTAATTGATTGACTTTGACTAATTTAAATAATTTATAACCAATATTTTTTATTATTAATTAATTTTTTGTAAAGTTTATTTTAAAAGCTTATGGATTAAAGTTATGGTTAATTCATCTATTTCAGTACTTTCATCTAATTTTTTAAATATTAAGTTTAAAAATTAATGAAGTTGAATTTAATAGTGATAAATTAAATTTTAAATTTTTATTAAAAAATAGTTAGCCACGTTTAATTTCCCATCGTAGCTTAATCCGAATTGGTGTATCCGCTGTGAGGATAGTGTGGAGAACAAAAAAAATGAGTGAGCTGATTTTTGGAAACAGAAAAAGTTACAGCAACGAAAGTTGGAGAGAGCAGAGGATTTCCTCCGTTGGCGCCGCCATTTTCAACTGTTCGTTTTGTGCTGCTGTTTCGAATCGACGAACAGCCACGAGAGAACGTTGTCGCCTACACATAGAAGGTTGTACTAAGACGTCGCTGCTGTGTCCATTCTGGCTGGCCGTTGTGGATTCTTGGTTTGACCAGCGAAGGGGTAAGCCGTCGGTTTTCTTCCTTTTTGCTCTGTTTCTGTCTTGGTCTCTCTGCTCTCTATCTTTCTTTCATATCTCTATTGGTTTCTCTGTTTGAGAGAGGAGATTTCACTTTCTTGAATGCATTTTGATTCTCTTCCATTTGGTCGGTTCCGTCAAGGATGCGTTGTTATTCTGCTGATTTGAGAAACGTATGTAGTTGCTGTAGTGTAGGGGTATGGTTAATCATCTGAGTTTAGTGATGGAATACTGGCTAATGTGATTAAGGGTATCTCTGTTCTACTTTAGCATTTTGTTTTTGTTGCTGTGATTCATCCATTATTTGGCTAGGCTCTGTAGTGTTATTTTGCTGTTTAAGGATTTCATTGGGGCTGTCTTGCTGAATTGTTTGCTGTGTAGGATTATATTTGATCTTAGTTTTGTGGCTACGCTTGGAATAATGTGTGTAGGTTTGGAAAACTTTTGAAATGGGATTATTCCTCTATTTTTAAAAATAGATTGTATTAGATCTTATTATTTTGAGGAAGCATGTTGGAAAAATTTTTAAAATGGGATTGTACCTCAGCTTTTAAAATAAATGGTATTAGCTCTTATCATTTTGATAAAGCATGCTGGAAGATTTTTGAGATGAGATTTTGGCTCTGGTTCGAGAATGTTCGTGTTAGTTCTTGTTGTTTTGATAAAGAGTGCTGGTTAGAAATTAGAATCATGAGTTGGAATTAGATTGAAATTTGGCCTCTGTTTTGGGAATGTATGGCGTTAGCTCTCCCTATCTTGACAGCATGCTGGAAGGAATTTTTAATTAATGTTTTTGTGATTGGGCTGTATATGTGAAACCTGTTTGTTGTGTGATTTTTCTGGACTTAAAATCTAAAGGGTTAAGAGATACTTCATCATTGGTTAGAGTTTTAGTTCTGGAGGTATTTCCATGTAGGCCTCCTCTTCTAGGTCTCCATTTAGAAATGCATTTTTAACATCTAACTCTCGCAAGTTCCAGTCCATATTTACAGCCAAGGACACAAAAGCCCTTATGGTATTTAACTTTTCAATCGGAGCAAACATTTCTTGATAGTTGATACCATAAGTTTGGGTAAATATCCTCTAACAATCAGCCTTGCCTTATGATGGTCTATGCTGCCATCTGCCATATATTTTATGTTAAACATCCATTTGCAGCTCACAGGAAATGACTTGAATTCCGAAGTGCCATTTTTCTGTAATGCCTTTAACTCCTCATTTATTGCTTATTTCCACTGAGGATGTTGTAAGGCTACTTGAATGCTGCTAGGAGTTTCCCTTTTCTTGAATATAGACCATCTTTTTTAGAAGGTTTTTTTTCCAAGATTTTCCTTTAAAAACTAAATTTGGTTTGTGACTTCATTGTTTTTGAAAATCAAAATTCTTTCAGGCATCCTGCTATATCAGTGTCAAGTATGACAGCATCATCATTACTAATTATATGGCTGGAAGCACTTTGATATTGTGCTCAAGAAATCCTTGTGGACAACTATTTTCCAAGTGAAAGAAATGTTGCAAATCTTGTCATGAGCATGCTCCAATGACAAATTTTATGTCCAAAGGCAACAATCTATGCTATCTTGGATAAGAGGTGAGAGTTGAAGTCATCGAGTCCTAGTAGTTGTTGTTCCCTGATACCATGTAGAATGAAGAATTTCTGTGTATATTACAAGGGAAAAGTGTAGGGTATTTATACAAGAAGAAAGGACCTATTCTAGGAAACCATAATAAATACAATTAAATGACAATTCCTAATGTCTAGCCTAAACTTTAGGCTAACTAAATTCTAATTGATATACTCTAATCCTAATTGATACACAACACTCCCCCTCAAGCTGGAGCATATAAGTCATATGCACCAAGCTTGTTACATATATATTTTATCCGAGGGCATCTTAGAGACTTAGTGAATATGTCTGCCAATTGATCATTTGAATTGACAAATCGAGTAACAAGACACCCAGATTGAATTTTTCCCCTAATAAAATGACAATCAATTTCAATATGTTTGGTCCTCTCATGGAACACAGGGTTTGAGGCAATGTGCATTGCTGCTTGGTTATCACAGACCAGCTCCATCTCTTCCGTGTTCCCAAATTGTATCTCTTGAAGAAGTTGCTTTAACCATAGTAATTCACAAGTTGCTAAAGCCATAGCACGATACTCAGCTTCTGCACTGGATCTTGCAACTACATTTTGTTTCTTGCTTTTCCAAGAGATTAGGTTACCACCAATGAACACACAGTATCCTGACGTGGATCGCCTATCATTAGGTGAACTGGCCCAATCTGCATCAGTAAAGCCAACAACCTAAGAGTTCCCCTTATCTTCATATAATAATCCTTGGCTTGGTGCTCCTTTAATATATCGAAGGATTCGAACAACTGCATCCCAATGACTATCACACGGTGACTGTAAGAACTAGCTTACTATACTCACAGCAAAAGATAAATCTGGACGAGTGATGGTGAGATAATTAAGTTTCCCAACAAGTTTTCGATATCTTTCAGGATCTTCAATCAGTTCTCCGTGTCCTGGATGGAGTTTGACATTTGGATCCATTGGAGTGTCAGCTGGTTTGCAGTTTGTCATGCCTGTCTCTTCTAATAGGTCAAGTGCATACTTTCGTTGTGAAATGGCAACACCAGTACTGGATTGGGCAACCTCAATTCCCAAAAAGTATTTAAGTTTCCCCAAATCTTTGGTTTGGTAGTGGTTACATAGATGTTGTTTGAGTTGAACAATGCCTGAATCATCATTGCCTGTAATAACAATGTCATCTATATAAACAATTAGATATATGCACTTGCCTTGTGATGTATGGCGAAAGAAGACTATGTGATCAGCTTCATTGCGAATCATTCCAAAATTTTGAACCACGGAACTGAACCGGCCAAACCAAGCTATAGGTGATTGTTTGAGTTCATAAAGAGAACGACGGAGTCGACATACTTTCCCAGACTCCCCTTGAGCAACAAAGTCAGGTGGTTGCTCCATATAGACTTCCTTCTCCAAGTCACCATGAAGGAAGGCATTTTTAATGTCAAGTTGATAAAGTGGCCAATGACTTATAGCCACAATTGATAAGAAGACGCGAACTGAAGCAATTTTAGCAACGGGAGAGAAGGTATCACCATAATCCAAGCCAAAGATCTAAGTGTATCCTTTTGCCACCAAACAGGCTTTTAGTCTTTCAACTTTACCATTTGAACTGACTTTAACCGCATATACCCATCGGCAACCAACCAGAGATTTTCCAGGAGGGAGAGGAACCAAGTCCCATGTACCATTAGAATGCAAGGTAGTCATTTCATCAAGCATGGCTTGCCTCCAACCAGAATGTGCTAAAGCCTCGCTAGTAGTCTTAAGAACAGAAATAGAATCCAAAGAAGACACAAAGGCATAATATGGAATAGATAAACGATGATAGCTCAAAAAATTATAAATAGGGTGAGAATACGAGTGGAGCGAGTGCCTTTACGAATGGCAATTGGAGGAGTAGTAGGCAAATGTTGGACCGGAGCAACGGGCAATTCGGACGAAGGTAGTGAGTTAGCAAGAGCATCTGTGGACTCAAGATGCAGGCGACGATGATAAGTCTGGAGATGAGGACTATGGGGGACCTGTTGTGAAGCTTCTAAAGAAGCAAGGGAAGGAACAGGAAGGGTCACAGAGGTACTGTCAGGTATAGTAGACATAAAGAATGGAGAAGACTCAAAGAAGGTCACATCAGGAGAGGTGAAACATCGTCGAGTGGTTGGACAATAACATCGATAGCCCTTTTGGAGACGAGCATATCCGAGGAAAACACACTTGATGGAGTTGGCAGCAAACTTATCTTTACCTGGGGTCAAATCATGAACAAAGTAGACACAACCAAAAACACGAAGAGGAAGATGATAAAGAGGGTCATTGGGAAACAACAGAGAATGAGGAATTTGATCTTTTAATACAGAAGAAGGCATGCGATTAATTAGATAACATGCAGTGAGAACAACATCACTCCAAAAAGAAGTAGGAACATTATGATGGATGAGTAAAGTACGAGCTGTTTCAATAAGATGACAATTCTTACGTTCGGCTACCCCATTTTGTTGTAGAGTATAGGGACAAGAGGTTTGATGTAAAATCCCTTGAGAAGTCATAAATGTCTTAAAAGAGGTAGATAAATATTCTTTAGCATTATCAGAACATAAGATAGAGACAGAGGTATTAAATTGAGTCTTTATTTTAGCACAAAAATTTTGAAAAATGTTAAATACCTCAGAACGAGTTTTCATCAAGTACAACCAAGTACAACGAGAATAGTCATCAATGAAGGTTACAAAATATTGAAAGCCAAAAGTAGAAGACACACGACTAGGACCCTAGACATCAGAGTGAACAAGTTGAAAAGGAAATGTAGACCTATTATTAAGACTAGTAGGAAAGGAACTACGTGGTTGTTTACCCAACTGACATGACTCACAAGGGAGGAAGGACAAGGTAGAAAGAGAAGCATCCATTTTGCAGAGTTTGGAAAGGCTCGGATGTCCTAAACGATTGTGGATGAGAGATGGGGAGCAATTAGATGTGCAGGCAACTGGAGATATTGTAGGCGAAAGATGGTATAAGCCTTGTGACTCACATCCTACGCCAATCGTCTTCCCTGTACTCCGGTCCTGGACATAAACACTCTGATTAGAAAAGGTAATGGAACATTTGTGAGAGTGAGTCAATTTATTAACAGAAATAAGATTGAAAGGAGACTCAGGAACATAAAGGATAGAATCAACAGATATGGAAGGAAGAATTTGGGCTTGCCCAATCCCTGTAGCAGCAGTTTTAGAACCATTGGCCAGAGTTACTAAAGGAAGAGAAGAGGAACTAGAAAGATAAGAAAATAGATTTTTATTACTAGAGATATGTTCAGAGGCACCCGAGTCAAGAACCCATGGTCTAATGTCAGGGGAACGTGCAAAGCAAGCAGTTACATTACCAGTTTGAGCAAATCGAGGCAAATGCAGATGACTGTTTAGCTTGTTGGTACTGTAGATACTCGTTGTAATCTTCACCAGTTAAACAGATAGACTGTGAAGAATGATTATTGGTTAATGATATGTCAAACTAAGCAACATTGACAGAACGAGATGGTCGACCATGGAGCACCCAGCAGCGGTCTCGAGTATGTCCCAACTTATTGCAATGTGTACATTGAGGATGTTTACGGCCACTATTACGCCCGCTTCCTCCACTTGGATTCCCTTTCTCACCAATTTGAGATACCAAGGCTGAAGAGTCAACAACTGGAGGAACAGTATTATGGATAGTTGGGGTCTGTGATACAGAGATGCGCACCAAACGGGCAAGGACATCATCTAATGTGGGAATATTAGAACCTCCCAAAATTTGATCTCTAACTGCATCAAGATCAGGACGTAAATTGATTAGTGTCATAACCATAAAAAATTTGTCCCATTGTGCTTCTTAATCAGAAGTTGAGGTTGTGGCAGGCATCAATGATCTAAACTCATATTTGAGAGCCTCAATTTTGCTCATATATGTGGTAGTATCCAAGTCCTGATGCTTGAGATTGACAAGATTAGATAAAACATCATAATAGCGGCGAATATCATTACTATATATTGAGGTTGCCTTGTTCCACACATCATAACATGTTTCATAAACTTGGTATGTCGGAAGTAATCGAGAGTCCAGAGAATGCCATAATAAGGAACAAAGTTGAGCATCAATTTTTATCCAATCTGGTATATTAATTTCACCTATATCAATGTCACGCTTAGTTAAATGTTCTAGATATCCTTGTCCTTTAAACCATAAGCAAACTGATGCACCCCAAGATTTGTAATTGGATGCCCCATGTAATTTTTCAGAAGTAATGGTACGTGTTCCACTAAGGGTGGAAAAAGTACCTGACTTAACAGTATTCATCACCGTTTTTGGTTTGAAGGAAGCTCTACTTCTTGAAAAATAGGAAGAGGACAGTATGGCAACCACCAGAAATGAGAAGAGGGCAGCACGACGATCACTATGGCGGAAACAACGGCGGTCGACGACGACGGAGGTGACGTCACGCGCCGGCGAGTGGCAATAACGCAGTTCTGGTCGGCGGCGCGTGGTGGCGGCGACGGCGACGGTGTTCCGGCTTCTGGCCGATCGGAACCTTCTGAACACGGTGGTGGGGTGCGTGTTTCAAGAAAAGTTCGGGAAGTGGTCGGGTAATGAGTGACCAGAATTGAAAAAGAATAGAAAAGTGTTTGGGCTAGAAAGAAACATAGTCCAAAAAAGAAATACTACTGGATCACAGTAGGCTCTGATACCATGTAGAATGAAGAATTTCTGTGTGTGTTACAAGGGAAAAGTGTAGGGTATTTATACAAGAAGAAAGGACCTATTCTAGGAAACCATAATAAATACAATAAATACAATTAAATGACAATCTCTAATGTCTAGCCTAAACTTTAGGCTAACTTCATTCTAATTGATATACTCTGATCCTAATTGATACACAACACCTATGATTAAATGCCTCTATATTTGGGCTGTTGTTTATATGTAGGATATGCAAAGAATTATTTTGAAACCAGTTTGTTGTTCTGATATGATACCAAAGCCTATTAACCCCATTAACCCCACTATTCCCATAAAAAGAGGGCCATAGAAGAGGAAGAAACATTTACCAGCCCCTAACTATCAGCCATTTCATACCTTTTCTACGCAGCTCAACCACTTTCTACATAACTTATTCTAGAAGGAAGTCTAATCAGAATATTCCTCCTAGCAATAACTCTGATTTGCTTTTGCTGGAGTTACTAGGCATTCCACTTCACTACACGTGCTAACCCTCATGTGTGACAGGGCAGTATACCAACTACTGCACTTTTATTTATTTTTTCACTTTCAGCATTATTAATAATTCCTATTTCATAGGCATGTACTCCTATTTTATAGGCATGTTGCAATTCACTTTCCTATTTTCATTCAGCACATTCAGATGGGTATATCAGCTATAAATACCCTTAGGAAGTTCTGTTTTATGTATGTTATTCAGTAAATTCAGAATTGTATTTGGGTTTGGTCTTCCTATGGACTCATTTAGTGGAGCATTCAGTGTTTAAGATCCTTGCACTTTTTTTCTGCTACTACATTTTTCTTTCCCTACCCTAATTCTAGTTGGTAGTGCTATCATGTTCCTTTATTATTTCCCTTGAATTGTATCAGAAGTTTTGTTGAAATATACTAATATGAAACTTCCTTTACATTTTATATATAGCATTAAGAGATTTTGAATAACACCATGGAAATGGAAGGAAGGCGAATGAGGAGGTTTGGGATTCGTAAAGACTTAAGACAGAAACGTACTCTTTTGCCATTGCACTCTTCCACCTCTACTAATCTTTCTAAAACAATTTCTTGCTGGTAATGGCATTTTTGTTCATCTTCAGTTCTCTCTCTTTATCTTTCTCTTTCTTATGTAACTTGCCTAAATGTATTGTCCAGTGTTAGATACATAAATCAAAACCATTCATGAGCTTTCTTCTAAAAACTTAAGCACAAGGTATGGACCTTGTGCTTCGTTTACACTTAAAGCCCAACGAGTTTTCGTGCTAGAGGGTGTGTTTGACATATATACATTAATCAACCGTGAGTCATCTCCTGATAGTTTAAGGTTTTGGTATTAAATAGTCCTTGACATATATCTAGTAAAATGCAGGTATTGTGACTACAAAATTTGTGCTTTGAACAAACCCCTTTTCTATATTGGTCGGAGACATGCCAGGTGGTCCCTTCTGCTTTTATATCACTGTTTTTTCTTTTAGTCATTTAAATTTGACGCTTTTGACAATTGCATGCTTCACTTCCTTATCTCACAGGTGTTGGAAAGTATGGTTTTCAGTTGGAGTTGGTTTTGCCCTATCTGCATTGCTTGGAGTTACTTTAGTATACACTTATGCTAAATTCGTTCTTGAAGATTTCTCTCAGCTTTGTTTTCTTCTTCTGTCACTTTCACTTAACTTTCTAATGCTTTACATTCCCAGATTCTCCTTTGGGAACTAGTCAGGGCATTGCATCTTTGTTGTGGCAACAATAAGCTTGAAAGCCTCACACATGCGTTGTTCTTTGGGTTCCCCCCCTTGGTTGGTAACTATTTATTCCCTTTGCAAATTTTGAATTTTCTTTTATTAGGATAGAATTACAAAAACTGGATGTAGTAATGGAAAAGTGATAACAAATAGAAAATGTGAATTACTTTTTTTTTTCTTTGTCATGCTTGTAGTTGTACCTACTTGATCAAATTTATGCAGCTCTCTGGATCAAGCTTATCGCTAGCTGATGCTGGGTATATATGTATTTCTACTATAATATCTGTTGGCGTGCATGAATTTGGTCATGCAGTTGCTGCCACTAGGTCATTGCCTCTGCTCTTTACTCTCTTTTACTAAAGCTTAGCTGTTACTATATTTTCACTTGCCTTTTTTCATAATTACAATATTGCAATTTCCAATTCAGTGTAATCACGAACTAGTGATAAATCAACCTTTTGGGTCATGCTCTTTTGTTGCTTGTAACTCGAAACTTGAAAAATATTTTCATAAAAAAAAAATAAAAAATAGTATCATATGGCTTAATACCTCTTTGAAAGCATTCCTTGTCCATAATTTTATCTAAGTTGTTTTATGATGTTAAAATAGTATTATTTTATCTTTCTTCTTCGTTTAGTTAGACTATGTAACTCTCATATCAGTTGAATCTCAAGCTATTCAACCATATTGTGAATACCAACACAAGCCTCCCCTTATAAAGGGTTTCCAAAGCATTCTCTCTCTTATTTCATTACATGGTACTAAATCTAGGGCAGGGAGAAAAGTAAACCTTAAAAGTTTTAAGGCCAGAGCTTTGCCCAAATCTTCAGCAGAGAGATGGTGGCCATCCGAAGACTTTCCTGGCTGAACTCTAACAGTTTCTTGGTGACTCCCAATGGTTCTCCAACCACTAGTCTGGCAGAATTCTTGTGTTTTTTCTACCACTTTAGTTGACTTTGCTGAAAGAACTCCAACAACTTTTTGGTTAATTTTTTTATGACTTCTCTGTGTGTGTGTGTGGGTGTGGAAATTCAGAGGTTGAATTCTCTGAATGCTCTGTTATTCTAAGAAGAGAGTACATAAATAAGGGACCACGGCAGCAGGTTTGCCACTAGAATCCCTAAAAGTCTGCAAGATATAATCAGAAAAAAAGTAAAATAAATTGAGCAACAAACTAGGATAAAGATAAGGAAATGGACAACTGACTAATAGAACCCACTGAAATATATTGAATATTGCTGAATAACCAGAAAAATACGGAGTTTCCAACACTGGAAGAGGCACTACACCAGCAGAAAATAACAATGGCAGCAAAGGAAAAACAGCACAGCAACACAAACACTCACACACAAGCACTACCAAATAGAACCTTTCTAGCATTAGAGAGGTTAGCACGCTCCCAATTTCCCTTAGTCTTTTTCCTCCTCTCCCCTGATTGCTTTGCCCTCCAATATATATGAATTTGATACTGTAGTCCCCCACCCATTAGGATATTCTCTCCCTCTCCTCTTTCCAGCCCACTTTGATATTTTATTTTTTTGTGACCTGCGGAACTTTCACTAGACTTTGAACAAAATAATTCCCAATTATGGACAGATAACATCCAGAACAAATTTAGGATAAAATCTGAAATTGATCAGATCTGGACTTTATGTGTCCAGATTGAATCAGGATCAAATCTGGATGGATAATGTTCAGATTTCAAATGGAACCAGATTTGGATAGCTTTCATATTTCCAACAGTTTTCTACAGCTGTGACTTCCACAAGTTTGAACACATGTGGCTATTGCCTCAAACAAATTAGGAAGACTAAGACTACCTACTACTTTGCTGTATTGAAGATCTCTGGCCCATGTGGGCTTTTGCCTACTTTTTGGAATGCTCACGTTGGTCAGGATGGGAAGAATAAGTACTATAACTTGGAGAAGAGAGATCCGCTACTTGTGGGCGGAAGGAGTTAATGATCTCCATTCTCCTATGACAATGATGATAAGGAGGAGCCTTAGCCACCCAACCACTTTTCTCTAATTGCTTGTCACTCTGTCACTTTTTCTGCTCTGCTTTATTCTGGTGGCACTTTTCTCTGATTGCATGTCACTCTGATGGTCTCTTAAACTATGCACTGTACTACCAGTGTCTTTACCTGCTTTTAGCAGTGCTTTTTACTTACTCCTTAAGCAGCACTCTTTACCCACTTTTAGCAGAGCTGTTCTTCAACAGTTCAACCTCATAGGCGATGTTACCCACAAGGACTCTGTGTTCCATCTGTTTTCAGATCTGTCTTTTTTATTAAGGTCATCTCTTGGCTGCCTTTTTCTGTTAAGTCAACATGATGCTCGTAGAATTCTGTTGTTGAGTAGTGTTATTAGCTAGTTTATATTATTGAATTGATTTATTCGAGTTTCTTGTTTTTATCGTCAGTTAGGTTTTATTGGACTTCTTTCAACCCCAAGGGTTGCATACTTTGTAACAAGCTTGGTGTATTTGGTTTATATGCCCTAACATAAGAAAAGAAGGGTTGGGGGTTGTTAGAATATTTATTAGTTTGTCTTTCTTTTTTGCTTAGTAACTATATGTGACACAAGCCTCCCTATATAAAGGCTTTTTGAAGCATTCTCTCTCTTTCTTTTATTCTTGACATATCAAATCCAAAATGTTGATAAACAAGTGAAAATAGCCCTATCTATACCATCCATAAAAATCTAGTGGACATAGTTTTCAGCATGATTTAGCATGCAAGAATATTATGTAAGGATATATTTAAACTAAAGGTAAAGAAAACACAATGTTAGGAGAGTTGGTGGGAGTTAGGAGTTGTCATGATGGAGAGAAAAACTGTTAGACCCCAAATTACAAAATATTACAGTAGGAGAAAGGGAAGAGTAGGGGGACCACTGCCATGCAACATAAGAAAAGAAAGGGCGGCTGAGTCGGAAAAGTATGGTAAGAATATCCTAACTAACTAAAGGTGGGGACCACAGTATATCCATGTGGTGGGAGGGACTACAGATTCTGATAAAAGGAAAAGAAGAAGGGAGTATTGAGGAGGCTGGATTTTGAGAAGGAAATTAGGAGAGGCCTGGCCTCTTGAAAGCTAGTACTATTTTATTGCTTTCAGTATATTTTTCCTTCTTGTTTTCTCGGTTTGCCTGTAATTAACTTAGCATTCTACTTGGCTATTTTTTTTTTTTCTCTATTTCCATTAATCAACAACTCTATCCTTCTTAAGGAGGATCTAGTGTTTATCCATTCTTGGCAGTTCTAGTCGTTTGGGGTGTGAAAATAGTGCATGGTCCTATCAAAATTGGTATCAGAGCACGGTCCAAGCAAGGTATGGTGAAGACATAACTAATATAAAGGCATGGATGTTGGAGATGAGAGACACTGGCTAGATTGGAGGAGAAGGGGAGAAGACTGGGTAAAGAACCACAAGGTGAACCAGCAGAATCTCATTCAGTGGAGAATTTGCAAGAAGAAGTGAGCGATGCTCAAGACAAGGATGCCAGTAAACATAGGAAGTTGGAGTTACCTCTGTTTGAAGGGGATGATCCAATCGGGTGGCTTTTCAAAGTGGAGCGTTATTTTGAGATAAACAAGGTGACCGAGACTAAGAGGGTGGAAGCAGCAGCACCGTGTCTGGAAGGAAAGGCTTTAAACTGGTATCAATGGCTTGAGGTGAGGAGTTTGACGCGTACATGGATAGGATTCAAGAAGGAAGTGATGGAGAGGTTCCACCACTCTTAACAAGGAGGATCCTATGAGTGTCTGATGGCCTTAAAGCAGATAAACACCATCGTGGACTACAAGGAGCAATTCGAAGCACTGTTCGCACCTCTGAGAAAGGCTTCCAATGAGTGTTTGATGGCGGCATTCTAGAATGGGTTACGACCAGGCATCTGTGCAGAGTTACGCATGTTGAAGATCGACAACCTTAAAGAATTGATGGACTGGACCCATCAGATAAAAGAGAGAAATATCATTATGGAGAAAGCCCAAGAGGAAAATATGAGCAAGCACTTCAAGAACTAGACCAGCAGTAAATGGGCTGGTATAAAGACTAATTGGAGTCGGGCCTCAGGAAATTCAAACCCGAACCGTAACACGACCATCACTATCAACTGTGAGATTGAGGGAAAACGAACGTAGACGCCCATCCAGTCTGCGACAGCGTCCAGCGCGACACATACATCACGCAAGTCAGGATTTCAACGACTAACAGAGGCTAAAGCAGTGCAAAAAAGGGCTTTGGGACTTTATTTCAAATGCGATGAAAAATATAGTCCTACCCACATGCAAAAACAAGCAATTGCACGTGGTTCTATTGTAGTAAGTGGAAGAATTTGGTGAACTGGTTGTCGGTGGAGAGGAAATAGAGTGGGAGGAAGAAAATGAGAAAGAGGAAGGGGAGCTAGCAACTATTGAATTATCTATGAATTCAGTGGTGGGAATTACAACCAGCAATACTATGAAATAAATGGGAAAATACAGGGGAGAGAAGGTCCTAATTCTGATTGACAGTGGGTCTTCTCATAATTTCATCACTTTAGAAGCTGTGGAGAGGCTGGGAATTAAGGTTCAGGAGGTAAAGACATATGAGGTATTCCTAGGTGATGGTTACAAAGTTAGGGGAAACAAACTTTGCCTAGTGCTAGAATTAGAATTACAGGGACTAAGGGTTACTCAACCCTTTTTTGTTTTCGATATGGGAGGAGCAGATGCAGTGCTTGGAATATAATGGTTGAAATCTTTAGGAGAGATGAAGGTGAACTGGAACAGGTTGACCATGAAGGTGAAGGTAGGAAGGGAAGAACAATGCCTAAAAGGAGATCCCAATTTGGTGAGAACACTGGTTTCTCTAAAATCAGTACTTAGAACACTTAAGGGAGGAGGGTAAGGTTACTTAATTGAATTTAGAGTAATGTCCATGCAACTAGTAAGCAAAGAACCATTAATTCCAGAAGTACAACAAATTTTGAATGAATACCTAGCAGTACACACTACCCTTCAGAGACTACCCCCTCACTGGAGTCAAGATCATGCTATTCCATTTAAACTAGGATCTCAACCCCTAAATGTGAGACCTTACAAATATCTCATTCACAAAAGGCAGAAATTAAGAAGCTAGTTAGTGAGATGTTGGTGGCAAGGATTATAAGACCCAGTAACGGACCATTCTCTAGTTTGGTTTTGCTTGTCAAGAAAAAGGATGGCAATTGGAGGTTTTGTGTGGATTATAGGGCACTCAACAAGTTAACTATCCCCGATAAATTCCCTATTGTTGACTAGTTCTTTTAGGCTTATTAGGCCTGTCAGTTATTTAAGAATATCTTTAGAGATAATTATCTTATTTTTTAAAATAGAGTATTTTTTAGGGATAATGATCTGATTATATTTTTTGTATTTATTCCTAATTTCTAAGGATTAAGATAGATTCTTAGGATCCTTAATTGTATATATATATATATATATCCTTGTAACCTATTTAGAAATACAATTTGAATAGAAACAAATATTCAGCAAGTTAAAATTCTACATGGTATCAGATCCTACGCTGCCCTGAAGTGAGTATTTTTTTCTCCTTTCGCAACACAAGGATTTTTTGTGTATACGAAGGGGTTGAGTTATTCTCCTCTCTTCGTTGTCTACATCTTGGAGGTTGAGTTTTTTCCCTCTCTTACCGTCACCACCCATCCAGAGTCGACGCCCACCATTCGATCTACTGCCGCCCGAATTTCGGTCACCTATCGCCGCCACGCTCCGCCGAGATGTTCAGGATAGAACTGCGTTTTTTTTTCGATCCCAGCCGTTTTACCCCGAAGTTTGTCTTACTACCACCATATTTAGAGAGCTCATCGCCTCGCCGGCAAAATCCACCAAGAATGGTTACTGTCTGTTGCCGCACATGCCTCCACGCGGCGGTCGCCGATTTGGTCTTCTGATTTGCTTTGTTTTTTGGGCTATTCTCTCTTTTTTTGTTCTCTTTTCTTCTTTTGCCTTCTTTGTAGTGTTGACTACTTATTATGGGCAACACTAAGGCAATAGAGAATACTTCACTTGCACATATCTGTATCGTCAAGTTAG
Source organism: Senna siamea (assembly GCA_031216115.1). Taxonomy (NCBI): domain Eukaryota; kingdom Viridiplantae; phylum Streptophyta; class Magnoliopsida; order Fabales; family Fabaceae; genus Senna; species Senna siamea. The sequence goes on along the minus strand of CM062355.1, from coordinate 16,871,412 downwards.
ATGGAACTAGTACCTATCTTGCATGGTCAAGGGCATGTCTTTTGTATATTAATTCTCGAAAGCTACTTGGTTATATTACTGGAGATACAAAACCTCCTGCTATTTCTGATGATAATTATGCTCAATGGGACTTTGAAAACTCTCTTGTTATGACATGGCTGATAAATACTATGCATCCCTGGATCTCTAAGCAGTATTTGTTACTTGATACTGTTGAAAAAATTTGGACTTCAACCAAACGCACTTATTCTTGCAATGGGCATGATGCTCAGGTGTTTGAAATCAGGACAAAGATCCATGCCACTAAACAGGGAAAGTTGACTGCAACAGACTATTATTCTGAACTGAGTGGATTATGGTAGGAGTTAGATCACTATTAGGACCTCCACGCCAAATGTGCTGAAGATGCTGTTTTGTTTCACCAGTTAATTTCAAAAGAGAGGGTTTATGATTTTCTAACTGGTCTGAATTCAAAATATGATCAGATTCGGATTCAAATTTAGGGAAAATCTCTTCTCCCTTCTGTTAAAGATGCTTTCGCCTATGTTGTACATGAAAAAAGTCGTCGCGGTGTCATGCTTTATCAACTATCGGTTGAGAAATCTGGTTTGATTGTCTCCCATGAGAAACCCAAGGCCACCAACTCTGATAAAGATCACTTGCAATGTGATTACTGTGGTAAGCCGAGGCATACCAAGGAGACTTGTTGGAAGATACATGGTCAGCCAACTTGAGGCCGTGGAGTTAAACGGGTTACTTCATCCAAAGGTCAGGTGAATATAGTTGATACTGTTGAGCCATCTAAGGACGCAGATTCAGGAGCCTCTCTCTCTTCTGATGAAATTCAGCTTGATACCTCTACAACTAGTACTTCTAATTATGTGCAATCAAGTATGGCTTTTACCGTTCATTCTCCTTTTTGGATTATTGATTCTGGTGCAAATAGACATATGACTGGCTCTTCTAAAGGCTTATCCCATTACTCTTCATGTCCTAAAAGGGAGAATGTTCAAATAGCCAATAGGTCTGTATCTTCTATTTGTGGGACAGGTTCTGTGGTTTGTACACTTGATATTACACTCTCATCTGTGCTTCATGTACCTGAGTTTCCTGTTAATCTTTTATCTCTCAATTCCATCACCAAAGATTTAAATTATAAAATTTTGTTCTTCTTTGATCACTGTGTCTTTCAGGACCTTCACACAGGGAGGAGGATTGGCAATGGTAGGCTGTGTGATGGCTTGTACGTGATAGGTGGTGTTTAAGACTCAGGACAGGCCCTTCTTGGAGTTAATAAGGATGTCAATCATGAAATAATTCAATGGCATAGGCGGTTGTGACATCCATCATTCTTTGTTTTAAAGAAACTTTTTTCTCATTTGTTTTCAAATCTTAATGTTAAAACTTTATTTTGTGATGCTTGTGAATTTGCCAAGCATACTCGAACCTCTTATCCTTTGAGTAATAATAAAAGTTCAATTCCTTTTATGACTATTCATTTTGATGTCTGGGGTCCTACTCAAACTATTTCTTTGTCTGGTTGTTGATGGTTTGTTACCTTTATTGACTGTTGCACCCGCACCACTTGGGGTTATCTACTAAAGTCAAAAAATGAAGTTTTTCCTTGCTTTCAGTCCTTTCTTAAAATGGTTTGTACTTAATTTGATGCTAAGATAAAAATTCTGAGAACTGACAATGGCATTAAGTACATGAATAAACACTTTGAGACTTACTTGAAAAATTATGGAATTATCCATCAAACCAGTTGTCCTTATACTAGTGCCCAGAATGGAGTGGCTAAAAGAAAACACAGACACCTGTTAGAAGTGGCCCAATCCCTCATGTTCACCATGCACTTACCCAAGCCTTATTGGGGGGATGCTATTTTAGCTGCTACATACCTTATAAACCGCATGCCTCTAAAAATCCTTAATTTTCAAAGTCCTCTTGAAGTTTTAAAAGGTAAAAGAGACTATATTATCCCACCCTAAGTGTTTGGTTGTGTCTGTTTTGTTCATACTAGGGATATTGGAAAACTTGATCGTAGCGCCCCTAAATGTGTCTTCATAGGGTATTCTCTTACTCAAAAAAGTTACAAATGTTATCATCCTCCCTCCAAAAAAACCTTCGTTAGTATGGATGTTACCTTTTGGAAAATTAAACCTTACTTTAGCACACCCTTATCACCTCTTTAGGGGAGGTTAATAAAGTAGAAAAGGTGGCACTTCTTGTTTTAGAAGAAATAAGGAGGAATGTAGTTCAGGGGGAGACTGTTGGGAGATTGGACAGACCTGACTTATTGACATACTCAAGGAGGAACTGTTTAGACAGAGTTGAAGAAGTCATCATACAATCTGCCGATGCCAATGAATCCTCCTCCGCTAGTGAGTTATCTATATTCCTTAATGATTTAGATCTACCTATTGCTCACAGAAGAGGAGTCAGATCTTGTACCAAACATCTTATGTCTAATTTTGTTTCTTATGACTCTCTGTCCCCATCATATAGAGCCTTTGCCTTGTCTATTTCCTCTATGTCTATTCCACAGAATTGGAAGAAAGCTATTACTGATCCCAAGTGAAAGCAAGCGATGATTGAAGAAATGAAGGCCTTGTCCAAGAATGAGACTTGGGCCTTGGTCCCTCCTCCACCAGATAAGAAATAAGTGGGTTGCAAATGGGTATTCATTGTGAAGCATAAAGCTGATGGTTCGATAGAACGATTCAAAGCTAAACTGGTGGCTAAAGGATTCACACAAACTTATGGAGTGGACTATCAGGAGACCTCTGCTCCAGTTGCAAAAATGAACTCTATTAGAATTTTGTTATCTTGTGCAACTAATCTTAATTGGGACTTGCACCAATTTGATGTCAAAAATGCATTTCTTCATGGAGACTTAGAAGAGGAAGTGTATATGGAGATCTCACCTGGGTTTGATAATGAACAGAGTCAAGGAAAGGTGTGTAAATTGAAGAAGGCTCTATACAGACTAAAACAGTCGCCAAGAGCATGGTTTGACAAATTCAGTAATGCCATGGTTTCCTTTGGCTATCATCAGAGCAATGTTGACCATACCCTCTTTATAAAACATAAAAAGGGCAAAATCACTCTTCTCATTGTTTATGTTGATGATATAGTGATGACTGGAGATGACAAAGAAAAGATGACCCTATTGAAGAAGTTATTAGCACAAGAATTTGAGATCAAAGATTTCGGTAAGCTATAGTATTTCTTGGGAATTGAGGTTGCTAGATCAGAGAGAAGAATCTTCATTTCTCAAAGAAAGTATATTCTAGATCTCTTAAAAGAGACTGGCATGTCAGGGTGCAAACCAACAGAATCCCCTATTGAGAGTAATCATAAACTACAATTAGGGGTTAGGAAGTCAGTTGATAAGGAGAGATATCAGAGGTTGGTCGAAAAACTTATTTATCTTTCTCACTCTAGACTAGACATAACCTATGCAGTCAGTTTAGTCTTCAAGAATCCCATATGCAAGCCGTCTTTCGCACATTGCGATATCTAAAGTCTAGCCCAAGGAAAGGATTACTTTTTTCCAAACATGATCACCTCCAGATAAAAGCCTTTTCAGATGCGGTTTGGGCTGGATCATTAGATGATAGAAGATTTACATCTGGATACTGCATGCTTGTAGGAGGAAACTTAGTTACTTGGAGAAGTAAGAAGCAGAGTGTCGTTGCTAGATCCAGTGCAGAAGCTGAATGCAGAGCTATGGCCCAGGGAGTTTGTGAACTTATGTGGGTACAGAAGCTGTTAGAAGAATTGAGGCTATTGGAAAAGGAGAAGTTGTCCTTGTATTGTGATAACAAGGCTGTCATTAGCATAGCTTATAATCCAATTCAACATAATCGAACAAAACACATTTAAATTGACAGGCATTTTATTAAAGAGAAGGTTATTGGTGGAATACTAAGCCTGGTTTATATGACGTCAGAAAAGCAACTTGTTGATGTATTTACCAAAGGTCTCAGCAAACAAATGTTTCACAAGCTCGTTTGCAAGTTGGGCATCTGTGATATCTTTGCACCAACTTGAGGGGGAGTGTTGACTAGTTCTATTAGGCTTATTGGGCCTGTCAGTTATTTAGAAATATCTTTAGAGACAATTATCTTATTTTTTAAAATACAGGATTTTTAGGGATAATGATCTGATTATATTTTTTGTATTTATTCCTAATTTTTAGGGATTATGATAGATTCTTGGGATCCTTAATTGTATATATATATATATATATCCTTGTAACCTATTTAGAAATACAATTTGAATAGAAAGAAATATTCAGTAAGTTAAAATTCTACACCTATGTCAGTAATTGAGGAATTATTGGATGGGTTGGGTGGCTCAAAGGTGTTTTCCAAGTTAGATTTGAAATCGGGATACCACCAAATCCGAGTCCGACCAGGAGATAAAGAGAAGACAGCCTTCAGGACACACCAGGGACATTATGAATTCATGGTGATGCTATTTGGCCTCACTAATGCTCCATCAACTTTTCAAGCATTGATGAATGACATCTTTAAGGGGCAGTTAAGGAAATACATATTAGTCTTTTTCGATGACATTTTGATTTATAGCTCGGATAAGGAGGCACATTGGGACACATGAGGGAAGCATTAGGAATTTTATAGAAACATCAATTGGTGATGATCCTCAAAAAGTGTGTTTTTGCAAAATCACGGGTTGAATATTTAGGGCATATCATTTCTTCTAAAGGAGTTCATGCGAATCTTGAAAAGTTGGCGGTTATGGAAAAATGGCCATCACTGAAGAACCTAAAAGCATTGAGAGGTTTCTTAGGATTAACAGGGTATTATCAGAGATTTGTAAGGAACTATGGGAAGTTGGCAGCCCCCCTTACACCTTTACTCAAGAAAGATTCCTTTCTTTGGGGAGTGGAGGCTCAACAGACCTTAGAGACTCTTAAACAAGCCATGATGACAGGTCCCGTTCTAGCTATGTCGAATTTTTCATTACCTTTCGAATTGGAAATTGATGCTTCAGAATAGGGTGTAGGAGCTGTACTGATGCAAAAAGGGCGCCCTATTGCTTATTTTAGTCAAGCACTAACACCTAAACAGAAGTCCTGTTCGGTCTACGAACGAGAGCTACTAGCTATTGTGTTGGCTGTGAAGAAATGGCACCATTACCTTTTGGGGCATCCTTTCATTATCAGGACAGATCAAAGAGCCTTGAAATTCTTATTGGAACAGAGGACCTTACAAGAAGAATAGCAAAAATGGATGGCAAAATTGATGGGGTACAAATTTGAAATACAATATAAACCGAGAAAAGAAAATAGGGTGGCGGACGCACTTTCTAGAAGGGAGGACATGTGGGAATTGAAGGCTGTAACTCTATGGCAGTATGAAGATATGCACAACTGGGAGAAGGAGATAAAGGAAGATGACAAGCTATATGCTATTTGGTAGCAAATAGTGAGAGGCGAACAGCAACCTGCAGACTATACTGTCAAAGGTGGCTATTTATTATTCCAAGACAGATTGGTACTACCAAGAGGATCAACTAGAATTCCTAAGCTACTGTTTGAGTTTCATGGCACACCCACAGGGGGTTATTTAGGGTACTTAAGAACATATAAGAGGTTAGCTACATTTGTGTATTGGGAAGGAATGAAAAGAGACATTCAAGACTATGTTGCAAAATGCGAAATCTGCAAACAGAATAAGTATGAAGCTCTAAGTCCTGCATGATTACTACAACCGCTACCCATTCCTCACAAGGTGTGGGAAGATATCAGTATGGATTTCATTACCAGACTCCTAAAATCCCATGGGTTTGACACTATACTCCTGGTAGTGGATCGTTTCACAAAATATAGACACTTTATGCCATTGACCCACCCTTATACAGCCAAGGAAGTTGTTCCAATATTCGTCAATGAGGTAGTCAAACTACACAGGTTCCCTAAATCTATTGTATTGGATAGGGATAGGCTTTTCATAAACCTTTTTTGGCAAGAACTTTTTGGCTATCGGGTACCACTCTTCATTTCAATCCATCCTATCACCCTGAATCGGATGGCCAAACTAAAGTGGTTAACCGGGGACTTGAGACTTATTTGAGATGTTTTGCAAGCACTAAACCAAAAGGTTAGGCAAGCTGGTTAGCTTGGGCAGAATATTGGTACAACACCAATTATAATCAATCATCAGGCATGTCCCCATTTAAAGCCTTATATGGCCGAGACGCTCTTACACGCTTCAGATTAGAGGAAAATTCAGTAGTAGAAGACAGATGCATTAATGACAGAAAGAAATGGGATTATTGAGGAATTAAGGGAACATCTAGAACGAGCTTAGCAGATCATGAAGAAGACAGCAAATAAGCATCAAAGAGATATGGAGTTTGAAATTGGAAACTATGTCCGTCTCAAACTCAAACCTTACAAAATGCTTTCTTTAGCAAAGAAATGCAATGAGGAACTAAGTCTGCGGTTTTATGGATCCCTCAAGATCATTCAGTGAGTAGGGAAAGTAGCCTACAAGCTAGAATTACCTACGAATTCCAAGATACATTCTATGTTTCACGTGTCACAATTGAAGAAGTCAGTGCAACCCCTATCTCAACCCCAGCCCCTACCACCACTATTGACGGATGAGCATGAACTATTACTCCAACCAGAAGTTGTGAAAGGAATCAGGAATATGACTAACAGACAACAGGAAATTTTGGTGAAATGGAAAGATATAACTGACCATGACAGCACTTGGGAGCCTTATGATACTATCAATGAACTAGTTCCTACATTCCACCTTGAGGACAAGGTGAAACTCTTTTTTTGGGGGGTGGTGTGACGTTAGACCCCAAATTACAAAACATTACAGTAGGAGAAAGGGAAGGGTAGGTGGAGGACCATCATGCAACATAAGAAAAGAAGGGACGGCTGAGTGGGAATAGGATGGTAAGAATATCCTAACTAACTAAAGGTGGGGACCACAGTAGATCCATGTGGTGGGGGAGGGACCACAGATTCTGATAAAAGGAAAAGAAGGGAGTATTGAGGAGGCTGGATTTTGGGAAGGAAATTGGGAGAGACCTGGCTTCTCGAAAGCCAGTACTATTTTATTGCTTTCAGTATATTTTTCCTTCTTGTTTTCTCTGTTTGCCTATAATCAACTCAGCAGTATACTCGGCTGTTTTTGTTTCTCTATTTCCATTAATCAACAGCTCTATCCTTTTTAAGGAGGAGCCAGTATTTATCCATTCTTGGCAGTTCTAGTGGTTTAGGGTGTGAAAACAATGCAGGGTCCTATCAAAAACCTATACATTTTTGTCATTTAGAGTTGCTTATGTTTATCAGGAAGATATAATAGGCTGGAATTTTAAAATATGTCGATACTTTGTTGTTGGAAATGGAGAAAAAGTGGATGTTGCTATTGTGTGTCTTGAGGGAAAGGCATTGAATTGGTATCCCTAGGTGGATACACAAAAGCTGGCAACTTTATAGGGGGTGATTAAGAGGTGATGCTTGAACGTATTCAACACACAAAAGAGGGTGATGGGTATAAGGCTTTGATGGCTCTAGGACAAGATGATACTATGCCTTATCATGAAAGGCCTGAACTTTTTTTTTTTCCGCTCTACTCAACAAGTTAGGATGTTGATGGGAGCTTTTAAGCATGAGCTGAAAGAAGAGACATGGATTGAAGTTAGGATGTCTATGGTGGCTAATATAAAGCAACTAATGGACTTAACCTACAAGGTTGGGAGAAATAGAGAAGGGTTCATGGCTGGCACTTATTCAAAAGTGACCTAGAATATTGGGTTAACCCAAACTAAATTTCTACCATGACTAGTGACCCAACTAAAAGGAGACTTTGGTAAAACCATTGCAATGGCTGCAACGTCTTAACATTGAAGTACAAGGAAAATATTGAAGGCTCTTCGTGAAGGTTTTCGAAGGGCATAAGAGCCCAGCGGAATTTAAAACTTTGATATAAAACCCAGCTATAGATCTTACTTGGAAGCATAACTGAGGCAGGGATAGAGTTTTTACCTTATCGTGATGGAATGCTGATTGTAAATTGTTGAATCACAAGCAAGAAATTTTGTCTGTGCCTCTACAGTATCCATATGAATAGGATGAAGGATGAATCAATTCCTTACTCAGCATTTGCTAAAAGGCATGCCCACACACTCTCTCTTAGGGTTTCTTGCGTTTTCCATATCATATATAGGCAAAACATGAATCCTAGTATGATGAAGAGTGTTTAGGGGCTTAAGGTTATTATTCTTAGTCTAACTAGGTTAACCTTAAACTTTGGACTTAAATTAATTGATTCTAGTCGAACTAGGATAACTTAAGCCCAATACGTAATATAATATAGTAAAGCCCAAAAGAGAGACCATCTTAGTATTAATTTAATATTAAGATGCAAAATAATATATATATATATATTTATATATTATGTAAGGCTAAATTATATTATATTAGCTTCAATTCATCCTGCTCTTTTGTACGGATATCTAGATTGCACTTGGGGCATGAAAGATGTCATCCCCATTTAAATTCAACCTATGTTTCTTGATCCTTGAGTAGACTAATTAATAACAAATAAATCAATATCACATATTGATCTATTTGAGCATGACCATGCATTTCTTAGTCTCTTTTCAATAAGGGGCCCATGGATATCTCACCTCCAAAGGAAGGACAAAATTCTATCTACATCACCCATATCCCTCTACATGATAAGTGGCATACCCAAGTACTACTTATTGGGTCACCCTATTAAAGATGACTTTGAACAGTATCGCAACATATAATTTATCATGTAGGAATCATGGTGACTTCAGGTCAAAGAATTATATACATAATGGTCACTTTGAGGAGTGCTTATGACAATCCATAAGAATTCATGTAGTGTTCTCACTGTGGGTTGATCCATTATATGTGTTCTCTAACAAATATACCCATGTAATGACTTGACATCTCATATCCATGACTGTCATCAATCAACGTACATGCTAGTCTTACCTAATTATTATTATCCCAGTTTGCAATAATACTTGACCAAGGACAATTTTAAGAATAATAAATTATTCTAGAGACAGTTAATATATTTAAATATGATGCACAAATATATCAAAATATAATAACTGAAATGTCTTTATGTTAAATTTAATAAAATGTGTACTATCAATCATCCTATGATTTGCCTCTAGGGCATACACCAACAATTTGAAGCAGAGGTGGCAAGATAGAGGGTTTAGGAACTGTTTGAAATTTCAATAGGATTGTTCTCTAAACTATCATCTTCTTGGTTGCCTTGTTTTCGCCCAATTTCCTCTTGTTCTTTGTTATTGTTTTCTGCAAAAACCCAAAGAATTTGCAATGGTCGCATATGGCTATGTTGATTAGCATTGAACTTTTCTTCATAATGGAAATAAAGGCCTATTTCCCTCTTTCTCGCTACCTTTGCTTTAGAAAGCTTTTGATATTTTCCCTTGTGCTCAAAGTTGAAGGTGTTACCTTAGTTTTGCTTTTGATTGAGTCTCCTTTCAATAGTATCATAGGTTGGGTTGAGTATTAGTTTAGGTTGACCCAATATTTAGGGTCACTAATGAAAGTTGTTTGTCGTGAACCCTACCCATTTCTCTTTTGGGCTTCTTTTCCCACCATACTTTTGTAACTTTCACCACTTTTCAATAACTTTTGTTATAGTGAGTACTTGAATTATATTTTCTTATTATTATATTTCTCATTGCTTTGGGGTAGCACCTATCATAGAATAGTTGGTAGAAACCCGTCTTAGGTTAATTGGTCATATACTAAAGAGACTATTAGAATCCGTACAAAAAGTTAACCAGGTGAAATATAATCCAAGAACTAAAGGTAAGGGGAGACCAAAGAAAATAATAGGAGAAATTATTAGAATAAATTTAATTATAAATAATCTAATAGTAGAAATGAGCTAAGCTAGAATACGTTGGCATCCTTCATCCATATAATCGACCCCACCTAGTGGGAATGGCTTTGTTTGTCATTGTTGTAGTTGTATATTTCTCATTGCTTTTTGAATGATTCTCTATTAAGGGTCAAAGTAATGATTTCCAATAAGGAAAACAAAACATAAGGCTTCCTATACAAGAAAAGACACAGGCGGGGAATAGGGGTTCATAAAATTCCTAATGGACTATAGGTCAATAAAAGTCAACAAAAAGTCAACTTAGCCAAATTATGGTAGAAAGGACCAAGAAAACCCGAAATGAACCTTTGGAGACCCCAAAAAAGGTTAAAATCAACAAAGTCAACTTGGTCAAACTTGACTCAACTTGGTCAAACTTGACTCAACTTGGTTAAACTGTGGCAACGAGGCTAATTTTTAAAGGAAAAAGTGGAAAGGAGGCTTAAAACATAAATTTTCTATAACCAATTAGTTCAAAATGTCCTAATACAACAAAGTCAACTACTATAATTGTCATCCAACCACTAAAGCAAGATGTAAAAGGAAGTAAAAAAAGATGCCAAGATGGAGGGAGCATCGCGCGGGGGGGAGGGGGGGGGGAAGACTAGGAAACTCCAAACAACCATATTTTACAAGAAGAAAACTCTAGGAAACTTCCAAGCAAGTAAATACCCTATGGACAAAAAGACTTGGAGAACAAAGTCAAAGTTATTTCTAAATTACTTATTTAACTTTATTCTATTTTTTTTCCAACACTCTTTTCCTATCTAATAAAATTACTGAAGTTACTAAAAGCTTGGGTTGATTAAATCTTAATATTGCTCCCAAAATTTCTAATTTATTAGTATTTCAACCCTTAAAATTTCTCCAACTTATTCTCAACATTTCTAGCCATTCCAACTTAAATTTCTCTCAAATTTCCAAATTAGAAATTTTAGCCAAGATAGAACATGATGTCGCTTAATCCATGTAGCCAATCTGACTTAGTGGAAAAAGGTTTTGTTTGTTGTTTTTGTTTTCCAAATTAGAAATTCTAAAAATCCAAGTTATTACAGGATTAATCTATATTCAGTTTAAAGAGAAACTGATACGGAGATAAATTAGCCAGTGTGTGATAAATACATTAAGTTTATTCAGCATTTACTTTTAAGTGAGATCAAATTGGTATATCAAACATTTTAATTTCCTTTTCATTTCTACTGAATAACTTTACTTGTTGGAATTGTTATTGGTATTGGATATTTTGTTCTTGTCTCCCATTAAACTAGCTAGTGAATGATTTAACATGAAATTGAGTAACTCAAGTGAGCTCTCTTTGGCCAGTGCCATAAACGCTTATCTTCTCAAAGCTCTCTGTTTAGCATATATGACCATTAATGAGTTGCAGGCGTCAAGAATCCCATATTTAGTCTTTCTTGAAATTTCAAAGGCTAGATTCTCATGCTTAATACTATTGTACCTTTTAAATGGAAAACAGTGAGGGAGTACAAATAGAGTACATTGCCATCTTCATTGCTGTTCTTTTTCCTGGTGCTCTGGTTGCCTTTGATAATGAATTACTGCAAACCTTACCAAATTTGACAGCCCTCCGCGTGTATTCTGCTGGAATTTGGCACAACGCAGTTGTAAGTTTATACATATGTGTATTTCTATACTTTTTTAGGTTTAGACTTGAATCAGCCAGACAGCTTTATTGTATTTCTACTAACTTTAACCTTTTTACTGCAGTGTTGTGCAGCTTGTGGGTTGGCATTATTCCTTTTGCCCTTGGTCTTGTTTCCCTTTTACAGACATGGTCATGGCCCCATGGTAACTTTTCCTTGCACAATTTAGTTGTCATATTCGTTGTGTACACATCCTCTGCTGACTTGTTATGGTGTTATTTGTGATATAGGTTTTGCATGTGCCTCCAACATCACCATTATCTGGTTATTTAGCTCCTGGTGATGTTATTCGGTCAGTGGATAATGTACCCATTCAAAATGCACAAGAGTGGGTGCAGGTTAATACTTTGACATATAATATGAAACTCAATAACGTAAATATTTCCCAGCACAGTGGAGACTTTGGGGCAGTGAACGGACGAAAGGGTTACTGTGTACCAAGTCTTATGATGGAAAAAAGCAAATCTACTGAGTTGTTGGAAAATCAATATGCTTGTTCCAATGACCTTAGTGCTTTTGTTGGAGTTTTATGCTCTACTTCTACTCTGAATGATGGTCAGAGTGAAGCTGAGCTTGTAAACTGGAGATGGAATTTTTACTGTTTAAATGCTAAAGATGTTGGAAAACTTAAAAAATGTGGTGATGACTGGGGGTCAGCTGTAACAAATGGAAGTGGCTGCACATGCGCTATGGTAGAGATTTACTTTTTATAGCCATTCTAATTTTTGTGCCGGTTCTCTTGCTTTCACATACTGTTTACTAGGAACGTGATAGTGCAAAACATAAAATACTTACTAAATGTTCTTTTGATGGTGTTCACAGGATGAGTTTTGTTTAGCTCCTGTTCAGGAGCCTGGATCAGTATGGGTTGAGATAACATATTCAAGCCCTTCTCATCAATGTTTGTTACTTGGAAGAAACCAGTTTCCAGATTCTCAGACATCTGACCTTGAGGAAACTAATTGTGGTGGAACTTTCATTTTTGTTGGTGATGTGATCTCTATGGCTCATTCAATTCAGTTAACATCATATCAGCCTCGCTGGACACTAAAATTTATTGCATATTTCCCAAACTTACTGGAAAGGGTTCTTATTTGGACATTCCATGTATCTCTAGCTCTAGCTCTTCTCAATAGTTTGCCTGTAAGTCTTGAACAATTTCTTTCTTAAATTAACCACTTTCTTCTGTCAAGCTTTAATATTCCATTTTCGGTAATTAAGCAGAAATTACACATAGATCTAGGGACTTGTTGGATATTTCTTTGAATACCTATCTGTCATCTCGCGAGATCTAACATTATAAATTTAGGCAACCTGCTATTCAATGAAGATATATAAGATGCGAGACAAAAAATAAATTTGAGTTGCTACCTGAAGAAAAAGATTGTTTGACCTCGTTTACAATTTGATCTGTCTTGACTTTTGATGGTGTTGGAAAAATTAAGAGAAGTTGAGCAACTGCTTGTTCAGTTTTTGAGGGGATAGAACTGCAGTATATATGGGGCTTGTTGGTTGAATAGTCAATGAGTTACAAAATTTTAATTGTGGAGAAAGGTAGCTTTCAAAGAAAATCTGGAAGAGAAGTTTTAGGAAAATAACAAGCTGTTGATTTTTTTATATTGTTTCAACTTTCAAGATTGAGACAAGTAGTTTGTATAGAGAAAGCAAAATAATTCAATGTATTTGCAGATTGGAAAAAAGACCTTATCTATCAAGCTTGGTATAACATAAACAATTCATTAATCTTCCTTGTGCTAATAAACTTTTGGCCCATAATGCTGTATTATAAATATATTTTTTTTTTTTTTGGAAGGGGGATGGACGGGGAGGAAGGAGGAGGGTTAAAACTCTTGCTTTACATTTGTTTCCTTATTTTACATATTGACAAATACGGGAACTATGATTGAGATTCTTTTTGGATGAATGAGAAAGGTTTTTGGAATATTATTTTGTAAAACAGAAGACGCTTTATTGTTTTTATTGTTAAAATTTCCTCTAACTATGATGATATTATCAGGTGTACTTTTTGGATGGTGCATTTATTTTAGATGTGGCTCTAAGTCACTTTACTTCGTTTAGCCAAGGGAAGAAGGAGAAGGTTCTTAGATTCTGTCTCCTCGGTGGGACACTAATTTCTATTATTGGCTTTTTCCAGGAACTCCTTTAATTGTACTATATCCCAAGGTAAGAGAGTTTTACGTTGGTCATTTTTTAATTATCTATCTGTAGGCATCACATCATCTTATTGGCGTTATAATGCATCATAAATCTTCTCTTTTTGGGTGAGTTCACCTCCTTGGACAGAATCTGAAAGTGTGTAATTCTGATCCTGAACCTCAATGATTTTACCTTCACAACATACACAGGCTTAGGATAAAAGAAATACTTTTTAGTTGGTGATTATTGATCCCAACTTCCAGATTAAAATTAATTTTTATATTGATCTTGCTTTACAAATTTTAGAAAAATTGGATAACATAGACTATGTAATGGTCTGCCAAGATTTCGTTTAAAATGTTAAATGCTAGAGTCAGTAGTCCTTTTTACTTAACTGAATAAACAAGTTCATAATGCATATTTACTTTTTACCTGGATATCAGTAATTTATGCAATGTTTAGGACTTGTTTCTTTATAGAGGCACCTTTGGGCCTCCTATTTTGTCTCCAGCTGTTAACAATCTTAGCTCGGGTATCCGAAGTTTCCACTGCTCCAGTGCTCCTCCGTCTTTTCCAAACCAGATAGATATAGTTCTTGATGATGAGTACGTGGATTCTTCTACTTCTCCATTATGCTTGCTTAGCTGAGTGGTGGAATCCTCCTGTGTCCAATGCTACTTGTATTTCAGAGGACAATTTCCAGCATGTTGATCAGGCCGTCTTGGAGGAATGTCACTCTTTTCCCTCTCTGGATGTGAGTTCTTTTTAGAGAGGGTGATGCGAATGCTGAACTTTATTTATTTAATAGTGTTTTAATTTTATTGGGATTTTATTTAGGAATTCGAATTGTATTTTCTTTTGAAGTGGTTATTGGTTATCAGTATTTAGGATAACTAGATTCTATTAACTGTTAAGAGATCCAATTTAGTTACAATTCTAGTTGCGATGCAGTTTTGCAGCTTATATGGATAAGGCTGTTGAATTGTTCGGTTATTCACATTTTTATTATTGACTAATAAATTTTAGAATATTGAAATTATTGAGTTGAATTACGAGATTTCTTTTAGGTTATATTTGATTTTGTAAAGTTCAATTTATTTTAATTAATTTGATCCAAACTAACTTAAGTCCTATAATGAGAGAGTTCTCTTCACAAAAATTTTTTAATATACAACACTCGAATTAAAAATTCTGTTTAAAGGAAAAGTAGTATCTATTATTTTTTCTATCAACCACTTGGTTTTTTAAATTTCTCATTTAGATGATCTTGATATTTGTTAATTTCACGTGTACGTACACACATAAGTGTACAAGTGGATAGACATGTGTATGCATGTATATATGTGCATGTTAGTGTGTATATATTTATATTTATATTTATATATGTATAAGAAATAAATTAAAAAATAACATTTTAAAAATAAAAAAAATTAAATTTTAAGTTTTCATCTGTTTAGTTAGAATTTCATATTCTTAATTTACTTGATCAAATTATTATGAAATTTTAAAAATTTAGTCTCCCTTGATCCAAACGAGCTTTTATAGTAAATAATTCAAATGCCTTTAAAAAAATACTTCTCCCTTTAAGATTAACTCATTCAAATACAATATATTAGAATTTCCTTTGGTTATACAACTAACTTACATGCCTTGTACCTTTTATTCAATATGGTTTGTTGACATTTAATTAAATTTTAAACAAATTGTGAAGATTTGCTAATAGAATTTGATTGAAATGTCTTCAAATTGCAACTTTCCTACTGAGGGTTGAAGAAATTTCAATCTAACTCTTTACGAATCTAACCCAAACCCAACTTGCGAAATTATGTGTGGATTGAACTATATTTCCAAACTCAAGAGTAGTTCAATGTAGCCCATTAAACAGCCTCATGTTTAATATACTCATTCTGTTTGCGGTTCTTACGAAGATACTGTTTCTCACATCCTTATCATGCCCTCCAGTTTGAGCTGTTTGCAATCTCTCCCCTGATTTTAGTACTTCCTCATCACTTCTTATGCAATGTGGTGAAGCAACTGCTCAAACTCCTAAATTGTTCATAAGATTCCGGAATGTAACTTCTTGCATTTAATTCGTTGCTTTTCAATGTATGTTTTCCTTTTCTCATAAGGTATTTTTATTCGAAGTCATATCTAGCATTAATTATAAATACATCTTTTATTAAGAATTCAAATAATAGATGTTTACACATGAAAGAATAGTTCATTTTACTATATTCACTTTTTTATTCTATTATTGATGGATTTGAACTTTAGGGTATAACTAGATGAAAATAAAGACCATAGAAAAAATGAAATAAATATGGAGTTAATAATCTTTAAAAGTCTTCCTCTTTTTATACTTTTATGTTTTTTTAAAGAAAAAGTGGAAGGGAGTTAGTGACTCTAAGAAAAGGAACTAATTCCTTATAATGCGAAGAACTAAGTAGTATTTGATAATACTTTAAGTAAGATTATCTTTAATAATAAAATATCTATGAGAAATCAAAAGAAAGATTTTTAAAAAAGAAAGAGAAATATAATAATTAACTATTCATTCTTTTTCCTTCTTTTATCTATTTTTCTTTGAATTTCTGTTTTGTTTTTCCTTTTCTTCCAATTCACTCACACACACACACACACATATATATATATATAAAGGGGACCATTTAATATTGGTTTCAATTAAAGTTATTTTTATACCATCTAATAATTGGATTAAAATTTTATGAATATCATCACAAAAAACAAAAAGGATTTTAATACCAAGTTATTTGAGGCCTTCTCAATGCATATAAAAAAATTAATGCATAATATATATTTTAAATATAAAAAAATAATACTTTTACAGTAGATCTATAAAGACATTTGGCTCTTTATGGGAACCTTTTCTTCTCTCTTCACATGGGTTTATGAAACCACGTCCTAACTTTTTGAAGAGAGAGGTTCAATAGAGCTAGCAGTGGATGTTTGATTGTCGGATAAAATTTATATGAAGTTTTTATATTTTTGTTATTAAAATTTTTAATTAAAATAAAATATATAAAATTATAAATAAATTGTATAAATCATATATGTATTAATTTTTATTAAAGAATCTAATAATAAAAATATAAAAAAATTTAAACATTTAGCTATCTTCACTTAGGAATAGAAGCGAGTTGTAGGTTCTTTCATGTATGATAGTTTCATATATAGAAGCATGGTTGCTAAACTTACAATTTTAAAGTTAATGCAGTGCTTAACAGTTAGATTCACATATGTCACCTGTTTGGACATCTTGATGTATATTGGTGTAATCCAAGGTTCTAAAATGAAAGGAAGGAGAAGAATTTCATATAAAAGTTTAAATTTGGGAATAATTATTCATAATTGGATCTATGAGGAGAAATTATGTGGAACTTACTTGTATAAAGAGCAAATGTTTTCAATAATGAAATATATTTGACTAAAATTTTAAATTTGGATAAAAATAGATAATAAATTAGTTTATAAAATTTAGAGAATAAAAATGTCCAGTTATAATTAAAAGGAAAATTTACTTTTTATGTCTTAAAGTTTTACATTAATTTTTAATTTTATTCTTAACATTTTTTTAGTTAATTTTGTCTATAAAATTTTAAACTATAATATATTTCGTCCTACAATTTAACATCGTTTAAATCATTAATAAAAAATAGTGATATAATATATTATTTAAAAGAAAATATAAAATCACTAATGAAATCGTTCACATCATATACAAAATTTTTATTGAAAAATTTAATCTTTACGTCAGATAGTAATTAAATAAGAGTAAAAATACTATAATTTGAGAATATATGTTATTGTTTAATATTTGAATATTGTCAAAATTTTATTTTTACTTTTAAAATTTATTATTAAATGTCACATTACTATTTTCTATTAGTAATTTAGATAAAATTATGGATGAAATCAATTACAATTTAAAATTTTAGAAATAAAATTAATCACAAAAAAATTTTAAAAATAAAATTAAAAATTAATATAAAGTTTAAAAATAAAAAATACTTTTATCTAATTAAAATTGAGCATTTTCTCTCCCATTTAGTCCATAATTAAAAATTAACATTGTACAGTTTAGTTTCTATAAATTTTAAACCATTAAAATGCAACAGTTTAGTACCCCAATCCTTTCATGTACTAATTTTTCAAAAGAAAAAAAAAATCTACTGAGATGATACCATTTCTGTAATGAAAATATTCAAGCACTAGGCCTTGTGTAAATTAAAAGCTTATCTTCTAACTCGTGTTAATCGAAGGGAAGATGAGCACCGATTCCCCTTTTTTTGAAAGGAAAACGACAGATTGTTGCCTTTCTTCTTCGAATAGTAGTCAAAATATAAGCGAAAAAGATGAATTTAAAATTTTATTTAAAAAAAAAATAATATGACAATATTGTATGAAAAAAAAAATAAACATAGTATTAATTAAATAATAAGTTTAATTTATATAATAAAAATTATAAATAAATAATTTTTTTTACTTAATACTGTTATTTTATTCTTTAACATAGAAAGAAAGATTTTATTCTTTAATACGAAAAATACACATGCAAGCATAATGCACCTAGTGGCAATTCCTGAATATATTCACAATATTACGACATAATCTGATTTAGTGTCAATCATGTACAAGACCAACGCAAAACGTGGAGGAAGGGAGAGATACACAAATCTCAAGGACAAGTGGCAACTTCGTAAATAATTTTTTTCATTTTGAAATAATTTTTTATTGAAATTTCACAAGCGTGCATTGTGGGACAGAGGATATGATAGAATCATTTGATAAATTTTTTTCTCAATACAATTATGTTTGACAAATGTTTTTGAAATAAATATTTTTTATTATCAAATTATTTAAAAAAGCATTTAACATAGTAAGTGAAAAAATAGTTTATTAATAATTTTAAGTGTGAGCATTTTTTTCTTTAAAAATAAATTTACTATAAAAAGTTTTCTTTTTTACATTTTAAAAAAAAAGACATTGCCTTTCTATACCCATGAATGTTAGATTTAATGAAAATGATTAATCTTTTGTAATGTTACTAATCAATATTTAAATTTTTATAAAAAGAGATATTCATATTTAATATTTTGAACAAAATTAACTCTAATAAAATTATACTTATAAAAAAATAAAAAAATTAGATAAAAGTATCTTTAATGTCCTCAAACTTTATATTAATTTTTAATTTTATCTTTAAACTTTTTTTTGTTGTCAATTTTGTTTTTAAACTTTTAAATTTTATTAATTTTATCTCAAATCCTAATGTCGGTCATTACACTAATAGAATTTGTATACATGGGTGGCAATCTAGCTAGAACGCTTGACAAATGAACTATATTAAGAATTGATATGAAATTGATAGTAATTATAAAGTTTAGAGATGAAATTGATAATAATTCTAAACTTTAAAAACAAAAAAGATACTCTTTGTAGTTTCTTTTATTTCATTTTCTAAGAAGAGGAAAAAAAGAACAACTTAAAATATATGCAAAAAATACCCTTTACAAAAATATACCCAAAAAAATTATCAAAAATAGAGATTTGAAATTAACACAACCTTCATCCAGTTCTTTTTTTTTTCTTAAGCTTTCTCACTCTTTTTGTTATATATGTACTAGTAAAGAATACCTGCGTTGCACATGTTGCCTAATTTCTTTTACTAAAAATTAGTAGTAAAAAAGTATATTAAAAATCAATTTTAGTTCCTAGACAAATTTCTATTTCTAATAAATCTAAGTTTTCAAATCATTCCAAACAAACCTGTTATACTAATAGCGTTAGTTTAGTTTTGTTACCTTTTTCTTTTTCTTTTTTAAAAAAAGTGAAAAAAGAATAATATTTTAAATGCACCTAATAATATAATATTAACTAAGGAAAAGTCAGGGATTCACCATGGCCTGTTGAACAACGGAAGAGCCATAAAGATAAAAGTAACTCCAAAAACACATTTCAATTTAAATACACTGTAAACAATACTCACTCCTTAATTGCACTCATAGAGAAGAATTTGGTTGATTTTAGTGTATAGAAAGCAACAAATTTTAGTAAAGGAAACACTAAAATCAATTTTCCATTTTAAAAATAATCTGTAAGGGTGTATACAAAGCAACAAATAAATCCAACTTCTTTTTCTCAAGTAATAATAACATTTCCATTTCATCTTATTTGGTTGATTCAAAAAGATAAGTGCTCTATTACATAATACATATTTTCTTAACTAATATTTGATTGGTAAGACGTTAAAAATTAAATTAAAGTTAAGATTCTAACTAAGGCATAAGTGTAGAAGGAAGAGTAATTATAATATTTGGTTTTAAAAAGATACAAGAAGCTAGAGTTGTAGCTTGAAAAATATGATCAATGGCTATTTTTAGACTAAGTGATGCAAAGGAGGAAACTTTGTTCCTTAAGATAAATTAAATGGCGTGCAAAGAAAATAATTCATACTTCCATGATTATAAGTTAGAGGTTGGAAATTATTATTATGGGTAGGGTGACTCAATGAAATGAAAATTGTGCAAATGTCTTAACTATCTATAATATATTTATTTAATTTTTTTTGCATATAATAATTGAAGGTGGTTGATAGAATAGCTGTCATAAATTATTTTAATTAAATAAATAATAAATAATAAAATAAAATGGTATAAATGTTAATAAAATATTCAAATAAAATATTCTAAGATTGCAAATCACTATTTACTAATTTGATTTTTCTTTTTGTAGATAAGAAATGATCTATATGTTACTCATTTGATGACTCTATGTTTGACATCAAATCTTATCATAATTTTAAGAATTGAATTTTTTATACTCATTTTATTTTTTAAATAGCATATTGAGATTAAATAATTTTTAAATCAGATTTTAAGATACTAAAAAAATATTTTGAAATAAAATAGACGTTCTATTTGAAAATTCTAAACATTAGATTATACTCATTTAGGGTATATTATATAATTCATCTTGAAATTTGTAATTTTCAAATTTCAACGTTCCAAACTAAAAAAGTAGCAACATTTTGAATTTTTTTAATTAAAATAAATTCATTTATTATTTAAAGTAATAATATTCGAATATAATATAAAATTATATAAAAGTTTTAAGAATGATGTTGAAATGTATCAAAGCCCATTTTAGGATTCCAAAAGAAATATAATCTTCAAAATTTTTAAGATACAAATATGAATTTTTAAATATAGTTTAAAACAAAAAATTCATCAATTGTTAATATAATATTAGCTTTTACTGTTTAGATTATATTTTTAAATAACTAATTTTATTTGAAACCTGTTAATTACAAATATAAAATAAGGTGCCAGTTGTTTTTTTATGTTTCAAATATAATCTAAAATAAAAAAATTTATATCTGAATTTGAACATGCAAATATAATATTATTTTAGATTATATTCTTTTTGTTATTTTTAACATTCAAATGAATAGGATATTAGAATTTTTAAGATATAAATATGATAAATTTATGTAACATTAAGAAGTTATAAAATATGGTTCAACACATCATTCAAATATCATAAACTCGAATTTACTTGCAAAATGTAAAATTTGATAAGTATTTAAAAGTATATAAGTTTAGTCATGTTTATAGTATCAATAGAAATGAAACGATTTTTTTAAGTACCATTTTGAAAATGGAAATTTGATTTCAGTGTTTCTTTTCTAACTTTTATTATCTATAGTAAAAGATTCATAATCATATTTAAACTATTTTAATTATTTTTTTTTGAAACAAAATAATAACTTTGCTATAGTAAGGGCATGGTTATTGAACAATATAAAATATTGTAAAAAAAAGAAGAAAATTTTAAAATTCTAGTAACTACATTTACACAAGGAAAGGAGTATAACTCATGGGCAACATCAACATTTTTTCACATGTAATTCATAGGAAAGCACAATATTCCAATAAAATCTTCAAGCAAGATGCCAATAACCTTATTGTTGAATGATGCAATAGTTTTTTTAAAAAAAAATTGCATTTATATTATCTTTCCTTCCATTGCTTTCTACTATTTATGTGAGTGTAAGAGAGGGTGAAATGGGCAAATTGCTACAATTAGGTGGACTAAAGGATAAGAGTAGAAGGAAGACCAATTATAATGTTGGTTTTAAAAAGATACATATGAAAGAGTTGTAATGTTAAATTTTAAAAAATAAGGCATGCATAAGGATAAAAGAATGAGATGTAATGTTTGACTCTAAAAAATTACGTAAAAGAGTTGTAAAAATTGACTTTTAAAAATAAGATATAAGAATAGAAGAGAGAACAGTTGTAATATTTGACTTTAAAAAGATATATAAAGAAGTTATAATGTTTAACTTTAAAAGATATAAAAAAAAATGAGTATACAAATTTTATAAGCATTTGTTGGGATAAAAAGGAATTTAAAAGTGATATGAAGAAAACAAAGTTAGAACTTCAAGCTAAGAAATAAAATAAACAATAAGCAAAAATACATTTTTGGTCTCCAAAATTTGAAGTCATTGTTAATTTTATTCTCAAACTTTACAATTACTATTAATTTTGTTCTAATTTTTAATGTGATTCATTTACCATGTCAACAATAATTCTAACTAAATTGTCACGTATACAAATTTTGTTATTATAATAAATGGCATTAAGGGTTTGGTGCAAAATTAATGAAATTTAAATTCTTGGAGATAAAATTTATAAAAAAAAATTATGAACAAAAATAAAAATTAATACAAAGTTTTAGGGCATAAAAGAATATTTTACAAAAATAAAACCAATTAATTTTCTTATAAAAGCTTAGATAAACACATTATTTCCTCAAAATAATTATGAAAACTAAGTTCTTTCCTAGTGCTAGAGTTAGGCCTAATAGGGTTTAGGCCAAATAGGCTCTTGGTGCAATTAAAGGCTGTTAAGTCCAAACAAACTCTTAAGGTCAGATTAGATTGAAGAAAATAAAAGAAAAAAGAAAAAAATTTAAAAATATTTAAGATACCACGTTTCGTAAGAGTTGATTCAATTAGTTAATGCCACGTAAGACTAAAAACTAATAAATAGAAAGAAAGATGTATGGAAGATAGTGTTAGGAGAATTTCAGAATTAACTGAATATTATTATTTAAAATTTGATTGTGATATTAAATTTGAATAGTTGAATCGAAGTCTAAGAGGACAATCGAAGAAGGATTGGAGGGGTGCCTTTCTTTCCTTGTCAGATACAACACTTGCTGATGTGTTTGTGGTGATTTAGGATCCCACGTTCTGCCGCGCATTTGTCTATTTACTTGAAAGAAAAAAATTAAGACAAAAGGAAAACGAATTGAAATTGAATGGCGTGCTTTGACGTATCTTCTTCCATTCAATTCTTGCGTTCCACGTTGCCTGCCGGCAAGTCTTCTCAATTCCTCAATTAATATCATATCCTCTTATCTCAACAAATCCCTACCTTAATTCTTTCAAACACAGATTATTAATTTTTTTAATGTAATATTTTTATTATTAATTTTTTAATCAATAATTAATATATATTATATTATTTATTTCTCTTATTATTTATTTTTTTAAAAAATTTATATATTTTATTTTAATTTAAAAATTTAATTATAAATATATAAATAATTATATATAAGTTTAATTCATATATATAATACTAAAAGTCAGGGATGACATTGGGCAGGATAAGACTGTGATTATAGAAATGTTTAGGCGTTGCTTTATTTTTTTCTATTTGTTAAAATTATTTTATAAAATTAATTTTAAAAATTTATATTAATATTATTTTCATATATTTATATACATATTATTAATAAAAAAGACTTATTTTTTATATTTTTTTATTTTAAAAAATTAAAATTCAAAATAACTTTTAGTTATTATATATTTTTTATTTTTAAAATATATATTTTATTTTTTTATTTTCTGTCAAAAATAATTATTTAAACAAATTTTTATATTTTTATATTTTTAAAAATCAAAAATAATTTTTAAAACTTACAATCAAACGGGGTCATATCTCTTTGCTCTGTGTTGTACTTTTTTTGTTAAAAAAAATTTTCTTTTCATTTTTATTCTTCACAAAAAGTTGAAGGTCGACGAGTCTCTAAAAAATTTTAAAGTATTAACAAAAATAAAAAATAATTAAGGTTTATTATAAAAAATTATATTTAAAATATTATCAAGTATTAAATGTGAATATATTTTTAATAAAAATTTAAATTTTAGTTTAATTTCATTATACTTAATCTCTATTGGTCACTGTAGTGTACATATAACTCCTAATATTTTGTCTACGATTATTTTAATGCAACATGTGCTTGTTTTTCAATTTTAAAAACATAATAAATCACGTCAGTTATACTCAAAATGAATTACCGAAAATAATGAATTAATTTGTTCTTAATTCTCACGTGATTTTTAGTATTTATTAGCATGTTTATGAATTTTTTGTAGTGATAGTTATGTTACAAAGGACGCATAAGGTCTCAAAATTAGAAATAAGGGATAGGAAAAGAATTATATTTCGGCATATTAAGACTATTATTGACTCTCGGTGTTTATTAGCACACTTTTATTAAATTAAAATACTTTGTAATATTGTACATGATATAGTAAGAAAAAAAAAGTAAAAGAGAAAAAAAAATAAAAGATATACCTTGTATTTTTCAATCATTTTTTTATCACATTAATACTCTTAATTTCTTAAAAAATTAAGAGAATTCAAGCCTCTTTTTAGTTGTATTATACTATTTTAACAGGAAAAATTAAGCCATAAAAGGTTTTCGTTGCAAGAGATCCATCTTTTAAAAAGTTAAAAATTCAGACCTCTAACCCTACATGGCTTTACCCCCAACAAATGTTATACTTACCAAAAACAATATTTGTTCCTTATTTGATGACTACACATTACGCAAGAAAAAACTTCCATAATCTAAAAAAAAGAAAAATAGAGAGGAAGAAATTGATCGCATTTAATGAGAGTTATTCATTTCGTTGCCTTTCACCTATAATAATTATATAACAAGTTTAAATTTAAATAATTTTTTATTAATAAATTATCTATAAGTGATCTCTGATTTTAAGAATGTACTCTAATTTTGAATTAATTAAATATATATTTATAATATTTATATATAATAAATCTGAGTCTAGATAAAGTATAACTCTTTTTATATTTAAATTTATTTTTTTAATATTTTAATCTAATAAATAAATTTTATAAATATTTATAAAATATAAATATTTTAATCATCTATTTCTTTAAAAAGATATTTGGTTTTAAAAGTATATTTGACCTTAAACTAAATTACGTTATCTTCTCACCTAAGATTTGTTTGGGCCAAAAGAAAATGAAAGTACTCATAAAGTATTGTATAGTTTGTTAGCATAGAAGATGATCCGAGTGAGAGAAAAGAGCATGAGTGACATTGGACTTTCTAACTACCATACCTAACCCTTATCTCACAGTTGAAGATTTTATGCCATTTCTTGAGACTAGCACACCATGTGAGTTTGTAGTCTGTGCTGCCCCACCTCCACGCCACTCTTACTCATCATCTTTCATTTTTAAACAAATTCAACTTCAATTCAAATTTAATTAATAATTTCATTTTTTTCTTTAATACATGTCAATTTCTTTTTTATTCTATTTTTAAAATATTAAAAAAATAGTTCCTTTTTTCAATGCATTATTGTGTATTTTATATTATTTATATGCTAATTAAAGTTGAGATAAAAAAATTATAAAGTTTAAAATCATATAATATATTAGTGGCTTGACATGCACTAACATGAACTATGCTAATTTTTTTAAAATTTATATATAAAAAAATTAAAATTAAAATAAATTTTCCTTCTTACTTTCTCTCGTTACTTTTTTTTTTTATAACTTTTCGTCCTCTTACCTTTTAATATGTTTATTATATATTATATATATCAAAATAAATGTTAAAAAATTATATGTCATGTCACTAATATTATAATATTTATCTGAATATTTTGACATGAAAAGCCTAATATGTCTTCCCGAAAAACTAAGTTTTTTAAAAATTTATATATATAATAAAAAATAAATATACTATAATAGTATCAAAATATTTCAAAATAAAAATTTAATATGATAAAAGATTTTAAATTTTTGTTAAAATTATATTAAATTATATTAATTTTTGTAACATATAGATAGTACTAAATATATGCATGCTTTATATCAATAGAGAGAAGAAAAATAAATAATAATATGAAAATAATTTTAATATATAAAATAAAATATAATTTATGTTAAGTAATATGAAGAAATTAACTTCAACTAAGTAAATTTATAATATTAAAAATAATATATAATTATTAGATCATTAAAATTTAATAAAATATTAACAAAAATAATTAAATTAAAAAAAATTTAAATTATAAAGACTCAATTAAAAATTTTTAAATTATACTACAAAATAATTTAACCACTAAAATATCAATACTTCTTAACTTTAAATAGGAGGCTTAAATGGAAAGGGGAGATATTTGAACGGACTAAAATGGTTCTGTTTTCTTCCTCATTTTCTAGAAAAGTCAGATATACTATTCAAGATGGATAACTAGATTGAAATTTTCGAACCTTATCCATTTGGCAATCAGTTGAATTCTTTTAATTAAAATAATGAATCACTATTTACTTAATCAACAAATTAATTAATATAAATATTATTAAAGTTATAACCCAAAGTTTCTTTGTCTACCCACTATTAATATGTATGTTTTTCTTTCCATACATACTTTTAAAGTTTGAGAAAACAATCACTCTCTCTCTCTTTCTCTCTATATTAACTTTATTTGTAATTGAAGACAAATTCAGAATCAAATAAAAAGGTCCAATTTCACATAATTTAACAAAACGGACTTCCATGAATTGTATACATAATTATTTGCATATTTATGAACATGAGCATTGTCGAAGGATGTTTTATTTTAAGAAAAAATTTAAGTATAATTTTTAAATGTTTACCATCAAACGATCTTCTAATCAAAAAATAAGACATACATATTTTATAAAATTTATCTTTTTTATAATTATTTTTTTAAATTTTATTCTATATACTTTATTTTAATTAAAAAATTTAGTAGTAAAAATATAAAAAAAATTTATATAAGTCTAATTTTTTATTTTATTATATAAAGCGGAGAAAATTAGATCTTCTACAAAGATTCTCTGCAATAAAAGAGAAAAAGACCGTGATCCACAATTTATTATGAATCTCTCATTTTTTTTCAAAATGGATCTAAAGACAAAGCGATGGAGGCAAGGCACATGCAGATATACCAACCGAATTAAAAGCCTGAATGCTTGTTTCATTGAAACAAAATAAGAAAATTCCAGGCCGATAGAGATTGCTGCTTGTCTGGTCAATTGGAGTAATAATACGGTCAAATGGACACTTGTGGTTTAGTCTTTAGTCTACCCGAGATGAAGGCGAACATGCAATGTAAGGTTAGGTTGGCTACATTATGAGAATTGAGATTTCTTTTTTTTTTTTTGTTACTTTTTGAAAAGTAAATTTGTAATTTTTAGAATGAATTACAATTATTTTCCCATTAAGTAAACTTAATTAGGCTAAATTACATTGGTATATCCTTATTTAATAGTAAGCAAAAATAATTTTTTGTCTTCTATGTTTGGATTGAGATTCAATTTTGTCCTAAATGTTTATTATTCAGTTTTGTCTTTTTATGTTTTTAAAATTTCTTAATATTATTCTAATGTTTTACACCATCTCAATTTCTAATAAAATATTTAATTTTGTTTCTATATTTTAGTTTTAGTAAGTCTTTACTATCAAATTTTTAAATAGGCAAAATTTTAAAATATTTTAAAAAATAAACATGCATGTGAAATCCCTAGTTTGCTATATAGAACTTTGTTTTGACTTTTACTCTTCATATAAAGTTTTTATTGTTTTTCTTAATATGATGTGAAGGGCAGCTAATTTAAGGGATTTACTGTTTGAAGAGAGCACACATTTTGTATCAAAAAAATTAATTTTATTTACATAGAGTTAACAATATCAATATGGAGTTTAATGCATTATGATTTCAACTGATGAGAATTGATAATTCTAAATAAAAAGGTATTGAATGTGATTTAACTTAACTTTAAAGTAGATGTATGTGATTTACAGTAATATAATGCTATCTACCTTTTATCTTTAGTATTCATGTCACTTTACATTATGCATAAAGAGAAGATATTTGATTTGAAATAAACTATTAATCTCCTAACAAAATAAGAAATCCATAAAAAATGATTATTAATGATCTTGGATTTCGCCAACTCCAATTATCTTCGTGTATGTGACAATGGCCTCATCCAAAACTTAGACATTTTCTCATTGACATGACCCACAAAACCTTATATATCCAAGACTCCCTCCACGAGTCCTCGTATCCAAAAAGGTGTCGTCAACATTCTATGCATCTTAGCTCATTAGACCCCCATGTTGACATTGTTAATCTTATTGCTTCAAATTAATTTCATATAAAAGAAATCTTAAAAAATGATTATTTTACTGAAAATGAGTAATGGGAGGACAAAGTTTGAGAAACGAAGGTATGATTAGTGATTGGGTGTGAGAAAGAAAGATTATATTATAGAATATAGAGTGAGTTCACGTGATGGCAGAGAAGTTCTGAGAGAGAACGTGAAAGCGAATCCTTTAAAGGACAAAATGAAATCTGCTTTGAATTATTAGATACACAACCAACATGTTTCCTCCTTTTGCCAGACCTCATAATTCCAAATGCATTTAATTCTCTTTACAAATAAATAAAATATTAAATTAATTATTTAATTTTTTTAAAAATAAAATATCTTAATTTTTTTTATTAAAAAATTAATTTTTAATTAATTAATTAATTTAATTAATATAATTGATAGACAATTAATTGATAATAATATTAATAAATATTGATTGATTATTACATGATTAATTGAATCTTATTAAAAAATAACAATACATTTTAATGATATCTAATTTATAAAATTAAATATATTATATTTACAAATTATACATAAAAAAATATACAAATTATACTTTTTGACAATGGTTAATTTTTAAATATAATGTGTTTTATTTTTTATCAGTTAATGTCACTGTTAATTAACTTTTCTTCTATCTTATTAATTAAATGAATAAATTAATTAAGAATTGATCTTTGAGATATTAAATTGAGACATTTCTTCTTTTAAAGACTAAATTGAGAGGAAATATATCTTTAAGACATCAAATCATTAATTTACTCTAAAAAAACATCACATTAATTAGATGCAAACTATTATCTTTTTTTTTAATTTCAAATATGTTTAAATGATTCAATTTCTTTAAAAAAATAATTCTATTTATTTTAATTAAGATATTCTTATATTTATTATTTATATAAACTTATAAGTATGAAATATATATTTTTTAATATAAAATAATATTTTTTAATATTAAATAAATTAAATTTAGAGATAACTCTTTTCGCTTAGTACCTAAATATATATATATATATATTTGGTAAATAATTTATATTATGTTTTAATCTGACTACTCAACATTTAGGTGATTAAAATATTTTTTTATTTATTGTCTCTGTAATATAATAAATATTTAACATGTATTTGATTATAATAAATAGTCTTTTTTAATTTTAAATAAATTAAATTTATTCAATAAAAATAATATTTATCTTTAATAATATTTCAATTAAAATTTATGATATTATAATTTAGTTTTTTGATAAATTACACCCCTATTCTGTGAGAGATAAAGATAAAATATAATTTTATTTTTTATAAAAAATTATATTTATTATTTTTATATTATAATAAGTATTAAATATGTTTGAGAAACTAAATAAGAGGCAGTATGGTTCCCAAGTATTTGAGCTCTCCATGTGAAAATTGTAATATTTGGGCTCCTTTATGACTTGTGAATTTTGATTTTGAACCAATTAATAGTTTTTTGTCTTTTATGATTATTTTCAAATTTCTTAAATATGAAACTAATATTATTAAAAACCAAAATTTGTGTCTTTTTTTACAAATATTTTTTCAGAGCCTCAGTTCTTAAATATCTCTTACCATCTTAACCAATCAATTTTTTTTTTGGGTTGTGTATAATTATTAAAATTATTTGGTGTCTAATTATTTTTGAGTTAACCTATTTAATTCGTGGTTTGAACAAATATAAAGATAAAAAAATCACTTGAAAAGACAAGACTGAACAAGTTGGTATGAGTCAAACCATCAAAAAATAATGAAAATTAATAAATTAATTTAAAGTTAAATGTATAAGTTTATAATATTTTTATACACTAATAATATAATTTTTTTACTTTATCATGTGAAAAATATTATTAATATAAAATTAATTTAAAATCAAGACAGAACTAATCATAAAAATATATTAATTTTGATATGTTAATTTATCAAAATAAATTTAATTCTCTTTTGTTTGTCTATTGAATTATAAAAAGTAAAATTTTAATCAAATTAATTATTTTTCAATTTAAAATAAAATAATAAAATTGGATATAAATGTCTAAGTGCATTTAATTATATATATATATATAAAAAAAAGTGTCCCCATCGAACTTGTTAGTGACTAAACCCATCACCTATTTGTATAGACCAAATTAAATCTGACTAATTTGACAATTCCATGGTTTTGTTAGACCCGATGTCTTTTTATTTCATTATTTAATGAAATATTTCTACCTTTGGGCAAGAAAACGATCTTGATTTTTTTTTAATGCTTAAGATAACACGCAAAATAGATTGACCAAGAATAATGAAAGTATGAATGAGAGTGACTAAAAACTAACCATTCAATTCACCAAAAAGAAAACTAATTAATAATACAGTGACCTTTTTCTTTTGTCAATAATTTAAATATCTACACTGATATATACAAATATTTTGATATTACAGTTTTTATCCTAAAATAATATATTTATATTAATTAACCATAACTTATCTAAAAAATGAATTATTTTTACAAATAGCTTTTTTTCTTCTATTTTCTTATTTTGAAAAATAATTTATATAACTCCGCACCTCCACATATTTAAGGTGGTGAAAATGGTTTGTGGAGTGAAAAACTTATAACATGAATCACTCTGTTTCATAAAAAAAAATATAAAAATTAAAGAATAAACTGATGTATTCTAATACGACACATATTGACTTGATTTAATCCTTTGCAAGAAAAACGTTTATATTATTAGACTAGATTTATATGTATTTCTTTTATATATTTGTTATTAATTTTTTAATTAAAATAAAATATATAATAAAATAAAATTTATTTTTTTAATTTTTTATATGTATTATTTAATTACAGATAATTATGTTTAAGACACTATCAGATATTAATGTAGACTCT
This sequence comes from Senna siamea, assembly GCA_031216115.1. Taxonomy (NCBI): domain Eukaryota; kingdom Viridiplantae; phylum Streptophyta; class Magnoliopsida; order Fabales; family Fabaceae; genus Senna; species Senna siamea. Next base: position 16,840,211 of record CM062355.1, on the reverse strand, counting down.
TTTCTGAACAGAAATTTAAATTTTAATTATTCATATTATAAGAGACTAGTCTCTTACATTAAACAAAACTCTTGTTAGTAAAACAAAACTTTTTTTAAAAAAGTAATCATAGAAAAACAAGTTATATAAATTAGATAATGTTAATTTTTTTATTAAAATATAATAATAAATATATAAAAATTATAATTAAATTTTTTATATAATATATATTATGATAATTTTAAAATTTTTTACTGACCTCAAAAATTATATATTATATTATATAATAAAATATAAGATAAAATAGATGATTTAAAGAAAATAAAAAAATAAATATAGTAAAAATTAAGTTAGAACAAGGTAATAAAAATTTAAATAATTTTTTATTATTTTAAAATTTAATAATAATTATTTTATATTATATTTTAAAATAAAAAAAATCACATTCACTTTTATACGTGCCGGGCTTCTGTCTATATATATGTGCATCACATGTGAGTGGTTTCAACTACTATATCGTATTAATTCATCGATTCTTAATTCTCAACAATCATTTGAATATAGTGTTGGTAAGATAAATGGCGATGATGGTGGAAATTGCAAAAAGTGCCTCGTGACTCGTGATGCTACTATTTTTCTATTTAATTTTTGAATTATTCTTTATATTTTTAAAAAATATTTCTTTTTTTTTTTTCAAAAGAAGAATTGTCGGTAGGAAATGAAAAGGGTGGGGCCACATCGGCCGTACAGAGGAACGGTCAACGTCAATGTGGAAGAGAGGTGAGTGGGGTCCACATAACAAACATGAGGATTAGGGAAGCACGTGGGCATTACGTGGCAAACTGCCATAACCGACAATAACCGTGACCTTGTCCTTGCCTCGACTACCGTGTCGGAGCGTGAGAGAGCGCGTAGAAAATGGATGACAAGTAATAGAGCAAGAGACTAGACTATACAAGACTTCTTCTACCCCTCCCTTGGGAGTTGGATCTTCTCGTGTGAGATGTGATTTTTATTATGTAAATTAAATTTATTATTTAATTCATTTTAGACTAATTTTTTTATTTTAAAGAATTATACTCTTTCTTAAAAAAATATATTTTAATTTATTTTAAATAAAATATTTTTATATATAATTAAATATATATTTAATCAATATGAGAAATTATTTTTAATTTAAAATAAAATAACTTTATGCAAAGTGACCTATTATTTAATTAATTTTAAAGTAAATTACATTCTTTTTTTTTAAATTTTGAAATTATATTTCTTTTTATTTTGATATTTTAAAATATATATTTCTAATAAATTATGATTTTTTTAAAAATTAATAATATTATAAAAAGAATGTAATTTTTTTTTGGTTTACTAAAATTTAAGTAGAAGGATGGTGTTTTAATCTAAGTTCAGGACATAATCAACTTTGGATTCTTGGCCTTAATGTGATGCTTTTTAGCTACATTGTTTTGGTTGCTAAAGTGTGCTTCAATATTCTTGCAACGGATACTACTGCTGTTATAACTTTTGTTTAAATAATTAATTTAATAAAAGTTATAGCAGCAAAAATATTTGTTGCAAGAAACTTTAGCAACGAAAAAAACCGTCGCTAAAAATTATGACATACGAATGTTAAGGCAGAGAATCCGGACGCAACATAATTTAAGTTGATGACAGGTCTTTTAAGTTTAAAGAACACTTATAACAAATTATCTAAATTTAAAGTCAGATCGTACAATTATTATTTGCCGTAAATAAGTCAACTTTGATCGACTAAAAAATAACAATTTAGACATCAGTTAATAATATAATTTATTGATAATTTGATATTTATCTTGTTTTTGACGTTAAAAAAAAAAAGAATTCCTGAGTGCGATGGGCCCCAGTTTCGTGGAAGGTGGCGTTAGCCGTCGCTGTCTGTGGCGGTGATCTCGCACGTTATTTGACAAACTTCCACAAACTACCAACGCAACGCAAGAGGCTTTCAAAATTCGTATCCAACTTGTACATATAGTTTACACCCATCATTACCCAACCAATCCAACCATCCATACTAAATATTATTCAATTACTATCACATTACTCTTTTCTGTCTTCTTTGGTGTCAAACATTGTAACACAAGCACCCGAACCAAAATCAATCACTTTCCTTTCATTTTTAATTCATGTACTGCATTTTTTCTGCCTCAGGGTGTTCTCACCGACTCCACTTTTTTTTATTTTTAATAAATTACTAAGTTTTGTATTTTAGAAATTGCAAGAGATAGAAAAAATAAAATGAATTCAATTTATAATTTTTAACTTAAAATAAATAATATAGAAATGAAAATTTAATAAATTTTCTATTAAGGTATATTTTATTATTATTATTAATAATAATATATTTATAAGTATTTTGGTGTGAAAGTGTAAATTTCTTTTATGTTACAAAAGGTATAATTTTTAAAAAATAGAGGAGAGAAAAATATTTTTTATTTATTAAAAAAAGTCCAATTTAGTCTGTTTTTAACCTTTTCTTTTGTTGGATATATACTCCAACCTTTTCCAATTTTATTAGGTAACTTACATTAATTTCTCATAAATGTTGGTTAAATTATAATTTATAGCCCCTTGATTTGATAATCGCATTCCATTCTCTTGTAATTTATTTTTATCAATGAAATTAATTTTACGCACAATATAAAATTGTGAATTTATTTTAAAATTAAGATAATAAAAACATATTAGTTGATATTAAGTTTCAACATAAAGTCACAATTTTATTGTTAATATGATATTAAAGATGACTAAGTCATTTTATGTTTTAGAAGGAAAATATGTGGTATATAAAAAATTATCTTCATTAAAAAATAAATTAATTTTTAAATAACATATAAAATATAAAAAATATAATTGTAATTTTCAAAATAAAAAATGCATAAAGAATTTAATTAAACCCTAAGGATGTTAGTATAATTTAAATTTTTAGAACCCCCTTTTTTTGGGGGGTCCAAATATACACAATATCAAGATATATAAAACAATGACATAAAGAATATGGACTACTCTCCTAATTTTCCTTTTAATTGAAAAAAAAAAATTTAAGATGCCATTTTCTCATATCAACTTTGGAATATTTAAAATTTTATTTATAAAATAATTTTATAAAAAAATAATACCTAAATTCATAAGGTGATGATGAGGCAGGAACTATATGTTATCTAATCAAATGAATTACCTCTATTGCCTTTTTGTGATTAAACATGTTTTTATTTTGCTGCTTAATTGTTTGTCCCGGAAACATTTCACCTCATTTCTTTGAAGCTTGTCTCGTGATGAAAAAAACATTTTAGGATGACAATCTACCAAACAAATAATAAAGAGATTTTTTTTCATAAATAAATAAATAACAAGGAGACAAATTGGTTCAATTTAAATTATATGGTCATATGTGAAAAAGGACAGATTGATAAAGAAGCTGCTTGTTGTTATGATCAATATATATTCTAATTTTATTTTAATACACATTCTTTCCTTTTTGGATAAATTAATCTTTAAATTAAACTTAACTTTTTGTTCTTTAATTTTATATAGAATTTTAATTTTATCTCTTATATTTTATAATTGATGCAATATTTTTCTCTTGCTAAAACGTTATTGGTACATGTTATTAATCACACAATCTTATATGAAACTCAAATAAATTATTATTTTAGAGCATGATTAAACTGATAAAAGTGCTCAAATTAGACAAACCAATGTGCAAAGTAGGTTCATTATAGTTTTCAAAAATTTGTGAACATTATTAATTTGGAGTTTCCAATACCCCGAGTCTCATATGAGCTTCTCTATTAGGTTTATTGGTGTTTTACAAATATTTTATTATTGATAGTAATCATGTTTGAGGTATTATTGGATATATGTAAAAAAAATTTTTAATAATAATTTTAATTTTAATTTATCACACTTGAGAGATTAATTTATTTTAATAGATAACTTGGCATTTGTTAATAACTTTAATACTAGTTCAATTATGCTCTATTTAGAATAATTTCTCTTAAACTTTATACACATGAGAGAAAGAAATTATATTAGTTTAAAAAAATAAAATAAAATAATAATTATAATAATAATAATCTAACCTAAAACTTGGCGTGGAATAGGTAGACTTTTATCTTCTTAATTGTTTTTACATTCCTGCTTATCTTCAAACAAGATGACGTAACAATTTGCATTCATTCATCATTCAAAAGTCATTTCCTAATCTCCTTATTATTCATTTTTATTTGATCTGGTGAAATTTGGATAAAATTAGTTACATACAAAAAGAATAAAAAACTAGTGTTTGGGACTTTTTTTTGTAACTAATTGATCATAATTTAAATATAAATTTTATAATTACTATCAGTTTTAAAGGAATTAGCGACTTCGATCTTTACTAGTATATTTAGTTGGCCAAGAGGATATTGTTGAGTAGATCACGTGTCCATTAACTTTATTTGTGTTTGAACTATGTTTGATATTCGTTGGCGACTTTTTTCTGTGTCGAAAAAAAAAAAAAATAGAACAAGAAGCTCCTTTCCAGAGAAAACTGCAGAAGTGGTGACTTTCGGTGGAACCGTTTTTTGGTTGTCACAAAAAATTCATTAATTTTGATTTTTAGTGACCACTTTGAAAAGTTGTTATTGAAACTCCATTTTCAAAGACAATTTTTTTTAGTCATCGCTATTTTCTTGTAGTGCTAACAAATTGTAATAACTTTTATTTTATTTTAAAAATGATAAAAAAATAATTAATAAATTATTTAATATTTTATATTATCTATATATATGTTAGCATTTAATTTTATAGTTAAAGATAATTTTATTTAAAGTACTATTATATATATTAAATATGAATATATTTTTTAATAATATTTATATTTAATATCTAATAATATAAATATTATTAAAAAAGATGTGAAGAGACACACTCACAATTAAGATTGACAAAGATTGAAGGTAAAATTAAATTAAATTAATATATTATTTAATGAGATTTCATTAAAAAGACAAAATCGAATTATCTATTCGTTAATTATGTTGTAGGGAGTTGGTTGGTCGTTAGGTAGTTTGCTTCCAATACAAGGATTCTTTGTTTCTTCGTCGGTTGCTTGACTCATCACTTTATCTTTTTGTAAACTTGAATTCTCTAATATCTTCGTGTCCTTTTCTTTTCGAAGTTTGACCAAATTTTCACGCTTCATTTCCCTCAAATTATTATTATTATTATTACTTTTATTATTATTTTCTTACCTTATTTATTTTTTTTCTTTTTCTAAACAATCATTTTATCAAGAACTTTCGGAAAGTGCCTCGATGGAAGCTAAAAGAAATTATCTTTGTATTTTTGTGCATCTCAATTGCTACAAGCTTAGAATATCCTTTTCTTCTCAATCACACTTTGAGATTTGAGTCCAGAGAATCCACTTTCTCATGGCCCTCAGATCCCATGATTAAATGTACTTTGATCATTTTTTTTAAGTAAATTATTATTGTTTCCTCAAAAAAAATTAATTATCTTTAAAATTTCACACATCAATTTATTTTATTAATAATTTTTATTTATTCATTTGTTAAAGTTGTGGGACTAACTTATCAATTTAGTCCATAAAAAATGATAAACAAATTATTCAATTAAACTTACAAATTAGTCATCATTTTAACTATAAAAATTCTTTTATTTTTTAAATTTAAACCGTTTATATAGTTAACCTCTTGGCATAGACATGTAATTATTAAAAGAAAAGAAAAAAAAAACCTTGGTGATATAATGATGCATGCATTTTCATCTTAACATTGAGGGGTCCACGTATTAAAAATGCATTATATTATATAAATATATGTATAGTGGGACCATTATCCTGTTAAGAAGTTGTTGGGTGGTTAACTTTTATGAAGAGAAAAGGTTGATGGGTGGTTAGACCTTATTAAACACAAAACTAAAGGGAAAAATAAAAGGTCCATTATCCATTTTTAATTCCTAGAAATATGCAATGACACTCAAAATCAGAAAAATTTTGCATAAAAACCCAATCACTATATGTACCGAAATAAAGTAATATAATATCCTTCATAACTAATATTTAATAAAAAAATTTTATATTATTTTATATATTCATATTTAAATATATATATCTTTATATTGGCACAATACTATATATAAAAATTCTATTTTTATGTAAAACTCTCTAAAAAAGAAATCTGAAAAAAAAATAACTACAACAATAAATCAAATTACCCAAAAGGTTCAACATTTTGGTTGTGTAATCGTACTCTGTTGTATACATGTGTTCCGTATTTATGAAGTTAGCAGATTATGTCGGGGAAGCTCTAGAAAGATCATGTATTACTCATAAAAATACTGTTATATAGTCTGCTCTGTAGTACAATTATAAACTAAATTTTTGACTAATTTTCGTAAATATAGACTTTATAATTATTACAAAGTTACACCTATTAATTGGGTATATATATATATATATATATGTTTTCTTTACGCATAAGTCATAATCATATAATACTTTTACCAAATGATACAAAGAGAGATACATAAATATATCTTAGTAGGGGATGTGGTGAGTAATGATTCTTACTTGCATTGCTAAAGAAACGATCTTTTAGTATTATATTATATTATTTTATGTTAAATAATAAATTTAATCACATTTAATAATAAAAAATAAAATAAATTATATTTAAAATATATTAAATTTACATATTATTTATATTATTTTTATATAATTCATATATTTATTATGTTTTATTTTATTTTTTATTATTGAATGTAAGATTACTTTTTTTTTATCAACCAAATCAATATCAATTAATGTTACATCGGCATGTCAATTAACTTTTCGTCCATAAGAATATTTTAGCCTTAAAGCTGTGTTACTACGGTGGCAAATCAAAATCATGGAATTGGTTTAATAGTCAAAGTTGACAACTATTGATGTTTTAGACAGCAAGAGTAGATCCAAGACTTAGGTTTGAACGGCCTTGGTTGCACAAGGAAAAAGAATTTATATGGAAGAAGTTAACTAGTTGATTGTATCTTTGATAGTTAAGTCAGTAAAAAAATTTAAAAAATATAAAAAAATTTGAGAGTATAAATAGTCAACATACTTAAATATGATGTAGTAATTTCGTATATTCACATATATAAGATTTTTGTAAACTAATGTCGGTGAAGATGTCTAGGTCATAATATAGACAATTATTGGATGCTTAAGGGATACAGTGTAAGGCGATGGCTGAAATCAATACAAAAAATATTTTTAATGTATTTTAAAATGTAAAGCTTCAAATAAAATATATATTATTCATCCTTTTTCTAGATACCTAATATTATCAAAAGAAAATTAAAATATCATAATGTCGGTTCTTTGGATAAATATCATGAAGTTTTGAATTCAAAGCTTGACTTTTTGGCATCATAAGGAAGCACTGAAAAAAAGTGTAAGAGTTCGTTGTAAGTATACTTTTCCTTAATTATCCATTCATGTAAAGACATACATGCCTGAATCAATTGGTGGATTTGGTCACAAGGATAGGTAGGGTTATACTACACAAATGTATAATATTAGTGATGTAGCGTGTACTTCAATTTTTTTAATTTTAATATAAAATAAATAATAATAATAATATTATTATATTTCAAAATAATATAAACTATTTTTTTCTTACTCTATTATTTTTCTGGACAAAAATTTTCTTACCCTTTTTATATATTTAAATTTTTATATTATTCATAGATTAATATATAATTTAAAAACTAAATATATCAAAAAATCAAAATTATTAATACTGTTATATATTATTTAGAAGTTTGCAATGTGGCCTTTAATCTAAAAATTATTGTACTTTATTCCCAATTTATTCATCTCATGACAATTATATCCTTCTAATTGTTAATAACATTAAAAATTTCTGTTATCTTTTTACTTTTAGATCCCATGTTAGTTATACATGCTTGTAAGATAATCTTAAATAACATAATTACCTTTATCATCATCTAACTTTTTAATTTAAAATATTTCACATTTATTTTTTTAAAAATATATTTTATTTCTAACTATAATTTAAAGTACGGAATCAAATTTAAATTTTCATTTGACCTAATACTTCTAAAAAAAAAATAGTGAGTAATATAAGAAAAGATTTGAATGAGAGTCATATGACTAATCTACCTTAATGTAGAAATTAGAAACGCAAATGTTTTTTTTGAAATAAATTTTTATTTCATAATATGATATGATTTTATCTTTTATTAATTTAAAATTCAAATATATTTATGAATATGAATTGATTTATTATATCAATTAAATATTTTATTAACCAACATTTTAAAACTTATCATATTAATTATTAAAAAGTTCTCATAAAAAATTTGAATTATGGGTAATTTTGATTTCAAAATTTAATTAAATTTAAAATTATGATATAAGAAATATTTTAAATTAAAATGTTGGATTATAATAAAGGTAATTATACCATTTGTTTAGGGTGATATGTGTAATTTCCCTTATTTAATAAAATGAAGTGTAAAGTCACCTTTGTTGGAAGCTCAAAATCATTTTTTAATTTAATGGGATATAATATATTGTATTATTTAAATAGAAATTTCATGAAAAAGCTCTTTCATCCACCACAAAAGTATAACGATTTCATTGGTACTTTATGATTTTTTTTTGTTATTTTTAACTTTCCTTTTTAATAATTATTTTGAATAAAAATAAAAATAAAAATTATAAATAATGAGGTAGTAAATACTAAATAGAGCAAAATAACATTAGGGTTGGTGCCGCGCCAGCCCTGGTGCCCCACTCGGTTCGCCGGTCGGTCACAGGATTCCATGTTTCTCGTATTCCTGCTAAACACATGGAGCATGACATGACTAAAGCTTTTTTTTTTTTTTTAAATAAAAAACTATTATATTTATGTCTCATGCTAAATTTGTAAAATTAAATAATATTAATTTTTTATGTATATTAATGAAAACTAAACAATTTTAAATTAATTTATTATTATTTTTAAATAATTTTGGTGATAAAATCTTTTATATTGAACTCTGTAAAAATTTCATCATATAAAAAATTAGAGATTTTACATGCGTTCAAATATATATTAATTTTTTAAATATAAAATAAAAATAATTATTATATTTTAAAATAATAAAATAAATAACAAAAAATTATTAATTTTTAGTCTGGAATATGTTATATATAAAACAGTTTTATGAAAAACATTTGAAGTTTGAACTCTTATTAATTGACTATTTATTTATTTTTTTTGAGTTTAGTTTCTTTAAATAAAGAGAGAGAAAGAGTGGGAGAAAGTTTAATTTTAGAGAGGTCGACCTCTCTCTATCATTTTATCTATATATGTACGTATATATCAAAATATATATTAATGTATGATTTAAAAAATAAATGAATAAAAATTACAAAACCATAGTTTTAATTTTACAGAGAGGTTGAATAAAAGATCCGATTTTGATATGTAGAGTATTAAATTGATGAGCTTCGAATCGTCTTGTTTTTTCTTATCTTTTTCTCCCTCCGTTATAGTTTTAGTCTTTTCTCTGTCTGCCCGTCTTTTTCTCTATATATGTTTCCATTCTCCATCTTCTTCCACTGGGATCAGAATCAGAATCAGAATGTTGTATTATATAAAGCCACCAATGTTTCTATTGCCATTCCCATCTCCTGCCTTCTATCACATCCCTTCTTCTTCCTCTTTCATCCATTCTCACTATCTGTTTCCCTACGCACACACTCATTCTTGCTTCTAGTCTCTCTCTCTCTCTCTCTCTCTCTCTCTCTCTTTCTTCTTCCCTCTATTTGTTGTTAAGAGAGCACAGAAACCCACTATCTGATTAGTACAAGTTATAACCTTTCAGCTACCACAAGCACGAGGATTGAGGATTCCTCTGCTCTTCTTTGTTCTGAAGAAGGAAATTACTGAAAAAGCACACAAAAAATGAAGTACGTTGTGGTGAGTGGTGGAGTTGTTAGTGGCTTGGGCAAAGGAGTCACTGCTAGTAGTATTGGCCTGCTTCTCAAGGCATGTGGCCTTAGAGTTACTTCTATCAAAATTGGTACCTTCTTCTTCCTCTTCTTTCTAGTCTATTTTTTTTTAAAAGAAAAGCGGGTATACTTTGACGAAACTCGAAAAGTTCATTGAGTATCCTGCACTTTTTATTTTTGGTTGTCTAGAGTATCTTTTGCTTCTTCTTTTGTTTCTTTCTTATTGTTTGAGAAAATCCAGTCTCAACTGGTAAAGCCTTTTTTCCTTTACCTAGATACTAGTTTCAGAAATTTACATTTATTTTTTTTCCATTTGAGCTTCTTCTGATTCTTGACAAGCTCTGCAGTCTGCACAATAATTGTACAGACACAAGGTTTACTAGAAGTGTCAATTGAAAATCAGACATACCACTTAGTGATTTAATCAGTTGTTTCAATATTTTTCTCTGAGAATGAATTTTATACAAATTCATGTTTCTTCAACAAAAGCATCCCCACCTTTTTTTTCTTTAAAGTTAGTATCTTCTATTCCTTTATCTTCATTCTCACAAGTCATAACGCTTGTGATTCTGAAACTAGTTTATTGATTCTTCCTTTGTCCTCCAGATCCCTACTTAAACACAGACGCTGGAACAATGTCCCCTCTTGAGCACGGAGAAGTGTTCGTATTAGACGATGGTGGTGAGGTATATGCCTTACTCTTACCTGTTTTTCATTATTATTTTGATTTAAAGGCATGCCCAAAAGTAAAAAAAAAAAAAAAAGCATTTCATTTCAAGGAAAAAAGGGACAAACACTGTCAATTTCTTTCAATTTTTCTCAGAGGTGAAAGGTCACGTAATTCATCAAAAACAGGTCTTAACAATATAAAATCATGACCCCTCTTTGTGTTCAAAGGTGGACCTGGATCTAGGAAACTATGAGCGCTTCCTGGATATCAAGTTGACCCGCGATAATAACATCACTACTGGGAAGATTTACCAGGCAAGTTGTTCCTTAGATACACTCATTTTTTCACATCATTTGCTTACTTTTTATTAAGACAGATTCTGAAGATCATACACCAAACTTCACAACTTGACCTCTTCGTTTCCTGTTTGCGTGACAGTATGTGATTGACAAGGAGAGAAAAGGAGATTATTTGGGGAAAACTGTTCAGGTTCTGCTTAATCAGTTGTACCATGTTTTGTTATGACCAACAAAATCTTTGTATGTTTCTAATATTATTATGCTATTCTTTTCATCTGTAGGTTGTCCCTCATATTACTGATGCTATTCAAGAGTGGATAGAGCGGGTGGCCCACATACCGGTAGATGGAAAGACAGGTCCAGCTGATGTTTGTGTCATTGAATTGGGTGGAACCATAGGTACCCTTTAGGGACTTTCTTGATTTCTCATGGTTAGAGATAATTTCTGTGTTATATGTTGATTTATAATAACAAACAACTCTGGATGGATGCAGGAGATATCGAGTCCATGCCTTTTATTGAGGCATTAGGGCAGTTCTCTTACCGTGTAGGTGAGAATGAATACTCAGTTCATGACAAGTGTAGTTCTGTTCAACATATGGTGTTTATGTCAATGTTCATTCTTTTCAATTGTTCTACTCTAAGCTTCTAGTGTGACTAACATTCTGCTCATAGCAGGTGCTGGCAACTTTTGCTTAATTCATGTTAGCCTTGTTCCTGTTTTAAATGTTGTTGGTGAACAGGTAATGTCTTGGAACTTGATTGCCTGTGAGATCTAAGTGGAAGATGAGTTACTTTCAGTTTCATCTGATGTGACTATTGTCAATTATGTTTACTGTGTCCAGAAAACGAAACCGACCCAGCATAGTGTTCGTGGACTACGTGGCTTAGGGCTGACTCCACATATCTTAGCATGTCGGAGCACAACGGTTGCTCTCTCTCTTTCTCTCTCTCACACAAATACATGAATGGATATTGACAGGCAAATAATCACATGCATGCATACAAATTCTTAACTGTAAGATTTTGATTTAGAGTGTTCTAAAACTAGTTGTTTTGTAGGCACTTGAAGAAAATGTGAAGGGGAAACTCTCTCAATTTTGCCAAGTTCTGGTATGAGATTAAGATGATAAGTATACTTTTGTTTATATGACTTGAAATGGTTTTCTCTGCTTTGCAAGAGTGTGCTATACTGAAGCTGAACTTTTACAGGAAGAAAACATTATTACTCTCTATGATGTTTCCAACATCTGGCACATTCCTCTGCTTTTAAGAGTAAGTGTTCACTGGAATTGCTAATTTCAATTCCTATTTAGAGGTACCATTTCTCACACTATGTCTTCTTGTGATCTAGGATCAGAATGCTCATGAGGCAATATTCAAAGTGCTGAACCTCAATGGGTTTGTCTCACAAACTCAATCAGTTATATTGTTCTATTTTCTGGGTTTGAGTTTGTAGTTACAGAAATTTTAGTATCTTGGAAGTCTTATAAGGTGATTTACTGTACAGTGTAGCTCAAGAGCCTGATTTAGAGGAATGGACCTCTAGAGCTGAACTTTGTGACATGCTTCATGAACCAGTGGGTTGCTTTTCCAAATCTAATCTCAAATATTATTTCTATTACAATTGTTAATGGTAACATTTTTATATGTCTAACAATTAGCAGGTTCGCATCGCTGTGGTGGGCAAATATACTGGTCTTTCAGATTCCTACCTTTCTATTCTAAAGGTGGAGTTAGCTGTGTCTTCATTTTTGCATTATTTCATTAATGGATAGTTTCATGTGGTTTTTAAGTGTAAAAGACATATAGAGGCCCCAGTTGGCATTTCAATTGAAAATGCTAGTTGCTTGAAGTATGTTATTGTATATCCCAATCTGCTTTTCATTGATCTCCTATCTTATATCAAGAAGCCTTCATCTTATGTCTCTCACATATTAATGGGACTCCTGTGAGCCTCACAAGGTTCCTTAGCAAGGGCAATGGGATTATTAAATACATGAGAAAAGGAAAGCTCAATGTTTACTCATGATTGTTGGATTTTTGTCCTTGATTTTGTGACAATGGTAGCACCTTGAGATTTCTTGTTGGCTACTAGAAGTTACACTTTTTTGTCCCTTTCCTTTTTAACTTTTTCATAAATCCAGCTCAGTGTTTATAATTTTTAAGTTCTAAGAACTTTTTCCAGTTTAAATGTAAACTGTAGCATTTGGTTATTTTTTTTGAAGTAACCATTTAGATAAGTAAAATATTTCTTTAAGAAAAGAAAGAAAAGAGTGACGGCAAGAAATCAATGTTTAAACACATCTATTACTTTATTTGGAAGTCAATTGATATGCTGGAAGTAAAAACTGTTCACTATACATCCAAATTTTTGTGATGGCAAAACCTAAGCTGGCATGTAGTATCTTTTGCTACATTATCCAAATTAAAGTCTAAGCATTTCCTTTCATCAAGTGTTTATGCCTAATTATATTTTTAACAGCATGCAACTTTGTGTAAGGTTGAGTTTATTTCCATTATGCTTGAGCACTAGCTCAAGGATAGATGCAAAAGAGTGAGTTTTTAACCTTCACACATGATTACTACAGGCATTGGTGCATTCTTCTGTTCATTTGCGCAAGAAACTTTTTGTGGATTGGATTCCTGCTAGCGACCTCGAAGATTCAACGGCGAGAGAGGTTACTTCATTTCTTGATTTCTTATGTTAAAACTTCTTTTACTTATTTATCTTAATCCTGACTTCAACTATGTGTTCTTGTTTGATGTTGTAGAATCCGGATTCTTATAAGGCTGCATGGAAGTTATTGAAGGTATCTCTTAAGAGTTTTGAAATAAGCCAGTTGCTTCTTTATATGTCAATTTTCCTCTCTTTAGTTGAAAGTATTGTCCATGTTTTTAACTTGAATGATCTTTGTCTTCAGGGTGCAGATGGTATTCTTGTTCCCGGCGGATTTGGGGATAGAGGAGTGCAAGGGAAAATTATTGCAGCTAAATATGCCCGTGAAAACCGAATTCCATTCCTTGGCATTTGTCTTGGAATGCAGATTGCTGTGATAGAGTTTGCAAGATCTATTCTTGGTCTACAGGATGCTAATAGCACTGAATTTGATCCCAATACGAAGAACCCATGTGTCACTTTTATGCCCGAGGTTCATAATTATGTTTTTGTGTTTTAATGCTGATAGAATAGGTTAAAATAAGAAGTCAGTTTTTCCTAATGGTAAGATTTTTGTTCTGTTTGTATAGGGATCGAAAACACATATGGGAGGCACCATGCGTCTGGGATCAAGGAGAACATATTTCCAGGCCATGGACTGCAAATCTGCAAAACTGTAAGTATTATTATTCCATTGAATAGTTTGAAAAGGAGATACATGTATTTTGTGCTCATACATGACAATATGGGAACAATATTTTTGCTTCAGTATGAGTGCACTATCAGCCTAGAATATAAATATTCTCGAGGTCGCTAATCCTTTTCCTTGCTTTTTAGATATTCCTTCAAAAGATTCATAGATGAGAGACATCGGCATAGATATGAGGTATAACATACTCATCATGTATTCAATAATCCTCTCAATCATTTTGGACAGAAAAGTGATAATATTTTTCGGTTGCAGGTGCATCTGGATTTTGTAACACGACTTGAAAACGCTGGCCTTTCTTTTACTGGAAAGGATGAAACTGGCCAACGCATGGAGGTACGGTTTTAATTTGTACAAACATTCTCTTGAAATTTTTGAATTATTTAACACATCTACAGAGGTTCTGAAGTATTTTTTGTTTCTTTATGACAACAGATTGTTGAACTACCTAATCATCCTTTTTTTATTGGTGTTCAATTCCACCCTGAATTTAAATCAAGACCAGGAAAGCCTTCTCCTTTATTCTTAGGTACCTCTCTAATGGATGCCTATTCAGCTTTTTAATTTATCATATATGCAAAAGTGGCTTGTTCTGAAGTTCCTTGAGATCTAAGTGCCACTTAGTATTTGTGCTTATACGTCTTTTGATTTTTATGCTTATTATTTTCTTTTCCTCCAACAAGTATCATCTCTCTAGCATATTTTAGAGATATTAGTAAAATCAAATTCCCTAAATATGTTGGCTTGGCTCTCTTTCTTATACTTGTATGTCATATATGTGTTTGTTTGAGGCCATATGATACCTTCTTTTGCCTGTGTCATGCAGTGTCGCATCAGAAAGAGAAAATTTGGGCTAAAAGAACCATCATTAGTTTCACCTCTGTTCTGTGTTAATTTTATGTTAATAAAAGGAAAAAGAAAAACTTTTGAAGGAAATCATTTGCTTGGACTTGGAGGTTTGCGTTTTCAAAGCTGCTTTACCTAAAAGCAGATGGTCTTGGCTTTAGCAGGCCTTAAGCTGTTTGGATTGAGGAGAATGAAAGAAAAGGAAATGTTGGGTTTATATATTTCCCTTAATCTAAATCTAAATCAGACCTTTCTTTCTCTTTTCTTCTACTCCGTTCCTCTCAATCCAAATGTATCCCAAGTCTACTGTCTAATGCATAGAGAAAGGTTCTCATTCATATATATATTCTTTTAAATTTCTTGGAAAATAATGATAAACAGTTTGCTTAGTCATTTTCTGTTGTGTAACTTCTGGATTGTTTCATGATCATGTCAAAAATAGGGCTTATTGCGGCTGCATGTGGACAATTGGATGCTGTTTTACAAGACCTGTTAAAAGGAGCAGGCACTGATATCTCTGCAGTGAAAGCATGTCAAAACAGAATTCCTAAGATAGCTGCTTATGGGCCAAACTATGTTAATGGAAACTGCAATGGGTTGCATTTTTGAAAGATGTTTGGTCATTAGTCTCGTGATTTATCGGGATTTGGATCCTCTCGTACGAAGACATAACAACACTGTCATGAAAGGAGAGAGACATGTCAGAGGTGGACCCTATAATTCTGTATCTATATCTCTCTACATGTAATAGTGTCATGTTATTTTCCCAAATAAAAAGGATCTAGATTCTGATTTGAAGTGGCCTATGAAAACTTGTATGTACAGTCATTGGACTTAGTTAGGCAGAATTTTTAAAAGGGTTTGGGTAGAGAAGAAGAGAGTTGGGTCCCAGAGTTTTTTAAAGGGTCATATCAGCTCGTTTAGGTTTTAAATGGTTTTGTGGGTGTTTTGAGTTTCCTTTGTGTAATGTTCAGTAAACTAGTAAACTCCTTGTTTTGCAAAAATCTGATGATGTCTATAGAAAAATTCTCCTGAGTTCCATTTTCAGAAAGGTCTTTGTGTGGGTGAGTTTAAATTTATCTTGGAAATCTTACAAGAATTTTGAGTAAAAGATATGAGATAATTCTATATATATAAAAGGATGATTAATTTTTGAAAATTTATGTTTATAGTAAGAATACTATCATCAATATGAATAAGCATGGAAGGAAATTAAAGAAAATGGAATGCAGGGTGAATTGAGTGTTGCAGACAAAAGGCTTTCACAAAACCTCTTTAACGAATGCTTGAAAGCAGATGTGCTCAGCTAAATGGTTACTTGATCTTAAAAAAAAAAACATAAATTATTCTTTTAGTTTTTAAAAGATACATCTAATTTTAATTTAGTCATTAAAAGATAAAAATCATCAATTTGTCATTCAAAGAACAATTTTTAAGTTAAAATTCATATAATTCTCTTAAATTATAGGTCATATAAAAAATCTCCTCTATTAATTCTTTTATTCAAAACTCAGCAGAAGATAAATACATGAAATTATTTGAGAGTTTTTTTTCAAGACCTAAAGTTTAGGAAATTTTCTATATTTTGGTGTTGTTTGATTTTGCCCACTTATCATTATTTAATTAGGATTTTAAATGAGAAAAATTAGGTCTGAGAATTTTTTTTACACAAATTGCTAAATTTGAAAAAATTCTAAGTTAATTTTTATAGTTGAAAAAAGTTATTTATACATAGTTTAAAGATTGTATGCATTTTAACTTATTTTTAAATAATTTAGTCCTTATATTAATTATGTGATTATTTTTTTCATTAGTTAGATAGGGAATAAATTGTTTGAAGAAATTTTTTATAAGATGAAGTTGATAATTTTCATTTTTTAAAATTAAATTAAAATAATATATATTTTTTTGAGATGATAAAATAGAATGAAAATTGAGTTGGATACAAATGCCAATATTTTCATAAAAGCACTTATGAATGTTTTAGTAAAAATATATTCAAATAGTTGACTTTTTGGTGTCCCTATTGGCCAAATTAGGACCATATGTCCTATATTTGCCCACCATGTGACGAGTTTTTATAGTTTTTTTTAAAATTATTTTTAGATGCCTTTGTGGTACGGAACCACAAGGGCCAGATTCTCTTTTCCTTGAGCTACAAGGACTAGTGACCGGTCAAGTTAGACTTGATTGGTCTCACATGTTGAAAGTTAAGAAAAAAATTGTATTTAAATACCCACACTCCCTTTCCTCTCATACTCAAACCTTCATTGCATTTTTCCTAGCTACTCTCCCTCTCATTCTCACAATTTTACATTTATTTTCAAATAGTTGACTTTTTGATGACACCTAGTGTCTCTATTGGCCAAATTGGGACCATATGTCCTATATTTGCCCACCATGTGATGAGTTCTTATAGCTTTTTTTATTTAAAATTATTTTTAGATGTCTTTGTGGTACGAAATCGTAAGGATCAGATTCTCGTTTTCTTGGGCTACGAGGACTAGTGACCAGTCAAGTCAGACTTGACTGGTCTCACATGTTGAAAGTTAAAATAAAAATTGTATTTAAATACCCACACTCCCTTTCCTCTCATACTCAAACCTTCATTGCATTTCTCTTGGTTACTCTCCCTCTCATTCTCACAATTTTACATTTATTTTCAAATAGTTGACTTTTTGACAACACCTAGTGTTCTTATTGGCCAAATTGGGACCATATGTCCTATATTTGCCCACCATGTGACGAGTTCTTATAGCTTTTTTTAAAAAATTATTTTTAGATGCCTTTGTGGTACGAAACCACAAGGGCCATATTCTCGTTTTCTTGGGCTACGAGGACCAGTGACCAGTTAAGTCAGACTTGATTGGTCTCACATGTTGAAAATTAAAAAAAAAATTGTATTTAAATACCCACACTCCCTTTCCTCTCATACTCAAACCTTCATTGCATTTCTCCCAGTTACTCTCCCACTCATTCTCACAATGTTACATTTATTTTCTTCAATTTGTCATCTCACTTTCAATCCTAAACTTCAATCTCACTTAGAATTATTTGACTTTAGTGTCCTCTTATTAGTATTTTATGAATCGTTATTGAAATTCACTTGCAAATATTTACAAATTAGGTATGTAATCTATATATATATATATATTTAGCCATAGTTTAATTTATTTCATTTAAGACCAACCCAAATGCATATGCTTGTGTAATATATGTTTTAGTAAATTCATTGTTTGTTATTTACATTTTTGTTTGGTATTATTTAAATATATATTTGTTGATCTAAATTTATTTTGTTGTATTTAATTTTTGAAATCCTAAATAATTATATATTTTTTTTCATATACATGCTTAAGTTAAATATTGTTAGATGATAATTTTGTTAATAATATTTAATTTTTTGTGTTTTTAATAATGCTTACTCTGTAAAAATAAGTATATCTTTTGCAATTTAATTATATCTTCTGTGCATAGATGTGAGCTTTTTTATTTTATAATATTTGTATTTATTGATATGAATATTTATATTTTTAAATTTAATTTTATCCTTTTTTTGGTAACTTTAATGACTTGACTGTATTATGTTTTTTTATTTGTTTGTTAGTTATTTAAATATTTAATATTTTGTTTGTAATCACAATAAATGTGTATAAGAAAAGTGAAATCTTAAATAGTTATATTTTGTTTGTTACTTAAATATGATGAAACTATTTCCATATCTTTGTGTTAAATTTTTTGTTAATTTATATTAATTAATTTAATTTAAATTATTCTTTTTTTTTTAAGTTGTCTATGTATAATTTGTTTGTATTTAAATATTTGTCCTAATATAGTAGAGAAAATGGCTTGGAGGAACTGTGCACTTTTGTACAAAGATAGAAATATATGTCAAAGGAATAACAGAGTAACTTTTGAGTGTCGTCATCCTAAAAGTGTTTTTATTAAAGAAGGGATTAATTTAGAAGACTTGAAAAAATTTATAAAAAAAAAGTTTGGTTTATTTAGACAAAGGAAGTGAGAAATATTATTTATTGGATACTAGTATCATTGTCCCCTTTACTGTATGGGACGTTACATCTTAATGAAGATAAAAATATCGAATTGATGATTGAGGCACATAGCACATATTGTGCTCAAATTAGTGTTATGCTGCTTGTTCAAACAAGGATTGTCTGCCTTGACATAGATCTAAATGTAGGATCGCAATTACTTTTAGGGATTGAACCATCAAATTTTTTCACTTTTGACAATTATGAGGTTGGACCATCAAGTTTCCCTAATTTTGAAAATTATGAGGCTGGGCCATCAAGTTTTCTCACTTTTGACAATTATGAGGTTAGGCCGTCAAGTTTTTCCACTTTTGACAATACTACCATACTATAAGTGTCACATGAATTTACTATAACAGTTAATGTTTCCTCGCTACTTGTTCAAGAAGACAACGGTTGTAGTAGTCAGACATTGAGAATATTTGATGATAATGAATCTTAGAGCATAGACCCTAATTATTGCCTAGATGATGACCTATCTAAGTATAGTCATGTGTTAGGCTATAATGAGGAGAATAATGAAATAGTAGAAGTAAATGTCAAAGGCCGTGACAATGAGGAAGATGATAAGAATGACAATGACGAGGCAGAAGAAGAAGCTTTGCCGGAAGGTCCACAAGTGGTAAGAGAATA
This sequence comes from Senna siamea, assembly GCA_031216115.1. Taxonomy (NCBI): domain Eukaryota; kingdom Viridiplantae; phylum Streptophyta; class Magnoliopsida; order Fabales; family Fabaceae; genus Senna; species Senna siamea. The sequence continues at coordinate 16,820,322 of CM062355.1, read as the reverse complement.
TCATGAATGTGCAACTCATTTTAAGAGAGATTCTTGTTGAGCAATTGGTGGCACTTGATCTTAATACTAAAAATGAGTTTGACCATGCAGAGTTAGAGGAGGGTGCAATATTTCTAGACAAGGCCGCCCTCCAAATTGTGGTTAAATTGTACTTAGTTTGAATGTACCATAATTATTGGGTTAATAAATCATCTGAGCGATATATTTAACTATCAATGTACAAAGTATTCAATGACGTGCAAGTGGAAGTTGAGGGCTTACAAAAGGCCAATGTTTTAGGAGATTATCAAATATGAGGGTTTACATTCATGCACAAATCCTACTTGATCACAAGTTATAGTAAGTTGGACTCTGATGTTATTATTGCATATATTGTGAATATGGTGACAGAGACGCCAAAAATTGCTGTTAAGTCCATCATCACAAAAATCAATGATGAATTTGGATATAATGTCACATGAAGGCATGGAAAGCAAAACACAAGGCCATTGCATTAGCCTTTGGGAATTGGGAAGCATCATATGCTTTGCTCCCCCGATGGATGGCGACTATACAAAGTTTTATGCCAAGAACCATTGTTGACTAGCAGATAATTAACCATCCTGAAGATGACAGCCAACATGGGTTTTGTCGTGTTTTTTGGACATTCAAACCTTGTATTGATGGCTTTAGTCATGTGAAGCTCATTGTTCAAGTAGACATTTTTTAACTAAAGTTCTATGATATTTGAAGACATTTTCGACATGCTGAGTGAGATCACGTTGGCATATGTAATAATTCTAGAGGATGTAGACATGTCATAGAAGGCAAAGGTGGCGTTGTATTAAAATTCTTAATTCTCCATGCATTATGTGTAATTTTATGCCAACTGAAGAATAACAGTTACTAGCGATTAAAACTGTATGTGATATAAAAGGAATGATTTTTATTTATAAATCATAAATTAAAATAAACTATGATTATGTGTTTTTCTACTTGAAATAAATACAATTTTTTCAAACAAATGTACCAAATCAATCTAACAAAAACTATATGAAATTACTGCCTATTTTGAAATGGGTCGGCCTAATATTATGCAGAGGACATTAACAATCCACTACCTCCAATTGGTCATCCCTTTGACTCTCCTGTGGCTCATCGCTTGTGGTCGGGGGTAGATCATTCAAGTCCACAGTTGGTGACTGACATAGAGGGATTGGCTGATCAGGTGTCACATATGCAAGAGAACTCATAAAGTAGTCAGTAATGGATAATTGTGGTGCTGGTGTTTGGAATGGAGAATTAATACCACTATACACCATCGGCGGTGTCACTGGCGTATAGGTGGATGGACTGGTACCCTGATCGAATGAATAGTTAGCTAGGCCAACGAATGTATATGTTAAAGGACTAGCATTATCTTCACTTGCAATGACAAATTGTGATAAGGTTGAGGAAAAATGTGGCTTATGCACATTGCCCATGTCAGGGTCCATAGGCAATATTCGGTCCCTTGTCAACATGAACCCTCTTGTTCCCCTTTCGACCCCTTCTTCTGGAATAGGTGGAATAATAAAAGATCTACTCAGAGGAGCCAATTGCTCATCAAGTGTTAATCTCTCTGTTGTTTCTCCTAGAGCTTGCAAAAACTCATTGCATTTCTGGTCCACATTTTGAGATAATAACGAGTCTTTAGAATCACAGACTATGCAATTAATGTTGGCAACTTTGTTGGCCTATAAATTTTTTTTTAAGATTTAAATGCATTAAAATGATGACATGAAGATAAATACAGTGTAAAGAAATCATGAAATAAAGGTTAATAAAAATGAAATGTAAAAATCAACATATAGCCTGTCTCATTGTGGTAGATGTAGGATCTATCAATTGACGAGTGCGGCGATTATACCAAATCATATATTCAGACTCTCACCATATGGCCTTACCAGTCGAATCCCAAGTACAATTTGAGATGGCCAATTGATAAAAGCCTCGATGTAACAGTCCAGCCGCCCACTTGCAGATATTGTCCGCTTTGTCCCACCTCTGTGGACTCACGATTTTGTTCTTCCCCAACCTAAGGGGGGAAAACGCGTCCACAAGGGAAAGGGTTCACCTTCGTAACACCTTCCCAACTTTCGTCTGAGGATCGGCTCTGATACCAACTTAATGTAACGCCCCTATCTAGTCTTGTTGTTCATTTCAATGGCAATAAATAGGTTCGAAACATTATTCTTGTCCTTTTAATTATTTTCTGAGTAGTTAAACCATCGAAATATGTCATACGCAATAGGTTCGGGATCTCTTATGCTCAAATAAAAATAAAACTCACAAGCACAGCGGGTTAATAAAAGTTTACGCTACACAATGCAAATACAGTCTATCACAAGGATTAATAATGCATGTCTAATAGAAATATTCATTACAACTAATGTATCAATCCCCGGATATGTGAAGTACCTATCCTGCGGAAGTCAGGAGACAACAGGCCTGCCACTCAGACTTCCGCACCAAATAGCACCAGACCGGTCCTTCACATATCCGCTTTCCCTAGTATTCCCTGAACTACTCATATATAGAGTCAATTCAGCTATCCTATTTCCATCCTAGTACTTCTAGGATCCAAAAGAATGGGTGCTTACAAAAGACTTTTCAACCAAAAGATACTGGTACCACGAGTCCCTGTTACGTGTTCGAATCTGATACATATTAGCACATGTGTGAGAAACACGAGTTTCCCAGTAGCCTAGCAATTTATAGTTTTAAAAGAGACTAACATGTATCAGGGTGCAAGCACCAAAAATGTTCAAACCGCATCCTTGATTTAGGAGAAAAGTACACATCAATAGACAGGTAATTATTGCATGATAAGTTTAGTAGTTGGCAATAGTAAAAGTTCTTTTCATATGATCAGTATTTTCTTAAGCGTACTAATTTATCATCACGAAGTCGTCAACGTGTGCGTACATGTTATATGAACACTAGGTCTCAAGGGTGGAGCACCTTTGGCCACGCCTCCCTAGGTTACCCGTGTGGAGCACCTTCAGCCACACCTCGAAATTCATGGACACTCGGCCACGTATATAGCGTGTTTGCGAGCACTGGGTCCCAAGCACGGAGCACCTTCAGCCGCGCCTCGCCAGGCCGCCCGTGTGGAGCACTTTTGGCTACACCTCGTAAATTGTAAACCCTCGATCCACGTACATGCAATCCTCAAGACACTAGATCATAGGTATAGAGCACCTTCGGCTACACCTCCCTAGGCCACTCGTGTGGAGCACCTCTGGCCACATCTCGTAATACGTGAACACTCAGCCATGGTCTCAGTACGATCGCGAACGCTAGGTCATGGGCATGGAGCACCTTCGGCCATGCCTCCCTAGGCCGCTGGTGTACACTCGAGACCCCGCAAGGTGCGGTGTCACTATATATTTTTTTTCCTCTTATTAATCAGGAAAGGTTTCTTTTTGTAAGACTTTCAAATAAATTGAAACCTCCCTACGATTTCGCGTTTCACCTTAGAATTTAATATTACGTCATTTTCCATCCCTAATATTATTTATGGACAAAGCATCTTCCATTTTTCTTAGGATTTAGTATTACATAAATCTCCATCCATAATATTATTTATGGACATAATATTTCTACTTTTCTTGAAATTAAATTCCCACATAAATTTCACTCCAAAAATTTTAGTTTTGGACATAATATTTCTATTTTTCTTGGAATTAAATTCTCAAATAAATCTCACTCCAAAAATATTAGTTTTGGACATAATATTTCTATTTTTCTATGTGATCATGGCAATAAATTCGCAGCACTAACTTAATTCATCTTACTTCACCCTCACATATATTTATTTTGGCGAACATAAATACCCAACACATTATTCATCTCCTTTAACATAGCCAACTCCTAAGGTTATCATGCATACTATATCAAATCTCCTCCTAAATCAAGAATGAAGAAAATTATTCTAGTTCCGTGAAAGCAACATTACGATATATATATATATATACTAACTTGTGGAACTAAAACAAAGGAATTGCTATCCTACCTTGCTTCCTTTGCTCCTTCCTTGCCTTTGATCATCTTGTCCCTTCTTTCTTCCAAGTGCTAAAACCTTTCCTGCTCCTTGCGATTTTCTTTCTTCCTTTCTCTCCTATGATTGTGTAATGCCTTTCCTAGGTTGTCAAATGCTCTTCCTTCCCTAGTGTATTCCTTTTGGCTATAGAGAGTGGCGTGTCTTCATTCCCTTTTCTCTTCCTTTTCTATTCTGCCCATCGGTGGAAACCCCACGTGCATTTCTTACAATTTGGAGTTTAATACTGCTTACTTTCCCATTCACGCCAGCCCTCTTCTTTTTTTTTTTTTTCTTTTTCTTCGTGTTGTCACTCTTGTGCGCGTGCAGGTGTGTCTGTACTTGAATCCTCTCTTCCTCTTCTTTCTTTCTCTTTCTTCTCTTTTTTTTTCTTCCACTGGTGGCACTTGTTCGAACGAAGGAAATGGCACCTCATTTTATGCAATGTTCCAGTTTCCTCCTAGTCACACGTGGCCCAAGCATTGCATCCTCTTGGCTTGCCATTCACCCCCTTCGCACTCAGCTGGATGGACGTAGGAAAGTAGGAGAATCACGCCATCCTTTCCCCATGCTTGAACGTACAACTTCGTGGGGTGTGGGGCGCTGGGTTGCTACTTATTTTCCACCAAGTTTATACATGATCCGATGGTCCCAAGCAGCTCATGTTGGCATCTCCCTTGTATCCTGTACACCCTCCGTTTGGTAGCTTGATAGGTAGCTAGAAGGAGGTCACACGTCCTAACCTGTCTTCTTCTCTCTCGGGTATGGTAGGTAACTTAGAGGAAAAGGAACCATGCTTGCCTTACACGCCAATTGAGATGTACTTGATGCAGCCCCTTGCTTTGCTTTGGCCAATGGTTTTATGTGATCCTCTCCCTCCTTCTCCAATTTCCATCGTGTCTTAGCATCCTATATAACCCTCCTAGCCACACGAAGGCCTTAAGGCATCCACTGAGGTTCTTTCCTTTGGGCCCTCCCTTTTTACGGTTGCCTAGAAGAAATGCAAGGAAAAGGAAAAATTTAGTTTCCTTTTGCACGTTTCCCCTCCTCGCGATATGTGAGTGTACGCATTAATATGTATATATATATTATCATCATTATCATATATATGTATTTATTATTATTATTATTATTATTATTCAATTACGTGGGCCCTACTTGTATATATATGTATCCACGTGAGTTCCTTTTTCTTCTTCTTTTCTTCACATGGAGTCATGCATACACATATATATATCTAATATAAATTTGCACCGCCTCCCTGATTCTGTGTGTCAATAAATTTCCATGCATTAAATTTAGTTCCTCCCTTTGGCACTTAGGATAGACAAAATTTAAAAGTTAAGTTAAATATCAAATCCTAAAGTAATTTACCCCTCTTCATTTAAACAATTTGGCTATTTAATCTCTATATAAAATTTTGGAGTCAAATTTTCTTCCTTAAGCAATTATTCTAATTTATTAGCAATAAAGGGTTTATTTATTGACACAATAATTTTATCCATCAATTTATGCTAACTAATTTATGGGTGTTACATTTCTCCCCTCCTTATAAATAATTTCGTCCTCGAAATTTATACATACCTTGTAAGAATAGCTCTGGATAAGCTTTGCGCATGTCCTCCTCCCTCTCTCAGGTAGCCTCCTATGGCGCCGTCGGGTCCCATAAAACCTTTACCAGGGGAATGGTCTTATTCCGTAGGGTCTTGACCTCAGTACCGATGATTTGGATAGGGTTCGACTGGTAAGTCATATTATCCTTTAATTGTAAAGTACTGGCGTCAAGTATGTGGGAGGGGTCTGGTATGTATTTTCGGAGCTGGGAGACATGGAAGACATTGTGAAGGTTGGACAAATGTGGGGGTAAGGCTATTTGGTAGGCTGATGGACCCACTCTCTTCAATATCTAAAAAGGTCCAATGTATCTGGGACTTAGCTTCCTAGACTTTATAGCTCTACCAATCCCAGTAGTCGGGGATACTTTCAGAAAAACATGGTTCCCTTCCTCGAATTCTAGGGGTCTTATCCTCTTATTTGCATAGCTCTTTTGTCTATCCTGAGCCTTTGCTATCTTCTCTCTGATCATTTTGATCTGATCAGTTGTCTGTTGGACCAACTCAGGACCTAACAACTGCCTCTCCCCCACTTCATACCAACATATCGGTGACCTACATTTCCTCCCATACAGGGCCTCATAGGGAGCCATGCCTATACTAGAATGGAAACTATTATTATAAGAGAACTCAATTAGTGGCAGACTCTTTTCCCAGTTCCCTCGGTATTCTAAGACACAAGCCCTAAGCATATCCTCTAGGGTTTGGATGGTTCTCTCTGTTTGCCCGTCCGTTTGAGGATGATACGCAGTACTAAAATTCAGTCTGGTTCCAAAGGCTTCTTGTAGGGCTCTCCAAAACCTAGAGGTGAACCTAGGATCCCTATCTGAAACAATGCTAATGGGTACCCTATGAAGTCTCACTATCTCTTGAATATATAGTTGTGCTAGTCTATCCAAGGAGTAGTTAATCCTAATAGGGAGAAAATGAGCTGACTTGGTTAACCTATCCACTATGACCCAGATAGCATCATTTCCTGATTGAGTTCTAGGTAGTCCTACCACAAAGTCCATAGAAATCTTGTCCCATTTCCACTTAGGGATATCCAAGGGTTGTAGCAACCCAGCAGGTTTCTGATGTTCAATCTTGACCTGCTGGCATACTAGACACTTAGCCACATGCTCCACTATATTCTTCTTCATTCCTGGCCACCAGAACCTACCTTTTAAGTCTTGATACATCTTGGTGGCTCCAGGATGGATTGTGTACTTACTTTGATGAGCTTTCTCTAAAATCTTATCCCTCAGTTCTCCTATCTTAGGGACGTACATTCTACCCTGGAAAGTTACCATCCCGTCGGCCTCCCTTGTGAACTCCTTTGAATCCTTTAGGGATCCTAGAAATTCGTCCTCCCTCTGGGTTTCTAGGATTTGGGCTCTAAGGGTGTTCTCAATCCTTAACTCACTTAAACAGATTTTATTTGGTAACACCAAGGTGGACAACCTCATGTTCCTAAATCTCTCTATTAGGTCCATCTCGCTCACCATTAGACGAGATACGTGGAGATACTTCCTACTTAATGCGTCAGCTACAACGTTTGCCTTACCCGGATGGTACTTTAGCTCAAAATCATAGTCCTTAATGAATTCCATCCACCTCATTTGTCTCATATTCAATTCTTTTTGGTCGAAGAGGTATTTGAGACTTTTATGGTCACTAAATACCTCGAATCTGGAACCATAGAGGTAGTGTCTCCAAATCTTTAAGGCAAACACTATAGCCGCTAACTCCAAGTCATGGGTAGGATAGTTTCTCTCATGCGGCCTTAGCTGCCTAGAAGCATAGGCCACTACTCGTCCTCCTTGCATCAGTACACATCCCAACCCTTTATTCGATGCATCACAATACAACTCAAACTTCTCTAAAGGGTCAGGGATAACTAGCACCGGTGCGGTGGTCAACTTCTCCTTCAGGGTTTGGAAACTTTGTTTACACTTTGTGTCCTACACAAATGGAACATCCTTCTGGGTCAACTTAGTCATTGGCATCACTATCTGCGAAAACCCTTGAATGAACCTCCTATAGTATCCCGCTAAACCTAGAAAGCTCCTAATTTCTGTCACAGTAGTGGGTCTTTCCCAGTTCACTACCGCTTCAGTCTTACTAGGATCCACAGTTACCCCCTCATCAGAAATCACATGCCCTAGGAATTTAACTTCCCTTAGCCAAAACTCACACTTTTCTAGCTTGGCATACAGCTGCTTCTCCCGAAGTATTTGCAGTACCGTCCTTAGATGCTGCTCATGCTCTCATCTATCCTTAGAATACACTAATATGTCATCAATAAACACTACTACAAACTGGTCGAGGTAGGGTCTAAAGATGCGGTTCATGTAATTCATGAATACAGCGGGAGCATTTGTCAGTCCAAAGGGCATTACTAGGAATTCATAGTGCCCATACCTAGTCCTAAAGGCGGTCTTAGGTATGTCCTCCTTCCTAACTCTGATCTGATGATACCCTGACCTCAAATCAATCTTAGAAAAGATAGTGGCCCCTATCAGTTGTTCTAATAGGTCATCAATCCTAGGGAGAGGATACTTATTCTTTATGGTTACCTTGTTCAGTTGCCTATAGTCTATGCACATCCTCATACTCCCGTCCTTCTTCTTAACAAACAATACAGGAGCTCCCCACGATGACACACTGGGTCTAATGAATTGTTTCGCTAAGAGGTCCTCTATTTGCTCCTTCAATTCTTTCAACTCCATTGGGGACATCCTATAGGGTGCTATGAAAATTGGCCCTGTTCCAGGGACTAGGTCTATGGAAAATTCAATCTCTCTTTTCGGTGGGAGACTATTAATATCCTCTGGGAACACATCTGGGAATTCCTGGACTACAGGTATGGTTTCTATTTTCTGCTGACTTTCTACCTCCGAGGAACATAGGAACCCCATCCTCTGGTTTTTCATTGCTATCCCCACATTTACTGGTCTAGGGTCTATGAAAGTCACAGACTTAGCTAAACAGTCCAAGATAACATTGTTTAAAGAAAGCCAGTCCATACCGAGGATGACATCTAGTTCCACCATGGGTAAACAGATAAGGTCTACATTGAAGGTTCTGTTTGCAATTACAATGGGACAGTTTAAACAAATCAGGGATGTAGAAACATGTTCATTGGTGGGTACTGCTATGGATAATTCATATGGTAGGGTGGTTGTGGTTAACTTTAAATTACGAACACAGTCTACTGAAATAAAGGAGTGGGTGGCGCCAGAATCATACAATACAATTAAAGGAATATCATAAATAAAACACGTACCCTTCATCAAATCTTCAGACTGGGCCACTTCTTTCCCCTTCAGGGTATATACCCTTCCCTTGGTAAGAGGTCTGGCTGGTTCCTCTGGCTTCCTCAAGGTTGGGCAATTCCGGGTGATGTGTCCTGGCTTCCCACATCTGTAGCACGCGTTCTACCCCATCAAGCATGGCCTATCCCCATAATTCTTCCCACACTTCAAACAGTTGCGTTGCAGTGTCGGGGTGTTCATTGGCTGCTTTCCTGACTGACCCCTCTGAAACTTCCTGTCACGACCCCTGTTGAAACTGACTGAGCCCTTCCTCTTATGGAAGCTTGCCTCATGTTTCTGCTTCTGTAAGGCTGCCAGGGTCCGAGAGGCGATTTTGCACCTGTTAACTAAAGTTGGGTAGTCTCGGATCTCATGGGCTGCTACTTCATGATACAATTCTGGGTCCAAACTGTTCTCCAAGTGCAGGGCTTTCCATGCCCCATCCGGTCTCCACTTCAAGTAGGAAGAGAACTTTGACAGCTCTTCGAACCTGGCTAGGTGTTCCTCAAATGACCTGCCACCCTGTTTGATTTGCATAAACTCACCTTCTTTAACGTTCCTCTCGCTCTGGGGGAAATACTTCTCGAGGAATGCATCTCTAAACCTGTCCCAAGTGATCGGGGTCCCCTGAGCCTCCATCAGTTGTCTCGTACCTTTCCACCAATGCTTCGCCTCTCCTTCCAGCTGGTAAGCGGCAAAGGTAACCTTCTGCGGCTCTATGGTCCCTAATACCTCGAATAGTTCTTCCATCCTCTGTACCCACTCTTTAGCCTTCTTCGAACTTGCTAATCCATTGAAAGTGGGAGGTCTGGCTCTTTGGAAGTCAGACCAGCCTCCATCGATTTGGTCCTCACCGCTCTGCGCCTTGTGCAGGTCTCTTAAGCCCGATCTGTCTAGGCCTGACGAAGTGCCTTAGCTGTAACCTCAGCTTGGGCTCTCATAGCTTCGGCCATGTCTCTCATGGTCTGCATCATCTCATTTACATCAACTCCCACATCTCGGTTCTGTGGTCTACCCCTCCGTGCCGGTAGCATGCTGTCAATCTGCAAACCAAGTATTACCGAGGTGATCAGGCTCAATAACAGATTATTAAGCAGATAACATACAGTACCAACAGGAGCTTCCATCTTCCCAAACCTAATGTTACTTTCCCCAAGATCAAAACAAATACAAGTTAGCCAACCGCCTAGGTACAGCCAACTAACCCGAACCAGTCCCTTACTTGGGGAATTCTACCCCGTTCCTAACCTAGGTAGCTGTGCTCTGATACCAAATGTAACAGTCCAGCCGCCCACTTGCAGATATTGTCCGTTTTGTCCCACCTCTGTGGACTCACGATTTTGTTCTTCCCCAACCTAAGGGGGGAAAACGCGTCCACAAGGAAAAGGGTTCACCTTCGTAACACCTTCCCAACTTTCGTCTGAGGACCAGCTCTGATACCAAATGTAACAGTCCAGCCGCCCACTTGCAGATATTATCCGCTTTGTCCCACCTCTGTGGACTCACGGTTTTGTTCTTCCCCAACCTAAGGGGGGAAAACGCGTCCACAAGGGAAAGGGTTCACCTTCGTAACACCTTCCCAACTTTCGTCTGAGGACCAGCTCTGATACCAAATGTAACAAATCCGGTAGCCCACTTGCAGATATTGTCCGCTTTGTCCCACCTCTGTGGACTCACGGTTTTGTTCTTCCCCAACCTAAGGGGGGAAAACGCGTCCACAAGGGAGAGGTATCCACACCCTTATAAGGCATGCTTCGTTCTTCTCCCCAACCGATGTGGGACTTTACACTCGACACATTATTGATAATGATTGTACCAATTTACCTACAGCTTCCTAGACAATTTGACTGTGTTAGTGCGCTAAAAATCAACACGTGGCTTTGGTATAATATGATCAAATCCGAACGGCCTTATGACCCGATCTGGCTGGTGCCAATCTAGAATATGAAAGCAAATGATTGGCACGTTTTCTTGCCAAATTTGAGAATTATCAATGCAACATAGAGGTATTTATCAAGATGCATACGGGGTCCAAACAATCTAATAAAAAATGAGGATGTTAGACTAAGATTAAGTAGAAGACAAAAAAATAAGTAATTAATCATGGAGACTAACGTCATCTTTGATCATGAGATCAAAGTAAATATGACAATGTCTTTGGTTCATCATAGGAGGCTAAAGAGTTTGATGTAACCTAGTCTACCTGTAGTGGAAATTCAAATAAATATCAGGTGGACAATAATTTCAAAGTAAGCAAATGCTGAAGTGACATACTTATGACCTAATGATGGGGGTGAAATGTATATGTACTCTACGGGGCTGCATGTGCTGTCTCTAATGGAGCTAATTAAGGAAGGTGATCCCAAGCCCTTAAGTGTAACAACGTCAAGCAAATTACTATGTCCTTTTGTTGATAGTGTGTAGTATTTCAGAGCTCTCAATAAAGATACGCAAGGACCTCTGATCTCCATCTATAACTACCCGCTTGCTCCAGGATGACAAGTAGTGACAAGTTCATCAAGTAGAAAAAATTGCATGACTTATCCACCATCAGGTACCCCCTAATGAGATGCAATATGTACACCCGTGTAAACTGCTCCAACTGCTCAATAGTGGGATTGGAAGGAACTTCGTTAAATGTATTGGAGAGCCACGCAAGGCTCAACCTTTGACCATCTAAGGCTTCGGTTGGCAGAGTTATCCCCAATAATTCTTGATAAATTTAGGCCTACAATGCGTGTGTCAATCTAATGATCGGCATCTGATACATGACAAGCCAAGCTGTACGGCAACATCTTCTACTGTAATTGTACACTCGCCTGGTGGAATGTGTGCATTTTTTGCCTCTACCTCTCGACTAATGCGGATATAAGGGAACTTTCAAAATGGAACATCCTAAGCTGAGCTACACCATAAAATCTAGCTTCTTGTAGCAATGGGACGATGGAAAGGGGTGGTAGGCCATTGTGATCCATCGCCTATCGTCGTGTGCACAATGCTCACTTAGGCTGTGAGAACAAAACTTATTATTAGTATGGATGGTCATCAATAAACATGGTAAGAGAAAATAAAAGGAATTTAATTCATAGACTTACATATCCTTGCCACACTGCTTCTGACATATGTCTACTTTGTAAATCTAATAAAAAGAGTTCCTTTGGACTCAGTTGGACCATGCGTCTTCTCTATCTATCGGCCATACTGAAATATTATTGCATTCATTAGTGACACATCAGTAGTTGAAAGTTTAAAATTTTAAACTAAAAGGCACAAACTTCAAAGTAATTTAAGGCCACCAAAGTTTGATAATATAACTCCAAACATAAATAATAAAGAAAGTCACAAAGCAAAAACATTATTAGAATATAATTAAAGGTTTTGGTAACATTTCCAAGATACTAAATATTATATTTAATATTTAAATAACAAAAAAATTAAATATTTAGATTTTCACATTCTTTTGTACAAGTTTAATATTACAAATTTAAATAACAAAAACATTAAACACTCAAAATTTAATATTATTACAATGAATGTATTAAATATTTAAATACAAATATTATTACAAAAAACATTAGAGATTTAAATAACAAACAAATGATAGAATTAAATTTATAAAAATATACATATCCATATTAGTAAAGACAAATATTATAAAAAATTATCATCTAAAAATATTAAATTACAAAAAAAATTACAAAATGTATATTATAAATTAAAAAAAACTAATAAAAAATATATATCCATGACAATGTAATAAGTTTTTTTCTTTCTACTTTATATCTAAAAATAATATATTTATTTTCAATTTTTCATTTGTTTTTAACTAATATTAACGTTAAACAAAGAAAGAGCAAATACATAAGTTTCTGTTTTATTTTTTACAAAATTATTATTCTTAGAATGGTTTTACTTAATAACAAATTTATTTTTTACAAATTTATTATTCTTCCACGTGAAGAGTATTATTTATTAAGAGGTTAGTTTTTTAAAGGAGAACATTTAAGAAAAACTCTTTAGTGATTTTTATTGATTTTTTAATAAATATTTATTATATATAGAGATATTTTTATGCTAAGCTTAATTTAATTCTTTTTACTGTATGTATTTGGAAAATTTTAATAACTTATTATAAGTTTGATAATTAAAAAATTCAGTGTATATATGTATACTTTTCTCTCCTAATAACCTCTTGAAAGATTTAATTATTGTCGTAGTTATCCGAATAAAAAGTAAAGAATGAAGGAATTGTGTGTAAGATGGGCGTTTCATCAGGTAACATGCATGCATGCATTACGAAATTAAAAATAATTAATATGGAGTTGAAAAATAAACTCCATTGGACATTGGTATTAGAGTTCACTTAATTTTCTTGGAAGGTGGGCGCAGTATATGAATATGAATTAACAAGATGAAGATGCATGCATGCTTCATACCAATCAATACAAACAGATGTGATTTCATACCATTTCTAATTAATTCAATACACTAATTAATCATAAATATATATAATATTATATATATATATATTTATATATATGTACAGCACGAACAGGCCACGTATAGTCAAATAGCAACTCTACTTATTGTTATATTAGCTTCCCAATTCAATCTTTCACTTGTTTTGACTAAAGATTTTAATTTGATTTTTTATTTTATTAATTGATGTAATTTTTTTAATCAAGTGTTATAGGTATATATATCATTAATGACAGAGTCATCTATAAAGTTTAAGTAAAATTACTTTTATCATAACATAATTGAGTGACTAGAAGAATTCAAGTAAAATTATAATGATCATCAAATTATTTAATTTAAAAAAATATTAAACATGTATCTAAGTATATCTTAGATAATATAAATTAAGCTAGGGCTAAATACAAAGAAAATAAATTACATACCTATTTTGGAAAAACTTCCAAAAGAATGAGCCTTGTGAATCGAGAGTGAATGAACCTTAAAAGAATATGGAGTGAGTGAGAGGAGTTGATGGAAAGTAAGAGAGAATGAGAAGGAGAGTATGAGGGAGATGAGGCAATTTTAAAGACAAATTTTTTTTTTTTATTTAGGAATGCAGACGGCCGATCTCATTGGGCTACACATAGTAGACGCTCGTCGTTTCGTACCACGAGGACCTATATGTAACACTCTCAATTTTGTAGTTCCTTTTAGTTAATTAAAGAGTATAATATAACATATTATAAGATTGATGAGTTACTACTACCTCTACCCAAATAAATTTTTAACTTTTACTAAGTTAAATAATTAAGTGCCATTAGTTTAGGTTTCTACACTCGGATTCTCACACGTAACACAGCGAAAATAATGAAATGAAAAATACATAGATATATTTATATACATTCACATACATCATTCTTTTCAAAAGACTTATACCTATAGATTTGTGAGATCAGTAACTATTTTTTAGATAAGGTAAGGAGGCAACGACCTTGCCACTCATACCCATTTCAAAAGCCTACTAATGGATAATGTTATATTTCTCACATATCTTGATATATATATGCCTTCCTTTCTATAAATAAAAAATAAATATCCTGACCCTTTCCAAAAATATAATAAGGGGTTAGGATAATAGGCATGTAGGGCTATACTTCAAATATCTACATGTCAAGATATAATAACTATCATACTACTTATATAACTCTGCCCCTTTTGCAGGTGGGGGAGAAAGGAGAGCTTTTATGACAGTAACTACCAATACTTCCTTAACAACCATGAAATACCCCAAGATGGATATTTCCACTATTACTATATCCACTTCCAACAGGATCTGAAATCTAGGCATCTGATACACACCGGCATTTATATAAGAATATATCTTAGTAGCATAACAATCTATTTAAAATCACTAGTTTATACCACTGTAATCATACAAAAATTAGCTACATTCTTTTTTTCATTAATTAGAAAACATTATCTATTGGGTTGCAATGCATGACTTATACAATTATGGCATTATAGCAGTATAGGATGTACTTATGAATGTATGTGCAGTTACAATCACCAGGTGTTAACAATACTAAATATGTCATTTCATCATATATATTTGCCATGGTAACATAAGCATATTCACATTCATAGCATGAGTAAAGGTAACATAAGCATATTCACATTCATAGCATGAGTAAAGGAAAACAATCACATCATAATGACTAATTCCATATCATCATATGAGCCATCAGGATAGTTGCTTAGCAAACAACTCCACGTGCTTCTACAGCACTAATGAATAAGTTTCGAGTTGAGTCTCGTGGTTCTTGACCAACTAGCAACCCTCTGTCTGCCCTATACTATTTGGAGCATCCCCTAGTAGATCCCAAGTACACATAAGTCCCTGTCCTCTCTGACAGATAATCCTTAACTCACTCAATAGTCTCTGTCAACTCTGACAGATGATTCCTTAACCAGCAGGATCGATACCCCTTTGGATAATTCATTTCCCTTTCATCTTATAAAGGGGCTGGTATAACTCACGAGATCACTACCACCTCTGAAAGATCATGCCTACTTCACCCTTGCAGATCATGAAGCTATGGAATCACCATCCTCAGTAATGGATCACATTCCTAGCATGCTATTCACAAGCATATATTCTAAGGTGATTTGAATCATGCTATTGTTATGTTTAACCCTAAGTATGTGACTCATTTTGTTGGCCATAAAAGAGTTCACTAACTTAGAATTCGCAATCATCACGATGTTTTCAAAATCCTTTATGATTGAGTGGATGTTTTACCATCCCAAAATATGGTTCGACTATGGAATGCCCAATGACTGTCATATATCGATAATTGGTCACTCAATCATGAGCCTATCTGCCACTAATGCATACACTTGGAATACTTTTCTCTTTTCTCTTTTAAATTTTTCTCTCTTTCTTTTCAATATCATGTTATATGTTACTCAAAAAGCTATACTTTTCTTAAATAATGACACTATTATTGACTCTATTGAGCATACATTCAAGGAAAATAAAAACTTAAAAACACATATTTGTTTTAAGTTTTTGAGGTTTCATTTTAAAGACTAGGTGGCTCTTTAAAAACTATTTCTTCATGAAAAATCATAATTTTCCACCTATCAGTCGGCTTACACCTTATAGCAATCAACTTATAGAAATAAAATCTTGAAAAATACAACAGAATGCTTCAAGTCGGCTGCCAGAATAGTAGCAGTCGACTATCAGCTAACAGAGAGCTACCAATCAACTTTCAAGCATATGGCAGTCGATTATTAATCTACTATAAGTTGGTAGTCGCACGGTAGAGGCCCGATAGTTGGTTGCCAGGAGTTGGCAGTCGGTTGCTACCTGCATTTTCTGGGAAATTCTGGGCTGAAGAACATGGAAGTCGACTTATAAGATCTTGAGACTTCATTTTCACTATTATAAAAGGTCACCAAGTTCATATTTCACCCCTTTTAAGTCTAAAAAAAGCATAAGATTAGTTTATAATACCAATTCCTCATTTACCTTGCATAAAAACTCATTTCCATGCTCAATATCATCCATCATAGAGAATTCAAACACAAGTCAAACAAGGTGAACAGTGCAACCCTTTTCATAAAATTTGATATAATCTGATTTAAGCATAAATAAGTACATCTATTCAACATAAAATACACAATAAAAGTTAAACATACAAAGAATGTAGGTTTGAAATCCCCTTTTTCACTCAAATCATTTCAAATCACTATTTTCAAAAGATGGATAATTTTTTTTCAAAAACAAGAGGGATTAGATTGTTTGCTAACTTGTTTCTTGGTAAAACCTATGTTGGTGATTTCAAATATCCTCTTAAACTTCCTTGCTATAAGATTTTCACTTTCAGTCACACTGAAATTCCCACTTAATTCATTTTCCTTCTCAATTTCTCCCTTTCTCTGTCTAACTCATTCTCTCTCTCTCTAAAAGTTTTGAAACTGAGTTGAAATGGTGAAGGGTGCTCGAATTTTTGGCTTATATAGGTGGTCTATGTGGTCGGGGAAACTACAATCCTTGTTCAGTGTCAGGGTTGAGTTTTTGGTTTCCCGACCTCAAATGAAAATTTTTTCAGTCCTATGGAAAATTACAATTTTATCTCTAAAACCTTGGCGGGAAGTTTCAAAAATCTATTAGCTACAGTAACCCTCATTTGGCTAAAATTATGTTTTTTATCCTTGGACTAATGGGGATTTACTCCATTCCCTTAACTCAACTTTTTTTTTTCATTCTAGTCCCTAGCCTTTTTTCTTCAATTTAGTCCTTTACTCTAATGGAACTATATGCCATCTGATGCAATATACACAAATATTTAACTTATTTAATAGCTAACAAACATCTTTAAAAAATAATAGCAGTGGATGTTACACTATATATATAGTGACTTGTCACATTTTCGACCATTAAGGGACCTAGCGTCCTAATTTGGCCAATAGGAACACTAGGTGTCATTTATAGGTTAAAAAGCCCAAATATTTAATATGATAATTGATAAAATGTCATGCATACATGAAGGATAAGCTAACACCATATAATAAAATTTAAAAAAAATGCATGATGCTCAAATGACATACATTAGTCAAACTAAAAGCTAGGCATAGCTCTATCTTATCCAAGTATCCATGATAATTTGAGGGAGGTCATTCGATGCTCTTTTTTGTTAGAATAGTGAATTAATATTAATTAATTATATCAATTAAAATCAATATTAAATTTTTATTAAAATAATTAATTGATTTTAATTGATATAATTAATTAATATTAATTTACTATTCCAAAAATCTCTCACTTGAATAATATTAATTAATTTATCAAAATAATCAACAAAACGTGACTATAAAATTCTCTCTTTGTTGTTCTCAGTTAGTGATAGGATAAGATGATTACTTACTAACATCAGACTGTAAGTTAGGCTCTTTACCCAATGGGCTTGAAAATAATCAAACTTATCACTGATTACTTACAATCAATCCATTCAAGATTAATTCAAGATGAATTCAAAATTGAGATAACACAAGATTACTGAATATGATAGGAAAACTAGTGATATAATAAAATCTCAATAATTGAAAGAATGGAATATGTAATGTCTAGTTAAGATGATATATATAGAACAAATTTATTTATAAAACAAAGTTCAGAAATGAAACAACACAAAATCGCTAAATCCGATAAGAAAACTAGTGATATAAAAAAAGTCTCAATATTTGAACAAATAAAATACATAATGTATACATCAAAACTTATAAAATCAATCTAGACTCCCACTAGACCAAGGTTACATCAAAAGATTCTATTAAACCACATATGAGTTACATAATTTTTAAATACTTCTATGGGTAAGCCTCTAGTTAGTAGATCTATTAGCATATGTCCACAAAAAAATGTGAACCAAATGAATCTAAGATTCAATAGTCTTTTCTCTCTAACAAATAGGAACATCACATCAAAGTGTTTAGTGGGACTAGAGTTCTTGTGAATTTTGAGAGAAGCATAAAGCAGACAAACTATCACAATATATGATCAGAGGACGAGATAAAGAATCAACAAGATACATGTCAGATATAAATTTCCTCAACCATACAACTTGGTGGTTAGCCTTATAAAACTGACATATTTTGCTTCCATAATTAATGTAGCTGTAATCTCCTTTAGACATCATAAAGATATGTCCAAAAATAAACTTACAATCAACAATGCTTATGGCATAATCCAAGCCTGAACAACCCATAATTTCAAAAGATTCAGACTTTTTGTAAGTTAGCAAATAATACTTTGTACCCTAAAGGTACCTTATGACCTTCGTAGCAGCTCTTCAACGGTCATGACTAGTTTTAGATATTTGTCAAGCACACTAATTGCAAATGCAACGTCTGGATGTGTGCATATCTGAGTATACATAAGGCTGCCAACAACAAAAACATTTGGAATTTTACTCATCGTAGTCCTCTCATTATCATTTTGAGGTCACTAAAATTTATACAACTATTCACCTTTCTAGATAGGTGCAGCACAAAGAACACAAGACTACATGTTGAACTTCTTCAACATTCAATCAATATAAGATACTTAAGACAAACTAAGATTGCCACAAGACCTTTCATGACAAATCTAAAGACCTAGAATGGAGGGAGCCTTACCTATGTCTTTTCATATCAAAGTTGCATGACAACGTATGTTTTGTCTCATTCAAAATGACTCATAAAGTTACAAAATTTCCCACATGATTAATTCAATCAAATTTTTTTGATAGACACACTTATCAAACATATCCAAGTTAAGTGGAAGACCATTTATGCCCATAATCACCAAAATACCAAATGATGCATTAACTTTAGTTAATGTACATCTTATAACATAATGTAAATAAATGACTTTAGTCAAATATCTACATCTAATTATTGGTGACTATAGATTTTAACATACTATATAACAATTTTGCACCCTAATTACTTAAAATTGTGGGCCCAATTACTATGAGGTATTTTGTGATTAAAGGTTAATGATAGTTAATAAAATTTTATTAATTTATTGGGCCTTAGGCCATGCATCAAATGAAGTTATCACTTCATCAAAATTCAAGTGAAGTTATCAAATTTCAAGTACCACTCTATTTAGAAGCTTGTTTCAGATCATAGATGGTCATGTTTAGCTTGTATATTAAATACTCTTTTCTAGGCTCAATAAAGTTATCTTATTTCATGTCAATAAGTGAAAATCTATTTATGTATATAGCCACACCAGAATACAAAAGGATGCATAAACCTTAGTTAATGTATATCTCATAAGATAATGGAAATAAAAGACTTTAGTCAAATGTTTACATCTAATTATTGGTGACTATATATTTGTTGTGACTTTTAAATTTTAACATAGATTTTATAACATTTCAAGTGATCATGAAGGCCACATTAAGTCTATCATAAAATCTAATACTTTTGACACACCAAATCTAAAATTGTAAATATTGACCAAGGGTTAATAATACACCATATTATGAGGGACTAGTCCTTTTGGTTAAACTCAACTTCTATTTGTCTTTTTGTAAAATATTTACAATTTTATTTGAAGCCAAACGCTAAATATAAAAACTTTTTAGTAAAGATTCAAATTTTGATTCATCATATTGTAAGAACTAATTCTTTTTATTGGATTCAATCTGCGTTGGTCTAAACACAACCCTTCTTATTGACAATCACATAAATGTTTCACTTGTACCTCTTGAATTTTGTAGCAGTAGTCATTGATTGTTTTTAGCTTTTGTGTTGCTAACGAACTTTGAATAACATCTTGAAGATGAGAAAATATATCAAAATACTCAAATGTTGAGCTGATGATTTCTTTCATGCTTACTTGCGTCAGAACTAAGAGGGGATGGCCATTTACGAACATGTACTTTGAGTTAGGGACGCATGCCTCACAAAATTAAAGTTTGAGACATATAATGTTATGGATGTGTCCTTCTTGTTGACGCTAGTAGGAACCTTCCTTCCACATGTTTAGGTCATACACAAGATATGCAAAAGATAAGATTCTTCCTCGTACTTTTAGAACATCACGATGTCGAAGGTTACTAAATCAATAGAAGAAGAAGATTTTGGCATCAAAATAATAAAGTAGAAAATGTAATTAACTTTCTTTGTAAAACAGTTATAATGAAGCTCCTTGTGTGTTTGAACACTTATTCTTTGGAATTCTTCTTGTGGATTCAATCATATACCTCGGTACAAGACCACATGATTAAGCTTCACCTCTTGGAAGTCAAATGTGAATGTTATGTACTTATATGTGAGAAAATAGAATATGCAAAGATATACGAATGAACAGTTATATTACTATTCTTGAGGTTGGAAATATGACAAGGGAATTAAGGAGACTCTTAGAAGAATGAAAGAAAGAATAGTGATATTATTGTTCTAATGTGTAAAGAAAATAACAGAAGATTTATAGCATTAAGAGTCTTTTTTTTTTTTGGTTTGGGTCTATTTATAGCCTTTTAATTACAATGGATCTCAATAATTGAACCAATGATTTGTAATAGGATAAATTTATTGATATATGAATAATAGTAGATTGTAATTGATAATGTATCTTGAAGGATAATAAATATTTTTCTAAAAATTATGTATTGTCAAATTGACTTGGAGAGACTAATGGGGGTTATTGAATGTAATATAATATATTAATTCTTTATAATATGATAAATCAATGATTAAATTTTAATTTTAAAAAAGGTATCTATATTTAATGTTTGAGAATACTTTAAATAAAATATTTATTAAAAAGAAAGACTTTGAAAAAAATGGATTGAGCCTTATAATTTTAGCCTTGAATTTATGGAATGGGCCACTAGGACTTTCAGGAAAGTCCAAGGTACACTTATTCTACTTGCCCTAAAGATGGCCTAAAAAGTACACTAGTTGAGGTAGTGACATAATAGGCTTTAAAGAGAGTAAGTAGGTTTAAAAAATTTGACATCTTTTGGTTTCTCCTTTCTTATTCATTTTGATCCTTGTTATCTTTACTAATTTATGAGATTTTCTTAAAAATTTATTGCCTGTCCTCTGATTTATTTTTTTGGAACTCTCCTCCAATTTGTTTCATTTCTTTGGTAAGGTAAACTATAGCTTTAACTTTCTTTAGTGGTTATTCCTTTTCCTAGGCTTTAAAGAGAGTAAGTTCATGAGTGTTTTCGAGAATATTGTAATATTCATGATTATTTTGTGATGGAGTTTAGGGATGAGGTTACTTCTATTGATATTTTTTAATTAATTCTTTCTTCTTCCCAACTAAATCGTCCTTCCTTGCTGTAATTTCTTGCTTTGTAAGGTTGTGTAAAGAAGTTCACTAGTATTTAGGTTAAAGTTGATTTCCCTATCTTTAAATTTTAATTCCTAAATTTTTCTCTATATTTTTCTAAAATTGCATGTTGACCCAAATTTTGCTAGATTGCATTTTTAACCTCTAATTCCATGTGTTGTTTTGGAAAACTCACCCATTGAAGGCTCCTTATATTACTAGTGCAGTCCTTATCCCCAATTTTTGAAGACTAGAAGGACTCCGTTTTATTTTTCTAAAAAAATGGTGATAAAATGTAATTTTATCTTTTTTTAACTAGAGGAATTATAGTTTAAATCTTTTTATCTGGTTTCTAAAATTTCACTAATTCTTGTTCCTTCAATCCTTTAATAAAAATGATTAGAAAGTGACTACCCTGATAGGACACACGTTGATTTATATAATAGTGTCAAAACTTATTGGTTTAGCTCGGTCTATTTAATAGATAGGTTTAAACTTTAAAGTTTAAACTCATCCATTTTAGCCTATGGAATAAATAGGCTAGTTATTTTTTAAAATTTTAAAATTTTTGAAATTTTAAAATTTTGTTTTAATAAAAGTTAGAGCACTTTATTTTTTTTTGGTTAAAGTATTTGTTTTTCAATTATAGTAGAATTAACATAGAATATTAAATATATGATTAAAACTAAAATAAAATTTTAACCTATAGTCAATATGATTTACGTTATTATTATGAGTAAGAGTGTTTAAAATCAAATTAAATCGATTAAATCAAATCAAATCAAATTAAATGGAATACAAATCAAATAAAATTGAAAAGGATAAGTTTGGATCAATTTTTTAAATATTATAACCAAATGGTTTAATTTAGTTGTCGGTTAATAATATTTTTAATAAATTTAATCCAACAAAGCCAAACTATTTGCCTATGATTTTAATTTTTTTAAAAATCTGTGCTCCTTAATAATGAAAATTGAATCATTTCTTGTAAATATATCACATAGTTATAATTATTTCTTTTATAAGTGGTTATGAGTAAGGTTGTAAATTCGAACTTTTAAGTAAACCATAGAAAGAGGTAAACTCATAAAAATTTATCTATATCAATAAATATTTATAAAATTATATACCTCTTTTATAATTACTTTTTAATTATAACAAAATTAAAATAACATGAATTCAAATGTATAAATATTTAATATAAGTTCACTTAAATCATAAGCTTTAATATATAAATACTTAAACACAACCAATTAATATCAAACATCATACATAATTCTATATGTAATTGATAATTTATACTTAATCAAATCAAATAAATTAAAGTAAAACATTTAAAATTTTCAAAATTCATATTCTAAGGTCTCTTTGCTTATGAACAAACATGCATTTATGAAACTGAAAAAAAAACAAATTAATAGAATTCTTTTATAGTGCAAAAAAAAAAAAAAAAAGAAAAAATAAAACTTATAGCTAAATATATTGCGTAATATAATTATTTCTTTTGAGTGATTACAAGTAGAGATGGAAATGGGACAAGGCCGGTGTAGGGAGTGCCTCCCCACTCCCCGTTCTCATGCCTATTATTGCCTCCCATCCCCATCTTCATTCCTCACATCAAAAAGAAAATCCTCCTTATTCCTATTCCTTACAGGGATTTGAGAATTATTGAAATTTTTATGAAAATTTAAATATCAACAATAATTTATCAAAATAATAGTATAAATTTTTTTAAAGTATATATAAAAAATATTAATAAAAAATAATAAATTAAACCAAGATAATTTGATATTGTTGGATTCTATATTAAGAATTTAGGATTAATTATTTATTACAATATTATGATTTTAAACTTTTAATTTTTTTATTATTTAAAAATTTAAAAATATATAAAATATGAATATAAGACATAGTTTTGTTTAATATAAATCTAATTAAAATCAAATCATTATGAACTAAATTGATCCTAAAAATAAACAAACCAACTATAAAAATTGAAACAAATAAATTAGAATTAAATTGATAAAATCCACTCTTTTTAATAATAAATTGGCAAAAACATCTTTTATATCTCTAAATTTTATATTGATTTTTAATTTCCTCTATAAATTTTTTTAATTAATTTTATTTTTAAAATTTTAAATTGTAATCAATTTTATCCCACGGCCTAAGACTATCCAAATTATTAATATAAAATAATTTTTGACATATGATTTGTAATGTTAAAATAAGGCAAAAAGTGAAATATTAACTCATATTAACTTTAGAGAAATTTTTTATGGTACACTTAAACTTTGGCGATACATTTGATTATAAATTCTAAAAGTATAAAAAAGATTTTGACAACATTTAAATATTAAACAAAGACATATATTATGATATTGCAACATTTTCATTTTCGACGAAATTTTTTAATGACAGCTTCAATGTATATTTCATATACGACTTGAGTGGTTTCAATGACGATTTTGCATTTTCTTTCAAATGCACCTTCCCTTAAACAGATTCAATGGAAGAAATCTACAAAATGCATGACGTTTACAACTTTAATGGAAGAATTCTGTAGATCAATGTGATGAACTTCATCACTGATGATAATGAGAGTTGGAATACGTAAAACCTCAATAGAGTTTCTTTTTCTCAGCTAGAAAAGCCCTTTGGGCTCATTAACCTCGACTTGATAAAAATATTATATGAATTTGTAAATAATAGTCCAAATAAAAATGCAATTTTTTTTAACTTGATTAAATTTGGGTCGGGATTATGATTTTTTTTAAGCTTGACCCAAAGCCTAATTTTTTTAAAATAAATATACAAAAAATTATATATGTTAGAATATAAAAAATAAAAAAATATTTCATTCAAACTTAATATTTTTTATAAACAAAAAAATTTCATATTTCTTGTTTTATTTCACTTCATAGAAAACATATTATATACACAAATAATTCTATTTAATTATGTATTATGAAATATCTATGATTTTATGACAAAAAGTCAAATATAATCTATTTTTTATTTTATTAATTCTTATATTTTAAATTTATAACTTAGAAATATTATACTACATATAATTTATTTTAATTTATGTTAAAGAAAAATAGGATATATCATTAATTTTAGGTTTTATAAAATTTTAAATTCAGACTGAGCCAGACTTTGTTCTTATTAATTGAGCTAGGGTAGCATGAATAACTAATATTAAAAATAGACTTGGGCTCATATATATTCATATTTTTATGGTATACACATATAGAAGTTAGGACTTTTTTTTAATGAGCCCGGCTTGTGATTAAGTCTAGTCTTAGTCACTAAATGACGCTTTGCAAAGTTTGTTATCTAGGTTGAAAAGAAGTATGTGGATTTGAATAGTTAAATTAAAAAAAAAAGTTCTTAAATAACGTAGAATTTGCTTTTATTTTGCTTTTCTTTCATGTATCTTCACTATTTGTGAGTAGAGAATGCATTCTCTCTTACATTACCTGTCTCCATGATCTTCTTTTTATTTCTTAGAACAAATTTGGAGATGATGAGTAATGAGAAAACATTAATATTACATGTATGATGTCATGTTATCATTTATGTTAATAATTTAGATAATATTAAATGTTAAGACATAATTGATTATAATTTAAAATATTTAAAACAAAGTTGATAGTAAAAAAAATTTAAAGATAAAATTAAAAATTAATTTAAAGTTTAATAACATAAAAATATTTTTACTTAATAATTTATATCGATTTAACTCAATTTTAAGATAAAATTAAATCAAATCAAATATTTGAAAGATTAATTTATCTATAATTTTATTTTTTTTTATAAAATTTTTTAATTAGAATAAGATATATAAAATAAATTTTTTTAAAAAAATTAATTATAAAAAATTATTTAAATTATATACATGTAAATTTTAAATTAAAAAATTTGATGTGAAATGTTTAAAAACTGATAAATTTTGTCTGTATTTAAACAGTGTCATTATAAGCGTATTGGTGTTGGGAGTCTGGGTGGGGCCATTAGTATGCTATTCCCACCAGACACGCGTCTCGCGAACGTGATTCTCTCACCACAATAGACCCCACGAAACAAAGGAATCGTAAAAGCTAGCGTTGAATGAGCCCAAAAAGCTTTTATTTTTTCCCCAAAAAAAAAAAAGAGAAAGAAAGAAAATGATTTATCGATTTATTCCAATTCCGCTGAATGGAGTTTTCTGTGTATTTCTCTTAGGGTTGGGACGGAGTAGTTTCTAAATCCTGCCTGAATCACAATCTTCGGCTCAGACACACTCTCTTTCTTATATCTGTGTTGAGAAAAATGGGTGGATCGGTGAAAGATGTGGAATCGAAGGGTGAGCTTGATAACTTGGTTGGCACTGGTGCACCAGTAATCCTTCACTTCTGGGCTTCATGGTGTGAGGCTTCTAAGCACATGGACCAAGTCTTCTCCCACTTGTCCACCGATTTTCCTCACACCCACTTTTTGAGGGTCTGAAAATCTCTTTGCCCTTCTAATGTTCTTTTGTTTTTTCGGGAGCTTATTTGATTTCTATTTAGTCTAATTCATGTTTTCGTAGGTTGAAGCTGAGGAGCAACCTGAGATATCTGAGGCTTATTCAGTTTCTGCTGTGCCTTACTTTGTCTTCTGCAAGGTAAAAAGTATTTGGCTATTTACCACTTTGCCTGCTACTCATCATTCTTTTTTTTTTTTTTCAATAAATTTGAAAGCCATCTGGTCTCAGCTGAATTTGCTAACTCAAGTTTATCCTATGAACTCATGTTAAGTTTTTATACTTAGTGTGTCGAAGGAGTTGAAATTACCTGGATTGAGTATTAAAGTTATATGGGGTTGCTAAGGTTGCTGTATAGTTGTATGAGCTGTCCAAGCAAAACCTAGGGCTGTGAATTCCGAATTAATGCTAGGATGGCTGAATTATAGAAAACAAAATGTGTCTTGTGTCTAGGAAACTGAATGATTGTAATCTCCCCCCCACTCCCCAATTTTTCTGTCAATATTAGATTAATTATCATACGAGATGACTTTGATTCTATAATAGTGATCAACTTAGCTGAACCATAGAGTATAGTTGGCAATGGTGTGTGGTTCACGGTAGCTAAAATTGATGCCCAAAATGAATAGTATATATCTAGAAAGGTGAAGTTTTGGAATAGAATATGCTGTTAAGTTTAAAAAATAATCTCAACATCCTGTCTTGATTACCTTTTAATAACAATCTGTAGTAACTACAGGTCCGTCCTTTTACACATTTATATTTACTGTAAAGAGAATTCATAAAATTAAAAGGGAAGAACACCTCTATTATTTAAATGATCTTTTCTCATTCAAAAGCTATTATCTCAGTTGTATGTTGTAAGCTACTTGTCATGGATGATGGAGCCTTGATCTGCAGAGGCTAAAGCATGCCTTAGAAAGAAAACATTTGAGAAGAGGTGGTTTTCTTGGGACATTAAAACCAGGAGTGCTTGCAAAAGTAAATTTAAATTCTAAAGGAGAATATTCTTTGGCGCCTCTCTTAGTGAGCTGAGGCGCTTACCTTTGTCTCCTGACCGAAACCTTTGTTCTTTTTGTTCTTGCAATCTCTTTTGAGATGAGGCATGCAAACGGCCAATAATGAAGTTTCAAGCTGACCTCTTGTTTGCTGGCTGATTTACTAGTAGAAAGTTAGAGTTTTGCATCTGTTAAGGCGAACTAGATGAGACAAGTTATCTTTGAAGTCCATCATTTTGTGTCAGAATGAAAATGGTTGTTAAACTCTTGAGTCAACCTGTAAACTGACAAGTTTGATAGTTTAGGTGTAGGAAAATGTTTCAAACTTGCACTTAAACTCTGTTTTAGGTAAACTTGAGTAAATCTGAGTTTACGGTTTCATGAAACACAAACAACTTGGCTTCTTTTTCAGTTTCTGAATCTCAGATCACTTGGTTTACTTTTCCTTCATTACTCTGCATCACCCAGCCCACAATTGAAGAAAAATGCAACCATAAATGCTCAATTTATTCTTCAGAAACCAGCAATACCTTAGATTTTTCATCTGCCCCCACATTGCAGCTCTGCAGCAATTCCTTCTACCAACCCAATCCCTCATTTGAGGATCTTTGTTGAATTTTCACATATAAGTTATAATCTTATAGTTATGTTATCTATGAATTATATTTTTATCATGCAATAAAGGTTCTTGTTAGTTGTTACTTAATACTTGGATACTGATTTATGTACAACTGAAAATGCTATTGTCCTGTAATTTTTTATAATAATTTCCCCAATTTTATGAATCATTTTAATATATTTATTTATCTATGGGTGTGTGTGTGTGTATACACACACACACACATATATTCCCGTAGCTATTAATTAAGGTATGTAAGCTCTTAGAAGTCTGCAAGCCAAGTTTACCTCCTTCTCATTAGTTCACTTCAAGTCTTGATTTTGATAATCATGAGAATGATAGTGAAACAGACAGGAGAAAGAGGGAGGGCTGGGCAATAACTTGTTAATACAAGCTTATTCAGCGTTTTCTAAATTTCAATCTAAAAAATTTGTGACATGCGTGGTTAAATTATAATCTAATTTCAAGCAGTATACACTAAACAGACTTTGAAAATGTGAACATAAAAATTTTGAAAATAGTTAATTTTTTTTTCTTTAAATTCTACATCTTTTGGTTGTGAATTTAAATCTTTACAGTTAATTATTATATAACATCCTAAGCATTTGCCCTTTCAAATGAAATTTAAGCTTGAACAGTATGATGAATGAGTATTACTGTAGTCAAAATTTATTTATTCCACATCTATATATGATTTTTCCATATTAATTTTAATGCATATATATGGCCTCAAGGCTCTATAGCCTTATGGACGCCTTTTTCCATTGACTATCTTGTAATAAAGAATGGGACCTTTGACCAAGTACAGTAAGCTTATCAAGTGAACCATAATATAGTGGGATAGTGAATTCATTGCTTTTCCTGAATTTTATGAAGTTAATTGATTAATTTCTGTTCTATTTTATCTGCTGTTTAGTTCTATAGGAAGCTTTACATGTTGTAGTTATGCAATATAGCCCATGACAATATGTACAAAATTCATGCTATGATTAACTTTTTAATTCATAGCATTGCAAGTTGTGACTTCTGAGGGGCTTCCATGCTGGAGATCGGTTATGCTCCCATGGGGCAGTCCTTCTAATAATACTTGTATGAAAAAAAGGTAGTTGTGCATGATCATTTCCTGCATTGGACCCAGGAAATATTCTAGGATGGGTTTTGATCAAATTCATGTGTACAATGGAGACAATTTCATGTGGGCAGAAATTATTTTATGAGTTGTGTTGTGGATTTCTCAGTTCTTAATAATCAAGGCTAATTTTGAAAATTTTTTCTCATACTTTTACCGATAAAGAAAAAAACCCACATTTGTGGAAGGATTATCTTTGTTTTGTCAGAACCATAATACATGTATATGGAGTCAGAATTCAGACCTTTGGCCTAACTTTCACTTTTTTGCTCTTTCTACTTCAACTTGTAGGTTACTATTTGAAAATTACTTGTCAAGTGCTTTGCTAATTTCAATAGTTGATTGGAAGTCTTTTTTTCTGTCAGGATGGCAAGACCTTTGATACATTGGAGGGTGCCGATCCATCAAGTTTGGCCAATAAGGTTGCTAAAGTTTCAGGATCAATTAAACCTGGAGATGCTGCTTCTCCTGCTAGTCTTGGGTTGGCTGCAGGGCCCACTATTCTTGAAACAGTCAAAGAATTGACAAAGGAAAATGGACCTTCGAAGGGAAAAAATCAAGTGCAAGCAGGGCTGGGTGATACTCTGAAAATGCGGTTGCAGCAGCTCATTGACTCTCAACCTATTATGCTATTCATGAAAGGGAGTATTGAGGAGCCAAAATGTGGGTTTAGCAGAAAAGTAGTTGATGTTTTGAAGGAAGAAAAGGTAAAGTTTGGAAGTTTTGACATCCTGTCAGACAATGAGGTTCGTGAGGGTCTGAAGAAGTTTTCAAACTGGCCTACATATCCTCAGCTTTACTGCAAAGGAGAACTTCTTGGTGGGTGTGACATAGTCATTGCTATGCATGAGAGCGGCGAGTTGCAGGAGGTGTTCAAAGATCATGGAATTGATACCCAAAACGAGGCAAAAACAAGTGAATCAGGAAATGCAAAGGGAGGCACATCAGAATCTACTAGTTTGAGTACAGGCTTAACCTCCAGGCTGAGAAGCCTAATAAATTCAAGCCCAGTTATGCTGTTTATGAAGGGAGCACCAGATGAACCAAAATGTGGTTTCAGCAGAAAGGTTGTTGAAATTCTCCATCAAGAAAATGTGCACTTTGAGAGTTTCGACATTCTCTCTGATGAAGAAGTGCGTCAAGGGCTCAAAGTTTATTCAAACTGGTCTAGTTACCCTCAACTATACATCAAGGGTGAACTTATTGGTGGATCGGACATTGTGCTGGAGATGCAAAAAAGTGGAGAACTTAAGAAGATCTTACATGAGAAAGGGATTGTTCCGGAAGAGACTCTTCAAGATCGCCTGAAAAAATTGGTTGCTTCTTCACCTGTGATGCTCTTCATGAAGGGCACCCCAGATGCACCGAGATGTGGCTTTAGTTCCAAAGTTGTTGATGCCCTGCGAGGTGAGGGTGTAAGTTTTGGGTCCTTCGATATATTAACTGATGAGGAAGTGAGACAGGGATTGAAGGCATTCTCAAATTGGCCAACCTTTCCTCAGCTGTACTACAAAGGTGAGCTGATAGGTGGATGCGATATTGTGATGGAGCTACGAAGTAATGGGGAGCTGAAGTCAACCCTATCTGAGTAGTATTAGTATGGTTACCAACAATTAACTGCGAACATTTCGTTAGAACCATTTTGGCTGCGTGTATTGGAATGAGTCATGACAATTTTGATCCTGGCCAGGAGGCTGTGTTTATTGACGTTATAATGGTCTCTATATATTTGCATAGAACCGTATTAGTAATAGTGGATGCCATCTTGGAAGTCTGCTAACTAGTTTTTTATTCTTGGAAAGCCAACCATTTTTCTGTCAACATACGCTTGCAGGGTATGTTATGGACGAGGTCATGAGCATCCGTCTGTGGTGATATTTACCTTCTTTTTGGTAAATAAGACTTAGCTTACAGAAATTAGACGGGTGGATATTTTGGCAATTCGATTTCTCTCGTTGATGGACGAGGTATTTCATTCAACTAAGGGCGCTAAGGTTGTCCTGGCAAAATATATAGCAAGAGGAAACTTATAACCTCTTATATGCAACAAAGTATGAGAACACAAAATAGAGAGAACAGACCTGTATGACAAAAAACTTAGAAACTAAGCTGTATAAAAAAATAACAATAAAAAAATAATAGATATATAAGGAGAGGTAACAACAACATATCTTTCAATCATTTGTAACATTAAGTTGTATCTTGTTTTCTACCTTCATCAACTTGGCTCAAAGCTGTAGATCTTGATGAGCAAGACCATCATTAGAATGGAGGCCTAAAAGTATGCCTTGCCATATTATAAGATTTTAGACCTATAAACTTGTGTAATGTGGTTTACAAAATTATTTTCAAAACCATTAGTAACAACTCTAGAAAATTATGCAATCATTATTACTCCTTTCCAAAGCACATTAGGTAAAAATAAGGTCATTTCATACAGCGTCATTGCTAGTAAAATAATCAACTATATTAGGAAATGCAGGAAACAAAAGGCTTTTTGGTAGCTTTGAAACAAGATTTAAACAAGGCTTAAATCATGTACTCATCTCTTTATATTCTCCACGTCAGGCTAATTTGAGGATCATAGTTCATCAATCAATTGTTTTGCAATTTTGTTTTTTCCTTTCTTGTCAATGGATTACTATAAAAAAAGTTTTTTCCCAATACTTATTACTGCACACTTTTAAATCGTTATAGATGTCTTTTTTAACCACAACTAAATGATCACAGCACAGTAGGTATATTGGCTATTATTGTTGAATTTGCAACGGAAAAAACCACGAATTTTTTTTTAAAGTGCAACGGTGAAAACCGCCACATTTGATATTTTTCTTTTTTCTTTTTTTTTTTTTCAAATTCTTGATATCTTTTAAACTTATAAACTATAACTTATTACCTATAGAAAAAACAAACATAAAATATATAATGTTAAATGATCAAATTATGCAATCAATATAATATAAAAATGAAACGTTTATCAAACACCATTATACTTAAAGTAAATAAAAATTTATAAGAATTTGGCATCATTCCATTATTATTTATTACTCTATCAACATATTAATCTTTAAAAAAAGTTTAAATATAAAGAGACTTTAAAAAAATTGATTACATAGCCATCAATCTTCAAATTTTCTAAAATTTTGCATGCAAGATTAATGGACTAATTACTTTTAATTCATTAGTTAATTTATAGAAAATTAATTTTTATAATGAAATATTGAAATTTGCAAGTACATAATCTCTCTGTCTCTCTGTCTCTCTGTCTCTCTCTCTCTCTATATATATGTATGTATATATTGAATGGACACAGCTGCGTAAAATTTAACATTCTTACATCAGTCGATGTCTTATTATAAGAAATTGTTTTCATTGATTCCATTGTTGAATTAAAAGTAATTATTATATTTTTTGATCTTGAACTTTAGATTTTTTTTTTAAAAAACAATTAAATAACAATAACTATTTAATCAAAATAGTTTAAAATCTCTTCAATTTTATAAAATTTATTAAACATTAACTTTGTAATATTTTGATGGAGTACCAAATAATATCATATTAATATTAAACTTAGTACATATGATATTTGTGACTAGAATTTGCAATAGTAAATTTAGTGAAAAGTTCATTTTACATAAAGTTATTCAAATAGTATAATAATTATTTGGATCGATAACAGTACAATTGATTCTTATATGTGTGTGGATATGTATGGGGTATCTATTCTTTGAGCACCGCTAGAAAATTAAAAATTTAATGTATTATTGATCATCAATGTCAAGAATAATAGACAGTACCTTTTTCTTTAGCTCGAAAAGTAGGTTCTAAAATTGATTGACCAGTGATATCTTATTAGAATTATAAATATTATATCTATAAAATTCGATATTTTATCAACTTATTAAGTACAAAATAAATTTTTAATAAAAATTTTAAATATATAGAGAAATTAGATTATTGAATGAGATTTGAGAAGTTCTGCAAATGGGGATGAAGTTCCCCGATTGCACCTTTGACACTCTAGTTAGTTGTTAAATTGTGTATATTGTCAACAAATAATATAATGATGAATAAAAGTATTGTCCTCAGAGAGTTTTAGTCAAAACTTTACTAATTACTAATATTATCATATTTGCCTTATCTAAGCAACAATTATGTCCAAGTGAAAGAAAAATATAAAATCTCTATGTAAAGTAACAATGCTAATAAAAGAAATTATATGGAATAAAATTCCTATGATTATAGTCTAACTTAACAATTCAATTTTGATATTATTACTTTTCTCAACCTTATTCAATGTTTAAAAGTTAGTTTTAGTTTCTATACTCATTATAAGAATCTTTCGATCTCTTATAAATTCTATTTTTCTAATCTAATTCTCTATATTTCTATGAGAACCCAAATCAAAGAAATGCATTATGCTTAGCTAATCATGACTCCACAAGACCCATTGATATATGCCTATTCTTTGGGTGAATATAGTTAATTACACAATTAATTAACTAAGAACAAGTGGTATTCAACCCTAGGACTAAATTCAAGTTTCTTTTTCAAGAGCAACTCAAATTCTCCTAATCTCCCTAATTGGTGATAAAGAAAAAAGGGGCAAAAAGTTAAATAAGCTGAATAAAAACCTTATAGAAATTTAATAAAAGTAGAAAAAGTAGCAATATTCCCAATCTATATGTTAAGAAGCTATAATCCTAAGGAGAAACAAGTTTAGCCTATCATTATTACAAGAAATTTCAGCCCATAACCAAGAAACATAGCAAACTCAAGAAATAAAGGAAAAAGGAAAAAAGAGCTCCATTTCCAAAGCTCAAATCAGTTTTCCTCGCTCTTGAATCCACTAAAATTTCCTTTAGACCTCTTTTTTCTTAATGTTCTTTGCTCTTTTCATGCCTCTTTTCTTTAAAACAAAAGTCCCCTTTGAAACCATAGCAAAATCCCTTAAATAGCCCTCTAAAATGGCCTAGACAGATTTACCCTTAGTGTAGATTTTCAACGTGGCTCTTTGATGCCATGATTTGGCATCAAGGCGCTAACTCTTTAGATGCACTATGCGACTATTCACTCAATCTAGCACCTTAAAGCTAGATTTTTCACGTCAAGGCTTAGGCTTTAGAACTTCATCAATTTCTTTGCTTTTAAGGATATGCAAAAGGTTCAAACACCATGAGTACTTTACAAGATGAAATAAAACACCTTTAAACAACTTTAAATCAAAATAAAAATTCTAAAAACAACCTAAAGTCTATCTAACCAAAACCAAATTGCATATATGCCGAAATAACTAACAAATAAATACTCATTAACTTATTTACTCAATATTTAGGCATAAAAATTGCTTGAAATAACTCTATTTCATAGAGTTACCATCAGTGAAGGAAGAGGATGTGAGCTTTGAAAGTGTTAGAATGTGTGTGCTTGAGAAGGAGCACAAGCCTCTCTTTTAGAATTTATAGGAGTGGTGACTTAGAGCTTCCATAGTTGGTTATGGTCGATTGTATAAGGTGTTGATCATGCAAGGCCTGACTAGATGGTGTAATCATGCAATTGACGAGTTAAGTCAATTCAAGTATATTAATAGTTATTATTATTATTATAAGAATTGGATTGAATCGGTCGATTTGATTGAAAAATCATTGAATCGGTTATGATTCTGGTCCAATCAACCATCAAAATCGACCTTACAAAAATTGGTTAACAATTGGGTAAACTAGTCAAAAACTAGATGAAGTGGTTAAAACCATTTGGTTGAATGGTTTAACCGATTTGAAAAAATTGGTCATTTCCATGATTTTTTCCGAATGTCTATAACAAAAAAGACATAGAAATAGAATAAGGAATAAAAAAAGAGAAATGAGGAAAAAATAAAGAAAAAACAAAAATAAGATTAATACTTTCTACATTATGACATGTTTTTAAATTTTTTTAAAAAATTATAAGTAATTAATTGATTTTTTAAAAAATATAAGATAGATTTTATATTTATTTTATTTTTATCTAATAAAATTATGTAAAATACTTATTATTACACTTAATTATAATATAAAATTAATACCAGTTCAACCATGGTTGAACCATTAAACCATATAAATCACTACCTTAATTGATTCAATGATTGATATGATTTTTAAAACATTGGTTATTATTTATTATTTTTTTAATTTTAAATTAAAGATTAGCATTTTAATTACTTCTAATTCAATGATTGAATTAAAAAAATTTATAATGAAATAATGAGAAATATGAATGTTCTAATTTTTCGAAGCTTCTTAAGCCCAAACAGGGTTAATAGGTTGACAAAATTTTTCCTACTTAATCAGGTGCGGTTTATTTCTCTTCCTATCACTTTCTTAACAAATTTGGCTCTAAAGTTGTCACATTTTTATGCTTCAGTTTTAGTAAGTTTTTTATAACTCATGATAGATAGGTGTTGTTATGAGGACCACTTTGATCAAAGTTAATCTTCTTGCTTAGGATAATAGTTTACTTTTCCAAGACTATAGTTTATTTTCCAAGATTTGAAAATATCCACAAATTGAATCTTTTCTCTACCTGTTCGATCAATTTTGGCACTCAGATATTTTTTGAATTTTTCAGTGACCCGACAATTAAGCTTAGTAGTCATTATTTTCTAAAATCTTTTAGGAGCATTTAAGCTAAATTTAACCTATGATTTTTCAGGATGAATGTTTAGGCCTGAGTAATGCCCAAACTCTTGTAGGATATGAGAAACACTACGCTAGGATTCCAAATCACCTTTAAAAAAGAACATGCTATCATTGACATAAAGGGGATGATTGATGACTAGGGTTCTTTGTCCTATTTTAATTCCTCTGAGAGATTTATTATCTTGTTCTCTAATCATGATATGGGAAAGGGTGTTCATACATAATATGAAAAGGTAAGGAGAAATAGGGTTACCTTGTCAGAGGCCTGTGTGTAGATTAAACAACTGGTATTCCTACCATTTATGAGGATGCTCAAAGAAGTCGTTTTGACATATTCCATGATAATTTTGATCCAATGATCTAGAAACTCCATCTTTGCCAAGAATTATTCTAAAATGATCCACAAAAATTTGTCATAGGCTTTAAACAAATATACTTTAAGTGCTCCCTAGAAAGATTTCAATCTTTTCATTTTTTTCATATGATGTAGAACTTCTCCAGCAAGAATAACATTGTTCATGATTTATCTATTCTTGACAAAAGCACTATGAAAAGGGTTTATAATATTGCCTATAACTGTTTGAAGTCTATTAGTAAGAACCTTAGCTATAATTTTATAGGTAAAATTACACAAATTGATAGGTCTAAATTCTTTAAAGGACCTAGGACTGTCCTTTTTGGGTATAAGGACAATATTTGATCTATTTATTTCTTTGAGCATAAATCCTCTATTTAAGAAGGAGCCTATCATTCAAGTGATATAAGCTAAGCATAACTGCCAGTATTCTTGAAAGAAAGCTATCGAGTAGCCGTTAAGTCCTAGAGTTAGTTCTATCTAATTGAAATACCGCATTTTCAATCTCAAATTTTGTGAAAGGACTACTAAGAGCTTGTTTTTGCTCAACGGAGAGCTTCCTCAAGTTAGATTGTCTAATGAAATTTCTAAATTCTTCCCTATTTTGATTCCCATGTCATAAATAGCTCTTTAAAGTAGTTTAAACCCATTTGGAAAATTTGATAGTGATTTGTAATCCAATCATCATCTATCATTATCCCTTGAATGTGAATTTTCGCCCTTCTATTATTAACCACCATATGGAAATATTTGGTATTTTTGTCTCCATGTGTCTATCATAATTGCTTAGCTCTTTGGGCCCAAAGGGTTTGTTCATAGTCCAGGTAAAATTCTAATTTCTTTATTTCCTCTACAAAATACTCTATGCAACTAATGTTCCTTTGTAGAACCATTAATTTGTCTTCTAATTCCTTTATCCTTTCTATAATATTACCTACTCGATTTTGTTCCACATTCTAAGTTCGTATGCTGTATTTTTTAATTTTTGAGTAACCCTATATGCATACGATCCCCTACTTCATGGTTACATACTTTTGTAATCACACCCTTGTTATCTTTACATTTGTGCTATATAAATTCAAAGTAAAAAGGTCTTTTTTTTCTTGGAGCATGATTTTCTATAGATAAAACAATTGGAGCATGATTTGAGGCTGAGATTATGAGGGCTTCAACTATGCACCTAGGCTTTATCTTTTCCCAGGTTATATTACTAATAAAATGATCTAGTTTCTCCCAAATAGCCTAATTGTTCACTCTATTATTTGTCTATATGTAAAAATTCCCTTTAGATGAAATTTCTAATAGACTTAGATGCTTAATCATCCTCAAAAGACTTTGCTCCCTTTGATGTATCACATTTACTTAATTTTTCATGATTTCCTCTTATTTAATTGAAATCACCAAATACAATCCATGGTTGATTACTTACCTTGTTTTGAATTAAGAAATACCATAATAATTTTCTTTCATGAAGTTGTGGTGGTCCATAAACTCTTGTGAATTGGTATATTTTACCATCAAGATACATTGCTTCCCCATGAATCCAATTGTTTGATGTTTAATTGATTTAGGATTTGACAGGATTCTTTCTAGAAAAGACTGAGTCCACCACTTTTGCCTTTAGCACCCACATATTCCATATAATCAAAATAACCCCACTTCATTACTTTCATGACTTTTTCCTTAGTGCATTTATTTTCTTAAAAATACAAAATGTCTTGACAATATCTTTTTAGGAGTTGTTTTATCCTAGAAATTATCGAGGAATAACTCAATCCTTGACAGTTCCTGTAACATTTGCTCCCAATTCTATGAGAGATGTTTAATTAATTGTTTGTGTTTGTTGCATTAGACTGTATATAGCTACATTAGTGCTAAAATTGGATTAAAGAAGAGTGAGATAATGGTCTTGAAAGAGAATAGGGACTAAACTAAAAAAATAAAAAAGTTTATGTATGAGAACGATAATTTTAGCTAAAAGGTTTACTGTAGCAACAGATTTTTGAAAATCTCCTACCAATGGTTCAGGGAAAAAATAATAATTATGTGTATAGTTTGAAATTTACCATTTTAAGGAGGAATGATCAGAGATTAAGATCAAAATTTACAAATTTTGGGATGCCCATATAAGGCTTGAAGTCAAACTTCCTCCCTACCCAAAATTAGATCATCACTTCTAGAGAGAGATAGAGCAACCAAGTAGAGAGAGAAAGTGAGGGAGAAGAAGTTGAATCTTCACTTTCAAAAGAAGTTGAATTCATAAGGGTGAGTAGGAAGGCATCTACTATAATAATCAGCTTACAAACAAGGATTTAAGGTAGCAAAATAACCCAATTCCTTTTATTTTCAAAGCTACTGTTCATATAACTGAACTTAATGATTTTGAAACTATTTGAAAGGAAAAAGAGATTTAAACTACATTCTTAGTGTCTCTAATCACTATTGGGTGTTTTGAATCATTTAAATATGCTTATGCATGCTTGAATATAATTCTGAAAAATGAGTTTTTATACTTGAACAAAAATAAGGTTTAATCTTAGATTTGAGTGAGATTACATGGTGTTTTGAACTATTTTTATGTGTTAAAGGATGTTTAGAAGTTTACTTTGAGTTAATGAATTTAAAAATAGCTTTACAAAAAAGTTTTTGGAAAAAAATTCTAGGTCAACGACAAGTTTTAAAACAGAGCATAACATAGTAGCTGAGTGGTGGCCTGCAGCAATTAACTGTCATGCTCTTGAGTTTGCCCAGAAATGCATACAGAACACTAGCAGCCGATTGCCAGGCCCTGAAAGTTGACTGTTGTGTTCTTCATTTTCCAAATTTTTTTTCAAGAGGCTAATAGCCGACTGCCATACTCTAATAGTTGACTGTCGGACCCAACAATAAGCTAACAGCTGATTGCCAGCCTTGTAGTAGTCAACTGATAGCTCTCTAGTTGAAATTTTGAAATTAGACATAATGCTAGCAGCTGATTGGTAGTAGGGTACTAGCCAACTGCCAGCCTTTGTAATGAAAACGTGAGTGAATTATGAATTCAATAACTTGTTTAGAAGGATTTAAATCCAAAAACTCTCCTCAAACAAAGGATTTAAACATAAAATGTGAAAG
Organism: Senna siamea; assembly: GCA_031216115.1. NCBI lineage: Eukaryota > Viridiplantae > Streptophyta > Magnoliopsida > Fabales > Fabaceae > Senna > Senna siamea. The sequence goes on along the minus strand of CM062355.1, from coordinate 16,781,158 downwards.
GTAACATGTACCTTGAAATTAAATGAGAAGGAGTAAGAATATGATGAGATTTGAGAAGGAAAGAGAAAAAATACATAAGAGAAATGAGAATTTTATTATTAGTATATGTATTAGTGGTAGATAAGTTTATAACTGAATGACTGATTGCTGGTATGGGACGGTGATTAGACATTTCACAATATTTGTAATAGTTGTAAATTATAAGTTAGTGAACTTAATGACCAAATTAAATAAAAGCTCACGCACTTAGAATTTCACATAACTATAGTATGCACCGAATCACCCTAATGTATATACTCATGAATAGCATTTTGGGGACCCTATTATGTACTCAATGTATGGACTCTTAATGTGTGGACTCAATGTGGGGACTCTATTGTACTTGGATTCACTGGAGGACGCTCTAGAATGTACACAAATATGATGTTACAATCCAGGACTGCCAATAGGCATATGTTGCCAAAAGTTACGAGTACATATTCGAAAATGTGGAGTGGTTCTCTTGAAGACCCTCTTGATTTCTCTTATTTTTATTATTATATGATGATTAATGTGATTTGGCAAAGGCCAATGAGAAGTGCTCTTATTTACTTAATGCTCTTTATGAGAATGAAATCATGTTACCAATGAACTTTGATTTTGTATAATTTGATTATATTTGATAAATATATGTATATCCTGTGGTATGGATGTTAAATAAGTAATGCATGCAGTTGTAAAAGTATAAGAGTATGAATTTGTTTATGTATGATGACCTTATAGTTATGATATTTTCTATAATATTGGAAAGAATGTATAATTTTTTGTATAAGTTTACGGTGATACAAACTATCAGTTTTATAAATTGGTTATTATTGCTATTGAGATTTATTTTCATTAAAAATGTTAGTTTGTATTAGATGCCTAGATACTAGATATTACTAGAAGTGGAAGTTGAGTTGATAGAGATACCCTTCTTGGGGTATTTCCCTCTTATCAAAAAATTATGAGTCATATATATATATAGGAAATTCCTCCTACTCCCTGACTGTATAGAGTCTTTAGGTTGTATAATAGAATTTTGACATGCTCGATATCCTGAATCCTTATTAATATTTTGAAAGGATCAGGAGGATAATTTTTGGTGTATAGGACAAGGGCATATATATATTTGGATATGTGAGCTAGGAATTCACTAGCAGTTTTTGTTAAATGGATATGAGTGATAGGCTTGTTGTCTCCTTATCCTAGTTAACACACTCGCATATCCATAAGTATATATATGATGAATGACACTTATAAATATTGTAAATGAATGTGAATGTAAATATATATTTTGTTTTATTTTAATTTATTTAAATAATTTTTCGCTGCAACATTTCGTGTGAGTATCCCGAGTGTAGAATTCTCAAACTAGTAGCACTTAATTATTTAACTTGGTAAAAGTTAAAAATTTACTTGAGTAAAAGTAGTAATAACTCACCAATCCTGTATATATTATTTAATTAAGAAAATGATCCATAGAATTGGGGGTGTTACAGTTCCAACTACAAATAATCATTATTGGCTAGAAGGCCATTGTAGGACAACCTCCTTGAACCCTAGGTGACATTTCTCTACAAGGCCTACCAATTCATCTATAATAATTTCATCCCATATTTTTTCTTGTTCTATTAGCATTATAATCCTTCTTTTTCCTTTGTCGATGCTATTCAATCTTGTCAAATTCACTTTTATACCATCCTCTTTCTCTCTTTCCTCTTCCTCTTCTACAAAGTTCATAGAGACATCTATTTTTATTTTTAATTTTTCAAGCATGCTTAGAATTATCGACTCTTGTCTGGCTTTCTTGATGAACTCATCCTTGAGCTTGTGTAGTGAGTCAAACTTCCTCTTGTTTGTTAACACTAGTTGTCTCATTTTCAATCCAACTTGTATTTCGATCTAGTCATTCGGCCCTTAATTTGTTGCATGTTCTTTAATTGGAGCAATCCAATATATTTGACCTCTTTGATTATTCGATTCTTGTAACCATAAGGCCCACCTTTGAAGTTGACCATTAGTGTTTGTAACTTGAAAAGATCTAAGCATTCCATTATGGTCTTGATCAATCCATATGCCCACATCTAGAGGTTAGGTTGGTCAAGACTGTGGTATCTCTCCATCCCTTGTGATCATCTGTTTAGTTGCATTCTCTGATCCAATTATTATGGCTTGTTTGAACGTTGTTTTGTTCTTTTGTTCTTGAGAACTGATTTATAAAATTAGTTCTAAGAATTCATACTAGTATCGTTTTTGCGTATTTATATACATTCTATTAATAAAAAGACTTATTTTATGTGTTTCTTCTGTTTCAAAAAATTAGAGTTCAGAACATTTTTTAATTGTTCTGTGTTTTCTATTTCGGAAAACACATTCTATTTTTTTTTGTTTTTCGTTGAAAAAAGTTATTCAAACATGTTTTTTTGCTTTTAAAAACCAATTTTTTTTTTTAAAAAAATTGCAATCAAACATGCCCTATATCCTAATTTTCTGAATTATTGAAATCTCTTTCATGGATTAACTAGGGTGAATCAATGCTATTCGGGTTAATGATATGTAAATTACCTCCACCCTCTGACATTACCACTTTTCTCAATTGCATGCATTATTCCATCTCTTTCTATATTTGTGGTTGAGTTGTTAGGCTCACCCACTTTAGTTGTGGAATTAAGCCATGGCCTTTGTATATTAAAAACAAAAAAGGTAGGTTTCAAAGTTTATAGATCAGTATTGTCTAGAGGTGAGTATCAGTTTGGTTTGGATTGATTTTAGCCATTCGTTTAACCAATTATATTAGATGACTCAAAAAGCCATATAATTAATCCAATGTCTTAAGAGCCAACCGATCCAATCTAAACAGACTATAATTGGTTTGGATTTGATCGGTTAATTAGTTTATCAGTTTTCAAAAGGAAAATTTTATAAATTATAAAAAAACTTAAATTTAATCATTTTTTTTTAATTTCAATTATGAAAATAAGTTTTTATAACCATAAATTTACATTAAAATTGCTTTAAGAGAATTATAAAAAAAATATAAGCATGATTATTATTACAAATTAAGCACAATCCAACAATATAAAATATAATAAAAATAAAAAATAAATATTAATTTAATCACTTGGGTTAGGTTCAATTCGGTTAAAAACCAAAGCCATCCAATAACTGAACTAAACCAATTGATTTTGGCAAAATCCTATCCAATCAAATAGTTGATTTTGGTCAGATAAGTTTGAATCAGTTTGTTGTATTCGATTTGGTTTGGATCTATTCACCCCTAGTGCTGCCAGAGTCCTTTGGAATTATAGCGGCATATTAAGTGAAAAAGTAAGAAATCTTAAGAGAAATGTGAGACGATGATATAATAATTTTTAGATTACAAATTATTAGTCCAATAAATATAATAATTCACTATAAATGCATAATAATATTTTCTTTATTTTTTCATTAATAGTTTCTTCATTGATCTAGACTATTAATTTTTGAAATGAATATAATTATTTCTTTCACTTATCTCCCTCAAATGATTGATTCTCTCATTTGGTATGTTTGCTATATATATTAGAGGAGGGAAGGATCAATTAACCCTAAGGTTAATCAATCTCTTTTTCATGCTATTGATTGACTTTTTGTAAGATTTTTTTCCCTACATTTACCTTTGGATATGAAATTATAATATCTAAAAAATTAGACGTCAACCTAACAATTTTTTTTTTCATCGATGGTTTTTTCATCAATCTAGATCATTGATTAATAATCGAACGGTGATTATTTTCTCCTCTCTCCTCTCACCCTTCATTTCTCACATATGATTAAATGTTTAAATTTCTCACTTGATACTGCATGTGTTCAGCAATTTTTGAAGTCTGTCAGATATAGTAATTTTTTTTTTAGAATAGATTCTCTGAAATATGTGCTATTTTGCGAGTTAATGTATAATTCACAGTATCTCTTTCTTTATTCTTTTTACAATATGTGTAATGAAATATTGAGAGGGTTAAATACTTTTATTCTTGTGAATTTATTCCTCATCTACATGGTACCTATTCTCTGAGCACAAGGAGAAGAACTTCAAAAGTAAATGCATTAATATTGATCATCAATGACAAGAATCATAGACAATATCTTTTACTTTATCTCAAAATTCAAAAAGTAGGTTCCAAAATTTATAAATGGGAGCTTCCATCGCCTATATATATTATACATTGATGAGTTAATGTAATTAATGTAAGTGAGCAATTAGCCTCAGACAAAGTAAGCAACATGTGGCCGTTATTAGTAGCTGGAGCAATGATAGTCAACTCAGTAGGTGGGATGGTTGCGGCAATCGTGGAGTCCCAGAAGTAAGTGTTATTCATTTGAGTGTTGATTTGATGGACTTTGGCTTCGTATAAATTATATATAGATATGTCAAAATGTTAAAAATTTAATAAAAAAATGTGTAATTAAAATTGATATAGTTGTAAAAAAATTAAGATTAAATTATAGTTTATACAGTTTCGTTTAATTTTTAATTATGTTATTATAATTTAAAAATTTATAATTTAATTCTTACCGTTTAACAAATTTTAAAATAATCCTTAAACTTAAATTTTTATCAAATTTTTGTTAAATTTTGATGATACGTTAATTATATATTATTTTAATATTATAAATTTATTTAATTTAAAATAATATATCTACTCATATTATTTAACATAAATTATATTTTATTTTTTATATAAATAAGTTATTTTTATATTATTATTTATTTTTTTTATTTTTTTGACATAAATAATATATATTTAGAGTATTAAGATATTATATGTTAATAATATTAATAAAAATTAATATAATTTTAACAAAAAATTGACAATAGAAACTAATTTAAAAATTGTTAAATTATAGAGACTTAATTATAAATTTTTAAATTATAAGAATCTAATTAAAAATTAAATAAAATTATAAAGACTATCAAAATAATTTAACTAACAATTAAATTATATTAAACTATTTTAAAGTTATTATTCTCAATTTTTTCCACTTATTGTTATCGTATGATAAATTTATATAAAATTTGACGGACATGTTTGTATCTAAACACATTTTCCTTTCATTAATGCTCTCCATATGCACATCAAGCAAAAATTTCTGGCTCCATTTGAGAACCTTGTAAATTGTTTTTATTCCCAGTTTTTATTGTAATAGATTTATATCTATGTTCAGTGAAAATTTTTATAAAATAAAATACATCAATAAAAGTCACAAATATTATTTTAGAGAAATGCATTTGATCACTACTAATATAATTTTTTGGGTATTTAAATAATGTTTACTAAATAGATTTTATTATTCAATATAAATTTTAAAAAATATTTCATTATTTTTAATAAAAAATATTAATTTTTTTAACAGTATAAAATTAAAAATTTTGAAATAAGGGAGGATAATCTTATAATTAAAGGTTCTGGATTTATTTCTTTAATATAAACTGTTTTATATATGATCTCACTTGTACAAATCAATTAAAAGACTAAAATATTATTTTGGTCTCTCATAGATTGAGAATAATTTTTTTAATTTGATTATTTACAAATTTATCATCTCAATTTAATCTTTCATAATTTAATTTATTATTAATTTAATTACTCTTTGTGTATGTTATCTAAATAAGTAACAATTTTAATGAAGTAAATATTTGATATTGATTGAGTAATGTTAAAGCCTAGTTATCATTCAATTTTTTTGTTCTTTCTTTTCAATTGGGAGCAACCTTTGGTGTTGATTGGATATCATTTAATATTGGTGATCATACGCAATATTTTGATTAATTGAAATAAAATAGGAAAAAAATTAGATTATAATTAATTTTTAACATTGCTCAATAAATATCAAATATCTAAGTCATTAGAATTATTATTTATTTAGATGATATTCAAATAAAAAAATCAAATTGATTAATAGATCAAAAGAAAAAAAATCTATGAGGAATCAAATTAAAAAAACTATCATTTCTAGGAGACTAAAATAATGTTTAGTCCCAATTAATATAATATCGTAATAAAACAATTTTGGTGTTACTTATTATATTTTTGTCTATTATGGGATCAATTATTTGCGTTTTAGTGTATATTTCATGGTTTAATTATATGTTGCTTTATTTTTCTTCCTGAAAAGGAAAGACAAAGAAAGAAACGAGAAAAAGTAAAGAGTATGAAGTGTAATGGGGAGCTCACGAACATGCAGTATTCTTCATGATGCCGAAGAACTATATATATGCAAATTATGGGCATAAATAAATCCTGCATGAAGGACTGTATATATAATATCTGAAAGCCAATATTATTTAGCTTGGCCATGGTGTGACATAGTTATGAATGAATAAATAAAAGTGTCTTATAAATGCTTATTTAAGTAATCAACTACGCTTATATTTCTATCCTTTGGCTTGACATATACCAAGTGCATGCTTTTTGTTTTTTTGTTTTTTATTTTTTTGAAATATTAAATAAAAGAATAATTATTATATTTTAAAATAATAAATTAAGTAATGGATAAATTTCTATTCTTTTTTGGTAAAAAAACCTTTCCACTTTTGTTCTATTTTAATTTCACATTATTTTTATTTTCTCTCTATATTTTTTTACATATATTTCTAAAATTATATTTGATTTTATATGAAATAATATATGATTTTAAAGACTAATAACAAAATAAATCTTAAAGTCATTGTAATATATATATATATATATATATATATATATATATTCCCAAAAAAGAAGGTGGCCTAAGTTAATTTGAGGAATTCTAATAAATTTCTTTGTAAACTTCATCGAGGATAATGGTGCAGCCTGTCTTAAACTACCTTGTACAACCATTTCAAAAGGGGTTGAATCCCTTACTGTTGAATTTGATTAAAGTCTCTAACTCTCTATGACTTATAATATAGTTATTGCTGGTAATTAAGTGAATTGATGTATGAATAAGATCCATAAATCCAAGATAATTAAAACAAGATGGTGTGCTTTGAAATTAGATATAAAAAAGGAACATGACAAGCTTTCATGGAAGCTGTTTTGCAGAGTGAAGTTTCTTTATGTATATTGATACAGTATATACTACAATGCCTGTTAACTACAAAGTGCTTTAAATCCTAGAAAAAATATTTAAATTATATATATATTTTATTAGATTTTTAATAAAAACATTAACGTGTTTATAATTTATACGACTAATCTTTTTTGTCATTGGTTTTTTAAATATTTTTTACATACTTTATTTTAATTAAAAACTTAATAATAAAAATATAAAAAATTGTATATAAATTTATTGTACTGAAATATTCTATCATGTATGATTTGAAAGGAGGAAGAGGAGGTTCATTGGAAGGAGTAAGCATTGGATGAGGCATGATTAGCATTATGCATCTAATTTGCCTTAACTTTTTTACGAACTATGCTTTGTTTTAGTTAAAATTTATATGGCTTTATTTGTCTTCAAATATTAACTTTAAGCCTTAATTTTTCAATCTTTACTTGAAATCCCTAATCCCCATCATCACTAAAAGACTAAAATTCCTCCCAAATTAGAAATACATGAAGCAATTTGAGACACACAAGTACACAACACGACTTTTTTCTTAATTCCTCTTGTCTTGTCCATTCCAAGCAAGTAAATGCTTCACAAGACAATTTTATTGTTCTTTAATTGTTGGAGATTAATATTGGAGTAATTCATATGGCATTTGCACAAAACATCATCTTCTTGGATAGATTCTGTTTATTTATTTTATATTATATAGTTTTATGGTGTTTAGTTTTTATATTTTCAAACTCTATAATATAAGATATATAAGAGAGTAAGAAATTATCGAAAAAAATTATAAAAAAATATTTAACTTTTTTCTTATATTTAAGAATAAAATTTTAAAAGAATTAATATCTTTTAAGATAGGCTAAGTCCACTAGTAACATGTTAACAAGTTAGAGGCACTCTTTGGATTAGATTTGGGTGAATGTAGGCTTTAGTCACCGAAAGGCTTAGAGATTTCAAAGCACATTTGGAAAATTAGGGTTTGAAGTTGAGTATTTAACAAATCAAAATACAAATATACCCCTTTAACTTTAAATCATTTACAAATACCTCTTTTTTACTTAAAAACCAGAAATCTCATAAATATTTTCCCTTTAAGAATTAAATTTTTCTACCATTTTTGGTTCACAGAGATACTACTTTATACTTTTTCCCTTGCCATGAAGTGGCTAAAATACCCATTGGTTTGAAAGTAGATAAAGTGGCTAAAATACTAAACTTTAGGGATCTTCTATGCTAATGTCATGAACATGCTCGATATTCTTTTCACAATAATACACACATTTCAAAAAGAGTTGTATTTGTGTAGGAAGTGTGTGATTATTATGATTTTAGTTAATAAGAAAATTTATCTCAAAACTAAAAAATTATCACTATTATTTTTGGGTCCAAACTAGACCAAATGGTGACTCAATCATAGAACTGTGCACCGATTTAATGACCTATTCGAATATAAAAAATTTGGTTATTACAACTCGAGCCAAGAAAAAAAATGGCTCAAAAAACTAAAGAGGCTCAAGACTTTTTAACACAATTTTAGGTCTTAATAATTGTGAAAGGTGAAACAATATAAAATGTTATTTCCTATTATGGATATAAAATGATGGCCATGATGACTTTTTCTTAATATTTAGTTTCTATTTTAACCTTCTGTCAAACTTGTAGTACGGCACTCCCTTGAACAAACGATTGGCTTTGTCGGGAAGTTTGCAGAGTTGGACATAGCAGGTGCTTACGAACAAGAGACATCGGCTGTTTTTCGTTGGAGTTTAGGTAGGAGAAAGACGTTGTCACATGATAGTGGAGACACTAACTTTGACAAGTCTACAAGCTACTTAGTACTCGTTAGCTTCTTTCAAATTCTAACTACTTTTTGATTAAACAAATAAAACAAAATATCCCTCCACTGTTTATTTAATTCCTTTGACCACCTTTGGTTTTAGTGGTCCTGTGGCATTGGTAAGATTTCTGAAATTCAATTAAAAAGAAAAACTTATATTGAGTATTCTAATGCTGAGTAAATTTCGGAACACTTTGAGCATTAGATGGGAGAATGTAACAAAAGTATCCAGCTGGAATGTAATTTGTAAACTACCATAAACGACCAAAAAAATAATTTACATACAACAAATGCAATAAGGGACCAGAAAACTTATTGAAATATTTTAAATCACTAATAATCACTTTTATATTGACACCATCTTTGAAAGTCGTCATCATCACTTTCATCAGATTTCTCAGGAATATGAAATGACCCATTATCTTCCTGATCTTGCGCAGGTGCTTCCTGCTCAGATTTTGCAACTTCCTCCTCCTGCATGCAAACAAGGCCAATAGTAAATTTGCAAGGCTTTGTTATGGATTAGGCTCCACAAAACTTCTAGAGTACAGATCTACAAAATGTTTTCAATCAAATAATTTTAGAGTAGGAAGCTTTCAACAGAGTAAAGTTCTTATAATTTCCACTTAGCATTATGCTAGCCAAGCAAAACTTGGGCTATGGCTGCGAACTGATCAATGATTGAGTTTAGAACTGTTTTAGATGGAAATTTATTAGGCTGTGTTGGGATCCTTTAAAAATTGATTATAGTCAGGACTGCAGGGCTGCGGCCCATACACTAGTTGCGCCATCCAGAAAGCATTGTGGTGTGTAATGTTTTCCCTGATTCCTGCTATGTCATCTCAGGCATTAATACCTAACATGCTAAGATGACTTAGGATAATTGCTCCTATACTTTTTCAGAAAGTTCCACATAAAGAATTAGATAATTGAGACCAGGCCCATCTAAAGATGTTAATTACTTCAGGGATCTGCTCTGCACTAGAAAACATACGGCAGTATATACAAGATAATTTTAGCACCGTTTTGTAATTTGCAAGCTACAAAGAATGCCTTCAGAAAATGTCCTTCGGCTATAAAAAATTAGCAGAAACTACTCGCACTAAAAGAAGGGAAATGCCAAGGTAAATCAAATGGGCCAAAGGCACATACATTAGTATTAAGTGTCAAGTCCTCCACCTCTTCCCCTGTCATACCAACTGAGGCATCTCTAATAGGGTCTTGTTCAACCTTAGCAGAAGCTTGTTGCAGCCGTTCAATCACTGATTTAAAATGAGAAAGATCTGTGGACAAGAGTAAAGATTAGCTCCTGTTAGATTATATTCTCTCATCAATGAATTCAACCAATCACTGTGGACTTTTTTTGCTACAATTAAGTCAAAAAATGTTTGTAAAAGACATCTTATGTGTCATTTCTGGAAAGCTTAAGAGCAGATAATCATCAAAACCCCAAGCATGGAAACCCAAAGAATATGAACTCCACATAGCAACCAAAATAATGGACTATTTTTATCTTGTAACAAGAGAAAGAAACCCCTCCTTATCAATGCAACCACTAAGGCCAAAAATGTAAAGTAACCACTTGGAAAAAAAAAAAGTGCTAGTTACAAATAAAGTAAAAGAAACACTAACACTTGTCAATGACTCAAAGGCATACAGGCAGCCAATGGAGGCAAACCCCAAAAACACCATCGGTGGATCAAGCAAATAAAATCATCACTTAACATAAAAGAGTACCATTATGCAGCCGGCAAAACATAACAAAGGTCATAAGCACAAGTCACTATCACATAAAAACTTTTTTTTTAAAAAAAGGTACCAATGAGCTTTGGCTCAGTGGTATTAGAGTCCTCTCAAAGTCGGAAAAATCTGGGTTAGAATCCTAGTAGAGCCAAATAACCCAAAAAAAAAAAAAATGGTGATCATCATCTTCATCCCCAAGATCATCAACCCCATCAATGCTTTATCACTATCATGGACTTAAAACCCCCTTCCTGTTAATCATCCCCTTAACTCTTCAATATATTTTTGCCCAGAGGTTGTAACTTTTAGGGAATATTTGGTACACGTATAGATTTTTTATTCTCAGCAACCAGGAATATGATTCCTGAGAATTTTAAAAAACTTGTTTGATTTACTTAAAACATTCTTGGGAATATTGATCCTGCATTTGGTTTAACTTCAATATTCCTGAGAATATTTAACAATTTTCCTAATATGCCCTTGACAATTTTTTAAATATTTTTTCTTAAATTATAACCAACTATTTTTTTAAATTACTTATATTAAAAACAAAAATCATAACAACTTATTAATTGAATAACATACATACATACATACTACTAATTAATAACACTTGAATAACATACATACGTACATACATAGAGACATACATACGTTTTTCTAAAAACCAAAATATGTACTTTGTTTCTACATATGATAAAAAGTCCATCAAAATCTGTACTTTAAGCTGCGATGAAGAGAGGGGAAGGGTAGATAAGGTAAGATTAAGTTTTAGAAGGATAATTTAATAATTTTACTAATATAAAAATATTCTCATGCCATGAGAATAAAAGATTCCCACCCCCTTAAGTTGGAATAAAAATATGTAAAAGCATGTGAATACTCTATTTTCGAGAATGTAATATTTCAGGAATATTTTTTTAGTCCGTATACCAAACGTGAGAATGCAACATTTCGGACCTCCTATTCTTGAGAATCTTTTTTGAAACTGTGTACCAAATGCCTTCTTATATTGCTATTGTTCAAAGTCATTTAGAGAGCAAGGACAGAGACACAGAGGTATTGGCAGAAAATTCAAAATAATGAAAGTATAATAAGAGGTTAATGGAGATTTCTGGTAGCTTGCACGGCTCTGAAGATTTAAAGCTTGAAGATCCTTCAAGGATATCTTGCAGTACAAACAGAAATCAAAGTGAGTTTTAATCTGCGTCCCCCAAAAAGTTAAAATACTCCAGATCCAGAAAGAAGATGCATCTACTTAGAACTACGTTACAGATTACTTAATTATTAGTATAAAAACTTAAAGAAAGTAAAACTGATTATTTATAGGGGAAATTCTATGCAAAATACACAAATAGCACTGAAAATAATATATGCATTATGCAAAGAAAAAGAACAGCAAAAAGCAGTAAACAAAGAACTTAACCTTTCCCGCGATTATTTACAGCATCAGATAGCTGTAAAGGATGTTGACGTTCTTCCTTTTTGTATTTCAACTTAATCTGATGCCGTGTTCGACCAGGGAAAAGTTGTTGTATAATAGAAAAATCTGTGCCAAACTGCCGGACAGCCTAGATGTTAAAAAATATGTAGAAATTAGTCACTTATTGTTAAGAGATACCCCTCCAAGGTGTTGCTACTTGTGTTAAACAGAAACTGTTGGGTGAGACATCTTGTACAGTGAATTCTGGAACCAGATTAACGTCAATTCTAGCAGCTATAATAATTATTTTAATATCAAGCAGCAAGAGCATACATAAAAAAAATCCAATAAAAAAATAATTGAACACAAATTGCCTTCTACAAATACCTCATAGAACAGTTCAGTGTCTTGTTTCGACCATTTTCCACTAGGTGTCTTGTCCATGAATGATTGGTAATTAAATAAAGCGGAAGCCAATGGAACCCTTTCACTAGCTTGATTATCATCTGAGCTTCTTCCATCTTCTGAACCAAAGATCTCATCATTATGAGCAGCATCCTCATGAAGGGAACTTCCATCTCTGCATATAATTATTTTCAAACAGATATCTGTTTAATTGACTGCAAGTAACTAGAACAAGATAGTTACAAAAAGCAGCAAATATGCAGGGCACTTGCTAAGTTGCTATAAGCTATTTCCCTTTTCACTTTTGGTGTTTTCCCCTCCTAAAGAATGGTTAATAATATTAAGTGCCTTTGATGAATACAAGCAATATAAGGACCTTCCAGTCATAGACACAAGAAAACAACAACATCAAAGTCAATAGGATTATAGTATATATACTTTTTGTGCCATTACACTCTATTTTTAATACCTCATCCCAACTGACACCTACAAAAGTGGCAATAGAATGAATGCAGTGAATCACTGAAAAGCAATTTTTTGACTTGTTGAAAGACTTCATAAAATGATTGAAAGAGAAGCTGTCGGTTAAGCCATATGGTGATTATTGTGCAGGGCAGTTACATATATTTTCAGCAAGAGGGAAAAATAAAAGGAGGGGGAGGGGACTTCCTTGATCTGATAGTTTTTTCACATTTCAAGCGCTCTATATAAAAGTATAGGAATGTGTAACAATGCAGACATAGTACAGTAAACAAGATGTTTGGAACATTACATATTTGAAAATAAGCAGATTTAGCAATATAATTTTATTAGTTTTATATTAACAAAGATAGATACTGAACACCTTTCATTAGTGGAAGATGTTTTTGATGCTATTGCCTCCCTTTTCTGCATAAAGAAAAAATCTGGATTATGGAATAATTAGTGAATAATATGTAAGTTGTTATAGACACGTGAGAAACATGGTACCAAAATACTGTAGTATAAAGGTGCTTCTTGCATTCCTTTTACCATATACATACAGGTTTAGAAATCAGAATACACACCGCTATCCGCTCCCTATATTCTGCAAGTAAAATAATATCCCTGATACGCAATGTTTGAGGGTCCAGTTCATCCTCAGGAGTTTCCAGCAAGGCCTTGTCCACTATTAAACAAGTATTTCCACAACAAGCATCTAAGACATCATGCAATCATCATCAATGAGAAAATTTAAGATTTAATCTTGTAAGTTACCACATCTTTTTTTTCGTCGGGTTGATTGAGAGAACTTTTTAGGAGGTTCTTTAGTAGGCCTATCTAAATCCTCTTTGGCCCTCTTACGCTTTTGAGGTGGTTTTCCATTTCTAGCTGTAGATTTCTTTGTATTTGGTGCTCTTTTCTTATTGGATGCATTATCCAATCCACATTCATTGTCATGTTCTTCGAGTTCATCTATTTTAGAATTGTAAGTAGGGTCAAGGTCATCCTTCTCAACATCCTCATTCTCTGCATGATTAACAGGTTTACGAGTAGCTTGCTTTCTCAGCTGCCTTGAAGCTTTACCAACTTTATCCTTCTCACCTGCTACATAAGATTTTTCATTATTTTTTGGAGAACTTGACATTGTGGCATCTTTTTCTTTCTCACTAGCATCCTGAGAAACACAGTTAACAAACCGAATAGTATGCAATCAGATTCACAAATCAGAACAATGGGAGAAAACATTATTTGAAGAAATTTTATGCAAGAAAAAACTATAATTACAGATATTTTACAGCTTTTCCTCCAGAAACATCTACATGCAAAAAATCACCAAAAGTGGGACTATCTGCAGCATTTGTCAGTTCTTCATGCACCGGGATTTCAAAAGTTGGATCTGGGCCAGATTTCATGGATGAATAATCAAGGGTTTCATCAAGAGGGCAGACAATGTCCTAAGACCAATACAAATCATGATCAATTAATTAATCAACACATTTGACAAGAAATTAGCATATCTTTTTAATCACAGTCTTCACCTCTGTTCCCAACCTTCCATTGTTAGTGTGAGTATCACCCTCATTGAAGGCTGTGGCATCCTTGAAGGTTGATGAATCTTGAGTGGTGTTATAGTCAGGACATTTTTGAACTTGGGCAGTATCGCATTCCACAAATATTGAAGAGTTAACAGCGCTAGAAGGAATGACAAGATTTTCCCCTGTGCCCTTCTCATGGAAAGAATGAACAGCTGGTTTTCCTTAAAAAAAAAAAGGAAAATCCCTATCACCATTGAAAGAAGGCAATGTACTCCTTGGCTGAGAGCCAGTCCACCATAAAAGTTCGGGCATTTGATTGCAGCACGACAACTTAAATAAATAACTCTAAAGAGTTGACATAATTTGATAGACTAGAATTTATAAGACATTGGATAGGATCATTGTTATCAACTGATTACAAAGCTTCAGAGAACTCACCTCTGCTAGTGGCAGCTTGAGTGAGAAAGTCATCAAGGCTTTCCAACCCAGAAAATATGTCTGCAGTCTGAGAGTAAAGGATTTATGATTTATCAATATGTGTAGCAAACTAAATAAACTGATAAATGATATTAATTCTTCCTTTACCTCTCCAGCTGACTTTCCAAAAATAGAAGGCCAATCTCTAGGTCCATTATGAACTGCAACCTCCGAAAGCATGGCATTCAGAGGATCTGGTCGGGAAGGGATTACCGCTGCCATGCTTCCTTTGTCTTCTGAGAATGGCATATTTGAAAATGTATAATCAAAATCATTAGATGCATCTGTTGTCCTAAGGATCTCTGACATGGGCAAAGATGAATTAGTTGATAGGATTAGTAAACCATTGCTACCACCACTAGATCAAAAGTACTCTATTTGTCCAAGAAGCAAGCAACTCAACAGATTTTTCCATCATACCATTGCATGAGGCAGAAGCAATTATAGCTGCAGTGCCTACTCTAGGCCATGGCTTAATCTTAGGCTGAAACTTACGGGCTGCAATAAAAACAATACAAACAATTTATCCATTCAGTAGTTTACAGTTATAGCAGACTAATAATAGCAGGAAGATTACTAACCATTCTTAATACCAGGATCAGGGAGAGTGTTGCTGAAAGGATCCAATTCAAATTCTGCAGCCTCTGCCTAAACAGAATACCCTTTGAGTTGACAATACACCAAGTCAAGCAATATAACAATATGAAAAGACATAAAAAGTCTACCTTTCCTACTCTCTCAAAGTTGGAATTTGAATGAATGTTCTCCAACATTGCAACCTTATAATCCAAAGCACTTTTGGATCCCTTGTCAGGACCAACTTGCAATGAGGTATCAATAGGTTCTGAACTTTTGTTGCCATCACGAAATGGACCTTCGCCTCCCCAGTATTTAGAAGTTTCTTCAGTCTCAATAATGGTTGAGCTATCTGTAGATTGATCAATCACATTTCACAACAAATTGCTTTAGCATTAACGGGTTAAACTGCTTTTATTAACCATAAATCACAGGGCTGATATGAAATTAACATGTGTATAAATATTGAAGTACCTATTTGGTATTTAATGAAGTATGTAAAACTCCTACAAATCAATTAACCAGTTGAGTTTAACCCTCCGCTCACAAGTTCACATTAAGCTTGAGTATGATAACAGGGAATTCATGATTGTTGAAGACGAAATTTTATACTTGTCACAAGTTATGCCTTATGACACTAGCTCTAGTCTTAGCAGCCTGAATAGGGTTTCATATCATGCAAATATATCTTAAAGCATAACTTACCATTACGGAAGTTGTTCCCAGGAATAATGTCCGTCTGTAGGCCCACATCAAAACCTATAGGATCCGCCTGAAAATAACAAAAAATTCAAGGAAAGAGTTAAAAATACTCCAGTCACAATGATCCAAGCTAACAATCAAATACATCATTTACCTCATTTGCTGCATTTCGAAAATTATTAGAATTCCAATCACTATTGACAGATGCTGCAATGGTTGAATGCAAAGTATCCTCCAAGACTGCATTATCTCCATTCACATTGATTTGTTGGAGATTCCCCAGTTCAGGATAAGTAGTATTATCCAATATTGGGAGTTTGACTGGTGAACTATGACTGGATTTCAGAAATTCTTTAGCTGATGTAGTTGAATCAATTGGATTACTAGATTTATTCGGAGTATTTACTACTGTGTCTGCTGTGGTGGATGATGATCTGACATGCTCATTCTTTCCATCATTACATAAGGTCACATGTTCTGAAACAGATATTTCCTTTCGAGGCACCTGTTTGGATTTCGCCTTTGGAACAAATTTGCCACCAACCCGAGCTACAAAAGAATGTAATCAAACTACTCAACAAGTCAACATAAAAAATCAAGAAACAAGATTTCCTAGTATCCTTAAACAGAGCTCTTACCACACGCAATAGGAGCTTCTGGAAAGACATCATCAAATGGATCCATGGGCTACGCAAACACAAACAGCAACAACTGACTGCAACAGCCTAACAAATTGTCTCCTTTTAAGGCTCCAATGAAATTAACAAATCTAACAGCAAACTAAGCTACAGCTGGAAAACCAAAAAATAATAGTTGTCCAATAAGCAGAAGATTATGCATTCATGGGTTCACAGACCTTATATTTTCCCAGTATAAAGTTAACCAGAAGCTCCTAAAAATATAATTCAATCAATGTTGAAATTTCCTCCCGCTGACTAGCAAAGGTTATAAAAAAGTTAGAATCACACTTAAACAAAGAATCCATATCAAACACAAAACAACAGGACAACAACTGCTTGAACATGCTTAGGGAATGGTTTTATTCATTTATTTTATTTTTATGGGATGTTGTGTTGAAATCCATTTGAGCATGTTCCCAAGGACCCAAACTTTCAACTTACAAAGGTACCTTATTATGTTCAAGCGGATTATGTTTGCATTAATGTATAATGTGAGTTTATTTGTTCCTCAAGGATTTGCTCTCTCAAGTTAATGAGAAAAAGCCATAGGGACCTAAGGCTTTCTTAATGTGATTGATTGAGAATTTGAACATATTACAAAGGACTTAAGTCAATTGCTTGTTCAAGCGTAGCATGCGAGGATGAAGCCTTCTGATAAGCCTAGGACTCTGGTTAGGGACAAACCTTTGACGGTCACTTTCCGTTGCTCCATCTTTGAGAGAGGAGATTTTACCATCTTCCATCTCTATTGGGTGGAAAAGAGCTATTGCATAAATAAAGGCTGAAAGAGCCCAGCTACCAGTGACGGGTTCATTAACGAGTGAAAGAAAGCCTTGAGGTGTTCAAATTTTGTCTATATGGTTCTTAAATCAATGTTATTTTACCAACTGTATTCCTGCGAAGTCATGAATTTTAACTGATAAAATTATTGAGAAAGGACTCGTTGGAATATATTGAAAGTTGCTTTTAGTTTCCTCATTGATTCTTAATCAGTGGAATTCGACGATGTGGATTAACCTATATAAAATTGTACTACATATTTTGGTATTTAATCCACATTTTACCTTGTGTTTATCTTCCCTTCTGTTTTATCTTGGTTTGAGTTTAATTGTTGCATTTCCTTATTTTTTATATTGATTTTGATTCATGGAGTTGAAGTTAGATTGAAAGTTTAATGGTGCCTTGTGTGTGTTCAGGTATTTATTTAGGGTGTTCATTTGCTTATTCTTTTTTTTGCTATGTTCCTTTTTATTTTATTGTATCATTTTTTTTATGAAAAAAGAAATTTATTAAGAGAGATAAAAGATACAAGTGAATACAAAAAGAAGGACAAACAGTCCTCTAAAAAAAGAAACAAAACAAAACAAAAGAAGGAAAAAACAACATGCTAAATCAATAACGCCTTCCAATCCCTTTGTATATCCATAAAAGAAATCCCTCTAAACAATCCATTAGAAAAAACTCACAATGAAGTCAAGAAAGTGATTCTATCCCGAAGGTGAGGTGGGATGTGATTATTGTTAAAAACTCTAGCATTCTGCTCCAACCAAATACACCACAAAGTTGCTAGAATTGCACATTGCCAAAGTGTTTTATGCTCTTTATCCCTCCCAAAACCCACAAACTTGATGGAAAGAAAAGTTCCAAGATCAACTGGCCATACTCAATTCTCTTCAAAGTAGCCAAATAAATTGTTCCATGAATACTTAGCCAGTTCACAGTGCAGGAAGAGATGGCTATTTGTCTCAGAACTTCTAAGACACACCACACAAACATATGGCGATAAAGCCTTGTTAAGCTGTCTCGTCTGAAGCAAATCATTAGTGTTAATTCTATTAAGTCCCACTATCCAAACAAAGACCTTTACTTTAAAAGGTGCTTTAATTTTCCAAAGGGATTTAAACAAGAGATCAAAACCAAGATTAGGCCTTCGAGTACAAAATTTAAAAAAGAAGGAGCAAGTATAGGAGCCTAAAGAATCTAGATTTCAAATCCTTTTATCAGGCATGGGAGCAACATTAAAAGGAGCAAGAATTTCTAACAACAAAACAACATCATCGGCAAGCCTATCATTAAAGTTCTTAGAAATATGAAAATTCCAAGAAATTTGATCACCTTGATGTGTTAAACTCAAAGATTGGAGCATTATGTAAGGAAGATAAGGAATAAAGACGAGGAAATAGCTCTAGAAAAGAAGAATCACCAATCCAATTATCCTCCCAAAAGAAAAACGAGTTCCATCTCCAACACAAAGAGAAAGCATTGAAGAAAAAGAATGATATGCCTGAGAGATGAATTTCCAAGGGCTTGCATGGGTAGCACCATTCCCAGAGTTAACATCTCACCCATTCTCTTGAATGGGTGGGATGCTAACTTCATTTATAGAAAAGGGA
Organism: Senna siamea; assembly: GCA_031216115.1. NCBI lineage: Eukaryota > Viridiplantae > Streptophyta > Magnoliopsida > Fabales > Fabaceae > Senna > Senna siamea. Next base: position 16,761,830 of record CM062355.1, on the reverse strand, counting down.
TAAACTGAAAGTTTGAGGGAAACCGAGAGAATTTTTGAGAGAAATCAATTCTATATTTCTTATTATTGAAAGTTGCACTGCTGTTACATTTATAGGGATTCATAATAATAAATGAATCCCAATTATCTTGGTATCAGTCTCTTAATTACTAATAACAGAAAGAAATTCCTGAGTTTAAGGGATTTGATTAACATTTAAAGAGGAGAAATCTCATATTTCTCTTATTAACAAAAACAGCTAGAATTCAAATACAACTGGAAGATAATGACAGCAATGACTCCTAGAAATTAGGGATTAAATGACAGGAATAATTTCTAGAAATCAGGGATTAAATTCTCCCTAATAATCCGACATAAACAAAATAAGTTTAAGCCAAGTTGTTGTTTTGCACATTTATTGTAGGATAACCATCCTCTAGATGGGTGTGGTGGGGTGTCTAACACCTTCCCTACACTCAATCGATACCCGAAGCCTTCTCTTTTTGTAGCCCAGTTTTTTTTTTAATATATATTTTCCTTATTCTTATTTTTTTTTTTCTAATAGGGTATTCCAACGTTTTCCATTTAAAATAAAAATTTTGGTGGTGAATCCTAATTTTTCAAATTGCTTTTCAAAATGTGTCTTTGAAAATCAAACTCTTTTCTTTTACGCCACTTGCGTCGCATTTGCCCCCTAGGTTTTAGGTGTGACACATTTTTTAAATCTTGAAAACTTGCATACAAGAACTAAGTTTAGGGAACAGAAATATTGAATGAAAACTGAAAATATTTTTGCAAACCAATCACACCCTTAGACCCCCACTAGGTTGATCTATAATGCCAGCATGGATTAAACTCTATTGGTTATCACCTCAAGACATCTCAAAATCTATCACTCTCCTATCACTGGTTTAAATGTTGTCAAGCATGAATTTCTCATTTTATCAAATATCCCCACAAATGTTGAAATAGTCCATTCTCTTTCATCTTACATCTAGTACTTCCCCTCTCACACAGTAAGTCAGTAACCCTGATGGAGCTGCCAAAACTGGTCAATACACACGCACAGACACCTGCCTCACATAGGCTGGGCTGGTTGATTAAAGGGGTTGGTCTATTTGAGTCACCAAGAAATTTTGACCAAAAAAAAAAATGATTAAACACTGAAATAGTCCCCAAAAAAAAAACACAAATCACAAATCAGATTACATAATAATCTCATACAGTTTCTCTCCAAACAATGTCAAACGAAGTTATGCTAACTGAACTGAAGCCTGAAGCAGAATTCTCTACAGAGACTGTCAAATACAGATGAAACTACAAATATAATTTTGAGAGAGCTAAAGGAAAGGTAATGGTGATATTAAACAGAAATAAGAGAGCTCAATTTCGCATCAACTAGATTGACCAATCTTTTTCCAACCCAAGTCTAAACCAGAAAAACAAAAAAGAAATTCCATAGGCAAGTACCATCTGGGTCAAAGCAAAATGGCGATTGGAGAGGGAGCGTCTTGTGCTCACTGGAGGAGCCTTGGTGAAGGATGTTCGGCATTGCGATGGCACTGCTCAGTGAGGTTGTGACTGGTGGTTATTGGTGAGGGGTTGTGGAGGGTTTCAGACATCCAAATTTGAGAAGAATACAAAATTTCTGTTTAATTTGGGGTATTTAGGTTTCTATTTTATTTACAAAAAAATATATTTATACTTATATTATATATAATTTTATATTATTTATATTCAAAAGCAGCAGTATTACTGTGAGAATGGATTTGTAGGGAGGCCACAAAAATAAAATAGTAAAAAAAAAAAATAAAGGGAGGAGATAAAGGAACTGGAACCATTGAATGGAACAGCAGTGGTGAGATGGCTGGAGAAGACAGCGGAGATAGTTGGATGATGGGGTTAAGAGATCTAATTAAGCAGAGTGCACAACTTTGTTTCTTCCTTTTTAGCCCTTCATTTTTATTTTTATGTCTAAAACAATACTTTTAAACAGTTTTCTTTAAAGACTGGTTTTGTGACTGATAAAAACTGCACCTAAGTTTTTGTCATCAATAATCAGAGCTTGAATCCGAACATTTTTAATCATCATTTTAGAGCTAAAACATTTATTGATTTCAAGTAGACGGAAAATTAAACCAGTAACCAGCACTATCTTACAACTCGAAACCATGATTTGAACAAGCAAACCAAGGGTCTAATCCATAAAAAATTACAGCAAAACGCAGCACCATATTCAGCCACATTAGACCATAATTTCAACATCCAAAATGAAGATTTATTCCACTAAAATTGCAGCAAAATGCAACTATTACCTCAGTAACACTAAGCTACGATTTTAACAACCAAAACATGGATTTAACCCATCAAAATTATTTCAAAATGCAGCACCACGTTCAGCCACAAAAACAGGACCGAGTGAAGAGGAAAATGGGTAAAATAAAGCTCAAAAGGGGAAGGTAAACATCACTCAACCATCAGCACCAAATGAATGGGGAAGAAAAGTAGGGCAAGATGAAAAAACAAAGGCTAGGAGACTTGCCTCTCTCGGCCAAACCGAGAGGAAGATGCCAAAACACCAAAGGTAGATGTTCCGCACGATTTCCGGCGTCGTCCGTCGGTGCAGCTGCGGAGGTTTGCCCGGTGGATAGCTGGTGCGGTAGTGTGCTGCTGCCGTCTTCCTTCACTCTCACTCTCACGGTCCGGTGAGAAAGAGCACGGTTCTCTCTCTTTTGTTATAAAACAGACAAAAACGGTTATTAGTTTAATAATTTTTTAATCTAATCTATATTTGTTGATTATTAATTTGATTTTTAAGTTTAAAATTATTTTTAATTTAATTTTTAAATTTAACAATATTTTTAACATAATCTCTTAAATTTAGTAATTTTTTAAATTTAATTTATCAATTAACATATTTATTATATATTTTAATAATTTATAAATTAAATTGATTATAATTTTAAATATAAAAAATTAAATTGAGAATAAATAAAATAAAAATTAAATTAAAAAATTATTAAATTTAAGATCAAAATAAAGTTTTTACTATTCAAAATAAGTATTTTGATACATGTTGGGCATATATAAAGTTAGACAAAAGAAATGAGGATGCATAAGAAAAGGGTTAGAGAATGGAATGAGAAAATAACGAAACATGATCACTGTTGTCCACCAAACAATCGTGTGATCACATCATGCCACGTGTTTAAACTTTTCTTTTATTATTTTAGGACTTAAAACGTACTGTTTTACAATTTCTTTTAAGTGCAACGTTTTAGGACTTAATGACTTCCATTTTTAACTTGATCCTGATTGCATACTGTACTTGATTTTTATTTTTAATTTAATCAACTGCATTACTGTATATAGTATACCGTTACTGCAAATTGGAAAAGGTAATAAACTATATAACTATTATAATGATTCATTTTCCCGGCTAATCAAAGTGCCTTGGGATCAAGTTTGGACTTCGGATAGTGGCATTTTGAGAAAGACCAAAACGCAGGAAAACTCAAAGCTTGCAAGTATTTCCAAGCTCCTTATTTTTTTATGCCTTGGGACCTGAAATAGAGAAACAAAAGCTCAGACACGTGGCATGATGAGATGTAATTCACACGATCATATCAACTACGCAGATTCAATGGACAAGATTAAATAGCAGAGATGTTGGATAGCAGCGATCTGTTTTGAAAATAACAACATAAAAGTACATATCTACTTTATCTTATTATTAAAATATATAATATAACTATATGAGTGTATTAAATAATTTTTTATTATTTTATATTATATTTTAAAAATTAAAAAAAAAAATATATCTGTGCATACAAAAGTTTCAGTATATATATATATTAATATTATAAAAATCAAAATTATAAATTTATTTTTATTTTATTTTTTTACTGTCATTTATTTTTTAAATATTTATAATATTTTTTTACTAAATTTCTTTATTATTGTAATTATTTTTATTTATAATTTAAAACAATAAATATATTAATAAAATGAATTAAAGTAATTAAATAAACTAAATAATTAATTAAAAAATAATAAAATTAAAATTAAAATTAAACTATAATTAATTTATTATATAAATATTAAAAATGAAAGATACTTCAAAAAAATTGCACTAACCTAACTTGGTTTATTGTTTGATCCAAATTGTTTTTAATCCCATTTTATAAATTTTATAAAACCAAAGAGCCAAATTGTAATGACGTTTTCCGTCAGACATCAGTCTCTATAGACTCCTTACCATCCATCGGTCAACACATACCAAAAAATTTTGGGAAAAGAAGAGAGAAGCGTCCCCTTTCTCTCGAGACCGTGAGAGTGAGAGTGAAGGAAGAGGGCAGCAGCACACCACCGCACCAACTATCACCGGAAGAATCGCCGCTGCTTCACCGACGGAGGAAGCCGGAAATCGTGCGGCACTTTTCCCCTTGGTGTTTTCGCATCTTTCTCTCGGTTTGGCCGAGAGGTAAGTCTCCTAGCCTCCAATTGATTTGGTGCTGATGGTTGAGTGATGCTTCCCTTCCCTTCTCCTTTTGAGCTTTTTTTTCCCATTTCCTCTCTACTCGTTTCTGTTTTTGTGGCTGAACGTGGTGCTGCATTTTGCTATAATTTTGATGGGTTAAATCCAGGTTTTGCTTGTTAAAGTCGTAGCTTAGTGTTAATGAGGTGATAGTTGTGTATTGCTTCGATTTTAGTGGAACAACCATTCATTTTGTATGCTGAAATTATATTCTAAAGTGGCTGAATATGGTGCTGCGTTTTGCTGTAATTTTTTATGGCTTAGACTCTTGTTTTGCTTGTTGAAATTATGGTTTTGAGTTGTAAGATAGTGCTGGTTAGTGGTTTTATTTTTTGTCCACTTGAAATGAATAAATAATGATTTAGGACTTCTTGTTACAAGTATTGACTGGTGGTTCATTCCTTCCACTTGAAATCAATGTTTTAGCTCTAAAATGATTATTAAAATTGTTCAGATTCAAGCGCTGATAATTTTTGTGTTTCACCATCTTGGAGCCTCCACTTGGATGTTAATACGGTGTTTTGAAGTACTGATATAATGGCTGGTGCTTGGTTATATCTCTTAAAATTCCCTTTTAAAGTGTTAAAAAGGTGGTTTTTAAGTGCTAATTTAATGTGCATTTTCTGGTGTTTTTTTACCCTCCTTAAATCCCTTAAGTGTTAAAAGTTTGGGTTAAAGTGCTGGGCTAATGTGTATTTTCTAGTTTGTTTTTATCTCTTGAAATCTGTTTCATTAGTGCCAATACATGGTGGTCAAAGTGCTGTTTTAACGTGGGTTGTTGACATGTTTGTTTTTACCCGCTTGAAAACTCTTGAAAATGTTGAATGTTGGTTTTGGGGCTGATTTTAACATATGTTCACTGCTTTCTAATGGTGTTTTAGCATGCTAAAATTCTAAATCAAGTGCCCAAAAGTGCTCTTAGCTGTCTATATACATCCCAAACATGATTTTTGCAATATTAAGATGTGTTTTCAAGTTAAATTTTGTGTGCTAAAGGGGCTAGTGGCTGTCCAGTTCTTTTAGCCATGTTTTGGGTGTCCTAAGACATGTTTTCGAGTTAAATTTTGTGTGCTAAAGGTGCTAGTGGCTGCTTAGTTCTTTTAGCCAAGTTTTGGGTGTCTTAGGATATGTTTTCAGTTAAATTTGTTGTCTCAGAAGTGCTGGATGTTGTTCATTTCTTTTAGCCATGCTTGGGTGTTTTAAATCTTCTGTTTTATATTTTATGTTCCCATTTAGGTAGCTTGAAAGTGGGTTTGATTTTAACTTGATTTCACTGCATTTCTAATAGCATTTTGGCATGTTAAAATTCTGATTTGGATGTCTTGATTGCTGAGGTTCATCATCACTTATTTTCCTCATCTCTTAAGCATTTTAGTGTTCAAAATTCTGTTCTGAAAAATTGTGCATTGAGGTAGATTCTAGTTTACTTTCATAGCTTTCTGATAGTAATTTAGCATACTGAAATTCTGTTTGGGGCACTTGAAACGTTTGAAATGTTTATTCACTTTCATGATCTTCTTAGCACATTTTAGCAGGCTGAAATACTGATTTAAGTGGTGAAGGTATGGATTGCTGGGTCTCATAGTGTGTTTCGAGCCAAATTTAGTGCAGTGAGGGTCTCACTATTTTTTTGTCAAATTTTTAAAATAAAAATTTTGGTGGTGACTCCTAATTTTTCAAATTGGTTTTCCATACGAGTTTTTTTGAAATTTTTTTTTTACGCCATTCACATCTCATTTGGCTTCCCTGGTGCCAGGTGTGACAGTTTGTGTTACTTATATTGGCCTTGTCTTCTTATGTGGGTTTTAACTTTTAACATAACTTTGTCTGGATGGTCATTTGGCTTGCCACTAAAGGCTTGGGAGTCCCACCTTCTGTGGTTGAACTCTGAATGGTCATAATGTTCCCTTATAATTTTTTAAGCATGAAGAATCAGGCCTTATTATTTTTCTTGGATTTTGTTCATTCTCTTTTTTTAAAAGTTCTATTCATGTTATGTGCTAGAGGCTGTTATTTTTTTGCATTGATTTATTCATCCGTTCAGTTTCAGTTTGTGTTATATATGGCTACGGATTTTGATGGAGTCCTGACGTAGATATAAGTTTTATTATCTTCTCATTTTGATTGGACATACTTTTGTTATTCTTACATGGACCATCTTCCATTGACAACTGTGGGAATGGTGTCTGAAGCACTATTGTATTGGCTTTAGTTTATATCAAACAGGGAATCTTTGGGACCTCAAATCTCCTGTTCAATAAAAGTCTGTTTGTATCATTGAATTTTTTATCAGGTCGATAGGTAGGTAACTTACCAAAATGGGGACACGGCCTCAGCAACCATGTCGAGAAGAAGAGGAGGAGGAGCTACTAGGTCTTGGAACAACACTTTCAGGCCAATCAATTTCAACAAGCAGAAGTGTTGGGTCACCATCCAGCCGGAGTGAGCAGACAATGGCTACACCAGCCAGTGATAACACTTTTCTAAGATTAAACCATCTTGATATCCATGGTGATGATGCTGGATCCCAGGGAGCAGTTGTGTGAGTTCTCTGTTATCCTATGAATTTTTAGTAAATGTGTACTTTGTATATTGCAGTATGCTATTTGTCTTGGTGGCTTTCCTTTTCTAGGTTGTGGTAGTTTGACATTGTTTAATGATTTTTTTTCCTTTGACTCTTAAGTACAAAGATTTAGTTTCTTTTGGTTGTTGATTAAGGATTAAGGCACATTTACTGTTTATATTAGAAATAGAAAAAAAGGAAAGATAAAACCTTAAGTAGGACCCGCAGACCCATTATGCAGGGCTTTCCTCAAGAAAGATTTTTCTACTCTCCGTAAGGATTTAATTATAAGATTTTAAACCTTGCATGGGAAATGTGTTTTGGAGCTTTTTTCTTTTTTGGGGGAATCTTATTGATAATGATTTTCTCTTACTTGCTGAATTTCTTGGTGAGATGGAAGAATTTGTACCTTAAATTTATGGAGAACGTGTTCAAGAAAATCATGTTTGGCCTTTTGTTTATGTTATCCCGTTAAATAATATTTAACTTTTTTTTTTTTGGTTTCTTGGGAAGAATTGTCAGTCTTTATTCTGGTCTTCTTTCATTTTCTAATATTAAGTTCCTCTTATTAAGCTCAGAGATATTCTTTTAGTCTTGGAATGAAATATTTTACATGAAGTTCTAACTAATACTTGCAAGTGTCAATTACATGTCTGTGGTTTTGCAACTCCTCTAAATGCTATTTTTGTTTTTCTCTTTTCAAATTCATTCTTACTTATCTGCTTTTAAACAGTAGTAAGAAGAAAAAGAGAGGCCAACGTGCTGTTGGAGGTGATAAGAGTGGAAGAGGGCTACGCCAATTTAGCATGAAAGGTCTTTTATCTATCCATCTCACTATTTTGTTCTTGTCATTAACTTTGGCCTTGGAGAGTTGGATTTGGTATGCTTATTAATTGCAAATTTGCACTTGTTGCTTTTGCTTTTATGATAGAGCAATAAGACATTATTTTTATGGAGTTAGTGTTGATGCTTTATTTCTCATTTATTGTTGTTTGTCTGCAGTGTGTGAGAAGGTGGAAAGCAAGGGAAGAACCACTTACAATGAGGTTAGGTGGTTACGTCAAGTTTGTTACACTTAAATTTATTTTTGTGCTTCAGTTTTATGAAGTAGATTATATTATATTGTGAATATGTTACTGATGGACAAAAGAACAAAAATAAAATAGTAATGTCATGCTATTGTGTTGTCTTAGGTTGAGACTTGAAGAATAGTAGTTAGTAGTGTCACTATCATATCCAAGTTTTCATTATTTTCCCTTTTTGGTGATACACAAAATCGAGGTTGTGAATAATGTAAATCTCTCTTAATGATGTTTTAGAAACGTAAGAGATTAAGAGCTTTTAAGAACCTTAAGTGATAATTCTAGAACCTAGATAGAGGCTTTGCAGTTGTATAATGCTTCCAACCCTTTTAATCTCCAATTCTCTTTTAAAAGTAAATGTGAAATCAGATACTATGATGATGTCACAAATTAAATGGACAGTACCTCTGGTTATTAAGTGGTCGAGGATTCTTTCACTCACCTATCCTTTATCTATCTAGGAATATATTTGTGGAATACTAGTTACTAAGGTATATTAGAGGAGGAATCTGCAAGACACGTTTCAGCATATATATTGAACTTTCTATTTACTCATGTGCAACAAAAACTTATGAATGAACTTAAATTATTTAATCAAGATGGGTTCTCTAGTCTTTCATTCTACTTTCTTTTTGGTTTCCCCTTTTTTTCTGGTCATCCATGCCTGAGCTATTTGACTTGACTATGAGCCGTGTTTGGTACTAATCCAAGCCACATTTGGCATGTGCTCATGAATAGATGGTGCAATTGTGACTGGTGTAATAAAGGAATATTACTGATGGAATATAAATAATAAGAATTTTCATCTCAAAACAATAACATTAATACATGCAGCTGTTTGGGAGACCTTTTCAGGGGGCAGCCTGTTAGCTTTAACGAGGTTTGGGGGAAAGAGTTAAAATCAGCAAAGATTTTGGCATGGACATGGGCTTGGGCTTGGGACGTATCTAGTAGCCTCACATCATGCTAGAGATTATCTTCTGGTTTTTCTCTTCTTTTTACTGTTAATTCTTCATCTAGGACTGGGATTGTACACTGGACTCCTACAAAATTCAGAGTTTATCAATGTCTGCTTTATTCAAAAAGCTTTCCCTATCCAGTACATAACTCAGATGTGCTGTATATTATCCTCACCATCAGAGGGCCATTTTCTCAGTGTGGTTGACTGAGGTAACATTTTGTTTGTTGGCGTCATTTGATTCATATAGCCGACCCTACTTGGTGGAAAAGACTTCGTTTGTTGTTGTTGTTGTAGCTTGCAAAAGAATGAAAAACCATGGAAGATATACTCTCAAAATTGTTACTCTTCCATATATAAATGGATAAAGTTAATAATTTGAGGGAGATGATTTTATTCTTTCTTCTCCTCTGACTTTAGACGTTTCTGGAAAAAGCATTCTAGTCATGGACCACTAGTTAGTCAGCAAGAAATGAAAGTGATGTCAGGAATGGAACTGATGAATCCTCTGTGATGAATTTTAAGTTTGTCATGCCTCATTTTTCTAGATTATGAACTTGAATCCTTTTGAACTTTTACCCCATCTAGTGGCAAAAGGCTTTGTTTGTTGTTGTATTTATATGAATTTCACAATTCAGTATTTATGCCAATATTGTTGTTATAGTAGTTTAGAGACAGATTCTTTGTCTATGTAATTTTACGATTGTAGTATCTCACTTCACTGAGTGGTGCTTTTTTAGTGCCTAAAGGCTGCCTCTTGTGTTTGATTCTCTTGCCGTGGATGTTATTCAGATTCTTTCTTTGCTTCAAATTTTGAACTTCTCTGTGGAGCTAGTTATGCAATATTTAATGTTCAGTGCTATTAGATTAGTATCTGAGGTTGCAGTAATATTATTCACATGCTATGTCTTGCAACAAGGAAATTTGTTTGAACCTAAAAATACCTGGTTTAACTCTGGCTAGTTCTTCATTGTTGTCCAACTTGTTACATGAATTGTGGGTTTGAAATTCTTCACTGAATATTGTCTTTTCTTCCTTTGGACAAGTTACTTATCCCCAATTTATTTCTTATAATTTAATATATCTGAGGATCATGGTTATATATAATAGGTAGCTGACGAACTTGTAGCTGAATTTGCTGACCCAAGCAATAGTATTTCATCTCCTGATCAGGTTTTTTCTTTCTTAATTCCATTTGTTATAGTAATGCTGAATGAAGGTTTAAGTTAGTTGTTCTGGACTTATTTTTTGAGGGTTGGTTATTTGACAGCAACAATATGATGAGAAAAACATTCGTAGGAGGGTTTATGATGCTTTGAATGTTCTCATGGCAATGGATATAATTTCTAAAGATAAAAAGGAAATACAATGGAAAGGTCTGCCTCGTACTAGTCTGAACGATATTGAAGAATTAAAGGTTCGGATAATTCTTCATATTATTATTATTCTTATTATTATTTATACTGAGCTAATACAAAAAGGACAATGAAGGACCATTTTGACACCTCGAATGTAATTGATCCAGACAGAGCGTCTTGAGCGCAGGAATAGGATTGAAAAGAAAGCAGCCTACCTGCAAGAACTGGAGGAACAAGTAAGCTATTGCTAACTAATGGATTTGACTTTGACAAGGAAATCCTAATTTCCAAGCCCAAGGAGTTTATATTCTTTTCCAGCTGGAATACTCTCAGTTATAAGAATGCCCTAACAAATGGCTTCTATATTTACTGATTAGTGTCTATGTGCTCACTCCTTGTCTTATTCCATGAAGTACATAGGTCTTCAGAACCTCATACGACGAAATGAGCAATTATATGGCTCAGGAAATGCTCCCAGTGGAGGTGTAGCTTTACCTTTTATTCTAGTCCAGGTACATCGTTATCTTCTGTCTTTTTGGCAAATCTGTTCACTAGAAACTGTTCATCTGTTCTTCCTTGGTTTAATTTGTAACATAATTCTTCTTAGATGTTTGACATGGTTTCAGTGGTATCAACTTTCGAGTCAGCATTTGCTTGTCTTGGAGGGAATCATATAGAATTTTTATCATTATGAGACCCTACATTATGATAATTCTTTTTTCAGCTTCCTTGTGGACCTCTTTTAGAATTTGTCAAACTTTAATGTCTGATGTGGTTTCAGCGGAATTAACCTTCTAGTCAGCATTTGCTATGATATTATTTTATATTCTAAAACCATATTATTTAACTTAAGCTACTTTAAGGGATTATATTTTCTCAATTTCATGTGGTGGTTTGGGAGGTTAGAAGATTGCATCCTTAAAATTTAAGAAAGGATTTAACCAAAAAGGAAGGAAGTTAAAGAAAAAAGCAGTTACAAAATATTGTTTTGCAGCTCTGTAATTATTTTCTCGTAATCCTTCTCATATTTGATTTCCCAACTTTTTGAAAATGTAGACTCGCCCCCATGCAACCGTTGAAGTGGAAATATCAGAAGATATGCAGCTTGTACATTTTGATTTCAATAGGTGAGAAAGCTTCTATGGATATGTCTGATATTCTTTCTGAAAGTGTTGGTAGATTTATGTGATCTCTTTCATCTTTTAGAAAAAGTATTTATTGATGATAAGCCAAAAGATCACAATGACAGTGGACTAGCAATCCTCCCAAAACCAAAAACTATAAACTTTTGATTAAAACTCTTGCATTTTATTCTAACCAAAGACGCCACAACTCTGCCAAAAGATTATCCACCTTATCCCACCCAAAACCAATCAACTTAATAGCTAAATCCGATGTTCATTATAAATATCAAACTGTTTAATTCAAATCTGCCATGCCACTTCACAATGCAGAAAGAGATGATTGTTTGTCTCTGAACTCCAATAACACATCACTAAAACATCCGATGACATGGCCTTATTGGGCCTTGAGTCTGCAGCTGATAATTTGTATTCAACCTATTAAGTACTGCAGTGCAAACAAAAGCCTTTGCCTTAGAGGGAGCCATGATCCTCCAAAAAGATTTAGACTAAGAAAAACTCTTTGCATTTGGATTTCAGATAAAAATAATTCAAGAAGGAGCTATTATATAAACTGAAGAATCTGAACTTCAAATCCTTCTCTCAGTCAAACAAGAAATACTAAACTAGGCAAGGATTTCCAACAAAGAAAGATCATCGGCAACTCTATCATTAAGATTTCTAGACAAACAAACATGCCAACCAGTAAAGTTGAGGAAAAGATTCAGAAGTTGAAGATTTTCCAATGCAATCAATGGTCCTCCCAAAATCAACATTTGAGTACCATTTCCAACTTATAAGAATATCTTGTCTCTTTACTCTGTGAACTTAGTGTGAAGATTGACTGGTTTAGTACTGTCATAGTAAAGTCAAGAACAGGAAACTGTTGTTACCTATTGTGGTTAAATGCTGAGATTGCAAAATTTCTTTTGGGTAACAAATTTTGGCAAGGGATTAAGATTGTTGAAGTGGAAAGCTTTTTTACCCATGTTGGGAAATGCATCTGCTGCTTCCCTAGTGTCGATTCTATCTGAACTTTCTAATATCAATCTCCTTAATTTATGTATACTTACTCCTCTTTATCTGCAGCACTCCTTTTGAGCTGCATGATGACAACTATGTTCTGAAGGCAATGAAATTTTGCGAGAGACAACAAAATGATAATACAACGCACAATCTTACAGATGGAGGTGAAGGATCTAGCATGTCAGGCTTGTATCAGGGGCAGGTTCCTCCTTCAGTTTCAAACCAACCAGTTAGAACTCCCACTTCACCAGCACTTCCTGGAATATTGAAGGCAAGAGTTAAGCATGAGCATTAATGTGCAATTTTATTGCAGTCGTCCTGCTTTATTTTAGCCTGTTTGTATATTTTGTAAAGTAAGTTTGCTTAAATTAATAGACCTTCATGATAATTAACTACACAGTGGTTACATCTCACGGGTGTTTCTGGATTCCTAGGGTTCGTTGCTGGCAAATTCTTTGCCACCATGCCCATCATTTAATTTCGAACTTTTTTTTCCTTAAAATACATTTATTAACCGTAATTTTGCACCCTTTTGTAGCAGAAGACTAGAGAAAGTACTTTGTACAAGTCTATATTGGTAACAGGATGGTATATAATAGCATAGGATTAATTTTGGAATTCATTATTGTAAATTGTTACTATGCCAATCTTCGGTAGTATATTTGGGCTACTACAATGCAATTTTTCTTGCAGGTCTTGATAACATTCATTCGTGTCCTCGGACTCCACATTTCATTCAAGATAGCATGAGGAAAATGTTTAACACAATTTTTTCCAAGGTTTTTGAACAGCATAATTGACTAGTTATTATATACTTACCAAAACTTGAGTGTCGTTTAAAAGTTTCCTAAACAGGAACATAAGGCAAGAAAAAAAACTTAATAAAAGAATTTATTTAAACATATGCTCAATTAATTAAAACTCTTTAACTATCTTTTCATTTATTCTCTTAACCTGAAAAGAATATATTTGACTTGTTTATCATAAATTTTGAAAAACGTGTTAATTAGAGTGTAAATGAACTGAGTTGATAATTAAGTTTGTTTAGTTAAATGAGTTGATGTTAAATTTGATGTTTGATAAATTTTTAAATAGTTTAATTAATAATAAAATATTATTTTATATATTATACATTATATTCTTTAAATTTTAAATAATATATATTATGATCTTATATATTCTTTATAAAAAAATGTAGATAAATATAAAATTTCATGCATGATGAAAAAATATATATAAATTTTTATAATTTTTCCTATATATACACACTATATAGCATTGTGGTAGGGTTCGACTAAACGAATCAAATTTGATTATAATTTTTTATTTGTTTTTAAATTTAAATTTGTATTCAGACTTTTTTATTTTAAATGAATAAATTTAATTAAATTAAAGTTTAATTCAATTCAATTCGTTTTTAACTCTAATTTAAAGGAACAAAAGTGGTATTGTGTAGGATCTATTATGTTTTTCAAAGAAAAATGATGATCTAAGCCTGAGTTTAAAACAGCCAAGTGACCTTCTAAAATTTTCACAAGGTTGTAAAATTTACATCTCATTTTGAAATTGAGTTATTTTGTATTCCATTTACCTAATTTGAGATAATGGGTTAAATCCAATCAACTCCAAACTCATCTTCTTAGTTAAGATATATTAATAATTAAGATATATTAATAATTAGATTGAACAAAAATGATTTTACTATAAACTATATAAGTTGCACTTAGAAGAATAAAATGTTAAAGTAATCATTGATAAGAAAATTAAAATACCGTTATAAAAAAATGAAGTATAAATAGTAAGAATCCAGTTTATTAAATGGAGCAATATATGCTATGACAGTGAGAAAGTGGAGAGAAAGAGAGAGGTATCTTTATAGTTACACATTTTACTAAATTATCAAATAGTTGCACTAGATGTGATCATCCATGTTTATACTGATGTATAAATAAATATATATTTTACATACATTATTTTAAATATATACAGATTTATCAAGTCACTTTTATTTTAAAATAAAATCCAACATTTATAATTTTTCTCATTAATAATAATTAACCACAAATTTTGGGGGTTAGAATTCACTACTACTATTGGACATCGGATTTAGATCTTCTATATAGAGAGGTGAAGTAATAAACATAGACAAAAATGAAAAAAACAGACGGGTCATTTTCCATATAAAGAGAATCTTTAATCTATTTATCTCTTACTCTTTTTTTTTTCTTTATACTTCATCTATTTAAGTACATTGTTTACTAGCTATTTGTCAAACTGTGAGGACAAAACAGGATTATTGTTTTTACAGTTGCGTCACTTACGAGTATATACATGAACTGTAAATGGTACCAAAAACTGTCAGATTCTATTTTTATAGGAAAGGACAAGTTTTTGTTTAGCATATGAAGATTTTGATTACGGCTATTCTTTTGAGAAATAGACATGTAAAGACAAATCTTGTAGTTCAATTAACCATTTTTGGAATCTCACTCCTCCCTTTCCTTAAACAATATGGCAACTGGTAGGAAAATTGAGAAGTTGAGATTGTTGCCTGCAATCTGTATGACGTGGTAAGGAAGTTGTCAAACTCATATTTGTTGCCTTTTTGATAGTATACAAGCAACATATCTCCAATGGAACTGATTAATCATGTTCCACCTATAAAGGTTGAAGGCAGGATCGTTGCTCGTGATTTGTGAAGGAGGTCAAAATTTTGCAAATTATAATCTCTTCTTTTCTAACAAACATTATTCCAGCGAAGAATATATAAGTTACCTTCTGCAGACTAATATAGGTATTCATACAAAAAGTAGGAAGATAACTAATTTGGACACTTCCGTTCGTGTTTGCATATAACAATCCCAAACTTGAACATCCAATTGAGTGTGTATATATGCCTCGACTTGGATGAGGCAGCTGTCTGCAAGTTTTGTGGCCTACGTTAAGTTTTCAAAGTTACATAGAATATTACTTTTGAAATTAATACCAATTCTATTCTATCTCGGAGATTTCTCACTTCTATTTTACTTATTTATGAAACAAATAGGAAAATTGATTAATTAGCCAGCTACAACTTTCCCCATTTTACTTTCTTGGTATCCAATCTGATTCCGTTGGCTAGACCTTTTCTGGTTGCTAAAGACTGCAACTTGAATCTTCCATTAAGATCCAAATGAGTCTTCCAATTACATGCATCTCTATCTTATGCGAATACTTATTTGTGAAAATTATGATCACCTTTCTGCAAATAAGCATAACTCCCAATATTAATATCAGCAGGAGAAAGTGACGGTGCTAGACACGTTGCCCACATAAACTCGACGGGCTAACATAAGTAACAGCCTAAGTGGGACTGAAAATATTGAACAAAATTATAAAAAAATGGGAATATTACAACACAATGAGGCCGACACTGCTTCATAACTGTGAAGCCAGGAAAAAAAGAATCTGAAAGCAGTCATAATGTATGAGATATTTATCTTCCTCCCGCCAGAATATATTGCTTCTGCATATCCACTCTAGTCTCCGATAGGCAAGGCAATAAAAAGTTACAATCGAACAACATCCTGAAGGCAATCATAGAAGTGAGAGATCTTAATCTTCTCTTTGCCAGAATATATTGCTTCTGCAGATCCACCATGCTCTCCTTGGGCTGCCATCTCAATCAACATGTATAGCTTCTTGATAGGCATCTAAGAAGACAAATTAATCACATTAACAAATGCAGTTAGAGCACTATAAGTTGCATGCAAAATTTGTCCTTTGTTAGATAATGGTTTTCAATTGAATATACCATAAGAAAAAAAAAGAAGATTAACTGCCTACAATGTTGCATATGAAGAATGTTGAGATTACCAAATTGGTACCCCTAATTTAAAAAGAAAAGGAAAATCAAGCTACGAGAATTAAAGGAACATATCTAAAAAACAATGCAGGATTATTAACAAGAAACTTTCCCCCTCAAAATAATTGCCTTTCTCTAGTTTTACGAATCAAACAGAATTAATGAGACAATTAAACCGATGAAGCCCAGTAATGAGTTAACTAAGCTTACATCATTCAAGGCCTCTGCCGCAACATCAACATCTTCATGAGCAAAAACATTCAACTGTACTAGCACCTGAAATTTAAATGGAAACAGAAGAAAATCAGAAACTATTTTCCACAATACTACTTAAACAGCTAGAATGATGCTGTTCTAAATTCGTTGAGGAGGAAGAAAAAAAGGAAGTCAACAGAAACTATCTTTCTAAGCAAGCAACTGATTTTATTCAGAGAATTGAAAAAATGGACATTCAACTACAACAGAAAAAAACTGAACCTTTTTGAAGAATGAGAACCTTACGAGTGCATAATCAGTACCTAATTAGCTTACAAGCCAGAGATAATACTGTAATGTCAAGAACAAAAAATATGTACCTTCTTTGCATCATTTGTGTTCAATGTAGGAACGTGATAAGTAACAGAGAAAGTATCACAAAATCCAATTGAGTCCAAGAAAACCAATTCACTTGTCGTGCCAATAACCAAGAGTTTTTTTCCCTGAAAACATGGTGTGTACATTAGTAACAGTAAGTAAAAATTAATGAATATAATCAACAGTCAACAGCTATGCTTCAAAGCTGAACTGAAAAGGGAAACTTGATAGCAGGGAACCAATAAGAACAATGATAACCTGCGTTAAAAGGTATTAGGAGTTTAAGAAAATCTTCTAAATTCAGGAATTAGATACCCTGTTAAGAGGTATTAAGATTTTAGGGAGTCTTGTAGATTAAAATATTACTTGTAGTGAACTCAAAATAAGTGCTAAAGAATCATTGTTGGTTATAGTATTAGTATAATAGAGGTTGCGGGGTAAATGTTAAATATACCATCATTGAGTCTTTCAACAACATATTTGGTTTGGTATCCCTTCCTCTTCTCTCTAACTTTTGATCTCTCTACTTTCTCAAAATGGTTTCAACACAACCACCTTGAATCCTAGCCCTAGCTTCCACCCAAAAAATAGCAAGAAAAGAAAATACATGAAAGAGTTCCATCTATTCAATCAAATATTTCACGAATTGAGATTTTTGGAGTATGGTATTATGGGTAAGTGTTTTAAAGCTGGATGCTTAATGCAACTTGGGTATTCATAAAAGGTGCAGATTCAGAAAGAGAAAGTCACAGGAAAACTTCAGCAGTAGGAAGAAAGCTGGGTGCTCTGGCCAGCAACCCAAGTAGCAAAGACCAGATGAGAGATTTGTCTAGGGGACTACCCAAGGGAAGTAGATAAAAAATTTCTAAAAGTTGTGTCATTTGGTAAAGATATGGCCAAGGAAAGCAATTGGAATAATGTTGAGAGGGCCACTTATTGGAATTCTAGTGTTGTCTGTATCATCAGGGAGAGTATTAAGTTGATTAAGTTTTTACATAGATGATTGATTTATATTAGAGTTGGTTATTGTTATTTGTTTCTCAGTTAAATTATTCATATAATTCTTACAGTTTTACTTAATTTTTAATTAAGTCCTTATAGTTTAAAAATGTATAATTGAACCTCTATAGTTTAACAAAATTTTAAATTAGTCCCTAAGCTTAAATTTTGATTATATGCTAATTATATATCAACTTAACAATATGAATTTACTGAATTCAATCTAATCTACTCAAATTACCTAACATAAATTACATGTCATTTCATATATGTAAGTTATTTTTACATTATTTATTTTTGCTCCTCTTTGCTAACATAAATCATACATATTTAGAGTATTAAGATACTATCCGTTGACAACATTAACAAAATTCAATATATTTTAACAAAAATTTGACAACGACTTCTTTAAAATTTTGTTAAACTATTGGAACTCAATTACAAATTTTTAAACTATAAGGACCTAATTAAAAATTGAGTGAAACTATAGGGAAAAGAATAATTTAACCTTGTTTCTCTTCAGTAAAGTTTTATATGTAAGTTGTAAAAAAAGCTACAGGCTTTGTAAGCTTCAGACTGAAGGGAAGTGTTGTGATCTATTTAGAGTTTAGGAAAGTGTTATAGGTTCAGAAAATCGTTATCTGTCAACAAGTATAAAGAATTAAGAAAAATCTAGTAAGTTAATCAAATAGTTTTTTGTAGTGAACCTAGAGTAAAGGGTATAAGTGTCTTTCTGTGGTTATGGTATTAGTATATATAGAGGTTCAGAGGTCAGTATAATATACACCATCATTGAGTCTTTCAATACTGTTAAATTAGTGTGAATGTGTTAGAGCCAGGTTAAAATAAATGTGTTTGTTGACTGGTGGGCTAGGCTTGTACTAGTTATACTGCTCTTGTGCTGAGAATATGGATTAGTAATTCAATGATCCCATTGAAATTACTCTATTTTTCTTTTTCTTTTTCTCTTTTTCTTTTCCTCTATTAACATTGTATCAGAGTTGGGTTTCAGGGAAGAGTATTGCCTCAACAGCTTTTCTTTTTCGAGGCCTAAGCTATCCTTTTCCTGACATAGCTCCATTATCCTTTTCTGATTCTTTTTCTAGTGACTGAAATATTTTCCGGGAACAAAATTTTTTGGGAAGTTCCTTTTGGTTTGGATCGTTTTTGTTTATATTGATAAGTAGGTTGGGCTTGTACTAAATGTACTGCTTTCATGCTTAACCAAATTTATTATTATAGATAAACATACAAAGAACATGGCTAAGTAAGTCAGTGGTCCCATTCAGATTGCTCTTTCTCTATTAAAATATTTTCTTTGTTATCTCTTTCCTCCCACAACTTTCCCTATATAAGACAGGGATAGATAGAAACCTTTGGAGGAAGCCGTTTGAGTAAGACCAATAGTGTCTGTGAAATCAAATTTGAAAACCGTGGACCAATAGGCACATACTCCAATAACCTGCATCAATATAGAACGAATTAACACAACTGATGTTGTACACCAGGGGAAATCACTTTTAAGGATGATAAAAAGAATGATTATAAATTGTACCTCTCAATGTCATCAAGAACAATGACACTCAATGGCGACTTGTATGCATCCTCAAAAATCTGTTAGAAAATGCTGAATGCCTTAGAATTTACATAATATAGGAAACCAGCTAGGCATTCACAAAAATAAAACCAGTTGTTTTTTGTGATTACAAGATACTAAAGATAATTCAAAGAGGACAGGTCAATAGCATAAAATTGCAGAAGATATGAAGCAAAGCCTCTCTTCAAGGGCAAGTAATTAATTTTTGAGAAATTATATAAACTCAATAGACATAAAACAAGGGCTCCAATCACAGTTATGCTAAACCTTTATAATCTGCGCACATTTAGTGCTCTCATGTAGACCAATCATTGATTCAGCTGAAACCTGACCAATAACAGTACGGAAGATCAAAATCAGAATAGGTTATACTTAGCTCAAGTGGAGTATTAAATGTAAGGAAAGAGCTTACTATCTTCACATATGGGAAATCACTGTCAATACCAACAGTAGCTGCAAGTGCTGTTTTACCACTGTAACAAACAGGTAAATTCAGAAACTCTGTTCACAATAGTAAATGAAGATAAAAATTCACATACCTTCCACTGGTGCCCTCCAGAAGACAAGTAACAAGTGGGCTTCCTTTACTCACTTTCACTTGCTCCACAAGTAGCATGGCTCTTTGATAAATGTGCCTATGTCGATCGCCACAGTCCACCATGCCATGGAGTCTATAAATAATATAAGTGAGTTATTCTGGAGTTTTCTTTAAAATAAAAACTTATAGTTTGAAAAACATCACTGAAACAGCAGAGTTGCAAAAATACTAATAAACTATCCATTATCCAAGGAGCTCCACAAACTTCATCTGCAACAATCATACCACCATCTCTCGAATCCCCACTTTATTTGGTGTTCCACATACAAAGAAAAAGGACAGCTTGTTATGTGGACAATCATTCACATAGCTCGAAGATTGTGACCTTTGACAGTTTCCAATTGAAAGGTGGGCAGCACAGTCTGAGTTGCTAGCATAACAGAGATGTTGAATGGCATGGGAATAATGTTGGTGATATATCCCAGATAGCATGAGGTGATTTACTGGGTTTTAGAAGAATGCTAAAGTGTCCAAAGGGTGCATGATTGACTAAGAAATTAAAGCGTAAATTCCAAAGATTTTGTCTTGATGAAAAAATTCCAAAGATTTTGTAATTGCAGGTATTCATTAATCTGGTATAGTCAAAACGCAAGACAAATTACTTAATCCGACAAATTATGTTTAAGTTTTTTTTGGAGCTCCCTCCTCAAAGACTCCTTTTATGTAATTTGGAATAAACGTAGTTATGACAATACACATTAATTTTTTTAAATAAAAGAGAAGAGTACACATCCACATGAAGCAACATATATTTATCATAACATCAGCCACTCAACTCTAAAAAGGTAAAATGATAGTCCCCTATATGATTAGAAAAGAGTACTGTGGCTCAAGAGTCAGTCACCTTTCCTTTCAGCATTTTCAACTGCCAAAATCAAAAACAAATCTTGCAGCCAAGAAAATTTGAACAAGTGGCAAAGAAAAACAATAACACATTACCTGCATCTTTCAAGATCATCAGTGGAAGCTCCAAATGCCGGAATAACTTCTTGGAGGGCATTCAAAAAGTCCTCCATTGTTACCTTGATATTTTCTTCCTCAACTTGCTTCGTAAGATCATCTAAACTCAGTTGTCTATTTAAAGCATACGAGACTGCACTTTTCACAACACCTTCAAGTTCTGCACCACTGTAGTTTTTTGTTCGAGCAGCTGCTCAAGAAAATGACAAGCAACACCACAGTAAACCCACATGACATTCATAGAGTCATCAATTTGATTCACATAACTTTATTATGTTACATCTCTTTTGGGTGAAATGACTTTCATAATCTCGATATCAAAAGTTGCAAATTTTGTTTTGTCTAGCATTTCCATAATTAGAAGGAAAGAATTCAATGCAACCTTATCAAAATAACTGATTATTGATTACAGATAACATTTTATTCCTCCCCTTGAAGCTCAAAGGGGTTTCTCGTAGGGAGTGTGTTAGAGATAGCAATCAATCCATTCATAGTCATTCATTAGACAACTAGAGCTTTTGGCTTAAAGTAATTCTTGACTAAAACTGCTTAAAGAAAATCCTACACAAATTTAGCTTTTACTTATTCAACTTATTGCTGAATCAAAGGTCTCCTTATGTCTCCCTTCTTCCTCTCTCTCTCTCTCTCTCTCTCTACCCAAATTCCAAAACGATTCACAAAATGATGAGGTACCAGAAGGGGAAGGGGAAAGAAGTAGTAGAAGAAAGGGAAGAGAGGAAGAAGAAACGCTAAAATTTCATTCAAATCTTCATAATCCCTATGGCTTATGAAGGAAACAATAAAACAAGTGATGAAAACAAGAAACAAAAGAATAATAATGAGAATCCCCAATATCAAGCATCCTGAAATTAAGAAGGAAAAGCACTAATAAAAAACTAGAAGGGAAATGATACATAATCGAAACCCCTAATATTAAGACTTATGATCCTTGTTCCTACGTTTATGTCTGACATTGGTCTTCCACTCTTTATTGGAAATGTCATCACTATCTTTTACCAAACAATATTTGATATTAAAACTATTATAAAAACAAAGTTTAGACAAACTAAGTACACTTTGAAATCAACTCAGATTTATATAGAATGGAAAAACTAATCGTTGATCAAACAGCCTGATGGTTTTAGTATGCCAAACTCTCCCTTAAAGAACATGTACAGAAACTGGCAATAAAATACTTTAAGAAAAATCATATTAAGAAAAACCATATTTAATATTGCTAATCATAATAATCTACTAGTGCAATAGAGAAGATTAAGCATCAAATTTAATGGTTAGTTTTCATCAAATAAGTAATTAAATGAACATATCTAAGATTCATGCATCACTAAAGCTATACCAAGCTCTTCAAGGTTCACATCAGGAGCCAAGAAAGAATTCTCTTTCATCTTGTTAGTATGGATTTGGAGAATTTGCAATCGCCCATTTTCATCAGGAAGGCTTATCTCAACCTGAACTTCAAGTCGCCCCGGTCTACAATACAAAAGAAAATGATAGAGAAGTGAATAGGAAAAATAAATATGACATATAACTGAAAGGAAAAATAACGCGCGCACACACACTTAGCTACTGTACAAATCAATCACAAGCCATAAAAGTAAATCTTGATTAGTTTGGTTGCACTTCCAATGCACAATAAAGAGTAGTAAAATATTAACATTTGTCACTTAGAACAGGTGTGAACATTAGTTATAACCTAATGTGAACATCAGGAATTCAGGTGTATCTTAGGTTTATTCCATCTTAGAGTGAGAACTCTACAAAGGTGCCATATTTATTGTACCTGTTAACATTATATAAATATCATAGTTTTGTAGTCAGTATGATCACTGACACATTCTCAAATTAAAGGTTTCCTCTTTCAATGAAAAGTAGTATAAAATTTCTTTTGTTATAATACATATGAAGACTGGTTATAACCAAGGTGAACACGAGGTGTATTCTAGGTATATACCAACTAGAGCATGAATTGCATGTAGCTATCATATTTGTTGTACATGTTAACTCTACATAGATACCATAATTCTGTAGTCAGTACACTATGACTCACAGAAATTCTCAAATTAAAGATTTCCTCTTTTATTTGTAGCTTCACATGGTATTAAAGAATTTTTGGAAGAAAATTTTCTGTCTATTCAGAACTGAAATTTACACTGCTGTATAAATAGGAGGGAAGGATTAATGGTGGAATAAATTCCCCACAATCCTAGGCTATATAGAAGGGAAAGATTTATTTCCATTTAAATACTAGGTCAATGGCACAACTCTGGAGCTTTTGGCGCAGTGGCAAGACCAACCACTAAAGGAAGCAAGCTGGGAAAATTATGATTTACTCTCTCAACGGTTCCCTTCTTTCCACCTTGAGGACGAGGCAAATTTCCAAGGGAAGGGTATTGATACACGTCCTTCCAAGCCTCTACTAACCTACTCTAGACAGAAGCCACGTAATCAACAGGGAAAAGAAGGTCGTAACCAGAAATCACTTCTGCAGTTACTATGAATATCCCCTGCTTATATGTTCTGACAGTTACAGTCCCACTTTCACCCATGACAGCACAATTTATGGCATTTTCTGATTTGTCTTTTTAGCACTTTCTTATTAGTGGGTATCTGATTATAAATACCCTTAGCAACTGTTACTTACGTTTTTTAGGCATTATTATTATTCTGATGTATTCTGGGTATTGTTCCACCGCTCACTTATTGGAAATTAAGGTGTTGAGATTCTTGCATTTTAGTTCTACCAATAGGACAACTATTTTCTTTCCCTACTGTTTTCTTTAATTCTTCTGACCAGTCCCTATCATCTCCTCAAAGAAAACATATCCTAAATATTTTAGAGGTCCTTGCATCTCTTGTATTTGTGGAAAGCTTAATGCATATGATATGTATGCTCCAATTTGAGGGGGATTTTAAGAATAGGTCATAGGTTTGAGCATTAGTCATGAATTAGTGTGAACCTGAGATGTATCCTAGTTATATTGCAATTGTAATCCTAGCTAGATTTTAGTTATATAGAGCTGCTACTGTACAGGTCGCTAACTCTTTATAGTTGTGTAGATCAGTATTATCCCTAACATACATTGTCAAACCAAAGGTTTCCTTTTTATTCTAGCTTCACATTAAAAATCCAATGAAAAGTACTTAATTCAATTATATGGAACAGAGAAGGAAGACATAGAGACCTTAGAAGAGCTTCATCAAGCATGTCCTTTCTGTTGGTCATTCCAATAAGCAAAACATTGTTCAGTGACTCCACCCCATCTATCTGCGAACCATGAAATAGTCTCTTAGCTATACAGATAACTGCTGGAGAAAATTTTAACCTTTTAATATGTAAAGAAAGCATTCAAGATATTCACTGACCTTAGTAAGAAGTTGGTTCACAATACTATCATGAACTCCAGTACCATCCCGGGTTGAACCTCTTGACTGCACAAGACATGAATTATTATCTATTGCATCAGACGATTCAATCACGATATAAAGTCAAATCCACTGTGTGTGGATTACTCTGAACTAAATGCAAAATTTTCAGGGTTTCAGATTGAAATGTTACTATCACATTCCCAATTTTCAAACTTAAGCAAATGCAAAGAGAGAGCAAGCTAAATACATCAAATTCAATGCATAATGAAACAATGACCATAGTACAAAAGTTTTTCACTACAGCTAAAATATAACGATTCCATTCCATAACCTAGCTCATATCTTTTGCTTACTAGGAGTAATCAACGGATTGACAGCACCACCAATATGCCTATGAAAAACATAAGTGGTATTGATTTTATTATTAGAAAAAAAAAAAATCTTACCTTACAAATAGCATCAATTTCATCAAAAATTATGACATGCAAATCACTTTCGTCACCTACAAATTATGTAATGATTCACTGCATCAGTGATAATTAGAAACTTTACGTTAAAAGTACATGTTAGGTGCATATATCCCTTACCTTTGGTCCTCTGATCCTGTTCAGCATCAGCAAAGAGGTCCCTCACATTCTTTTCAGTTTCTCCAACATATTTGCTCAAGACTTCTGGGCCATTTACAATCTAGTACAGCCATAGGTCACAAAAAAGAAAAACTAAGATCCATCAACCACCACAAAAGATCATTACCAACAAACAGAAAGAAAAGTGTAATACTAATTTAACTGATTATAATTCTAAAAATTAATCAAACATGTTGACGAGGAATGAAATTAAAAAAAAGACCAAAAAGTGGAAAATATATATATTGAAACTACAGCATGTTCAGTACAGAAGACAGATAAGCAGAAAATCAAAGGGTAGATTAAACATCAATAAAAGCAGTTTATTTGAAATAAAGAGCAGCAGTTTTTTAAGGAAATTCAGAAAAGAAGTGATTCTATATAATCAAATCAACATAGAATAAACATCAACAATACAATCAGTCGATTTGAAATAAATAGTAGTCACTAGTCAAAAGTTAAAGCAATTACTAGTTCATTACGATCAATAATAAAGAGACTAAAAGATACTAAATGAAAAGAATATCTGATGATCCTAAGGTCTTATCTCAACTTATTTTTTATTTTAGACAGCATATATAATGATTTCACATAGATGTGCAAATTCCAAATTAATACACGAGTATGAAGCAACTTTGAAACCTTCAGTTTTATTTTAACACAATTACAAACCTTTGGTTCCTTCCCGTTCAAAATTTTTCCTATTTGACGTGCCATTAAAGTTTTTCCAGTACCAGGAGGCCCATAAAGCAGCATCCCCTTCACATGCTTGATTCCTAATCTGAGACCTCATATATTCGTACATAAGAACTAAGAACATGAACTATTAAAAAGTAGATTAAGTGGGTTATGGTAATAGATCTATTACTTAGATGTCACATGAGGAGGAAAAACACGAGATGCAAAAGCTCTTCGAAATATATCTGCAAACTCTGCACTCAGCCCCCCAATACCCAGGGATTGAAGATTAAACTCCTTCTGCTTAAAAATGTTGCTAGTGGCAGCCTCACGCTGATTGACAATCTGCAAAGAACAATAACAAGTCATTACTTTCTTAGCAAAGTATAGCCCTATATCTCACATGGATCAAAGATGTGACCAGACCAACAATAAGGAATTGAAAAAATAACTATTTAAGGAAATTAAATGCCTTAAATATTCTGCACTATTCAAGATTTAAATTTTCAACACTTTGACAATGTACTTTTTGCAAAGCAGATAATCATGTTCTTTGAGAAAGAAGGAGCCATATTGATCAATAGTGTATTAGTGGACTTTGCTTTCCAATAGCGTGCATAAGAATCTAAGACATTATGGAAAAGCTATTTGTGTGGCTATTCTAACATCAATGGTATCCATGTAATCACCAAATCATAATAAATGAAACCAAGCAGCAAAGGAGAATTATCCTTCATAAGCATTCGAAACATATCAAGAAAAAAAAGTTCAAGCACAAGGCATATGACAATTGCAAAATGGAAACCTCACCTTAATTCCACTCTCACGTGATGTTTCAAAAATAATGTATGTGTCATCTGATATCATCCCTCTTTCAAGAGAATTAGACTTTTCTTGTCCCTCAACAACAGCTTGAGTAACTGTAAAGTTATAATTATTTCCATGGTACTCAAACAATACTTTCTGTCCTGCTGTCATAACCTTCACGAATAAGATCCACATTAAAAAGGTAAACAATGGGTCGTGATGATTAAAAATAAAAGAATAATGCGGTAAATCATAAAGAACTAGAAAATAGACCAAGAATGTAGAATGTCTCCAAACTTCCTGAGAACAAGAAAAGCATTTGAGAAGATATAAAAAGAGCTTGGCGTAAAGTAGGAAGGTCAACAACAGAATAACATACAAGAGGCATCAAAATTAGAAGACCAGGGGTAATCTAACAAAAATCAAAATTGTGCTCATATCAAGTGGTTTCTTCCAGGTCTATTTGTTTCTGCAGTGCTGTGCCTGATGTGTTTCTGTCAGTAACTCAGTATAATCAAACAACTAGTAAGGAATCAATCATAAAAGTCTAAATAAAATGATTGAGGCCCTTCCCCTTTTTCTGGAAGGCTTGCCACAACAGAAAAATTATCTTCTCCTGATAGTTCATAATATGGAGGAAACAAGAATACACAAAATATAACTAAGATCTACACATTGCTATCACATGCACTGCTTCCGGTTATTTACATAGAATGAGTAAGTTGAAGCATAAAAATTCAACTAACCTCGAAAATCGAAGAAAAAGATTAACAGTTGCCTTGAAATGATTTTTTAGAGCAACTATATCGAGTCAATTCGTTAAATTATACATTACAATGTCTTCTTTGCATTAGTTACTTCTCATAAGTCATAGGCACATAGTTATTCATATATTCTTTTTCTTTTTCTTTAACTACAGTCTAGACTCCAGATGCTGCCTACAGAAAATAATATCCATAATAAGTGTTGAAGTTACTCCCCTTAGAGTTATCGTTGAACAACCATAGAGAAGTATAACAATCAAAAAAACAAAACAAGAATTTTGGCAGTCCAATAATCAATAAATGAAAACTGAGTCACTTACAAACCACCAACGTTAGCTAACTAATGAGCATAATTAACCTACTGAAAGATGCTACCTGGTTTCTAAATCTCTTTTTAAGTTGCTTGGCCAGGAGAACAGCATCAATCTACAAAGCAGAGAATCAGAATAATAATGATAAAGCTGATAGAATGACAACAGTACCTTCAACAACAAACTTTTCAAATCTACTTACATGTTCACTTCTACTTCCCCGTTTGATGAAGTCCAATTCAAGCGTTAACACCGCCAGGTTGAAGTTGTCGGGCGGGATGAATCTAAAATTATAGGATAGATAATAAGAAACAAAAAAAATCAGTAAAATACAGGCTATATCTAACTAACCAACCTGCTCACAGATATCGATTCAGCAGCCGAAACTTTAACACACCGACGTTGAATGGAATTCAGCGCAATATGGCCACTACGTATGCTCTCATGAGCAGTATGCATCAGTTAAGGCGACGAAAGAAGTTTTTCAAAATTTATTTAACTCATGACCAATATTCATCATAGTAACCATCTAATTCAAAAACACTTTGGCATTACAAAAAACTATACCAGGCCAATTGTTCAACGGAATTTTCTGTTAACAAATATTAAATTAATAGAAAAAGTAAAAACAACAATAAATTTACAAAAATTCGAAAAGGATATGCAAGACAAAAAACCAAGGAATCGCCAACCAAAGCCAGGAAGAGGTCATTGGAACCAGGAGCAGCGAACTTCTGAAGATCAGAGGCGGAGCAGAAAGCAAGATTGCTGAGGGCGAGATCCTGCGACGGCGTGTTGGTGACGATCATGGACGACGGAGCGGAGGAAGAAAATCCGAAGCGACCCGCCATTTCTCGGATCGAAGGAGGTGAGTGAGATCTACTATGAGGAAGAAAATGGAGAAATGAAAGTGGTTCTTGGTTATAAGTATAAACGGGAAATGTCGAACACTTCAAGTCCCAACTTTAAAAACTGAAATTTTCAACTGAAAATGAGACTCTACAAAGAAAAAGATTTGTTGGCCCTGACGAAACGAAGGCTTGGGAAGACTAGGATTTACTGAGTCCATGTATGAGTATATGGCGGGTTGAGATTTTCGTAATTTAAGTATTTAGAATTTAGAAACATTTTTACAAGTGGGAATTTCTCTTTAGCTGAGTAGTAATAGAAATTAAATAATTTTTCAATTGCAAAGAATAAGTTCAAAATGAGATTTTTCGTTGAAAAGTAATTTATTAAGATAGAGATATTTTTATAAAAAAAATTGTAATTTATCATGAATATTTTATTTTTTTATAAATTATTTTGCTTGTTTTTGGAATACTTCATCATATATATAATAAATAATGTATTTGATATTTTATGACGTATAAATCAAAGTATGGAGGATTTATTTATATTTATTTTTTTATAATGTTTAGAATATAGTTAAATTATTTTATGATCTATATAGTTTTATTTTATTTTTAATTAGGTATTTATAATTTAAAAATTTATAATTAAATTTTTATAATTTCACAAATTTTTAAATTGTCCATGTTTTCAAATTTTTGTTGAGATTATATCAAATTTTGTTAATATTAATTGTATCTTAACACTTTAAATATATATGATTTATGTTAATAAGGTAAAAAATAACTAATATAAAAAAAAACTTACAAATATAAACTAAAATACAATTTTTGTTACATTATGAGTTGATTGACTTGAATTACATAAATTTATAATATTAAGATGATATATAATTATAATATATCATTAAAATTTAATAAAATATTGAAAAATTTTAAATTTAAGGACTAAATTATAAATTTGTTAAACTCTAAGGACTCAATTATAAATTTTTAAACTATAGAAATTCAATTAAAAATTAAGTGAAATTATAAATAGCACAAAAATAATTTTACCTTAGAATATTTATTATAATTTTATTTTTTATATTTTAATTAATCAAAATTAAAAAGTTAATAAAAATTAATAATAATAAATATTTAAAATTATTTACCTATTTAATATTATTAATTACAAATTAAATTTTGACACATCCCTTTTTAGTAATATATAATTGGACAATTAAAAGTAATTTGAAAAGTTGATCAAACTCAAATTATTTCTCAAGTACTAATAAAAATATTATCATATTATTTAGCCGAATATAAGTTGTTTCTTATTCATAACACTTTTTTAAAACTCTATTTGAAAAAAATATCATTTCAAAATAAATATATATCCTACTTATTTTCCTTCAAAATAACTCATTTTGAAGATTTGCGGTAGTGTTTGGCTTGTCTTTTACCAAATAAGCTGTTTTTTAGTGGTAATATAAGTAATTTTTAAATTATAAAGAAAAAGTTAAAAATTAAAGTTTCTTCTTTTTAATGAAAAGAAAAAATTAAAACGTAATTTTTTTTAGTACAAAAATGCCATTACTAAAAAGCATATTTATTTATGAATTATTGTCCTCATTTGGCACATTTGTTCAGTATTTTGAAACATTTAATTACCATATTAAAACCAGCTAAAATGTTCAATATATATTATCTTAAGACACGTAAATTAAAGCATGAAATCTTTATATATATATATATTGAATATTTATTTTAATTGTATTGTTTATATTTTATTTAATTAGAAAAATAAAAACTTATTAATTAGAATAAACTATAATAAATATTTAAAATAATTTATATATTTAAATAATATTAATAGCAAAATAATTTCTACATGCCCTTTATCTTTTTCAGTAGTTTGATAGTCAAAACCTTTTTTTAATAAAAATAATATCAAACACAAACTGATTTTTATTCATTACATTTTTAAAAATAAACTATTAAAAAATGTCATTTCAAAATAAGGAGAAATTAACAAATTGACCAAATAGACATAGTTTGGCAAAATAATTAGAATTGGAAGGCTTTTTTTTTTTTAATTAGACCATCTCATCAATCTGCACAATCTATTACAAGTTGTTAGTGATTTATAGTTGCCCCTCTATGTGTGTCTTTGATGAGGAGAGTGCAAAACATGGTCTTTTGATATTCTTACCTAATGACAAAGAAAAAAAAAAAAAAAGAACTTATCATTTGTACAATAAAAACAAACATGAAAAGTAGTTAAAAACCAAACCTAAATGGACAAGCACTTGATCATACTAGACAAGACTTGAATTTACATGAAAATATGAAAGGGAAAAAGAAAAGGGTTGACCTAGTACAAAATATAAGGTTTATCCATTTACCACTCTTACTTATTTTCTTAGACAAGAAGAGTGAAAAATAATGCTTCTCATTGTTTTTGTCTAAATAATAAGTAAAGGGAAAAAAAAGAATGCATTTTTGTTTAAGGATTTAGAAAAAGAACTTTTTATGATACAGCTTGTTTGGAAATACAAACTCAAATATAAACGGGCAAAGACATTATTCTCCGAAGGCATTTCATTTTGGAGGGAAGGATGCAGACATTATCTTGAAAAGAAATTACCTCTAGAGGGGAAGAAAAGAATGAATATATTATCTCCAAGGAGAAAGAAAAGTATAGAGACATAAAATCTATTCTTCATTAATTAAGTTTTAAATTTAACAAAATTTTTCTTCTCTTCTCATTAATTTCTTCAATCCAAACATATTAAAAGAAATAAAAATTTCATTCTAAATCAAAGAAAATGTTAAAACTGAAATTTAACTTCTATTCCCTTCCCTTTTTATTTTTTCTCTTTCAAACAAATCCTAAATGTTGAAGATATATATAGGTATTTTGCCTAACATTTAATAACAAGGGAAAAAGGTTTTGCCTCTTTAATTAAACTATAGTCTTTTTACTACAAAAAAAAAAATATTTTAGCGATAATTTTTTCTACTTCAACGATAGTTCAATGAGTTTTAAAGTGTTTTTCAAGAGATATTTAGCAATGGTTTTGACTAACCATTAGAATAACCATCGCAATTTCTTTTTTAGCAACCGTTTGTAACGGTTAAGAAGTTGAAGAAATTTAGTGAAGGTTAAAGAAAAATTGTTACAAAATTGAAACATTTAGCAACGGTTCTAACCATCGCTAAATTTGTTATCAGTTTTTTATTCATAGCGACGGTTTACGCAACCGTTGCTATATTGCTCACAAACATTTTAGCGACGGTTTTAACCGTCGCTAAATTTTGGCCAACTTTATTTTTTTTTCTTTTAATTTCAAAATTTTTTTAATACTTCAAAATTAACCTAAATAACATTTTATATTATAAATGATCTAAAAGAAACAAATGCATAATATAATTAACTATTAAAAATTATCATGACTAATAATATTTAAAATATTTATGTCTACTTCATAATATTCTTAATTAAAGTTAATAATAACATTTGCAACTTAGTCTTTGAATATTTTTAATTATATTTTATCATCTAAAACTTATGGTTATTGTCGATTCTTCTAATCACTAGATGCTGAAGAGTCTTGAGCAGCTACAAATGGTACTTCGAACTTGGAACGAGCATGAAGAAATTAACGGTATTTCTTTATCTTTTGAGTTGTTCTGCCGGATCGGTCGCTCAAGACCTTTGGTCTCTACCCGGACCTGATGAAAAAAATGGGATCACTTCTTATGGACTCGTTGAAAATGATTCTGATCTAGTTCATGGCCTCTATTTGATTTATGTTTATTTTTTTTATCTGATGCCTCAAACACAATTTAAAATATTGTTGTGAATATATAATCATGTGCAGATGAGGTAGTTACATGTGCAATGTGACTATGTGAGATAGTTTTGTTTTATATTTGCATGTAGGAGCTTTCCAACTTAAAACGTTATTTTTTATGTGAATCTTACCTGGAGTTTTCAATGCAAAACTTGCCCATATATATGCACAATAATTTAGATATCAACATTATATGTAATGTGGATATGCTCACCTCCCAAGTAATAATCCAATAATAAACTTTACACCTCAAACTTTGAGCACACTTCAAACTTTAAGCACTCCTCCTCCTTGTTTCAAGTTTTTAACAGCTCTACAAAATTAAAATTTTTAGAATGAAATCAAATAACTAACTTTTTAAATATTAACTCTAAATGATTGAAGTATAGAAAAAGAACTTGCCAAGAATAGAGGGAATTTCTTTATCATCAAAGCATTAGTTTGGGTGTGTATGCATGGAGGACAGGTTAAAACAAATTAATAGAAATAGAATTAGACATGCACATCTATGCAATGCAACAGTTATAGTAACGTACAATGGCAAAAATTCAAGTAACATGTACAATGACAACAATTCAAGTAACATGTACAATGACAACAATTCAAGTAACATGTACAATGACAACAATTCAAGTAACATGTACAATGGCAACACCACACATTTAGGTTCCCACAATTTCACACAGTGTTGTGCCTATGCTGGTGATGTAACAAACAATCTTCACCACTCTTGCAATAAGGCTCACTCTTCCTGATTTGTGAACATGTTGAGTCATTAATTAGACCATAATATATAATACTAGTAGTTAAATTTCTTTTCTCAATTAATAGCAGGTCCAGCTCATTCAACTTTTGTACTTTACCTTAATGACTAATCATGAACGTTTTGCTCTCAAGTGATTCTACATAACTTCCACACGGTCCACGATGATGTTATTGGCAAGGATAACAGTATATCTCATAATGCACTAATTCAAATTTTATACTTTACCAATGGTATTGTTTCAAAGTTAGATTAGTTAAGAATCAAAATTGATGCACTTACCTAGCAACAAAATAGTAAAAATCAAATAAAGAATCACTCAAAACACTCACACCTCCCTCTTTTAATAAAAGAAATCAACACAACTCATAAAAATTAAGCAAAACACAACAAAAATTAAACATTTCAACAAAAACCCAACACAATCATGGTAAAAATCAAACCAAAGCTAATATTTAAAACTTAAAATCTATAAATACTAATTTGGAAGAAGACCTATGCTCAAAATTGAAGCGAAAGACGGCTCTGGACAGAGGACGAACAATGGTGATATTTTGACAATGTGCGACCTCTGTAACGATGATGTTCTCCACCAACTTGGCGACCTCAGAATCTCTTTTGACCAAAAACTCTAAAACCTCTTTCGACCTCAAAATCTCATGAAAGGAGATCTAAACTTTCAAAAGTTTAGTGACGATTCTATAACTGTCGCTAAATAACCATTGCAAAACAAAATTATAGTAACAGTTCAACCATCGCTAAAGTATAATTTCATGGCGGTTCATTAAAGAACCGTTACTATTTTAAAACATATAGCAACTATCACTAAAAATTCATGGCTAAACTACTTTTTTTGTTTTAGCGACAATTTTTTGAACCGTCGCTAAAAATTCACAGCTAAACTACTATTTTTTTTGTAGTGTTTGTTTTGGTACAGTGGGAGAAAGAAAAGCAATTTACAAAACCAAGAGAAGCCTTCACTGAAGTGTAATGTGTTATGTTATCAGTATTTTGCTAGAAGTACCATGTCCCATTTTAGCAATGCAATCTGCCACACTATTTTTCTGTCTCGAAACATGACAATATTTGTACCTAAACTTTCAAATTAACATAGTAATTTATCCTTTGAATTATCACCAAAAGTAATAGTTAACTAGCTATTTGTTAATTTTAACGTGTAATATATAGTCTTGTAATAAATGCAAGTTAACTTTTGAGCCTTTGATATGTGTTGATAAAAAGGAGCATTAATTCTTGAGTAAATTAAACACCCTTCTCCTGATAAATTTTAAAATTATACTCCTCTTTCTTTTTTTTTTTTGAAAAATTATAATTCTTTTCTTTAAGAAATGAAAAAATCTATAATTTCATCTATTTTGACTAAATTACTTTTATACTTATTATTTATATAATTAAATATATATTTAAATAATATAAAATTATAATTTTTAACTAAAAATAAAATAAATTTAAAATTTTTAACTCAAAATAATAATAAAATATTATAATTTCTGAAAATATATTTTATAATAACATATAGTATTTGTAAAAGCTTGATCATTTCATTAAGGGTATTTTGATTAAAATGAGTGAAATTATAAATTTTTTAATCTTTCAAAAAAATAAGTGTAAGTTTTTAAAATATAAAAAATAATATAATTTTAATATTTCTTAAGAAAAGAAAGTGTAATTTACTTTTAATTCTTTAGAATGTCAATATTTGTTAAATATCCCTTTAAGAGTGTACTCTATGATCTTACACTTCTGCTGAACCTTCTTCCTCGTCATTGAAGCATTCATCTCTCTTGCTATGTCTCAATGCTTGCACCGTAAGAAAAAGAGTCTTCAACGACGATAGGAAAAATAATGAGAGAATTTCATTTCATTAAGCTTTTTTTTTAATATTTTATATACTTAACTATGGTTGCAAGAGAATCCCAGTTTAGATTTTGAAAAATATAATATCTAACTACAGTTGTATCAATCGTGGTTTTTTAACCGTCGTTAAAAATATGATTTTTTGTAGTGCGACTTTGAAAATCTTAAAATTCAACTTTTTTTAATTACATATATAGTTAGACATTAAAGTTCAAAATATATGGTTATCTATTTTCACTCTTTGCAATTATTTAAATCTTACATTCTAATTAGTAAATAGTATTTTTTTTTAAAAAAAAAATGGGTTGCAATCGCAGATTGGTTCCATTTAATTCATCAAATGAGATTAGGAAAGGAAAAAATTGGAATACTTAAAAATGGAACAACCATTTAGTTAGAAAGCTAAACAAGTTGGGAGCATATCATCACTTGTGGGCGACTCATCAAAATATTAAAAATAAAAAATAATATAAATTAATATAAAACGAACATATAAAATGTATATATTTATAATGACTTTATGTATTAAGCCAATTTTTTTTTCTTATCATGTGATTAAAAAAATAATTAATGAAAAAAGTTAATAAAAAATTAATTCAAAGCAAAAATTAATTCTAGTCTTAAAACCAAATACGGTAATAAATTGCAAAACTCACAGTTGATGCCTCTTATAATTTCTTTACAACAGGAAGAGAAAAATAATCTAAAGTACGTACTCAAAACACAACCAGACACAAAATAATGCAGCAAAACAGGAAAACTGAAATTCTTTTCAATGATTTGTCTGCCTGCATCTCCTGCCTTCTCAATCTAGTGCTATAATTCCCTCCCATCAAGTGATACGCATATAAATTTTCCGGGCTGCCAAACACTCTATCATAAACCATCTCTCCAACCATCCCAGCCACTGGATGACGAAATCCCGGCGTTGATGATAACGGCTCCTCTGCAAAACGCTGAATATTATGGTAAGGGTTACGATATTGACTACTTTCAGGCAATGTTGCCACTGGAACTTGAACACCAGAAGCTCGAGGCCTTGGCCGTATAAGAATATCCCGACGTGGCGCATTATCGGCGCCGGCGTGAGACGGTGCGGGCCGGCCCCGACCATAGAGAGGTATGATTGATGCATAGGATATATTAGCCTTGCAAACAGGACATTGTGGGAGGTGATCATGAGATGGTAAAGAATTAGTTTGTACATGGAGCCACTTGTTTATACATGACCAGCAGTAAAGATGGCCACAGTGGGTGACGACTGGTTCGTGTGCAAAGTCTAAGCAGATGTTGCAGTCGAAACAACCATTAATGGAGCTTTCTGTCTCACTCACTTGAAAATCCTGCTGGGACAAGTGGTGCCCAAAACCCATCAAGAATGTAACCTTTCTCGTAAGTTTAACCAGCAGTACTTCGCTTTTGAACCCTAGCTAGCATGTGCAACAGAAGAATTCAGCTTAAAACAAAGAAGAAAAGAATGTCGGCGAATTC
Organism: Senna siamea; assembly: GCA_031216115.1. Classification (NCBI taxonomy): domain Eukaryota; kingdom Viridiplantae; phylum Streptophyta; class Magnoliopsida; order Fabales; family Fabaceae; genus Senna; species Senna siamea. Next base: position 16,725,241 of record CM062355.1, on the reverse strand, counting down.
AAATTCATATATAAAGTTAAAAAAGTTGCAATTACGGATTATAATTCTCCGAGTGAGGAGAGAGAAACGAAGTGATGAACTGGAAATTGGGAAAAGAAGAAAAAAATTAGACTCATACTATTAATTATATTTTGTTTTCAATTAAAATAAAATATGTAAAAATTTGTTTAAAAAAAATAATTATGAAAGAAATGTGATATATAAATTATATATATATATATCAATTTTTTATTAAAGTTAATAATAAAAATATAAAAATTATACATGAATTTTTTTTTAAAAAAATACAAATATATTCTAATCTATAATGAATAGATTTTTAATTTATTTTTTCTTTTTTTATTTTTCTCTCTATATATTTTATTATTTTATGTTTTAGATGATGCAAATTCTACAATTGCTGGTAGAACTTGTAAGTAAAAATCAACATAATAAATGAATTTAAGTATATTAAAAGTCAAATTGATTTTCACTGCATTTTTAATTCCATTCTTAAAGAGTAAATGTTTGTAACTAAGTTTTTGTAGTTTTAGATTTTTTATTTTTAATTGGTTATGTCATTAATTGAATCTCTGTCTGGGAACTTATAAATTTTACTAATATTCTTACTCACAATATCAATGATCATTCATATTAACAAAGTTTAATGTCTCGTTTATGAAGATTTAAAGGTTCTAAATTAAAAAAAATTAAGATCATCGGAATGTAATTGCAAATTTTTAACTATTAAAACCAAATTTAAAATTGAGTGAAGTTTCAAAGACCGACATAGTAATTTAACCTAAATAAAAATAAAACTGGAGAGTAAAGATAATATATTGCTTCTAAACTCGCAAGCAACTGCCCGTGAGCTATGAGTGGAATTTTAGAAATATAGATGGCAATCAAGTTACATATGACGGTGCAATAAAGACGAAATTAGGTGAGATGTCAAAATCTGAAAGTCAGCATTTTTCTTAATATTTAATAAAATTAAAATTGATGTCCATTTGTTTAAAAAATATTAATTTGATAATCTTGAAGTTTAATATAATATTATATAATTTTTAATTTATTTTTTATATTAAAAGTAATATATCTTTTTTATATGATATATGTTCATTTTAAAATAATAAAATTATTTAATTGATTTTGACGTTGCAATAAAAACTTCTTGTTAAATTTTGATATAAGATTAATTATATTTATTTTATATTAAAAATAAAATTATAATTTTATTATGCACAAAAATTTTTCGGTGAGACATCAAAATCTGAAAATTACAAGGTCATGTCAGCATATAGTTATATTGAATAAATTAGATTATATTACATTAATTTTTCTTAAGATTTAGTAAAATTATTTATGGTGTCTTTTTTCAAATAATTCAAATGTCATTGAATTTAATATAATATTATACAAATATCTCTTTTAATTTATTTTTAAAAATAAAATTAATATTTTTTATATATAATGTATGTTCATTTTAAATAACAATTATTTAATTGCATTTACATTACATTAAAAATCTTATATTAAAACTTGATATAAATTTAATTGTATTTACAATATTTAAAATAAAATTACAGTTATATTATTAAAATAAAATTATAGTTATATTATGCCCAATAAATTATTTTTATTAATAAAATAAAATAAAATAACTGAATATAAATTTTTAAATTAAAAGCGAGTAGTACCTAAATTTGATAGAAAATTGATGTAATTAATTCATATAAAAGAAAAAATGTTGAACTTTTAAAAGACTAATAAATAAATATAAAATAATAATAATGATATACCTGGGTCTGGCCCAACTCAGTGATTAATTATCTGAATTCTTGATAGGCATTCTCACCCATCGACATACTCACTGACAGCTCATATAGGCATGATCATTATTTTATAAGTCTTTTGCAACTGGCATCAATCTAGGGAATCCGGAGTTTAGACGCGACCAAAATTGTGATAATCAAATAGTAAAAATATAATTAAATGATATTATGGAAATTCCGTCTACATAAAAATTCGATCATCTCCACAAGGATATGAGCAGAGGAATACTAACTGCTTGATTTTTATGAGCCCAGAAAACCTATATATATAAATACTCGAAATTATTTCCTACACACTTTACTGGATATAACTTTCTAACCAGAAAGCAAAATTCTTAAATTTGGTTAGATGAGGAATAATAGATGGAAGCGTAAGAGCTTCCAAGGTGTGTCAACGAATCTCAAGAAGGATTTGTTTTGCAGATGAATCATCTTTGAATGATATAGACAATCCCAGAAAGCAAGGATAAAAAGCAAGCGAAAACACAAGATCCAGGCAAGATCTCAGGCCATACACACAAGTTAATATACATATTTGAAAAAAAAAACACTGCAAAATAATGAAGATGATGCTTTTTATACAAATCTGATCATAGAGCGTGAAATCCAAAAGAACAACTGCATAAAACAAAGAAAATAGAAAGACATACCCAAAAAGAAAGAAGAGAGAACCCTGCGCCAGAGATGCTCTTACCCAGAGAAACTTGTTCTAAAGTTGTAATGGCAATTCATATATGTATGGTGAGAGAGGAAAGATGAGGAAGAAGGTGGGGCTTTATAGAAGCAAACAAATTCATTTGCTTAAATGTTTTTTTTTTTCCTAATAAACACAAAATATAAAAAAAATTATTAAATGTACGCAGAACTAAGACTTTTTTTAAAATAAAAAATCCAATATTACGAAATTGTGCCTTTTTTGAATTTGAAGAATCCAATAGGTGCATATATGACTGAAACCAAGTTGAACCACAATTAGCAGAAGCAGAATAGGCTCCACCTCCTCATTCTTAACCACTTTCCTTGCTCCTGTTCGAAGGAAAATTCTACCGAAAAATACAAAAATAAAGTTAGGTATAATATTTTAAAAATGGGAAAAAGTTAAAAAAGACTTCTCAAGTTTAGTCACTTATGATTAATCTATAAACTTTTTTTCGTAAACACTACTGCACCTCATTCGTCGATCGTGGAGACTCCATGCTTAGCATCGCCTGGCATTTCTCTAAGTTACTTCAATCCCTGTTGGAGTGATCATGAAGCCTAAGAACAGTCTGAAACTCCAAAGGTGCATTTGCAGGAATTAAATTTCATCTTGTGCTTTCGAAGTTCTTTAAAAATCTCCTTCAAGTCTTGCAAATGTTGCTATTTAACTAGTGATTTAACCTCCATGTCATCGACATACACATCTAGATTCCTCATGATTTGATCATGTTCATCATGCTAGTATGTAGTGCTAGTGTTTTAAGGCTGAATGGCATTGCATTGTAGCAAAATACTCCTCAATCGATCTTTTGACATTCTTTGGATTCATCTTTATCATATTATAGCTAGAAAATGCATCAAGGAAGCTAAGCAGTCGGTGTTCCATTGTCCCATTCACCAACCTATCAATGTTAGGGTAAGGATATGCGTCATTTGGGCAGGCTTTGTCAAGATTTGTGAATTCAATGCACCTTTTCCATTTTAAGTTGCCTTCTTCACCATTATCATATTCCATAACCACTAGTGGTATGTATCTACTCTCCCGAAAAAAATTGATGTTCAGTAGCTTTTGTACTTCTTCATTAATAATTGTCACTCCTTCCCAAATCTTTGTTTCTTATGAATAACATGAGGACAATTAAATGTGTTAAGGGCACATATCAGGTCTAGGTCAATCCTTGGCATGTTTATTAGAGTCCATGCAAAACATCTTTGTATTTTATGAGTAAGGCTATCAAGGAGGCCTTGAGCTCGGGGTTAAGTAAAGAGCCTAGGGAAACCTCTTTGTGATCGTCTTTTCCATAGATTGTAATGCCTACCAAGTCTTCAGTAGGTTGGGGCCGAACACCCATCTCATCCTTTAAGATATACGATCTCCATCACTTTTGTTGTTTGCTTTGGTGAGATATTGTCTTGCTCTTGTTTTTCTATGGGCTACATTACCTTAGTCAAACTAAAGGCGTAACATGCTCAACACCATCTTTTGGTTGGCTTGCACTTGCCCGACACCATGTTTGGTGGGGAACTTTATCAAGAAAAGAGTCATGGAAACAACAACTTGAATTTTGTTTAAGGACAAACATCCCAAACTTGCATTTTAGGCTGAAGGATCTAAAATAATAATGAAATCTACATCTACATCTGTTGTACAAGAGGGTACCCAATATTACCTGGTTTCAAATGGTTCCTTCTCTTGTTTCTTTACACAGTTTTTTGAAATGTATCTTGGTTACTAGGACTCGTTTTACTTCATAGTTAGCAATGATAGAGGTCCATTGGACCATCGTGATTGGGATTAATTTTGGTAAAGTTTAAGATGGTGAAGGTAATGGATTTTGGCTAATTAAAAGATGGCTTTTTTTTCTTGAATGGATAATCGAGTATTATGATTGATAGCTCAATCTTCTTCTTCAATTAAGAGGAGGGTTTCGATCGTCTTCCTTTGATTGTTTTCTTCGACACTTATTCTATTGTCGCTCACTTGAATCTTTGCCTTGTGGTGTCTGATCAAACCTCTGGTCTTCCTTTCGAACATACTTGTTGAATTTCCCCTGTTAGATTAACTCCTTGATTTTATTCACCCACGTGTCGATTCTTCTTTGTCAAATGAAAGGAAAGTAAAGAATGTCAATGTTGTAAAAATTCATCTAGCAAACGATGGGACTTGGTGAGAGAGGTGTAAGAAGAGAAGTAGCCTTTAACAAGGGTATCTTTATGAGTGCCACAAGGGCTGTGTTAGACAGTATTAATAACAAGAACCTCAGTAGGTAGGGCAAGTAAAATAACTATGGGTGTAAATCTTCAAGTCTTAGAAGAGTCTTGAGAGAATCATGAGTGATCGATAAGCAGTAATGATAATCTCAAATCTAGCTAAGATTGCTTATCAAAAGAGTTTTAGGGAACTTGTAAAGAGGAATGGAAAGAGAGGGAGGAGAAAGAGGCCTTAAGGAGCATGCTGGATTGTGTGTACCATACGGCACCAGCGATACTCGTAGTAGCCTTTGCTAGTTAGCCTAACCTCAATTCAAGCTTGAAAGCCATTAGCTAAGAAACTAACAAAGAGAGCCACCCTTGAAGGGTATTTATACTAAGCCACCTTCTTAATGGACAGTTGAGATCATCTTGATCTACATTACTCTATATACATTGTACATAAGTCTAGATTGTTCCCTAAACCTTTATTAAATTCAAAGAACTTCTAGGAGTTTCCAAAGTAACCTGAAAGATTCTAGAGAATTCCAGCATCATCTAGACTTGCATGGAGAATTTTGAAAAATTCTAGCTACTCGTAACATTCTCCCCCACTCAATCTCGCAAAGTCTTCATCGTGGATGACTTGTACAGCCCGGTCTAACTCATGTTCCCAACTTGTCTCACTATCGGGGAGCATCCTTTCATTTGACAAAGTACTCTACATAGCTCAGATGTATGCCCCTTCTCAGAATGACTCTATGTGTCAATATCTCCTTAACATCACGATCGGGTACACTTGTGATGCCAGTTAGTGCTCTTCTTGAAACACCCTTACTTTGGCCTTCTTTGTCTTCCTTTTAGGATTTAAGCAAGCTTACATGGAACACGATATGTATTTCTAAATGTGAGGGCAGAGTTAAGCGATAGGCTAACTCGCTTCTCCACGGGAAACAAACCCTCATATATTTTTAAACGAGATGTATTTCTCCATTGCAAATGTATGATTTTTTTTGGAAATGAGCTTTACTAACCCTAAGTCTCCTTCCTCAAACTCTAAGTTCCTCCTCTTAGTGTCAGCCCATTTCTTCATCTTCTTCTAGGCCTTAGTTAAGTACGCTCGTGCCATGTTTGTCTTTTCATGCCACCTTTTAGCAAACTTGAATGCAGATATGGACTTGGACCTATGTAATCACGACTAAGGAGTGCAGAGTCATAGGTTGTTGACCCATAACAATCTCGAACAGACTTGTCCTTGTAAACTCGTGCTTCTGCAGATTATATGAGAATTGGGCTATGTCAAGAAGCTTTACCTAATCTTGTTGGTTGGCACTTATATAATGTCTCAAGTATAACTCTAACAATGCATTCACCCTCTCAGTTTGTCTATCAGTTTGGGGATGAAAGCTCGTGGAGAAGTTGAGCTCGGACCCTATGATCTTGAACAACTTCATCCAAAATCTTCCTGTAAAAATCAGGTGTCCCTGTCGCTCACGATAGTCTTTGGTATATCCCAATATTTGACCATATGCTTGAAGAATAAGTGTGTCGCATCCTTAGCATTAAACTTTGTGGCCATGGGAATGAACACGCCATACTTGTTAAATCGATCCACTACCATCATTATGTTGCACTTTGGTAAGCACATAGTAAGCACGAGTAATGGCTCTAGCAATCCCCTTGGTTATTGTTGTTCATGTATAACTCATTTCATTTTCTCATTTGAGGCCAATAAGCATGCTCCACAAGTGCTAATGTATGTCAAATTTCGGGGTGTCCAACCCATCTTGAGTCATGACTCTTTAATGATTTCCTTCCTTAAAGCCTTGCCACTTTGCACATATACTCGATCTCCCTTAGTCATGAGTAACCCTTCTCTTAAGCCAAAATTGGAGAGTCTTCCCTCAACTTGCTAACTCCATCAAGCTCTTAACTTTTTGATGCTTTAGTCCCTTATTCCTTGATTCGATCCACCAAGGGAAAACTCTGACTTGTGATGATAGCTAGCTTAACTTTTCTACTTAAGGCATCAGTCACGAAATTAGCCTTACCAGGCTTATACTCCATCACAAAGTCAAACTCTGCCAAGAAATCTTACCATTTTGCTTGCTTCAGCATCAACTTCTTTTGGTTGAGGAAGTAACTTGGATCCTAACAACTAATGACTCCAAGTCCTTAAACTATAGTGGTCATCTCCTTCTCTTGTAAGGTGTAGTGGCGCTCAGCCTCACTCAACTTACGACTCTCGTAAGTTATAGGGTGTCCTTCTTGCATTAGGACACTACCAAGTGCAAAATTGAAAGTATCAGTGTGATCCTCGTATGTCCTTCTTTAGAAGATCAGTGGGAGAGATGCTATGGCACAATAACCTCGGATGAACCTTTGATAATAGTTAGCGAGGCTAAGAAAGGACTTATCTATGCGTAATTTGCCCTATTTAACAATGTGTCTACTCTAACCTTATGTTGAGCAAAGGCACATTTCTCTCTTTTTATATATAAAATTTGTTCTCCCTTAGCACTTTAAAAACTTATTGTAGGTGCTTGTTGTGTTCTTCTAAGGTCTTACTATAGACAACTATGTCATCCAAGTACAATACAACAAACTTATCCAAAAATAGCTTGAAAGCTCAGTTCATAAGGGTGCAAAATGTTTTAGGTGTATTCATGAGTCTAAACGGCATAACTAGGAATTGAAAGGAACCATACCTCGTCATGCAGGTTGTCTTTAGCTCTTTCATCTATCCTTACTTGGTAGAAGCCAGATCTTAAATTAAGCTTCATGAACTATCTTGCTCCTCCAAGTTGATTAAACAAGTCCGCAATGAGAGGAATTGGGTACTTGTTCTTTACGGTTATCTTATTGAGTACTCTATATAATCAATACATGTGGAGAGACCCATTATGCTTCTTCTAAAAAAGAATAGGTGCATCGAACAAGGCCTTTGACGATTAAATGTAACCAACATTCAAAAAGCCCTTTAATTATTTCTTCAGTTCCTCCAACTTAGGAGGCGCCATTCTATATAACACAACTGTAAGTGGGGTAAAACTAGGCACTAACTTGATCTTGTGGTCTACCTCATGCTTCTTTGACAACTCAGACGGTATGAGATCCTTGAATTCTTCTATAACATTTGTGATTCTCTTTGGCTTGTCAGTGTGGTTTCTTCCTTTAGAATTGCTAAGTATGTGGGTTTCTTCTCCTTATGCCTCAAGAGAGTTGCATGGGTGAGATTTTCTTGGCTTGAATCCTTTCCTCTCTAGATAATTGCGCCATGCATGTATTCCTTCTTTGAGAATGCACATGACGTTGGCAAATGGGATTGGATAATCGTTTATGGGAACAACAGAGAAATTCATTAGGCCACACCACTCACCTTTGCATACTTTGAAGCCACGGTCAACTCCATATATCGATCGAAATTGGCTCAAAATTAACAGCTTTGAGCTAACCATGCTCTTCGATGTAGGGAATGCCCAACCTCTTCGCCTCCTCGACTTGTAGAAAGTTATTAGAAGCTCCAGTGTCGATAAATGCCTTAATATTTTGTGTGGAAAAGGCTTCCACGAACAGTCTACCTTCTTCTCGATTTTAGGCTCTTCTATTTTAGCCTTAATAGTGTTAAGGATACAAGAGAACCTACCTTGGCTTCCTTGCATTGTCACTCCTTTTGCCTTATTGAATTGTGAGAAACTCTCTTTGTCTTAATGGTAATCTCCCTCACTTTTACCCTTGTCTAGGTCTTTAGAGAACTTCAACTTTTCAGGCTTCTTGAACTCCACTAAAGACTCGACAATAGCAATGGTAGTGGCAAGATCTTGTGCTCATTGTCTTTGTACTTCTATCTTAACCCAATTTTACAAATTGTCCAAAAAGGCAAAGAAAGCTTCTTTATCAGGATAGTTAGGAATTTCAAGAAGCCTCAGTGAAAATCTTTCGAATAATCTCGAAGGCTTCCTTTATGTTAGAGACACCTCAACTTAGCTCAACTTAGCTCTTACCTCATCTTCAGTATTCATGGGACAAAATTGCCTCTTGAGTTCTCCCTTGAACTCAGCCCACATGTCAATTGTACAAAGAGTCTCTATATTTCCATATCTTCTCCTTCACCATACCATTGAGGTATCTCAAAGTGCATTGTTGTCATGTCGATCTTCTTAGCATCGTTCATGATGCTAATGGCCTTGAAGTATTGCTCCATACTTCATAGAAACTTATCTATTTCCTTGGTGTTCCTAGTCCTTTTAAATGGAATGGAGATTACCTCGTTACTGGACGTGCTACATCCTTACACGACTACCCTCTTACATAATGTCAACTCGTCCTTGGTCTTTATTAGCTTATTGGTGACTCTTTTGAGCAAGACCTTAATGAAGTAACCATTATTGTGAAGGTTCCTTCCAAGATCTTTTACTTTGGCTAGGCACTTCTTGAGGATTGACTGCTCCTTGCATCTCTTCTTAGCACTACACAATTTATTGGTCCGCCTCCTTGAACTTCTCCTCCCCATCGGCTATGGCAAACTCCACCTTTGTTAGCCATGATTCAGCTTTTACCCACGCCTCTCTCAACTTAGATCTGCCCTTCTTAGTTTGCTTCTCAAGTTCAATGTGAGTAGTCTTGCTATTAGAATTGGCTATCTTTTAACAATCTCCTAATGACACGAACCAAGCTCTAATTGTGGAGCTTTTCAAGTTCAATGTGAGTAGTCTTGCACTTAGTTTGCTTATTGTGAAGGTCCCTTCCAAGGTCTTTTACTTCTGCTAGGCACTTTTTGAGGATTAATTGCTCCTTGCATCTCTTCTTAGCACTTCACAATCTATTGATCTACCTCCTTGAACTTCTCCTCCCCCATCGGCTATGGCAAGCTCCACCTTTGTTAGCCATGATTCTGCTTTTACCCACGCCTCTCTCAACTTTGATCTGCCCTTCTCAGTTTGCTTCTCAAGTTCAATGTGAATAGTCTTGCTATTAGAATTGACCATCTTTTTAACAATCTCCCAATGACACGAACCAAGCTCTGATACCAACTGTCACACCCTTGTTATTGAACCAAACTCGTCCTTGATCTTTATTAGCTTATTGGTGACTCTTTTAAGCAAGACCTTAATGAAGCAACCATTATTATGAAGGTCCCTTCCAACGTCTTTTACTTTTGGTTAGGCACTTCTCAAATATTGACTTCTCCTTGTATCTCTTCTTAGCACTTCCCACAATCTATTAGTCCGTCTTTTTGAACGTCTCCTCCTTATCGGCTATGGCAAGCTCTACCTTTTAGTAGCCTTGCTATTAAAATCGGTTATCTTTTAACAATCTCCCAATGACATAAACCAAGCTCTGATACCAACTGTCATGCCTTTGTTGTTGTTAACGAGACTACTCACATTGAACTCGTTACTGGGCATGCTACATCCTTGTATGACTACCTTCTTGCATAATGTCAACTCATCCTTAGTTTCCATTAGCTCTGTTAAGCTCTTCCCTTAATAAAGCAACTATTGTTATGAAGGTCCCTTCTAAGGTATTTACCGAGGCATTCTTCGAGGATTGACCGTTGCTTGCATCTCTTCATGGAGTTCCCAAGGTCTTCTTCTACTTTTACCCATGCCTCTCTCAACTTAGACCTACGCTTATTGGTTTGCTTCTTAACTTAGACCTATGCCTCGCTATTAGAACTGACCATCTTTTAATAATTTGAGAACAACACGAACCAAGCTCTGATACCAACTGTGCAACACTAGCAATATTTCTCGTAGCCTTTGCTAATTTTAACCTCAATTCAAGCTTGAAAGCCATTAGCTAAGAATCTAACAAAGAAGTATAAGAATACAAGTTGTGGAGGAACTCTTAAGAGGCTTTTTTGTATTGTTTTTCAAGCTTAGTTTCTTTCAAATGAGCCACCTTTGAGGGGTATTTATACTAAACCACCTTCATAATTGATAGTTGAGATCATCTTGATCATTCAACTATAATTTGTCTCTAAATCTCTAGTAAATTCTAGAAACTTCTAGGAATTTTTAGAGTAACCCCAAAAGATTTTAAAGAATTCCAAAAAATTCTAGCGGCTTATAACACCACCTAAAAGGGAGGCATGAGTCTCACTTGAGTGATGACATGGAGCCTTTGTTGGTTTGCTTAACATAATGTTCGATCAAAATGGCTTAGGTGTTGATCACTAGGTAGGACCCTTAAACATTATGTTAAGAAAAGTCTAAACACCAACAACAACAAGTTCTAACCTCCACTCAAATAAACGGTGGGATCCAAACCTCCGCTCACAGCGAGGTCAAATTGTTTGACCTCATTAATCGATAAGGTCTAATTGTTTGATGCCTCTACCATAAAAGCATCCAAGACCCCCACATTTTGACGAGTATTTAACGAGCATAAAAAAACCCTATGACTCCACCATAGTGAGAGGGCAAGGGCAACAACCCCACAGTGGGCCTTATCTTCTCTTAGGTTTGTATTGTCCCTTGAACATTATGGGGTGGTTAACCCCTTGAACTTGTAAAGTATTTTACCTTGGATGTCGACTACCTTTTAATTATAGTCGATAATATAACAAATATTTTAATTAATTAAAAATTTCAATTTGAAAATTATTTTTAGCTTTTAAATGTTAAATGTTAAATAAAAATCCATATTATGCAAATTGAAGTAATTATTAAACTATCATGTAAAAAGTTAATTATCTTGCACAAATAGTCATCCTAAAACATTATAGAAGTACATCAAGCCAAATTCATTTAAACAGAGACAATATAAAATGTGAATAATGGGTTCGCCATATAAAACACTAAGATTAAATTGTTTTCAAATGGAGAAGTAGTTATTAGGTTAATCTATAGAAGAAATAAGTAAGATTAAAGGAAAAAAAAAGTATAGTCAAGAAATAGACAGGGTCACATGAGCACAAAAAATAAATTAAAAAATAGCGAAGAATGTCAGAATATTTGTTGAGAAAAACAACAATATTTTGTGAAATTTGCTGGCTAATAATGTTGTAGTTAGAAAACTGAATAGTAAAATAACTGGCACTACGAAAATTGTTAAGGAAGACAATTAACAATTTGACTTGCAAAAGCGAAAATCTGATTACACTTTGAGAAAAAATTAATATAGTACAATCAAAATCCAAATCTATCACAAAATTTTTTCTTATAGAATGTTACAGCAATACATTTCTAATATGTAAATACATTTCTCCAGTTGACTTGTCATAATTAATAAATATATTCGGTTTTCACAAAAGACAGATGTATTTACTCTAACACAAATGTTTTGCTGAAAACATAAATTTCAAGGAGGTGTCCAAATCGTCATCAGCATATTTTCGACATAAATTTCACAAGTTGTAGCAAGATAAAATTTCATTGTCTTACCTTCTTCTTGTATGCAAAATGTTGAAGCGAGATTTAAAATTAAAGATTCTTTTTAGTCTTCTCTATTTTATTTCCTTTTGGATTGATTACTTGATTGTGGCATGTATTATCAGACATAACACCAGCTAAATGAACAATATTCTGCATCAACGTTTCTGAACAGAAAAGAACAAATGAGACAAAATAGAATACATGTAATGGTTCATGAACTAAAACAGAGCACTGAAATCTCCATTATATTCCTCTCGTTGAAGACAGAGTAATAGAATGGTAGAATAAACAAGGAAGATTTAATTTGTAAATTTCTGTAATTCACACAAGTATGAGAGAAGAGTTAGGTGAATGAGACTGACCTCACTTGAGCTTTCATTGAGGATTTCATTGAGGACTCTGTCAAACGACATTGGAGAATTGAAATTCTCTCTTCGTCTCAATAAATAGAGAATTACAGAGGCATTTCCCTTGCTTGCGGCTTCAGACATAACAGCTAAATGAACAATATTCTGCATCAACGTTTCTGAACATTTTAAATTAGAGAAATGAAAATACATCAAACGGTTACAACATATTTCGAAAAAATCCGAAAAGGAGGCAAACTAAAACAGAACAGCCTCTGGTGTATTAATATTTGTGTTCCTTTTCTTGACGACACACACTTTGACCATAAATAAAAAAGAAAAGAACAAAACAGAGACAGAAGTTTGAGACAAAATAGAATACATGTAATGGTTCATGAACTAAAATAGAGCACTGAAATCTCCATTATATTCCTCTCGTTCAAACAGAGTAATAGAATGGTCGAATAAACAAGGAAGATTTAATTTGTAGATTTCTGTAATTCACACAAGTATGAGAGAAGAGCTAGGGGAATGAGACTGACCTCACTTGAGCTTTCATTGAGGACTCTGTCAAACGACATTGGAGAATTGAAATTCTCTTCGTCTCGCTAAACAGAGAATCGCATAGGCATTTCCCTTGCTTGCGGCTTCAACTATGGATTTTAACAGGAGGAGCAAAATGAGGGAGTTATATATATATATAATGCTCCAACGGCTATAATTTGTACTGTTGGAACTTATAAGGCTTCTCTTCCTCTTCCTGTTCAGACGGTTACTAATTTTCAAAATTTCAAATTACAGATGAAAGAAAACAGAAAGACTTGGAGTACTTGTTACGTCAACCATCTCATTGCTATAATCAATTATGCATTATTTTAATATTTTAAATATGCTATTAACTCACCAAATTTTATGCCAGTTAATTAGATCGTTGAGGGTTTTTTTTTGAAGAATAATACCTCATAAAACATAAATTTTCTCGGATTTTATTTGGGGACATTATTCTGGAATTATCTCAGTATTATTAAAAGAATTATTTTGAAATACAATATTTTTAGAGGTGCAGAAATTGGTAAATTTTCTTGGGCTATTGCATGTAAATGATAAGCAAATGTAGGGTCCATTTGTGTATGTCTTACAACGCAGAGATTGAATGTGAGTCGCGAAATGCATGGACTCTACCATTGTTAGAGGTAGAGGTCCAAATGCTTCTGCTGCAAAATATCCAAACTTCACCTGTACTCGTAAAATTATAGTTATAAACTTATAATTAAGCGATTAGGCGTCCTACCTATATATTCTTATGGATATACGTTGGATCTCAATTACGTTTGTTTATATTCTGTGTTAATTTGTTGGTTTTTTAGTTTTTCACATATATTTTTCTATTAAAAATCTTGTTTAAAGTAATTTATTATTTTGACCGAAGATATGTAACTCAATAAAGAGAAGGCATGATGAGTGAAGGAAAAGATGAGTTCAAATCCTCTTCTAGAGATCAGTGTAGTTTTGTGTAATAAGAAAGAGATAAAAAAAAATTAATTTTTAATTCAAATCATTGATAAAAAAAAATTAATCTCTATTCATTTAATATGAATCTTTTTTTTTTCTTTATATAACATGAGATTTAATTAATATTTTATTTTAATAGTATAAACTAATAGACAATTTTTTTAATTTAAAGTTAATTATGAATTTTTTAAAGTTAGTTGTTTTAAAATTTAAAATTAATTATAAATTTTTAAAAATAATCTCAATATAATAAGATATTTATTTAAATTTATAAGTGTAAATTTAAAAGTTACAAAAACAAATGATATTGATTATTATAAATAATTAAATATTTTCATCTTATATCACTATCATCTAAAACATCACTAATTGACATATCAAATATAAATATAAAAAATATCAAGATATATAAAATCACATTATAAGATATCATATTATTTAAGATAACATGAAATCTAAAATAACACTATGATAACACCTCCTAGCAAGACTCTTGAGCTTTTTCTTTTTCTTTCCAATGTGATCGAAGGTCTTGGTGTTCCAAGATTTTATGTTTTCAATAAAATTCTTCGTGTTTTGCCCCAAGCACCATTATTACTCCGTTGGCTTGAAACAAATTCTTTGAAGTTCTAACAAGTAAGCCAAGCAATTTTCAATCTAAATAAAATTTTAGGGGTGGTTATTCAAAGCATCCAAAGTAACTAAAAGTGGGTGGTCATTTGAATAAACTTTGGCATGCCTTTAACTTCTTTAACTTGGTTCCCCTCCAAGTGAAGGTTAGGCCTTATGCTTAGAGTAAATCCAGTTAATAAAGTTCATTCCCTTTTAGCTTTTGGAAAAAAAAGCACCTCTCTTTCTATTTGAAGCATAGACTTAAAAAGAGATCCTCACTTAGGTCATGAGGTTTAGGAGGTGGGAGAAAGATGTTCTTTAGGTTCATTATGTACTTGTCTAGGGCCAAATTCTAAAAAATGGGCTGGTCTGCAATGAAGGAGTCATTATAAAAACTACGTCCAGCCCTTTGTGAAAGAACTTGCATTGGGTGTTGCACATTAAAATTCTGACCCTTTTCTTTAACCCAACCGAGGAATAGTGAAATACATTCAGAAGTTTGAGAGCAACAAAATATTTCATAAGCTGGTCTCTACTCTATTCATGGACGTATGTATCTTAAAAACGGCAATTTGTGATTGGACCTTCTTAGTTTGTTCCCATATGCAAGTTAGATTACTAACGAGCAGGTTTGGGAGGAGTAGGTTTCCCTTGCTGTAGTGCAGACAATGGAGGCCGGCTGTTGTGTTCCTGCACATTAATCATGACCAAAATTAATGTTCAAATGAAAAAGTAAGTTGGTTTAGGGAATAAAGTCTCTTGTAATTGTAAAAACATTGAATTGGATCCAACTTTCACTAGAAATGGGTATATGTTTAAGGAAAGGAAATAGGTTTAATTTTCACTATGTAACATTGTAAAATTTGTAACCCGCACAACTAGATCTAAAGAAAAAAGCCAAATAACAAAGTCAGAATTTCCTGAGGAAAGAGTGTAAGACTGTCAATCCCCTCTCACTGAACCAAAAAGTATCTGAATGAATCAACCGTCAACAGCAATTCATGTAAAATGTGTACATAACATGATAAGCTAATAGTGCGATCTTGCACATTATTTTTATTCGAGCATTTATAATGATCAATTTACACTTTGAACCCTTATCCTACGGAAATTTCCTGATACTTCTGGCAATAAAAATTATAGTCCATGTTAGAAAAAATTTATAAATAGAATGCCCATAAAGCACCATAATAGTATACTAGAAAAGTTACTTCCAGTTACATAAACTATATTCTGGATGCATGCAGAAATAGAGAGATCTAATCATAGCTAAATAGCATTAATGCGTGCAAAGTTGTAAACAGCTAGCATACCCCAATTTCTGTCACAAAGCAGCAAGAGGAACACCTAACTTGTGAAGCACCATATGGGTACATTAGGAGGACTGCACAGGACCCACACTTAACTTGACCAACCTGATGAGCTGCAACAAAGGATTGAGCTACTGATATCACCAGCTTGCCATAAAAAAGTATTGCCAAAAGACAGAATAGAGCTACTCTACAGAAGTTAAAAAAACTTAAGTTGAAAAGGAAAACCATGCATGGTGCTGGATTTACTGTTTGTATAAATCAATGTATGTTCAACTAGAGAGATTTGCCATCCTAAAGTCTCTTGTCAGCAGCATTGAATGTGACTGACCAAGTGCAATTGGTTTTTGTAAGCAACAACTCAATGAAAATCAGAATTTGTTTTTGTTCTGAGAAAATTTAAATTTCTTATAATTGTATATGGACTGTAATACAAAATAGTGGAGAAATAGAGGGAGACATAAATCATAAGGTCCAAGTTGGATAGATGAAAGGGAGGAAGGCTTGATGTATTATTTGTGGTAGAAAAGTTTCACTTGAACTTCAAGGAAAAATTTTATCCTACAGTTACAAGATTTGTATTGTTATATAGTATGGAAATTTTGGGCGATAAAAAATCAACATGACCAAAAATTTGACGTTGTAAAAATGAGAATGTTGTGTTGGATGAGTGGCCACACTACAAAAGATAAGATTAGAAATAATTGCATTAAAGAGAAAGTAGGAGTAACACCTATCATAGAAAAGTAAGTAAAAACGCATCTTAAGTAGTTTGGTCATATACAGAGGAAACCATTAGAAGATCTTGTACAAAGAATTATCTAGATTAAAGATATTCCAATAACTAGTGATAGGGAGAGACCAAAGAAAATAATATAAAAAATTATTAGAATGGATTCAACTATAAATAATCTAACAACAAAAATAAGGTAAGATATAACACATTAACGTCACTTGATCCATATAACCAACAACACTTAGTGGAAAAAAGCTTTGTTTGTTGTTGTTGTATACAGGAATTGTAACTTACAATGAGTATTGTTCACTGAACAAAAGAGCAAATTTAACATGGGATTTGGAAAAATCATATAATTGCTTATGGCAAGAGTGGACCAAAACAAAATGCATATAACCAGACTCATAATGCGAAGTTGAGACTTGAAGCAAAGATTTGTATATGAGAAACAGAAGGAAAAAAAGATCCTCAACCTTCCAATACAAGGTTCACTGTCTGGCAGCATGAACATTTGACATTTTTGGCACCTCTTGTGTACGAAAGAAGGCGATAACAAGAGCCACAAACCATTTGAGCCATATCTGTTATAATAACTCACCAGTGAGAGTAGTGAAGTTAATTTCATTTGAAACAATGCTCAGGTAAACTAAGAAAATTGAAACAGAAAAAGAAGAAAAAAACATTCAAGGATGCTTAATGCTATCAGTGACATCTCAAAGATTACCAACAACATATATATATCTCATTCTTTAGTCTAAAAAAAGTGAGTCCAGGTCAAGCACATAGTTTCTAGCTACAGCATTTTTGTATCCGTCCACACTCTCTACTCTTATTATATGAATCATGCCATGTTTGTGGTATTGTTATTTGTTTCTAGGCCCATGATCCCATCATTCTTCTTGGACTCACTACCAAAGAGCTGCCCAATGCCATTATTTGATTGAGTATTCACCCTCAATCGCAGACCACATAGCACAAAAGAAAGTAAGAAAGTAAATTTTACTTCAAGAATCACACATGAACCAAAAAACCTAAACACCTACACTTTTCAAAATTCCAATACAGAAAGGAAGCACAATTGAGAACATAAAAATATTCAGAAAAAGCACAACCTATCATCTAATGCCCTTTCTATGCACTTGGAAAGCACCAATACATATTGGACACTGATACTCTTTGGATAATCCCTAACAGTCCTCCCCTCAAAAGACCCTGACCACAAGGGTCAAAGTAAAGATTAAAATTCTGATTCTAATCAACCTACATCTAATAATAATAGATGGAAACATTTTGCTGCATTCCAAACACAGCCCATGTTCTCTATTCCAATTGATGTTTGTAGGTCTTGACCTTCCATCCTCTGCCACTCAATTTCAAGAAGTGGACATCCTGACCCATTAACATAAGAGAATATATCCATACATGAATTCAATTCTACAAGCACTCAAACAAAACACCACCATAGTGTCAGTGGAGGGCAGCAGCTTCACCTCCTAAGGTGTCAATGGAGGCTCAACAACCAAACTTAAAATATTGTCCATGGAAGGCACCACCTTCACCTCCATAGGCAGCAATGGTGGTTCAAAAATCAAATCCGTATGGCTATAATATCCATTATCGGCATCCCCTATATTTCCTACCAATTCATCATGAATACCCACTTCTCAATCTCGATTTTGGAAAAATGCAGAAACAGAACCTATCTCAATATTTTGATTCAGTAATTCGTATCCTTGAAGTTGGCTAGCCTTCACGATCTCGGTCAATTGGAGGGAAAGTCTATTGAGTGATTCTTCCAAACTAGCAAATTTTTCTTTCATTTGTTTGACAAACAATTCCATTCGAAAAGCCATGGCCGGGGAGCGTTTCTCTGATACCAAACTTTTGGAACTAAGAAAGATAGAAGCGTAGAAGAGAGAAAGAGGAAGGATAGAAGAAAAAAAAAAACCCATTTCACTGTTTTTATTCTCAACATCTAATTAACAAATAACAACCTGAATATCTTCTCCTAACAAACTCAACTACCTATCATAGTCTGAAATTATAAAAAAAAAAAAAAAGTGTCTTTCTTTACATTCTAATCCCTGTCAGACTAAATAAGGATACTCAGGAAAACACAGCTTTGAGTTGAGCGAAAGAATTTTCCCTTAGAAAGCTTACCGCATTAGGGATTGTGGTTGCTTAGCCTGTGATTTCCATCGTGGCTTCACCGTTCGGTTGCTGAAGGAAGGAAGTCTGCGCAGGTTGAATCTACCCAGTGTCCCGTGGAGCCTCTACGGTTCGGACTTGTGCGTTTCGGATTTCAGCCTTCAGCTTCAGGGCAATTTCTTCAGGCAGTAAACAGAACACCACGCTACCTAGTACACGTCCGAGGCCCACAGGGTCTGTATATTTATGTATAGTTCTGCTAAATTTTTTAATATTAGAAATTATTAATTTTATTTACTTCTTATAAATTTTAAATTATTAAATATTTTATCCACCGATTTAAACAAAATTTAACCGATACTCCTTATGTAATAACTGAAACTATTTTAAAAGATAAAATCAAATTTTTAATGTTAATTCTATTTAAACTGAGGTTGGCATGTATTTCGAGACAATGGTTGAACTCGGAAAGCAATTTGAACTCAGAAACACAATTAAATGGAAAGAAACGCAATCCGGCGATCAGTAACTGACAGATGACGTTTTGTGCTTCAATTTCACTGATAAAGGCCAAAAATTATCGCATGGAAACTCGTGCCAACGTCTGGAGGGAAGCCAACATCCTGAAGTTTTCCCGGGTGATCCGAGAAAAGTCAGAATCGCTCTCGGAAGCTTTAAATTTCTCGAAACTCCACCATTTGGTGCATTTTTCTCTCTCTCCTCACTCCACTTTCTCTCTCCTCTCTCTCCTCCTTCCTCCACTACGCACCGCTACTTGAGCCACCACCTGGCATACCAATCGACTCCCCTGGCCACCCTCAACCTCCAGCAGCCACCCACGGCCACCAACGGCTGCTAGCGCCATCGAAAAATGATGCTTTTCTCCTCCATCGCGCGAAAACTTTGCCAGCTGAGATCGCCGCTGTCAGCCACCATTGGCCGCCACCGCCACCACCAGCGTGTAGCCTGAGCTGCCAGCTTCCTCCATCAACTCGTTGACGTTGAACGGAGGTCCGACGCGCCCAGATCGAGGCATTTTTCGTCCGCTGTGCATTGTTCTTTGTGTCTAGAAAATGCCGTCCAAACAGCCGTGAACCGTCGCGCCACCACCATATTCGGACTCCTCGTCTTGCGGGCTTCACCGTGGTGTGAATTTCGAGGTCAATCGCACCCCTCTGCAGTGCGTCGCAGATGCAGCCATTGCGCCACCATGTCTTGCCGTCTTGAAGAATCTGGATATACACCGGGAGACATCGAGACCACCCCGGGACAAATTTTCATCATCCGATAATACTGGTAAGGTTCCCCAAAAACTAATGAATTTTGATTGAATTAGCTGCCGAACGTGATTAGGAAATAAATTGACCTAGGAATTAGGATAATCGGACTTAGAATCGTAAAACGGATGACGTGATGAGCTTAAATATTTGTGTAAATTTCCAGGGAATTAAATTGGCTCGAAATCTGAGATTTCGTGAAGTTCTGAATTGATTTGGAGTAACAGGAGACTAGGTAGGATAATTTACGCTTCCCGAATCTTAAATTTGACCTAGTGAATACCTAAACGATTAGATTTGATTGCATAGAATTACGTGCTGCTTTCGATGAACTAAATTGCATGCTTGTGTGCTGAAAATCCCATTTGCATGTTAGATGAATTGTTTATCGAGTTTAGATGCCATTAGAACGGGTTTACTTAGGGTAGGGTACTTGATAGCTGGTATGAGACGGCCGTTAAGTATCCCGAGTACAGAAAATTTTTAAATGATATTATTTTCACCAGATTTAGCCTGTACTGCGTTAGGGATCACGCGATAAATCAGGACGACCCTAAGAAAGGTTTAAGGAGTATAAGGGAGGATAGCCTACACGAGGAAACGTTGTGATTTAGGCGTAATACCCTAGAACCTTGAGGAATAGCCGACCGTGAGCATGTGAGTTCGAATATACTGTATGAGGATGAGAATTGGCGTATGTGCACATGCTAGGGGACGCCCTAGATGTTGATTTTCACCCGGTCCTTGAGTGGGTGATTGGTGTTACGGATCACACTCACAACCTATGCGAGATTCGGGTGATTGGTGTTATGGATCACACCCAACGATAAGAGAGGTAATCTCTCTAGATGACGTGTAATTAGACGATTTTAGATTTGGTCGCAGAGGACTTGTGGCCAAGATGGATTTAGATACACTGGGCATGGGATTTAACCTGATTTCTATGACTGATTTTCAAAGCAATGGATTTTTATGATTTTGAGTATTTGCCACGATTTCCATGTGATAAATTGATTTTAAAGATAAGGTATTTCACAGATTTTGAACTGATTTCGGGAAGTTGTTTTCGGTGCTTGCACCGCTGAGTATTCAACCAGATTTCGAACTATATTTGAACTGTAAAGTATTCTACTGGGATTTTATATCTCACCAGGTTGTTTATTCAAATGAATAGGAACAGGGACAGGAACCTAGACGTTAACTGGGCGATGCTTTGATGATAGATAGAAGAACAGCTTAGTTTAGGATTAAATCGTATTGTATATATTTATACTGATGTTGTTGTATATTGGTCTTCTGTAATTTATGTTTTCTGTTGTTATTGGACTAGCTGTATATCTATAAACAGGATGACTGTTGTATTTGGGATACACTCAAAATACAGAGACAACTCTGCCGAATTTTCGGTAGGGTTTATTGCTGTAACCTTGTGAAATTAAGTTAGAATTTGCATTAAATGATTTGTATGATGTATATATGGATTGTAGTTTTCATTCCAGAGTAATTTATGATGTATGCATGTATAATTAGCCTAGCTGCAGGTGAATTTGGGTTGAACGGAATCCGAATGGATAACGGGAAGTCTATTTGAGTTACGCTCAACTAGTAGCGATCTCCTGACATTCCCACATCGGGAATAACTATTCAAAAAAACTTATATGCTTCCGCTGATCAGATAAAGGATTGTGTATGTTGTATTACGGGGTCGTTACACCTTATAGTAATGATTAATTAAAAACAGATTTAATGATAAAATATTGAGACTAAAATATATTATTGATGTGTAATAAGGTTTAGACTTTAGAGTAAAAGCCTCTCAATCTAAAAACATTGTCCAATATACTCTGATCAATTTTACAAGTTAACAAAACAAGGAAGAAATTGGTGAAAACTAACGGTTTAGGTAGTTCAATGGATCATCTCCTTTCTTTCATTTGGTCATAGCTAAAATAGCTTCATATAAGAAGAGGAAGAAGAAGAATTAAGAGAGGAGGACCTATGTCTTAATGAATTTAGATTTCATTGAAGAGATAGAGTGAGAGAGAGATGGAGTTGTGTCTCTTGACGAGAGATAGAGTGAGAGAAATTTTTTTTTTTGTAAGATAAGTTATAGTACTAAATCACGAGAATTAGGTAATGAGATGTAAAATAGAAAGAGAGAAATTTTTGCTTAAGTATATAGCTTAGAGATAGAAGGAAAAAAAACTAACAATAAGAGTTAAAAATAAAAAAAGAAAAAAAATTAATGGGAGTGAAAAAAAATAAAAACAACTAATTAAATAGTTATTTGTTATATTTTTTAAAAATATATATATGTATATATATTAATTTCAAGGTATTTAAATTTTGAAAGAATTTTTTTTCATAATAAAATAATATTTATTATTTTTATTTATTTAAAATAATAATTATATATTTATTATATATATAAACGTGCTTCCATCTATTTAAAATTATGACAAGTGACATTCTAAAATTATGATAAGTGATATTCTAGAACTCGACAAATGACGCTCTAGATTTTTTTTACCATAATTTAATAAATATAAATGGTAAAAAGAATTTAAACCATTTACCATTTTTTATTAAACAAAAAATAAAAATAAAAATACCTCAAAGTTAAATCTAACTCAATCTAAAATCACTATTAATTTATAATCTAATTCAAACTATAATAAGATTTGAATTCAATATTACATAATTTTTTGGCTTTGTTTTATAATTCAGAATGAATTTTTGAAAATTTTGTTTTCTCAACATTACAAAAAGCAATTCGTAGTTTTCATATCTTTAGAAAATAACCCTTTTAATTAAGATATATGAAGCTATCTATATATTTTTTTCATATATATATTTATTACTTATACTTGAATTCAAATCGTAAATATCATATATATATTTTTAAATAATATTTCTACTCTATTTTCTTTGAATTGAAGAATGTATTTTGATTTGCCACATATTAATATTTTTTTACTCTAGAAATATTACGAAAAAAAATTCATGATTTTCATTTTTTCGGTAAATGATCTAAATTTGAAGACCCGATTGGTTAAAAATTATTAAGAAAAGCTTTATTTTAGTCTCTGACAAATATATTGACTTTCAATTTGATCTTTTATAGATTATTTTTATTAATTTAGTTTTTCAAAGATAAAAATATTTTTAATATTGTCATTCTATCTAAACTTCATTTATAATTTTTTACTTAACTTAATATTGAAGTGTAATTTAATTGATGATATGACAGTCTTATATGTCACACATTAATCTATATAAGATAAAATATTGAGGTATAAATCAAAATTATCTAATTACATATATAAATAAATTTTTTTATTAATTACATATCTAACGAAAATATGAGAATTATGGTTGATTTGAATAATTACATATATGAAATTTTTTTAATGTAATGTGAATTATTTATCATATATAAATTTTATATTTACAAAAAAAATTGTAATTAATATTTTATTAAGTAAGATGTTAAGATATAAATACAATTTAAATAAAAGAATAATATTAAAAATATTTTAATTTTTGAGAGATTAAATTGATGAGAACAATTTCTAAAAAATTAAATTAAAAATTATCATATTTTTTAATTAAGGACCAAATTAAATTTTTTCTCAAAATTATTAATTACATTATAATGTGATATAAAAAAAAAATTTAGAATTTGAAAAAGGATATTCATATAAACTCAAGAGCTCATGTTACATTTCAATTTTTTATGTTTTGTTTATTAATGATTAAGTAAGATTGTGTATCATCTTTTCTTACGTACAATGGTTTACTCCATTAAATCTCCACCATTTGAGATGGATTATTAGAGACATTTAAAATTTCAATACTAATAATTTTTTTATTATTAACTCTTTAAAATATTAAAAAAAATTAACACATGCATGGCACGGGCTCAATATTAGGGTAAAGTATATTTTATTTACTTTCTTGAAAGATGTAAAAATTATATTCCTCTCTTTTATGTTAAAAAATTACACTTTTTTTTATAATTAAAATTAAATATCTAGATGTCTTTAAGCATCTTAATTAAAAGGCTAATCAAAATAAGCATTTTACTTTCTAAATATATTAAAATTACGAATTGTTTTTTGTAATGTTAAAAAAATAAAATTTTCAAAAAATAATTCTAAATTATAAAACAAAGCCTTAAAAATTCTATATTATTGACAAATTATATATATATATATATATATATATATATATATATATATAATTTGTCAAGCTAGGTTATACGATCATTCATTCATCTATTTATCATGGAAGTTATCAAATATGCGAGATTCTATATTTTTCATGAGGTCCTTTCTATGGTATTTGCCTATCTGAATTGTATTGAAATCATGAATCTTAAGTCATTGTTGGTATCAAGAATTTATGTCTCATCACTTTATATTTGCCAATCCGGAGGCTTCAAAAAATTGGGAATCGTATATTAAATTTCATAATTTGTAATATAATTATATATATATATATATATATTAAAAAAGTATTACAAATTCTGTAATGTTGAATTCAACTCTTAAATTATTGAACTACGATCATTACTCTCCAGTAATGAAAAATATATTTATGTTTTACACCTCAGAATTTTGATGATGATATCAAGTTACAAGCAATGTTTATGTCTATTTATGTATCCAGGTTTTCCATTACATATATTTATGTAATTTATATACTATGATTTCGCTATGTATTTCAGATATTAATTTCCTGTTCTGTCAAGGCCTCACGTTACGAAGAATATTTGGATTTTAAAATAAAGGTACTTTCTTCTATGTCAAGAATACGTCGTGTTACATTCCAATTTATCTACATATATAGCATGCTATTACGTCTTAATGAAGTCATAAATTTTACAAATCTTCCATAACATGAAGTTATGAGGCTTTGAAACATTAATTTTATAGTTTTTTTTTATGGAAGAACTGTTTGTTACTAATTAGTTATTTATAATATTAATTAAGGACACTGTGAATTGTTTGATAAGAATTTTTTATTTTTTTTATCTATAGAGGTGTGACTTTAAACTGTAAAATAAAATTTTCTAATGTTTGAAAATTAAATAATTTTCAAATGTCATATTTTGTTACTAATGGGATTGTAATTTTCATTCTTTGACCCCTATAAGCAGAACTTTATATATATCTCTATAAAGAGGCATGACAGGTGGCAAACCCAAAATCCAAAGGAGTTGACGCCACGTTATAGATAAATCATGGGTTTTGATGACGGCGAATGTGAAGCCAAACAATGCAATTGGTTGGATATGAATTACATCCCTCTATATTTATGAAGTTATGAAATTAGGTTCTTTTGTTTTGATAATTGAGGATATTAAGATTTATCATACCTTTTAATTTAAAGTATAGGACATGATCATATTAAATTATTTGCAAAGAACTTATTATCTTAGTTTTAAGAAAACATGAATTTAAACTGTAAAATTTAACTTTTTTTAGTATTTAATAATTATTTCAAAAGTAAGTTGAAATAAAGAGAATTTTTTGAAATTAATAAAATTATTTAAAATTCCTTCAAATTAAATAAGGTTAAAATTAAATTGGTTTCTATCCTTCGTTATTGGCTCTTAAATGTCAGGTTCTTATGATGATAGGTCAAAATGTCTGCAAATCTCTCACTTCCCTCATTGCTTGACACATGTCACTCTAGCATTTTTTAGAGAATTTTCTTAATTATAATCCAATTATTTGAGATTTCTTCAAATTTAAATACGGTTAAAATTAAATTAGTTTCCATCCTTCAATATTGGCTCTTAATGTCAACTTCTTAGTAGGTCAAAAAGTTCACACATCTCTCATCTCCCTCATTGATTGATATATGTCACTCTAACTTTATTTTTTTTGGCACACTTCATTCTAGAATGAAGTGAAAACCCTTCATAAGATTTTACGTACCTGGTGAACAGATAATTATCTTTTGTGATGATGATGCCATTAAAAATATTGTTAGTCGTGTAACTGCTAGAAAGACTAAATTTTGGATTGATTAGATTTTAACAAAAAATATGAAGATGCAAGAACCTTGACTTATTCACAAATTTTAACAAAATTTGTGTTCAACGGAGCATTTCAAGGATGGTCCCCAAGGAAGTATGAATTTTCAATTGGTCGTCTATACTATGTACCTCCTTGCATATTTTGTTGACTAGATATAAAGGTGCACAATCATATGAAGACATTAGAACCATTCATGGAATTACATATCCTAGATTTAAATATACATGTTTCTCATTAGGGTTACTTAATGATGACAAGGAATATGTTGATGGCATTATAGAGACAAGTAATTAAGGTTCTGCAGGTTACATGAGAAATTTGTTTGTTATGCTTTTGGTTTTGAATAGCTTTTCAACCTCAATATGTGTGGGATAAGACTTGGGTACACCTTTCAGATTATATACTATCAAGACAATGACAATTGCATCAAAATTGTTGTATTAACATCTAATACTTTTCATTCAGATTTTTATTTGTATCCACTTATAATATTAAACTATAAAAATTATAAATAACAAATTATGTAAGAGTTTAAACGATAATTTTTAAATTACAAATGTGTAAACTAATTTTAATAACTAATTTAATTACATTTTAGGTAAAAAAAAAAAATATCACAAAAAATAAAGTAATAATGAAATAAACCAAGCATAAATAACACCCTTTTAAAAAAAATCGAAAGGGCAAAACATTACACAAATAGATTTGGTTAAATTAATTTTAGGTAGAAGCACTTTTTATGTCTCTAAACATGATATTGATTTTTAATTTTATCCTTAAAATTTTTTTGTAGTTAATTTTGTTTCTAATTTTTTTTGTCATCAATTTTGTCCCTAAAATTTTTTATAATCAATTTTATTTTTAAAATTTTGAACTACAATCAATTTTATCATACAGTATAATGTTGTTCAATTAATAATAGAAAATGATCATGTGACATTTAACATGAAATATTAAAATATTAAAAAAAATGTTAACTCACTAATTTTAAAGATATATTTGATAGTACATCAAACTTTAAAAATATATTTAACAATAAATCCTAAACGTATGAATAATATTTTGATAACATTCAAACACTAAACAAAAATATGTATTCTTATATTTCAGCATTTTTACTCTTCCTCAATTACTATCAACATAACAAAATTAATCAATAGAAACTTTGTATACGAATTAAATAATTTTAGTGGTGGCTTTCAATGTTCTTTCAAATGTAGCATCCATTGAATACATTCAATAGAAGAACTATGTAGCATGCATGACTTTTATGATTTCAATAAAGAAACTCTGTAGATTAATGCAATAAATTTCATCACTTACAATAATGAGAGTCTAAATTTGCAAAACCTCAATAGAGAATGCCTTATTTCCCAAATTACCTGTCACATCATCTTCTTCTTATTTCTTAGAAATGAAGATACATGAAAGCAAAGGAAAACATAGAAAAATTATTTTTACATCATTTAAGAACTTTTTTTTTTGTAATCTAATTGTCCAAATTCATATACTTATTCGTTTTTGGCCTACTCACCAAGTCCAAGTAACCAACTTTGTGAAGTCTCATTTAGTGATCGAGACATAGTGGCTCTATTGAGGTTCTACAAATTCTTACTCCTACAAATTCTAACTTCTAGTGTCATCAGTGGTGAAATTCTTTGTGTTGATATGCAAAGTTTTTTCATTGAAATTATAAGCATCATGCATGCTATAGAGTTTCTCCATTAAATATATTCAAGAGATGTTGCATTTGGAAGAAAACACAAAACCTTTAGTGAAGTCATTTAAGTCGTATACAAAGTATTCACTATAGCTATTATTAAATAATTTTGTCTCATTTAATAGTAATTAAGTGAAAAGGAAAATGTTATAATCTCAAAGTATATGTTTTGTTTACTATTTTAATGTTGTAAATCTTATTTGTACTCTTAAAATTTATAATCAAATATGTTAGATACTACCTCATTATTTTTTGTTAGTAATTTGATCATAAGAAAAAATTAATTAATATTTAAAATTTTAAAAATAAAATTAATCGTAATATAAATTTAATAGCAAAATTAAAAATTAATATAAAATTTAAAAATATAAAAACTACTTTTACCTTATTTTAATGATCCAAAACTTTGTTTAAAGTTTTAAATTAATTTCTTAAGTTTGAAATTTGAATCAAACTAAAAATATTTTTTAAACTTATATTTTATCCTTTAAATAATACGGACTATAAAAATCCTACTTTATGAATTTTTTTAAGAAAAATTAAACATACCAACCTTGATATTTAATTTTCAATTGCAATATTTTTTATTTGAAGGCATGATTTGCAAATATTACAAAATATATGAGATAAATAATACAAAAATGTGAGAGTTCAATGTTACAAACAAAACCAGAAAACAAAAAAAATATTTAAAAAATATCAGATGAAAATTATTTTTGAGTATAAATTTGAAAAGTCTTATTTTTGCATGTGCTTATGGATATAAAACACAAAAAACTAATTATTAACTAATTGAAAAAGCATCGTTATAATTTTATATAGTTAAAAATATACATTTAACATCTAATTTAGATGGTAGGAGTTTTATTACAATAAAGCAAATGATTAATTGCCTGTTTTTACAAATTATGGGAGACATTAAAATTTTATCTTCAAAAAAATTGTCAAAAAAAGGACTTCTATGACATGAAATGCAAGTTAAGGGACAAGTTTGGTACATCTCAAATAAAGGGAATCAATTTATAAGTTCAAATAAAGTTAGAGGGATTAAAATACTAATTTAACCAATGTATTTTAAAGAGACGACTAGTAACTTTTGGGCCGGTTCCTCTAAATATATAATAAACCCAGAACATTGATACTCCCAGTCTCAGCTAAAGAAACAATTCCCCCCTCAATCACTTCATTCCAAGCAACCATATGACTCCAAAAACCTTAGTCTAGACTTTATAGGAGAATCATATCAGAATGTTCATACAAGCTAGTGAATAGTTTGGACAACAACAAATGAACATTATATATTTCATTAGGCGTTATGACTCTAGTTAAACATGCTCATGTCTTTAAAACATAAATAGCTACAGCATCTCCAAAAATACAGTAATAGTAACAACTAAAAATATACAAAACTCAAGCTTCGGCTTTTTCAAACTTTTTGGTCCGAGAGAAATCTAGAAAAGCTACAATATAACTCTCAACATACAACAAATCCCGGGAAACCAATTCCCTGTTCATGGCCAGAACACAAACATACTTCACCTGCAACCACCCACATCATAACACAGAATACCTCTTAGACGAATAAAACGTCCAACATATGACTAATGCGCGGCAAAACACAGTCCAGTCCATTAATTGCTCGTTGATTGATAATCTTTGAATACCCTAAAATAAGCAAATCCAAGAACAACGTATTAAGTGTGCAATGCCTAACACCAATAAAGGCTAACTACAATTTCTTTTAACGATTCATGAGGAAAAATTAAACTGTTCCCACAAACACAGTGGGTCCTTCACTCTGTCCTGCATATGGATGTTGAATCATACTAAATAATATGAAAATAATAGAACTTCAGAGATGACTCTGCAAATTGGATACAGCTAGCAAACTACCTAGAATCCACTATGTTATGATTCTGGATATTTTAGGAAACAAGAAAAAATCCGAGTGTTCTAATCATCTTCCTACGAGGATATTGTGGCCCAAAAAGCTAATAGGTTCTTTACCGTTTGGGGTTTTGACTTGGTTGAATTTCCCAATCAGCTACTTTTTGTACATCACAATGCCTCAACTAAAGAAAAACTTCACAATTAAAATGTTACACCATGAGGAAATTGTTAAACCATGCCATATTTCTGTTCACTTAACTTCAGGACTTTTGTTATGAAAACATGTTCGAAAACAGAAAAGACAAGATAAACCACTCCTAACTTATTCTAAAGAGAAACGTGCAGTATATGCCACATAACCATGAGGACGTGGACCCTCCCCTACTGCAGTTATTAGGATTTTTATCCCCATTTGTATCCTGAACATCGACAGCATAGTGGGATAAGCCACTTTCCTACTTTTCTCAACATGTTCTCTGTAGTTGTAGCATGTTTCTATTTTATTTCTTTTATGCATTTAGTAATTCAATAATTAGTGTTAGTTCACCTAGGTAGTAGGGTATTAGCACTATAAATATACCCTTAGTATAGTTTCTTTCATCTTCTTTTGAATTATCTAAAACTTTGTATTGAGTTTATCCGTCTATGTTATATTCTAATTTTCGTTCTCTAAGATTCAGCTCCTATTAATTTAGTATCAAAGTCAGGTTAGTTACATGGCTATTACGATCTACCCACTCTAGACAACCTCCTCCACAAGCACCAAAAACCGCTCCTGAACCTGTGGCACAGCAGCTGGCAGCAATTGCTTTTAGATTAGAAATTTTTTACACTTTAGTTGCTGATGTGGCAGCCCTTAAGGCTCAAGTTGACAAAGGGAAAAAACCTTAAAGCAGCACTGGTCATCAACTGAGAAGGCGATCTCATTGGAGCAATGAATAAGAAGACCAACTGGAGCAATTTTGGAGTCAGAGGAAGGAGATTATGAGAGAATACTTTTCTTGTAATAAGAAATATGAGTTTGGAATATTTAAGTTAGGCTTGTAAGTTTTGATGTTCTTTATCAGTTATGTAATTCTAGATGCATGGCCAAGGTGATTAATTGATAAGAGTAAAATTATAGAGCACTTCTTAACTCTATTAAAATAGAAAGGACTGTAAAAAACATTGGATAGTATAATTCATTGGCTAAGTTCTTTTTTATTGAAACTTATCTCATTTTGTTCGATCCTATTTTCTCATGCTGTACTTCGTTATTTCTTCTATACCATTGTTTACATCTTCGTTAATTTTCAGTAGTTTAATTTAACTTCTGTTTTTAGCATAAACAAAATCTCTGCTATTTTATTTACTTTAAATTTTAGCTTTTCCTCATCATTATTTTGGTTTTTTGGAAAAGTTCAATAATTTCTAATCCTTGTGAATTCAATCCTATTCACTCTGTACTCAAACTTACATATAGTCAAAAGTATATATTAATTTGTTAGATTCAACACACGACACACTCATTCTTAATACTATCTTTTAGTATGATTACTCATCCAATACAATATTTTCATTTTTATAACGATAAGCTTTTGCTTATGTTGACTTTTATATCCCAACATTCAATATCATACAACAATGTAAGTCTTTTAACTGTATGATAAAATTTTTTCCCTAACTTGAGTAATACTTTCTTATCACAAATAATACTTGAAACCTTCATCCATTTCATCCGCCCAACTTGAACCTTATTATTTAAGTCTCCCTCTATTTTTCTATTATTTTGTATTATCATTGCAAAATACTTAAAATTTTTGAATGATCTCCAAAGGACCATTTTCATTGAGAGAAAATCTTTGGAAAATTGAGTTGAGAGACTTTATCTATGAAAAACCGAATTAAAAAAAAAAAGATAATTTTATAATGACTAAATTAATAATTTACACTATAGTTTACAAAGGAGATAGCCATTGGATTTAAAGGACAAAAGAAACATCCCATACCTCAATGCTAGTACTACTCACTAGGAAAAAGCACCTCAATAAGAATTGCAAGGATTACCAAAGTTTTCACCAACCCATGCAACTAAAGCTCAATGTATCAACGTCAATCACAAAACCTTTTTTCATTAAATGAGGTTGACTATATGGATCAAGTAACACCATGTTCAATCTCTACTCATTTTCATAGTTAAATTATTAATAATTAAATTTGTCGTAATAATTTTCTCTATTGTTTTCTTTCATCTTCCCCTACCTCTCGTTATTAGACTTTCATCTAGTCAACTCTTCCTATAGAGGCATGTCATGGTCTCCAACCTAAAGCACGTTTCTACCAATTTTTCTATGATAAGCGTTATCTCAACTTTTTCTCTAATATAGCCATTTTTAATCTTATCAATTTTAGTATGACAACAAATCTCATATGATATTTTCATTTTAACAATGTTGAATTTTTATTTATATTAACTTTTTATGGTTCAACATTCAGTACCATACAACAATAATCTTATAGTTATATAGTAAAATTTTTCCTTAAGCTTTACTGGTACTTTCCTATTACAAATAACACTTAAAGTCTTTCTACATTTCTTTCACTTAGCTTGAACCCTATAATTTACATCCCCCTCTATTTCTCTATTATGTTGTAATATCGTTTACAATTACTTAAAATTTCTAACTTATTACATGGAATGATCTTCAAGTTTTATCTTCACCCTAAAATTAGCGTCTTTTTCACTAAATTTACAATCTATATATTCTATTTTTCTTCGACTTATATGTAACTTTTATGCATCCAAAGCTTGTCTCCACCTCTATAATTTTTCATTTACTTATTTAGAATCTCCAAGAAGGACTATATCATGAACAAAAAGCATACACCTTAGTGCTACTTCTTAAATATGTTCAGAGAACATATCCAATATCAAGTTAAAAAGGTAAGAGCTCAAACTGAACCTTCATGTAGTCCTATGATTATAGAAAATCCTGAGGCTCCATCTTGTGTTCTCACATAAATTGTAGCTCCATCATACATGTCTTTGATTGCTCAAATATAAGCCACATAAACTCCTTTATTTTCTAAACAACAAAAATTCCATTTTGGTCCTTTATGTGTGGCACTTTTCTCAATTTAGTCTCTTGTGTTTGTTCATTCTCAATTTAATCCCTCACGTTTGAAATTATTATCAATTTAAACCCTTCATCTACACACTGTTAAATATTTAACAGATATACTAACGTGGACAATTAAAAGTTGAGTGTGCCTTCCAAGTGACCAAACAGGTGTATTTTGCACTTTTTTTAATCCTTTCTTAATAATCTAAGTTTTGAACTTTCTTCTCCCTTGTTTTGCTTGAAGCAACCCTAAGAGCATGCCGTCAACACTGTTCCAGGCTTGCAGCAAGGAGTTCTTTCATTTTTTGGCAGCAACACTGATGTCCGTTTGTTCTCTAGCAACGAAACTGGCATCCATTCCTTCTCTGGCAGTGACACCAATGTCCATTCTTTCTGGCAGTGCAGCATTTGTCTTTGGTAGCATGGCGTTTGACGTTTTCTGGCATTGCAACACCGGTGTCCATCCTTTCTAGCAGCACGACATCCATAGCTGGCAGCACGGCGTCCGTTCGTTTGATTTTGGGTTTTGATTATGGTGTTGATTCTTGTGCTTTCTTTCTAAACTCATGGTGTGTACATTAGCTCAATTGCTTTTCTTCTAAAAATTTCTAAACATTTAGTGTTTATATTTGATTTCTTAGTTCAGGACAGGTACAGGTCATAAAGTGTTTTATTCCTGGAAGAATGTGCTACTAAGTATTATTTTATTTGGCTTGTAGTAATCAATAATAGTTGTGGTAGGAAGAAAAATCGCTTAATTTCAACTTGGGTCTATAGTTCTCTAATAGAACTTGTGACTTGTGGTCAATATAGAAAGCCCCCCGACTTACTTGGTCATATGAGTTTAATTAGTTTAATTGTTGTTGCTTTTGCATGTTGAAGTGGTTTGCAAAAAAGTTCATAGTATCGACTTATGCCTCTGTGTTTGGTTGTTTGTGAAGTCTCTTATTCAAGGCTTTTGATTTTTCTGTAATATATGTTTCTTGTGCAATGATCGTTTTTGAAAAGCATTTTTTCTCTTATACCATCAGGTGATTTATGTTTTTTCTATTCTAATCTGTTCAAAACTTAGATTATTAAGAAAAGAGTAAAAAATGTATAATACACTTATTAGGCCATCTAGAATGCACACTCAGCTTTTAACTGTCTACGCATATCTGTTAAATATTTAACGGTGTGTAAATGGAGGGTCTAAATTAATAACAATTTCAAACATTATGGACTAAATTGAGAATAAACAAACACAAGGGACCAAATTAAAAAAAGTGCTAAACATGAAGAACCAAAATGGAGTTTTTGTCTTTTCTAAACTAAACTAAAGCTCAATGCATCACCTAAACTAAATTACAAAGGAAGGCATATCTAAGACCCCAAAAGCTGAGATTAACAAAATACATTACAATAAAAAGAAAAAAACTATAACCCAGATATGAAGATTATAAATATTGCAAAAACTTACAAGGACATAATATTGAGAGAGAAAACAAGTAGTTCTAGCAAAATAGGAAATTAGCATAATTACCTTTTAAGCTTGATCATCGGTCTTCTTATCTTCGACATCATTTTCTGTAGCAGTTGCCTCCCCACCATTGCCACCCTCTGCTGGTGGTTGTACCTGTTCCTCCTCTGGCAATGGCTCCTCCACATAGTCGTTCTCAAATGCATCAGCAGGAACCTCATAGATCCTAACTTGGGGCTTAGATGGATCCTTCACTAAAACATACTTCCCCTCATTCAATTTCATGCATAAGTCCACAATAGACTTGACAATTCCCCACATGTTAGCTGTGTTCAAATTAATTTGGGTTGCAAAGTCCCGGGGTTTATATCCATTTACAGCCAAAATCACATGATTGAAATGATCTCGGGGATGGACCCTGGAGACATAACCCAACTTCATCATATCTGCACTTGCCAACAGAGCTTGGGCAGTCCATTTAGCCAACTTATTGGCGTTGTTCTTCAGCTCTGTAGCCAAGACTGCACCCCTCTGGGTCTCCAACTTCTGTCTCCAATCAACACCTGAATATTTGGGATCAAATTCATTTAATGCATTCAAAGTAAGGAAGGACCTCTGCTTGTTCAAATCAACGATACTCTGAACTTCACACCTTGCAACAAGATACATATCATCATCAAGCTTCCACCTCCTATACCTATATGCCACAGAAGCAACCTCTTCACCCTCATTTGCAAAAGGATTACGCTCATCAAACGTCACTTTATTCCCATCTCTAATCAAAACCTGTTGTGAGAAATTTTGGTTGATATACGCTGCCTCAACACTCAATGAATGCGCTGAGTTAATATCATCTTTAGCCTCGGGCAGTGGTTCCTGAGAGGTCTCATGGACGGAGAGCAAATCTAACTGCGACCCATCTCTCTTATCGAAAAACAACTTGTTCCCAACTCGCTGAATAACAATATCCCAAGAGTAAACAGACCTGGGTGCGCACATAAGCGTTGAAAGAATTGTGTCAGTGGCAAACACTGTCGCTTTATCCTCGTTAGCAAGCCTTCGAATCACTGGGTCATCAGTGGTAGTAACCTTGAAAAAGTTCCTGTTCTTAAACCTCTCAAGGCGACGTTCGTTCTTCGGGGTGATTCGATCATACGACCTGTCGTAATACTCAAGTCCACCACAGAGAAGAAGGTCTTCGGGTTCCGGAACAGTGAAGGAAAGCTTCGAGAAAGTTGAAAATGGTATCTGGTCCAACATGTTCCACTCGGGCTGAATATCCACAGACGATTTGAAGACGGCGGCTTCACGGCGTGTAGCATTAGCGTTGGATCTGTTGAGATGGTAGAGACGGTCACGGCGGGCCCTCTCCTTCTCGGCCTCACGTTTTCGTGCCTCGACCTCCTCGTCACGGCGCTGAGGGAGCTGCCGTTGCTGCTGAAACCGCCATTTGGGCCCAAATTTAGGTCGTGGAGGGGGTTTTCCGCTGTCGACGAGGCGGAAGGAGGAATCGTCGTCGCCGGAGGCAGGGAAGAAATCATCGTTGGTAAAGTCGAATACGGCGTCGGAGGGGTTCTTGGGACGGGTAGGGTTGTTGAACGTGCGGGTCCAGTCTGCGATCCGACCCAGTTTATCGGAGCGGGAAAATGGACCGTATGGCACATTCGCTGGGAGGTTGCTGGTAGCGGAAGTAGAGACGGCGGCGGCAGCGGAGGAGTCAGGTGGGCCCCACCCGTCTGGATTGAAAGGAACAGCTCCCACTTCAAGGCTCCGAACCATTGCTGCGAGCAAATCGAGCTCTGCGTGGTATGGAAAAGGCAGTGGTTTTAGCTCACCTCAGGGTTACGGGGGATTTGAAGATGATGAGAGGAAAATAAAACCCTTCTTGTGCCCGTGCACTTTGTACTCTTTTATTACTTATTGTCCCTTGCAAAGTGATTTAATTATAAAAATTGTCGCCTCCTTTTTTTTACTTCTTCATTCAATCCTCCTATGGATAGTAAGATAATCCAAAGGCACAATAAAACTTGTCAAGTTTGAGGATTTTGAATTATTTCATTTGGTATCTAAATAAGGGATGTTTTTTCTGAGAGATGAGAATAAGGGACAACTTTTTTTTGAAACAAGTTTAAATATTAGAATGAAGATGATGATTTTTTGTACGATCTTTGTCCTTAAAACTTTTTTTATTTGTTAATTAAAAATTAAAAAAAATATGTTATTTATTAAAATAATAAAATTTTTAAAAGGCATCATCTATAATAAAATTATAATAAATTTTTTATTATCTTAATAAAATTGAGTATTTTTTTATTAATATTTATTTTATATTTTATAAAAAATTTCTAATATTATTTTGATAAATTTTATTAATACCTTAATTTAAGTTCTTGCGGAGACTCGATTAATTTCTAAATCTGATGAGAAGGGAGATAGGAAAGATTTTTTCCCTAAACAAAAAAATAATAATAAGCACAAAATCAAAGAACACAGAGATGGTCCACGCCCTCTTTATCATCGAGATTGGATTCTCGATAGTTCGAGGATCACGCAGTCCTCTGCAGTCAGTCAAAAATGATATTACTTTTTTTTTCAAAATTTATTTTTCTCGAAACGCACCATTTTGGGTTAGTGAAACAATGCATTTCATTTTTTTTTTTTGCCGCGTAAGCATCTCAAAACTATGTTGTTCTAATAATGTCAAAACGCACTATTTTTGCATTAACTAGAATGACATCGTTTCGTGGAGCTCCATTTTGGTCAAAGGCAATGAAAAATGACACCGTTTCGGAAGGGTCTGAAATGGTGTGTTTTGTGAAATTGGAAAAATAGCCGTGAGAAGGAGCCGTTCACGCGTGACACTGAGGAGGTAAAAATGGAAGTTGAGTGTAGAAGAAGGCAACGATTCTAGTGTTAAAACAGTAGCAATCTCTCCATCTGTAACACCCATAATTAAATTAGTTCAATTAATAATTTCAATGGATAAAATTTACGTTACTAGTTATGTAATTACTTGTTTCTAATGAGTTTGAGAAATTGGCTTTAGGAAGGAACACTTCATTTGCATAATTCAATAGCCCAATTTGTTTAGATTAAAGAGACAAACTACATAAGAATTAGATGCTTAGCTTAACATTTAATTTCTTACTTAGCATGAGTACCAAAGGAAGGAGCCTTAAATTTATGCTTGGAAATCTTAAGGGCAAATGTGAGGTTAAGAGGACTAGAGGCAGGCAATTTTTTCATATGTCCATGGTTTTTCATGAGAGGAAAAGAAGGAGAAGTAAGATGGAATAAAGTATATAATCCCACATGTGAAGCATCACGTGAACAAGGAAAAACTAGTATAAAGAAATCATTCTCCCTTCCTTTGGACTCCACACATGAAGGGAGAGAAATTTTATTAAGTGCAGAATTTTCCTAAGTGGGGTAGACACATGGGACCACTTAAGACAAGGAGACAAGGCAGGGGAGAGGAATTTGGTAAGTGCAAAATTTTGCTTGACTTATGGCACTAGGGACCACATGCAAGATAGGAAACCTTGGCTAGCAAAGGAAACTAGCATGTGTAGAATTTTTTTTATTATTATTACAAACATAATGAAAGGAGGGGAAAGAGAGAGGGAAGGACGTGTAAGGATGGTCTTCCTTCGTCCCCTCCTCCCTAGACTCCTAGGTGGCCAAAAACAATGAGGTGAGGTATGGAGTTTTACTTTCTTCCTTCCCTTTTTACCGAACAGCTAGGAGAGAACAAGAAAAATTATATATATATATATATATATAATAGTAAGAATGCAGCAGCAAGGGGTTGCGTGTATCATCAATCCATGCAATTAAAAAACTCCACCATTAAGCTTTTCATAAGAGGGCAGCGTCCTTGCTAAGAATCGTACCAAACTGCAGCATGTAAACCATTTTTTTTTCTCTCCTTGCGTGACTAAGTGGATTGGCTAAATGTGCAAGCAAGAGTGTTGTACTAGAAAGAGCACATGGGGCACTAAATAATGACAAAAAGAATAGGCAAAAGGGGAAGGAGTGGTGCAGTGTTTTCCTCACTAGACTAGCCGAATGGAAAATGGGAATGAAGGAAGAAGGGTGAGGTGGCGTGAAGCAAGCAATCAAAATGGAGTGTGAAGGAAGTAAAGCTTACATGTGGGAAAAATATAAGCCAAAAACAAATAAAAAGGATACTACACGTGGAGTATGGGACAAATAGAAAGGCTAAGAATTTCCCGTGGACATACACCCACACACACGATAAACTTGAACCAAGAGGAGGAACATTTGGTATAACCCACACACCACACATACATTCGGACGTGCTCTTTAGCAAGGAGGAGAGAGACACTTAAACCATACCCACACACACACCACTTGGACGAAAAGGAAAAGAAGAAGAAGAAACAAGGAAAGAATCAAGCAAGGGAGGCAAGGTAGGTTAGCAATTCCTTTATTTTAGTTCCATGAGTTAGTCTATATGCTTCAAAATTTTGCTTCCATGGGACTAGAGTGATTATCTTCATTCTTGATTTTAGGATAAAATTTGAGATTGCATACATGATAAACTTAGGAGTTGGCTATGTTGAATGAAAGTAATAATGTTATTGAACATGTATGTTGCTAAATAAATGCATGAGATGATGAAATAAGATGGACTAAATTAGTGTTGAAATTTATTGTCATGACCACCTAAGAAACTCATTAATAATGAATACCATTATGAGGAATGAGATTGTGATGGTTTAAGATTAATAATGATCATGGATAGAAGGAACATTATCATGGAAATTATTAAATTTTTTGGAAGAAAATTATGAGATTTAATTTCCAAGAAAAATAGAATTATTATGGCCATTATTGGTATTTTTGGAAGACAATTATATGGGATTTAATCTTCAAGAAAAATAGAATTATTATGGCTATTATTAGTATTTTTGGATGAAAATTTCATGAGATTTAATTTCTAAGCAAAGGAAATTTATTATGAGTTATTATTGCAGTTAATGAAATTTTAAGAAAGGAAAAATGCCATTTGAATAAATTTCCAAGATAGAAATTGTTTCTAAGGAAAATATAAAAATTATTCCTTGAATGTTGAATTTTTATAAGAAATGATAAAGGCGGCCTAGTGCCCCACATAGTACCCTGAGTGTGCACGGGCGACCTAACGAGACGTGGCCAGAGGCGCTCCATGCCTATGACCTAGCATTCGCGATCATGTTATGTACGCGACCGAGTGTCCACGATTTATGAGGTGTAGCCAAAGGTGATCCACACGGGTGACCTAGGAAGGTGTGGCCGAAAGTGCTCCACACCCGTGACCTAGGGTTCACAAACACGCATAAACGCTCTGGTAATTCCATAATAAATCAATAAGCTTACGAGAATATGTGTTACTTGAAAAAGATATCTCACTTTTGTTAACTTCTAAATTTATCATGCAATGATTGCTAGTTTATAGTATATGTGTAACGTTATGCCTAAAATCAAGGATGTAAAATAAATGTTTTGGTGCTTGCACCCTAGCACATATTAGTTATTTTTAAAACCCAGAATTGCTAAGCTACTGGGAAACTTGTGTTTCTCACCCATGTGCTAATATATATTAGATACGGACGTGTAGTTGAACCGCAAGGTAGCAGTTCTTTTTGCTTAAGTGAGGTTCTTGTAACCCCATTTTTAGGTCCTAATTAGATTTGATTTAGGATAGGACATTATTTAGGCTGTACACATGTGATGGGTTTGGGGTGTACGGGGAAAACGGATATGTGAGGGACCGGTTCATCCTTATTTTAAGGAAGGAAGTCTGAGTGACAGACCTGTTGTCTCCTGACTTCTGATGGACGAGTACTCCATATATCCGGGAGTATGTTTATCAGTATGTAATGGAAATTTATTGAGTATGTATTGTTCGAATTACTTGACATTTTAAATTTTTGCTGTGTAGTGTGGTATATTTTATTCCGCTATGCATGTAAGTTTTAATCTGAGCGAAAGATCCCGAACCTAATCTGTTATATATATATAAAGATATGACTGCTCAGACATTGATTAAAGGATAAAGACAATGTACCGAACCTATCTGTGTATATAAAAAGTAATAGAGATACTAGATAGGGGTGTTACACCATCTACATTTAAGGTGCTCTTCATCTCCAAGCCTGCAAGAACATTATCAAGGACGCTGCAAAGAAGGCACTTTTGAAGCTACAGAAAATCACCTCTATTCTGAGTTGAAACAGAGGTCGGTGGCCATTGCTCGTCCATCTTCATTGCTGGTGTCCAATCATCTGCATTGTTGTTGCTAGTGTTCGATCATCTGATAATGTATGGAATGCATTTTTGCTTTTTGTCCACCTTTTTTCCTGTATTATTTGCTGTCGTATCATGTGATAATGTATGGTGTGTTTTTCCTGTATTATTTTCTCGTGTCCAAGGAATGCATCTTAGTTTTCAAAATAAATAAAAGGATAGTATAATTTAAACAATTGTTATTTTTTAAAAAATAGTAATTTACACTCTAGTATATTACATCATTTTTTAAATAAATTTTTTCCTAATATTCGAACTAACATACTGCTTTGGAACTAGGCGTCTATTGTCAAAGATATATTATTTTTGCTGTGAAATGCTTACAGTAAACTTTCATGGAAGAACAATGGTATACTACAAAGCCTATAGAATTTTCGTGTTGTTGGCTGCCATATCATCTACACATAATGATTTCATTTGTTTGCTGTTAATGATTTGTAAAAAGAGTTTTTTATGGTTAGCTAGTTTAATGATGTATGGTTAGGATGGCAAAAAATTTGTAGCTTTTTGTAGAGATTTTATTAATGATTTGTAGAAAGAGATAAAAATTTGTGACTTAGTTTACTTTTATTTGCATTATTCATGTTATTAAGTAGGTGGTTAGTGTTTAGGCTGGTTGGTAATTTAATTAACTAATATAATTTTTACATCTGTTATGCAAGGAAAATACTACTATAGAGACTGATTTGAAGCCTAGAATAGGTATGGAGTTCGATAGTATAAAGAGTGCCTGAAATTTTTAGAGTGATTATAGAAGTAAAATGGGATTTGGGGTGAATAAGTTATATGTAAACAAAAATAAGAAGGATAAAACAACAATTACTTCGTGCCAATTTGCTTGTTGCAAAGAAGGGCTGAAAGGGAAAGATAAAAGGGATCATTTGGAGGTTAAACCTCGAGTAGAGATGAGGACTAACCATAAGGCAAAAATATCTCTGGCTCTTGTCAATGGAAAGTTCATAGTTCATGATTTAATAAAGGAGCACAATCATGTTTTTCATCTCCTCGAGATAACACGTATGTTAGCCTGCCAACATAGTGTGTCTGATGTTCAAGCGCATGAAAGAGCATTGGCAAATGACTTTGGAATCCAACAAAGATCTGCCTTCACATTCACAAGCAAGCACACTGGGGGGCAAAGTAATCTTGGGTACACTCGTTTGGATTAGAAGAACTACCTTCATACTCACCGGAAAAAGAGTATAGTGTATGGAGAAGATGAGTGTTTACTGGGTTACATCCAAAAATAAACAACGGTGAACCCATCATTCTTCCATGCCTATCAGATGGATTCAGATGAGCAGATCACCAACATATTCTGGGCAGATGCAAGAATGATATTAGACTATGGATGCTTTGGTGAGGTTTTCTCGCTGGATACCATATACTTCACGAACAATGCACACAGGCCTCTTGCCTTGTTTTCAGGCTTTAATCATCATAAAGAAATGGTTTTATTTGGTGCTGCATTGTTGTATGACAAAATAATAAACTCGTTCAAGTGGTTGTTTGAGACATTCTTGGATGCACATAATCAGAAAAAGTCTCAAACAATATTCACTGATTAAGATTAAGTCATGGCTAAAACCCTTCGCGAGGTCTTACCTAACATAACCTATGGATTGTGTACATGGCATTTGATGCAAAACGACATCAAACACTTGAGCAACTTGATGAAGCATGGGTCGCATTTCCTACAGGACTTCAAGGCATGTATGTATGAGTAAGAGGATGAGACGTAGTTTGAAATAGCTTGAAGCTGATTGCTCTCAGAGTATAATATCTATGAAAATACGTGGATAACCTTAGTCTATGCTTAAAAGAAAAAATGGGCAATGTGTTTCATAAAGAGGGTCTTGACATTAGGCATGCGAAGCACACAGCTCAATGAGAGTTTCAATGCAGAAGTAAAAAGGTGCTTGAATCTAAACGTTGACATCCTTCAATTCTTTACGCACTTTGAGCATGTTGTGGAAGACAAAAGGTACAATGAATTGAAGTGTGAATTCAAAGCAAGATAGAAGGTGCCAAGGTTGAAATGTACAAGCTTGCCTATGTTGAAACAGCTTACTGCAGTGTACACTCCTATAATGTTCGATGTATTTCAAGATCAATTTGACTTAAAAGAGGCATGTTGTGTAAAACAAAAAAAAAAGGAAAGTGAGCCTTTGTTCGAATATGTCATTGACATAATTAACTATGAAGGGGAATGGATAGTTTTGTTTGATACTAAGGAGAAGTCAAGTTCATGCAACTGTAGGAGGTTCAAAGCATTTGGTATATTGTACTGCCATGTTTTGAAAGTGTTTGACGTCAATGATGTGAAAAGCCTTCCCGAGAAGTACATGCTAAAAAGGTAGACGAAGAAAGCTAGAACCAATGTCATTTATGATGTCTAAGGGAAGGAAGTTGTAGAAAACCCAATGGTGCTCCGCACACTTCGATATAAAGAACTGTGTCAAAGCTTCGTGAAGCTAGCTGCTAAAGTGTCGGGGTGTGAAGAAGAAGTCTTTATTGTTCGTAATGTTGTGGATGAAGTGACTAGGAAAGTCATGACACTTTTCTCAGAGAAGACACCGATGACAAATGATGTGTCCCAACCAACTAACGTGACTCAAACAACTGGTCTATGACAGCAAGTTGGTATCAAGAAATAACTCAACTATAAAAGAAAGTGGCATATGAAGAATTGGGTTGATCTACAATGCCCAAAGAGGAAAGCTTTCAAGTCTGCGTCACAGCCGATCATCACATGTTCACAAAGCGAACAATCCATGGTACGTATATCTAATTTGTTTATATCATCGATTTTTAAACAAATTTAATGTGCATTCACTTTTCTTCTAGGGCATTAGAGCTTTTAGCCAGACACAACGTGAGGACTTATGCAAAGATGATAACCAATTTAGTTTTACTAGATTGTTAATGATAAAGCTATTAATGATCGTCAATTAACTTCTACTTATGCTTTATGCAGTGGTCACTTATTATGTTTTGATTTTATATATGTAGGAACCACTTGAAGGGACAACTTCTTTTAGAGGACTGAAGTTGGGTCTCGAGAATATGCCAATTTCATAGCAGAAGCAGCAAAAAAGGCACAAGATGATCAAACCTGGATTAGATGATGATGAAGTTTTGGTACAAAGCTACAATCCATTCTCAAGTCACATTTAGATAGCAATGTACTAGAAGCTATTGTAAAATCTATTCTAATTGACATTTTATATCAATAAAATATGATTTTATTAAGCTTTATGTCCATATTTCATTGTGAGTACATTACTTAATATTGAATGTATCCTTGAATTGTTCAAATAGGACTTTGTACAATAGTTTTCATTATATTTAGATAGTAAAATTTTAGCAGCTTTATTAGG
The DNA here is from genome assembly GCA_031216115.1 of Senna siamea. NCBI lineage: Eukaryota > Viridiplantae > Streptophyta > Magnoliopsida > Fabales > Fabaceae > Senna > Senna siamea. The sequence continues at coordinate 16,681,308 of CM062355.1, read as the reverse complement.
CTTCATTAGATGCTGCTTCACTCTCAAGTTGGAAGGTTTGGATGTTCATTGCATAAGTTGAATCTATAAAGAGTTTCTTTACTTGAACATATTTTGTTTCCATCTTCAAAGTAGAGATTCACACTTGAACATATCAGCTTCTTCATTGATAAAAGTTGCTTTTCCTTGCCTCCTGTGGTTTCTTTAGCTGTAAAAGTACAATTCAATAAATTAGACCAATTATGCATTTTGGAATCAAATTGCAAAAAATTATTTTGTTATTCATCAGTGTTAAACAAGATAGGATAATGATGCCTTAATCCAATGACTCACACCATATGGTAACACTAAATTTATTGGGTAAATTAGCATTCAAAATCAACCAAGGCATACCTTTTTTACATCTTCACTGTAACAGGAAAAAACCAACCCAATAAACCCATAATCAAGAAGTTGATACAATACCCGAGTTATTTACAATTGTGACGATACAAGTTATACTTTTCTTTTTTCAATAGTAAAAATATAAATTTGAAATGATGCAATCAATTTAGAAGGCATGGGGTGTATAACAATGACCGTTTTATCCTGTACTTTTACTAGCAATATCACAACTTGATGAAATGTATACCCTTTGCTTTGGGAGTACAAAAAAAACTACTTTCTTAATGCATGGGCCAGAAGATTGCGAACCATGTGAGCTATGAATCCCCATAGTAGGTTATATGAAATTCAAAAGTGGAAGAACTTAATAGTGGTGCATGGCTTTAATCATGAATATCATAAAGGAGCACTTGATTGTGTCATAATCACCATAAAATATGTCTTTCTTAGCAATTATATCTCCATTGAATCTTTCAAATGGAGTGTTGGAAAAATTGATAAAAATAAAGAGCTTTTTAAAATTGGGTAAATTTATTTCTCAAGATAAGGCTTATTGCAAACATATTACTCCCTTCAATCATTCAACACAGCAACAACTTACTGCATTTGTACTAACAAATGAGATAGCCTTGATATCGTCATGATCACATATAACACTGACTATGTCCTATCCAAATCAAAGCAAAAAAGATGATGATGCAGGTAGCAGTAAAATTAAGCAGGCTTAGCCATCTAAGCTTGGCTTAGGTGGTAAGGTAGGATGTGGGTAGTGTGATAAATTCATATCTAAAATGTAGGCAGAAAAAATAAGAAAAAGAAAAATAAAAAAATAAGGCTTAAATTTGAAGAGTAATGAATCCAATATTTCATTTCCCTTTGTTTAGGTCAGTTTAAATTATAAGACCAATTTTAGTAGTCTTAGACCTTATTGAATCACAATAATAATCAATTAAGGTTATTATTTATTAGGGATGATAAAACTCTAGGGTAGTGAATTTGGTATTTACTGATGTCCATTTGTGGGTTTTTGTTTCTCTGGAAAATAGCATCACAATATCTTTCTTTCAAAACCAAGTTCATTCCTTCTTAGGTCTACTCAAGAACCCACCAATTCCCAAACCTAATCTCACAGGTATTGTCTATAGCACCAAAATAGCCACCAATTGACCCTTTAAACCTTACTATTGGTGCTTTTAAACCTGCCTTGCCTTTATATATCTTAAATGAGCCTAAACCATTGAACACTAAGTCTGCTATTGTCTTACATCAAATAAATAATGATAAAAACCCATCGGCATCCAACTAAGAAGCATCACTACATGAAAGAGTTACAACTATAGATCAATAGCAAAAGAAAATATAAAATAGAATTCTTACATTTGTGCCATGAACAATACTTAACACACTATTAGGAACACCAGCCTCTATTGCTAACTCTGCCAGCATCACATATGCCATTGAAAATATAACAAGCAGCATATCATGTCTATTCCACACATAAAGGCATCAAGAAGTCACAAGGATAACAAAGTCACAAATATAGGCAAGAACTCCATCAACAGTAAACCTATTCATGTAAGATTAAATACAGAAAGTCTTAATCCACACCAGATAACAAGTAGCACAAACACCCAAAAATTTGTTTTAAGTGTAAACATCCTTCGTAGTCAAAATATCATGTTAATGAATTTAACCTACACGATGTGTGAAGAATCTTAGATCAAATCATAGAGTCAAACTATAATGTCCTACAACCCATACTTTGGGTGATTGTGCAACTCATGATACATAATAGCAACAATTTAAGAAGCTTCTTACTATCCCTTTTATCTAGTTAGGAAGCAAAAATATCAATCGACATCAGCCATAATGGGTCCAATGATTGCAATATTAAGTGAAAGTGAACATTCATATGAGAATCATTGTTGTGATTTATTTTTAACCGATGTCGTGAAACCTTTGTAATCAAATTCCTCTAAGCCATATTTTATAGAGACACCAAAAGAGGTAAGTATCAAGAAATTACTTTGCTCCTCCTCACTCTCCCAGTGTCTATATGTTGTGTGGGTAGAGATATGACAGGTCATGCGAAAAGTAAACCTATTTGTCTATAAGTACATGTAAGATCAAGTAAAGAAAGTCTTGATCCACAACAGATAACAAGCAGTACAAACACCCAAAATTTTGTTTTAAGTGCAAACATCCTTCCAAGTCAAAATTTTTAACACAAATTTTAAACACATTAGAGAATAACATTATAAAAGAAGATAAAGAGATATGTTCAAAACATATCTAATGTTAGTATTTTAAGCAACAAAAATGTACTATGTATGCATGTGTTTGCAGGGCATAAGGCTGTGTGCCATGAAAAAAATGTGTAAAACAAGTTCATATTGTATGTCTCATCAACGAACTTGATATTAGGTTTTCCATGGCTTAAGGATGGACGACCTATCATTTATATGCATACTATGAATTAGTAAAGGTTAAATCCAACAACTAACAGTATTGGACAAGACTCAAGGGGTCAAACTATGTTGAGTTAGAGCAAAACTAAGTGATGAATCACAATGTGACTGATCATTAGAAACCCATATTAGTAATAAGTAAACCACCAAAATCAAAATATTCTTCAATCCTACTTGATATTGGTTCTCCTCTACATGGATAGAGTCATAAAACATCCATTTCAAATCAAACATGTAAATTTATATGATCTGCTTCAATTTTACTACCTAGAAATCTCAAAAGTCAGTTTTATCCCACATATAATGAAGTGAGAGTTAGAAACTTTACTTTAACCGAAGAAGCCAACACCAGCAAAATCCAAGTAGTCAAGCACCTAATCTACAGATACTCTAATTCAACTTTGAAGACCACCAAGAAGAACCAACAAATTAAAAAAAAGGGCAAAGTCAATAGAACTTCAATAAACAAAAAATAATGGAAGTTAAAAATAACTGCCCTCGATATCACAAACAAGACTACTAAGAAATTTATATATAGAGAAAAGGGCATAGAACTTTAATTAACCAAAAAGAAAGAATGGAAGTTGCAAAATGAATGACCTTGATATCACCAAGAAGAAAGCCTATAATCTCTTCAGTCTTAGTGGACAATGCATGAGTGACACAAGTTAACCACACATCTTCTGATATTTTCACGCCCGTAAGAGACATTTCCTGCAAGATTCACAGAGATTAAAACTACGAGAAAGGAAAGGGAAGGCCGAGAAACCCCAATAATCTCTCAAGAGAACATGCACGCCTCCACTCTTATCCGCTCTTTGCATTTTCCGGTGAGACAACAACGGTGTGGTGTGCTATGAACCTCAGGTGCGGTGATGCGACAATCATGACGCATTTTCAAATTTCCCTATCGAACAATAAATCAGCTGCAAAGAAAAACACAACATTTTCGTCCATCTAAAATTGTGTGTTTTGACTAAAAAATTAAAAAAAAAACTACAAAACGACATCATTTTACCCGACATCCGAGGACAATGGGGTCCTCGGACTGTCGAGGATTTGCTCTCCCTATCATCTCTACATATAATGAAACCTCATAGGACAAGGGTGAATTGTATAAGGCAATCATCTGTTCAATATTTGGCCTTCAACTCTATAATACTATACATGATAAAAAAAATTATTATTTTGACAAAAATATTCCTTACTCCTAAAAATATATTAATATCTAGAAGAAATATTGAAATCACAATTGAAATAAATTTTTTTATTATTTGTTGACTAAATAATTTGTATTTATTATGGTGAATTAATTTCATTTCATTTAAAAAAAATTATAGGTACCAAATACACTTTACAAAGTATAATAATGATAGATTCAATGTTATTTTTTATATTTACAAAATTATGCACCATAATATTATTCAAACTAAAGTTTCATAAACAATTGATTTTTTTCAATTATACAACATTGAAAAAAGATGATAAAACTACAATAATCCAAAAACAAATTAAAGATTCATGAAGTAAAAAATAAAACATAAAAAACCATTACCAATTATAAAATAGACGATTATCACTTTTCGTAACCAAATACTCAAAATGTCAATAACAAAATTTCAATTTTAAAAAAAGACATTCAAAATAACTTACATATCTTTTATCAAATTAATCCTTCATAAATTGAACTGTAATTATCTTTAAAACCCCAAAATAGATTGAGGGTTTTGCAAAAGTGATCTACTAGCTAGTTTTATTGCGTTCTCTAGGATTGATATCCATTTTCATCAATTCATCAACAATGACTCTAAAGTCATTGTAGAAGTCTTTTAGCTCTGAGCACTCTCGGCAACAGTTGCTAACCTACTATAAATCGTAAATCATATCCTTTACAAATTCTTGTATGCTAGTTGTAAGCAAATTTCCCCATTCCTTACACATATATATCCCATTACTATTATATTTGTTACCTTGTCAAAGTAACAAAAATTCTTGCCTTAAAGATTTTCAAATATATCTTTCTGGAAAGACAAGACACATCATGTTAAAAAGGATATTGATGAATCAGGGAGTCACCAAGGTAACATAGGGTGGTCACCAAAGATAACAAGAACTTGCACAATAAAAGCAAATCAAAGAATGCAAAGGGGGAGATAACTCTCTGATTGCACCTTTGATAGTGAAATCAGACAATGAAAGTTAGAGAACTATAAGAGTTAGAGAATTTGCATACCTAAATACTAGGGTGTAGTAGGGTTGTATTTAATTATATGCCTTTAAGTTGGTTTGAAACATGTGGTGTCAATTAAGCAAACCATGTGGACAATTCTATACTTAGGCGAGACCCAATTAGAAAAGCTAGATATAAGAGGATGATCGTCCACTAATGGTTAATATAGTCGTCAAAACGAGTCTAACCCTACCAAGTTGACCCATTTAACTCACCAAATAGGCAGGGGTTGGGTTTTTAATTTTGTAACCTCATAAGAATTTTTTTTTTACTTGACTCACTTAACCCATAGGTTAAACGAGCTAACCCATTTAGCCTGTGGATTGTCTAATTTTTTTTAAAATTCATAAAGAGAAAAGAACCTATTAACCATAATAAAAAAAATCCACTAATCAAATAATGAAAATAGGTTAACCTATACTCACTTTAAAATTTGAAGAATTCTATTTTATTTGTATTTAAATTGTTTTGTTTGATAATTCAATTTAAATTTTATTACGTTATTGAGTTGGAGATTTTATAATTATATGATATTATTGTTGTTGTATTGTATTATTTTCAATTATGTCATTTTGCGTTTATCATGGTCTATTTTTTTTCTCACATTTATCTTGTTTTAAAAAAATAAATTTGGTGGGTTGGTGAGCCAATTTGAGATTTTTTTAACTCATTAAAATGCAGGTTAAAATAACCTGACCCAGTTAACTCGCAAAGCAAGTTAGTCCATTTTGAAACCTATAATAATCAAATATGGTATTATTAGATATTATTGAAAACTTAACAAAATTAGCAATACAAACAAAATGAAAATGACGGTATAGTGAAAACCAGAAGAGATTAGGATATTTTGAAAGAAATTGAAGTGAAATCACAAGGGGAAGTTAGGGATTTTGACAACTTACAAAACAGTTTAGCAATAGTCATTCCCTTGCTATTACGTTATCCAAATCTCTTGCTAGGACTACTTTATCTTTGAGTCATATCTTGAATATCTGGGTAGAGTACCCTTGTAATTAATTAGTAGTATCTCGTACTAGAAGGGTAGTCTTCTTAGCTACTAGTTAAAGGTTCTTGCATTGATCTTTTCATGCTTGCTTAGAGAGGAACTATTTAAAGAAAAAAATAAATAGAATAATAAAATAATGAAAGTAAAATAAATTAATTTTATTTGATATATATAAAAAAATTTATTGTCTTGAGTGATAAGTACGCCTAGATAATTATTGTCTTAAGTAATATTAATCTTCTTGTTGAATGCTATGTATGCTTCTTTCTCTATATTTTACATCAAGAAAGTATAAAGCCTTTTGGTATTTTTAGCACTTCATATCACAAATTATAGGTCTTAGATACCAATAGTAGTTTGGAACACTACTATTGGTAACTTAGACGTAGAATACAATTAACACCAATGACATGCTACGTATAATGGTTATTCTTTTGCTGGTGGTCAACATAAACATTGAAACTTTTTAGGAAGATGTAGATTAAAATTAACACCAATGAAATTGGTTTTTGTAATCCATTTTTTATGTATTATTGCTTATATACTAAGCATACTAGTCAAATAATAAAATAGTATATTAAAAGTACAAATGTCGAACCCACGAAGAATACTAATTATATTTACCTTTACCTTAGATATTTCAAAATATTTTCTTTTTATGCCAATATATATATATATATATAATTGTAAAACATATTTACAAGTATGGTATGTACGTACTATTTACAAACTAGTGTCTTAAGATTATTTAGTTACTACCTAGTGATGGAAAACACGAGTAATTCATAAGACTCATAGAGGTTTTGTCCCATAGATTAGTTCTTAACTTTTGAGCTTATTCAAATGCACACTTATGGTAAAGCCTATAAATATATATAATGATCAAATCAATATAGGGTAAAGATATAATATTCACAGAAGATTGAGAGATGAGTTACTTCTTTTTGTATACCTATTTGTTCTTCTTGTATTAATAGTAGTTTTTCTTGTAAAGTTTGAGTTATAAATTTTCTCTATTTTAACTAGTGCATTATAAGGTGTTGACTCTCGTAAGTATACTTGCATTTTGTTTTTGATGAGCAAGCTTGTTTTGATATAATGTATTTGTTGTCTTGTAATATCTTTTGAATGAATGACCTTAGTGTCCCTTTCTATAAAATAAAATATTAGTTTAACAAAAAAAATTAATATAAGATAAAGAAAGGAATGATGCAACTGCAAAAAAAAGGCTAATTAAACATTTCAAGTTGAATTCAAGTTTAGAACTACAAATGCAATATTGTTTTATTCCCCTTACAATGTCAACAACATAATTTTCACCCTTTTACAATATTTACAAATGTTTGTGTAATTTCAATTTCTTTTGTAACTGAATAACAAGGATTGAAGAAAAGGTTATTTCCTGACAAATTTGAGCTATATTGTATGTTTATATGCTTATACTATTGGGCACCCCTCTGCAAGTAACTCCTGGACTAGAACTAGCCATAAGCAACTCATACGGTGGAATTCCAGGCCCACATCTATTTCTAAGATTTGTGTCACTATTTCTCTTCTCAATCTCCTTCTCTATTCTTCTTATTTCCATGGAGAATCTATAGAATGCCTCTATAATTTCTGGTTCACCAGACCAATCTGAAATGTCCTTCCTCTGTCCTAAGTACTCCTCATTTGTTGAATGTTGTGAAAGCATATTCACCACAGCCAAAAACTTTGTGGTTTGGAACAAGTTAGGCATTGAGTTCAAAAGGTACCCTTCTGGGTCCTCCACGAACTCTTTGTACTCCGGATCTCCCTCCTTAGGTAATAGCCTTCTCATCAGTGGAGGACGCATTGGGACATACCCTCCATAAGGGTACTGCCCAAAATTCACTGCAGAATGTTGAACTGAAGCAACCCAAATCAAAGTGGTGAGTATGGAAGAGAGATCACTAGGAGTGGAGAGTTTGGGCCACCATCTTGCATGTCTATGATCTTCATGGCCTACTTTGATTGCCTCATTGTACCAAGCTTGGAGCTCAGTATCAGATTGGACCATGATCTCATCTTGGTAGTAGTAGGTCACATAGCTCCTAACCCAATTCTCTATTGCGAACCATATGGGAAGCCCGTCATTTGCATAAGGGTAGTCCTCAATGCGTAGTTTTAGTCCATAGGGTTGAGTTGGGTCAACTTCTGCCAATCCCCTGCATTATTCATAGAACAAGATTAAGTTTATCATCATAATCCAAAATTTCTTCATCATTGTTATGAGATTTCATTTACTTATACATATGCTTTAGATAAATAAGTAATAAGTAGTAGATGTAGATGAAAGCAAGCAACTTTTTGGAACCTATTTGTGATTTACACTTCCAAATAGCTATTACCCATTGGTTTAATTAACTTGTACAAGTTTCTTTTGTTAATTCTGACAAATTAATTGTGTTAACAAATATATCTTCAAATATTATTATTATTATTATTATTATTTTATCTTTTTTAATAATTTATTTTATGTATTAAATGTAAACATTTCTCTCAACGAAAATTCAAATTTTATTTCATTAAGTTGTGATGAATTAGTCTTTTCACTAGGACCTAAAAAAATTTAAACAAGTGTAAGCAAAGCATCTTCTTATGAGATCGGCCGAAAGGGCCTCCATGTCAAAATGCCACCGGTCTATGTAAGTGACAAAAATCGTGAGATTTAAATTTTAATTTATTACATTGTGAGAGACTAATCTTTTTCCTAAACTTTAAACCTTAAACTCAACTATTGTTGATAGTTTCAAAGGAATTTAAGCATGTACAAGCAAATCACCTTCTGATGAGATCAGCCGGAAGGGCCTCCATGTCAAAACGCCACCAATCTCTGTAGGCAGCAGAAACAATGGGAACACTATATTTACCAGAAGTGAAGTCAGATTCGATAATGCCTCCTCCATTAATGAGGGCTTCACGAGCTAAGGCATTAATTTGCAGTGTGTCTTTCATATGAGGCTTTAGAAGTTTGAAAATTGGGTGCATCACACTCATTTGGCGATGAGCTGCTAATATGAACGGTTCCATGCATGCGTGTGTCCTCAACCTGTTCAGGAATTATTACATAAACCAATCGTCAACAATAAGAAAAAAAAGACTAATTAATTAGATATTAATATTATGATTAAGTTTAAATATATATAATTATTACATACCAGTGATGGACAAGTTGATGGACACCAGAATCGTTGGAATAAACATGGGCTTTACCAAGTTGCCACAACCAGTAAGAGTTGGAATCCTCAGGAGGTGTAAGGACCTGTTTGGATGGATGATGAGGATATCCCTGGGGAAGACTAAGCTCTATTGCAATTGGCTTCAAAGTTCCAATTTCGTTCAAGAAGAAGATGGTACGAGTCGCATAGGCTTTTCTATCATCTTCACCATTAATGCCATTGAGAAATGGGAGATAAGCATCATGATAATCTAGTATGAAAAGCTTTTTCTCTGCTAAAGCCTGTAAAATAAAAATTAAATCAAATTAAAACCCTGGAATAGAATACCAACCATTCAATTAATAAATATGTTTCTTCAAGTTAATTAAATAATTAATAAAGGGAAAATTTTATAGAAAAATACCTGTTGTACGGACATTCCATGAAGATGGTGTACTATATGTTCGTCTCTAAGAGCAGATTCTTGTGTACCGTATATAGATGGATCTAAGTCACTCACCGGAGGGAAGGTCTACACAAATTTTAGAGGAAAAAAAAGATGAGAATATGCCTTTTTTTTGTTGGAAGGTTTGTTTTTTTTGGAGAAATAAAATATATTAATTAATGAAATTAAAAATAAATAAATGGCTTAAATACGTACTTTTGGTTCTTTTAGTTTTATTAAAGTTTTAATTTGATCCCATTAGTTTAAAAATAGACAATTTGATTTTCCTATTTTGTGAAATAATTTAATTTTTTTCTTCTTTATCACATTATTTTTAAAACTTGATGTCAAATTTAATAATTGACTAAAATAGATACTAAATTTGAGTGTAAATTAATAGTTCTTTGTAAATAAATAATAGTTCAATTAATAAAATTTTAAATCAATTATATGATAAAAGAATAAAATTGGATCACTTTAATTACAGGGGATCAATTGAAGCTTTTACAAAATTAGAAGGAATAAAAGTAAATTTAAGCCAAAATAAATTAAAATGATTTTTTTCTATTTTTTAAAAATTGTATACTTACTTCAAGCCTTTTTATGCTTAGGGGGTTGATGCCAGCCAGTGTTTGACGGCCAAGTTCCTCATCTCGTATGCCAAAGCAACTATTTCCTGCAATTTTAAATAGTTTTCTTGACTTCAGATTTTATATAAAATTTAAAAGTTTACGTTCACGTACAATTATTGTATGAATTATAAAATTATCTTTAATTAATAATTTTATTCTACACGTACCTTTTATAATATTAGGAGTGCTGAATTTAAAGTAGTCATCCAAAGAATCTTGGATCTTAAAGCTCATATCCATAGGAAGAAAAGGTTTGTCTGTGTTGCTTCCCTCCTTAAGCTTCGTTTCTTGCATAGAGTTTCTTTTGTAAATACTAGTGACATCTGAAGGCTGCTTGAAACCTCCACATTTTGTAACACAAGTTTTCATGAAAGGAATAAGATTTCGTGTTATTCCTTTTATTCTTTCTACGTCAAGAGCGTCCTTTCTAACCTCATCAAAGGCTTCATCTCTTGGTACGTATGTTTCATTGAATGCACTTACAGGCGTCTCCGCTTTCTTATCTGTTCGTAGATATATATATATATCATGAGTTACCAAATATATAAATAATTTACAAAACATTTATAAAAAGAAAGTACAATGTGAACACGACTTTATTTTTATAAATAGAGAGATTATTTTTTTAAACTCAACGATCTCTAGTCACATGATAACAATGTGAACACATTTAACAAAAATTCAAATCTTAAATTTTTACGTTATAAAAAATTAACTATTTTTATTAGGGCGGATAGAGTGTGGACCATATAAATTGTGGCTGAGAGTACTCACTGGTAATACACGGAGGACGGCCTGTTCGGCATCGTCTAGGGTGAGGGTGCTGTTGGTCCCCAAATATAGGCCTTACGACTTCTTTTCCTTTGTCTGGATTTCCCAAATCATTGTACACATCGTAGTCGTATATTCTGTCGCCATATTTTCTCACTCCTGTTCCATCTCCTCTTAGCTTCTTTAGCTCTTCTTTTCTTAACTCTCTTAAACCTACTGGAGTCTCCCATGGTAAATGAACCTGTTTAATATCACATCACAACGAAAAATCAATATCTGCAAATAGCATACAGAAAACTCAGTTCTATACCCTACTAATTATGATAAGCAGGGGCCATGCACATTAATTATTACAATGACATCATTGTAAAACGTTTTTTTTATGACTAAATATTTGCCTCCCAACTCAGAGAATACTATATATGTAGTTTAGGTACCTTGTTAGTGAAGAAAATTCTCTCCTCTGGATGAAGTTTCTGAGGTTGAATCCAAGAATTGCAAGGGAAATGCAGAATGTCTTCAATGATAATGCCTTCCAGAAAGAACTCCATGTCATATTTGTTTATGACAGTAATAGCTCCTGGTAATCCAAAATCTGAATCTATCTCGAATTCTAATTTGAAAGTAGTCCTGGGAGCCCCATTTTTCAAATCCTTGACCCAATCCAAAACAGCATGCTTGCTCATCTTTGGCTCCATTGTTTCTTCAATTTTATACCACAAAAGTGACATCAAATTAGTACTTTGAAATACTATTAAATTTACTATCACATTTTAAATTATTACTGTGTTAAAAATAGTACTTACGAGTGTCAACTTCAGTACTAATTAACTGCATAACCATGCCTCTCCCGTGAATATTATTCTTATTGCTGTTGAAAGCATCAA